>OY723400.1:46339165-48739165 GCA_963210345.1 Inga oerstediana
ATATGACCTATACCCAAACATACAAGACTTTATATCTCTATTTTTAGAAGTTTGGGATCAGATTTACCTTTGCTCTTTGATGTAGCTTCTTCTTTGCTTTTTGTTGTCTCCTTTTGGAAAGCTCTTTCTCCTTTTGGAAACTGAGGGATTCTGAAGTGTAGTCTTCTGTGAGCACTTTAGGATACCAATATGAGCTCAGAATAAGACTTTATGCGCATATTGGCTTAGTATGTGCCCTTTGCTTAGCAAACATTATTGAGAACTTTTAATTTCACCATAGCACATAACACCCTTATTTTGTCATCCATCATCTCAAATAGAACTTTGAAGTTCTGGCTCATTAAGTCACACAGCTACTTCATCTCATCATTGATTGATGATCTCAGCATTGTTTGTAGTAAGCTTTGTGTGAAAGAGTTGAACCTCCTTTCTCAGAAATCCTTACACAAATGGACCAAAGAATGAAGGATCATGGAGACCAACTCTAGCAAAGTGTTGTCTCTCATTTATTGGCCTTGTTCACCATAGCTCTAGTGTAGGTGTAGCAGATAATCTAGTGAAGATTAGACATAGAGCTAGAATAGTAGTTAAGAATCCTCATAGGCTCATCAAGCTTGATGATTCTGTGCATCTTAGCATCTTCCTTTGAACATCTTTGTTGGCTCCATATCATAGTGAAAATGTTTGATCACCTTGAAACGCTAAGGAAGGTAGGTAGCAAAAAAGATTCATATTAGATAAACTTATTCTTGGCTCTGTGCTGCTTTGAACTAATCTCCGCTGGGTCTACTATGAGATCTTCCTTCTCTTTCTCTTTCTCTGATTGTATCACTAGCTAGTTATTTGCTAGTGATGGAGTGTCATTTGAGTAATATCACATATTATGCTTCAACTCACGCTGCAACACTATTAGTCATTCCTTTTCTGTTAGCCTCTGATCTTTGTATGTGAAAGTAGAGCATTTTGGTTAATTCCTGCAAACTTATATAATTATATGCTCTTTGGTACCCAACTTCTCTTGGGTCCGTACAATATTAGATATAACAACTCTTATGCTCTTATGTAATTAATCATATGAAATTTGAGCAAAGAGTATAATAATCAACAAAGATCAAAATATAATTCTTTACCCAATTAAATAAATTCAAGAAATTGAATAATAAAGAGTAATGAACAAATAATACCAAGAATGATGATTTCAAAGATCAATGACAATTTGTAAATACATTTTAAAAGATATGTCATTGATAAGATTTTCGTGCAATCCATGTAAGTTGGATCAAAGAGAGTAGAGAATCTATCCATAATTACCAACTTTTATGAAATGATAAATTATGAATGAAACCAAATTTTCAAGAATGATAATGAGATATGCAAATTGTTTCAAAATCTCAAATGTTCTTTCGAATCATAAATATGCATCATGACATTAAGATTTTGAATGCATGAAAACTCATTTTGTTAAATACTGATGCTTATGCCAAAAACAATGGAAGTCAACAATTATAAAATATATATCAGAAAGCTTCACTAAGGAATTCAACTAAAATAACATGTTAATTATAAGAGTTAACATGTTGGAGAATTTTCTCAAGAACAAAAGTCATATGAAAAATGAATTAGCCAAAATGGCTTATCTTGACATATATAAGCATGATAACTTTAGTATTGATCAAGAGATAACCTTGCCTCTTAGAGTTGCGTCTTAAAATGGATAAATATTCAAGGCAGCAAGCCTTAAAGTGCAAGATTCTAGTTACTCAAAAAAATGGATGAAGACAAATGGTAATGCATTTGAGCAACAATATGAGTATAAGAATTTATGGATGATGAAGTACATACTCATTGATCCAGATGACTAGAGTTCTAGAATATTATCCCGGTAAGTTATTCCACAATAATGGTTAATGCATTAAGATTCAATGCACTAATGAACATTTATAATGCTTGGCATAACATGGCCAACTAATGATTTATGTATTAGGCACAAGGCTTTCAATATAGAATTCTTTTCTAGAGAATACACTTGAAACTCATATAGATAGCTAACTTGTTAGACATAAGATCTAACTTGTTAGAAAATAAAGATTGAGAAGTTCAAGTATTGGATAGCACATTTAAGATCAATGTGTCAATGATGGGAAAATACTTTGATAAATGAATTTGAAGCATTCTGACTTTCAGTATACAAAAATATTAACTTCCAAGTTTGAAATCGATTTGAATGCAAACAAGATATGAATAATTTCCAAATAATTTGTATGCACTTTTATAAATAGAATGAATTGAAATCCAAGTAAATTTGTGAAATATGTATTTCAACTTTCCAATACATAGAAAAATCATGCACAATTCTATTTCGATACATTAAGCAATCTGAAAAAATTTTGAAAACCCATAAATCATTGATTGCTAATGGTATATAGTAATGAGCAAGAATTTACCACTCAAATTGAGTTGGAAAGAATGAGTACGATGGTTGAGTTTTAAAATTACTGATACAGCATACCTGGCTTGAGTGTAACTTGTAGACACCCAAGTTAATTTCCATCTCCTTGTATCTTTGTACTTAAGTCCTCCAAGATCACTTGAATAAACCATATTTTGAAGCTAATTTATGCGTTTATACCTGTGGCATTTGCGGGTTCTTGATGCACTTTCAGGTGAGTTCTTCAAATACTCGAGTATGCTCACGTCTCACTCGAGTGTGTGACAGTACTATTGATGAATTTGAGAGTGTCCTTAGAGTTTCTGCACACTCTGTTAATCCCTGTATTGCAATCTAAAAGTAGAGCATAAGATTCAAATCTATAATCGAGTGACCAACCAGTACTCGAGTGTTAACATGCCTTGCACTCGAATGTTCACCTCTGCTTTATAGTGTCATGATTCTTTTTCAAATTATTCCTGCAAAAATCATATAACCATTTTTCTTCCTTGGGTATCCAATTCTACTTGGATCCACTCATGGTTAGCTTGAAAGAATCATAATTCAAATGCTATAAGAATATAGTTAATTTGAAACAATTGAGCATAATGAATTAAATATGTCTTTATGCATAAGAGAAATATTTTCTTTTCAAATCATTATTCATGCATAAAGAATTAACCTGTTGAGCATTACAATCCCTTTATAAATAAATCTATTAAATGGCTTTTTAAGAGATGCGAAAACATAATTTAAAAATCATTTGCAATACTCATTCCTAAGGTTCCAAAATATAAAAACTCAACAAATATTACAAACAACAGCATAGGAGGTTTTATCATTGTGTACCTTTGCCTTAGATATTTGGAGGATTGCTTTTGCTTACCCATTGCATCTTTCTATGATGTTGATACTTTGAATATCTTGCTTTGGGTGCTGGCAACCTTCTCTTAAAATATATAGACTCCAGGAGTCTTTTATTTGATGCTTGAGAGATCCTCCTTTTCTTGTTCTCCTTAAGATAGTTGAATGGTATTCTATGGTAGTTCATTCTTGAGGTGGAACGTACTCCTTTTCTCCATTACCTTTCTTTGTGGTTAAACTTTGCAGTTCTAGCAATAGGTGATTCGAGAGTTCTCCTAATTGGTGTGAATCTCCATTTAGGTGCATGAGAAACTCTTGGCTTCTTTTTCATCTTCTCCTTATCCTTATGTCCATTTCTTTTCGGATCATCCTGCATACATAAAGTACTAGATGGACATTTTGGTACCCACATATACTTGGGTCCTTGATTGTTAGTATTAAACCTTGCATGTTTCTTCGATACCCAAATATACTTATTTCTCACATAGGAATTTCTTCTAATATAGCATGTGTGAGAAATATGACCAGATTTACCACAATAATTGCAAATTGTATCAAGATATGCATTATGGGACATCATGCAAGTATTATGTCGATCATGAGAATAAAAATTCGAATGGATTTGATTTGAACATTCTTTCTTCCCAACAAACTTTCTAGCATATTTGAAAACATTTTTGCTTTTCTCGATAGAATCAACAATTGGTTGAGAAACAAACTTTTGTAGACTCTGAAAATCAGTTTTATGAAAATCACACAAAGAATTGGAACTTTTTACCTTAAGTTCATCTTGAGCACCGGAGAGTGATTTTTCATGTTCGTCCATATTGAGCTCTTTTTGGGAATCCTCTTCTTCTTGTTTATCCATGTTGACTGTATGGAAGTGTTCTATGAATTTTCCATCTTCATCATCAACTTCCAATTATTCATGTATAGTAGATGCGTAGCGTGTAGTTTCACATGAACTGTCAACACTTTCAACTTCAACATAATTGTTAGAAGCATAAATAGAATCAAGAGTGTCCCAGATATGTTTAGCATTAGAACAAAATCTAATTTGCTCAAAATCATTTTCGGTTAAAGCACTATACAGAATTTTCATTGCTCTAATGTTCAACGAAAACATTTTCTTTTCACTTTTTGTCCAATCCTTTCTTGGTTTGAAATCAAAAACATTTGTAAAAATATTCCACATATCAAAATCAAAAGCTTTTATAAAACTAGTCATTCTAGCTTTCCAAAACCAAAAATCAATTTCTTTCAAAAGAGGTGGAATTGTATAATCAAAACCTTCTGAAAGTATAAAACACCTAAAATCAGCCATTGTAACTCTTGAGACGGTTAAGTCCTTTAAACAAGAGCCCAGGCTCTGATACCAAATGTTAGAACCGGCTATCACCCAAGAGGGGGGTGAATTGGGTGTATAATAAAAACTTAAGAACTTTAGAAATCTTTTCGTATCTTAACGAAAGTGGTTAGTATGAAGGTTTATAAATCAACAGTTAGATTAAATAATATATGCTGGAAATATAAGAGCTTAGGGAAGAGAATATGCAAACTGTGATTTATCCTGGTTCGGTCCAATCTGTGATGGCCTACGTCCAGTCCCCAGGCTTCTCCTGAGATTTTCAAATCCACTATCTCCTTGTTTAATCCGGGCACAAGAAAAGCCTTTACAATCCCACAATTTTAACCGGGTACTTGTGAAACCTTTTACAAATCTCTCACCAAGATACTCCCCCTTACGGCAAGTCTTACGAGCAGAGTAATCCCGAAGATCTTCCTCTCCTGCTTACTCATGCAAGTCTTACGAGCAGCAACGTTCTCTCCTGCTTACACCCCTGTAAGTCTTATGAGCAGCAACGTTCTCTACTGCTTGCTCCTTGTAAGTCTTACGAGCAGAATGTCTTACTGGCAATTCTCTCTACAGCTTCTCCGTAAGAAAATCAACCCTCTCAAGGTCCCTCTACCTTGAGATCAACTCAGAAATATAGTTGAAGGTGTTTACAGACTCTCTCATAGAGTGGGTATAATACTCACTGAAGTACAATACAAATAATCACTCTCTCAATGATAAGTAATATTGAAACCGCAGAACAGAGAGTGTTTGGGTAGAAGCAGAGGATTTACATTTCTATCATTTTTCTCGTAGTTGCTCGATGTCTCTATTTTTCTCTGTTTTTCCATCGATGTTGAATGCTCTCTCATTTATAGTTGATGAATATGATGGCCGTTGTGAGCATTCGTCCATTGGAGTCATTTTGACCGTTGAGCATATTTGAAAAATGAGCTACCATGAGATTTTCGTTGCAAAACAGAGCGTCTCGTTGAACAGCAAGAAGATTCATTTTGAGCTGTACATCACGTTGTGGAGCGTTTTGTGTTTCAGACAATCTCTCATGGTGGGTCAATTACTTGTCATGGTTGGTAGCCGCCATTCAGTGTGTAATGATGAAGTTCACCGTAGTTGACTCTTATTTGAATCTGCAATCCGAACATTTAATATCCTGTTTCACACTTGAAATATATGTTACCTATCGTTTAGAAACAATAACAAGTGAGAACACAATGATTCAATAACATGTAACCATATTCGGATTGTTCGTTGAGTGATAATATTTGTCGTACGTCACCTCCGTTCTTGAAGATGCAATCCAAATATTTAATCTCCTATTTTACACTTGAAATATATGTTAGTTAATGTTTAGGAACAATAACAAGTCAAAACATAATGATTGTATAACATTTAACCATGTTTGGATTGATGGCCATGAGAGTCTGAGCTTCTACGTTGCTTCTGTCAGGACCTCACTCGAGTGCATGTAGAATTTCACGTTTTGACTTCCTCTCGGGCAAACACTCGCTGCTCTTCACTCGCATCTGCTCGAGTGAAATCTAGACATCACTCGGGCACAACCATTTATGCTCGAGTACGCTTCTTGCTTTCACGTACAAGCTTCTTCTCGGGTTAACACTTTCTTGTCAAAACTTGCATGTGCTCAAGTGAAAAATGGTCTAATGCTCGAGCATGGATCCTAGTGCTCGAGTGTTGCAAATTTCTTCACGTTTCAGCTGCTTCTGGACGTCACTCGCACAACTTTTTCAAAGAGTCAGTTTTTACACTCGTGGGTGATGTGGGGCCACTTTAGAAAAAATTTGTTTATTTGATTCTAATGATGTATCATAAGAAAGCTCTTGCCATATGCATTCCAATGCAAAAAGAATCAACTCCAAACTCCTTGTATTCTATCCATGGAAAGCTCTTTGAGTCTACTTTCATTTGGCACTGGTCTCGTCTCAATCCGATGTGTAGTTTGTAAGTTACGTACAAAATATCGAACCTGTCTTGAAAAGTGACGGTGATTTTCGTTTCATTTTCCATGAATCATATCTCCTTCATTTGATCTTCTTTCAATGTGATCCTGGTGCAGATGTTATGTGTTGTGAGTCCTCTTTCATATGCCACCGGTTTCAGGTCAATCCGACGTGTGGTTTGAGAGATATGATCAAAATACTGGACCTCTGTCAGACTGAACGTAAAACAAAGTAGAACAGAGTGCTCATCCCGTGCTCGAGTGAGTTCATCCGTGCTTAAGTGAGTTCATCCCGTGCTCGAGTATTGAGCTCTGTGCTCGAGCATAACTCCCCTAGAAGTGCCATAACTCACATATAAGTCATCTTAGCTTCGTATTAACCTATTCCAACCATCATTTGATCATAGAAACCTCCGGTATCATCATAGAAACCTCCAGTATCACTTCTAACAACTTGAATCTTGATATTCTTTATAGATCTTCCAAGTTCTTCATTCTTCAATATCTTTCTTTTTGATTTTTCTTTTAATAATCATTCTCCATAACCCAAGTAAGCATCTCCTTGACTATCTTCCATTTCTTTCTTCTTCTTCCTCTTGTTCATTTTCATTAATTCAATTTTCTTCATTCTTTGCTTGACTAATCTACAAAATATGTAACATTAAATATAGTAGTTAGTCAAAGAAATACATTATATAAACTTTTTGCTCTTATCACTTCACATCTATATTTGACATCATCAAAACTAATCATATCTAACATGACTTAGGAAGCCTTAAAGCGCCAGGACCTGATGGCTTTCCAGGATTGTTCTATCATCATTCTTAGGCTCAAGTTAAGGAGCAAATATGTCAGGTAGTACAATCTTGCTTTAATCATGAGTCTAGCATTAGTAGTCTTAATGATACTGATCTGGTTCTTATTCCAAAGGTGGGTTCTCCTGAAATTGTGGGGCATTTTCACCCAATCAGCTTGTGTAATTTCAGTTATAAAGTGTTTTCTAAAGTCCTAAGTAATAGAATGAGGCCTATATTGAGTAAAGTAGTCACTGAACAGCAGAGAGCCTTTGTGCCAGATAGACTTATTCAGGATAATATCTTCATAATGCATCAGGCTTTTCATTATCTAAAGAATAAGACAGGGAATAAGTTTGAAGTTGCAGTCAAGTTAGATATGAAGAAGGCCTATGATAGGGTGGAATGGGGTTTTTTAGAGTTGGTGCTTTTAAAAATGAACTTTCATCCAAGGTGGGTTAAAAACATTATGGATTGTGTCACATCAGTCCGTTTTAATCTTCGAGTTGAAGGAAGAAAGATTGAAGAATTCCATCCCAAATGTGGCCTTAGGCAAGGTGACCCACTATCTCCCTATTTGTTCATCCTTGTTGCAGATGTTCTATCTAAGATGATTACTAGTCATGTTGATAGGAAAGATCTTATCGGAATCAAGTTAGCCAATAAGTGTCCTATACTCTCTCACTGTTTGTTTGCTTATGACTCAATATTCTTCGTCAGATCAACTACGAAAAATTGTATTATTTGTAAAACCTTGCTGAAGGATTACTGTAATGCATCAGGTCAACGGATTAATGTAGAGAAATCTTGTATTTTTGCCTCCAATAATTCTCCTGAGGAGGTACAGTCTATGGTTAAGCAGATCCTAGGATTTGATTTGGCAGAGTCTCCTGGTAAATACTTAGGTCTCCCAATTCTGTGGGGTCGGTCTAAAGTTGAAGCTCTAGCTTGTGTGAGAGACAAGTTAAGGAAGAAAGTGTTGGGATGGAATAAAAATTTTCTTTCTCATGCTGGTAGGGAAGTCTTAGTTTAGGCAGTTGCAAATGCTATTCCTACTTACTCGATGTCTTGTTTCCTTTATCCAAAGAAAACTTGTCAAGAGTTGGATAGCATAATATCCAATTTTTGGTGGGTTGGTTCAGAGAATAAGAAGAAAATACATTGGAAAGAATGGGATACCTTAACTAAGAGAAAACAAGTTGGAGGTTTAGGTTTTAAGGATTTCCAAAACGATAATTTGGCCTTAATTGGGAAGCAATGCTTGCGCTTAATGAGTAAGCCTGAAGACTATTGGGCCAAATTGATAAAGGGATCTACTTTCCTAATGGTTCTTTTTTAAGTGCAAAAAAGGGTGCAAGAGCATCATAGGCTTGGTCTAGTTTGCTAGAGGGCAGAAAATTGTTTTTTGATTCAACTTTTTGGAGGGTAGGAGATGGAAAGAAGATTAATGTTTGGCAGGATCCTTGGCTCCCTACTAGGGATACTTTCCTAATCCCACAATTAGTTGTCCCTAAAGAATTCGTAAACTTGACAGTAGCTGATCTTATTGTTAATAATAAATGGTAGTTGAATCACTTGCCAATTCCTACTCATATCCGAGAAGAAATTGGTAAGATTACATTGCCCATGTATGCAATGGAAGATGTTCTCATATGGATAGGAAGTAATGATGGGCACTATACAGTTAAGAAAGGATACAAGTGGCTGCAAGAGAAGAAAGTAGATAAGAAAAAGAGCTTGCCAAGTACTTCGTTTGCTGTCCAGAATGACTTATGGAAAATTATCTGGGGTCTCAAAGTACAACCTAAGATTAGACACTTCTTATGGAAAGCTTTTGTTAAAGCACTCCCCACAAAGAAAGCATTTAGGAAACGAAAATGTGGATTTGATCATGCATGTATTCGTTGTAGTAGTATGGCATAGACTATAGAGCATTGTCTTCTCTTATGTCATGAGGTCAGGAAAATATGGTTTGCCTCTCCACTATCTATTACTGTGAATGACTTTAAATCAGGACTTTTGAATCATGGCTGTATAATATTCTCTCCTCTTTAAAGGATGATCATTTCTTACAGGCGATTGTAGCTTATATTTGTTGGTTTATATGGAAAGCCAGATGTAGTGAAATTTTTGAGTTTAAGATTGCTAACTGTTAGTGGATCTTAAATTCAACAATGACTTGTGTAAATGAGTTTTGGTATGCTAATGGTTGGACTGAACCCAGGGATGAGAAGCCGTTATGTGTTCAAGAGGCTTTGGGTTGGAGTCCTCCTTCCAATGATTGTTTCAAACTTAACAGTGACGGTTCTTTTGTTGCAACATCAAGTAAGAGTAGACTGGGCTATGTATTGCGCAATTTAGAAGGTGAAGTTCATGATTTATGTTGCAAATCCTCGAATGCAATATCTAGTATAAAAAGTAAAGCTCAAGCATTGCAAATGGCTCGTTTCAAATGCAGAAACCAAGAGCTGGGTGCTATAACTGTTGAATCAGATTGCTTGCCATTAGTTAAAGCGATCACAGGAAAGGGACCATGCCCTGACTGGAAAATAAATTTGTTGATTTTAGATATTAGACATATGGTCAAATCAATTCCAAATTTTGAAATAGTTTATGTTCCTAGGTCTTGTAATTTGGTAGCTGATTGGCTAGCCAAAGCTGGGTGCAAGGGGATGAGCTCTTCTGAGTGGGGTTTAAATCCTCCATCTCCTCTTTTTGATCTTATTTTTGCTAATTCTCTGAGTTGTAAGGAAGGGATTGGTTGACCTCTTTTTGATAATGAATGCAGTACTTCTTTTCATCCAAAAAAGACACACACACCAAGCAATCCCTTATGTGGTTGGTTTAAGGGGGAGGGGAGGAGTCCTCATTCTCTCAGTGACTCAGGGGAATTGTCGAGTGTGTGCCTATGTGTCTTGAACTATGTCGGATATCTGCGTATGTGCCAACACATGGTGCCATGTATACCCAAGTGCCATGACAATGGCTCCATGTATGTGTCTCTAAGAAGGCACCAAGTATCCTCATACACATGTGCACAATATATTTTAACCGACTCATTGCAGGCACTGAGCCCTCATGTAATCCAAGGAATTCTCCTCTATCCTGAGGGTTTAAATCATATAGTCCCTGAAAATTATTTTTATCTTTCGGACATTCTTGGGACTCTTGTCAAACTAGGCTTAGTAGTTTACTTGATTTAGACTTATTTTCAAGCTTCTAGGCCAAAAATTCAGGATATTACGCAGATTCAATGTTGGGACCTTATTGGCAATGAAGAATGGCAAGAAGGCCAACCATAAGAGGTGAGGATTCCCACCAAAACATCCGTCCGAAAAGGGGTATGATTCTCTCATCATCTATCACTTTAGAGTCTGGTTGCGTCTTGTTTTCTATTTTTCTTTGTTGACAATAGATTAAATTTATAATGAAGTACAATAGTCATCTCCAATCTTCTTTCCAACTCTAGCTTTAAAAGAATCCAATACTCCATAAAATTCCTTTCCAAGTCTGGGATATGAACAAGGTTCCAATGTAGTTGATAAATAATTGAGTCTTTTAAATATGTTGTTAGCGTTCGATTTCTTTTAGATTTCCTAAGGGATCCGAGGATCGTTTTGTAACCCAGTCTCTTGTCAATGCCCTTATGGGTCTTTTTAGTTTTCTTGGAGGCAAGGGGCAACCATGGTGGAATTAGTTTAGGGGCATTAACACTAATTTACATCTCTAATCTATGTCGTTTTTTTTAGTTTAGGGGCATAAACACTAATTTACGTCTCTAATCTATGTCGGTTTTTTTTTAAAAAAAAAGACATAATAAATATAGGTAGTGGCATTTTTAAAATTTTAAGATTTTTTTTACATTTATTTCTTAAAATGAGATGCAAAAAAGAGATTTCACATTCATTTTTGAAAAATTAGACGTGAAAAGTTTTCCTTTCTATGTCTGTTTTTAAAAACAAGTATTTAAAAATAATAGTATATTTATTCTCCTATGCCCTAGTATGTCTCTCTCAGTTTTGGCTTCTCTTCCTCCATTGGGAGAACCAGTTTCATCAAAACACTTTAATTCAATGTCTGTAAGTGTTATTACTAGCTTATGTAGGATATTGCTGTAAATATTAATTGCCCATATATAAAAAAAAATTATATTCAGACAGGTTATAAATTAGTAATTTTAGTTTTATGTTATAAAAATTAATAAGATAGAGAATTTGAAAATTACTTATTACTTTTTTTATTCCTTTGAAAAAAATTTGCAATTTTAAATTGTTTAATTGAAGATTAATGATGAAGATCAATTGGGTTGAAATATATTAAATTTTATTATCTGGATTTTTTATTTCATTTTAAGTGTATTTGTATAAACTAACCATATCGCAAGTACGTATATTGTGACCTGCCGTCGGCCTCCAACGGCTTTGTTTTTTTTTTTTGAATATAAACTGGATACCACTTAATAGATATCAAAGTACAGAAGAGTCCACTACAGAGCTACCTTCTTTCATCATTCCCCACCTCTTGATGGATAGGTGGAGGATGATCAAAGATACAAAAATTCCCTACAATACTATAAGCAAGTTTAGCCAAGTGATCAGTAAGGAGGAGATCCTCTCTAGGAACATTAACAAACCTCACCTGCCATTGTCTATAGACTAGAGTCCTAATCTCATCTACTAAATCCTTGAAAGGGTATTCAGGATCGCATCCTCGGACCGCTAGGTTGACCGCCTCTACACAGTCTGAAAAAATAGCAACCTTTTTTATTCCTCTAGCCCAACATAAGTATAAGCCATGGATCATACCAATCAACTCCGCCATCGCAGGAGGCATAACAATGAGTTTACAAGAAAAGCCACAAATCCATTGGTTATCCGGGCCCCTAATCGTCCCCCCACACCCACTTCTACCATCTCTGAGTACTGATCCATCTACCTCCAAGGAAAAGTAACTTTGAAGCTCTTGTGGTTTAGTCCCTTGATTTGAACGTCCTATGTTGGCGAGAATCCCCATTCCCAGAAGGTCCTAATCTGCACTGGCTCTGAAGAAACTAGATGTTGAGAGCTGGTCTTCCTCCTGATCTGTACCTGCAAAAAGTTTATTGCATCGTGCCACCCAAATGTCCCAGCATACATATCCAAACAAAGTTGACCATGGAACCTTCCTTATATGGCCTTTGCCGGCTTCATGCGTGAGATTCCATTTAACCCAATCCTTGCCTTCGAGGGAAGCAAAGACACTCCAATTCTCCTGAGATACGATTGCTTTCTATCTCTCCACCGCATTTGGACAATCTCGTAATAGATGCATGGAATCTTCCTTCTGGTTGCAAACGAACGGACATGAATCTGATTCTTGGATTCCTCTACTAGCTCTCAGTTGTGCTGTGTGAGCTCTGCCATGTGTAAACAGCCACATAAATGATTTGATCTTCTCTGGAACTGACCATCTCCATAAAAGTTTCCATACAGAGTCAGCATGTCCATTTATACCTGCAGACAAAGAAAAATAGGCAGATTTCACAGAAAAATAACCATTTGAGGATGGTTTCCAATAGAATCTATCCTCTCCTCTCTCCTCACGAGGTGGGTGGGCGTAGGTGATACGATCAACAATCTCCAGTCTAAACCATCTCTTCAGTTTTTGTATATCCCAATCCCCGGCATACCTGACATACTCCACAACTCGATCATTACGATTTATTTGCCATTCAAGGCCTGGAACAAGATCCACAAGAGGAGTATTGAGAGTTGACCAATTTTCAAACCAGAAAGAAGTACTTTTACCGTCTCAAATTTTCTTCCCTAGATTTCTTCTGAAGTGGTCCCAAACCACACAAATTCCCCTCCAAGTAAGAGAAGAGGATCTCTTCTTTCTTACCTCATGCATAGCTCTATCCCCACAGTTATACTTGGATCTCAAAACCCTGACCCACAATGAATTAGGGTTAGCTATCAGGCCCCAACAAAGTTTCAACAAGAAAGCTTTATTCTGATTTCTGAGATTCCTAATTCCCAAGCCTCCCTGTTTCCTATCCTTCGCTACAACCTCCCACGAGATCAAATGAGTCTTCCTTAAACCATCTTGTTCACCCCACAGAAAGTTCCTGTTTTTCATCTCCAAGTCATTAATCACTCTTATGGGAAGAAGCATGGTTTGCATATGATAGGAAGGCATAGCTGATAAAACAGCTTTGATAAGAGTAGATCTCCCTGCCATGTTCAAACATTTACCTTTCCAACCTGATAAGCGTCTTTGACATTTTTCCTAAATCGGAGCGAAAGTCAAATAGGATGCCCGTTTATGGAGAAGCGGGATCCCTAAATATTTACCCAAATCTCCCGTTAGCCCCACACCTAACCGTTGGCTCATCCCCCAAGCTCTGTTGAAATGAACATTCCTAGAGAAGAAATTTTTTGTCTTCTCCCTGTTCATTCTCTGGCCCGACATGCCACAGAATTTCTCAATACAACTTAACATAATATCTATCTGAGAGTCAGAAGCATTGCCAAATAGAATAAGATCATCGGCAAAAAACAGATAAGATAACTTAGGACTTGTGGAGTTTAATTGAATAGTCTTCCAACGCCCTTCATTTACTTCATCCTGTATGATATGGCTTAACCTTTCCATGCAAAGAGTGAATATGTATGGAGACATTGGACCACCTTGGCGGATGCCCCTAGATGGGGTAAAAGTGTCAGAAGGCTCTCCATTCCAAAGGACCTGAAAAGATGAATTGGATATGCATCCCATAATGAGTTCACACATCTTGTCTTCTAGGCCAATATTTTTCAAAGTGTCAAGAATGAACGACCACACTAAACGATCATAGGCCTTCTCAAGATCCACTTTGACCGCTAGCCATCCCTTATTTCCCTTCTTATTTCTCATAGAGTGTATGACCTCTTGAGCTATGATGACATTATCGCTGCTTTGACGTCCGGCAATGAAACTACTTTGATGTTGACCGACCACTTTATCCATTATTGTCTTCAGTTTATGACTAATAACCTTTGAGATGATCTTGTAGCTAACATTGCATAAAGAGATAGGCCTAAACTCTTGAATTGATTCCGGTTTCTCAGTCTTTGGAATAAGCACAAGGTGTGTCTGATTAATATTCTTCACCCCTGAAGGATTGTTAAAGATGTCTTTAACCAAAGAAATGACGGATCCTTGTACCACATTCCAATATTCATGATAAAAGAACGCTTGAATACCATCAGGACCAGGTGCTTTAAATGGTCCAAGACCAAACATAGCAGCCTTGATTTCCTCTTCACTCACCATAGTTTGTAATCTTCCCAATTCATCAGGAGAAAGAATAGGAAAACCATTTCTGGTATTTAAGGGTTGGAAGTCTCCCAATTCACTTTTAAAGAGGTCTTTGTAATAAAAGAGCACCATATTCCTCAGCTCATTCTACTCAAATATCCATTCTCCACTTGAGTTCTTTAGCCCCTCAATCCGATTCCTCCTCCTTCTGATTAAGGCCGACTTATGAAAGAATTTTGTGTTCCGATCACCCCATTTCAGCCAATTGCAGCGAGATTTCTGAAACCATAGTAATTCTTCCTGAGCCAAAACTTTGTTGTATTCTTTCCGTAGTTCCTGTTCTGTCTGCAATAGTTGCTAACTATCTCTTCTAGATCTGGCTCTTTCAATCCCTTCAATCCTGTGAATAATCTTTTGTTTCTTCTGATGAATATTTCCAACTTTGCAGTGATTCCAATTTTGTGTCTTAGCTTTAAAGGAAGCAATCCTTTCTAGCCAATTTCCCGAACTACAACTATCCCTCACTATGTCAAAAAATCCCTCTTCCAAGAGCCATGCTGCTTGGCACCTGAAAAGCGTCTTCAGATTTCTGCTCGCTCTTCCAGGTTGGCATTTAACAAGCAGTGGTCTATGATCAGACCCAAATTTGCTTAAATGATAGATTTTGGCTAAAGGATACAACCGATTCCACTGAGCATTTGCAAAACCCCAGTCAATTCACTCCTTCAAAAAATTCCTTTCCCAAGTAAATTTTTCACCAACAAAATCAACCTCAATTAAAGAAGATTTATTGATACACTCAGCAAAATGACGCATGGCCTGAACATTCAGCTCCGACCCTCCCTATTTATCTGTGACAGATACATAAGTGTTAAAATCCCCTAATACAAACCATGGCTCCCGCATATCCTCACTGAGCAAAATAAGGTGTGTCCATAGAGCCTTGCGTTTGATACACGACGGTTCAGCATAAACACAAGTAAGCCAGAAGTCTATGTTACTTTCCAAATTCTCACACTAACGTGGACATAATGAGTTGTGGAAGAAGAATAGTTGACATTCACATGGACATCATTCCAAAGCACCCAAATACCTCCCGCATACCCAGTTGCCTCAACTCTAATCCATTTAGAGAATCCCAGACGCCTCACTACCTTTTCATCCTTCAAACCACTAACTCGAGTTTCCAATAGAACAAGAAGATCAATATCTCTATTTCTAGTCAAATCCTTAACTCTCCCTGGAAGGTTCTTAAGGCCACTCCGCAACAATTCCATGAAAGAAAATTCATTGATAACATTATAAACCAGAGGAAGTACGAGCATACCTCGTTATCCCATAATGGATTATGCATTTTGTTGCATAACAACATCCTTGTCATCCTTTACCATTTCTTCTGATTTGCCAATATGTGTCTGAAGAGGGACATCCTCGACAAACTCGACGTTCCCTTACTGAACAGGAACACAGCACCCATCCAGCGGCACTCCCTGTGAATTCCCGTTACTGCTTGAGGCAATATTTGGAAGAGGCTTTATTTGCAAACTCTTATTCTCCTCTCGTTTTAATACCTGATGAGTAGAACTTTTTATAAATACCAATACAGCCCCATTCATCTCTTCAAATTGATCCCTATTGAGAGGCTTCACATGTGCTATTGACCCAAAGATCACTTGATGAGTCCAGTTTGTAGATCCATTCTTCCTCTTAAAATCCGGCTGTTTTATTCTGGGCTGAGTTTGTTGACCTTTCTTGATTAGTTTTAATGGGCTATTCATTTTAACACCTCTTGGGCCTCCACAAGAACTTGGCCCACTTTGACTATTTACCAACCCATCCACCAAAACCTCCTTTTCGTTTGCCACCTGAACCTCTCCTTTTTCTAACTCAATTCCTACTTTCTCTCTCTCCATCACATCTACTACCATCTCCTTTTCCTTGGGTCCCGTGCTAGTCATTCTTTGTTCCACTTTGTCACCTACTTTCCCTGCCTTCTTTTTCCCCTGCGGTCCCATTAGGATTTCTTCTTCTTTGCAAGCTTTAGTTCCCTCCGATTTTCTCCTCCATTCCTTTGTGGGTGCCTTATTCATAGAGATCTTCTGCAGATTCTGAGGTTCGACGGCGGCTTGATCATCCTGCAAAGCATCATACCTATTCCCAAGTCCAACGTTCCTCTCCTTAAACTTACTGTTCTCTATTGCTTTCTGCACATGCTTCCTATCAGTTTCCGTTTTCCAAGGTCTCTACCTGAAGGTCCGTGTCGCCTTCATCCAATCTCCGTACTGCTCCTCGGAGGAAATGCCCGAGACACTGACAAGCTGAGTTTTTTCCGGTGTATCCATCGCCGGTAAGTTCGTGCTTTGCATTCCCAAAAGCTGATCTTGAGAAAACATCATCTATTCTGATCCTGAAGTACCTACTTGAGAATTGATTTTTTTCATGTTGTAACCAGGGCACTCTTCTTAATTATGTCCATAGCATCCGCACTTGAAACAAATGAACTCTAAGCCTTCATATTCCACTGTAAAAATTCTAGACCGTAGAACAAACCTGTATTGAAGCTGTTTGTTTAGATCCACTTCGACACTAATCCTAGCAAACTTGCCTCTTTCCACTGTGGTGTTCGTATTATTGCTTTGAGCTAGGGTATGCAAGTCAACTTTAAGAGTCTTCCCAATAAGGTTTCCCAATTCCCACATACATTCAGTCGAGTAGCAATGGACAGGCAGCGTCGAGACCCTAACCCATATAGCAACTTTTCTGATTTTATTGCAATATGGATTGAAGTTTGGGCTCCACCTTTGAACAGCCAGATAATGCCTCTGGATAAGCCATGGGCCATCAAAGAGTAATTTTCTACACAGTTCATGGTCATCAGAACGGAAGACATAATAATTATTTGGGAGATCAATCAATTCAAATTTTCTAGTTCTGAGATGCCATGCTATCCTATCCTTCATCATCTCCAAATTTGTAGTCTTACCCAACATAGTAACTATTAGAGTGTCTTTCCATGGTTTGCAAAGCTCTTTCAATCTTTCATCTGGCATATGTAGTCTGGGCAAGGTGGTGAGGAGAACTTTTTCCTCTTCCATAAGAGTCGGAGCCATTTCAATCTCCTCCCGTAGCCACTCCTGCATAAGAGCATCGAAATTTTTGTTTGATGAATCCTCTTCTCTGCCCATAAGCTTAGCTTTATAAGATATCTGTTTCTTCTACAACTCTGTTCTATTCTGGTTTATATTTGCTTCCTCTATTTTCTGGGTTGTATGATCAATATCCAAATGACTCTGCTGTTTGTCTATTTGTCTTACTGGATTATCTTCTTTGTCGTAGATCACCTGCTGACCCACCTTTTCTCTCACTCTCTTTCTCACTCATCTTTTTGTTTTGTTTTGGTGTTCTCCAGGCTTCTTTTTCCAACGACTTTGTTTTTAATACCCAGCCTCCAACTGATATAGTTTATTTTCAAAATTAATTTCCTTTTCAGCTATCTTTCCGAGGGTGATTATGAGCCAAATTTCCACATTTTTATCTCCAACGGCTATAATTGAAACGAAGTGAAATTTTGAATTGCAATTTTCATCACCAACGGCTATAATTGAAATGAAGTGAAATTTTGAAGTGAAATATGGCCGTTAGATTTATTGTTCATTATTGTGTGCAAAGAACAGCACGGAAGGATAATAAGGGACGTTTTTTGCAGCTTTTCCTTGCTAAGGTCCTTCTTATTTATAGTTTTTGATTGCATTGGCAGTGACGAGCTTCTTCATGACCACAAACTTGGGGCATTTTTTTTACTCTCTTTTGTTTGACAAGCACAGGGAGATCGATTGCTTCAAACCTTGGAAACGGACAGGTTAGGCTCATTCACAAGGAAAAAACAAACGAAAACCACATTTTGTTACTGTTATTCAGTTTCTCTGGTGTTTCAGCCTTTTTGAAGGACCAGATTCTCCGGTGCTTCAAACATTTGATGCGTTGTGTGTTAGGTCATCGACTTTATTTGTTTGTGATAGAGATCAGGCCATTTCATTCCTTCATTGCCTATTTATCATCAATTGTAGATATGATGAATACTGTGATACCGTAGTCTGATAAATCAATGCTTATTCTTAACTTTGTCCTTTCATTTATCTTCAAATTTTGTTTCAGGAGCTCTTCTCCTCCTTTTGTCTTAATTTTTTCTGATTTAATTATTTTATCTCCAAATAATAAGTGCAAGATCTTCTTTTCTTGTTGGCCCCATGACCTTATCCCTTGATTTTAACATAATCCTTTTGCCCTTGCTCCCATGTCTCTGGTTTTATGCCTTTCAAAGGAAGTCTTGAAGTTGTACAGTCGTTACCTGTTTTCTCCTACATCAACTTTTTTTGTTTGATTAAGGATATGTTATCCAGTCAATTGAATAATTTATGTGATGATTGTCCTAGTTTCTTGGTCCCTTTTAAGTGTCGATCATTCTAATTGCGTGAGTCTGGTCCGTTAATTTGGGTTGATTTGTTGAATAAAATATCAATACATGTTTGTTATATCCCTTTGCCTTCTAAGTGGTGATTGATAACATATGTCTTTATCTCTGTTTTCTTTCACTGGTAACATGATTTATGCTTCTAACCATTGTTTTCTTTTTTTTTTAATTGATTCAAGATAACCATGTAATCCATTGAAAATGAGGCATGCACATGTACTTTTAATCACATCAAGAAAGACATGGATTGAATTACATTACATGCATCACTGCACTATCTTTTTGACCCCTGCTTTTTGTGTCTAGATTTGTCGATCCAGTGAGAAAATTTATACTTGGTGTATTGAAGGTTAGCTTGTAAAGTTTAACGATGCAAGGACTGCTGTTTCCATTACAAATCTTTTGAAGGAAACTAAGAGAGTGAGCCTTGGTAGTTATATTTTGGAAATGCAATTAGTAATTTTTATGAATGGTATTTTTTTTTCCATGTATGCTATATTCTTAAATGAGTGCATGGGTTTGTTTTATTAGGATTTGATCTATGCTGTTTAAAGCTCAATGGTGATTTGCATCAGTTGAACTTATAAATGTATTTGGGGTGTCTATAGTTTGTTGATTATCCATGACATTGATTTTACTTCTGATGGAATACTTCCTCTATAATTGTATTATTCAAATGGAAACTGACCCACCAGTGGTAGATCTAGAGTATTACAGAAGCAACGAAGAAAAATATAGCAGGACCCAAGAGATGCTTTCGAGAGGCACTCACTGTCCTCACAATCACTCCCTAATAACATATTACCCCACTATATAGACTTCACACATTATGTTACTCACACTTTCCTTAATTACCCTTTGCTCACATGTCCCGCATCTCTTACATATTGGGCTTGCGCCTATAATAAGTAAATGATGGCCCATGCTCATCATTACCCCCCATTAAGTGTATCCTTATCCTCAAGGAGAAAAGAAGGAAATTGACGATGAAGCTTATTATAATCTTCCCAAGCATTGTCTAAGTCAGATAAGCCTACCCACTTGTTTAATAATTCAATGCGCCCATCAGTCATCTTGCGATGTTTTAACACAGCCTGAGGTTCAACCTAGAGCTCTAGGTCAGTAGTAAGCATTGGTGGAAGTGACTAAGGAGTAACATAAGAGGTGAGAGATTTCTTGAGTTGGGAGACATGGAAGATCAGATGTATCTTGGCAGTAGAACGAAGTTGAAGGCGATATGCCATAGGACCAACTTTTTCAGTGATGGAAAAATGAACATAATATCGAGGACTGAGCTTCTTATTTGGCCGTTTAGCCAAAGATTTAAACCTATAAGGTTGTAACTTGAGATAAACCTGATCTGGCAAAATGGACATCTCTGCATTTAAGATCAGTATAATGCTTCATAAACTGCTAGGATTTAAGCAAGTTCTACTTTAATTCATCTAAGATAGCATTGTTAGCCTAAATCTGAGATATGACAGCATCAGCAGATGATAAGGGATCCTGGAAGCGATACAATGTAGGAGGGTCTTGCCTATATAGTGCCTGAAAAGAAGTCATCCCAATAGAGCGGTTGAAAGTACTATTGAACCAACATTCGGCCCAACAAAGCCATTTAGACCAGGAGGAAGGTTTCTCACTACAAAAACAGCGAAGAAAAGTTTTAAGACAGTGATTTACTACCTCTGTTTGGCCATCACTTTGGGGGTGATAGTTGGAGTTATAGCATAGTTGAGTTCCAACAGCACGAAAAAGTTCCTTCCAAAATGTACTAAGGAATAGTTTGTCACGGTCGGACACTATGGAACGTGGGAAAGCATGCAAGCGGACTACTTCTTTGACAAACAAGTCAACCACAATAAGAGCCGTGTAGGGATGTTGAAGGGAATAAAATGTGCAAACTTGGTAAACCGGTCAACCACCACAAAGATTGTGTCATAGGAGTGAGACTTGGGTAAGCCCGAGATGAAATCCATGGAGATATCAGTCCAAACCTGATCAAGAACTAGCAATGGCTGCAACAGCCTAGCAGGGTTTAATGTCGAATGCTTATTCTGCTGACAAATGTCATACCTAGCCACATATTGTTGTACATATCTCTGTAGTCCCTCCCAATGAAATAAAGCAGAAAGGCATTTATAAGTGCGGAGATATCCTGAATGGCCCCCAATGGGTTAATCATGAAACTCTCTAAGTAATATCGAGATCCTGGGTGATGATTTAGGTAAGACCAGCCGACCATGAAAAAATAAATGCCCTCATTTTATTGTATAATCAGATGGTGCAGACCGGCCAGCCAGCAATGATTACAGGATAAAGGATAAGTGATCATCCTAGTACACGTCCTTATCCCATACATCCATATTGACTTGCTACATTTAAATGGCTTGCAAATCCATGGTCTCATCTCTTCAAGGCAAAGCATCTGCTGCTGAATTAGTAGTGCCCGGTTTGTACTGTATTTGAAAAGTGTAGCCCAACAACTTAGTGACCCATATCTGCTGTGTATCATCAAGGATACATTGCTCAAGTAAAAATTTGAGCGCCTTTTGATCAGTGTGGATTATAAAGGGTTAGCTAAGCAAATAATACCTCCATTTGCAAACAGCAAAAACAATGGCCATAAGTTCTCGTTCATAAATGGAACATAATCTCTTACAGGTGGATAGAGAGTGGCTAAATTAAGCTATGGGGCTGCCAGATTACATTAATACAGCTCCCAAACCAGATCCGGATGCATTAATTTCCACAATAAATTGCTGGGAAAAATCTGGAAGAGCCAAGACAGGGGTGGTTGACATAGCTTCCTTGAGATGAGTGAAAGCCAATTGAGCTTCCTCATTCCAGCAAAATGCATTCTTCTTGAGTAGTGCTATCAGTAGAGAGGCAATCTGACCATAATGGCGGACAAAACACCTACAATACCCAGTAAAGCCCAAGAATCCATGAAGAGCTTTGAGAGTAGTTGGCACCGGCCAAGTTAACATACTTTATATCTTAGAAGGATCAGCATGGACCCTATCCTTGGATATAATATGGCCCAAATACTCCAATTAAGGTTGAGCAAAGACACATTTCTTTGTATTTATCACTAACTCATGCTACTATAAAATTGATAAGGTCTCACGCAAATGGTGCAAATGTGTTTCATAGTTGTCACTATAGATAAGAATATCATCGAAAAAGACAAGGATGAATTTCTGCAAGTGTTGACGGAACGTGTCATTCATCAAGGATTGGAACGTGGAGGGAGCATTTTTTAAACCAAAGGGCATAACCAAGAATTCATAATGCCCATCATGTGTTCGAAAAGCTATCTTATGTTCTTCACCATGCTTCATTCAAATTTGATGGTATCCGGATTTAAGGTCCAGCTTGGAAAAAATTTGAGCCTTGCCTAATTAATCTAAGAGCTCCTCAATAGCTGGTATAGGGAATTTATCTTGAATGGTAATTTTGTTAAGGGCCCTATAATCCACACAAAATCGCCGACTCCCATCTTTCTTCTTAACCAGTAACACTAGACTAGAAAAAGGACTTTTACTTGGCCGTATTATACCAGCAGACAACATTTCCTTAACCAGCGTCTCAATCTCTGTTTTCTGGTAATATGGATATCGATATAGGCACACATTTGGAGGAGAAGCTCCTGATTGCAACTCAATGGTGTGATCATAGTGTCTAGCTGGCGACAAACCCTCCAAAGTAGTTTGAACTGCAGGGAACTCCCTTAGCACATCCTGAACATCATCGTGCAGATGAGAAGATGACAATTCTGTCATTTTAATCTCAGCAAACTCTATATAGAAAACTTCCTCATTCCCTTTGGTAGTTCGGCATAGCAAATTGAAAGACATAGGAGTTTTTAGCAAGGCAGAATTTCCTTTTAAGCACAACCATTCGCCCCCAACATCAATCTTTAATGTTGATCGCTTCCAACTCACCAACACTTCATCTAAGGTTGATAACCAATCTGCCCCCAGAATTATGTCCAAGCCACCCAACTAAAAGGGATATAACGAGTATACAATGTGCAATCCCTGTACAAACAAAGACACATCTCAGCAAACACCCTTACCCTGCACATTGCGAGAATCACCAACTTGAATAGTAAAAGCAATATTATCGTCCATGGGAATAGAAAAGGATTGAACTAAATCCTAATGAATAAAGCTATGCATGGCACCACAGTCAATAAGGATTAGGACATCCTTACCCAATATAGTGCCCATGAGTTTTATTAGTCTTACCACCAATAAAACCAGCCAATGCATTCAAAGAAAGGGTCATCAATTGTCCTACTGCAAAATCCTTTTCCACTATCGCATCTAAGCTCTCTAGCTGCGGCTTTTCTTCCTCTTCACTCACCTCATCTTCCTCCGATAGGATCAACACCTGTAATTGCTTTTTCTTGCAGCGATGTCCCGGACGATATTTCTCATCATACTTGAAACACAACCCTTGTTCCCTCCGTCGTTCAATCTCTACATCAATGAATTTTTGCAGTATTGAACGGTTTGTATAGGTAACAGGGATAGTTGATCTCTTCAGTTCTTCAGTCTTCGTTGTCAAGCTTGTCGAGGTGGAGTTGGGTTCGGGTTGTAGAGGCATTCTCCGAACAGGGGTAGCTTGGGTGTTGGATGCCCGATAACCCGTAACCCGGTTTTCCTTCCAAGTACGGTAAGAACCATCTCAAACCTCAATATAATTAGCGATCCCCATCACCTAGTACAGAGACATCAGCATCTCGTACGTACTTCCGCAATGTGATGGGTGAAATTGTATGATAAGATCCTTCTTCAGCTCAGCCCAGTCTGCTGGTAGAGAGCATACTTCCTTCCACTGGAACCAGTTAAGGGCGCGTCCTTCTAAATAGAGCACAACTGCATCTAACTTCTCAACATCAAAAATATTGTTGAGTTTAAAATAGCGCTCCACCCGAAATGTGATGGGTGAAATCGCATGATAAGATCCTTCTTCAGCTCGAGCCAGTCTGCTGGTGGAGAGCATACTTCCTTCCGCTGGAACCAGTTAAGGATGTGTCCTTCTAAATAGAGCACAACTACATCTAACTTCTCAGCATCATAAATATTGTTGAGTTTAAAATAGCACTCCACCCGAAACACCCATCCTAGAGGATCCTCACCGTAAAACAGAGGAATCTCCAATTTCCGATAAGAGGTAAGATTAGCGTTCTCACCATTGGAGGACCCATTAATTTCAACTTGAGTCACCTTTGTTATGGATTTCGAAGCTGATTCACCTTTGATAGTTTCTTTTCCAAGAGGTTGCTATGGAGGTTGAAAGATCACATTTCACCGTTGACATGTCTTCTCCTAGTCTATCAATTTGTTGTTCTGGATTCAACAGTCGTGAATCGTGTCCATATAATCTTACATCCATTCTGGTATTGACCATTCCCAGAACCAAACTACTCTGATACATTTGATGGAATACTTCCTCTATAATTGTATTATTCAAATGCAAACTGACCCACCAATAGTAGATCTTGAGTATTACAGAAGCAACAAAGAAAAATATAGCATGACCCAAGAGATGCTTTTGAGAGGCACTCATTCTCCTCACAATCACTCAATGATTTTCATACCCCCTAATAATAGATTGCCCCACATATCTACTTCACACATTCTGTTACTCACACTTTCCTTAATTACCCCTTGCTCAAATGTCCCGCATCTCTTACACATTGGGCCTGCGCCTATAATAAGTAAATGATGCATGCTCATCAACTTCCTTCATGAAGGTGGGTCTTAGCGAGGTAGATGATGAGCTTGAAATGAGGTAGGGTCAGAATGTGCTAAGTATGGTATTGTTACTCGGGTCTGAAGAAATAACTAAAGCCATTATTATTGACCTTGATGGTAGGTACTTTGGAGGTAGAGTGGTGCGAGCCTCATTTTATGATGAAGAGATATTTGGTAAGAATGAATTAATTAGAAAAGTTTGGTTAATTAATTTGAAAGTTTTATAGTTAGTTTGGGATACTAGGTGGTAAAAATTAATGTTTTGGTCAAAAAAACAAAGAAAAAAGGAGGTGGTTTAACTTTAAGTATCAAGGCCTTTAGCTAAGAAAGCATAATGAACTTTTCATCCTCAAACTTTGTTTGAAGCTTATGATTAAGAATCAGGTTTGCTAAAACTGCACAATGCAAGAAAGAGTGTTTTACTAAAGAGGATTGAACGGGATTGTATGCTGTGATTTTTGTCACTGATATACTCTGATCTGTCATTGGGAATTTTCTATGAGAAATTCTTGCGGAAGTTGCCACTGTCTTGAGCTTCTGTAACTCTCATTGCTGTGGTTCTTAGGAATATACTTGCAACTGGATCATTAGAAATTCTTTGCTGTCATTACTTAATGGGTGTTGATCTCATCTTGGGAATTTTCTGGTTGAAAATAAGAACTTTGTTGCTATATGCTTGCTATTATTTCATGAGCTTGGTAGTTTTGCTGTCATATATAAACTCTTTGCTAATGTTTTATCTCAATTCTTTTGTGGGCAAGCTAAATTTTGTGAAATTTGTCCAATTTTATTGATGTGATATTCTTTCTAGTGTTTATTTGCAGAAATAAATCTATAGGGGCATGTTTCTTTTGGATTAGAGGTGATTCCATTAAAAAAAATACATCATGTCCATTTTTTAAAAAAAGTAACTTTTCATGCCTATTTTTAGAAAAACAGGCTTGGAAAGTGCCACATTCCACGTTTGTTTGAAAATAGACATGAATGTGGCACTTTCCACGTTTGTGTCTATTCTAAACAGATGTAGTTAACCTAACTTTCTGTGTCACTCGAATTTACATCCCCTAAACCGTACATAGAAAGGCATAAAACCGGACTTAGAAAGTGTCTGTTGTGGTAGTGAGAATGACGCTGGCATGCGTTATAGTTCTATTTCTAACTATACATGTATGAAAAGTATATTGTTAATTAAAGGAATTAAAAGGCATTTCTATAATCTCCACACCTAAAAATAAAATTAGCTTTTAGATGTCAACTGCCACAAAAAAAGAGTTGTCAACGTCTAATGACTGATTTTTTGTTGATAAAAAAATAACTTACACCAAGGAAATTACATATCTGTTGATCAAGATATTATCGTATATTATTTTAATCTTTTAAGATTTGTTTGCATTTATGTATAACATCTCACTTACTATCTGTAGATTATTATTCGTAGGTGTCTGGATACTAAGAGGGATAGTATCAAAGAGTTAAACTACAATGCCATACTGAAAGTGGCTCGTTTGATGTCAAATAACAAGTATCTCAAATAAGTGCTAGTATCGAATGCATGATTATACATAGCATGTATAGTCAAAATGTTATCATTCCTCCTTTGTTTAGGTTTTTTCCCGTTCATTATCACTATGGGGCCCTCCTTTAGCTAGAAAGGTTTGTGTGATACTTAATAATAAATAAGTGAAGTACCTACACAAAGGAGGAAGAACACTTTGATTATGCAAAATTGACAGCTATAATATTACATGCTCCATATAATAATGTATTAATATTGCCATTTCTGTGGGATACTTGTTATTTAGCATCAAATCAGCCTCTTTCAGTATGGCATTGTAGTCTTTGATGTTGTCCCTTAGCATACAGGCACCAACAAATAATAACCTATACATAGTAAGTGAGATGCAAATAAATCTTGAAAGATAAAAATAATACACGACAATATCTTGGTCAAAAGACATGTAATACCTTGGTCGAAGTTAATTTTTTATCAATGAAGGAACCAACCATTAGGTGTTGGTAACTCCTTTTTTTGTGGTAGTTGATAGCTAACTTTATTTTTAGGTGTGGGATTATAAAATATCTTTTAGTTCCTTTAATTAACAATATACTTTTCATACACATATAGTTAGAAATAGAACCCTAACACATGTCAGTGTCACCCTACGCCTCTAAACTAATTCCACCTTGGTTGTCATTTGCCTCCAAGAATACTAAGAAGACCCATGAGAGCATTTAATACGACTGGGTTACAAAATGGCATATCTGCCTTAAAAGAAATCAAACCCTAACAATATATTTATCAACTGCATTGGAACCTTGCTCATATCCCAGATGTCATATCCTGGATTTTAGGCCTAAAAATTCAAGAATTAGCTTTAAATGATTTGGCTACCAAGCCCTGATGAGCAGATTTCCCACAAATGCCCTAGAAGGATAGAACGTTTATAACATTTGTAACAGTCAGCATTCTCAAATAATGGCAAACACATTATGAAAGGTTAGCCCAAGGCCAAATAAAATAGTAAGCATGCCAAGGTAATAATGTAAGTCTATTGTCTCAGGTTCAGGCAAAATCGTAATTTATAGAAATTAGGGGTATGTAAAGGTGATTTTGGAAATTATGCCCGGAATTTCAAGAAAAATCCCCAAGACACAGGAAGGTAAAAAATAATTGCACATACCTTGAGCCTTAATTGTGGTATAAATGAGACTCGAATAAAGGCTAAACACAATGAAAGGTTAGCCAAAGGCCAAATAAAATAGTAAACTTGCCAAGGTAATGACGTAAAGCTATGTTTGGAACAGCTTATTTTTGGAAAATAAGCACTTATTACATAAGTCGAGACAAAACTACTCTTACATACTTACCTTGTATACCATAAATCATGAATTATAAGCACTTATAAGTAAAAAATAAGTTATCCCAAACAAGCACTAAGTCTATTGTCTCAGGTTCGGGCAAAAGTGTAATTTATACAAATTATGGGTATGTAAAGGTGATTTTGGAAATTATGCCTGGAATTTCAAGAAAAATCCCAGAGACGTAGGAAGGTAAAAAATAATTGCACATACTATATTTGAGGCTTAATTGTGGAATAAATGAGAAAATTTACCTCAAAAAGGAATCTTAAATAATTATAGAAATGATGTACTGATGTAATTATAAACTTGCCAAGGTAATGATGTAAGTCTATTGTCTCGAGTTCGGGAAAAAGTGTAATTTATACAAATTATGGGTACGTAAAGGTGATTTTGGAAATTATGCCTGGAATTTCAAGAAAAATCCCAGAGACGTAGGAAGGTAAAAAATAATTGCACATACTATATTTGAGGCTTAATTGTGGAATAAATGAGAAAATTTACCTCAAAAAAGAATCTTAAATAATTACAGAAATGGTGTAATGATGTAATTATAAACTTGCCAAGGTAATGATGTAAGTCTATTGTCTCGGGTTTGGGCAAAAGTGTAATTTATACAAATTATGGGTACATAAAGGTGATTTTGGAAATTATGCCCGGAATTTCAAGAAAAATCCCAGAGACACAGGAAGGTAAAAAATAATTGCACATACTATATTTGAGGCTTAATTGTGGTATAAATGAGAAAATTTACCTCAAAAAGGAATATTAAATAATTATAGAATTTTGGTGAATTAAAGGATAAAGGATTATTAGCCAAGTTTAATTATGACAAATACCAAGAAGCCTCAAACAATTGGGAAAAATAGGGGGAAATTATTTTATGAGAGGAATAAATGCTTGGAAGAATTATATTGATAAATGCAAAACCTTGAAAGATTAAAATAATACACGACAATACCTTGGTGGAAGTTAATTTTTTATCACCACCCATTATGTCATTTTTTTTGTGGCAGTTGATAGCTAATTTTATTTTTAGATGTAGAGATTACAAAATGTCTTTTAGTTCCTTTAATTAACAATATACTTTTCACACACATATAGTTATAAATAGAACCCTAACACATACCAGCGTTGCCCTACGCCTCTAAACTAATTCCACCTTTGTTGTCACTTGCCTCCAAGAAGACTAGGAAGACCCATGAGAGCATTAATGTAAGACCCTTAAGTTATTTCCACATTTTTCACAATTCGGTGGGCACATAGAAATAGCATGAAAATATTGATATAAAGTATATGATTATATTATAGGAATTCCCCATAGGGTTGGAAAATATATAAAAATCCCAAAATATATTAAATTAAATTAATGATAACCAACTGCAGCCATGATCAGACCAAAACCCTCAATCGCCTATGTTTACGTTTTTGCCTCTATAGCCTCTACCTTCTACTGGAATATTTTAAATTTTGGGAAAAAGGTGAGATTCAAACAAATCTCAGTAGCAACATGCAATTAATCATATAAAATGCGATAAATAAATATGCTATGCACCACATAATGTAAATGAAAATTCAACTATATCCGGTATATGTATACAATTCAGGGCCAACTCCCCTACTTGTTCGAGTATCCGATGTATGCATACAATTCAGGGGCAATTCCACTACTAGTCCGAGTACCTCAGCTGGATCCCTGGACCACAGCTAGGTAATGTGCCCCTAGCACTATTCATGCCACTTAATATGAAATACACAAAACATACAAATGATCACATAGTTTATGAAATTTAGAGTTACTGCCTTAAGTCTCTTTTGCCGCTTGCTAACAGTTCTTTAATCCCTGATCTAGCTTGGGCAAACTGTCCAGTCCTAAAATTCTAAGTTTACAAGAATTAAGTTATTACCCATTCATGTACTATGCCAATCTTATTTTATTATTTATCTTTATCCTTAGAGTTCAAGATAATTACATTTTTGCCATTACTTATTATTTTCACACATTAACTAAAACTGCTAGAATTTTCATTAAATTTTGAAAATTCATAACTTCATTTACAAATGTCCAATTGTTGTGGTTCCAAAGGCTATGTGATGCCTATTAAGTATGTTGTTAAAGAAAAAGATTTCCTTACCAATTGTGTGCACAAAATTCCAATATCAACATTTTTTGCACCCTGCCACCACAGCATTCCAATTTTACAAATCTAACTTCAATAAATTATAACTCTTAACATACTAATCCAAATGGGACAAATTACATATCAAATTGAAGCTTGATATGTCTACTTTCATATTGGAAACTTTCACATTCATTGAACACCATTTGATTATCCAAAAACACATGATAACAAGACTACCACGTAGAAACCCTAACTGGCAACAAGTTTCACATTTTAAGAATTTTGTTCCAATGATCCAAAATTCATAACCAGGGGCTATTCCCACATAGTTTTTCATGTAGAAAAGAATGGAACCATCAAATTAGTGATCCAGGTTTGGCCGAAACATGTCAAAAATTTGGAAGAAAATGAGTTTCATGAATTCAATCTATAAAACATCTTCCTCTCACTTATAATTGCGTATTTAACCACCCAACTCCTAATAATGAACATGATTGATGAAAATTTTGGGCAGCATAACCCCTTAGGGTTTCATCATCCTAATTTACAAAACCATGAAAACAAAGCCACAAATCCAATCAAACACCAACAACAAGCAATAATCACCAAGAGATGACAAGTTCTTGTGCTCACCTTGATTTCCTTGTCTTTCTCTCTCTAAACCGTGGCCTCTCTCTCTCTCTCTCTCTCTCTCTTCCCCTAATTTGTGCTTGCTACACGGGTTATTCAAGATGGCATAGAGATTAGAGGGAGTTAAGCTTGAATTTGGAAGCATAAACACATGAATTTCGATTCACACTAACTCACCTTGATCTTTGATCTTGAGCTCTTGCTCTTTTGCCTTCTATGTTCTTGAAATAACTCTCTCTCTCTCTCTCTCTATTTCCTTGAGTTGGCCAAAAATGAGCTTAAGGAAAGATGACATAAGCTCTTTAAAATATCCCTTGGCACCTCCTTTCCTTATAATATTTAATTGCCTTTTATCACATGCCAATTTCTCTTTCCTCTCCCCTAAAGTGACATAAATGAGGCTATTAAATGAACCAAATACGCCTCTTCAATTAGCTTCATTCAAGTCTTGTAATAACCATGTAAAACCTCTTTTATTACCACTTGCTTTTGACTTTTCAAAGTTCACTTTTACTTGACCAAAATGCTTCAACTTATGGCATTTGGATTTCAATCGTTAATTCCCTTTGCCTCTTGCCAAAAGTGACAAAAATGGGCTCTTGAAGAAACCAAATATGCTTCTTCAATTACCTCTTAAAAGTTACACTTAATGGCCATTAATTCCTTACATTACTTTTTGACTTTTCAACTTTAATTTTACTTGGCTAAAAGTGACAAAAATGGGCTCTTGATTTAATCTATGCCAAGCATTTTATTTTCCCTTTTCCTCTCCTTTTTGGTCATCCCACCTATAATAAAAAGGAAAAATATGGGATTTTAATTTCTATTAGCCAAATGACTATTTTGCCCATCATTTTTATAGTTTAATGCATTAAATCATAGCTTCTTCTTTCCTCCCTGTTTTTGGGCCGAAAATTGACATTATTATTGGGCCAATATTTATGCTCTTTCATGCTCCAATTTGAACCTCCATGTTAGGCCTTTAAGGGACTAAAAGTTGCTCCTTTATGACCAAACTTAAATTATGTTGCATGTAGTCACTAAGTACATTGTTTTAGCATTTTATGTGCACCATAATTCACCATTTTATTCCATTAAATGTGTCAATACATATAAAAGAATGTAGTCACCATTTTTTTATGTGAATAAAAAATTGGGATGTTACAATTAACATAAAACTGGGTTACAAAATGGTCCTCAGATGCCTTAGGAAATATAAAAGAAATCGAACCCTAACAATATATTTATCAACTGCACTGGAACCTTGTTCATATAATTATATCCTGAATGTTAGGGCTAAAAATTCAAGAATTATCTTTAAAGGATAGAACGTTTATAGCATTTGTAACATTCAGCATTCCTGAATAAAGGCTAAACACATAATGAAAGGTTAGCCAAAAGCCAAATAAAATAGTAAACTTGCCAAGGTAATAATGTAAGTCTATTTGTCTCGGGTTCAGGAAAAAGCGTAATTTATAGAAATTATGGGTATGTAAAGGTGATTTTGGAAATTATGCCCGGAATTTCAAAAAAAAAAATCGCAAAGACAAAGGAAGGTAAAAATTAATTGCACATACTATATTTGAGGCTTAATTGTGGTATAAATAAGAAAATTTTCCTCAAAAAGGAATTTTAAATAATTATAGAATTTTGGTGAATTAAAGGATAAAGGATGATTAGCCAAGTTTAATTATGAAAAATACGAAGAAGCCTCAAATAATTGGGCAAAATAGGGGGAAATTATTTTATGAGAGGAATGAATTCTTAGAAGAATTATATTGATGAATACAAATAAATCTTTTGAAAGATTAAAATAATACACGACAATATCTTGGTCAATAGATATAACCTTGGTGGAAGTTAATTTTTTATCAACAAAGGAACCAACCATTAGGTGTTGGTAACTCCTTTTTTGTGGCAGTTGATAGCTAATTTTATTTTTAGGCATTGAGATTACAAATTGTCTTTTAGTTCCTTAATTAACAATATACTTTTTCATACACATATAGTTAGAAATAGAACCCTAACACACGCCAGTGTCACCTATGCCTCTAAACTTATTCCACCTTAGTTGCCACTTGCCTCCAAGAAGACCAAGAGACCCATAAGAGCATTAACATAAGACTGGGTTACAAAATGGTCCTCAAATGCCTTAGGAAATCTAAAAGAAATTGAACCCTAACAATATATTTATCAACTACACTAGAACCTTGTTCATATCCCAGATGTCATATCCTGGATTTTAAGCCTAAAAATTCAAGAATTAGCTTTAAATGATTTGGCTACCAAGCCCAGATGAGCAAACGTCCCACAGATGCCCTAGAAGGATAGAAAGTTTATAACATTTGTAACATTCAGCTTTCTCAAATAAAGGCTAAACAGATAATGAAAGATTAGCCAAAGGCCAAATAAAATAGTAAACTTGCCAAGGTAATAATGGAAGCCTATTATCTCGGGTTCAGGAAAAAGCGTAATTTATAAAAATTATCCCAGAGATATAGGAAGGTAAAAAATAATTGCACATACTATATTTGAGGCTTAATTGTGGTATAAATGAAAAAATTTACCTTAAAAAGGAATCTTAAATAATTATAGAATTTTGGTGAATTAAAGGATAAAGGATGATTAGCCAAGTTTAATTATGAAAAATATGAAGAAGCCTCAAATAATTGGGCAAAATAGGGGGAAATTATTTTATGAGAGGAATGAATTCTTGGAAGAATTAAATTGATTTTATTGGTTAGGAATTATTCCTAAACCATTTTCACTTGCCAAAAATCACAAATTCAATGGCTTTGAGGAGAGAGAAGATTCGTCCAGAGAGAGAAAGCTTTAGGAAATGAAGGCAAGCTTGAATAGCCCTTTAAAACTTGTGATTTTCACAACTTGGGATGGATTTATGGTTTGGTGATTGCTTTGTCCAGATTTGTTAAGAGTTTATAAAAGATTATATTGATGGTTTACGGTTTGATTTAGAGTCTCAAAAGCTTGGTTTAATGTTGTTGGTTGAAAGGGCATGATTTTCAAGTGTTTGTAATTCTGGGAAGCCATTTTTCTAAGGAGAGATGCTGCTCATATTTTTATAAAATCAACACTTGATTAACTAAGGGATTGAACTCGAAAATATGGTTTTGAATCAAGCCTAATGATATGGAAAAATATGCAAGAACCAAGCTAGAACTGTGAGTTTAGCTAAGTATATGAAAATGGCATTTTAGGGTTCAAGAACGCAGTGATTTTGTTCTGAACGAATCTGATAGAAGGAGTTTGAATTTCTTAATTCTAACCTCAAAAATCAATTCCTCATGCAAAATAAGTAGGAAAATGATGGTTCAAGAATTTGTATGCAAGGGGAAATAAAAGTGAAGAATTAAGATAATGTAAGTTAAATAGAGCTTAAGTTGTCAAGAGTTGACAACATGTTTAATGGCTCTAATAATTCTAATAAGTACTTTATGAGATATATTTAGGGCCAATGGATGTTATGGAAAAGGAATTGGAGTCTTGGTCATGGTGGATCAAGTTATGGAAGCAAGGAAACAAACACGAATTTGCAAAGCTAAAAGGTAGTGATTGCTTTGTGTGATGATATGCTTGGTATTTATGCTTGTGTGATGATATGTATGATTGCTTTGTTTGATTATATAAAGCATGAATGAATTTTAAAGATGTATTTCTAATTGTTCCCATGGCCATGTATGATGTATAAAACATTGAGCATGTAAGCATGTTATTATGATAGTCTTGAATTCATATAATGCAAGCAGGTCATGTGTAACCCCCTTCCGTAATTATATCCGAAATACGTGATTAAACTGAATTAGAGACCGTCACACAATCAAAACTCATTTAAATTTCCCATCCTTAAGATAGGGTTTTCACACATACTTTTCAAAATACAATTCACCTGGTCTCAGATTCACATTTCGAATACAATTACTTCGCGAAGATAAATCACATTTATATAAATACTAGAGTGCACAACATAATTCCCAGCAACCCTGGGTTTCATATCTTCACTAAGGATTTATAGGGCACATTCGCCCATTACAACTTCCCAAATAGGGGATTACACAATTCATATTCCAAAAACATATTCGAATATCCAACTACACATCTGAAACATATATAGCTATCCCAACCCACAATTGATAACCAACCACCAACATCTCATCCTGAAGGAGAGCTTGTCGCCGTGAGTTGTTCGCTCCATCCTCGATCCACCTACCCTATCTAAAATGTTGGTAGGGGAGGGTGAGATTCGAGAGAATCTTAGTAGAAAACAGATACCAATATGCATGCAAGATAAATGTTTAATGCATGATATGCTTGTATTATATAACTCATGCTCACACAATGACAAATCTACAAGCTCAACGTTTTGAACAACATACTTATGGCCATAGCATTAATTGAAACAGAGTTTCAAACATTCATATATATTTCACATAATCAAATAAAGCAATAACATGCATCAATACACTAACACAAATATCAAATACATGCAGGAGAGGTAAGTTCCCTACCCTTGTTCTTTCCACGTGTGCTCCAGCACTGGCTACTTACAATCAGGGCGAATATCAAACCCTATAACCAAATCAAGGACTTAGGGTTAATTTCTACTCCAAATCCTTACTTTCATAACCCTTAAAGTTAGTTATCATTCACGACCTTTAGATGGCTACTCGAAGCTTAAACACATGCCTAAAGGGTTGGGAAAGACTATACCAAAAACTACCTTTCAGAAGTGCAAAATACTGATTTTTGGGGGTTGGCCGTGGCCCACAAATCTACTAACCGAGGCCAAAAATATGTCAGAAACATTTGGGCCGCGGCCAAGAAAATTCTATTTCTTGGCTGAATTTCAAAAAATCATAACTAATTCAAGAAAAATTGAAATGAGGTGATTCCAAAGCTTATTGAAAGATATTTAAGTCCTCTTTACTGGAAAAATAAGGACCATTACCATAAATTACCACACAAATACAGAATTGAACAAAATCCAACACTGCTCCAAAACATATTTCAATTTTAACATCAAACTTTGGACAACCATAACTCCAAGCTCAAAAAACGAAATGACACAAATTAATTGTCCATTTAAAGCTTGGAAGATGAAGTTTAAGACTAGAAAGTTTCAGAATTTTTAGACACCATTTGTTCATTCAAAACATCCACACAAACAAATTGCTCAGCAAAGAGTTTCAATGGACAGAATTTCAATTTTCACACTTTGACTTCCAATGGTCCCATTTTCACATCAAACCTCATTCCCACACAAATTTTCATAAGGAATCCATTGGAAATGCTAAATCAACCTAATTCACATCACATTGACATGTTTCACAACAATCTCGACATGTCATTACAATTCACAATACAAAACCCACATTGCATTTCCTTTCCATTCAAAATTCCAAATCAATTCCAATAGCACCAAAAAAAACTATGACACCATTTTAACCACAATACACAATCCAATTCATCCATTTCAAAATAACATGAAAATCAGGGTAACATTCAAAATTCACAAAACTTAACCAATGACCACAAAACTTAGGTCAAAATGCATCAAATACTCACCTTTTCCTCTTTCCAAAGCCAATTTCTTGATTCCTCAACCTTCAAGTTTGTGTAAGCTCTCAAACACCCTCTTTAAAAAATCTAAAACCATAAAGATGAAGCTCTCATCACTATGAACAAGATTATAGAAGGGTATTTGAGCATAAGAGAACAACAAACCAATCAAAAACTCACCTCTAGCTTTCTCTTTCCTCTTTATGCTTGGGCGTCCATGGCGATGAGAGGAGAGAAAGAAGATGATGAAGAGGAATCAGATTTTTAGCCCTCTTTTGCTCTCTTGGCCGACCTAAATGGAAGTGGGAAGAGAAAAAGCAATATTTGACACTTTAACCTTGATCTATGGCTCATATGTGAACAAGGGTCATGATCTTGTAACATCTTCCATAAGCTCACTTAAGCACACACACATGTGATTCCAACCTCTTAATCAATTAATCTCAACTATTGATCTTCAAGCTACTAATGAGTTTCCTCTTCAGTAACCGACCAATTGGTCGGTAACTTTCCGTTTTCCCATTTTGCCCCTGATTATGACAATTCTCACTGAATCACCACCAAACAAATCATATCTTTTCATTTCACCACAATATGTGCCCTCCCTCTATTTTAAGTCAATTTAGATGTTAATCACCAATTGAACTTAAATACAGGGTTTTGGCACTGCTCATAATACATTCAAATCACAATTCACATCGCATTCTCCAAAAGTGTTTATTTATCAATAATCACATTCACTTATGGAGTCCTTAACCCTTAATCGAAAATTGGGATATTACATCATGTACCAAGCTCTTGTCTTGTATGCATGAATATTATTATTTGCTATTAGGATTCTTTGAATCTTACCCCCAATCACTAACCATGCTAGGGTAGAAGCTTCCAAAGGAAAGAGCAAGAGTAATGGTAAGTGGAAGACGATATGTACTTTATATGGCATCACACTACTGCAAAAATGCTTTGAATGTCCCTTTTTTAGGCCTTTTAATGTCTAAAAATAGGGAGACGTCTATATAAGCGATGTAAAAAAAATTCACAATAACATCTATAAAACAAAGGACATCTAAAGTCTGGACTTTAGACTTTTTCAGTTTGAAATGGGGACGTCTAATGGGTAGAGACATACTTTATACGTCCCCATTTCAAACTGGGAACGTCTAAAGTACGTTAAAAGTTTTTTTTTTATTTTTTAAAATGGCCATTTATATATTATTCTTCACTATCCAGCAAATTAAAGCTGCAGAAATAGGATCAAAGAAATATTTCATAAACCACAATGTCCCTTACATGATAAAGAAACATCAGTAGTTCACAACTATCTAATAAAAATGTTAACTCCGACAATCTAATACCATGTACAACAAATCTTACTACTATCTAATTCTATGTACAATATATAACCACCACAAAGTGTTAACACAACTACTAATTAAGTAACATTATAAATAAAAATTTTATTATTCTATACGTTGAAGAAGATATCCAGCTAAAACGTCTCTGATCAAATTAATGTTTTCATATAAGTAGGTTTCTTCATTATTAAAAATCTGCAAATTAGAAAATAAGCTTAGATGAAATAATGAATCAAGTGAATGAATTAATTTACAATTCAATTACAACACCAAAAATATTATCATTTGAGAATGAAGAAGCGATTACTTATTCAAAATCGTTCGTAATTCCACTCTGAATTATGTTATATATATAAAGTAAGACATAGTATCTACATGCAGTGCCGCAACTTGTTAAACAAGAGTACTATTTTAGTTCTAATGACTCAACGATTGACTTTCGAATATAACTTACTGGTTAAAGAGATTCTTACAACTCTACTTGTTAGGATCATGGAACATATTTGTTAAGATTAAGTGTAGACTACTCTTTAACAAATTGCAAATCTCACCAGATAACAAAGAAATAATTCTTTTTCCCTACAAAGTTATAAATATGAGAAGATAAGTAAATTTTAATTTTTATGAGTTCTAAGGCATCAATAACAACACATTTAAAGTACCAATTATATAGACCAATTAAATAGATCAATGAAGATGATGCATGAAGGCGTGGTTGGAAGATAACCTATAGCCGACAGTTTAGAGGGAGACAACCCATAGTGGCGAGAAGGAGGACGACGGTGGCGAGAATGAGAAAAAACCGACGGTGCAAGCCCAGCAGCAGCGATGGCGATAAGTAGGAACGATAGATGAAAGAGAGGGTAAGATGGAGGAGCAAGAATAGAGCACATTTAGACTATTTTGGAGAAAGGAGAGGGAGAACACAGATGGAGAATTGATGTGTGTTGTAAACTTTTTGGAGAATGAAAACTGAGAAAGGAGAGGGAGAACGAAGATGAATAATTGATGGGGGTGGATGGGTGCCTTTAGGCATCCCCAGTCAAAATTGGGGATGTCTAAACAACCTTTAGATGTCCCCAGCTTGGCTAGGGACGTCTAAAGTTCATTTTAAGCGTCCTCAACTGGGTTGGGGACGTCTAAAGGTTCAAAGGTACTAACCTTTAGACGTCCTAATGTGCGAGAAGTCTTAATGAGGGGCACACAATTCACTGAAAAATAGAAGCTTTTATTAATCTTGTATTTATCTTATGTTGGGTGCTCAAGAGGCTTCGCTATCTAATAAGAGAAGAAAGGTGAACACAAAGAATGATGCACAAACACAACATGCTCATCCAATAGAACCTGCACAAACTCAATATGCTTTCTCACCATCTACATCTCAACCGTTGTCATTTACAAGCTTGTTAATGGTATGAATTGATAAATTTATCACTACTAATATTTAATATAGCTATTATATCTTGAAGTCATATTCGTTGATATTTGCAAGTGTAGGCAACCGAAGAAAGTGACTTCCCATCACTTGAAGCAATATATCTCAACGTAAGGAATTCTCAGGGTATTGAAAAGAAAGATAAAAAGAGATATTGTGAAAAAATTATACCATTTTATTCATTTCATTATTGTCATTTACAAATATTACATTACATATATATGATACAACTCTCACACATTAAAAGATACAATCCTCACATATTACATCTTTTGATTCATACAGGAAACTAAAACATACATTGGATTCTTTTGGTGGCTATTTTTTGACAAAAACAGACATTAGACTCTTTTGGTGCCTATTTTTTTGGATGCACCAACTTTGCTTAGCTTGTTACACATTTCTTTTAGAGTTTGGGAGTGTACGAAAAAAAATTTTTTGGAAGGATGGCAATTGCTCTTTTTCACAAGATAGCAACCATCTCCAGATGCAATCAATGTCAAGAAGATTAATTTCCATCCTTATCAATATATCTCAAGTTACAACAACAATGTACAGTGTATATGTTAAACTGTGCAACTTCTTACAATGTCCAATGCAAGTACATATAACATTGTTTGTTAAGCTTTCAGCAAGGAAGTTTGATAGCTTACTAAATGATGCTATGTTAAACTTTTAGCAATGTCCAACATTTGATAGTTTCAATCAGTATGTAGGAATTCACTCTTCCAGCACTTTCCAATTTTGAACATAAAAATTAAGGCAGCATGAGATGAAGCATATTGACTAAAGTACAGTTAGCAAATGATGTTCACTAATAAGTAAAGAGGAAAAAGTAACACTAAAAAAAATAAGCTATGTCACATTGCATCCTCCAATGTCCAAATGATGTTCACTAACAAAAAAAAAAGGTTTTTCAAGCTTTTAACATTTATTGAATCGAACCTTCCATTTATTTTTTTCCCTCAGAGTTTCATCACCCTTCAATAAACTATAAATCTATGTCATTATCAAGACTAATTGCTTTCTGTAGATGTCCAATTTCTTCATCTGAAGGCACATAATGTATGATAAAGCAATTGACAAAAGCATTATGATTAAGAGTACTCGTGCATCACAAGCAAATAAAACCTCATCTATTCTTGACCTATTAAGAATCATAGGAAAAATAGGAGAGATAGATTAAGTGCACTTGACTAGAAAACAATCAGAATCTCACATATAGACTTAATGAAAAACAAGGGGGGACTAAAGAGAAGAGACACATCATATCATGACTTGATGGCAACACTATCAGTGGAAAAGAAAGGAAATGTTGTTTGGAAATCTATTGGTTTAGAGGAAATCAAATAAGTTATGACAATATTTGATAAGAGTGTGTGTTACATTTGTTAGGTCTAAACTGCTGCACCCACTTTATGACCTTCCTATGTTTGTCATTACTAGTTATCCCAACACGATAGTCTACTACCAGTTCTTCTATATCTGCACTTGAAAACATTATATTGCACTACTTTTGCTTTTTCTACATTAAGAAAATTCTAGATAAATAAAAATGTATTGCAAACTCAAAATTATTGTAATTTTATTGAACATGCCAAATCAGATTATAAAACTTGAATCTATTAAGAATGAAATTAGACCATATACAAGCACTTTCATACTCTTAGAAAAGCATAATGACTATTGCACAAACGGAAAAACCGCAACAATACTTTAAGTAATTAACTCTCTAACTAATAGGCATTCATATAGGTCATTCCAGGCTGACATGCCAACAAGAACAAGAGTATACCCTTTGAGATAATTAATTTACAGTAGTGTAACGCGAAAAGACAATAACAGAAGGCGGGCGAGCAAGCGAATTCACCCTCCTGTTCACCTACCTATGCAGCCTTTGACAAACAAATTAATATGCCATTAATGGGTAGCGAAGTTGTAAAGAAAGCAATGAAATTGAAGGAGATTGTGAGTGCAGTAAGGAGGTGTCACCAACGAAGGTTGATGTGGTTTGAGAAATCTGGAGAGTGATAGGAGAGGTTGATGCAGTTTAAGAAATCTGGAGAGAGATAGGAAAATTTGGTGACTCCCTTTGGGGAATTTGCATAACCATTTGGGATTTCTTTTTTTTTAAAAAATGAATGGTCAGATTATATTAATACCGATGGTCACAATTTCTCTCTTTTATCGAAATGGTGCATTTTGAGGAATAGCATATAATGAGCACATAAAAGTTGAGCATAGTATGTGGACTCATGGTTAGAACTATAGGAACAAAATTGCAATGAGTTAAAGTTTAGGAACCGAGTTTCAACCAAATCAAAATTTTAGAGACTGAATTGTACCAATTCAAAATCATACAAGAGACTAAAACATTTATTTTCCCTACTATAAAAGAAAAGTTATATATCAATTTTCCGCATCTATTTTCATTAAATATGTCAATTTTCGATATTCAAGGTAAAATTACTGAATATATCTATTATCATTTACAAAAATAACATAGTTTTTTCTTGTTAATTAAGGTGCAAATTTCCCTATGAAGTATTCCCCCATATGCTTCTAATGTCATAAATTTTTCGTGGTTTTATAATGTTTCACAGTCATTAAGTCAACCAATATTGACCGTTTGGCAAACATGCCAATAAAAAATAGAACAAAAATACACCAAGTTTTCAAAATGGTGTACAACCCTTTCTATTTCTCTAGTTTTTTCCACTGTTGATGAATATTATCTGGAGATTTGGACGCGTTATATTTTGTGATTACGGATGAATCAACCTCTTCTTCTTCTCCTGTAGCACATGGCCAATTTATCTAATCCGCAACCTGTTAGCTTCAAGGAAAAACCACTGATGGCGAAAAACTAAAGAATAAGACAACATATAGGATGGCTAGCGGAGGGGCAGCTCCAACATCAAGAAGGTGCAACCATCGTGTCGTACAAAAAACCTTGTAGTGCCATGACAGATTGCTGGGAGTGAAAAACTACTCAATGCTTATGGTGACTGTTTATTTTTCAGTCAACACTGATTGACTAAGTGTGTGCTTGAATATCAAAGAAAAAAGTGCTTTTCTGATAAAATCTTGGTTTTGTCAAAAAAAAAACACCAAAACACCTAACATTTTTGTATAATCCCGTTTTTGAACCAAACCATGGTTTTGTGGTAAAACCTTGGTTTTGTCAAAAAAACACCCAAACACCCAACATTTCTGCATAATCCCGCTTTTGAACCAAACCATGGTTTTGTGGTAAAACCATGGTTTCAAGGGGAAGCTATTTTTTTTCTTTTGTTGCTGGGGCCACAAAATTATTACAGTTCTTATCACATTTCTGCCTTATCCCATCTCTCTTTCCTTTTCTTCAGTTCCACTTTTTTGCCTCTCTCTCTCTCTCTCCTCTTTTTGTGCTCCATCAATTAAGTGAATGATTCTTCATTGCCTTCCGATCTCACTGCATTTGACGCAAGAAGGAAAAATAGAAGAAACAAAGGTTTTTTTTTTTTGGCCAACAAAAGGGATAAAGAATAAAGAAAAAAAAATTAAAAATGAAATAATGTCATGGACATAAAAATTTTGTAATATGGGAAATCAAGTATCTATTTAAAATGAAATATTATTTTTGTCATTATTAAAATATCAATTTTTCATAATGAAAATATTATCTTTTTCATAATTAAAAAAATTTTGAAATGGAATTTTATACTTTCATATGTAATTTTTATCCAAAAGCTAATCTAAACACTCTCATAATTTAAATTTTGTAGACAAATTTATTTCATTTTTGGTATTTATTATGATGAAATTTAATGTTAAATAATACATAAAATATAATCTTATTCTTTATATGTAATTATCACAAAAGTTAATGTCCTTTTTAGTAATTTAACCATAAAAAAAGCTATTCTGATAATAATATCTAAGCACTCTCATTTTATCAAAATAATTTTTTTTCCCATAATCTATTCTCTAAAAGCCATTCTCCACCTTTTTCTCCAGAAATTATTCTCCATGAGCTAATCCAAACACACTCTGAATGGCTATAGCATATTTGCCTCATTTTAAAAATTTGATGTATGTTTTTATACCTTTTTATCAACTGACGTATTTACTAATCAGTCAACATTAGTCGACTTAACAGTTATAACATTTTTACACCATTTTGGAAACTTTATGTGTGCTTTTGTATCTAAAAAAGTTCATGATGTGACGTGCACATTGAGGAATAATTCATGCATACATTTGCACCGTGATTTTTTTTTTTTTTTTTTGGGATCATAGCGTATAACATTACTTAAATCAGCAAGTTACAAGCAAAAGACACCTAGAGCTACCCTCTTTCATTCACAACCACACACCTCTTGCCATGAGACTTTGAAAATTTATACTTATGCATTAGACTTTTAATAAGTGAAACAAATATGTTTATTACCTTATATGACACACCTGGACAGCACATAAAAGGAAGGAAAGAAAAGTTTGAACATATTGCAATACGAAAAGTTTAACTGCTACATTCCAGAGCATAAGAAACTCTGAAAAGCCTGAGATTATTAGCTGGTCAAAATGTGATTAAAGTGAACAGAATGTATTACTACGCGTTGCACAACTATGGAAATGTAGACAGCCTTTTAGAAAGATTTTCAAAAATGGGTCTATTCTGGATATGTGCTGGTTCCTACCTAAATAACCTTAAATAAATAATTTATTATCATTTTCTCTTGATAATAAATTCCACTAACTATATTTCGTCAAAATTTTCATGTCTGCCCACAAAATAGCATCAATAAATTCAAGCACTTCCAGTCCGCTTCTGGGGATTCCATCTCCTCCTTGATGGGCCTCCTTTGTTCTTGCGGTAATTATTTGAGTGACATTTAAACTCTGAAAGAATGAGTTTAATTAATGTGCGCAGGGCACATATTGTTACTACTTGTCATTTGTTGGCAAACAATAAAAAATGCTTGTCATTTAATTCTTTTAGAAAAATTCACATACAACTATACAAGTCTTTTAAAGTAATAAAACCATGAAGGATATTTCAAAATAATATGTTTTCAATGTTTAAAGGTGAAATTGCTAAAATGCTCCTCGTTACAAAATTTATTGTTCAAAATCATCTTAAACTTTTTTAAGAACCCAATGCAACATATCTTCAATTATGTGCAAAATAGAAGATATATACACAGATGATACAGCATACATACTGCTGAAGAAGAGTTGCACTTGCTACAGATGAGTTGCATTTGCTCAAAAATATAAGTTCTTGTAAATTATAGAAGTCTACCTTCTATATATTTTGGATACTATGTAGACTTCTGTTGAGATTTAAATATAGGGAAGCCACATCAATGTCCCAACCAAAAAAAGCAAGTACTCCAATTTGAAAAGTCCTATAACGTATTAATAGTTCCACTTTTACTTGGCAATGATGTCACTTTTACTTGTTATTGATAAACTACGTGATTTTTTAGATATTATTTTTCTTAATTAGTAGGGTCCTGATGTAATTTTCTCTTAAATATATTTTATACAAACCTGCCTAGTATATTAACCGTCAATGTTAGTAGTTTTTTGAGTAGTTAGATGAGTGAAAGCTAGTAAATACTAAGTGTTAACCTTTACAATAATCTCACTTATTTTGAGTTTTTGTTGAGTTTTAGAATTAAAACTTGGTTTTTTTATAAGGGTCCAAAAATAAGGACAATATAATTATATTGAAGAACTTTGACATCATAAATTATCAAAACGCTCTTGTGCCTTTAATTCAAGGGCGAAGATGCAAAAATACACATTTACATATCTTGCATGTATGTTTGGCACCATATACAATCCTTAGGTGCGAAAATACTTATAATCTTTAAAAATAGAGATAAAAATGCTAGCTCCGTTAATGAAGGCAAATGTCCATTAATTTCTTGTGTTGTGGGCTCCACTTTAATAATTTTTAAATAATTATTTTAAGGGCAAAGGTGCAAATTACCTATCTACATATTCCGCATGTGCGTCTGGCACCATATACAATTCTTGGGATGCAGAAATACCTTTGATCATTAAAAAAAAAGGGACAAAAATGCCAACTCCATTAATTAAGGCAAATATTAGTTAATTTTTGGTTTTATGAGTCCAACTTTAATTATTTTTAAATAATTATTTAAAAAACTCTCATCCTATCTCTCTTCACACACCCCTCTCCCTCTCCACTCCTCTCTCTCCCCCCTTTCAAACTATAGCCCCACCTTCACACTGGTAATGACTTTCTTCGGCCACCTACATGGTCACCGCCTTTGTGCTACTTGCTCCCTCCAAATGCCCTTCCATAGTCCATCATTAGTATTTTTCCCTTTATTAAAGGAGCCATAAATTAACAAAAGTTTGTTTTCATTAATGGAGCTGGAATTTTGTCATTTTTTTTAATTATCATAGGTATTTTTGCACTAAAGATTGTATATGGTGTCAGACGCATATGTGGGATACGTAGATGACTTTCTCCAAACTATAGCCCCACATGTGGGATATGTATATGGTGCCAAACTATAGGCCAACCTTCACATCGGCAATGACTTTCTCCAACCACCCACATGGTCACTGCCTTTATGTTACTCGCTCCCTCAAATGCCCTTCCTTAGTCCATCATTAGTACTTTTCCCTTCATTAATGGAACCAGAAATTAACAAAAGTTTGCTTTTATTAATGGCGTTGGAATTTTGTACCAACGATTGTATATGGTGTCAGACGCACATGTGAGATATATAGATGGGTATTTTTGCACCTTTTCTCTTAAAATAAGTATTTAAAAATTATTAAAGTGTGGCCCACAAAACCATAAAAGTAACGAACATTTGCCCTCATTAACGGAGTTGCCACTTTCATCCTCTTTTTTAATGATCATAGATATTTTTCCATACAAGGATTGTATATCGTACCAAACGCCCATGCGAGATATGTAAATGAGTATTTTTGCACATTCTCCCTTAAATAAATTACAAATAAAAATAAGGGAAAATGACAGAAAAATATTACTACCCCGGTTCTAATTATAAGACAAAGTTGACTTTTTTAGGAGAGATTGAGGAAGTTAAATAAGTTACTTAATCATATCATATGTTATATATTCTTAGATTATATATCAATTTAATTAGCTTTCTTAATCTCTCCAAAAAAATCAACTTTGTCTTATTTAGGACCGGAGGGAGTATTTGAATTACAAAAACACCAAAATATCTACTAAATTTGTAAAATGACAAGCAAGTAATCTAGTAGAAAATTAAGATTTTGAAGTTTAAGTATTGACAAATTGAGTATACGGATTAGCAACTTGACATAGAGTGTCAATATATATATCTAAATTGTTAATTGCTATATTCAAGTTGTCAACCTCAAACTTCAAAAAATCCCACATTCTTATTAGATCATTTATTTGTCCTTTTGCTAGTTTAGTAAACTTTGGTGTTTTTGCAATTTAAATAGTATTTTTTTGTCATTTTCTTAAAAAAAAAATATTCTGAATTACCAAAATGCCATTTGATCTTAATAAAAAGAGATTTCTTAATTTTGGGGGTGGACTGGGACGAGAGGGAAGTAAGGGTGAAGATGCTAGAGGCTTCTGGATGCGATTTGATCTTCCTCCCAGGTTCTGAGCAGTCGCTAGTCTGTCTCCGTCGCCAGCGTTTGTGCGTTCAGCCGGCAGTGGCTTCAATTTCACGAATATGCAATTGTGAGATACCCATCGAAGCTCCTTATTAGGGTTCGAATCTGGTGGCCGGAGTTTAGTTGGAGTCATGGGTTTGAAAGATTCCTTCTTTCCATGCCACTCGCCATCATTTTTGGTATGTTTGAGCCTTTCTAGTGCTTCACTGTGTCTATGTGTGTATTAACATGTATATATGTATGCGCGCGCGCGCGTCTGTGTATATATGTGTATCCAAACTCCTCTCTTCTCGTTGTGGGTGGTGTGACTGTGCTGTAGATAGATTGATCTTTTTTTTCCCCTTGATATATCACATGTGCGTGAATCAGGGAGTAGTTAGAATTAAAAAAAAAATTTGGGGTTAGTAAAGCTTATTACGGGCAGGGAATTTTATATTACATTGCTGTTGTTGGATGTGCAGAGAAGTGATTTACGTTCCCTTTGCTTTTTCCTTTTAAATTTAAGTCTTGTTTAGAAATGAAACTGAGAAGCTTTGAGTCTGTATAGTGATGACTGAAAGAAGATTGACGGGAAATTTAGATAATTAAGCTTGATTATCCCTATGTTAGTCCTTCTTGAGGTGCGGGCAAAGTGCTCGATGAAATGTTTGAGATAGGAACTTAATTGAGTTGAAGAGATAAGCATATGGAGGTGATGTTAACTAAATTATATAGTATGGGAGTTTCTTAATGTCGATGGTGGAACCTGGGAAAGACAATGATAGACATTATATCATTATATGTATTATACAATATACATGTCATAGTGATAGAAAGCGAGTTGCTTCCTTTTTCTACACATGAAAATATGGTTATAGAACTTATTGAAATAAAAAGAAATTGATGTATGTTCTCATGTTCATATGCACAACATGGTTCTATTTTTTTGGATGCAACACTTGAGATATGTAGAGTTATGATAAAAGTTGATAACACTCTGTTCTAATTGAAATTTTGACGTGATTATTGTTTTCCTTATTCGTCTACTAGTCTTGTCCTATATATGTTTTTTTTTTTAAGTAATGCGGTTATATAGTATATGAAGGGAGTATTAGTAAATGACTAATGAATAGTTTTCAGAATCTTGTACCAGATTGAATTTTCAAAATATATAAGAGCAAGTTTCATTAAGTTTAAGAAATGATTTCTCATAAGATTGTGGACAGAGGAACTAGGCACATAATGCTTGATATTCATGGGCTTTGATCTCACGCTTGTTACTCATGGACTGTGTGTTCATGCTTGTTTTCATGGCTTTGAGCTGTGCTTTGTTAGTTACCCTTGTAGTCTGTGTGTCCACGCTTGTTATTTGTTTTGTGTTGATTCCTCCAATGAAACAACTTTTCAAGAAAAAAAAATGTTATCATTGTATTATTATTGAAAAGAAATTACTGTATTGAGTTTTTATCTAAGTCGAACTTATAGTTATTTTCTTTAGTCTCTATTTTTGTTGAATATAAGTGCATGGTTATGATAAGTCTGAATTTTTTTTTTACACATACGTCAACGATAACAGTTATCTCTTCTATATTGTAAAATTTGCATAAATCAGTATGTATTTGTACAAACTTATTTCAAGTTATTTATATATTTGAATTATTGAAGTAAGTTTTTTCCATCTTGAAAATCTAATTATGATTTAATGAATTTACGTACTCTTCAAGTATTTTAGCAATAATTTTTGTATTGAGACCTCATTTAGTTGTCAAGTTGTTTTTGTTTTAGATAGTGGAAATAAGCCTACTCCATCACCTGGAATGTGGAATGGAACACTTTTTGGATGGTTGTAGGAATTTATTAATCTGAAACGAATATGCAGTAAGTAAAATTGCAATCTAGAATGCTGAAATGTTAGTTAAATACTTGTTGCTGCATGATCTAAGTTGCTTTCATTGTGAGAAGATGGCTACCATGCAATTGGAACCATGTAGCTTTAAGCTAAATGAAAAGCCTTGTTTTATGTTGCTAAAGCATTAGGTTTTAATGATGATAAATACTTGTTGCTGCATGATCTAAGTTGCTTTCATTGTGAGAAGGTGGCTACCATGAAATTGGAACCATGTAGCTTTAAGCTAAATGAAAAGCCTTGTTTTATGTTGCTAAAGCATTAGGTTTTAATGATGATTAAAGATGACAATATGGTAGTTAGGACATTATTCTTAGCTAAACATTTTCCAGATTAACGTCGGAAAAGGTGAATTTGGAGTTTAGGAGCTGATCTAAAGTTCTATTTTGAGTACCATATTGTCAAGTATTTGTGGTAGATAATCATATTATGATTGGAAAAGTTAGAATGATGACTTATGTATGATAGTAATTCTGCTAGAGACCAAATTAGTTGATGGATTAACAGACACACACACACAGAGACTTGTATACGTATCCCTCTGTAAGGAATAATAAAAATGAACATTTCAAATGTCCCTAAACATAATATGCAAAACCTTGTCCAAGATGACCAACCACTTTTGGTTAAGGGTATAGCTTGTTTAAAGTTGGGGTTTTAATAGGTAAGTTATGAATGGTTAAAGTGTTAACCTACCCTTACATAAATGATAGGTATTGATATTTGCCCAAGCCCATCAAGGAATTATCAATGAAAGAAGCTAGTATAAGGTAAATCGGAAGAAAGCACAAAAGGTAGTAATTCTTTTCCTTTCATGTGACTGTGCATTGATTGTTGCATGTCTGTCTGTGTCATTATGTTGATTGTGTATGAGAACATGTAAGTTGCCTTGCATGTGATTCTTTTCTTTTCATGTGGTTGTAAGGTGGTGTTCTCTATGATTTATTTTATAATTCAATGTGCTTATTATTTCACTCTATACTATGAATTACTAAATAGAAAGTTTGGCTTTAATATTGTAGACAAACGTTGCAAAGGCATCAGCTGCAACAGTGCGCAAGAAAACAATTTTTGATCATTGCAAAAAATTAATTCTAGATATATGTGAAGGCATGCTTTAATAATTTTTCTTTTGTTTCTTTTGTTTTTTTAAGGGATTCTTTATGTCTTATGTGAGTTATTCTTTACATGCATTACTTAAATTTGATATTACTTGATGGGAAATGATCAAGATAGAAAGCAAGCAAGAAATGACATTAAACTAAATATGTTGGCCGAATGTTTTATCATCTTAGGGTTGGAGGACAAAGGGGTAGTTACTGACCTTAAACAAGGTGAAGATTGTGGTTAGTTTACATTAATGGAGATGTTAGCATTTTTTATATAGAATATGATCGTAACATATAACCTGGATTCATTTTTATATGTGCTTGTTGGTCATTCATCGCTGTTGTAGCTATTGAAAGGCTAGAGAGAATTGTGTCAAATTTGCTAACAGAAATTTCTGTTCAATAATTGGTATTCTGCGATAAGAGTAGCAATGGCTAGTTTTGGGTGTTTCATTATTGCACTTGAATATGTTATTTATGATGGTGGGAGCATCTCAGCTTTTGTTTATTTCTATTTTACTACCAACTGCCGTTGTAAGTTGGTGGGTGAAATCTGGCATAAAAATTTGTTTAAAAAAAGAAAGTTGGTATGCTCTGACTAGATTTGTGTCTAATAATTTTGTTGTTTCTATATATAAATTATTTTAATTCATTTTGCTTTTTTGGAAGAGGCAACAAAAAAACCACGGTTGGTATTTTAAGGCCTATATCTAATGAAGCTTAGAAATAGTTAGTTTTTCGGCAACCCATATGTGTTATCATGCACAGAAGCATTGTTTTTTGGAAATTATAAGGCGGGAAGTCATAATTTTGAGGTCATATTAAGTTGTGATAACTGAATATGGTTGATGAGATTAAATGTTTACATGGGTGCAGCAAACGTTTGACCTCATCGTTCCATAATAAATTATCATAACTTGTTACCCTTTTGCCTCAAATGTGACTTACTATCTTGTAATTTAGAAAAATAGGTTGTCGTTAAACTAAACATTTTAGAGCTTTATCGGATATAAGTGTTAAACACGAACGCTCATAGCCATTGATGACGGTGAATTGCCTCTGGCAATAAAAGTAAAAAAAACAAACCTATATATTGAAACAATAAAATCAATAAATACAAATCTAATTAATACCATTAACTTTTTTTTTTTTTTTTTTTTTGTTTATGCTAGCATTCACCCACCAACTTGCAAGGATTGTTGGTTGGGGTAGGGATAATCAGAGGCTGAGATAATCCCGCCATTGCGGATGGCATATTCAAGTGTGCTAATGAAGCACACTTAAGCAGTCATTGTTACCCTTATCGCAGGATACTAATTGTTGAACAAAAGGTTCTGTAAACGAATTTGACATAACTTTCTCTAACCCTTCAATAGCTCTAACAGCGGTGAATGTTCAACAAGCACTCGTAAATTTAAGTATATGTTATGATTAGATTATATATTAAAAGCTAACATCTCCAATAATATAAACTTCAATTTTTACCTTCTTGTTTAACGTCATAACTGCATCCTTTGTCCTCCAATTCAAGAGGATGGAGCACCCAACAGCATATTTGGTTTAATGCTAGTTCGTGTTTGTTTTTCCTCTTGGCCATTTCCCATCAAATAGTACCTGATTTGTGAGTTAAAGCATGTAAGGAATAACTCGCACACGACATAAAAAATCTTATAAAAGAAACAAAAAAAAAATTATTAAAGCATGCCTAAAATTAATTTTTTGCAATGAAAAAAAAATTGTTGAGAGAGAAGGGTGGTTAGCCAATGGCGAACGCTTTTGTAGGAGGGAAGGTACTATGCCAATCTATCCTCTTCAGGTTGTGCCCCTAACATTCCTGTTTCATGCAACAAGTCTAGGGTATACTTACGCTAAGATACGTTGATGCCCTCTTGAGTTCTTGCCACTTCCATACCCAAAAAATATCTCATTTGTTCAAGATCTTTCACTTGGAACTTAGTTGACAAATCTTGTTTTAGTTGAGCAATGGATCCTTTATCGTTTCCTGTAATAACTATGTCATCCACATAGACGATTAAGATAGTGATTTTGTCATTGACATGTTTAATGAACAATGTGTCATCTGCCTGTCCCTGAGTGTACCCAAGTATTTTCATTGTTTTGGTAAATTTGCCAAACCACGCCCTAGGTGATTGTTTAAGTCCGTACAATGATTTGTTGAGTTTACTCACAAAGTTGTTTGGAGTTGTGATTCCATCTAAAATCTCCATATATTCTTCTTCCTCCAAGTTCCCATTTAGAAATGCATTTTTCACGTCCAGCTGGTGCAACGACAAATCCAAGTTAGCTGCGATCGATAGTAGCACTTGGATGGTATTAAGTTTCGCTACTGGAGCAAATTTCTCCTGATAATCAATTCCATATGTCTAGGTATATCATTTTGCAACAAGTCTAGCCTTGTATTTGTTGATTGTGCCATCAGGATTGAATTTAGGGGTAAATATCCACCTGCATCCTACTGGTTTCTTTCCTTCAGGAAGAGTTGTAATCTCTCACGTTTTATTTTCCTTAAGTGCCCTTAATTCGTCTTTTGCAGCTTTTTTCCAATTCTGATCAGTCATAGCTTGTTGAAACGTGTCTGGAATTTTCATAGGTGCACTGTTCGCAACAAAGCTTTGCATTTTTGTAGAAAGATTACCGTATGAAACAAAACGTTGAATTGGATGTTGAGTACATGATCTTTCTCGTTTTTTTTAATGCAATAAGCCAACCCAATTCTTCAGGATTTAATACCGAATTAGAGTCATGGTCGTTCCTTCGAATAGGAGAGATAGTTCTACCAGTGTTTGATTCATCTTGTAGTCTGAATTCTTCCTCTTGTCCCGATTCTGCATCCATCCCTGAATTGATTTCAACATTTGTTTCCACTTCATTCAATGAGAGAGGTTGAGATGAACTTTGTCCACAAAAATGATGGCAATAAACTTGGTACTCAAGCTAACAAATGTATATTTCTTGGTTACTCCCTTACTTAAAAAGGGTATAAATGCTATTGTTTTACTTTCAAGAAGCTTATTATCTCTAGGGACATAGTCTTCTAAGAAGAAGAAACATATTATCCGAAATTACCCATTCAGGGGGACCATACTGATAATGAATGGCTAATCCTAAATGCAGAACACTTACCACCATCACCACCACAACCTAATTTCATACATTTCATTGACTCTTTACCTCTCACAAACCAACCTAGTCCTAACCAACGTAATATTGAAACCGAACAAAGTTTATCTCAACCTCCCTCATTGAATGAACTGGAAACAAATGTTGAAATCAATTCAGGGATGGATGCAGAATCGGGACAAGAGGAAGAATCCAGATTACAAGATGAATCAAACATTAGTAGAACTATCTCTCCCATTCTTTAGAAGTTCCAATCTTCTTCCTTGATTTTAAATGCTGAATAGTACAAATATCGTTATCAAAAATGATTCGGCACATTTGACCTTTAGTTAATTGACTCACAGATATAAAATTGACAGTGAGTGCAGGCACAAATAGAACATTATGAATTTTTAAGGTATTAGAGAGTATGACTGTGCCAATTCCTTCAACTTTAGTGTATAGGCCATTAGCAAATCAGATTAAGAGTTGTAAACAATTTGCAATTACTAGTCATGTGATCAGTTGCTCCTGAATCAATAATCCAAGCATTCTCATTAGCTCGTGCAGTATTTAGAGCTAGAATAGAGTTACCTAATTGTATAAGGTTGGTGCCGGGCGTAGAATTAGACTTATTCTGTCTGTCTAGCATTCTGCGAAACATCCGCAATTTCTCTTTAGTCAAGGAATCATTATCTTCAGTTTCTAGCTCAGTAGCAAAAATATGGCTTTGTTTGTTAACTCCTGGTTTTCCATGAAGCTTCCAGAATTCTTCTTTGGTGTGGCTCTTCTTGCAATAACTACACCATTTATTTCTTCGTTCATCTTGTGGTCGTTTTGCCACCAAGGCTAACCTTTCAATTGAGCTTGAACTATCTTGGTTTGCTGCTAGGGCTGACCTTTCAATTGAGCTTAAGCTACCTTGATTCAAGAGTTTTCTGCTTTCTTCAAATTGTACATGGTTGACTACTTCAAACAGATGTGACAACAGTTTAAGGCCCATGATACGGCCTCTTATTTCTTCAAACGGATTATTGAGTCCCATAAGGAAGTCATATACTCGTCCTTTTTCTACTGTCTTATATAATTGGGTGTCTTTGGTAGTCTCCCATAGAAGTGATTCAAAGAGATCTTCTTGTTGCCATAGTTTATGCAACGCTTTATAATAATCAGTAACTGTTGAGTTACCTTGTCTCAGATCTCAAAGTTGTCGTTTCAGGTGGATTAAAGCAGCAGTGTTATCAAAGGAAGAGTAAGTTTGTTTTACCTCATCCCAGATTTCTTTTGCAGTAGTTGTAAGGAGATATCCTTCGCTGATGTCATTAGTCATGAAATTGCACAACCAACTCATAACTTGATTATTCTCAGCAAACCATGTATCAAAATAAGTGTTATCAAGGGCAGGCTAAGGTGCTGCTCTATTGATACACTTCTCTTTTCGCTTGCCCCGAAGATACCTTGACACGGTTTGAGACCATTGGAGGTAATTTCGTCTATTGAACCTATGGTTAATAGCCATAATCTGACTATCGGAGAGTTCTGGGGCCATCACCGTTTTGCTAGTAGTAGAGGAATGAGAAGAAGACGAGTCTTGAGTCTCAGCATTAATACCTGACATAAGTGCCATTGGAGTTTCCCCGATTATGGGTGGATTTCTAGGAAAAGATCCAAACATGGGGGGAAACTTGGAAGGATCCATGTTTTTCTAGAAGAAATGGTGGCCGGAGAGTCCTGTAGACGGCGGCGCATGATGTTCACGCGCCGGTCAGATTGTTGCCAAACTTCTGGGAATGGCCGATCGGCGTTGTGGAGATCTCAGATGACCGAGAGCTCCTCTATTTTTCTGTTTCCGGCGTTTCTCTCTCTCGCTCTCACAGTTTCTAGTTGCCAGTCATCTTATGACTAAGCTCTGATACTATATGAGTTTAATATGTCATCTTTACTTAATACAATAACTAGATGTACAATGGGTATTTATAGAAATACAAAATGGGAAAAAATGCGGGAAAGAAAACAGAGACAGTGGAGAGATTGAAGGAAACAGAAGAGAAGTTTTCGGTGCAAGTCAAAAATGTCAGGCTTGCACCGAAAGCTCTTCTGACTTCTAACATTTAGGAGCTAAGTTTCAACCAAATCAAAACGAGAGATTGAGTTGTACGAGCTAAAACCATACAAGAGACTAAAACTATTTTCCCTTCAATCAAAGAAAAGGGATGTATCAATTTTCAGCATCTATTTTCATTAGATATTCCAATTTTCAATATTTAAGATAAAATTAATAATTTAGAGAATCTAATATTCACCCTGGATTAATAAAAATAGATAATTCAATGTTTTATAAAATTATTATTATTATTATAAATATAAATATATAAATTTAAAATATTAAAATTTAATTGAAAATAAAAAAATTTAGATTATATAAAAAAATATTATGAATTTTTAAATTTTAAGATGGATGAGATATTGGGAATGAAAGGAAAGCGGAATAGGAGAGGACTTGCGCGTGTTTTTTCCTTTAATTTTTTTCATCAATTTTCTCTTTTTTCTCAAGTTGAAAATTAAATAGTTAAGATGCAGTATTTTATAAAATATTAATTTTTATGTTTAGGTTGTTTACGGTTGTAGGTTTTTTTTTTGTCATCCTAAAGTTGTAAGTTATTCATATCAAATTTGAACAATTTATTTATTTTATATAGTATTATAATATAATTTTATAAGATGTTAAAATTTAATCTATCAACCTTTAATCTTTAAATGGAGATGGAATGAGGAGAAGAGAATAAAGGGACAAGGAGAGGATCTTGATCATACACACATATCTAGATTTTGCTCGAAGAATTATAAAAACTTTGGCGGGAAATTAATTATTGCTTTCAGGTCTGAGTAAATTTTCAAGGGTGATCAATTAGCATAATAGATTTCCTTTTTTTTTTTCAGCGTAGCATAAAAGATTTCTTCTTTTTTTTCTTTTCGCCCAGTATCATAAAAGATTTCAGTTATTGGGATATCACACCTTTTTTTTTCCCACCCGGTTCACCGGAGCTTTGCCCTGACTACATCCGGATCCGACTCGTGTCCCGCATTTGACTATGGTGGGAGAGTCTCCCAATGAGAATTTTCCGCATATACAAAGCTCGAACCCGAGATCTCACTTAAGTAGAATCAAGCCGTTTATCACTTGGACTAACTTCTGTCGGTAGATATCACACCTTTTGTTTTTGGGCTAAAAAGTAAACATGATCATCACATTTAAATACCAACATAAACCAAACCGAACATCCTTGAAACAGGGCCTCTCAACTTCCACACCAAGGACAACTGGCAATGAAAGTGGGGAATTGGAATGCCTCCAAAACCGCACATCTTCATAAAAGACTTGATACACGTTAATTCCGTGAACAATTCCTCTCATTTTCTCCTTTCTCCTTATACGAACGAGAAATATCTCATCTCCATCCTTAGATAAAAAATAAATAGTTCATATTTAATATTTTACATCACCATTTTTGTAATATTTTTGAAGTTATTTTTTTTCTAATTTTTCTCATAATGCAGTTATGGACAATATACAAATTAAATTTTAACAGTTTAAATTTATTTTTTAGGTTTATAATAATAATAATTTTATGAAATATTAAATTTGAACAACCAATTTTTTTAATCTAAGGGTAAATTTGAGGATTTGAGAAGAAAATAAGAGACCCTATCCCCCAAGTCCTTGGGAACTCGATCAAAGTTAATCGTTCCTTAGGCCAGTTCGGTAGATAGCACACGAATGCAAATCATAATAAGCTAACCCCAAGAGTTAATAAGAATTCAAAAGCTTCTAATCAGACTCACAAAGGCTTATCAAATCGCAAATTTAGAGCCATATCCATTTTCCTTCTAGCCAAAGCCTCGTACATACTAACAACCCTGAGTGTTTTTAAAAATGACCCCTATACAGTTTTCTTAGCAGTACTGTCATTTGAAAATAAGCTGTGAGATGCCCAAAACAAAAAATGATTGTAGCAATCCATACCATTAGGCTACAAGTCCTTTGGTACTTGATGAAATATGACATATTAATATTGTATTCAAGCTTTGCATAATGATTGAAATCTATGAGCTAGCGATCTTGGAAGTCTTTCCAAAATATCTAATATTGTGGGACAAAAGATCTTGGTCATCCGTTTAAGTCCTCATGGTGCAAAAGGGAAGACAAACATTCTCACAGGGATGTGACAAAATTAGGTCCGGTGTACCTAAAATGATGAGAGAAAACAATTAAAAAAATTGGAGTTAGATCAGATCTCAAAATGTCCAATATTTATCATGACAATAACAGAGTTATCGTTATGTTTGCTTGATATCTTTACTGGAATATATAACAAATTACAACCCCCTTATCTCTTCCCACATAATTGGCAATGAACATAACCTTATCTTTGAAGGACTATTGAGGAAGTGTGTTGGTATTCTTTGATGATATATTAGTGTATAGCTCAGACTTATCTTCGCATTTATCTCATTTACAGACAGTGTTTGACATTCTGATAAGAAACAGATTCTTGGTGAAACAATCCAAATGTGCATTTGCAACCATAACCATTTAATATCTGGGGCATTTTATTTTTGATGGGAAGTTAGCTACAGATAGTGCCAAGTTAGAAGCAATCAAGAAATGGCCACCTCCTAAAGCAATCAAAGAGCCAAGAGCATTTTTGGTGTTATGTGGGTATTACAGAAGATTTATTAAATCATATGGATTGATTGCATTCCTACTCACTGATTTGTTGAAGAAAGATAATTTCCTATGGTCTCAAGCAGCAGAGGAAGCCTTTGTTAAATTACAACAGGCACTGATTGAAGCACCAGTATTGGCGTTACTAGACATGGCTGCACCCTTCATCCTAGAAACTGATGCTTCAAACATAGGTATTGGGGTAGTATTATGACATAAAGGAGACCCAGTGGCATATGTGAGTAAAGTTCTTTCTCCAAAGAACCGGTTACTTTCAGTTTATGATAAAGAGTTATTAGCCATCGTCCATGCTATAACTAAGTGGCACTAGTACACCAGTATCTTTGCATACAGCCCTTCACCATCGTCACTGATCAGAGAAGCTTGAAATTCCTTTCAGAGCAATGCCTTTCAACAACTTGTCAATATACTTGGATCAACAAGCTCATGGGGTTGCAATATGATATCAATTAAGTATCGAAAAGGGGTGAAATATGGTGCAGCAGACGCATTGTCATGAGCTACCCATGGTGAGTTGCTCCACTTATCAGTTTCGTCAGCTTCTACAGAACTATGGGATAAAATTCGTGCTCAATGCCAAGATGACGAGGTTCTAATTAAAATCATTCCAGAGCTGCAAGAAAAACATGCCTCTGACCCAAAGTACCAATGGCATGATGGACTATTTCTTAGAAATCATCGGTTGGGTATAGGGTCCTCACAAAAAGAATTGCAGAAGTGCATAATTCAGTGGTTACACTCTGGAGCACAAGGGGGTCATTCAGGAATTAGAGCTACATACCACCGTATCAAATCTCTTTTTTATTGGAAAGGAATGATGAATGATATTCAAGCTTTCATTAAGTAGTGTGAAACTTGTCTTTGTTGCAAGGCAGAAAATGTAGCTTACCCAGGACTTTTGCAACCACTACCCATACCAGAAGATATATGGCAGAGTATAGCCATGGATTTCATTGAAAAATTACCAAAGTCTAGAGGAAAGGACACTATTTGGGTGGTAATTGAACGTCTCGGTAAATATGTCTACTTTATAGCTTTGGCTCATCCTTACACAGCTTCTGATCTATCTCAAGTCTTTATAGACCAAGTATACAGGTTACATGGCAGCCCTACAAACATTGTAAGTGATAGAGACCCTGCGTTTACAAGTCAATTTTGGCAAGAGTTTTTACTTCAGCTAGGAATCGAACAGAAGTTGTCCACTACTTATCATCCTCATGGGCAAAGTGTGGTGCTCAATCATTGTCTTGAACACTATCTCCGTTGTTTTTCATGGCAAAATCCCGCGGACTAGACACGTTGGCTACCTCTAGCAGAATGGTGATACAGCACTTCTTATCACACATCCACCAGAACAACCCTCTTTGAGATAGTATATGGACGGCCACCACCCATTCAGCTACCCTATATCCCACATGAGTCTGTCATGGATGCCATTGACCGTGCTTTCAACTCCAGGGAAGCTTTGTTAAAGCAACTCAAAGTGAACTTGACTAGCGTGTGTTTGGGGGGGGCGTTTGAGCCCCCCAAACGCTGGTTCAGCCACCATAAGCCCAATGGGCAACTTTGAAAAAAATAATGAGTGTTTGGCAAGCACTATGATCAATTGAGCTTAAGATTGAGTTAATAGCTTTTGGTATAAGCTCAAATTTGGAGCTTTTACTGATTTAGCTTTTGGGGAGAGTGAGAATGGTTAAAATATTTTTTCAGTTGTGTCCAGTGTGATATCAGACTGATTGCAATTTTACCCTTAATGTACTTTTTCGGCTACAAAAATTAATTTTAACTATTATTTGGTGCTTTTAACCCTTAAAATATTTTTTCAACTGTACCCAATGTGTTATCAGACTGATTGCAATTTTATCTTTAATGTACTTTTTCAGTTCCAAAAATTATTTTAAACTATTTTTTGGTGTTTTTAACCCTTTAAAATATTTTTCCACCCACTTTCTCTTACTATTATCACAAAAATCATTTGTGCTTAATTCAATACAAACAAGTTTTATTTTTACAAAAGTCATTTTTCCCATCGCTGTTCCAAACATAAATCACATTACACAATCGAGCTTTTACCAAAATTGAAATTACCCACCGCTAAATTGGGAAACTCTAGTGTAGTCGCGAGAATGAAGTTTGCTGACCACCGGCATTCCAAACGCACATTTGAAGTGGGTGAATGGGCATTCCTGAAGTTGCGGCCTTATAGGCAAATGAGTGTAACACCAAGGGTTTTTGAGAAGCTTTCACCTTGTTTTCACGGGCCTTTCCGTGTTGTCGCCATGATTAGTGATCTGGTTTACACTCTTGAGCTCCCGCCAACATCCAAGGTGCATCCCACATTTCATGTCTCTTTATTGAAGCCGTGTCCTGACCCATCTGTCCCAGTGATACCACTACCCACACCGCTGAACCAGTCTCCAAGATCCCTGATGCCATCTTAGGTCGCAGAGTCACTATAGCAGTATGGAGGAAGCTACTTGGGAGTACTGGGGTAACATTCTTCGACGCTTTCCAGAGTTTGCTAATCAGGCACATCCTTGAGGACATGGATGAAATTAGGGGTGGGGGTGTTGATATGTCATTATTTCATTTACATGCGCGTGTCTGTCAATTTCAATTCTGTCGTTTGGCAGGTTATTTAGGATAGAATAGTCTTTTCAATTTAAGTGTCAAATGTTGCTTAATTACGTGGTTGGTTATTTAATTCCGTCGTGTACTACCAGTTGGTTATGTTATGTAGTTTATGGTTCCTTCTTTTCTCCTCTGTTCTGCTTTTCTCCTTCTTCGTCTCTTTTCCTTCTTTTTCTGTTTGATTTTATGCCTGGATCCTATCATTGGGGTTTTTGCAGGAAGCTGTTTGAGAATGATTAGGATGATTTCCCGTGGAAGGTAAGGTAAATTATCATCAATAACGATCTTCTTCATCGTTATCCCCTGGGAAGAACAGCTCTCACTGAGGAAAGCCTTCAGTCGATGAAGGCTTTAGGGTTCAAAGTTTGGAGGAGCCAACCTAACAAGCCGTTCCGTGAAGTGTTTGTTTTCGTTTTTGTGAATCTTTTATCAATAAATCAGGTTTTCTTTTGAAATTGGTTACGGTACTCTGCTCCTACCGTCCTCTTTTCACCTACTACTCATCTCCGCCTTTACATTGAAATATAAACAATTTAAATTTAATGTTTAATTAATATTTATAAAAAATATTTTAAAATATCAAATTATTAAAAAATAATTAAATAAATTCAAAAATGCTACATTTAAGTTATGTTAATATAAACATGTAATAAAAAATATTTAAAAATAATATTTGTATTACATATTAAATTTGAACCGCTCATATTTCAATCTAAAGACTAAGATAAGTAGAGGAAGGGAAAAAATGGGAAGAGAAAGATAAAAGAAGAGGACCATAACTAATCTCCTTTTCTTTTGACCAATATATGCTTAATAAACTAAATCGAGCCTTCGGTTTAAAAAAACTTTAAATCTCTAAATATTTGAAAATTTTCATGCTAATTATTCTGTATATGATTAAATATTAAGCATCGGATGTGGAACGGATGTAAATAGGTTTTTTTTTTAACCTGTCTGCATTTTAGTAGTTATGACAACTAAGTTCCGAGAAATAAAAGACTACTATTAAGCTTTTTTTTTAATATTATCATTACGTATCTGATTAGAGGTTCGTCGCAGTCCCTCTTAATACAAATGACTCATCTAAGACTCGAACTCGAATTGAGATCTAACGGGGCCTTGTACTGTTAGACCAACTCTATATTGATATTATTAAGATTTTTCAAGTTAAGGGTATAATTGCAGCTAAAACTAATTTAAGAGAAAAATTACACCTCAAATAAAATTAGGATACTAGATGTAACTAAAAAATAACATTAGGGTGACAGGTGCTAGTTGGGGATTAGATTTACTCTTAAATATAATATCTCAATCTAATTTTTTCCTCAAAATATCCCTATTAAATTGCACACATATAGAAGTATCATGGGTAATAATTATAAAAGATGGTATTTTGAAAAACCAACTATATATATAGTTACAAAACCAACTATATTTACTACAAATAACTAATATAACGAATTTCTTTAATTTACTAAAATTAGTCAAGAAGCTCTTAAATTAAGGATAGAAAACAGTATTCAAAAGGCATTGTGGCTGGCATTCTTAAGTGTTGTACTGATGACAATGGGCATGGGACAAAAGCTAATTTCTCATATATATGCAGGTTATGGGAATTGGATGGACATTTGCTTGGTCACAATATCCTCTATTAGTTAGAAATGTTTTAAATATATATAATCTGATAACTAATTATATTGTTTTACTTACTTATTTTTTTGCATTAAAGACTCTTTAGTCTTTACCTGTAATTGATATATATTATAAATTATCTTAATATAAGAGCCAATTAACTTTTTTTGGGAGATTAAGAAATCTAAATAAGTCACATAATAATAATATATATTGTGTATCATTAGATTATATATCAGTATATAAGTCAGGCAAATTAATTTAGAGAAAAATGATAAATATAAATATTTTAATCTAACTTACTTAGTTTCTTTTATCTCTTTTAAAAAGAGGTTAGCTGGCTCTTCTATTAAGAATCTGATGTAGTATAATTCATTTTGCTTCCCTCCAACCACCAAACTCTTGGATTGCGTCATCCATATAGCAGTATGTTTCCATTCGTCCACTACATTATTAAATACAAAATGCAGAAAGGTGATCTCATATGAAGCATAGGATTTGCAGATTTTGCGGGAAAAAACAAAGGTCAGCATAGAATTATGAACATTGAAATTTCAAATTCCATGTCATTTCCCTTTATTTTAGATTATATCATCTAATAAGGCTAATATGTTAGTTACCCAAGAAAAGAAATAAGCCTCATTTGTTTAAGTATTTATCCTGTGGCTATGTAGTTGTCAGCGGGCATTTTGTGGATTCATTTCTTTGGTCAGTCAAATGCAAGAAGCAACTCACTTGCATAGAACTCTAAATTTACGCAAGTTATTTTAATACTACCTCTAATTCTTAATATAAGAGTTAGATAATTAATTTAGGGATGTTAAAAAAATTAGTTACATTAGTTATTTATAATAAATATGTATTGATTTTTCTAAAATATCATTTCTATTCATATATACATTGTAAATGGTTCTTAATAGAAACCTCCAACTATATGCGGTCAATAAGAATACTTTAAAAAAAAAATTTAAAAACAAAATTAATTTATATCTTATATTTAAAACTAAAGTACACCTTTTATTTAACTCTTAAAATTAGTATTGGACGTAGTATAATTTTTCTGCTTCCATGTGTTGGAGTGCAAAAAAAGCTTGCAGACTGGCACAATGAACATGACTGTTTCTCACCGTTTAAATGGTTTGTCATAGTCAACGGTAAATTACCCTAATAACAGTGCCACTTGTCACGCTTGGATCAGAATGTCAACATGATGTTATAATCCCATTACCTTTTATCATCAAATATTATTATGAAACCATAACTATACACCTTAGGTTATCTATCTCTTTGATTCAGATTAATTTTATTTTTAATTAAAGGTGTAGACAACTACTATCTAAAGTCACTAGCAGAATCAAAATCAAACTCGCGACCTCTCATCTACGAGTGAGCTTCCTTGCCACCAAACTATAGGCCTTTAGCATTCAGCTCAATTTTATGCTTTATGCCAATGCCTGTCATGTTCTTTTCATTCACCAGCCACTTTTGAACGGATTTTGTGACAAGGGTCATTCTGGAAGAGGAAATGTTACGCATTTTGTATTCTTTAGTAACTACAAAACTTTTAAAAAAGTCCTTCAAATTCTGTTTTCTTTTTTTTTTCTTTTGGGTGAACAGTCCTTCAAATTCATATCTGGACTCAACTTGCACAACACGTAAAGGATTGTAGTCCTGTATCTTATTTTTGCAGATGTAACGAGCTAGGATACAAAAAATAGGGATCTTTTTCTCTGAAATATTAAATTATTTGCAATATAAGACCATACAAAAGCTTCTTTCAGTATTCCTAGGCTAAATGGAAATTGATAACTCTCAAATTTTTATTTACAAATGATATGGAAGAAGCAAGCACCTCAAACTTGCTTTACTTTTCCCTCCCCCCATGATATATGCATTTTGACAGAGCAAAAGGTCACAACGTACAATTAATCCACACAACAGTAACTAAACTATATATATGTGTCTTGAAAAGAAAACAGAACAAGCTAATCTATAGATATGTCAAATACAGCTAGAATGTTAAGGGAAGTGTAGAGGAAGAAGGAGAAAGTGATAGGAATAGAGAAGAATACAGAGAGGGAAAGAGGAAAGAAGAGAGAGAGAGACCACAACTTCTCTGATTATTCATTCATCATAACGGCCCATTTGGTAGCATGGAAATCACGAGAAGGAAGTGGAAGTGAGTTCCACCACTTTGTGTGTTTGGTATCATGGAACCCAATTCTTGGTGGAACTCACTTCCACCAAAAATGATGGAAGTGGCTTTCATCCTCAACCCCATGGAAGTGGCTCACTTCTGTTGGAAGTCAAAAAATTGGACTACTCTATCCTCTGATTTTGGGAAGACGGCACTTGTAAGGATGCACTCTCGAAGGTCATTGTCTCTAGCCACCCACGCGGCATCTGCTCCGCTGTCAGCACCTCCGACGACCCTTGCCATTATCATCTCCAGCAAGGAACTCAAAGGCGACGATGAGAGCAAAGTCGAAGGCAACGACAAAGGCGTCGGTGGACTGCAATGGCGAAGATCACGGTGGTGACGGATTTGCAATCTCTGCGATCTGCAAAGGCAACGGTGAAGGCACTCCGGTTCCAGAAAATCAGCCCTACGATTTGCGATCTCTGTCCATAATTTTTTCTTCGATTTTGTTCATAATTTCTGATTTCAAATTCTGTGGTTATTTTCTTGCTTGATTTGGTTTGATTTCTTGCTTATGATCATTTTAGTTGTTGTAATCATCCTCTTCCATGGCTACCGGTGATTTCTATGATAATCGCCGGCAATGTCACCTATTTTTCTGAGGAGGCCTTTTTTTCACAGGGGTAAATTGGTAATTTAATATTTAAAATAAATGTATTAATTAAAAATTACATCATATTTCCATAGCCATACCAAACACACTTTTATCCCCACTTCCACTTCTACTTCTAATTCTACTTCTGTTTCCACTTCTACTTCCATTAAAAACCCTTCCATTATATCAAATGGGGCATAAGTGTAGGGATATAGTGAAGACTTGTATGCTTAGATAGCAACACCTCAAGACCCATTAATCCTAACTAACTCCCAGGGGTTACTAACAACTAACTAAACCTATTTAACTAACCCTTTTTAACATTTACACATTAATACCCCTTCCCAAACAGATCCTTGCTCTCAAGGATCAAAGGAAAAAAAAACCTAAATCAACTAAAAAAACCCCAGGCTTAAGAAATCTGGTCATTTTGACTTGGCCCCATAAGATGATCCGACTGACTTTGTTCTTTACTACAGATATCCTCCCCTTTTTCTTCTTCTAGCACGGTGACACGCCGACTGTAAAATACCATTCCATCTTTCTACTTTTCCTACCTGCTACACAATCCAAGCTATGACCCACTGGACATTGTCATTAGTCAAATATAGTACACATTGTAACAGACTGGAACCCATAAGCATCTTAATTAGACTCCCTTAGACATGTTTGGGTAATTTTAAAACCATAAATTCAGAAGCCATTTTCTATAAGTTGAGATAAAACTTCTTTCATATACTTATCTCATAAATCGTAAAAATTATTTCTTAAAAACTAAACAAAACGCACATTTTTGATTCACGTTCAGGGCAGGAAGGAATTTATAACAGACCAAAGTCAGATTAATGCCATTTTTTTCCTCGATTGCTGCCAGTTGTAATATTAGAAATATGGAACCCATCACATTTCTTTTGACATTTCAAACAGAGCTCTTGTCTGCCACGTACACTTCATATCCAGCTCAGTATTTCTTGCAGCATGCGCATAAACATAATGTTCACGTCTCAAACACTAGCATGTTCTTTTCCCTCGTCTCCATCTTACGCTAACCACTATTGTTTCCTCGCCTAAACAGCCCAACAACTAAGAATGAAGAAGAAAGATGAACCTGTCACTACTACAAAATGGTTGAAAGGTGGCGCACATTTTGTGGCACTTCCTTAATGAAGTGCCACAGCTGCTCATTTATTATTTGTTTTACATTATATGTTTTTTTTTTTAACCAGCTGTGGCGCCTGGAAGGGTAGGTGCCACAGCTGGTATGCTCAAGTGTGGCGCCTGCCCTAGCCAAGCGCCACACATAACAAGGTGGAGCAGCTGTGGCGCCTGGCACGCCAGGCGCCACACTAGCTTATGCTAAGCTGTGGCGCCTGGCTGGTCAGGCGCCACCCATGTGTAAAAAAAATTTGTTTGTCAAGGGTGGCGCCTAACCAGCCAAGCGCCACCCCTGATCCTATTTTAAAAAAAAAAAAAATTTGGTCAGGAATGGCCTACACCTGACCCCTTTTTGAAAAAAACAAAAAAAATTTGTTAGGGGTGGCGCCTGGCCAGGCAGGCGCCACCCATAACATTTTATAAAAAAAAAAAAACATTTTGTTGTCAGAATTGGCGCACCCCTAGGCCCTGACCCTTTTTTTTTAAAAAAAAAAAAAAATTAGTCAGGGGTGGCGCCTACCTGGCCAGGCGCCACCCCTGATATTTTTAAAAAAAAAAAAATATTTGTGAGGGGTGGCGCCTACCTGGCCAGGCGCCACCCCTGATATTTTTAAAAAAAAAAATTTTTTTTTTTTGTCAGAATTGCGTTCCAATGACCCTTTTATTTAATAAAAAAAAAAAAAAAATTTCAGGGGTGGCGCCTGTCCAGAAAGGCGCCACCCCTAACCTTTTTTAAAAAAATAAAAAAAAATAATTTGGATATCTTATCCCTTCCCCTCCAATGATATCCCTACCCGCCCCCCCCTTATCCCATTTTGTTTTCCCGCCCCCCCCCCATCTTTCATTTACCGCGTGAAAACCCTCCCCTCCATCTCTTTCTCTCTATCTTTAATTATTCCCTCTATCACTTTCCATTTGTTCTGTGCGTGCACCCCGTCCCTCCATTTTCTCATCTTCATATCTTAAAACTACATCCACACGCGCACACGTTATTGTATTTTTCCAACTGCCAAGCCCACTTCTTTCCGTATTATTCCGTTGTCTTCAACTCTTTTGGTCCCCACTCCATTTGGTAGCTAGCGCTCAAATTTCTTCCTTCCCTCGTTGAAGATTGCGTCACCAACGGCAATTACGTGGTCCCCCACTCCACTGCACTGATCAACCTGTAAGTTCAACTTGTGTTTTGTTTTTATTATTATTTTTTTTTCAGGTTGTTCTGGTGTTTTTTTTTATGCCATGCTTGCTATGGTTTTTTTTCCCTGTTATGACACGCATGCCCATGTACATAAACCAATTCAATTTAGAAATAGTATATATTATGCGCTCTCTCTCTCTGTCGGCAGAGTTTTTTTTTTGTGGGACCATCTCTAGTTTTGTTTCTTTGCTCTTTACATGTACAACACCTATATATATATATATATAATATACAAATGTGTTTGTTGTTTGTAGGCGTGTGTGTACATATATATTCCGTTAATCATTCATTACGCCACTATTCTGTCCAATTGCCCTCTTCCTTTCAATGATGTTAGTCAATGCCTTTAATTTGCGTTTTTGAATGATATATAGATAGATAGATATATATATATATAAGGGTTTATTTTTAAGTTATACAAAAAAATACAAACATAAACTAATTGGCATATACAAAAAAAAAAATTATACAAATAATAATTTATAAATTAAAGTTGGAATAAAAGTTAGTGCAATATGATTTTAAAGTTTCAATTTTTTTAGAAAAGATATTTAATAAATTAAAATATTTGATTGTATGATATATACACTTTAAAAATAGATTTAGATGTATAATGTTTGAAAAATATATGATTTTTATGAATTTTTAGAAATAAATATATCAAAATTATATATTAAAAGTAGAAAGGATATTTGAAATATAGGATCATAAAAAAATTATTTGTGATTACTAAAAAGTATATAAAATTTATAGATTGCATGTGATACATGTAATTAGATCTATATAATAAATAAGTATCACCATAAAAACACTATATATAGTAAATATTTTCGGTGAAAATCCAACTTTTCATTTTAAAAAAATTGATTTACTAACTTTTTTTTTTTTGGCCAGTGATTTACTAACTAAGACTAAAGACTTAAAAAATATGAAAAAAACCTGTCTCATCTTATCATAGCTAGCTAGGACTATCGGGGACTATTACAGGTAGAAATAGATTTGAATATTTGGATTTTGGCCCTTGAAAAGATAAACCCTAAAAAGCCTACATGTGTATGAGTAGGAACTTAAGGGAATAAAACAAATGGGGATGAGGAACGTAACAAGAAGAGTTGTGTGTGCCTGTAGAAATATACAATAACTGTTGAGAGAAATTAGGGATTTACATTGTAGGTACTAAGTGATTATGAAGTTTAGGTTAATTGCAAACAAACCCGTATGTGATATTCCAAAATTAAAAAATTTAAGATTCTTAGATGTTTTAAGAGAAATTGATAGAAAAATATTGTTAATTAATGTTGGGATTATGCTTTATTTTTCCATTTTATTTTATTTTCTTTATTTTTTTTTCTGAATCATATTTTTTGATTTTATTATATTTTGATGTTTATTACACATATTATTATTTAAAAAAATAACTTAGAACCTCAAATATCTTATTGATTTGTTTATGTTTAATTTGTGTTTGTAGTTTCAGTTCATCAGTCTATTGAAGCTTCTATTTACGGTATGTTTTTTAAATTTTGAGCTTACAAATGTGATTTTAGTTAAATTTAATAGTTATAATTTGTAGGTGTTCTAATGATTGTTATTGATTAATTGCATAAGCAAAATAATTCTTTATATATTCTTAACACTTGTATTTTATTTATCGACTTGTAATGTTTTCTAATTTAACTATGATATATTGTGGCAAATATGGTTTCTTTTGTTATAAGTTGTAAAAAATTATTATTATGCCTGGGAATAATTAATGAATTATTTGACAATTTAAACATTCAGTTTAAGACTTAGAAAGCTTCAATTATAAAGATTCATGTGGTGTATGTTATTATAAATTAAAATTGGTAAGAGAATATAAAAGTAATTAGTAAATGCAATAGTCATACAACATCTAACCACGTACTTTTTTAAAAAAATAGATTGAAGCCCATAGATGGATCGTAAATGGATGTCATCTAATCGATGTTCAAGGGAATATATAGATGGGGTGAAGGATTTTATTAGATTTGCAACTGAGCACACAAAAGATCCTGGCAAAATCTTATGTCCTTGCTTATCCTGTTGTTTTGGAAAGCGGATTAGTCAACTTGATTTGCTAGATCATCTAGTGTGTTATGGTATTGATCAAACATATATACGATGGACAAGGCATGGTGAGACCAACGATGCATATAATGATCGGGTGCATACCACGGGTGGTGCCTCGGATGAATTTGATCAAAGCATGTTTGATGAAGATGATGGTCTTGAAGAAATGGTAAATATGGTTGAAGGGGTGCTTCATAACTGCCCTAACGAATTTGAGAAGTTGAAAGGTGATGCTGAGAAACCATTATATGTCGGAAGTACTAAATACACAAGATTGCTAGCAGTGTTGAAGTTGTATAACTTTAAAGCTCGCTACGGATTGAGTGATTCGGGTTTCACCGCATTGCTTGAACTGTTGCAAGATATGCTTCCAGAAGAAAATGTACTTCCTACCAAGACATACGAGGCAAAGCGAATTCTTTGCTCTACAACCGGTATGGGATATGAGAAGATACATGCGTGTCCTAACGATTGCGTATTATTTCGAAATCAGTATGCAACGTTAGAGAAGTGCCCTAAATGCAACGCATCTCGATATAGGAAGAAGAAAGGAAAAAGTCCTTTGAAGGTGCTATGGTATTTTCCCATTGTTCCGAGATTCAGGCGACTGTATAGTAATGCAGAGACTGCTAAGCAGTTGACATGGCATGCAGATGAAAGGATTAAAGACACGAAGCTTAGGCACCCTGCAGACGCTCCTCAATGGAAAAAAATTGATCATGAGTACCCTGACTTTGCTGATGAAGTCAGGAACCTTCGCCTTGCACTGTCAACTGATGGAATTAATCCGCACGGTGTTCAGAGTAGCACACATAGCACGTGGCCGGTGATATTGATGATTTATAACCTTCCTCCACACTTAATCATGAAACGCAAGTTTATGATGTTGTCCATGTTAATTTCTGGGCCAAGGCAACCTGGGAATGATATAGATGTATACTTGGCTCCTTTAATTGATGACTTGAAGCTGCTTTGGGATGAAGGCGTTAGTGTGTATGACGGGTACATGGAAGAAAGTTTCACTTTGAAAGCCATGTTGTTTGGCACAATTAATGATTTCCCTGCTTATGGAAATTTGTCAGGATACAGCGTCAAAGGATATGGTGCATGCCCTATATGTGAAGATGACACTCATTCAATGCGACTTCATCATTGTAAGAAAAATGTTTACATGGGGCATCGAAGATTCTTACCATCACAACATCGTTGGAGGAAGTGGAAAAAGCCTTTCAATGGTGATGCAGAAGAAGGTAGCCCGCCGAAGATGTTGACCGGTTCCCAGGTGTATTCCAAGGTAAAAGACTTGGAGAACAATTTTGGCAAACCTTTTGCGAAACAAATCGAGACAAGCGGTTGGAAGAAAAAGTCTATTTTCTTTGAACTTCCATATTGGAAGTCTTTATATGTGAGGCATTTTCTTGATGTGATGCACATAGAAAAAAATATCTGTGATAGTCTAATTGGCACGTTGCTTAATATCCAAAGAAAAAGCAAGGACAATGTCAATTCGAGGTTGGATTTAGTGAACTTGGGAATTAGAGAAGAGTTGGCACCGATTGAGCAAGGGTTTCGTACCTATCTACCGCCAGCGGCATACACTCTGTCGAGGAAAGAGAAGAAATTGTTTTGTGAGTTTCTGCAAGGAATTAAAGTCCCCGAGGGCTATTCTTCAAATATAAAGAACCTTGTATCGGTAAAAGAGTTGAAGTTAAAGAACCTTAAATCTCATGATTGTCATGTGCTCATGCAAAATTTCCTACCGGTTGGTATACGATCCATTCTTCCCAAAAAATTAAGGAACACTATCACGAAACTTTGCGTGTTTTTCAAGTTGATCTGCAGTAAAGTGGTTGATTCAACCAGGTTACAAGATTTGCAAAGGCTGATTGTGTGTACTCTGTGTGAACTTGAAATGTATTTTCCGCCTTCTTTTTTTGACATTATGGTACATCTAACTGTACACTTGGTCAAAGAAACTCAATTGTGCGGTCCAGTGTACTTGAGATGGATGTACCCAAATGAACGATTCATGAAAATATTAAAGGGGTATGTGAAAAATAGATACCGTCCAGAGGGTTGTATCGCTGAAAGTTACATGGTTGAAGAAGCAAGTGACTTCTGTGCTGATTTTCTATCAAATGTTGACCCTGTAGGGATCCCCAAGTCCCGTCATGATGGCCGAAGATCAGGGAAAGGAACAACGGGGAGTGATGTAATAACGATATCAGTGACTGAACGGGATCAAGCCCACTTGTATGTCCTACATAACACTGATGAGGTCGAACCGTATGTAGAAGAACACAAGGATGCTCTCCGATTGGTACATGGTGATGGGAATGAAAATTTATTAACAACAGAACACAATAAACAATTTGCAGGCTGGTTGAAAAATCGTATTAACGATGAGATGGAGAGGAATCCTGATTCAGTTTCCGAAAAATTGAAGTGCCTGTCGAAGGGACCGAGCTTACATGTATTATCTTACAATGGTTATGCAATCAACGGTTACACATTTTATACACAAGACCATGATAAACAGAGCACGATGCAGAATAGTGGGGTAACACTTGTTGCTGATTCTTGGCATAGATCCAGTGCTAAAGATACACACCCTATCTATGCATCAATGTCATACTTTGGTGTCATTGAACGCATATGGGAGTTAGATTACTCTATATTCAGGGTCCCTGTCTTCAAATGTCAGTGGGTTAACAACAACAGTGGATTGCGGATAGATGACTTAGGCTTTGTGCAAGTGGACCTTTCTAAGGTTTGGTATGAAGATGATCCTTTTATTTTAGCAGCACAGGCAGAACAAGCATTTTACATTCCTGATCCTGCTAAGAAGAATTGGTCTATTGTACTTCCATCCAACAAGAATCGTCAAGCAGAAGTTGATTTTGAAAGTAATGAATATTTGAACATCAATAATGATGATCCTTCGTTTGAGGATCTGTGGTCAGCAGAGATTGATATAGATGGAGATGCAGATGAAGATGAAGATGGAGATGGACCCCTATACGTGAGACATGATCATAAAGAGGGAACTTGGGTCAAGAGGAACACAATTCTCAATCCAACACGAATTCTGAAGAATAAAATTTTAAATCAAACAAGAAAAAGGAAAAGATAATGATTGCCTTGACTCATTTACTTGTACGTATGTTTTTATAAATTTCAAAGTAATTTGCTTTCGTTGACATACAAGACCATTGTGTACTGATGTTTTGATTTGGTTTATTTCACTTGCAAGAGTATGGACTCACCACATCATGACATTGATGACGTGCCCAGTCCCGTACCTGATGACATTGATGACGTTCCCAGGCACATTGGTAGACAGAGATTTGAGGTGAACGTCAGACGTGGCAGGACAGTTATGGCGAGGTTGATCAGACTGAGAAGTAACGGGATCAAGTTACAAGTAGAGTGGAATGAACTTGGAAACCCGGTTGGGGAGAATAGTACCTCGTTAAATAACTTCATCGGGACTACGGTTCGAGACAGAGTCCCTATTACAGTTCAAAATTGGAAAATGGTAAAGAAAAGTTATGAGGATGGGATCTGGGCTGAAATACAGGTAACACCTTAATTATATATTTAGGAGTTGAGCTTTGTTTCACTTCATTTCAATCTTACATATGATATATGTTTTTTGACTTGTTTACAGAGTGTTTTTATTATTGATGATGATCGGAAGAACTTCGTAATGAGAAAAGCCGGAAAAATTTTGCGAAAGTTTCGTTCTGATCTCGTCAAATATTTCTTGAGGGATGATAATGATGATATCATTACTACACCGCCTTATCCATTGTACGAAGGAATCATCACTCAAGCAATGTGGGATGAGTTTATCAAAACACATACAACTCCTGATTTCCTGGTAAGGGGATTTTTTTATTTTTCCCTATTACGTGTAATGTACGTATTTGTAAGTAACATTTATATATTTATATGAATCATTTTGATCTATCTAGGAGTTGAGCGAGAAGAATCGAGCCAACGCGACCAACATGCCATACCGATACACACAAGGACCTGTTTCATACGGAACTTTACAAAAACAAATTGTACGAACTGATGATTATTTCATTCATAATAAAAATTATATGAATATCATTTAACTTCGACTAACTTCGATGTGCAGATACAAGAATCAGGCTCAGATAGTACACAGGTTCCACGACATGAGCTGTGGGTCAAGGGTGTTGTAAGATCAAGCGTTTCACCCAAGAGGGGGGGTGAATTGGGTGATACTGAAATTTCTTTTCGAAAATATAAAACTTTGACAAAAGAATTAAAACAGTAATGAGTAAGGAGAAATATCACCGAAGTGTACACCGGGAGTTATACTGGTTCGGTCACAACCACTTTGACCTACGTCCAGTCCTCAGAGCTTCTCTGAGAGTTTCACTATAACTTCCAAGATTCAGTGGGTTCTTGGCACCTCAGTACAAGCAAGTTCCTTACACCTGGACACTCGCTCCCCCTTACAGATTGTAATCCAATCCCAACTCAAGGTTCCACAACCTTAAGTTATCTCAATAACAAATATTGAGTTTGAATGAAATATCTCTCACAAAGAGTAAATGATAATCACTGAAGCATATGAATATAATTTCAACGTGAAAACAGAGCAATGAACTTAATGAATCGTTTGTGTGAATGCTTAGTTGTTCTTCTCTGTTTGAAGGTTCCCATATATATAGATATGATGGGGATGACCGTTGGAACGTTTCCTTTCGTCCGTTGGTGAGTGCGCAGCCACTGTTGACTTTTCAAGTTTTTGAAAAATATCCGTTAGCGGTGGTTGGCATTTGAACGTTGGATTTGACTTTCATCTCTTGAAGTGATTCCTTCATTGTTTGTCTGTAAATAGACTAAGAATACTAATACAATGAAAGGTTAATCACATAGGAAACAAATCAATAAACGTTTGAATGATTTCTAAATTTCTGGGTATGCTTACTCGAGTAGCTCCTCGAGTAATACATGAAGTTTACTCGAGTAGCTCCTCGAGTAACATCGTGAAATCACTGTTTGTTTGAAATTTAATGAAGACAAACAAGATTACTCGGGTAGTGCATGGAGTAAACTAAATTTCAAACCTTTGTTAACAGTTACTTACTCGGGTAGTGCCTCCAGTAAAGCTCTGTCAATTTCATAGATTACTCGGGTAACACCTCGAGTATTGTTGGCAGGATTTAAAATGCCGAGAGCTCTTACCTTATTACTCGAGTAGCTCCTCGAGTAATGCACTTAATCTTGCATGAGTTACTCGGGTAACTCCTCGAGTAACTTAACTTACTCTGGTAATGACTTGAAGTTTCCTTTGAAAATATTTGTGCTTACTGGGGTACATACTCGAGGAATCCACTTAAGATAAAACATTAGAAACGTGAATACTCGAGTAAGCACTCGAGGAAGATGAAATAAACAATTTAAGTTAATCGGATATCAACCTCAAGTTTTAACTTACCTCAGGCTATTACTCGAGTACCTCCTCGAGTAACATTGGCAGTGGTACAAAGTGCCGAGAGTTACACATTTTCAAATACACGGTTACTCGAGTAGCTCCTCGAGTAACATGGAAAACCTGAAGTCTGACTGGAAGTTTCTGATCTGGTTACTCGAGTAGCTCCTCGAGTAACATTAGCAGTGGTACAAAATGCCGAGAGGTACATACGGTTACTCGGGTAGCTCCTCGAGTAACATTTTGCTAACTTGAAGGCCACTGGAAGTTTTCACATGGTTACTCGAGTACCTCCTCGAGTAACATTAGCAGGCCGAGAGCAACCTTGAAATTTTACCTGGTTACTCGAGTAGCGCCTCGAGTAATGGTGGCAGGTTACTGGAAGTTCTCCTCTGTTACTTCAAGTTTTGTCTCATTACTCGAGTAGTGCCTCGAGTAATGCCTTGAACGCTTTGCTACCTCAGCATTTTCTCTTGTCCACACTTCATTACTTCCATGCTTACTTCAAGTAATCTTATTCCTGTCATTACCTAGTTCAAACTTGATTATTAAGCATTTCCTTTTCAAACCATTCTTTTGTTATCATCAAAACATGAGATCCAACATTCTCCCCCTTTTTGATGATGACAAAACTTGGTGATTTTGAACATGGTTTTTCAAATTGGATTCTTAATTAATTATTTCTTATTAAGTTGATTATACCTTGCATACATAACAACTTCATTAGTCCAAAACATATATCATAATTCACAGACTTAAAAGAAATCAAATGAAGGCATAATTTAAATATACTTGCATTGAACTTAAATTTCAAATTTACAAAAAGTTCATACTGAATTCAAAAAGCTCCCTAAAATCCCATGTACACCCATATACTCATAAAAAGCAAAGACAAATCCACAAAATCACTCTCAAGTTCTTCTCCCCCTTTTTGGCTTCATCAATCAAGTGGAGGGCTAGGAGGTTTCACCATAGAGATAGGCGTTACTGGAAGAACACTATCTGAACTAGATGAATCAAAGGAGCTGGATGACTCTGGTTCAGGAAGATTGAGAGGTGGAATTTGGATATCATCTCTAGGTAGGAAAGGAGAAGGTTGGAATACAACCATAGTGGTCTCAGCCGCTGGAGATGTGTCTGACACAGGAGTGATATGTTCAGAGGAAGGAGATGATACTACCTCTGTTTGGGTAGGAGAGGGAATAGGTTTGGGAGTGGTCTCAGATTGTGGCTTTTGAGGTGAATCACCAATGGTGATATGTGTAGACTCAAGGGTTTCAGGATCATCCACTGTGAATAATATGTCTTTTCCTTGGGTCTCAGGTGGATCAGAAACCAGAGGGGTAAATGGTTCAGCCTCAGGAGTAGGGGTAGTAATAGGAATATCTGAAGGAGGGTCTACTGAAGGTGGTGGTGAAGAGGAAGAAGGACCGGCAGAAGGTCCAGGACCCAGAGAATCCAAACGTGCCAGTATCAATCTTAGGGTCTCTCCCTGAGCCCGTTGCTCTGCTAGCAACTCCTCATGTCTTCGATCCATTCTTTCAACCAACTCACCCATCTTGGTGTTCATGTGGGTAATGAGTTCAGCATTGGTGTTGGCTATATCCACATGAAAGCCTCTGAGAATGTTCTCCATGAAGTGCTGGAGAGTGGCATTCAGGAAGGATGGTGAGGATGTGGTAGCGGCTGGAGCCGATGACTGAGTGTCATCCATTCTACTGGTTTCAGCCTCAGTAGCTTTTCTCTTCTTCTTGGACCCAGACTCCAGTGGGCCTTTGAGAGGAATGTCTATGTTTAGCTTACCAATTTGATTCCTCCCCACTGGGGTCACTCTCTCAATAGGCTCCTTACCATCCAAATACCAAATTTTGTTCTCTTTTAGGATAAGAGACACAATTTGAGGATATGGCATTGGAGTGGTTCCCTTTCCATCCACCTTGTATCTCTTCATTTCTGAAAATATGTATTCTCCCAAATCCTTTTCTTCTTTCAAGAGGAGTGAAGCAAACCATCTAAAGTCCCTATCCGAAAAGTGGGTATAGTTGTTGGCTTTGTTCACTAGGGACCTAGAGTAGATGTACCATAGGACCCTGTGATGATCACACATATCACTCGGTTTGAAATTGAGGGGGCCAACTAACTCACCGGGCTTAAGGATAGTGAATATCTGGTTAGGCTCAAGTTCAGAATAGATATCATCCGGGGGATTCTCAATTCCTAACCATAAATTGATCCTAGAGGGAGATATAAGGATTTTCTGTCCTCTCACTGTGGTGGTCATTTCTTCCTCAACTGAGGTTCGATCAGGCTCATCTATGATCTCAAGGTTGCAGTAAAAATGGGTGATTACCTTTGTGCAAAAAGGCAATCTCACAGATAACCAAGGCATAAAAGGATCAAGATAAGGACTAAGGTCAAACTTCACTACCTCTTGTAGAAGCTTTAGATCAACGTAGTGTGTTTTACACACTTTCCTTCTGGAGAACTGTGTTGAGTACTTCAGAGACTCCACCAACTTGCCCACATTAAATCCCTTTGGTGGACTAGTGATTTCTGCTTCAGGAATCTTGGACTTCTTAGAAGGTTGACCCTTCTCCAGTTGGTCAATGATCCCAGCCATTGCCTTAGCCACATTTTTGTCATATTTTGGCTTCTTGGGAGGTTTTGGAGTAAAAGAGGGTGTGGATGAATCTGAGTGAGAAGGTGAGGGAGTTTTGACACCTTTACTCCTTCCAGTAGATGAACTCTTTTTGGACTGAGCCCTAGTTACAATAGGCTCTTTGATCACCACACCTTTGGCTTTAGGTGGAGATTTAGGTTGAAGAGGGATTTTGGCTTTTGATCTAGGAATCAACTTTCTTCTCTTTGTTGGAGGAGGAGAAAGAAGATCAGGAGTTTGCTCAGAATCAGAATCAGTGAAGTTGAGATTCTTGGTTCTAACCATTTTGAATCAAAGGAAATCAGAAATCTCAGAAACAGAGGTCACTGTCGCTAGTTTAGGTCAGAGGGATTTTGAACAAAATAGGAAGTTTTTGATCTTGAAACTAGTTGGGTTTTGACGGAAATGGGGCAAGGAATCGATTGGGAAAAGTTTTTGTGAGGGTGTATAGTGATTTACTCGAGGAGATTTTGTGGAAATGACCAAGTTTGCGCAAGATAAAGACCTAAATCCCGACTTTACTCGAGGCCTTACTCGAGTAACATTCAACGTTACTCGAGGCCTTCCTCGGGTGTTCATGTAGAAATTTTCAAAAGTAATTCATTTAAATTGCGTACCTGGCATGAATAATATTGTAATTATCCATGGGTGTTCCCTCGATCATTTATAATCCATTCTGAGCAGATTTGAGTCATTTTTCTACAATTTGAGAATCTGGACTCCGTCATTACTCGAGGCCTTACTCGAGTAACCTTCAAGTTTACTCGAGGCTTGCCTCGGGTAACCTGTCTTTTGAACTTCTGACCTTTCATTTCCTCAAAACTGAACCGTTAGATTTAAATATCAAGTTACTTGATCCATTACTTCCAGTTTTGGGGGCCATTACTCGAGTACATACTCGAGTAAACTGCTACATTACCTCAAGTTACTCCTCGGGTAAATCTTTTCTGTCACCCATTACTTCAAGTCGGTACTCCAGTAAATGTGTCCTCTGTTTACCTCTGTTTTTATTCCTCAAAACAGAATTTCAATCTTCCTGCAAAACACATTTCTATATACTCCGATGCTTAAGTTAGTAATCATCAAAACATTATTAAATGACTTCATCTAATATTATGAAATGTTGAAATTACTTATAACTCATTGGGATTTACCATTCCCAATTCTCTTCTAATGTATAGAAATTGATCTTTTGCAAGGGGTTTTGTGAAGATATCGGCTAATTGAAGATGAGTAGGAATGAATATCACTTTCACATCTTTCTTTTGGACATGATCTCTGATGAAGTGATGTCTGACATCGATATGCTTGGTTCTAGAGTGTTGAACTGGATTCTTTGCCAAGCTTATCGTACTAGTGTTGTCACAGTAGATTGGTATTTCTTTGAGGTAAATACCAAGATCTTGTAGTTGTTGTTTTAACCATATCACTTGTGCACAACAACTTGAGACTGCAACATATTCGGCTTCCGTTGACGAAAGAGACACTGTATTTTGTTTCTTGCTGAACCACGAAACAAGAGATCCTCCAAGGAATTGTCCTTGTCCACTGGTGCTCTTTCTGTCTGTCTTATATCCTCCATGATCAGAGTCCGAATATGCAATTAGATACTCACTTCTTCCTTTGGGATACCACAGACCCAATTCTGGTGTGTCAGCAAGGTATCTAAAGATTCGTTTGACAGTTTCAGCATGTGATTCCTTTGGTGCCGATTGATATCTTGCACATATGCCAACACTAAATTGGATGTCTGGTCTGCTTGCCGTGAGATAGAGTAATGATCCAATCATTCCTCTATATTTTGTGATATTGTAGTCTTTCCCTTTGACATCAGCATCAAGTAACGTTGTTGAGCTCATAGGCGTCTCTGAGCCATTTGCTTCATCCATTCCATACTTCTTCAATAGCTCTTTTAAATACTTTGTTTGAGATATGAAGATCCCATTCTTTCTTTGTTTGATTTGCAAACCAAGAAAGAAATTTAATTCTCCCATCATTGACATCTCAAACTCTCCCTGCATAATCTCAGAAAATTCCTTACACAGAGATTCATTAGTAGCACCGAAAACAATATCATCAACATATATTTGTACAATTAAAATATCATCACGTTTTCGATTTATAAATAATGTTGTATCAACTTTTCCCCGTACAAAACCTTGATCGATGAGAAACTTACTAAGCCTTTCATACCAGGCTCTAGGAGCTTGTTTTAAACCATACAAAGCCTTTTTAAGTTTGAAAACATGGTCCTGTTTAGTGACATCTTCAAAACCAGGAGGTTGTTCTACATACACTTCTTCCATGATGTAACCATTTAGAAAGGCACTCTTAACATCCATTTGATAGAGTTTGAATCCTTTGATGCATGCAAAGGCTAAGAGTACACGTATAGCTTCCAATCTAGCCACTGGAGCATACGTTTCCTCATAATCAATTCCTTCTTCCTGATTATAGCCTTTGGCCACCAATCTTGCCTTGTTTCTGACAATAATTGCAGATTCATCAAGTTTGTTTTTGAATACCCATTTAGTACCAATGATCGTATGATCTTTGGGTCGGGGCACCAAATCCCAGACTTGATTCCTTTCAAATTGATTTAATTCTTCTTGCATTGCTATGACCCAATCATTGTCTGATAGGGCTTCATCAATGTTAGAAGGTTCAATCTCAGAAATGAATGCAGAAAAACTTACTTCATTGAAAATTCTATTTCTGGTTTTGATCCCTTCATTCACATCTCCTATAACTTGATCTAAGGGATGACTTCTATTGTATTTCCAGGCTTTAGGTTGACCTAGGGATTGCTCTTCATCCTTAGTTTCATCAACCTCTGGAATAAGAGACTTAGAGATAGATTGACCATTTTCTTGATTTAAAACAACTTCCTGTTCTTCATCAATGGTTTTGTCAGAGGTTTCAAATTCATCAAATACAACATGAATTGATTCTTCAACAACACAAGTTCTTTTATTGAAAATTCTATAAGCTTTACTTCGATTAGAATATCCTAAGAAAATTCCTTCATCAGTTTTAGAATCAAATTTTCCTAGGTTGTCTTTACCATTATTATGAATGAAACACTTACAACCGAAGATGTGTAGATGAGCAATGTTTGGCTTCCTTCCTTTGTATAGCTCGTATGGTGTCTTTCCAAGTTTCGTTCTGATATAGGCTCTATTTGAAATATAGCATGCTGTACTCATAGCATCAGCCCAGAAAACTTGAGACATGTTCTTTTCATTTAACATTGTTCTAGCCATTTCGGTAAGCACTCTATTCTTGCGTTCCACAACTCCATTTTGTTGGGGCGTCCTTGGAGCAGAGAAATTGTGATCAATGCCGTTAGTATCACAATATTCTTCAAAGGCTTGATTCTCAAATTCTCCACCATGATCAGTCCTAATACCTGCAATAGACATACCTTTCTCATTTTGCACTTTCTTGGCAAAAACAATAAATTCTTCAAAGGTTTCATCTTTTGATGATAGAAAAATAACCCATGTAAATCTAGAAAAATCATCAACAATGACCAATGAATACAAGTTGCCACCAAGACTCTTTACTCTTGCTGGACCAACTAAATCCATATGCAATAATTGTAATGGTCTATTTGTTGAGATCTCATTTTTCAATTTGAAAGATGACTTAGTTTGTTTACCCTTTTGACATGCGTCACAAATCAAATCGTTTTTGAAGTTTACTTTGGGTAATCCAAGAACTAAATCCTTTTTGAGTAGTTTGCCTAGTTGATGCATGTTGACATGAGCCAATCTTTTATGCCATAGCCAACTTTCATCAGCATTACTCAGAAAACAGTTTTCGGATTCATTTCTACTAATATCTAAGGTATAGCAGTTACCTTCCCTTTTTGCTCTGAGCTTAGCCTTGATATTCTTCTTATCAAGTAGTAAGTCTTTCTTGTTGACAATTAGACATTCCTCTGAATCAAAGATTATCCAGTTGTCTTTATCTGCACTTTGACTTACGCTCAGCAAATTATGACATAAGCCTTCAACGTAGTATACGTCTTTGACTTGTATGCCTTTGTCATTTTTGATTTCACCAATTCCTGCTATTCTTCCGGTTTGATTTCCTCCAAATTTTACCTTTCCACCTTCCTTGGGTTGTAATTTGGTAAAACTTTCGAAATCACCGGTCATATGTCTAGAGCATCCACTGTCTATAAACCACTTGTTATTTTTGGATGCTTTAAGACATACCTGCAATCAAATGACTAAGTCTTAGGTACCCATTTCTTTTTGGGTCCTTTTGGATTAGTATAAATGATTTTCTGAACATATGTGCCTTTAGGTACCCATTTGTAGGTTCCTATGTTTCCTTTCTTCTTATGAATGCATGAGGAGGTGTAATGACCTTTTCTATTACAGTAATTACAAAATGCAAAAGGATTTGATATATGTACAGAATGCTGGAAATAATTCAAATATGACTTACCTCCTGCTTTCTTTCTACCTTTCCTTTTATCTGATTTTGGATCATATCCAATACCAGATCGGTCATTTACAAATCGTTGTTCTTTTAAAATCACACTTAGCATCTCACTTCCTTTGGTAAACTTTTCAAGAGTTTTTGTGAGATCAGTGTTTTTCTTTTTCAAAGAAGAACAATTTTCACAATTCTTTTCTGAACTTTCTTTAAGCTCAATTTCAAGAGCTTTGTTTTTCTTTTTGAAAACAATTAGTTCTTTAACTACTTTGATGAATTCAGAATGTAAAGCATTATATTCGGATAATAATTCATCATAGGTAGGGTCAGAATCATTTACCTCTTCTTCTGTCTCTTCTTGAGCAACAAGACATATGTTGGCTACTTCTTCCTCATCACTTTCTTCGTCTGAGGAACTATCTCCCCATATAGCAGATACAAAGGCCTTCTTTTTGTTAAAGAATTTGCCTTTTCTCTTTTCCTTGCTCTTTTGATTGAGCTCTGGACATTCTGATTTGATATGTCCTGGTTTACCACATTCATAGCAAATGATATGGTCTTTGTTGCTAGTTCCTCCTTTTTGAAAGTGTTTGAAGCCTTGACCTTTCTTGTAGAACTTTCTGAATCGTTTTATGATTAAACCCATTTCATCATCATCAAACTCCTCATCTTCATCTTGATTTTCTTCTTTTGCTTTTAGAGCTAGACCTTTCTTTCTTTTGTCACTGATGTCGTCTAGTTCCCGTTTGAACTTTAACTTGCTTTCATATTCAGAAAGGCTTCCAAATAGAGAAGCAACTGATCTCATTGATTCCCCTTTTGCCTCTTCTATTGCAGTGACTTTGGCCTCCCACTCTTTAGAAAGAATATTCAAAATCTTTCGTACTTGGATATTTTGATCATAGACTTTACCAAGTGCTGCAAGTTGATTAACAAGATGAGTATATCTAAGTTCGAATTCAGAAATTGACTCACCTGATTTCATTCGAAGTAGATCGAATTCTGTGATCAAGGTGTTGATTCGATTCTCCTTTATTCCCGAAGTTCCTTCATGAGCTATTTCCAGAGCTTCCCACATTTCCTTTGCTGTTGGGAGTGTGCAAATTCTGAAGTATTCATTTTGACTCAAGGAGCTTTGTAACATCAGAATTGCCTTGCTATTGAGAGTGATAAGTTTCTTGTCATTCTCATCATATTCCGCTGGCGTCTTTGGAATTTTCTGAGAATCTACAGTCTTTGTAGGTTGATAGTTTCCACTCTCGATTACATCCCATAGCCCATATTCAGTAGCCATCACGAACACTCTGAATTTAGCTTTCCAGAAAGAAAAGTGTTCTCCATTGAAACCGGGAGGTCTAGTGATGGATGCTCCGTCGGGAAGAATTCCTTCACCCATGCTTGCCATTGGATCCTTCTTAGGTTGTTATACCTTAACAAGAAGACCTACGCTCTGATACCAAATGTAAGATCAAGCGTTTCACCCAAGAGGGGGGGTGAATTGGGTGATACTGAAATTTCTTTTCGAAAATATAAAACTTTGACAAAAGAATTAAAACAGTAATGAGTAAGGAGAAATATCACCGAAGTGTACACCGGGAGTTATACTGGTTCGGTCACAACCACTTTGACCTACGTCCAGTCCTCAGAGCTTCTCTGAGAGTTTCACTATAACTTCCAAGATTCAGTGGGTTCTTGGCACCTCAGTACAAGCAAGTTCCTTACACCTGGACACTCGCTCCCCCTTACAGATTGTAATCCAATCCCAACTCAAGGTTCCACAACCTTAAGTTATCTCAATAACAAATATTGAGTTTGAATGAAATATCTCTCACAAAGAGTAAATGATAATCACTGAAGCATATGAATATAATTTCAACGTGAAAACAGAGCAATGAACTTAATGAATCGTTTGTGTGAATGCTTAGTTGTTCTTCTCTGTTTGAAGGTTCCCATATATATAGATATGATGGGGATGACCGTTGGAACGTTTCCTTTCGTCCGTTGGTGAGTGCGCAGCCACTGTTGACTTTTCAAGTTTTTGAAAAATATCCGTTAGCGGTGGTTGGCATTTGAACGTTGGATTTGACTTTCATCTCTTGAAGTGATTCCTTCATTGTTTGTCTGTAAATAGACTAAGAATACTAATACAATGAAAGGTTAATCACATAGGAAACAAATCAATAAACGTTTGAATGATTTCTAAATTTCTGGGTATGCTTACTCGAGTAGCTCCTCGAGTAATACATGAAGTTTACTCGAGTAGCTCCTCGAGTAACATCGTGAAATCACTGTTTGTTTGAAATTTAATGAAGACAAACAAGATTACTCGGGTAGTGCATGGAGTAAACTAAATTTCAAACCTTTGTTAACAGTTACTTACTCGGGTAGTGCCTCCAGTAAAGCTCTGTCAATTTCATAGATTACTCGGGTAACACCTCGAGTATTGTTGGCAGGATTTAAAATGCCGAGAGCTCTTACCTTATTACTCGAGTAGCTCCTCGAGTAATGCACTTAATCTTGCATGAGTTACTCGGGTAACTCCTCGAGTAACTTAACTTACTCTGGTAATGACTTGAAGTTTCCTTTGAAAATATTTGTGCTTACTGGGGTACATACTCGAGGAATCCACTTAAGATAAAACATTAGAAACGTGAATACTCGAGTAAGCACTCGAGGAAGATGAAATAAACAATTTAAGTTAATCGGATATCAACCTCAAGTTTTAACTTACCTCAGGCTATTACTCGAGTACCTCCTCGAGTAACATTGGCAGTGGTACAAAGTGCCGAGAGTTACACATTTTCAAATACACGGTTACTCGAGTAGCTCCTCGAGTAACATGGAAAACCTGAAGTCTGACTGGAAGTTTCTGATCTGGTTACTCGAGTAGCTCCTCGAGTAACATTAGCAGTGGTACAAAATGCCGAGAGGTACATACGGTTACTCGGGTAGCTCCTCGAGTAACATTTTGCTAACTTGAAGGCCACTGGAAGTTTTCACATGGTTACTCGAGTACCTCCTCGAGTAACATTAGCAGGCCGAGAGCAACCTTGAAATTTTACCTGGTTACTCGAGTAGCGCCTCGAGTAATGGTGGCAGGTTACTGGAAGTTCTCCTCTGTTACTTCAAGTTTTGTCTCATTACTCGAGTAGTGCCTCGAGTAATGCCTTGAACGCTTTGCTACCTCAGCATTTTCTCTTGTCCACACTTCATTACTTCCATGCTTACTTCAAGTAATCTTATTCCTGTCATTACCTAGTTCAAACTTGATTATTAAGCATTTCCTTTTCAAACCATTCTTTTGTTATCATCAAAACATGAGATCCAACAGGTGTCACAAATAAGAAAGGTGAAATTCGTAGTGAGGAAGCAAGAAGAGTAGCCGAATATTGTGTAAGTATTCAATTATATCATGCGTTCAATAAATAATTGGCTTTACTTAAATGAACTCCATTTATAATAACTAATTTTCATTGTAATTCTTTTTGGTAAAGCGACAAATGACACAGGAGGATCCTGCGTTGGCGACCTATGTTGGTCGGGACGATTTATTGAGCAGAGCGTTACCAGTACCCGAGTATGATGGTCGTGTTCGGGGTACTGGTTTTGCAGTCACCCCATCAGCATACTTCGGACGTCAGAAGCGCTCGAGTAGAAGTGATGTTTCTCACCTACGTGACGAGATGTCTAGCTTTAAGCATCAAATGCAAGAACTTCAACAACAAATGCGCTACAAGGAACAACGAGAAGAACAATTCACCGAACAAATGCGTTTGCTGCAAGAACATAATGCGTTGTTAACAACGCAAATACAACAGTTGGTCCAGGGTAGGCCAATACCAAATGTTCCGTTCTGTGATAGCCCAAGTTTCAGAGATAGCTGCAATTCCGTGCCTAAAGTCCCTTTTCCTTCGGTAATTAATTTTTTTTCTACTTAACTTTATGTTAAATTATAATTAAGCGAATTTAACATATTAACTCTGTTTTCTGTAGGGGGAATTTCAATGCAAGCTATATGTCGAGCAAGCATCCAAGCACGCGGTTGCAGTAGGTGTTGCCTACAACACTGGTGAGGACATACTGCACAATTCACCGTTGCCCGATAACACACTCCGGGTTAGGGTTGACGTCTGCACGAACGAAGACGCCCTCTTACCGATCCCGTCTCAAGATGAGCAAAATAAGGTGGCGGATGTTGTAGGTGGCTATGTTGCTTGGCCAATAGGTCTTATCGAGCCATGTGGAAAGGTCGTTCATTCAAAATTCCCTGCACTTTTCCTTCGAACTTTCATCTCGAACTGTGATTTAATTTTCTGATTTGCGCAGGGTAAGATTTCAAAGTCTTCGACAACACAACCCAAGTCAAAAGCATCGGCCAGCCAACAGAGCAGAAGAAGACATACCTCATATCTCGATCAATTAATATTGATTGCACCACAATTGATCGGTGAGGGAGTAGTGGCATTACGTATTCCAAGACATATCTACAATGTTGGTGGTCTAGTTGATTATATTACTGCCGAGGTCGTGCAGGAAATATGTGCTCGTGATTGGGTTAGTGCTTCGGGTATCAACATCTGGATAAGGTACTTCACTATCATCGTTTATCACTGTTATTAATATATCTCGTTCCATTTCTTTTGTTTCTCATGACACTGTATATTTTATACCAGGCATTTGGACCAGGACGTTTTAATGGATACACAGAGGGTCCAATTCGCATTTGTCAACCCTTTTCTCGTTGGTAATCATGAGGGTAAAATAGATGTGACTGCGCAGTCTAATGGGCTGAAAGATTACTTTAGCAAGAAAGCGACAGCAAATACATTATTTTTAGTGCCGTATAATGCGGGGTAAGTTATTATTGGTACAATTTTTCTTTTTATTGTTTAACTTCTATCGTAACATGATTGTTCAAAAAATATTTTTAAAATATATTTTAGGCGCCATTGGATATTGATCGTTATCAATCCAGCGGAACCTTCAGGCCCTCGCATTTATTATGTGGATCCTCTGAAAAATGGTCTTCCACAAGACCGTTTTGATATGTTGCTATTGATAAGTAGGTAGGTATACGTGCCTATAAATAAATATTTGCGAACATGATTGAATAACCAAAAGTAATCACTTTCTGTTTCTTTTATTAGCGCATTGACTGCATATCGGTCGTCTGTCGGGTTAAACTATTCTAAAGTTACTGACCCTAGCCTTAGCTATCCTTGGAAGAAGATACATGTATTGATATTTGACTTTAATTTACTTAGACTTTGTTAGTAAACAATTTTTATTCCTGAACAGTGTTAAATATTGCATTTAATTATTGCAGTGCCCTTTCCAACCTAATGACAATGATTGTGGGTACTATATCATGAAATTTATGAAGGATGTTATTATGCATGATCAACCATTTATTCCTCAAAAAGTAAGTCATTTAGTTGCACTTCATATTATGTTGTAATGAAATTGAATTAGTGCCTGACAGTTATGTTTTACTGATTTGAATTCGTTCTAACTTGTGTCTGATTGTATATATCTGTAGTATTATGAAGATCCACGTTGTGACGCTTTGACAGACCATCAGGTTAATGGAGTGATCGAGGAATGGTGTGAATATGTGTTTAGGCAAATCCCTAGGTAGCTATATTTACTATTAAATTCACTAGCTGGTTTTTTTTGTGTTGTTTCTAATTGCCAATATAATTGTTGTGTCATGCATGTTTGTTCAAGTTGAATTTGTTGTATTATATTTCATTCAGCTAGGTTTACAGTATATTGTATTTAACAATTTTCATTACTACTATACTTTAGCTAATCAATCATTTGTTGGTATCATTTTAAAGTTATCTATTATTGTTCTTATTAAACCTTGCAGACAAATATTATATATGCATGAGGAAAAAATATGCTAAAAAAAAAAACCAATACGAAAAACCCAAAAAATATGCTAAATAAACCAGAACGAAAAATTTTAAAAAAAAAAAAAAGAAAAACCTACTGTGGCGCCTGGCCAGCCAGGCGCCACAGAAGGTACAACGAAAAAAAAAAAAAAAAAAAAAGGACCTCCTGTGGCGCCTGGCTGGCCAGGCGCCACAGGAGGTCTAGGCCTTCTGTGGCGCCTGGCCGGCCAGGCGCCACAGCAGGCCCAACCAGCTGTGGCGCCTGGCCGGCCAGGCGCCACAGTAGGTGAACCAGCTGTGGCGCCTGGCCGGCCAGGCGCCACAGGAAGTAAGCTTTCTGTGGCGCCTGGCCAGCCAGTCGCCACAGAAAGTAATTTTAAAAAAAAAAAAAATTTTAAAATCTGTGGCGCTTCTAAGCGCCACAGCTTTTTTTAGTGGCGTTAAGATAGGTGGCATTTCGCAAGCGCCACAGCTAATGTAATTATAAGCGCCACAGATTTGGTTTTTTGTAGTAGTGTGTGGAAATATCGACCTCATACTAGACTCTTTGTTACGAGAAGCGGAGATAAAGTTCAGGCGTTAAATGAGTAGAAGCCACTGGTGAATTTTAAGGTGTAGTGAGTGACGCTGAAAATTGCCAAGAGTCAGAAGTCGATGGCCCACCAACTCCATTCCCTGTTTTCGTTGCTTCCCTACATCCGCTAAGTACGAAAGGCCCTGGAAACCTCCAACGGAGTCGAAACTCAAAGACCCAATAACACCAGATGTAATGCTCAGACTGTTCTCTGTTTCTAGGTTGCAAGAAGCAGAGATAACTCCATGTGTCATTGCCCAAACTTCATTTGAAGTCATCTTCATAACCCCAACAGCTTCGTGAGTTGTCTTTTCCGCACTTACCCACATTTCTGGCCTGCTAAACTTCTTTGTCACATGCAACAACGTCTCCGTTGGCTGGTGATTTCCTTCTGTCACATTTGAAGGCCTCTGGATTGAGCCAAGAATGTTCCATGTCGACGTTCTTGATATACTTATGCCATACGGAGACCCAAAAGGACCTTCAGTGCGTGTTTGTATTTTTGCCAAGAAATCGGCCTACCATCGTTTTCTTCCTTGAAGGCCAGGTGCCATATGTAGCCCCTTTGATCAAGATTCCCACTAACCAGCCAGACCTTTCAATTATCGAGTGTTCCCTCAAACTCAATAGCACTCGCATTCTTGAATCCATCCTATGACGTCTTATAGTTGAAAATGAGGAACTCTACTTGGATGAACCGACCGGGTGGTTGGTACTCACCCTCCCATGTTCTTGGGTGGCGACGCTCAGAGTGATCGTTGTTTCTTTGCCGCGGTCGTCCTTGGTGCTCAACGATATGGTTGGTCAGCTCCCTTTCTTCAATGAGAATAGCCACCTGATCAGAGATTTGTTGAACTACGGCAGGGAGGCCTTGAAATCCTTGCAACTCAACAGGAAGGTTTCGTAATCCCTACAACTCATCTTCAATAGCCTTAAATCTTGCTTCAGATGACCTAGCCACGGTTGCATTGTGATTCTTAGTGCTGTATCCTTATTCTGGTGTTTTTTTTTCTGTAGACGAGTGGGAACCCATTGCCAAAAGAAATCAGGTGGCCCAAGGAGCATAAAGGCTCTTATACCGATACCACTGTTAAGGAAGTTTAGAGGAAGAAGGAGAAAGAGATAGGAATATTGAAGAATAGAGAGTGGAAAAGAGGAAAGAAGAGAGAGAGACTGCAACTTCTCTGATTATTTATTCATCACAAGTGTAGAGATACAGTGAAGAGTTGTATGCCTTATATAGGCAACACCTCAAGACCCATTAATCCTAACTAACTCCCAACGGTTACTAACAACTAACTAAACCTCTTTAACTACCCTCTTTTCCATTTACACATCATAGAAACATCTGTTATTTAAATAGCTATATTCATCATTCTAGATGAAAATTCGAAGGGTCTATAGATTCACAAGGCGCGTAATAATCTAACCTGATATGGGTCCATTTTTATTGAAAGTGCTTAAACTAAGTAAATCTACTTGATAAAGATTAAGATTTTGGAAGTAGACAACTTAAATATAAATAAATAAAAATTAGTCTTCCCATTTTACCCTTTATTGTTTCACTCTATTTCTGTTTTACCAGGCTGAACTTGTCCCATTTTTGGGGACACATTCAATCCCAATATCAAATTCCAAAAATCAATTTGTAATTTCCCTTCTTCACTCAACTCTTTACTTCCAAAACCCTAGATTTACCTTCTACATCACCTCATCATCCATTATCTTTCAGCCTCTTCTCCATTCCTTTTTGATGTAACCCCAGCCACCACCATTCGTCTTTGTTTATTGTCCTCGTTGGAGCCACACTTCGGTAACATTATTGTCGGAACTCCCTCCTCCTCTGTCATTCTCTCTCTCAGCCTTTGCCAACCCTCTCTCTATTCACCATCTGTCAAGCTTCAATTCTTGGTGGCTCTATATTGATTCTCGATCATCTCTGCCATTTCAGTCAGCGAAAACTGGTGCTGTCGTATTTGTGATGCTGTGTTTGTATTTCAGCTTTGAGGTAATTTTTGTTCCTTTCTTGTTTGTATTTGCTATTTATTATAGGTTTTGGTTAAAGTAGAGTTGAGATTATGGTGAGGGTTGATAAAGGCAGAATCTTTTATGTGAATCAAGGTTGAACTTAGGCTTAAACTAATAATGGATTGGTATGAGGATTATTGTGGTCTATTATGTGCGGTGGTAGTCTCTGTAGTGCAAGGTTTTAAAGTCAAAATTTTGTTATGTCACTTCATTTTCCACTGCTTTCATTTTCTTTCTTAGTTAATTACTCTTGTTTTATCTGCGAGTCACAGTAGCTTTAGCAGAAACAAGTGAAAAAGAAATTGAAATAATCCTAAGTGTGTGTGAGCACTATAATTTGATAGGGATGAGGCAGGAAAAAGAAGGATTGTTATAATTCAAAATGCACCAAATGTAAAGATTTTTCATAGCCAAAAGATCAACATAGAGCAACTCCCACTATTTACATGAAATGAACAATGTAGCTCATATCACAACTTGTTTACTGCCCAGAAAAATATATCTAATTGTATAACTAAACCATGGGAAATTAGAATTAGTGAATTGAGCATCAGCAGCATTTAGAAATCAAAACTTCATCTGGGAAGCATCAGGAACAAGGCAAACGAGTCCAACCATAATCTAAGAAGTACAGCTTAAAACAGTCACACTACAAAAAAAAAAGGTATTTTGTAGCGGTGACATAGTAGCGGTTATATTAAACCGCTACAAATTATAGTATTTGTAGCGGTTTTCAGCTAAACCGCTACAAATTTGTAGCGGCAAGGTTTTTTGTAGCGGTTTCCTACAAAAAACCGCTACAAATTTGGCGTGAAATTCCCGCCAAAACTTGTAGCGGTGATTTTGTAGCGGTTAATGCACAGAAACCGCTACAATATTCCCGCCAGTTGGCGCGCCAACAGTGTAGCGGTTATTTGTAGCGGTTACAACAACAGAACCGCTACAAAATACCAAAGGTCAGAAGTTTGTAGCGGTTATGCCCCTATAACCGCTACAGAATTTCAAGAATCTCGACATTTGTAGCGGTTCTGAGCAATAACCGCTACATAATTTCAAACGTTGTGAACTTTTATAGCGGTTATTGTAGAACCGCTACAAATTTGATTATTTGTAGTGGTTAGAGTAGCGGTTATTTGAATAACCGCTACTAATATATGGCTATTTAAACCCCCGCATCCTTCATTTCTCATTTTGCTCATTTTGTTTCTTGAGGTTTCTCTGAGTGATTTCTTCGAGATTTGAGCATTCAGACGTCTCTATAGGAGTTTTTGCCCAGTATTTCTCAGTATTTGCACTTGAGGTACGTATATAACACGTATTTTATTTATATTTGTATTTTTATTATATTTTTTCATTATAATGTGACTAATTTTTTTTTAATTTTTACAGTTGATATGGCTTCAGGACAGGATAAGGGGAAGACCCTTGAGGTCCCCAGACCGATTTTACGGGGTGGCAGCAGCCGGGCAGGGGGCAGAGGGAGGGGGCAGCGCGCAGGCAGGGCTACCGCGGCATCTCAGATCGTCCCCCCACAGGCACCGCAGACGATCCCACAGGCGACGACCGCACCAGAGGTGCCTGAGGTGGAGAGGCCAGATATTAGCGTTGAGGACTTCCTCAACGATGAGGAGTTCGAGATCCCGATTGGGTTCAGGGAGATGGAGCAGTTCCTCGATGAGGAGGACGCTCGAGATCAGAACAACCCACGAGGGTCGTCTTCGCGGTCCACTGGGTTTGAGGTCCAAGTCGAAGGTAAATTAATTTTTTAATTTAGTAAATTATTTATTTAAATTAGAAATGTTAACTTTGAATTATAATTGATCTAACGTGCGGTTAACTGTGCAGATGAGCAAGGGAACGTGTCGACGAGGAGGCTGGATGTGGCCGGTCTGAACAGCATGGACCGGACCCTGCGAGTTATAGTTACCTGGAATGAGGGCACTGACCAGCCGATCCACAATGGGGGTCATCTGCTCAACCGCTTCCTGAACGACCTGGGAGCGAATTGGATGCGGTTCCCCCTTCACTTCCCGACCTGGAGGCACGTTCCGAAGGGGCCGAAGGACCTGGCTTGGGAGGAGGTGGTTCAGGTAATTAAAACTATTTAATTAATATTTTTTGTAATTAATTCTATTTAATTATTTTTTTTAAATTATGGTTTTTATAATTATTGATATTTAAATAATTTTTTTCAGCTGCGGTTTGCCGTCCGGGCCAACCGGAAGAGGTACGCCCTCGTGAAGATGGGCGACGCCTGGAGGAACAGGAGGAACCGTATCTTCCACAGGGCGGATAAGGATGGGACGATGCCTCTGGAGCAGCTGATCTAGAGCGTCCCGGACGGCGTGACGCCGAACGACTGGGCGCGTTTTGTCCAGTTCAGGAGGAGCCCTCAGGCGTAGGTAATGTATTTATTAGATTTTTGATATATAATTTTGTAATTTTTAAATATTAAATTATAATTTCAATTTAATTTGTATTTAATTTTAAATTATAATACATTTAATTATTTGTTTTTCCAGGAGCTTTCTCAGAGGAACACCGAGATCCGGGCGCAGCAAACGATCCACCACACAACAGGATCGAAGACCTTTGCTGTGACCTACAGCGAGCTAGTAACTTTTCAAAATATCACTTACTTTTAGCTGATTATTTCATAATACTAATTATTGTTTTGTAATTGTTTCAGGAGACGAAGGCACAGCAGGAGAACCGTCAGACGGACTATGCGGAGCTGTATGCCATCACACACAGACACCGTGACGGGACTGCGACCTCTCAGCAGGCAGAGGTGGCCATTGTAAGTAATTTTATTATTATATTTTTTATAAAACCAAGTTAATAATGAAAAATGCTAATTAGTAATTGTTTCATAAAATGGCAGGAGCGGATGCAGCAGTCGCAGGCTGAGCTGCGACAGACCCAGCCTGAGGAGTCACAGGGGTCAGTGGACCCGACGGCTCCTTTGAAGGCGGGTCTGGCTCAGCCTGAGCACCCCGGACGCGTGCGGGGGATGGGGATAGGCGCCAGACCCAGCATGGTCTACGGCAGGAGCGCCGCCTCTGAGGCTGACAGCTCTAGAGGGGTCAGACGTCGGAGGGACGAGTCTATTGACCAGCTGCGGTCAGATGTGGAGCAGACGCAGCAGCAGATGGCACAGCAGCAGCAGCAGATGGTGCAGCAGCAGCAGCAGATGCAGGTGCAGCAGCAGCAGCACCTGCAGGTGCATGCAAATATGCTGTACGCTCAGCAGACGCAGTGGTGTGAGATCGCGAACACCATGCTCGAGGGAGCATGGAGTCGCCTGTTCCCGAACGAGCAGCATCCAGCGGTTCCCCCTGTCCCTCGCTACGTCGTCCCGAGTACTACTCCTCCTGCTACTGCTCCTCCTCCTGCTGATGACGATGGTGCGGTTCACTCTGCGCAGCGGCCCGATCCAGCGGTATATGAGGGAGCCCCACCTGAGGGAGCCCCACCTGAGGGAGCACCAAAGGATCAGCCCCTAGCTCTTTAGTTTAGGACATTTTCTTTTGTTTAAACATTTGTAAATATATATATGATTTTTTATTTCAGAACTTTCTTATTGTGTTTTATATATTTATATTTATATATTAGATCGCGTTGAAATAATTTATGAATTATTTATATCTAAATTTTAAAAAAAATAAAGTATATATATATTTGTAGCGGTTATTAGTTTATAACCGTTACCAATCTATATATTTGTAGCGGTTTTAACTTAAAACCGCTACAAATATATAGATTTGTAGCGGTTATAAACTAATAACCGCTACAAAGTTAAATAAATATTTGTAGCGGTTTCTCTTGGGAAACCGCTACAAATATATAGTTTTGTAGCGGTTATACAATAATAACCGCTACAAATACTCATAATTTGAATTTTGAAATTTGCCGCCTTTGTACACATTTGTAGCGGTTATGTTATGTATAACTGCTACAAATTAAAAAATTATTTTTAAATTTAATGTCCAACGACTTTAATATTAGTAGCGGTTTTATATATATAACCGCTACTAATACGCAACAGGTACATTTTGAATTTCCCACCAATGTGTAACGGCTTGAACATTAGTAGCGGTTTTATATATATAACCGCTACTAATACTCAACAAGTACATTTTGAATTCCCACCAATGTGTGACGGCTTGAATATTAGTAGCGGTTTTATATATATAACCTCTACTAATATTTATAACTGTAGCAGTTGGTGTAGTGGTTTAACAACCGCTACAAAATTATAAACGTTGGAATTTCAGAATATAAGGTTCTAGGCATTCGTCATTATCTTCTCACTCATCTTCTTCTCTATACTTTCTTCTCTCTCACTTGTAGTTATGGATAAATCATGGATCAGGTTGCCGCACAATTCTCCTGAATATTTGTACGGATTAAACAGTTTCTTGGATTTCGCATTCACTCACGCCAGCTGTAACGGAAAGATCGTCTGTCCGTGTCGGAAATGCAAGTTCAAGAAGTGGCATGCACGAAATGTTGTGAAGGAACATTTGCTTGTGAAGCCTTTCCCTGAGGACTATACGTTCTGGGCAGTTCATGGTGAGAAGGCCGGCATTAGATATGACGATGCTCTTCCTCGAAGTTCTCAAGTAGGCGTTCAAGTATATGAAGATGATCTTGTGAATGATGCTGTGCGTGATGCGTTTGGATTTCAAGGCGACAACTTCAACGAAGAAGTGTACGGCTCTGAGCCGGCTTTTATGGGGAATGAAGCAGCTCGGGATTTTTTCAGCTTGATGGATGAGGTAGATCGTCCTTTATATCAATGTTGTCGCAAATATTCTAAATTATCTTTCTTGATCAAATTGTATCATATCAAGTGCTTGTGTGGGATCACAGATAAGGGGATGTCGATGTTGCTCGACTTATTACAAGATGCATTCCCCGACGCCGAGATTCCCACAACATTCTACGAGGCCAAGAAGATTATCAACAGGTTGGGGTTGAATTATCAAAAGATTGATGCGTGCCCAAATGATTGTATGCTGTATTGGGGAGACGATTCCAGCAGGGAGACGTGTAAGAGATGTCACACATCGAGGTACAAGACAATTCGGAAGGGGAAAAAGCAGAAGAAGAAACCTGCAAAGATTCTCAGGTACTTCCCTTTGAAACCTCGTCTACAAAGATTATTTATGTCGTCTAAAACTGCTGAGCACATGAGGTGGCATGCCGTTGATAAAAATGAAGACGGTAAATTAAGACATCCGCGGGATGCAGCTGCTTGGAAAACGTTTGACAACGACTTTCCAGATTTTGCGACTGACCCCAGAAATGTTCGGCTTGCGTTGGCGACCGACGGTTTCAATCCTTTTGGGAATCTTAGCACAAGTTTCAGTATTTGGCCGGTAGTCTTAGTTCCCTACAACTTACCCCCTGGATGTGTATGAAACAAAGCTCTTTCATTATGTCTATGATCATTCCAGGCAAAAAGGCACCGGGCAATGACATCGATGTGTATCTCCAACCGCTTATTGCGGAATTGCTTGACCTGTGGAATGTCGGCTTGGAGACGTACGACGCTTACAGCAAGACTTTGTTCAACATGCGTGCAGCCTTGATGTGGACGATTAGTGACTTTCCTGGCCTTGGCACATTATCTGGTTGGAATGTGCATACTGGGTCGGCGTGTCCAGCTTGCAATTTTGACTCTGACACATTGCGCCTTCCCCACAGCCGAAAGTGGTGCTTTATGGGGCATCGGAGGTTTCTCGATGGAACACATAAGTTCAGATTGCTACGGAATCGCTTCAATGGGAAACCAGAGAAAAGAGGACCACCTCAGACTTTGTCCGGTACAGATATCTTACAGCAGCTTGAGCATGTTGACTTCGAGTTTGGAAAAAGCGACGAATCAGCACAAACTCGCCAAAAGACGCGTAGGACTTCAGCGCCTCAGCAGTGGAAGAAGATAAGTATTTTCTTCACGCTTCCATATTGGAGATCTAATTTACTTCGCCACAGTCTTGATGTAATGCACATTGAAAAGAATGTTTGCGACAATGTGCTGTATACGCTGCTTAACAAACCCGGCAAGACAAAAGATCACCTTCAAGCGAGGAAAGATTTACGCGACATGGGAGTTCGTGAAGACGCTTGGCCAGATGAGCATGACAGATTTACACTGGCAAAGTTTACCCTCACAAAACCGAACAAGGATGTGTTCCTCGCGACGTTGAAGAAATTAAAAGTTCCTGATGGGTATTCAAGCAACATTTCTCGATGTGTCGACTTGCAGGCTCGAAAGATTGCTGGCCTGAAGAGTCACGACTCACATGTTCTTATGCAGCAGTTACTCCCTCTAGCTATAAAGAATACACTTCCTCCCGATGTTTCCATCGTTTTGGTGGAACTTTGTTCTTTCTTTCGGAAGTTGTGTTCTAAGGTTTTGATCGTTGAGGAGCTCGATCAGCTGCAGTCGAAAATCATTCTTACGCTTTGTCATTTGGAGATGATCTTTCCTCCCTCCTTTTTTACTGTGATGGTTCACCTCACAGTCCACCTCGTTCATGAAACAAAGCTCACTGGACCAGTACAATATCGTTGGATGTATCCGATTGAGAGGTACTCATTTTAAATATGTGCTTTAATTTATTGTCCGTATTTAATGTTTGCTAGTCGTCCTTTTCATCATTTTATATCAATTTTCTCTTCTGTACTTCGTAGGTTCCTTGGGAAATTAAAATCTTGCGTGAGGAATAAGGCGTGGCCAGAAGGTTCTATAGCTGAAGGCTATATAGGGGATGAGGTGCTATATTTTTGCTCAAGGTATTTTGATGATCTTGAGACGGCTTTCAACCGCCCGCCTTGTGTTGACGATTGTCCGGAACCTGCGCCGACATCAGGAGAATTTATCCCTCGTGTTGGTAAACCAGTTGGAGCAACTGAGAACTTCAAACTAACGGCAACTGAGAAGTTGCAAGCACATAGACATGTCTTGATTAATTGCACTTAGGTTGAACCTTTCATACGGTAAGAATTGTACACTCACATGTTATTCGATCTATATCTTTCGTAACATTTCTCACTTTCATTTCACTAACGCCTTTCCATTATTAATTGCAGGGAATTCAGAAGTCATGTGAAGCGTCAACTCAGGATCCGTACACAGACATCCTCCGAAGTTGATAGGAGGGTCCACAGAGAATTCCCGAGCTGGTTTGCGCGCAGAATACTAAATGACCACAACCCACACTCACCAGATTTCAGAGCTCTCGCAATCGACCCTCTTGATCATGCAAAACGGTTTACAGCATACAATGTCAATGGTTTTAAGTTTTGCATGGTTTCACGGGATCAAGGATTGCAAACACAGAATTCGGGTGTTTATGGCACATTTGGGACAAGGAGTTATGCGAGCAGCAGTGACGCCAACATGCAGTTCGGAGGCGTCCCTTACTATGGCAAGCTTCTTGATGTGGTCGAGCTTAATTATCAAGGCCGTTTTACCGTGACGCTGTTCAAGTGTTTGTGGGCAAATACCACTACTTCTCGGGGACTGACAACTGACGACCTAGGGATCACATCAGTCAATTTCTCACGGCCGATTCATACTGGTATTTCTCAAGATGATGAGCCGTATATTCTAGCTTCAGAGGCACATCAGGTTTATTATGTCGAGGACAAGAGGCATAGGGATTGGCACATGGTCGTTCATTTAAAGCCAAGAGACCTTTACGACATGGGTGAAGGCGATAACATCGTCTACGAGAGTGAGCCATTTCAGCCAGCTGATTTTGAAAACTACTTCCCTGAAGGCGATGACAATTTACCTCTACTGCGGTGAGTTTTTTTAAGTCCACGTCATTTGAATTAAATTTTTTAAATTTAATAATACATCAATAACAATAATTTTTCTACAAAATTTCTGTAGGGATGGCGACGATGAGTGATCAAATTCAAGTGTACAAAATTTGTCTTTACAAAAAATGCAAAAAATTTGTTAAAATAAAATGTAAAAAAAAGAATTGTAAAAAAAATTAAAATAATATTTGTAACGGTTATTAAACCGCTACAAAATTATAAATAACCGCTACATTAACCGCTACAAATAGCACGTGGATCCCTATAAATACCCTTACCACAACTCATTTCAAACACTCCCCAATTTCTTTTCACCTTACCTTTCTTTCATTTCCTCTCATTTACAACTTTTTTCGTATGAGTAGATGAGTTGAATAATACGATCAAATATGGTAACAAGATTTTCAATTTTTTTTAGAATACTTCTTTCCTTTCTATAAAATTTATTTTAATCATTTTTTTTCTAGATATATCATAACTCTATCTCATTTTAATCTATTTTTCATACATAATTACATTATATTAGAAAACATAATAATTCCTTATTACCTAGCTATCCTTAATAATATTATTAATATAAATTTTATACTAATCCTATTCAATTACATTTTTTCTTTTTATTTATTAATAAGTTAAACTATTGAATAATAAACTAATTGAAATAGATAAAATAATAACAAAATAAACTATTTAATATAAGATTGAAAAAACAGGAAAAAAAATCATTGTATATTTTTAAAAAAAAATTTAAATATTTGTAGCGGTTATTAAACCGCTACTAAATAACGCGCCTTTTTAAGACTCAATTTAAATTTTTTTGCGCCAATTTTGAATTTCATGAAATTAGTAGCGGTTATTAAACCGCTACTAAAAAACCGCTACTAATTTCATGAAATTCAAAATTAGTAGCGGTTCGTTAACCGCTACAAAATAAAAAAAATGTCATTTTTTTTCGCCAACAAATTTTCAATTTTTTATATTTGTAGCGGTTTATTAACCGCTACAAAAAAAAAAATTCTTTTTTTAGGTCTCAATATAATTTTTTTTTATTTGTAGCGGTTATATAACCGCTACAAATATCTCTAGGTGTTGTAGCGGTTAAGCTTAACAGCTACAAAGTATGTAGCGGTTATTTTTGATTGAGTAGCGGTTTTATAAACTGCTTGCAACGTACGATTTAGTAGCGGTTTGAGTAACCGCTACTAACCTAGTTTGTAGCGGTTAGAATTGCTACTAATACCCATTTTTAACTGCTACTAAATCACGTTTTTTTTTGTAGTGTCAGTGATAACCACATAATGGCAGTCAAAAGCATAGGCATTGACATTAAAACTAAGTAACCCTCACTTCCTTCATATCAATAAAAAGAAGAAAGCAGAACTCTACTTTCCTTTTTTTTTGTGCCATCGCAGAACTTTACTTTCTATCTCATCCATTAAGTCTTCAATTTCATGCCCTGATTGTTACACTGCACAAGCACAAACCAGATGGACTTATATCAAAAGTTTGCCATTCTTGTCAATTTCAATGTTATTATTTGACAAGGATTATATTTTATTACTCAATGTTATTATCTTTGAAATTTGGCAAGGATTGTAACAAAGAAGCAATATGACATTTTATTACAAAAATTATTTTTTGAATGAAAAATTCTCATGAATATCTTTAGAGCATAGAGTATGGTCATCTTTTAAAGACATTAATAATTGAAAAAGGTTTATTAATTATTACTGTTCATTGTTTGGAGACTCAAAACTCCACTTCCTTGTTCTTTCTCTTCTCTACCTCCCTTTTTATTCAGTTTTTGGATAGTTTCGATCTTTTTTTTGTTTGGGTAAATGTCATCAAACCTTTAAATAATCAGATATTTTACCACACTAACATGTGTTACATATGGAAATAAATTATGAGAAAATTGATGTTCCAATGACTGTAGCTCTTTAATACAAAGAAAATCAGCTAATGCTTCTATACCCCTTTCAAAGTGAGATTATTTTATAGAATTTTCTATCAGATAAAATTAGATTTCTAGCCTCGTGCTTCTGCACATGTTGCTTAATTGAGAACTTCAGCTTGAACTTTTAAGAAAAAAGATAAATTTTTGCAATTACATCTGTTGATCACTTTGTGAGAAAAGCCTTAGAAAGTGAAATTACAAAAATATACCTAAAACCCTAAATAGGGGCTGTTAAGGGCAAAACTATCATTTGGTAGTGATTTTATGAAAACCGAGGTAAAAAAAAAAAGGATTCTACAAGCAAAACTGTGTAAGAATAGCCCGAGTCAAAATTTCTGAAAAAGTAGAGTCGAACCGAGTACAAAGGGGTATAGACTGGGTCCTAGGGGTATTTTAGTAATTTTGTAGTTTTGAACTAATATAACCAACAAAAGTATATTGGAAGAGTCTAAAGTGATACAAGAATGAGCATTAACTTAATTCTTGTAAACTTAGATTTTTAGGACCCGACTGTTAAGCCGAGCAAGATCAAATTAGGAATTGTTTTCTATTACGAAAAGGGACACAAGGTTGTAACTCTATCTCTCATACACTATCTGAACATTGATATGATGTATGTTGCTATATTCTGTTATATGAACATGGTGCCTGGGGCACATTGCCTAGCTATGGTTTAGGACCCAGTTGCGGTACACGGACAAGTAGGGGATTCAAACAATCATTTGCCCTAAGTATTGTGCGCACACACGATACATTATGGATTTTTTTATTTTACATTATATGGCATATTGCATATTTAATTTACGCATTTTATATGTTTGATTGTATATTACTATTGAGATTCTTTGAATCTCACCCTTTTTCAAATAAATGAATATTCCAGTAGAAGTCAGTGGCCCCAAAGGCAAAATAGCGAATACAGATAGTTGACGTGTGTGGATCCCAAGATAAGAATTGTTTGGTTATATTAGTTTAATTTTAATATTTTGGACAAAATGTATATATTCTATCAAATCCTACGGGGAGACTCCTGTATGTAAACAAGTATATTTTGTCAGTATATTTATACTATTTTTGTATATCTGTGGAACTGTGCGTTTGACACTTTGCGCATATCCAAATGCTAAAGGGCTTAACACCATTTATATATTTAAAGTGATTTTAGTGTTCATAGTTGAATAAAAAGAAAGAAAGAAAGCGAGTGAAATCAGGGGTTGCTGCAAATGAATAATAAAAATAATATTAATTGCAAAATGACATGTAATATTGACAAAATAGAGGGACAACCGTAGTAGCCCATGGTGACCCCTTTGTAAGTCTGATATAGGATTGAGATATTGGAGTCAAATCCTCTTGATCATGTTAAGCCCTAAGAGACTGGGGCTTCTGAATATGGCTTTGGTTTTATACCAAGACATGAAAGAGTCTTGGCATCTAAGGATCTGATATAGTTACTAAAAAAATGAGGTCAAATCCTCTTTATCATTTTACTGAGGACAAGGATTAAATTTGTGGACCCCCCCATGCACATTGCAGAGAGTGGACGCAGGAGTTAGCTGGAAAAGACGACGCGCAGGCCGTAAAGCTTAACTGAAATGGAATACCCAAATAGGAAGTATGGAAGAACAATCCCAGGATATTAAAAATGTAAAGTCAACATAAAAAAGCCCTCATCTTAGCATCCCATCGTTCAATTCACCCAATTGTTTTTATTTCTTTTTTTACCATGGTCAGGTAACGTTAACTGTAATATACATACATACATTTGTTTAGTAAAAAAAATTACCAAGGACACAGATCTCACCAAAGTTGAAGTTAAAGTTAATATAAAATTTCTTAATTATCTTTGATTTGCTTACAACTCATTTCCTATGGTTTAACCATTTAAAATATTAGCCCCTATATTTTAGGAAACAAAAATATACAGTTTATGAAATTCAGTGACTAAAATTTTTAAATGGTTAGAATTATGGGAACAGAGTTGCAATAAGTTAAAGTTCAATAACTGAGTTTAAACTAAGTCAAAATTTTAAAAATTGAGTTATACTCTAGGGAAAGCTATAGAGACGAAACGATTAACTTTCTATTCTATTAAAGAAAAGGCATATATCAATTTTCGGGATCTATTTCCGTTAGATATTTAAATAATAACACTAATTTTGATTCTTGAAGAAATTATTTTTTGTTTTAAAGTCGTTTAATTTTTTAAGATTCAAACATTTTCATATTAAGGTAAAAAAGCCACTCGATATAATTTTTTATATTTGAGATAAAATGGAAAATACATCTATTACTACTTTCAGTCCTTAACATAAGGGCCAACTAATTCATTTAGAGAGATTAACAAAACTAAATAAATTATTTTAGAATATTTATATTTATTATTTTTCTCCAAACTAATTTGTCTGACTTACAATATAAATTGAAATATAATCTAATGATACAATCTATATTTTAGAGAGATCATATATCATATGCTACAATAAAATAATTTATTTAACTTATTTAATTTTAATAAATTAATGAATTGGGTCTTATATTAAGGGTGAGGAAGTATTATTTAGAGAAAGAGAATTGTTTTAATATAAGCATTTATCCGTTGCCGGCCCGGGGATACCAACTCGTCCTTTAAAATTTAAATACAACCTTATAGAAGTTTCGAGAAATTGAAGACGCTTTTGTCTTATTTGTTTGGGGCGGATGACTTTTCGAAATTATGAATAATTTGCCATACGCATAAATCATCACCCTTTCACAACTCAACTGGCAAAGGATGTTTTTGCTAACTTCTTTAACGAGAAGGGAGTTGGAACAATTCGATTAACAAAGGGTGCTTTTAATAACTGGAGACTTGGATATGCTTTTGCATGCATTAACTTGTTTTTAATGATTTTGCAATATACAGGATAAAATATGTCAGAAGATTTCTGTTTTTTGTTTTTTAAAACCAAACAGACACTTAGATGAAATGAAGATTTCTTGCACCAAACTTTTTCAACCTTTCGTTTTCATTAATTTCAAAGTTTAGAGTTTTTTTAACATTTTGGTTTAAGGCGTAAATTTACATAAAATGTTTTCTCAACATTGCACCTGATACCATAAAATTTCATTAGGTATAATATTTAAAAGAGAGAATAAATGATTAAACAGTTAATTTGGGGGGCCATAAGATCTCTCTGGACACAAAGCAACGACGTTTGTATAAATTAACGGTTTTATTATTTTTGCCTCATTCTAAACCATTCATCAATGATTTAATGGCCGGATTGGGCCATATGGTTCGACCGTCGACCGGAGAACATAGTGACTAATTTTGTGTTTTAGCCGTTTGAGAAGTTAGGCCTTGTTGGACCGTCCAGAACCAGTGTTTAAGGCGAAAGCCGGATTTAAGCCGCTACCTGGAACAGTTTTCATGGAGGGCAGGTCGGATTTCATGGACAATAAAAAAGGAAAGAATGAGAAGAAAAATGGGGAAAAAAACGGAAGAAAGAGGCAAAAGCCAGATTCTTCACTTTCTCTTCCACCTGATCTGCATACTTATATGGGACGAATGAAGAGAGGCAGAACAAGAAAACAAGTTTGATGCGTTTTCTCCCATTTTTCCCTTTTTACTGTGAAGAAGAGAGGTCGACACTTGAAAGCAACAGACCAGCGAAGAAGATAACCAGAGTAATTTAAAATAATAAAAAAAGATAATGGTTGCTCCGCCCTATGTACCGAAGTGGCGTGTGGATATGAAAAAAGCATAGCTGTACATCACGTGTTTCAATAATCTGAAGCTACCCTACGATGCTAATCCCTTAGGGCAGGGCTACTTTTAAGTGTTTCTTTTTTTTTTTTCACTTCAAGGTAATTCTTTATATTTTTTTTTGATGTCCTTTAGGTTTCAAGATTAACTTCAGATTTTATTCTTTGACTTGAGTGGAGAATCCTTCTCCCCCATGTGTACATTTTTCTGATCATTTTTCATTTTTTACTTTTTATAATTTAATTTTTAGAAAAATTCTAGAAAAGAAACTTTGAAATTGTAAAATTTCAAATAAAATATTTCTTAAAAAATATTAAAAATTGTTTATCAAGTTAGGATATTTTCTAATTAAATCTTAGTAAAAAACCTGATTTGAAATTTTATAATTTTTAAATTTTTTTTAAGGATTCTCCCTGAATTTTTTTTGTTATATAAAATTTATTTACATATTTTTATATAAAACGTTTTTTTGTAATATTTAATTGAAAATTTGGCACAAGTAAATACCATTATGTTGTTAATTAGACTTTTTATGAATTTATTTTTCTTAAATATGTTGTTATATATGTATATAATTATTTTTTATTTAATTATTATCTCAACGGTTTGCCCAAACTGCCTAACTGTTTTGACCTTTTGAACTATAATTTACTGACCTTTCCAGTTCGATCTTCGATCTGACTTTCAAAACATTGGTATTCGTGTGTATTCTTTCACCTAAGAAACCTTATGCATCAGATGCAATCATGGGAAAACATTAGAGGTAGATTTGAACCTTAACCCTAAGTTCTTGACCCCATCTGCGCCAGTGAATAGGCGTGATTAGAGATCCAAAATTCTAATGGAATACTTCCAATTGTTGACTTGCATTGGGAAGATTTATTATGCGAATATATCTTCTGCAAGTTGGGAAATGAAAATATTGTTTTATCCAAATTCCCCTGTAATCGAGCATCAGTAGGCCCATGAGAGAGTAAAGAAGAGGAAATATTTTTTAATTAATGTAATATATACATACATATATATATATATAATTTTTTTTGGTCAAATATATATATATATAATTAATGAGGGATAAAAATGACAAAAACTCATTAAATGTTTAGATAATTTTTGTTGGGCTTTTATAAAAATGGGAAAAATATTTTATTGAGATATTGTCATATTTGTTATAATTAAGTAATATACCAATAACCAAAATTGATTAGCAAATGACACTATCATCTAAGCCAGTGATTACTATTTTCACAAGATTTAAAATGAAAATTGAGTTTAGACATGAAAAAGGTACGCTTTGCTTGATTGGGAGAGAAAAACTGAAAATCAATAGACTGTTAGAGAAAATGATAAAATGTTTCTAAATTAAAGAAAAATACTAAGAAAAAGTGATTAAATCTTAATAATAGAAATATTAATATGAACTAGATATGGGCAACATGTTTCTTTTTTTCTCCGTTGAGATAATTTTACAAAGCATTTGTTTTTTTTTTCAAAGTTTCTTCACCTTAAAAAAATATGTAAGAACATATGGGCTATAATTAAAATTTTTTGCTATATCACTCCACGCATATAAGATTATTGTATCACTTCTTGGACTGTTAAAAGTCCATTCGGCTGAAATATAGATTAAGGCCTATATTGTGCGAGGTCAATACCTGTATGGGTCTATCTAATACACATATGTATTCTTAGGCATTAAACAAAATCTATTTATACTAGTATTCATTTATCAGATTAAGAAAATGTCCCTTTGGGAAATTCATTCTTATATATATATATATATATATATATATATTATAGAGAGTCAACTTTATTAATGGCAAAAAAAAAGGGGTCAATTAAATAATCACTAATAGCCGAAGCCAAAAAAAAAAAAACATTAAAAAAAAAACCCTAACTTACAACCTATCACATAACTCAGCCAACAAACAAAACAAAACACAACTCATCATCCATCTATGAGAAATACCAGCAGCCTCTTCGCTGTATCCTTCTGATTTGCATTTCTTGTACTTACTTTATTCTTCCAGAAATCCTCAACCAGGTTATACGAGTCATATATAACCCATGCAGGATTTACTTCTTCATCTCTAAACATATATGCATCTCACCTTCCATATTTGTCACACCCTAATCTTATTTTCACCTTTTTTAAAGTATTTGTGGAAAATAATACGTAGTTGGGTAATACAGGAATAGCATAAATATACTGATAATATGTGCATGATTACAAAAATTTCCCATAAGGGTTTGTACATGATAATTACAATCAATGAAGCCGCGCATGACTACTTGGGTGTCTAAACCCGTCTTAGTGAAATGGAGACATCTTCCCGTCTTCATATCACCACTGCAATCCTCTCTCGTGCAGTTCTCTTCTCTGGTCTTTGCATACCTTCTGTATTCACCTGTCTAAATTGTTAGTAGGAGAGGGTGAGATTCGAGAGAATCTAAGTAGGAAACAGATACCATAATGCATGCATGATAGATGCTATGTGCATGACATGTTAGCTTTATCTAGATGCATGTTTAAAATTTAAATATGAATGTTGGGCATCTAATTGGGTTTGCTTTAAACATAAAAAAAACGGGCTCATTATTTCTCATTAGTTCCAACTTTCATTTCCCCATTAAATCCAACATTCATGTTTCCATTAACACACAAAAAATGGATCCATTATTTTCCATAGATTTCAACGTTAAAACTAGTGGGGAAATTGATTTTAATTCACTTTATGGATGATTGAATTAGTCTTTAACCTTGTCAAAGCTGTTCCTACGTCTCTGATCATGTGGCCTATTTAAGGCATTGTCTTCATAAGGCTTGGAGAGTGCACTCGAGCTTTTGAGCTCTTCTTTCCTCCTTGTGTGTTTTGAATTGTTGAGTTCTATTATCTTCTATAGTTCTACTCACCCTGTTTCACAGGAAGGGTTCATTTAATCCTGGGGAGTGCCGCTCGCTTCTTACCATCCGTGGTTGCGGTATAGCTTTTAAGAACAATGTCATCGGGCACGACTTGAATCAACTCTCTTAGTTGCAGGTGACGCCGCTAACAAGATCTACATCGCACTAGAGAGGACTTAGAAGATCCACTGAATTGTATAATAATTTAGGAGCTGCCACCAACTATTTCATTGAGCTGCCAAGGATGTGACACAATTTCACTTAACCACTGAAATTTATGAAACTTCATTGCGCCCCCTTTAATCAAAATGAAATTAAGTTTTGAGGGGGTAAAAAGACAATGGTGCCATTACTTTATTTGTCTTGTAAATTATCTTATTTATCTTGTAAATATCCATATTTGTCTTGTAAGTGGCCAAAATGTTTTTAATTCGCTAGGTCCTTTTGAATCCCTTTATTGGCCATGTAAATGTCTATATTTGTCTTGTAAATGCTCAAATTTGTCTTGTAAATTTCCATATTTATCTTGTAAATGGCCAAAATGTTTTAAATTCCCTAGGTTCTTTCAAATCCCTTTACTTGTTGTGTGACCCAACCTCAGATTCCGGCTGGCAAAGAATAAGCCATATGCCATTCATTTTCACTCCTCATTCTCAAGAATCATCTCCCTCCTGTAAAATTTGGTACAAGCCAAGTGTTGGGTGCAGTAGTAGTGCTCCATAGTTTCTGCCAGAATCGTCCACACAATTCGCTCTATCCCCTCTCAGACTGCATTCGTAGAGGGGCCCGTTTTAACCATATATGATATATGTAAGAGCCCATTTCACTTTGCCTGTCAAATTTATTTATTTTTCCTAAATGCTCCATATTCATTGCATATGCATCTTTCATCATCATACCTTTTGAGGTCATTAAAGAAGAGGTCGCGTAAGCGTTTAAAGCTCAAAGCTACAATTCTTTTCTTCAATCCATGTCATGTTATTAAAATTAAAAAATCCAGATAATTTATTATAGTTGTTTTATGTAAAAGTGGCGGTAAGGATTGCCTCCATTTAGAGAATATGTACATGTAAGGAAAAGAAATGTTGTCAATAAAAATTTTAATATAATCAATAAAATTATGATAAATTACAATATAAACAAATGATAATAATAATATTAACACTTGTTTAACATCTCAACAGATTAATTACTAAGATATATTAGGTAGAAAATTTAACATAATCTAAATTGGTCTATTTTACTTGCAGATTCTTCCTTTTAGTATGACAATATCTTTCATCCTTAATAATTTTTTCCCAAAATTTTCTCTTATATTTATGTTGACCTATCATATATGGATTAGATCGTTTTTGTTAAATAGTTTTGAGAATTGAGTCTTACAATACACACATAATATAAAACTCTAAAAAGGCATACAAGTTGATTGAAGAACAAAAGGGGCATAAAAATCATTTATGATTAACTAAGAATAATAAAAAGGCATAATATAAAACTCTAAAGAGGCATACAATTTGGTGGAAGAAGAAAAGGGGCATAAAAATTCTTTATAGATTAACTAAAAATTATAAAAGGACATAATATAAAACTCTACAAAGGCATACAATTTGTTTTTTTGTTTCCTTTTTTTCTTTTTTCAAAAAAATAGAAACTGGAACTAGCATTCAAAAGAGAAGCTTACTTAATACTTGTAATAACCTAAATTTCGGGACTAAAGGCTAGAGAATAAGCCTGAATAAGGTGGACTACTAAGCCCGGTTTGGGAAGAGTCCCAAGAATGATGGGTGATAGAAAGACTCTCAGGGAATATGTGATTTGGCCCTACCTGGCAGAGGGCTTGGTGTTTGTGGTAATATGATTAACGTGTTAGTGCAGAAGTGCACAGTACACATATGCGATGCCATTTGGTTCGTAGAAAGATGCCACCCAACTATGTCACGAGGTATGAGACAAGTTAATCGAGTAAAGTATGCCGGTATGTGAGTGCACAAGGAATCATTAGGGTAGACATGAATACCATGCATTTTTAGAGTAGACACCAGTGTGTGGTGCCATATGGGGCCCACACACATATATCTGACCTGGCATCATTGGCAAGCCTTGGTATACGTGAAGCGATTTCAAGTAAGTCCTAAGTGAAACCCGAGTAGACACCGATAAAGTAACTTTATTAAAGCAGTTTTAATAAAGTAAACAATTATGACACCACTTTATGGTTGGCACCATAGGAAAGTAACATGTGTTTATAATGATTACACTCACTATTTCTACTTTTGGGTTGGCACCGCAGGAAGGTGACATTTGTCCCTTTATCATGAGAGTCATAAAATGACTTTTGTGTTAGCACTATCTAGAGATGGCATTTTTGGTATCAGAGCGCTTAAAGCAGTTCTGGCATTATCAGGATAGTATACTCATATGCTTGATTATACAGTGATAGAAACAACAAAGTGAATTACTTCGGCTAGTTCATAGGTAAGCCCTTGAAAGGAATAGATAGGCCCTAAAGAAAACTGTTAATACTTAAAAGGCAGTCAGTATTATAATACTGGTTTGAGGATGGTATCCGAGAACCAGTGGTATCAGTGTATTTAGAGGTGATACCAATACCCAGTTGGAGGTATTGGCGATACTAGTGCACAAGGAGATGATACCAGTATTCGCAACCATGGTATCAGTGTGGTATCAGAAAGCAATGATAACAATGCACGCAAAGGTAGTACCAGTACCTAGTTGGTGGTATTGATGGTACCAGTGCACACAGTCATGATACCAGTATTCGTGACAGCGTATCAGGTTGGTATTAGCGGTATCAAAAAATAGTGGTATGGATAGGAATTTTCTGTAGTTCCATAGTGTATTATTAATGTGGCATGGATAGGAATTCTGAACCACCAACAGCCTTCTCCTCTATAAACTCCCTACCCAAATTAAGGGAAAACAAAATCATAGCACAAAAACATATAGATCAAGGGGACTCAGGAAGGTCAAAATGAGAGAAAAATTAGCAAAGGCCGGTTGGTAATTTATTATAGCACTTAGCAACAAACATTTGACCTCATCATTCTCTATTCAATAACTTACCTTTGTGTGAGATGAAAAATTACTGCTCGCATGCATGGCAACACACACCAGCTGCTGCTAAACTAGACATTTCAGCGCTTCCTCAGATATTGGCGTTAAATACCAACTTTTATAGCCATCAATGGTGGTGAGTTTCTTTTGTTGCCTCTGTACAAAAAATGTAAAATGGATTAAAAAAATTCCATACATTGAAACAAAAAAATATAATTAATACCCACTATCTTTCTCTTTTCCTTATGCCATCTTTCTCCCACCAACTTGCAAGGATTGTTAGTGGTGGAGTAGGAATAATCAGATGCTCACATAATCCCATGATCACAGTAGACATAGTCAAGTGCTGAATGATTCACCCCCTAGCACCCATCGTTATCCTTATCACAGAATACCAATTGCTGCACAAAAAGTTTGGTAAGCGAATTGGACACAATCTTCTCCAACCCTTTAATGGCTCCAACAGCAGTAAATGTCCAACAAACACCACCTGTAAAAATGAACTTACGTTAGGAACTCATTAAAGTTTATGGATAGACAATCTCACCAATTTGTAATGTTTCATTCAATGTTTGTTATCATCACGTTTTGACTTCAACCCCCAAGAATGATCATTCCCAATTTTTCTATTTTTAGTGCTTCTAGTTTACGCCACATATTATTTCATTCTTGAAATAAACAAAAACTCCACCACCTGGCCCTGATTTAATTGAAACAAGAAGCGTCCACCATTAATTGTCCTAATGGTAGCATCTCTAACCTTGCTATGTTGAAGTGTGTGTAATTCTATTAGGTAATGTTTTAAGGAAAAAGACTGAACTAGTATTATGAAAAAAATTGAACTGCACTGGATTCATTTAAAGCTAGTTGGAAAGAAAAATGGAGATATGAATGATAAGAGGATCATACCCATGTTTTGGCGGGAATCCCCACCTCCAAGCCTTGCCATTTTCCAATGCCGATAAGCTAGGTCCCAACACTGAATTCGAACTTGCCTATGCTAATATAGGGGCTTTGGAGTTCCGATTTCAGACTGTTGCTTCTCTAATGGAGGAGGCTTTGGGAGCTTCAAGAGCAACATTAAAGCAGTCAATATTACAACACCGGTTTAAGGATGGTATCAGAGAAGCAGCGGTATCAGTGCATTCAGAGGTGATACTAGTACCTAGTTGGCGGTATTAGTAATACTAGTGCAAATGGAGATGATACCAGTATCACAACTATGGTATCAGTGTAGTATCAGGATGGTGTTAGTGGTATCATAAAGCAGTGGTATTAGTGCACGCAAAGGCAGTATCAATACCTAGTTGGTGGTATCGATGGTGCCAATGCACACAGTTATGGTACCAACATTCGTGATAGTGGTATCAAGGTGGTTTCAGTGAATAGTAGTATCAGGGCACAATGGCTACTCTTATTAATATTGATAATAAGTGGTAAGTAAGGCAGGGCCTTACAATACTGCTCACTGGCGTATCATCAAAGACACAAGAAATGAGGTATTTGGCTAAAGCATAAGCACATTGCAAAATTTCTTTGCACATAAATTCAAAAGAAACTTAACAACCTTTTGCTATTTGTGTGTTGTGTGTGTGTCTATATATATAGGCGTTCTAGCTTCTTATAAGGTATCCTTGGTACTCAAGTTGATTTCTGTACATAATCAGAGATGATTTAAACAAATTTAAACTATTGCCCCAACAAATTTCCAACCCTTTTAAGATTCCTTTGACTTTAGTTATTGCTGGTATGGATAAGTTTCCAACACCATAATCTACTCGTCTCCCTTAGATTCTGAGTTCTAAGCATTGAAAGCTTGACGGCGCTATGTTGAGGTTCTAAATTGGAACTTTACGGGGCGTGCAAGGTGTAGAAGTGTGAGTAATTCTATTAGGTAATGTTTTAACTAAATACACTGAACTAATATTATGAAGAAAACTGAACTACACCGGATTCATTTAAAGCTGGTTGGAAAGAAAAATGAAGAGATGAATGATGAGAGGATCATACCCATGTTTTTGGTGGGAATCCCCATCTCCAAGCCTTCTTGCCATTTTCCATTGCCGATAAGCTAGGTCCCAACACTGAATCTGAACTTGCCTATGCCAATGTAGGGGCTTGGGAGCTCCATCAGACTATTGCTTCTCTGATGGAGAAGGCTTTGAGAGCTTCGAGAGCAACGTAAAACATAGAACAAGAACCCTTCTCTAAAAAAGTGCTCCACTCGTTTGGCGTGCCCGCATCCTCTTTATCATTTTACTGAGGACAAGAATTAAATTTGTGACACCTATCTCTCTCCCCCTCTCCCTCCCTCCTTCCCTGTGTATGCACACTACAGAGTGGACGCAGGAGTTAGCTGGAAAAGATGACGTGTAGGCCGGAAAGCTTAACTGAAATGGGTCGACATGGCATCTGAAATGCAATACCAAAATAGGAAATATGAAAGAACTATCTCGGGATATAAAAAATGTAAAGTTAACATAAAAAAGTCCTCCTCTTAACATCTCATCGTTCAATTCACCCAATTGTTTTTATTTCTTTCTTTACCATCATCAGGTAACGTTAGCTGTATTATACATACATACATTTTGTCTAGTAAAAAAAATTACAAAGGACACAGATCTCACCAAAGTTGAAGTTAAAGATAATATAAAGTTTCTTAATTATCTTTGACCAGCTTACAACTCATTTCCTATGGTCTAACCATTTAAAATATTAGCTTCTATATTTTAGAAAACAAAATTATACAGTTTATGAAATTCAGCGACTAAAGTTTTTAAATGGTTACAACTATGGGAACAAAGTTGCAATGAGTTAATTATACGCATTTTCATGTTTAAATTATACACTTTAAAAATGTTATACATTTTCATATTAACGTAAAATATTAGCCCCTATCAAAAATAATTTTTGATAGGACCTGGGGATACCAACTTGTCCTTTGAATACAACCTTTCAGAAGTTTTGAGGAATTCAAGACGCTTTTGTCTTATTTGTTTGGGGTGGATGACTTTTCCAAATTATAAATAATTCGCCACACACATAAATCATCACCCTTTCACAACTCAACTAGCAAAGGATGGTTTGTCTAACTTCTTTAACGAGAAGAGAGTTCGAACAATTCAATTAACAAATGGTGCTTTTAATAACTTCTTTAACGGGAAGAGACTTGGATATGCGTTTGCATGCATTAGCTTATTTTCAATCATTCTACGATATAGAGGATAAAACAGTTAATTTGGGAAAGGAGTGTGTTGCTTTATATTTGTGGGCCCATAAGATTTCTCTATGCATAAAGTAACGGTGTTTGCCTAAATTAATGGTTTTGCTATTGTTGCCTCATTTTAAAGTAATCATGCGTATTCTTTCACTTAAGAAAACTTTATGCGCCAGATGCAATCATGGAAAACATTAGAGGTAGATTTGTATCTTAACCCTAATTTCTTGGCCCCATCTGCACCAGTGAATAGGCGTGATTAGATGGCCTATTAGATTTGGGTTATTATGCACCATTTGTTGTACTTACTTTATTCTTCCAGAAATCCTCAACCAGCTTATACGAGTCATATATAACCCATTCAGGATTTACTTCTTCATCTCTAAACATATCTGCATCTCACCTTCCATATCCACCAACATAGGTTGCAGCAATGGATTTCTGATAATCATTCATGTATTTATTCACTCTATTTGAAAAAGTAAATCCTCACTGTGTTATGACCTTAATTACTTCTTTTTAATAAAAAACTTTTGATGAGTTGTTCAGGGGTTTGGATCCCATCCATTAAGGCTTTCTTAATTGAGCATCTATTAAAGAATATTAATCATTACATTGTAGGACTAATTTTTGTTGAGTCTCTCCCAGTTGCTTCCTTTAAGAATGAGATGATTCCAATCAACAAAGGGATGAAGTGAAACCAATTTGTGACGATTAGAGATCTGAGATGGAACTTCACCAATAATAAAATTACAAGAAAGCAAGGATAAGTGTGTTAAACTTACAAGTTGTGAAAATTTTAATGATTTTTGAGAGCCATCAAAGTCATGGGCACTGAGGTCAAGCCTTTGAAGATGGGTAAGGTGGAATAGAGAATTTTTTATTTTTTTTCATCCCATCCTCATGGGTTAAAAATGTTAACTGTTGAGTTTTTTTTTCTTTTCTTTTTCTTTTTTTTGTCTGACAGTTAGATGAGAAAAAGTAAACACCAAGTGCTAACATGAACAATGGCCTCCCTTATTTTGTGTTTTGTTGGGTTCTATGATTCAAACTTGGTGTTGTTTACAAGGGTCCAAAAGCAACGAAAGTATAATTATATTGACGGACTAGCTTTGTAAATTATTATTATTATTGAAAAAGGTCCTCAAATTCACTACTCACATTAAATTAAAAGCATTAGTTGAACTATGGATATTTAAGATTGACATAACGTACATTTACAAATAAAAAATAGTTAACATTACTCATCGAACAAAACAAATTTGCAAGTTGAGCATTTAACTATCATTAATTAATTATCTTTAAATGTATAAAAATAATAAAAGGTGTGATTTGAACGTTAGGCATAATTAATTCTCTACAAAAACAAAGTGTTAAGGAGCCATAGCAAAAACTTTGCTTGCACTGCCCCTTCGCGCCGTCATTTGTTTGTTCAAGACCAATATTTAACAAATTCGTAAATTGTTAAGTTATTATTAGAGAGAACAAAATGTATTACTACAGGATGCACAAATATGGAAATGTAGACAGCCTTTTAGAAAGATTTTTAAAAATGACTTTCTTTTGGAAATATAAAGAAAGTTATTTTTAGGGGGCAGGGTCGGGCATCGAGCTACAAAATGCAGCCGGTTCATCCCTTGAGCGGGCATCGGGCAAGGGTCTCGCCCTGCCCAGCCCTGCCCACGCCCACCCCTACATTATCAACCCCAATATGATCAGGACCAATCTGAAAATTTGGAATTGAAAAGATATATAGAGTGAAAAAAATATATTTATATACTAAAATGTGAACCATATGGAGTGTGATAAAAAATCCTTATGATTATTAGCCCATTGATTTTACTTACTAATATAAACTTAGGCAGATATCTTCTATTCTGAAGTTGTGAATTCCTTATAAATGCAGTTGTCACATGTATCGCAATGTAGTTGTGAATTTGTTATATATTATAGCCATCAATTTTTGTTGTGTAGTTGTTGATAGATTTTTGGCTTCAATTCTTGTTGTGTGACTTCTCTTGAATAAATAACAATACATAACTAGAAATTAAAACGATACCTTATATTAAATTAACCCCTTTTATAAAATGGAGGCTACCGTCATCAAAGTAAAGTTCAAAAAGAGAGAAATACCGCCTGAAATACATAACTGGAAATCAAAAGAAAAAAAATTAGTCAGAGCAATGATTTCTACTAAATTGATGTTTCAATGAAAAATTGATTGAAGACATTGACTCAAGCACAAGCACAGATTAAAAAAAAAATGTTTCAATGAAAAATTGATTGAAGACATTGGCTGAAGCACAAGCACAGATTTAGAAAAAATGAGGCTTCTTATTGTTCACATGAAAATAGCAAATGCCCATCAATTAACTTTTTTGGGAGATATTAAAGAAACTAAATAAGATAGTTAATCACAGCATATGTTATGTTGTATTAGAATATATATCATTTATATGTCAAAACCTAAACCTAGAGAATTGTTAAAATGCTTAAAATAGAAAAGGTATATACCTAATACAACTCCCTAATTAAAACAAGACCTGAAGCCACAATATTAAAATTTATAATTACTATTCCAGGTTCTGGTCATGCTCATGGAATTAAGTCTTGGATCCTTTTTATAGGCATAAATTGCTTGTTGAAGAAGAAAAAGATAATCAAGATAATATAATTTAAAATCATGCTCTTCTATCTTGATGAATCTTTATCTTCTTCTTTACCTTCCTGAATTCTTCTTTAGTTCTTCAAATCTTCTATGTCTTCTCAACTCTGATTGGCTTGATTTTGGAGAGATATTTATTTGAATTTGATTTTTTGGATAGAGGGTGATGAGATGGCGTGATTTCTTTGAAAAGATATCGAAAAAAATGATGACTTAGCCCTTGATGTTTGGAAAGATAATGGCACATGTGTTTTTCTCTAAAAAATTGAATTTAATTCTCAAGGGATAAAAAGATGTAATAATTTGAAGTAAATCCCTTCTTGAATTTTAATCAAATCTATCCTTTAAGAGTATGAAAACATGTGACATCATGATAATTGAGATTTGATAATATCTTTTGGATTTTCATGAATTTTCTCTAATTAATTCTCTTGATGAGATGTGGCAACTTGGGGTGCAAGGCTTGGTGGCACCATACAATAGCTTGTGGGAAAACAAACCATCTAAAATGACCCTCATGCCCTTCATTAATGATGTGACAACTTTTGACTTGGAGAGGAGGTAACCTTGTGAAATCACTTTCCTCCTACATGATGACATCCATATGAGCTTATGTAGTGGTCATAGGGCCCATTTAAGGAGCATAAGTCATAAGTTAATACATATGAACTCTAACCATGTTGCAATTTGGCCCAAAAGCAATCTTAAGGCCTTGATACTCATTGATCCTTTATCCTATATGAATTCTAGGGGGTGATTGTCTTTTTTACTACAATTCCTTACTTTCGTACAACAAACAGAACCAAACATATCATACAAATCAGTTAATCTACGGCAATAAAAATACGACAATTTTACCTTTTTTTAGCAATTATATTTTGCAATACCTTCTAATCATGCTCAAAACTTTTAATGAGCAAAGTTTCAATGACACTTTATTTACTGCGTACTACAGTTTTATTACAACCAAAGGAAGTCAATCATATTAAAAATTTTAATTAATTTTAATGGGCAAAGTTTCAATGGAATGTGATTTACTATTATTTTATAAAATTAATACTTCCCCGTCTTTGACATAATGCAAATCTACAAATAAAAAGATGGTTAGCATTACTCATCAAACAAAACAAATTTTCGTGTTGATTATTTAATTATCATCAATTAAGGATCTTTACAAGTAAAGAAAGAAAGAAAGACAAAAGGTGTGAATTCGAACGTTAGCCATCATTAATTCTCCACAAAAACAAAGTTTTAAGAGCTATGCAAAAGCTTTGCTTATCCTGCCCCTTGCGTGGTGTCATTTATTTCTTCAAGACAAATATTTACCAAATTCACACGTTAAGTTATTATGGTGGCTTTATATGTATTTGATTAAAAAATAAAAGTGCCATTTATATATTTAAAGTGATTTTAGTGTTCATAGTTGAATAAAAAGAAAGAAAGAAAGCGAATGAAATCAGGGGTTGCTGTAAATGAATAGTAAAAATAATATTAATTGCAAAATGACATGTAATATTGACAAAATAGAGGTACATTAGTAGCCAATGGTGAACACGTTGTAAGTCCGATATAGTATTGACATATTGGGGTCAAATCCTATTTATCATGTTAAGCCCTAGGAGACTGGGGCTTCTGAATATGGCTTTGGTTTTATACCAAGACATGAAAGAATCTCGGCATCCAAGATCTGATATAGTTATTAAGAAAATGGGGTCAAATCCTCTGTCATTTTACTGAGGACAAGGATTGAATTTGTGACACCCCCCCCTCTCTATATGCACACTACAGAGTGGACGTAGGAGTTAGCTGGAAAAGACGACGTGCAGGCCGGAAAGCTTAACTGAAATGGGTCGACATGGCATCTGAAATGCAACACCAAAATAGGAAATATGAAAGAACTGTCTCGGGATATTAAAAATGTAAAGTCAACATAAAAAAGGCCTCATCTTAACATCTCATCGTTCAATTCACCCAATTGTTTTTATTTCTTTCTTTACCATCGTCAGGTAACATTAGCTGTAATATATATACATACATTTTGTCTAGTAAAAAAAATTACCATGGACACAGATCTCACCAAAGTTGAAGTTAAAGTTAAAGTTAATATAAAATTTCTTAATTATCTTTGACTTGCTTACTGCTCATTTCCTATGGTTTAACCATTTAAAATATTAGCCCCTACATTTTAGAAAACAAAATTATACAGTTTATGAAATTCAGCGATTAAAGTTTTTAAACGGTTATAACTATGGGAACAGAGTTGCAATGAGTTAATTATATGCATTTTCATATTTAAATTATACACTTTAAAAATGTTATACATTTTCATATTAAGGTAAAATATTAGCCTCTATCAAAAATTATTTTTGATAGGGCCTGGGGATACCAACTCGTCCTTTAAATACAGCCTTTCAGAAGTTTCGAGGATTTGAAGACGCTTTTGTCTTATTTGTTTGGGGTGGATGACTTTTCGAAATTATGAATAATTTGCCACACACATAAATCATCACCCTTTCACAACTTAACTAGCAAAGGATGCTTTTGCTAACTTCTTTAACGAGAAGAGAGTTGGAACAATTCAATTAACAAAGGGTGATTTTAATAACATCTTTAACGGGAAGAGACTTGGATATGCGTTTGCATGCATCAGCTTATTTTTAATGATTTTGCGATATATAGGATAAAATATGTGAGAAGATTTTTTTTTTTTAAAAAAAAACAAACACCCACTTAGATGAAGTGAAGACTTCTTGCACTAAACTTTTTCAACCTTTCGCTTTCATTAATTCCAAGGTTTAGAGTTTCTTGAATCTTTTGGGTTAAGGTGCAAATTTACATAAAATGTTTTCCCAACATTGCACCTGACAGCACAAAGTTTTATTGGGTAAAAAAATGCACATGAACTGTTTAAAATGGGGTAAAAATGACAAAACAGTTAATTTGGGAAAGGAGTATGTTACATTATATTTGTGGGGCCCATAAAATTTCTCTGTGCATAAAGTAACGGCGTTTGCCTAAATTAATGGTTTTGTTATATTTGCCTCATTTTAAATCATTCATGCATTTTCTTTCACCTAGGAAAACTTTATGCGCCACAATCATGGGAAAACATTAGAGGTAGATTTGTACATTAACCCTAATTTCTTGGCCCTTGAATAGGCGTGATTAGAAATCCAAAATTCTAATGGGATACTTCCAATTGTCAACTTGCATTAGGAAGATGGCCTGCTAGATTTGGGTTATTATGCGAATATATCTCCTGAAGGTTGGGGAATGAAAATATTGTGTCATCCAAATTACCCTGTAATCGAGCATCAGTAGGCCCAAGAGAGACTAAAGAAGAGGAAATATTCTTTAATAGATGACTCAAAGGTATCGATGACATACATCCACACCAACTAGACGAGGATCCTTTTTTTGACTAATATTTGTTGTGAGTCTCTCCCAACTGCTTCCTTAGCTTTAAGAATGAGATGATTCCAATCATCACAGAGATGAAGTGAAACCAATTTGTGAAGATTAGAGATCTGAGATGGAACGTCGCCAATAATAAAATTACAAGAAAGCAAGGATAAGTGTGTTAAACTTACAAGTTGTGAAAAATTTGAAGCAGATATAATAGCAAATATTAATGCGCGCCAAGGTGAGGGGTAGTTCTTTCTTTCTTTCTTCTTTTTAATACTAGGTGAGGGGTAGTTCTTTTCATTTGATTGGGTAAAGGGTATAATCCCTTGCAAGACTCAAAGCGCAAAAGATTTTCACCTCTTTCAGTAAGTGCGCTTATCAGAATTCGAAATTATATTCTTCTTTTTAGGCGGTGTAGTCGCTACTACTTCAACCAACAGCTTGTTAGTGGTGAGCAGTGGTTCTTTTGTCTTTTTTTGGGGTCAAGTGAGCGGTGGTTCTTTAAGTAATGCAGTGCACATCAAATATTTAGCACTTTTTTTCAGAATTATCCTATTGATTACATATATCAAGGAAGTTTGTATCAATAATGGTTTCAATGCTAATGATTTTGATTTGAGAAATGAATAGTTTAATTAATATCCTTAATCTTACCCAAATTAGTAAAGTTGATCTCATATTAAGGACATGGTGGCATTAAACTTTTATAAAGGACCAAAAACAATTCAGTTAAATTCGTAAGCTAGTGGATTTTAGTCTCACCTTTCATCAAATCATGCTCTCATGGGGTGCTATAAAAAACTTAAGAGTCCTCATCTGTGTTTTCTTTGATCTCCAATCCCTTCCTCTTTTCCACGCATATAAAACAAAACAAAATAAAAAATAACTAAATAAAAAATATTACCAAAACACTTCCACGTCCCGGATCATAAAATGTTTTTCAACATCAACAGATATCATTTGTTTAAAAATATGACGACATGAATATCATAGAGAATGATGGAATGAGCAAAAGAGCTTTTGAGTGAGATGTATTCCTAAAATCTAATTAATTTGGGATTAGCTTATGAGGCACAATAAGATAAATACAAAATAATTTTAAACAACAACACCTCAACATATTGATACCAAGCGGAATGTTTTTTTCCCCTCTCCTTTTTCTTCTTGTTTTTTTTTTTTTTAATTTTTGCGTGAAGCATCTGACATCCTAAACCAACTTAGAGGATTTATCAGGGGTTCAGACTAATCTGAGTATTTAACACTACTATATTCCTAGAACCTGAATCGAGACCTCTAGTTAAGCTAGTACAAACCCTTACAAGTTGAACCATCCGTTATATGTGCGTTCATTCATTATTTATGCCAATTCTTGTGATTTATCCCTTCTCTCCTGCTCTTAGTTATGTTGTTATTCATCCTCTGGCCTCTGCCAAGTCTAACATGTTTCTAGAAATGATTGTTTCATTTTTTTAGAGTAAAATACATTGACCACCCTTCTGTTTTACTTAAATTACACAAACCTCCCCTCTATTTTAAAAACGTATATAAACCTCCCTTGAAATTAAAATGTAAGTTATAGAAACCTCCCTTTCATATTTAATATTCTATTTCCATCCACTCAACCGTTAGTTGACCATTAAGTTTGACTATTAAACATTTACTTTTACCCAAATACCCCTTTTTCAACAAAATAAATAAACATTTATATTTGCTTAAAAATACATTTTTATATAAAAAAATAATTCTAATATTATAAATTTTTTAAATTTTAAATTTTTATCATATTTATTGAAACTTATTTATTTAGTATTCTTTAAATGACTAAAAAATATGCCATTCAAATGAAAGGCAAAAAGAAAAAGGAAGAAATATCTTTTATTCACAATATGTTATTAATAATGTAAATTAGATAAAGTATATGACTTATATTAATTTTAAATTTTAATTTTTTAAATACATTTTTTGTACAAACATTTATAAACGTTTATTTTAGTATATATGCATCTATTAATAGGATTAATCATATTTTTAATTAAGTTATCTATGTCTACATTAGTTAAATTAATTAAGTATTTATCTTAATATGAACACAATTTAACATATAACTATTTACAGAAGTAAAAATTAAGTTAAGAAAAAGAAAAAGAATCTCTTAAATTACTTAAACAATTTTAGTCAAAATTAGGAAATTAGTAACGTTGAAGGATAAATTAGTAAATAAAATTTATTTTAATATAAATTTTAATTAAAAAATAAAAATTTTTAACGATGTTAACGGTTTGGACGTAAGTGTATGTTTTCAAAATAGAGGGGAGGTTCATATAATTAAGGCAAAACGTAAGGGAGGTTAGAGTATTTTACTCTTTTTTTTAATATTTTAATTTCTGAACATATTGATATCAATCAGAATGTTATAATTATAAGACTTTAAATCTCAAGATCCTTCCATGTTTGTAACAATTAACTTTATCTTTTTGCCCAAAATAAAAAGAAACAAATATTTTATATATCTTTGTTGATATCTTTTTTAAGATTAAGGATCAAATAATTTTAATATAAAAGGCTTAATGCAGAAGATACTTATAAAAAGAGGAGAGGCATAACGGTCAGAGAAGAAACAAGATATTCGGAGTAAAATTGCAGATTACACGCACACATATCTCTCTATGAGCATATGATATTTTCCTGGTAGATTTTGGCGCTTTCAATGGCCATTTTGAAACCCTTGCAATTTACTAAACACTAGTACATATAAGTATATAACTCATGCAACAATTTATTAGACACGACAAGATAATCCACAAGCATTATCACCTGGTTATTTTCATTGATAATGAAAATTGATATTTTGCAATTAGAATGAGAATTAAATTCATCATGTTTCTGCTGAAAAATTTATCATATTTTCATAATCATTAACGTCAATCTTAAAAACTTGTAATACCGGATGGATCTATCAATAAATAAATAGACTTTTTTACTTCTTATTTCCTAATTTCCTGTATTTAAATTTGTCGTAATTGATTGATTTAATAATTACATTTGAAATTTATTTGATTATTTATTAAATAATCAAGTTTACTCTAAAAAACTTGTAATACTCATTAGAAAACGTTCAGATCTGACTATCAATGAATACACTTTGTTTGACCATCGATCAATAAATACACTTTATTATTGCTTATTTCCCATTTTTTAGGATTTATATTTGTTCATAATTGATTGATTAAATAATCATATTTGTTCATAATTGATCTCTCTCTCTCTCTCTCTCTATGCACACTAGGGGTGGAAATAGGCTAGGCTAGGCTTTGTCTAAATAGGCCTGGGCCTGCAATAGAGATTCAAAGTCTGAGCCTGGGCCTGAACCTGTATATAGCCTATTTTTTAGACCTGAGCCTGGGCCTTCAAAAAACCTGATAAGACCTGAAGCCTGTTTAAAGGCCTACTTAAATAATATAGGCTTTTAAACAGGTTATTCATAAACCAAGATATGACTGCCATGACGCAATTCTGGGTTTCAGTGGTTTGTAGAGCCAAAACTTGTTTGTTCCAATAACAATGTTGGCAGATCATCATGGGACTTGAAGGTCATTGATAGTGGTGGGTGTTCTGTGCGACGTTTGTAATGTGCCTCTATTATAAATCCTTATTGGGAATTATTACATTTAAAGGGCTTATTTGCCCTTTAAATATAATGGTTGTCTATATTTTGAATTAAATGAAATTATATAAATAAATTTTAAAGGGGACCTATTTGTTACATTTTATTATTATTTTTCCTAATCATTAACTTCATACTAGAAATCTTGTAATACCTATTTTAACCATTTAACTCATAGATGGGTAGGATAATCACACCATCAAAATTGCTCATCCATTATTATTGGGGTTTGCCTAATTGTATAATCTTGAAATTATACATTAAATTATGAATTATAATTATATTAATGTGATCCAAACATATCAAAGAGCTTTATATTTCATGGTTGTAGGGATCTCTATAACTAAGTTATTAGTGCAATACATTATATAAAAAATTATATTAATGTGATTGAATTTCGGTTAAACAATTTACTTCATATTTAGTTGACAGGGTAGATAATCACACATTCACACTATCAAAGTTGTCCACGTGCAATTATTGGGTTTGAATATAAGGAAAAAAGTAAATTGAATTTGAAATTAGACATTAAATCAAGAATCATAATCATATTAATAATTATATAAGTGTGATCTTAGCAAGCTAAGGGACTTCACCTGCCATGCATGATTGTAGGGATCTCCATAAATTGTAATAATATTTTGGTTATTAGTGCAATAATTTTTAAAAATTATTTCCTAATAATAATGATTTGATTTTGAAATAGTGATAGTTTTTATTATTGGTGAATGAAAATTATGTCTCTTTCAATTGTATTAATACCGCAAAGGTGGAAAATGAAGTTTTTGAATATTAATTGGGATACTAATAAGATAATAACTGTTATTTCAATTTTTGATGATAATTAGCTGTTATTTCATAATACTACATAAAAAGCATGCACAGAAAAAAATTAAAATCAGCAAAAATCAATTAACATAGACACTTGTCAATTAAATTTAAAACACAGTAACTGCAAGTAAAAGAACTTACTTGCATAGGAACAGAAATTTAATTATGAGTAACTACATCTTTTATAAATTTCATAATGTAATAACCGCAATTATTATTGTTCGGTTGGAATGGGCACTGCAACAATACAATGAAATAGTTAAGTAAATATTTGAAGAAAAATTTTTGAATAAGAAAATTGGAGTAAATTCTTATATAAGTACTGCACTCTTCCTCCAGGTATAGCTACATTTAAAGGGCTTATTTGCCCTTTAAATATAATGGTTGTCTATATTTTGAATTAAATGAAATTATATAAATAAATTTTAAAGGGGACCTATTTGTTACATTTTATTATTTTTCCTAATCATTAACTTCATACTAGAAATCTTGTAATACCTATTTAGTAACCATTTAACTCATAGATGGGTAGGATAATCACACCATCAAAATTGCTTATCCATTATTATTGGGGTTTGCCTAATTGTATAATCTTGAAATTATACATTAAATTATGAATTATAATTATATTAATGTGATCCAAACATATCAAAGAGCTTTATATTTCATGGTTGTAGGGATCTCTATAACTAAGTTATTAGTGCAATACATTATATAAAAAATTATATTAATGTGATTGAATTTCGGTTAAACAATTTACTTCATATTTAGTTGACATGGTAGATAATCACACATTCACACTATCAAAGTTGTCCATGTGCAATTATTGGGTTTGAATATAAGGAAAAAAGTAAATTGAATTTGAAATTAGACATTAAATCAAGAATCATAATCATATTAATAATTATATAAGTGTGATCTTAGCAAGCTAAGGGACTTCACCTGCCATGCATGATTGTAGGGATCTCCATAAATTGTAATAATATTTTGGTTATTAGTGCAATAATTTTTAAAAATTATTTCCTAATAATAATGATTTGATTTTGAAATAGTGATTCTGAGTTTTTATTATTGGTGAATGAAAATTATGTCTCTTTCAATTGTACTAATACCGCAAAGGTGGAAAGTGAAGTTTTTGAATATTAATCGGGATACTAATAAGATAATAACTGTTATTTCAATTTTTGATGATAATTAGCTGTTATTTCATAATACTACATAAAAAGCATGCACAGAAAAAATTAAAATCAGTAAAAATCAATTAACTTAGATACTTGTCAATTAAATTTAAAACATAGTAACTGTAAGTAAAAGAACTTACTTGCGTAGGAACAGAAATTTAATTATGAGTAACTACATCTTTCATAAATTTCATAATGTAATAACCGCAATTATTATTGTTCGGTTGGAATGGGCACTGCCAAGGGTGGGCATGGGCAGGGTTGGGCAGGGCGAGACCCCTGCCCGATGCCCTGCTCGAAGGATGAACGGGCTGCAAAATGCAGCCCGATGCCCGGCCCTGCCCACTAAAAGCCCTAACTATTTTGGGCTGGGCAAGGGTGGGCTGGGTAGGGTGGGCTTCCCTGCCCAAGTGATAACGCCTTATCTTGTTCATATATGAAAAAAAATAATTCCTTATGAATTTCTTAAACATTCCTGTAGTTACTAATACCATATGTCTTAACTTCGTTCTAAGTAATATAAACTTCAAATGCATTCGATGATTTCACGTCTTGGGATATTTCAAAATAAGTCTACAACTTGAGTCTTGAAATTTAAAAAATACCATATTTCTTAACAAATATCCATACTTTAAAAATTAAACAACATCCATAATCCATTATAAATAAGAAAAAAATATGATTGTAATTAAAGCCGTGAAGTCAAAGTAGTTTGCATCAATTCAATGTCTCAAAAGTTGATCAAATGATGAAGCATCTAGAAAGAAAATAAAAAGTAACTATAATTTAATACATCACAAAGTAAAGAAGAAAAAAATCTACTTGTAAATAGTGTTTAGTGGTTAGGGCAAAAAAGAGAGGATCAGAAGAGTATTATACAATAGATAAAATATATTTTAAATAAAAAAATATATATGAAATAATATTTAATTGATATGAAATTTTATATTTTAAATAAATGAAAATAATTTTCAGGGCAAGGCCAAATGGGCAGGGCAGCACCCCTTACCCAATGCCCGGCCCTGCCCGGTTATTAGCCCGCCCAAAGCTGCCCAAAATTTTTTCGGGCCATTTTTTTAGGGCTGGGCTGGGTAATTTTTTGCAGGGCCAGGGTGGGCGCACCGGGCTACTGGGCACCATGCTCACCCCTAGGCACTGCAACAATACAATGAAATAGTTAAGTAAATATTTGAAGAAAAAATTTTGAATAAGAAAATTGGAGTAAATTCTTATATAAGTACTGCACTCTTCCTCCAGGTATAGCTACATTTAAAGGGCTTATTTGCCCTTTAAATATAATGGTTGTCTATATTTTGAATTAAATGAAATTATATAAATAAATTTTAAAGGGGACCTATTTGTTACATTTTATTATTTTTCCTAATCATTTACTTCATACTAGAAATCTTGTAATACCTATTTAGTAACCATTTAACTCATAGATGGGTAGGATAATCACACCATCAAAATTGCTCATCCATTATTATTGGGGTTTGCCTAATTGTATAATCTTGAAATTATACATTAAATTATGAATTATAATTATATTAATGTGATCCCAACATAGAGCTTTATATTTCATGATTGTATCCCCGTTAGATAACCTTGCATTTGATACCTTGGAGTGATGAAACAATGCAGTCTTACATTTTTCAAGATTTTCAAGGAAAATAAATCAAAAGAAAAAGGGAAAAAAACAATTGGATGGTTGGGATATTACAAACAGCATTAGAGGTGGGACAATAGAAGCCCCATGCCCAATGTCGATGAGCCATATGAATAAGATAGCAAAGAGGATACTCGAATCTGCAAGCTATTCATGCAATTTCAGCATAATTACATATGCGACTTGATTTGGAACAGGACCGTCTCACTTGTTTTGTAACAGTTAAGAATGAAAGTCAACCAGCAGAACCAGAGACAGAGACAGAGACGCCAACTGAAAAATTTAACTTAAGAACTGCAGACACGAAACTCATACATCAAAGCCAGACATTCTAAATCAAAGAAAAACCATATGAGTAGCCTAAAGAAAACAGAAAAAGGCCAAGGCACTACCCATTCCCTGGCTATTACATTTTGCTGCTTGTGAACACATAACTTGTTACAAGTCTTGGACTTTAAGATATGGTGCAGCTTGGTGGCTGTGCATCCCTTGGGAAACCTTTCATTCTCAATCCACACCTTCTGCGGCGAAACTCTTCATCGCTCAAATCTGACATAGAATTGAGCCCCGCCCCAGGGTAGCTATCGTTCTTTCTTCTTGCATTAGTTTTCCTGATCATCCTCAGAGTTCTTTTGAAATTTTGGAATCTAAATGCCTCCTCTTCTGCTGTTTTGTTTCGTATTCTCGTTTATATTTTTGCTTCCACTCTTGAAAGAGGCGGAAGTCTTCATCCTGTGGATCTAGATTCCAAATGGAATACTGATCATGAGACAAATTGAAACATACCAAAACAAGAAAAAGAGGAGCAACCCACCATGCCTTTTTAAGTCTTAAGTTCAAGAATATACAAACCAAAGGCAAAAATGGGTAATTTTTTATATTTGGCATTTTATCCCATTTCGTCAAGGCAAAAAAAGGTAAGACACAGTATAGTTATATAAAGCAATAATATTTTTGAATAATGACAGCAAAATACGATATTGTTAGAGTCAAGCACAGCCAAGTAACTGTATAGCGCGCCGTGAAAGAAAATGGATGGATTGTGCATGCCAGAAGGTGAATTTGACAATCAAGACCTTGAAAATTCTAAGGAGCCTATATATATGTATATATATATAGTGAGTTAGGCATTAATTTGAAGAAGAAGCTTGTATTTGGATACAACATTTTGTCCTCTTTAAAATTTAAATATGAACGTTGGGCATCCCATTGTGTTTGCTTTAGACCTCAAAAAACGGGTTCATTATTTTTCATTAATTCCAACATTCATTTCCCCATTAAATCCAACATTCACGTTTCCATTGAACACAAAATATGGCTTCATTATTTTCCATAAATTTCGGCTTTAAAAAAACTGGTGAGGAAATTGATTTTAATTGACTTTGTGGTTGATTGAATTAGTCTTCAACCTTGTCAAAGCTGTTCCATCGTCTCTGATCGTAAGTGCCTTTACCGCATCCTTTTTTTAATGGACGTCATTTCCAAATTTTCTATGTCCCTCACGTACACGTTCCATTGAAAACCGACGTCGAAAAGGTCTAAAAACAGATGTTAAAGATATTCTTTGTAGTAGTGCGATGACATACATCCAAACCAACTAGACGAGGATCCTTTATTTGACTAATATTTGTTGTGAGTCTCTCCCAACTGCTTCCTTAGCTTTAAGAATGAGATGATCCCAGTCACAAAAGAGATCAAGCGAAACCAATTTGTGAAAATTAGAGATCTAAGATGGAACTTTACCGATAATAAAATTACAAGAAAGCAAGGATAAGTGTGTTAAAAACTTACAAGTTGTGAAAAATTGGATGATATTTGAGAGCCATCAAAGTCATTGGCACTAAGTTGGAATAGAGAATTTTTGGGGAGGAGCTTACCTTGAAGCCAACTAAAATTCAGATTGAGGCCAATCACGTGACCCGTTGGTGTCATTTATTTGTTCAAGACAAATATTTAACAAATTCGTAAATGTTAAGTAATTATTAGAAAGAACAAAACGTATTACTACACGATGCACAAATATGGAAATGTAGACAGCCTTTTAGAAAGGTTTTTAAAAATGAGCGTATTCTGGATATGTGCTGGTCCCTACATAAATTACTCTTTAAATGTTAGTAATATTATGTATTATTTGCCTTTAAAATGCTATTCTTGCAATTTCAGCATAATTACATATGCGACTTGATTTGGAACAAGAGCGTCTACTTGTTTTGTAACAGTCAAGATTGAGAGTCAACCAGCAGAACCAGAGAGAGAGACAGACGCCAACTGGAAAATTTAACTTAAGAACTGCAGACGCGAAACTCATACATCAAAGCCAGACATTCGAAAGAAAAGAAAAACCATATGAGTAGCCTAAAGACAACAGAAAAAGGCCAAGGCACTACGCATTCCCTGGCTATTACATTTTGCTGCTTGTGAACACATAACTTGTATACAAGTCTTGGACTTTAAGATATGGTGCAGCTTGGTGGCTGTGCATCCCCTGGGAAACCTTTCCTTCTCAATCCACACCTTCCGCGGCGAAACTCATCATAGCTCAAAGCTGACATAGAATTCAGCCCCGCCTCAGGGTCGCTATCATTCTTTCTTCTTGCATTAGTTTTCCTGATCATCCTCAAAGTTTTTTTGAAATTTTGGAATCTAAATGCCTCCTCTTCTGCTGTTTCGTATTCTTGTTTATATGTTTGCTTCCACTCTTGAAAGAGGCGGAAGTCTTCATCATGTCGATCTAGATTCCAAATGCAATACTGATCATGAGACAAATTGAAGCATACCAAAACAAGAAAAGAGGAGCAACCCACCATGCCTTTTTAAGTCTAAAGTTCAAGAATATACAAACCAAAGGCAAAAAAAGGTAAGACACAGTGTAGTTATAAAGCAATAATATTTTTGAATAATGACACCAAAGTACGATATTGTTAGAGTCAAGCACAGCATAGTAACTGTATAGCCGTGAAAGAAAATGGATGGATTGTGCATGCCAGAAGATGAATTTGACAATCAAGACCTTCAAAATTCCATGGAGCCTATACATATATATAGTGAGTGAGGCATTAATTTGAAGAAGAAGCTTGTAGCAACAAATTAAAGTAATGCCGTTGCTTTCTTTTTGAACCAAGCTAGTGCGTAACAGAGCAGGTCTTAAGTTCAAGAAAATACAAACCGCAGCCAAAGCAGGCAAAGACAACAGCGGTAACAAGACAAAAGATTTTAGGACAAACTGGATATATGTCACTCATCGAAGCTTCTTACAACTGAAACTCAAGAAAATACATGGGCAAAAGCACACAAAGACAACAGCGGTAACAAGATAAACAAATGATTTTAAGATTAAAAAGAAAAGGATGAAATATTCCCAATTTAAACACTCAACAGTGCTATATAATAAAAACCGCAGCCAATTAGATCCCGAGATATATCAACAACATATGCTTTAGTCCAGTACTCACTGTTTGAGAACATAAACAAATAAATTGAAGGAAAAAAGCCGATGCAAAGTAAGCAAACAAACCTGCGAGAATGTTTCTCATTCTTAAGAGGGAAATCATGGCGAATGAATCTCTAACCAACACCGACAGAGAGGAGAGAGGAATTAGGGATTCACGACTTGAGGCGAGATGTGAGAGCGAGAGGACCTGAGGCCTAGGGCCGACTGGCGAGGGCTGAGCTGGTTTAAGTTAGGAATTTTCTTTAAAAAAAAAATTGCAAGTCGGGACCGTGGACTAACCCGCTGCATTATCAACCCCAATATGATCAGGGCCTATCTGAAAATTTGGAACAGAAAAGATATATAGTGAAAAAAAATATATTCATATATTAAAATGTGAACTATATGGAGTGTAATAAAAAATCCTTATGATTATTGGACCATTGATTTACTTATTAATATAAACTTAGGTAGATATCTTCTATTCTGAAGTTGTGAATTCCTTATAAATGCAGTTGTCACATATATCTCAATGTAGTTGTGAATTTGTTATATATTAAAGCCGTCAATTTTTGTTGTGGCTCACTATTCTAGTTGTTTGACTTCTCTTGAATAAATAACAATAGATAAGTAGGTATTAAAACGATAAATCATGCTCCCTCAGGTCCTAATTATAGGACATATTTAACTAACTTTGGAGAAATTAAGGATAGTGGTTAAATTAGTTAATCATATCTATTTTTCTAAAATACCCTTATTTAAAATTTAAAATGGTATCCAATTATGTTGATTTTCTGTTTTTTCTTGTATCTCTTCTATCTTACACATGACTTCTCCAAGCTCTCACATAATTCGGCGTGGTCAATCTCCCTCAAAAACTTCCGATCTACTCTTATTAAATTATTACTGTGTTTAATTATTATTGAGAAAGTATCAATAGGGGGTATTTTGGGAAGAAATTGATAAAAATTAGAACTTTGTCCTATAATTAGGATCAAGATCAACTCTCGAATGTTGTCCTATAATTAGGACCGGAGGGAGTATTAAATTAAGCCCTCTTATAAAATGGAGGCTTCAGTCATCAAAGTTCAAAAAGAGAGAAATACAGCCTGAAATACATAACTGAAAATCAAAAGAAAAAAATTAGTCAGAGCATTGATTTCTACTGAATTGAAGTTTCAAGAAAAATTGATTGAATTCATTGACTCAAGCACAAGCAAAGATGAAAAAAAATGAGGCTTCTTATTGTGCACGTTAAAATAGCAAATGCCCATCAATTAACTTTCTTACATTATATATCATTTATATGTTAGGAAAATTAGTTTGATATAAAAAGAACAAATATAAATACTTTAAAATAATTTATTTTACTTTCTTAATCTCTCAAAAAACAAAAGGTCAACTGTATCTTATATTAAGAACTGTGGTAGTACAATGATTGAAACAGTGCATCCCAGTCAGGGGCGAAGGACTTTATATATCAGAAAGAATTCATCTCATGCATGCAGTAAATTAATACGAGTACAGTGGTTTTCTCATAACAAATGTGAATCTACTCACATGCTATACTTAACGTTAATGCTATGAGCGGTGGACTGTTCCGTGTGTTTTGCATTTTAATGTTCATAAGCATCTCGAAAGTAAAATATTATGCATGTGGTATTATACAATATATATATATATATATATATATTATGCATGTGGTCTTCCAGCAACTTATTGGCTCTCGTCCTAAATATATTAAGAAAACTAACAAAATTACTTTATAGTATTTAATTATATCATTCTTTCTCCAAACCATTTTATGTAACTTATAAACTGATATATAATATAATAATACGTAATATATGATATGATTAAATAATTTATTTGTTAGTTGCGTTTGAATTGGGTTGCTTGAAGAAGTCAGTTCTATCAAAAATAATGGAACGGAATTGAGCTCCACCCCTGCCCCTGAGAACCCATATCTAGAGACCTATGTCGTTTTTGTTTTTTTGCGGGATCAATAGTATTTAATTCCCAACCTTAAATTGCAATCGTTTTTATTATTATAAACCCAAACTATCGCTACTTCATATTTGCTTCTACAAAAGGTTATTCAAATGTCAAATTCTAGAGTAGACAACTATCATATTCATATATATAATCATCCATGTAATTAAATTAACAACATCATAAAATCACAAGAATAATCATATATTTGTGGAAAGATAAAATATATAAATTAAAAACATCAAAGATAAAATCATACAACTCTGATTGCCTTGATTTTGGAGAGATAATTATTTGAATTTGATTTTTTGGATAGAGGATGATGAGATGGCTTGATTTCTTTGAAAAGATACCGCAAAAAATGATGACATAGCCCTTGATATTTGGAAAGATAATGGCACACGTGTTTTTCTCTAAAAAATTGAATTTAATTCTCAAGGGATAAAAAGATGTAATAATTTGAATTAAATCCCTTCTTGAATTTTAATCAAATATATCCTTTAAGAGTATGAAGACATGTGACATCATGATAATTGAGATTTGATAATATCTTTTGGATTCTCATGAATTTTCTCTAATTAATTCTCATGATAAGATGTGGGAACTTGGGGTGCAAGGCTTGGTGGCACTATATAATAGCTTGTGGGAAAAGAAACCATCTAAAATGACCCTCATGCCCTTCATTAATGGTGTTGTAATACCTTCTTTTGACTTGGAAAGAAGGAAACCTTGTGAAATCACTTTCCTACCCTCCATTAATTTCAGATAGCCACGTTTTGTGTCTTCATGGGTCATGGAAAACATGTATATGAGCTTATGTAGTGGTCATAGGGTTCATTTAAGGAGCATAAGTCATAAATTAACACATGGATCCTTTAGCCTATATGAATTTTCACTTTTCCTGTAGTCTATCATCCTCCTTCTAAGGTCGATTGTCTTTTTTACTACAATTCCTTACTTTCCCTACAATAAGCACAACCAAAAAAACCTTTGTACAAATCAGCTTAATCTGTAGAAATAAAAATATGACAATTTTACCATTTTTAGCAATCATTTTGTGCAATACCTTCTAATCCAAAACCATCAGAATAATTGCATTTAAGCACAACAATAATCATAAAATCCCATAAATAGATATAAAAATATATAATAATGATAAAATCCCACAAATAGATATAAACAAAGTCTCATGAATAAATTGAAAGTTTGGAAACCGTTTACAAAATTAATAATCCCCCGTCTTTGACATAATGCAAATCTACAAATAAAAAGATGGTTAACATTACTCATCAAACAAAACAAATTTGCAAGTTGAGTATTTAATTATCATTAGTTAATGATCTTTACAGGTATAGAAAAGATAAAAGGTGTGATCTGAACATTAGGCATAATTAATTCTCCACAAAGACAGAGTGTTAAGGAGCCATGGAAAAAACTTTGCTTACACTACCCCTAAGGCTTTAAGCCTATCTCTTCTTTGTTGGATAGCCTTTCTTTGTTGGGAATGCGCCCCAAAAATTGATCTTGCATATGCCTCCTATCTTGCCTGTGTTTCTCTTAATCATACCATATCCCCCTTCCCCCCAATCGGTCCCCCAAGAGTTCTTGACCAACCAGTAATCTTCCTCCTTCTCTGTAGTTCCATAGCCGATGATTAATATGGCATGGTTAGGAATTCTGAACCACCAGCAGCCTTCTCCTTTATAGACTCCCTATCCAAATTAAGGGAAAACGAAATTACTAGCACAAGAACATATGGATCAAGGGACTCAAAAAGGTCATAATGAGAGAAAAATGACCAAAGGGCTTTTGGTAATTTATCATAGTACTTAGCAACAAACATTTAACCTCATCATTCTCTATTCATTGACTCACCTCCGTGTGAGAATGAAAATTACTGCTCGCATGCATGATAACACATATCGGCTATTGGTAAACTAGACATTTCAATGCTTTGTCAGATATTGGCGTTAAAAACCAACTCTCATAGCCATCAATGGTGCTGAGTTTCTTTTGCTGCCTCTGAAAAAAAGAAAGAAAGTAACATTGATTTAAAAAAATTCACACACTAAAGCAACAAAATATAATTAATACCCACCATCTTTCTCTTTTCCTTATGCCATCTTTCTCCCACCAACTTGCAAGGGCTATTGGTGCCAGAGTAGGGATAATCAGATGCTGACATAATCCCACGATCACAGTAGACATAGTCAAGTGCCTGAATGATGCACCCCCCTCGCACCCACCGTTATCCTTATCACAGGATACCAATAGCGAATTGGACATGATCTTCTCGAGCCCTTCAATGGCCCCAACAGCAGAAAATGCCCAACAAGCACCACCTGTAAAAATGAACTTACGTTATATATTTTGATTACTAAAAGGCTAACTTCTCTAATAAAGTAAACTTACAATAATCTCCCTGATTTTTTACATCCGTAACGGCCCCTTTTGTCCTCCAATCCCAAGAGGATGGAGCATCCGGACATTGTATTTTGTTTAAATCAATTTCTTGCGTGCTTTTCATATTGACGAATTCCCACCAATGAATGCCTAATTTATGAGTTAAAGCATCCATGTAAATAATAACTCACTGAAGAACTAAAGAATCCTTAAAAGAACAAAAGAAATAAAAGAAACATTATGAAAGCATGCCTTGACATATCTCTAAAATGAGTTCTATGCAATGATGAACAATTGTTTTGTTGCACCCTATTGCAACGGACCCCTTTCTAGGCAAAGGAGGGCCCCACCTACACAAAGGAGGAAAATAGTTTGACTAAGCAAACTTAACAAATATAATATTACAAGTTATGTGCAATTATATATGCATTTGATACTCGCCCTTACCCGGGAAACTTAGTTGGCACCAAAACAGCCTTTTCTAGTATGGTATTGTTGTCTAACAATTTCATGATGTCCATCTTAACATCAGGGCACCCACGAATAGTAACCCTATAGATAACATGTAAGTGAGATGTTAAATGCAAATAAATCTAGGAAGAAAAATAATACATGACAATATATTTACAGTGATTTCATTATTCATGTTGAGTATTAATTGTAAAATGTCTTATATATTTACATAGTTAAGGCATCCTAACATTGTTACCCTTAGAGCTTATTACTTGTCTGTTTATGAGAAACTTCTCATCTATGATTATATACCCAATGGAAATCTTGCTGCAGCTATTAATGGTAAGTTGATAGATTCTTTCATCTTTTTTTCCTTTAAATCTAACACTGTTCTTTATTATGTCAAATACCAGGTGAGTTTGAGTTTTAAAACTTGAACTTGAAGTAGTTGCATTCATGAATAATTATACTATCCAACTATTTGATTGTTTGGTTTCATGTTCAATGTCTTCAGGGAAGGCTGGAATAGTTGCATTCACGCCAATTTCTTGGGCAGTTCGGCTGAAAATCATGAAAGGAATCGAGAAAGGATTGGTCAACCTGCATGAGTTTAGCCCCAAAAAGTATGTTCATGGAGATTTGAAACCAAGTAACATTGCTTGGGAACAACATGGAACCCCACACTGATTTAAGACTAAACCCCACGTGTAACCTGGAACCTCTCGAAAAGTGGATTAAGGTCTTATATTTAAGACTAAATTAAGTAAGAAAACCCCTCGACTAGGCCAGTAGCTCACATATCTAGGATGAGAGGGAGAAGTATATCTTCTTGCAAGCATGGGCACATCATGTATATAAAAATTTGTTCCATATGTATATAAAATCCATTTGGCTGTCAATCCTTTTGATGCATGTTTTGGTCAAGGTTTGTCAATCCAAATTCTGATTGAAATAATGAATGAGCTTGTACTGTTAAACACACACACACACACACATATACATGAGAGTTTAACAGAAGGGAGGCAAATAGCGGAATTGAATATTGAAGGTGCCAGTGAGTGAGAGGGGTGAATAATAATGAAGGAAGTGAAATGGTGAAGTACAAGTGAGTGACTAAGTCTCCATTCTCCCTTTGTGACATAGGCATCCAAGGGAGTTGCGCATGCTCTAAACTAATCCCACCATGGTTGCTCTAAACTAACAAGTGAGTGTGTGATTTAGATCTCAGGGGCAGTGACATAGGCATATGAGGGATTAGCAACTTCTTAAAGTTTACGGGGACACAATCTCACCAATTTGCAACGTTTCATTCAATGTTTGTTGTCATCACCTTTTGACTTCAACCCCCAAGAATGATCATTCCCAATTTTTCTATTTTTAGTGCTTCTAGTTTACAGCACATATTATTTCATATCTTGAAATAAACAAAAACTTTGCCACCTGGCCCTAATTTAATTGAAACAAGAAGAGTCCACCATTAATTATCCCAATGGTAGCATCTCTGACCTCGCTATGTTGAGGTTCTAACTTGGAACTTTACGGGACGTGCAAGGTGTAGAAGTGTGTGTAAATTCTATCAGGTAATATTCTATGGAAAAAGACTGAACTAGTATTATGAAGAAAACTGAACTACACTGGATGCATTTAAAGCTGGTTGGAAAAAAAACTGGAGAGATGAATGATGAGAGGATCATACCCATGTTTTGGTGGGAATCCCCACCTCCAAGCCTTCTTGCCATTCTCCATTGCCGATAAGCTAGGTCCCAACACTGAATCTGAATTTGCCTATGCCAATGCAGGGGCTTGGGAGCTCCAATTTTAGACTGTTGCTTCTCTGATGGAGGGGGCTTTGGGAGCTTTGAGAGAACCGTAAAACATAGAACAAGCACCCTTCTCTAAAAATGTGCTCCACCCGTTTGGCGTGCCCGCATACTCTATTGAAAATAGGGGACAGGCTGAAAATAACTAAATGGGAAATTCTGGGTTATTTTTTGCAATACCTTCTAATCATGCTCAAAGCTTCCAATGAGCAAAGTTTCAGTGACACTTTATTTACTACGTACTATAATTTTATTACAACCAAAGGAAGTCAAATCATATTAAAACTTTTAGTTAATTTTAATGAGCAAAGTTTCAATGGAATGTGATTTACTATTATTTTATAAAATTAATACTCCCCCGTCTTTGACATTATGCAAATCTACAAATAAAAAGATGGTTAACATTACTCATTGAATGTTAGGCATAATTAATTCTCCACAAAAACAAAGTTTTAAGAGCTATGGAAAAAACTTTGCTTATCCTGCCCCTTGCGTGGTGTCATTTATTTCTTCAAGACAAATATTTAACAAATTCACAAACGTTAAGTTTTTATGGTGGCTTTATACGTATTTGATTAAAAAATAAAAGTGCCATTTATATATTTAAAGTGATTTTAGTGTTCATAGTTGAATAAAAAGAATGAAAGAAAGCGAATGAAATCAGGGGTTGCTGTAAATGAATACTAAAAATAATATTAATTGCAAAATGACATGTAATATTGACAAAATAGAGGTACATACGTAGTAGCCAATGGTGAACACGTTGCAAGTCTGATATAGAATTGAGATATTGGAGTCAAATCCTCTTTATCATGTTAAGCCGAGACACAAGATGGCAAGCGCGATTAAAGTTTTTGAATGGTTATAACTATAGGAACAGAGTTGCAATGAGTTGGTTATATGCATTTTCATATTTAAATTATACACTTTAAAAATGTTATACATTTTCATACCAAGGTAAAACGAGCAACTCCTCCCCCGTGCGTTGCGCGGGGAGCACCGTTTACAACATTACTGCCTTTTCAACTAACATTTTTTAAAACACAATAGTCAAACATTCAATGCCATAAATAAACACATCAATATTATGTGATAATAATTGTTGTTGGTACAAACATGTCATACGTTCCAGGAACAAACCACAACAATCATCATTTCAAATTACAAAAGATCTCCTTGTAAACAACATTTGTTGTTGTTCTCTGGACATTTTTGCCAACCCAAAGTTAAAGAAAACTTAAATGGGAAAAGTCAGATTTCAATTTTTAGCAGCAGGTGAAATTGAAAAACAAAAAAAGAAAAATATTGTAGGAAAACCCAACTTTAAAGGTCAAATCAATATATCCAAGCCCCAACGTTTGTAGTATTAGGTATGGCACTAGAGTTAGCTTAAAAATTGAAGGGTGTACATTTATTTGGTGTCTCGTGTTCTAGCTGGAAATCAAATATGCTATTAAGAATGCAACACAGAGAGAAATTAAAGGTATTGCCGAAATGGTGTTTCATGCTGTGGCATTAAAATGACATGCATATCAACGCCAAATGATGACTCTAAACTTATGAATATAACAGCTTTGAATAATTGAATCAACGCCAAATGATAGGCAATATGTTTTCCTTCGTTCAATGCAGCAGAACATACAATAGGCGGCTTTAATGGCTAAACAAAAGGCAATGACAACCTAGTGTGAAATCTGATCTATTGATGCATCAAATCAAAATCCAAAATCCCTAGGTCCAACGCTTTCATTAAAATAGGTTGACTATTAAAGAAAAAATGAAAAGTATGTATTCAACATACTATATTGGAAAAGGTCACTATTTATTTAAAAAGGATGTGCAATCGGAGGTTATTCAATTATTTATCAGGTAGTAAAGGTAGGTGTATTTTGAAAAGCATAATACTTTTTATGTCATGAATTGTGAAGTGATGCAGATGAACTTTTTGGCTAGGCAAAGCTAAAGAGACCTTAAATGGGTAAAGTCTCCTTTGGCTGTTTTGCAACATGTGACATTGAAACACTAAAGAAGAAAAGTATTGTAGGAAAAAGCACCTTGAAAGATCAAATCAATACAACAAAAACCAATGACAACTTGGTGTGAAATCCCAGCTATTGAGGTATCAAATCAAAATCCACAAGTCTAACGCTTTCATGAAAATATGTATACTATTAAAGAAAGTTAAAAAAGTGTGTGAATCACATACCTTATTGAATTAGGGTTGCAAACTCTGATATAAGCAAATCCATCGCCACTGTGAAAATGTTGGATGAATAAAATGGGCAAGAACCAAAAGGTATAAACAAAAACACACATAACCCTGCACAAAAAAAAACGCATAACCACCAAGCATTATATATACCAACTAATCTAATATTCCGGAGTCTCAAGACAGGGTAAACACCAACAGCCAACGCACCATTGTCATCCAACATCACTACCACTTCCTTGCTGTATATACCACTGGATTGCCCCAGTCCTGGCTCGACCAAAGCCTTCAGAATCCCATAGACATCTACACATGTAACAGGAAAAACACCAATAAGGTTTTAATCCATAATGAAGAATTTTAAGAAGGTGTTAAAAAAATGTATACGTCATACCAACTAATCCCCCAAGGACTGTTAACACTACTCAGAATGTGAGACACAGCCCACAGGGCAAAACAATGTTTTGGCAAGTCAATCGAAGTGAATTCAAAATGGGTGGTGGGAAGGAACTTAATATAGAACTTAGCCCGACAACCCTCACCACTCCTACTGACTAAGGGGGTGTTTGTTTTGGCGATTGGATAAGTAACTTATTTTTACTTAAACTTATGGAATCTTAAGATTGGAAAAAAGTTAGATTGGGTAAAATGATGAGTGTTTGGATTAGCGATTGGATAAGTAACTTAAAGTAACTTATGTAAAAGTGAATGATGTTTGGTTTGACTTTTGCATAAGTGATTTTTGTATTAATTAAGGAAAAAAAATTGAAAAAATTATGAAAAATGAAAAAATGAAGGACTAATTGTGGAAAAAAAACTCATTTGCAACTTAATTGCCAAATGGGACATCGGAAGATATCTGCATTTGTTAAAGTAGCATTCTTGGTAATAAATTAATCCAAACCATCCAATGGCGATAGTGTTACCACAAGACACATACTCAAAATTTGGCAATGGTACAATTTTAAATAAAATTATATCAAACTCTAATTTAAATTGGTACACTCCAAAAGTCTTTTCTATTGTGCACCTTAAGCTTAAATTTTATAAATTATATCAAACTCTAATTTAAATATTAAATCCTAACTCATATTTTCACATAACTCAAAATCTAACAAAATAAACCGATTAAAATCTCAATAATACCTCCAATAATCTAAATAAATTATTTAAACTAAATTTAATGGGTAAAAACACTATATATAAATTAATTTATGACATGTGTATAAAAAAATTGATTATAAAATCATAAAACAACTAAATAATAAATCTAAACTGATTAAAATTAATTATTAATTATTCTCTACATTTCTACAGTCATATATTAACAAAACTCAAAACTTGCCTAAACTCTTATTCCAAAGTATTCTCTAATTAGTAGAAGATTACTATCTAAAGAAAGAGAAAATTATTTAGAACATTTTTCATAAAAGAAATTTTGTTATTAGAAGTGATTTTGAGTACATCATTGATCCCAAAAATATGAAAATACTCCTATCAATATTTTTTTATACACACACAGGCACATAAGCTTAATAAGCTTCATTTTGAGGCTTATAACTTTTTCCAACTTATGACTTTTTTCACCTTAAATCCAATCGCTGAAACAAACACCCATATTTAATCAAAACACTGTTCAAGTCCAATTACTATACTATTCAAGTCCGATTGCCTGAGAAATCGCCCAAACAAACACACCGTAAGAAATTGGTTTTTCGGTAGCATTTGCCTTCGCTGAAGATAGGGCCAAGTTGCTCTATAACACGATCTTCATCCATCACAGCTATCTTGTGACACCTCTCTCTTTGTCTCTGTCTTTGTCTCTGTCTCTATCTCTGTCTCTGTCTCTCTTTCTCTCTTTGTATGCACAGTACAGAGTGGACGTAGAAGTTAGCTGGAAAATACGACGTGCAGGTCGGAAAGCTTAACTGAAATGGGTCGACATGACATCTGAAATGCAATACCAAAATAGGAAATATGAAAGAACTATCTCGGGATATTAAAAATGTAAAGTCAACATAAAAAAGAGCTCATCTTAACATCTCATCCTTCAATTCACCCAATTGTTTTTATTTCTTTCTTTACCATCATCAGGTAACGTTAGCTGTAATATATATACATACATTTTGTCTAGTAAAAAAAATTACCAAGGACACATATCTCACCAAAGTTGAAGTTAAAGTTAATATAAAATTTCTTAATTATCTTTGACTTGCTTATTGCTCATTTCCTATGGTTTAACCATTTAAAATATTATCCCCTATATTTTTAGAAAACAAAATTATACAGTTTATGAAATTCAGTGATTAAAGTTTTTAAACGGTTATAACTATGGGAACAGAGTTGCAATGAGTTAATTATATGCATTTTCATATTTAAATTATACACTTTAAAAATGTTATGCATTTTCAAATTAAGGTAAAATACTAGCCCCTATCAAAAATAATTTTTGATAGGGCCTGGGGATGCCAACTCGTCCTTTGAATACAACCTTTCAGAAGTTTTGAGGAATTGAAGACGCTTTTGTCTTATTTGTTTGGGGTGGATGACTTTTCCAAATTATAAATAATTTGCCACACACATAAATCATCACCCTTTCACAACTCAACTAGCAAATGATGCTTTTGCTAACTTCTTTAACGAGAAGAGAGTTGGAACAATTCAATTAACAAAGGGTGATTTTAATAACTTCTTTAACGGGAAGAGACTTGGATATGTGTTTGCATGCATTAGCTTATTTTTAATGATTTTGAGATACACAGGATAAAATATGTGAGAAGATTTTTTTTTTTTTGTTTTAACCAAACACCCACTTAGATGAAGTGAACACTTCTTACACCAAACTTTTCAACCTTTCGTTTTCATTAATTCCAAAGTTTAGAGTTTCTTGAATTTTTCGGCTTAAGGTGTAAATTTATATAAAATGTTTTCCCAACATTGAACCTGGCACCACAAAGTTTTATTGGGTACAAGAATACACATGAACTATTTAAAATGGGGTAAACATGACAGAATTGTTAATCTCAGAAAAGAGTATGTTACTCTATATTTGTGGGGCCCATAAGATTTCTTTGTGCATAAAGTAACTGCGTTTGCTAAATTAATGGTTTTGTTATTTTTGGCTCATTTTAAAGTATTCATGCGTTATGTGCCGGATACAATTATGGGAAAATATTAGAGATAGATTTGTACCTTAACCCTAATTTCTTGGCCCCATCTGCGGCAATTAATAGGCGTGATTAGAGATCCAAAATTCTAATGGGATACTTCCAATTGTCGACTTGCATTGGGAAGATGACCTGCTAGATTTGGGTTATTATGCGAGTATATTTCCTAAATGTTGGAAAATGAAGATATTGTTTCATCCAAAATCCCCTGCAATCGAGCATCAACAGGAGAGACCAAAGAAGAGGAAATATTCTTTAATAGATGGCTCAAAGGTATCGATGACATACATCCACACCAACTAGACGAGGATCCTTTATTTGAGTAATATTATTTGTTGTGAGTCTCTCCCAACTGCTTCCTTAGATTTAAGAATGAGATGATCCCAATCACAAAAGAGATGAAGCGAAACCAGTTTGTGAGGATTAGAGATCTGAGATGGAACTTCACTGATAATAAAATTACAAGAAAGCAAGGATAAGTGTGTTAAAAACTTGCAAGTTGTGAAAAATTAGATGACATTTGAGAGCCATCAAAGTCATTGGCACTAAGGTGGAATAGACAATGTTTGGGGAGGAGCTTACCTTGAAGCCAACTACAATTCAGATTGAGGCCAACACGTGACCCGTTGGATTGAATGTGACCCCATCCCATAAGCAACAAGTTGTACCAATTTCCAAGTTGATGATGATATGGTTTCAGATTCATCACAAAACTACGAAGCGATAGAAGAACTACCACGTTTTTGAAATGAAAATTGAGTTTAGACATGTAAAAGATACGCTTTGCTTGATTAGGAGAGAAAAACTGAAGATCAATGGGCTGATAGAGAAAATGATAAAGTGTTTCTAAATTAGAGAAAAACACTAAGAAAAAGTGATTAAATTCATAATAATAGTAATATTTATATGAACTAGATATGGGCAACATGTTTCTTTTTTTCACCTTTGAGATAATTTTAGAAAGCATTTGTTTTTTTTTTCAATATTTCTTCACCTTAAAAAAATCTATAGGAACATATGGGCTATAATTAAACTCTTTTTGTTATATCACTCCACGCATATAAGATTATTGTATCACTTCTTGGACTGTTAAAAGTCTATTCGGCTGAAATATAGATTAAGGCCTATATTGTGGGAGGCCAATACTTGTATGGGTCTATCTAATATACATATGTATGTATTCTTAACAAGGTATTAAAAACCGGACCGGTTATTGAACCGGTTGAGGCAGTGAGTCAAGGGTCAGTGGGTCAGATCGGGGTCAACCCGGGGGTCAGACCGGTCATGATTTATAAAAGATAATTTAAAATTTACAAAAAAAAATTAATGTTTGATTATAAATTATATTTTAATAAAAATAGTAAAATATCCTATTGAACAACCAAAATAATTGATGTATATATAGTATTTTTTGCTGGATATATATAGTATATATATATTTTTTGACCCAGCTGATATATATACTTTGTGAATAGAATTCTACTGCCCGCCTCTTTTTTTAAATTCTGTACTTTATATTTAAATATTTATCAACCTATCAACATAAATGCATTTTATCATTTATAAAAAAAAATATGAGCCATGGGAGAACATGTTGGTAAATGGGAAGCTTTGGAAAACGAGAATACAGTAAAATTAGTAAATTATTGAGCCCAACCACCTGCAACACGTTTTGACAGCTATCAATAGCAGAGCCTTTTTTTCCCCTTCCTGGCTTCTTTTCAATCACAATCTCTCCATGGCTCGACCTCTATTTTTCGCCTTTCCGTTGTATCTTCTCTCAACTGAAGTGCACCATCCCCAGAAATCGTTCTTTTCCTTTGTCTTTCATGCGTTCTCCTTCAAAAAAATTTTCTGCTGTAAGCTTCCTCTTACATCTCCTCCACTATTTTCTTTCTATTATTGCCCCTTTTTCTTCTTTCTCTGGAAAAAATCGTCTTCTTCTTCTTGGAGATAAACCACCTTCTTTAACTGCAGAGTGCATTCCGCCCGAGTAGCAACATCAACCGGACCGGACAAGTGACCGGGTCGCTGGTTTCCGGTTCAACCCGCCCAGTCCGGTCCGGTTTTTAATACTATGATTCTTAGGCATTAAACAAAATCTATTGATGGTGCCCAAAAAAAAATCTATTTATATATACTTGTATTCATAATCAGATTGAGAAGAAAATGTCCCTTTGGGCACACCCTATAAAATTAGAACGGTAAAAAATTCGCTCTTGGGAAATTCATTCTTATATATATATATATATTAGCCGAAAGAGTCAACTTAATTATATAATCACTAATAGCCGAAGCCAAAAAAAAAAAAACCACTAAAAAAAATCCTAACATACAACCTAACACATAACTCACCCAACAACACAAAACACAACTCATCCATCTATGAGAAATACCAGCAGCCTCTTCGCTATATCCTTCTGATTTGCATTGGATGTACTTACTTTATTCTTCCAGAAATCCTCAACCAGCTTATATGAGTCATATATAACCCATGCAGGATTTACTTCTTCATCTCTAAGCATATCTGCATCTCACCTTCCATATCCACCAACACAAGGTTGCAGCAATGGATTTCTGATAATCATTCATGTATTTATTCACTCTGTTTGAAAAAGCAAAACCTCACTGTGTTATGACCTTAATTACTTCTTTTTAATAAAAAAAATATTGATGAGTTGTTCAGGGATTTGGATCCCATCCATTAAGGCTTTCTTAATTGAGCATCTATTAAAGAATATTAATCATTACATTGTAGGACTAATTTTTGTTGAGTCTCTCCCAGTCGCTTCCTTTAAGAATGAGATGATTCCAATCAACAAAGGGATGAAGTGAAACCAATTTGTGAAGATTAGAGATCTGAGATGGAACTTCACCAATAATAAAATTACAAGAAAGCAAGGATAAGTGTGTTAAACTTACAAGTTGTGAAATATTTGATGATATTTGAGAGCTGAGCCATCAAAGTCATTGGCACTAAGGTCAAGCCTTTGAAGATGGGTAAGGTGGAATAGAGAATTTTTGAGTTTTTTTCATCCCATCCTCATTGGTTAAAAATGATAACCGTGAACGTTAGTTTTTCTTTTCTTTTTCTTTTTTTCTTTTCACAGTTAGATGAGAAAAGGTAAATACCAAGTGCTAACATGCACGATAATCTCACTTATTTTGAGTTTTTGTTGAGTTCAATAATTCAAACTTGGTTTTGTTTACAAGGGTCCAAAAATAAGGAACGTATAATTATATTGAAGGACTAGCTTTATAAATTATTATTGTTATTGAAAAGGTCCTCAAATTCACTGCTCACATTAAGTTAAAAGCATTAGTTGAACTATGGATATTTAAGATTGGCAAAACGTACATATACAAATAAAAAGATAGTTAACATTACTCATCAAACAAAACAAATTTGCAAGTTGAGTATTTAACTATCATTAATTAATGATCTTTAAATGTATAAAAATGACAAAAGGTTTAGTACTGTAAAGTATTTCTTTTATTTATTTAAGCCGTGTTATATTTCTATTTTACTGGAAAAAAAGTATTTTTTTTTTAAAAAAGCGTTATATTTTAATAGAGTTGCATACTAATTTTTTTATATTTTATGAATTACATAATGTTGTTGTTGTTGTTGTTGTATTATTATCATTATTATAAAAATCGTTATATTTTAATAGAGCAACTTTTAGACGTTAAATAAACTCTTTAAAAGTTACATCTAATTTTTCAATTTAAAGAGATATTACCTCATGAATTCATGGCTATAGAAAGTAGATATAATAGAAAATATTAATGCGCACCAAGGTGAGGGGTAGTTCTTATCGTTTGATTGGGTAAAGGGTATAATCCCTTTCAAGACTCAAAGCGCAAAAGATTTTTATCTCTTCCAACAAGTACGCTTATCAGGATTCGAAATTATATTCTTCTTTTTAGGGGGTTTGGTCGCTTACCACTTCAACCAACAGCTTGTTAGTGGTGAGCGGTTGTTTTTTTTTTTGTTTTTTTGGGGTCAAGTGAGCGGTGGTTCTTTAAGTAATGCAGTGCACATCAAATATTTATCACTTTTTTTCAGAATTATCCTATTGATTACATATATCAAGGAAGTTTGTATCAATAATAGTTTCAATGCTAATGATTTTGATTTTAGAAGGTATTTAAGGGAAACCAACATAAATTTTTGAGAAATGACTATTTTAACTAATATCCTTAATATTAACCAAATTAGTAAAGTTGACCTCATATTAAGCACATGGTATTAAACTTTTATAAAGGACCAAAAACAATTGAGTTAAATTCGTAAGCTAATATGGATTTTAGTCTCACCTTTCACCAAATCATGCTCTCATGGGGTGGCATAAAAAACTTAAGAGTCCTCATATGTGTTTTCTTTGATCTCCAATCCCTTCCTCTTTTCCACGCATATAAAACAAAACAAAACAAAAAAATAACTAAATAAAAAATATTACCAAAACACTTCCATGTCCCGGATCATAAAATGTTTTTCAACATCAACAGATATCGTTTGTTAAAAAATATGACGACATGAATATTATAGAGAATGATGGAATGAGCAAAAGAGCTTTTGAGTGAGATGTATACCTAAAATCTAATTAATTTGGGATTAGCTTATGAGGCACAATAAGATAAATACAAAATAATTTTAAACAACAACACCTCAACATATTGATACCAAGCGGAATGTTTTTTTTTTCCTCTCCCTTTTTGTGTGTGTGTGTGTGGAGCATCTGACATCCTAAACCTATCTTCTTTTAACTCAGAGGATTTATTAGGGGGTCTAGACTAATCCAAATATTTAATACTGCTATATTCCCAGAACTTGAAATCGAGACCTCTAGTTAAGCTAGTACAATCCCTTTCAAGTTGAAGCAAACACCAAGCGGAATGTTATTATAACTAGAAGACTCTACAACATCCATTATATGTGTGTTCCATTTTTCGCCATTGCCCATTCAGTTTTTCCAGCTCCATCTCCTTCAGATGAATTTCACTAAGTAGGCCCTCAGCTTGTGCCTAAAATAAAGAAAGGAAGACAGTTTATTAAACGCATGCACGCAAAGACTCAATACAGTTATATATAATAGTGAAGTGTTTATGAATAATGAAGCAAGAAGAAAAGACCTGTTTTACTGCAAGTTGCTCAATTAGACTGTGAAGCTGTTTATCCAATGCCTTCTCTCTTTGAGCTGCGTATTAAGGAAAAATTATTGATGCCCGTGCATTTTATGCAAACTATCACTCAAATGACACTACTGCGAATGCCAAAAGAGGGCAGGTACACAAATATAATTGATTAGACAAATTAGATGACCACATGTCCTTAAAAAGATTCATGTGGCTTTAAGTAGGGTCCGACTTTGAATTAACCATTGATTTATATCTGTTTCCAAAATTATATATACCAAAACCCACTTTATACCATTTCCAAGAAAAAGTACAGTCGAAATATGAAAAGGATCCAAAGGGAGAACAGATGCTATAAGAAAATATACGCCATTTAAAGGAACGAAAGCACTGCAAATAAATATGGGGCTGAATAAATATTAACTAAATGTAAATACAGTCATCTCTAATGTACAGCAACAACTGCATGTTATCCCAACAAATTATAAACAGTACAGTGAGGAAGGATTGTTTTGGGGAAAAAAATATATGTAGAACGGCAAATTTTGGGTACTGGTAATCATTTTCGTTACTCTTACAGTTTGAGGCAACACAAAGACCCCTAACTGACCTTGAGGTCAGGTAAAAAATGTCGGACTTTCTAGAAAAGTATCCTCTGCTTTAGACATCCCCATAAAAAAATAAATAAATTGATGAATGATTAATGCAGGTGGGAAGAAGATATACCAGGGGAAGGGTGCTTAAGAGCATTTTCCTGCATTTCAGCCCACTTTTTCTCCAATTTTTGTACAATTTCTTCCACTGAACTCTGAAATAATTATATCACTTTTTATGCCAATTCTTGCGATTTATCCCTTCTCTCCTGCTCTTAGTTATGTTGTTATTCATCCTCTGGCCTCTGCTAAGTCCAACATGCTTCTAGAGATGATTATTTCATTTTTTTTAATATTTTAATTTCTGAACATATTGATATCAAGCAGAATGTTACAATTATAAGACTTTAAATCTCAAGATCCTTCCATGTTTGTAACAATTAACTTTATCTTTTTGCCCAAAATAAAAAGAAACAAATATTTTATATATCTTTGTTGATATCTTTTTTAAGATTAAGGATAAAATAATTTTAATATAAAAGCCTTAATGCAGAAGATACTTATAACAAAAGGAGAGGCATAACGGTCAGAGAAGAAACAAGATATTCGGAGTAGAATTGCAAATTACACGCACACATATCTCTCTATAAGCATATGATCTTTTCATGGTAGATTTTGGCGCTTTCAATGGCCATTTTGAAACCCTTGCAATTTACTAAACACTAGTACATATAAGTATATAACTCATGCAACAATTTATTAGACACGACAAGATAATCCACAAGCATTATCACCTGGTTATTTTCATTGATAATGAAAATTGATATTTTGCAATTAGTATGAGAATTAAATTCATCAAGTTTCTGCTGAAAAATTTATCATATTTTCATAATCATTAACGTCAATCTTAAAAACTTGTAATACCGGATGGATCTATCAATAAATGAATACACTTTTTTTACTTCTTATTTCCTAATTTCCTGTATTTAAATTTGTCGTAATTGATTGATTTAATAATTACATTTGAAATTTATTTGATTATTTATTAAATAATCAAGTTTACTCTTAAAAACTTGTAATACTCATTAGAAAACGTTCAGATCTGTCTATCAATGAATACACTTTGTTTGACCTTCGATCAATAAATACACTTCATTATTGCTTATTTCCCATTTTTTTAGTATTTATATTTGTTCATAATTGATTGATTAAATAATCGTATTTGAATATGATTTGATTATTTATTGAATTTCCTTTATTTCTTAATAATGTGATTCATGATGCCCAAATTATACATATTGACTTAATTTAGAAATAGAGGCATCATCGACCTAAATTATAAATGATAATTTTCTAATATTTTTTTATTTCTTTTATTTATATTTATTCATTTCTGATTGACTACTCAATTATATTGGATGATGATTTGATTATTTCTTCAATTTCCTAATTTTCTTTACTTATATTTGTTTATATTTGATTGATTAAACAATCATAATCGATGATGATTTGATTATTTATTCAATTATTTTTTATTTCCTCAAAAAGAGGTGATTCCATTTTTTTTCAATCCACAACTCTATTATATATAACCTCCATATCCTTGCAGATAATTGGTTATATTTTTTTTGTTCGATGATTATTGGTAATATTCAAAGACATGGACAAATCAAATGAGATATTATTCATAAAAAATGAAATCAGATAATAAAACACGTTTTGTAGCATTCGTAACTAAAGCTCCACATTGATCTTCCCATGGTAGCTCATATTTCAACTTTTGATAATAACCAGACATTTCTTAACCGTAACGAATCCGGAAATTGAGGTATTATCAACCTTAAAAGTTGATCTCGCTTTGATTGGAAAACGATAAATCATAATTTTTCAAATGCATTAGAGATTTTCTTCTCTTCTTATTCTTGTTGCCAGAATGCACTAGAGATTTTCCAAATACAAAGAAGCAAGTTTATGAGATATTATTGATTGGGATATGGATACGCCAATAGATTATTTTTCAAATTTTTTTATGCAAGAAAGTTTAGGTGAGTTAGATCTCAAGGGCTTAACAAAGTGTACTTAGTGTGTGTTTGGATAACAATTAAAAAACTATTTTTAGAGAGAAAACCAAAGTTTGGAAGCCAATTTTTTTTCCAAAACCATGATTTTGAAGACGCTCAGTTTTTTTCACTTTTTGAATCAAAAGTCCTGCTCGTGCCTTGGGCAAGGAGAAAAGAGTTGGTCAGACGTAGTCTTGTCACGTGCTAGAGAGAGACAGCTGGAGAGAGAAAAAAAGGGAAAAGGGGAGAAAGAAAAAGATTTGAAAAAAAGGAGAGGAAGAACCCAACCCCTGACATGCAAAGGAAAAAGAAGAAAAATAAAGGGACAATTACAATGAAGTCCCACACAAGAGAAAAAAAATGAAGAAATGGTCCCTGAAGTTGTCAGTGTAAGCTCTTCGACTTATTAATGGACGCTCCTCGACTTGTCATTAACAACTTCAGGGACCATTTTTTCATTTTTTCTCTTGTGTGGGACTTCATTGTAATTGTCATGGGGAGAAAAAATTAAAAAGGATAAAGAAGGGAAACAAATTTTAAAATGGAATAATGTCATGCACATAAAAATTTTGTAATATGGGAAACCGGGTATCTATCTTAAGGATGAAATATTATTTTTGTCATAATTAAAATATCAATTTTTCATAATTAAAATATTATCTTTTTCATAATTAAAAAATTTTGAAATGGAATTTTATACTTTTATATGTAATTATTATATTAGCTAATGTCCTTTTTGGTAATTTGTATATGAAAAAAAAATGATTCTGATAACAATTATACAAATACACTTATTTTATCAAAATCAATTTTTTTTTTCATAAAATCTATTCTCTATAATCACTTTTATTCAAAAGTGATTCTCTAAAAGCTAATCCAAATACACTCTTACATATCGCCCACCAACAAGTCATCAAATCGGTAGGATTTGAACCCATAACCTTATGGATATGAGCTAAACCTCTTACCAACTGGAACAACCTTTGTTGGTATTTTTTCAATTCCACATGCATCAAGTCCTTGATGGTGATATAGTGACCTTTTTTTAATTTAAAAAAAAAGGGTCCGTGCAGATTTTTTTAAAGGAAAAAACGTTTCACAACGCTTAAAATCTGAGGCAATCTTATAAAACGTCTTCTGAAGACATATAAAATTATAGGATGGAAGATCATAGTTGTCCATTGCCATTATTTCAAGGACTTTCTCCTAAGGAAGTGAAAAAATGTGTCTAGTCTACACATCATGGAGAGAGGGGGAAAATTAAAAAGGTTGGCCAGAAGAAACTAAAAAGATGAAATATACGCGTGTGTGTGTTTGGTAGCCACCAAGAATCCAAGACGTAAGAGTTAAAAATGAAAATGCAATGAAAAATGAGTTTAAACATCATGTAGGAGAGTTAAATCAACAGACTCGTGAAATTCTCCTCTATTTTTCTCTCAAATGATATAATAAAACCACTTGGTATACTACCTAGCTAGACAACCATAAACAAATGCAGATACAAAAAAAAATCAAGTTGTATATCTACATTCAACATTGTAGATAACTTTTCTAATGGGCATCAAGGATTATAGGCACATTCTATAATCATCTCAACTGTTATGGGTTTCTTCAATAGTTAGATTGAGAGCAAATAATAATATAGTGGACATAAATTTCTTGCAGACTTAGGAAATAATAGTTGTTAAGAACCTATCAGACTCCGGATTTGGGTTCTCTCCTCTACCCCTTCTCCTTCTTTTCTCTTTTCCACCGTTAGATTAAGATCTCAACAGTTCAAATTTATCATATTATAAAAATATCATTATAATTTTACTTTAAAGATAAAAAATAATTTTTTTTGATACTAGATGCAAAATAAATTTGAACTGTTAAATTTTTTTTTGTATCTTTAAGGAAAAATTATAATAATATTTTTATAATATGATAAATCTGGACCATTGAGATCTTAATCTAACGGTGGAAAACGAAAAAGGAGGGATAAGGATGGGAAGGGGTAGAGGAGAGAAGCCAAGTCCATTAGACTAGGGTTAAGAAGTATGAACTCTTAACCTTTTAGAGGATTTGTTTTGGGGTAAAATTGTGTTGAACAGAGAATTTAAAAAAAGTATTAAGTCGCCCCAACTCCTGAACTAGTGGTTAATAAGAAGTAAATGTCAAATACTTTTTAGGAGTGGAAACTCTTGGATAATAAGTCTTCTAAGAGCATCACATGTTTTATCTAGGTGGGAGCTCTTAGATAATGAGCCTTCTAAGAGTCGTGATATGTAGTTTGAGGTATTTATATGAAATTCTTAATAGATGATAGCAATATTGTTGGAATCTGTGTGATGAGATGTACAAACATATTCTCCTGATCATAGACCCAATGATGTTATTTTTCTAGTTAGGTATATTACAAGTGCATGACATTGTATACTTTGATGTACTGTGCTACATAATTGATAAGTTCTTGGATTAAAACAAATGTGAATAGCCTTGTGTGTATAATGATTTTAGTGATTGACTAAGAGTCATGGCATTGCTGACAATAAGATGTTGGCTTAGCATAAAAAATACTATGAGACCTATATGGCTTGATCAGGGACACAATATAGTAATAACTGCCCTATAAAATTGTGAGTTTGTGATTCAATCTTTCTTTTAATAAATTTCTTTGTTATTTAAATAAGTTGGTAAATCTTTTGTGCTTCATTGTTTTGCCATTTCTTCTAATTGAAGTATTGACTTTAATATATGCCTTTCTAGTCAAAAGGCCTCAATAACTTCGTACTTTTGTATTGCCATCTTACATGAAATTTATTGCTCACCATTACCATGGGATAATGGAAAATATGTACAGTTGGAGAGGTTTTAGGAATAGATATTATTTTAATTTATTATTTAGATAGACATTTCATGAGAGATCAAAACATTAATTAACTTTTTTTTTCCTTGTTTAAAATCTTATTTTTACTAGTGTTTCAAATTTTTTTTTGAACAATTTATTGAGAGTTTTTACGTCAAATAAGAGATAGTTGTTACGTGGATCCTAATATCTAATCCGTCTTCAGTGGGGTCGGTTTCCATGATTTTAGTGATTGTTAAGATTTTGATTTGCTTATTTTATGGGGAAATTAAAGAAAAGGAATTTGATAAAACAATTATTTATCAGGGAGAGATGAAAGCTTTCGAATCAATAGGATTAGGGATTCTATTTCTATAGCAAAAGGACTCAATTAGGCAAAATTTTCATGTGGACGATGATGATGGGCAGTTTTATTTTTAGTTTCGGTTTATTTTTTGAATTCTGAATATAGGAGATAATGCAGGAGATTTGGTTAGGGTAATTTAGTATTTTCAAATTTATATCTTAAAATTTGTTCCTTATAATTAACTACAAGTTTTATGATCGCCCGGATAAATAATTGTTTTATCGAATTCCTTTTCTTTAATTTCCCCATAAAATAAGCAAATCAAAATCTTAACAGTCACCAAAATCATGGAAACAGACTTCACTAAAGACGGACTAGATATTAGGATCCATGTAACAACAATCTCTTATTTGATCTAGAAACTCTCAATCGTAATTCAATATGAAACAACAGTGAATAATAAGAATTTAAACAAAGAAAAACGTTAATTAATTTTTTGATTTCTCATGAAATATCTATCTAAATAATAACTTAAAATAATATCCATTCCTAATCTAACTCTACACATTTTCCATTATCCCATGGTAATGGTGAGCAATAAATTTCACGTAACATGGCAATACGAAAGTGCGAAGCTATTGAGGCCTTTTGCTATAGAAATAGAATCCCTAATCCGTTGCTGGGAAGGCTCTCTCCTTTTTTTTTTTTTTTTTTTTATTTGATTAAGAATTTTCAGAATTTGAAGTTATGTTTTCCTGCCGCTCACCACCTCAACCAACAGCACGATTGTTGGTGATTGGTGAAGGCTTTGCTCTCTCCCTCTCTTCAATTTTAGGTTTAGTTTATATTTTAAATTTTGATTATAGGAGATAATATAGGATGTTTGGTTTATTTTTACATATACATATAATCAATATATCATTTAATTGTTAATATCGACATTGATATCAATTAAATTCTCTTCATCAAAACGAGAATTTAAATTCATTTCATATTTTATCAAAGCTAGCTAGTAGCATAAACTTAAATGACAAAAAATAAAATGTTATATAAATAGCGTCAAAAATAAAAAAATCCTAATATGTTTAAAAATAATAAAAATTGATAAATTCAAACCGGAAAATTTCATATCAGGTTCGTAAATTCAATAAAGCCCTAGTTGATAAATAATAACAACTTAAGAAGATAGAGTCCTTCACCACCTAAAGTAACACATCGTTCTATTCTTGATTGAAAATCGCTCCTTGTTGTTATTGTTCTTTGTATTTTCATTTTGGCTAAGTATGTGAAGCATGGCCTCGGATCTCACTATTAAAGGTGCACTTGTAGCTTTGATATGTGTATAAAATAAAGTAAGAGCAAACACTTCCCAACGTTGTTGTTCACTCTGACTCCTTGGATGCTTTCAATCTATTAATACGGGAATGGACATTGGATCACCTTTTGAAGCTGTCATTGTGGAGATTAGAGACATGGTATTAAATAATTGGGATGTGGAGTTACACCACACACGCAGGGATAAAATACGATGCGGTAATTATTTAGCAAGAGCTTGACTCCCAAAATAATTCGCTATTATTCTTTGGTGATATAGTACATTGATACTTTCTCAAATGTGTTCCTAAATCCCGATCTTATCAAGTAGCATAAAAGACATGTAATAAAGAGATTTGGCACAACCTGTCTATCAATTATATTCTGTTTACATGATCACTATCATGTCTCATGGAAGTATCCAGATTTTGTCTCTTGGAGAAGGTTGAGCATAGGCTTTTAGAACGTAAAGTGTAGAAAATATTGGGGAGAAATAGGTTTTTGAGGTAAAGCCTTGGGATGGCTCTGAATTGGAACTTACTAGCACAAACTAATTAAGATCATATATTCGATCTTCTGGTTAGGGATTATGTATCAGTTATTAGAACTTAATCAGATGTTGTCGTCAATGTAGTTGATTATATCATGCAAATTTAGAAGAAACTACTAATGAAAGACTAGCGTGACTGGGTTGGTGAGGAAAAAAAAACCAACAGAAACTTTGCGTTGTGAACTTCATAGAATAGCTCTTAGCAAATACACTTCTAATACACCAACGATCCATAGAGTACACGCCCTCATTTTCTCCACTATAAATGAAGGCCTGAAAATGAAAGCAACTCAAATTTGCATAACTTTTCTTCCCTATCTGATGAAGCAAAACCATTGGTATGCTTACCTATAATCCACACACCAACAACTATATTTTTATATATCCATATGTGAAAGAAAACGGAGAAATTTAATAATATTATAGAGAGGTCAATTAAAGCTACCGACATTTGTCATTCTACGAAACATATCTAGAGGGCATCAAGCTTTATAAAAAGCTAACGATCCGCACTATTGTTTCATTTCCACCAAAAATGCTAAGCAAAGTAGATATGCAAAACACTAATTGAAGATATAGGCTCTTCATTGTGAATGCTTTCAACCGGTACAAGGCTTTCTACATAATCTAAAACATAACAAATACAACTGCGACTGCGTGTGCAGACAGTTAAAATCTTACTTTCAGTAGTAGTAGAGAGACTGGACAAAGATATAATAGTTTTTGGTTCAATTGCTGTAATAAGTCCGGGCCTTTCATAAACAATGCTAACAATTTCATTCCTCCAAATGTTCACCGGAAATAGTACGCCAGGATGGGGTCTGCTATTATATATTTTCGTCCAACCCCACTTCTTACTAGATGCATCCAGATCTTCCTCCATCACCCAAAAATCAATAGAAGATTCAAGTTTCCCCATCACAGTGTGACAAAGTAAAGCAGGTTTCTTGTCATGCACTTAAAATAATTGAATTATTGTCAAAAGTAGGCACGGGCATCAATGTAAACACTTCCATTACAAAGTCGACTGAAACTATTCCCTCTTCCTTCTCCCCAAAATTCCACACATACCAAAAGATAGATTCATTAGCAGTGACATTATACCAAAATATTTGCACGCCCTTTAGGTTTGTAAATTCTATTTCCCTCCAAGAATTTGTGTTTAGTGAATACACTTCCACTCTATCAATTGCATCATCAGCAGACTTAACAAAAATTTTCACTATCTTGTAATCATTAATTATAGGACTGAACCCAAATCCAAAATAGAAATAGCATTCTTCATCGTTAATAACTTTGGGCACCTGCCTAACCTCTCTAGTAGCTGGATTCCATATGAAAAGAGAAGTATACAGAGACGCACAGGAAGTGGATTGAACACAGATCAAGCCACTGCAGGAACCAATGATCGAAGCACGACGCAGGTTTCTCATGAAAGGTGGCATCTGAACATCAAGGGCTTGCATCTCACAATCAAGTACAAATAAGTCAAAAGGATCATCTCCACTCCTTTGGAAAAGAAGACTAGGGTTTTGACTACGTGAGTGGTGGAGGTGGTCCGCAATGAAAGATGGAGACTTAATGAGAATTTTCCAATGTTTGGAGACACATTGAAATCGGATTAGGGATTTCACGGGGAGTCATTTGAGGATGCTTGTGATGATTTCTTCGGGAAGAAAGGGAGTCTCGTCATGCACAACAGTCTGCTTCATGGTAGTCGAGATGGGAAAAACAATCTCGGATGGGAGGAGTCGATTCTTGGAGACGGAAGCGGCTCACGCTTATATTGCCACTCTACTGAACAAAAGAAGATGTTTTTATCGAAAAATTAGGTTATTTGGCCTATATGTATGCATAATTAAATATTAGATAACAAATAGTACACTTTTCTCGATAAAAATAACAAATAGCATACTAAATGTTTTTATTTAATTAAAGGGAAAATTCAAATTATTTTTGAACTATAAATTATAAATAATATGACTTTTTTACCAATTATAAATAAATTTGGGCAAAATTAGGGAGAAGACCTAAGGAAAAAAATATTTATTATTAAAGATATTAAAAATTGTAATTATTTTCAATTACAAAATTAACCTTGACCAAACTCATAATATTTTTCTCTAACCATATCTAAGCTATTTCACTATTAGCTATCAATTGGCTTCCCTCATCTCTCTCACTAGTACAAAATTTCTTTTTTAGACCGCCACATTTAGAACGGTTATAGTGGATAAGGTCTTAAAAATTTGATCGGTGGCAGTTTCATAATTATATAGAACTTCTAAGACCGGATCTCAAAAAAACCGGTCTTAAAAAAATTATTTAGACCAGTTATAAATAAAACTGGTCTTAAAATATCAAAATATTTAAAAAACATTAAAAATTTGACACTTTTAAGACTGGTTATTAATAATAACCAGTCTTAAAGATAAAAACTTTATGACTGGTTTTCATAAAAACGGGACTTAAAGATGAAAAATTTTAAAATTTGTTTTCACCCTTTTAAGATTAGTTTTTATGGAAAACCAGTCTTAAAGGTGAGTGTTTTGCCCGTAATTTTTTTCACCCTTTCTTCTCTTATCGTCATTTCTCTGTGAGCTTTATCGCTGCTTGTTCAGAACTCCTCCATCACTCCCCATTTCTCATTTGCTCAGTTCTCCTTCGTCATTACCACTGCTATTGCTGTGTTCCTCGTCGCTGTTCATTGATCATCGTCACTCTCCTTCGCCACCACCTCTATTCTCCGTAGTGACCATTCTCCTCTGCCGTGACTTCTCTTTGTCAGTTCCGTGAATTTGAGGACTTCATATTATAATTTTAACCTCAGTCGATGCTACCATGTCTTTAGGTAGAAGCTCCCTCGGTCTTCAATCGGGTTAGTGTTCTGTTAATTAAAGTCCTCAACTTTCAGCTTGTATTTGCTTATTCTCAATAATATTAACTCTGACAATATAGTTAGACACGAAATAATTACAGAAAAAAGTAATTAAGGTGAAAGGGAAAACTGTGTGATAACTTTATTACTATATACGTTTTTCTTATTTTGGACCAAAAGTAAATAAGATGCTTTGACTTGTGATATTTGGCTTGGAGTAATACCATTCTAAGTTTTGTTTTAATTTAGTGTGATTGTTTGATTGTCAGTGTTATTGGTTTGTTGAAACAATACTAGTTTCAAATGGTGCATGTTAAAATTCGTTGAAATCTCTAAAACTCTATGGTTGTTTTTTTATCTATCCTTTTGTTGTTGGATATAAGGTGCTACAAGTGTTGAGATATATATGGATCATAGTTGGATAAAAGCTAAACGAATGAGTATTGAATATGATAATGGAGTGAGCGGCTTTTCAGACTAAGCTAGAAGAAATGCCGATGATGGTAGTGGAAAGTTTTATTTCCCTTGTGTAGTATGTTTGAAAGAGAAGCGACTAAGTGCTACAGATATATATATACATTTAATTTGTGGAGGATTTTGTAAGAGTTATATAGTATGGGTATGAGATTGTGAAGAATTAGAAATGCCAAGTTCATCTCAACAGGGGGGAGTGGCCTTTGATGATAATGACACGGATATGGATGATCGAATAGAGGATATTATTCGTGATATAGGAGAAAAAGCTTTTGAGTAATCACATGCATAGGTAATATATGCAGTGATGCTGAGACGCCACTGTACCGGGGTGTCAAAAATACCAATTGTTGAAAGCAGTATTGAAATTGGTAAGCTTGAAAGCATGGCATGGATGGAGTGACAAGAGTTCTTCAAAAACACTTGAGGCTTTTAAGGACATGCTTCCATATGATAATGTGTTGCCTTCTCGATACTATGATGCTAAGAAAATACTGTGTCCACTAGGGATGAAGTATAAAAAGATCCATACATGCCCTAATGATTGTATATTGAATAGAAAAGAGTATGAAGAGGAACAATAGTGTCTGATATGTGAAACCTCAAGGTACAAATCAAATAACACCCCTATAAAAGTGTTGTGGTATCTTCCAATCATACCAAGGTTCAAGCGCTTGTTTACCAATGAAAACGATGCAAAAAATTTGAGATGGCATGTGGGTGAGAGGATATTCGATGGAAGCTTCGACATCCAGCTGATTCTTCTCAATGGAAGAAAATCGATCAATTATTTGCTACCTTCGGTGAAGAACCTAAGAACCTTAGATTTGGGCTTAGCACGGATGGAATGAATCCTTTTGGTAGCTTGAGCAGTATATGTAATGACCCAAAAATAGGATTAAGGGCTGATTACTTCAAAAGTAGATGTAATTATTGTAAATGAACACTTTTGAAGTATATGATGTGAATTGTGATATAAAATGTGCTTGATGATGATTTAGTAAGTGTTGGGATAATTAGGGGCAAAATGGGAAATTTGTCAATCAATTAGTCAGCCTCCGAAGTGGGAGTTTACTAATTTGGTTGGAGCTATTGTGAAATATGTAGTGCTCAAGAAAGAAAGGGTGGAATTGCATGTGGTAGTGTTCATTTAAGTTCATAGAAGAAGGCACAAGATCAAGACAAGTAACACTTTATGAACCATAGGATCAAAGTCAATTTGTCAAACTCTTTTTCCCTCTTCTCTCTCCCTCCAAGTCGGCTAAATGAGTGAGGGAAGCCAAAAATCTGCATCTGCATCTTCATCATCATCTCATCTTCTCTCTCTATTTCTCCATTTTCGTTGAGCAAGGAAGGAAAGAGAAAGTACAAAGATGAGATTTTGACTTGCTAGATGCCTTTTAATGCTCAAGTACTCTTCTTTAATATTATTCATGGTAATGAGAGCTTCATCTTGATGGTTTTAGATTCATGAAAGAAGGGGTTTTAGAGCTTGAACAAATTTGGGAGTTGGAAAATCAAAGATCTAACATTGGCAAGTTTAAGAGGTGAGCTTTTGTGGCATTTTGACATATATGTTGTAATTTTTTGTTAAGTTTTGATGTTTGTGGAATTTGCCCTGATTTTTGTGTCAATTTAGAATGCAAGAATTGCATAGTGATTGATGGTAGAATTGCTATAATGTGATGTTATTTAAATGTTGGAATTGTTTTGGAACTTTAGAAGTAAGTTCGATGGAATTGAGTAAGGTGTGTGATGTAAAGGTCAAAACCTAAAACTTGTTGGAATGGGAATTTAGTTGTTTTGAGGTTTCCAATGGGTTCCTTGTGTGAAATTATGTGGGAATAGGCTTATGCAGGAATTTTAGAACCATTCAAAAATATTTGGTAAAAATCGGAAAGTTCTATTAGTTGCTGTGTTCTAGCTTCTAATAGAGCCTCACTCGAGTGTTGTAGCATGTTTTCCTCCTTTCCTTCAGTTTTCCGTTTCACTTCTGTGCCAAAAAGTAAGAGTACATTTCCATACTTATGAGTGACAGGGGTCCTCACTCGAGCACACCCTGCTTCACTCTATTGTGGGTGTATTTGGCACCTTGAGCCCACTTCTCAGGGTAATACTCGTCCATTTTTCAAGAGTGTGATTTAGCACTTGCAAGCATTGAGCTACCACTCGACTACCAGGGACATCACTCGAGTGCACTTCCCACCTTAGAGTTTCTATTGCTCTCATGTTGTCACTCTCTATGTCTCACTCGATAGGACTCGAGTGAATATAAGGCTATCACTCGAGTACTGGGTTCAGAACTCAAGTTTTATGATAACTTTCTATTCTATTTGTTGCTCTCTGTCAAGCACTCGCATGAGTGTGCCTTCGTGCTTGAGTGCAAATCACTCTATCACTCGAGTGAATCGTTTGAAATCAATATTTTTGCTTCCAAAAGGGGAGTCTTTGGTATAGTTCTTCCAATCTTTTAGGCATTTGTCTAAGCTTCTAGTGGGCACCTAAAGGACTCAAATGACAACCAATCTTAAGTGTTTTGAAAATAAAATCTTGGAATAGAGGTTAATCTGTCATCCTTGGTTTTAGTTATACGTTTTGATATTTGCCCTATGCGTGAACAGCCTATGCCAGAAAATTGTCAGAAAGAATAAGGTAGTGACTCTTTCTCTTATACCATGTGTAAAACATTGTATGTTTGATTATCATGATTTGCGATAAGTTCGGATGCTGCTGCAAATATAGCTGGGAGGGCTATCATCATTGTGATTACACCGAAAGATGTCGCATAGTATTTACAACTATGAGTGTTGTTGTTATTACAGTGAAAGCTGTTGCATTGTATTTATAGCTGTGAGTATTGTAGTTTTATACCCTGGGGGTGCCCGAAATTTTTGTTTTATACTCTGATATGTATAAATGTGATTTAACTACACAGGGTAATTATATTCGAAGCTTGAATTTGAGACTAGGATAAACTTGAAGATTGCCCACTTATTTGGTTGACTAGTATATCTGGTTTAGGTTCATAGGTTTGCAATTGATCGTGTAGCTGATCAGCAGTTGGGGCAGAAATTATGGAATAGTGAGTCGCTTGGGGTATGAATCCTGTTTCCACAGCATGATCAAAAAAAGACAACAGATCATCATAAAAACCATTAACATTTAACAATCCTAATGGCTTTTTGTGAAAGTTTAACTTAGCCCAATATGCAACGCTAGAAATGCCATCCAACGTCTCCAAACCACTAGGTAGAGCGATGAAATCTTGAGCATGGTAGACCATTCGTCCCATTCGTTCAGGTAAGCTTGAAACTTGTAACTCTTGTCCTAAGGAAAAGGTGTGATCTTCCAACTCCTTCACCCTTACACTTAAACCCTTCCTTCCATTCATGGATGCGGAAATGGCCACACTTCCCCTTAGGCCCTGGATGCCTCCCCCGTATACAAAGTTAATTTTTCTGGAAGCTAATGCAATTCCAAGTTCACTTGCTGCTATGACAAACTCTCTATTCTGGCCTGAATAAGTTTCACCAAAAATGCAAATAGATGTGAATCTATATTTTTGTGTGATACCCTTTTTCTCTTTCTTTCTCTCGAACCATTTTTGCTTACAAGTGAAAGACTGCATATTTACAAGTGGAAGTGTGCATATTTACAAATAAAAAAGTATATATATATAACACTAAAGCAGCGACAACAAAATTATACAAATCACGCATTTTTCAAAATATTTTGAAAAACTTCTAACACGAATGACCGGCGTAATTTGTGTGAAGAAAAAGGGGAAAGAAAGTGAAAAGTTATTGAGAAGATAAGACATAATAGACAAAGGTTGCTGAAAAGATAAAATAGATTTGACAAAAGCTACGGAAAAGATAAGATGATTAGACAAAAGCATGATTATGTACAGTAGTTATGATTTTGGCTCACATCTTCCTCTATTTTTACGTCTAATAACGGCTTAAATGCTTTCAATGAATCGAGGATTTGCTTCCCATCTAGTTTTCTTATAAACTGGCAAATAGGGTCATTTAACGTCAAATTCCTAAGACAATAGTGCTCTTTTTCCCTGTTGAATATGTCTGCTAAATCAAGAAGAATATGATTAACATCACCACTCGGATGCGTCTCAAGCGTTTGAATGATATTATCCAGTGACTCATTACTTAGTGCATCCTTTATAAATTTAATTTTATCTTCACGATTTATGGAAACCATGCCTTTACTCCTACCACGTTGATCACAATTCCACCTTGCACATTTATGGCAGACCTTCATCCTTTTAGCTCTTCTCTTTTTGGAGTAAGAACTTCTTCCCATTCCCGCTTGAATAACTTCATCCTTTCAAGTCAACAGCTATAGAGCTTCCTAAGCACATCTTTGGGAAGAGTGTGGAACCTGTTTTTAAGCTTTGCAAGAGATTCCTCCATGGTAACTTAAAATGGAACTGATAATAACTAAAATTTGCAAAGCAGTGCGGTGTGTTTCGGTGAGTTAAGAAAGCGAAATGAGAGAGTAGGAAAGAAGTTTTGGGAGAGTAGGAAAGAAATTTTGGGTTGCCTCCCAAATAGCTGTCCTTCTTTAACGTCTTTAGCTAGAAAAAAACCAAACCAATTTTTTTTAAAATTTTTTTAGCTACCAAAGTGGAATACATCATTAGGGGCTACTAGAAGTCCTGCAAAATCACAACAAAACATCAAACCAAACCTTGGGTTGTCTTCCAAGCAGCTCTAAATTTATAGTCTTTAGCCAAACTTCTCGAACACAAACTACTAATCAAAAGTATCAAACACCATGATTACCTTCTCTTCATTTCTTTTAAAGCAATAATGTTTCAGACACGAACAATGATTATTCAAGGTAATTAGTTGTACTTCTTCAATCATAGACAATTTTAGAGTACAAATATTTACTGAATTCAAATAAGGCACAACATGCATATATTTACAAACAGATTTAGGAGTTTCCAAAATTTTAGAGCATCCAACGAAATCCACTGGACTCTCATCAGTAAGAGTCAACACTTAAATAGGAGAGATATGAATAACAACTTTTGGAATATCCACATTAGTTTCAACATCAAAGTCACAAAGATTAGGTTCCACAGCCGGAACCTCAATTAGACATCCACTGTTCTCTCCAAAAGTGATTTCAAGTTCCTTATCACATTCCACAAGAGCCAAAGTTTTCTTCAATTCCACATCCTCAACTTCCTCACAATAATCATCATCAACATAAGAAGTGGTCATCATGCTTAAAGAATTATCTTGCCTCATAGTCTCAAGCAACGAAATAATTTGACTTACATATATTCCAATATTTTGAACACTTGACTCAATACTAGTGACAATTTCCTTTTGCTCTCTACTAAATCTCTTTGTTGATTTCGCAAACTCCTCACATATTCTTTCTAAATCAAACTTTTCCTTATACTCAAGAGTTTGTTCTTTAATATATGGATAAGAGTAGAAAGGAGGATTAGGACAATACCTAATATATGGCTCCAAAGACTCTTGTTGCTCTAAAATTCGATCAGGATAAAAGGAATAATCAAAACATGTTTGGTTCATATTGAAATCATCTCTCATATAATGACTGGTATTGCTATATGGACAATACTCATAAGAATGACACTTTTCACAATAAGCACAAGAAAAACAATTATAAGGAGAAGAATTTTCAATCCAACCAGCATTTATATTTTCTTGTCTCATTTCATCCACATGCATTCCAGAAAAAGAACCAAGATATGAAAAGTTATCACTGATTGAACCAAATGAATGCCGTGAATAATCCATTTTTTTTCAAATTTTTACATGAAGACTAAATTAGCATTAAAATTACTTTGTATTGATATTAATGACAACAATCCCCGGCAATGACGCTAAAAACTTGTTACGAGTGTAGATGATCAATTAAATAGTGCAAGTATACACTATCGTAATCAAGTAATATAGAAGTGAGTAGAGTATCGTTCCCATGAGGATTGATCACTAAATACCAACATGAATAATTTTAATTCTATTTAATCGATCGATTAGTTGGTTATTGAAAGTACAAAATAAAAGAAAAACAATTAAATATGAGTGCAGATGATATGAAAGCAAATATGAGATAAAGCCCAAGGGATTAGATTTCACTTAACAAATTCCGGATTGAATCACTTATCTATTCTAGCCTAATTTATTCCATATGATTGATAGTCAAATTTCCCTAATTTAATTACTAGCCTCTTCTAAGGTCAAGCAGTTCTATAATTAATTGGTAATCCAATATATTCCTATATGAATTTAAGCAATTAATTATGCATTAAGATTTATGGAACTCAGTAAGACTACACAACTCATATGAATATATTTCTATTTCATATGCAAGCCATGGGTTTAATTATAGGATCTATACACATGCATCTCCTTCCCGTCTCAACAAGCATATTGAAATCATTCAAAAAGTGGCCAATCAAATGAAAGCATTAAGTACAACAATTAAAACTCAATCATGAAGGAGAAATTAAAACTAGATTTAATAAGTTAAGATTCAATTCGTCATTAATAAGTTACGTCATCACCCTAGGAAAATGAAAATTTAGCTCATGATAAAATTAAAAGCAAAAGCAAAATAAATTGACATTATATAAAACTAGAATGAAATCCTCATAAATACTACATAAACTTGAATATTAAATTCTCAAACATAAATATACAACAAAAAGATACATGAAAAATGGACAAATCTAGCTGTCCCTTTAGGAGGTAAAACCTTTCATTTAGGCGGCATGTAAAAAGTAATACAATCCTAAACCTTCCATGTAGGAGGCATGCAAAAAGTAATACAACGCATAAAATAAAATCTAGAAAATAACACAATTTATTTAGAACTGTCAAAGAAAATATCTCTCCCTATAAGAGAAGTATCTCCATGTTAGAGAAATATCTCCACACCTTCTGACTCTGCGCCTGATGCTTCGTATTTTTTATTCAGCGTCGTGTCATTTTTTTCTTCGATGCTACAGTGTTTTGTCAATTTTTTCCACAACGCTACAGTAGTGAACAATATGCTGTTGGCAAATTTTCACCTTTTTCTGTGACTAATGTAACCCTCGCCTCGATAAAGACCACAATTAGCATTTAAACACGTTTAATAATCAAATGAGAGATCCAGGGTAATTAAAAATATTTTTCAACACTTGTATAAATAGATCTCCATTCATTTCAAAGTAAAAACAATAGGCCTATTCAGTTAGTCACATATATAATATCAAAGTATCAACACAATTTCCGACATACACTCAGGATAATAACATTAATCCAAAGGTTTATACAAGGCATCATTGCCTATCTCAGTATCCATACTGGGGATTACACAAAACTATCATGCATTGATATATTCAATAGGTACATTTATCCCAAAATGATAACCAGTTCAGTATAAACCAAAATATCTAACTAAGACTACCACTGGCAGTCCTAATCGTCCTTGCTCACTTGCTTGTTCTTCGATCCACTTGCCCTGTCTAAATGTTATTTGGAAAGAATGAGATTCTAGAGAATCCCAGTAGCAACAGTTTACTTATATGATGCATATTAAACAAAGCAAGTAAACATATATCACAATGTAGCAATCAATATTCGAGGCTGGGCACAATGCCACATCCCCTTCACTGTATACAAGGTCAGGCTTTCGGCATGACCCTTTACTGTATTTGTATTCTATGACTAATGCAAACAAGCAATGCAATATACATGATATAGGATAAAGTGTCACTACCTTGTTCTTTCTGTCCTTGTTCAGGCGTAGGCCTTCTACATTCCAGGAAAATATCAAACCCTATAGTCATAATTAAGGACGACGCGTTATCACTTATTCCAATACTCAATCGACTTCAAAACACTTAGTTTTGGTTACCATTAAAGTCCCTTAAGTAGCTATGAAAGTCTCTAACAATAGCCTACAAGGATTGGGAAGTACTAGGTTAGAAACCACTTTTCAAAATCACATGGTGCTGAAAACAGGGGTTGGCTAAAGCCAAAAAACCTCTGGCTGCAGCCAGAAACAGCACAGAAAGTTTCAGAATTTTTCAACAACATTTGCTATTTTAAAACGTCCATGCAAATCCACTGCCAGAACAGAGTTTTTCACTAACCAAGACTTGCCACTTTTAAAACTAAGTTCCCAATGGTTCAAAATTCATATCCAACACTACTCCCACACAATTTTCCACAAGGAACACAATGGAAACATCAAAATAACCAAATTCTCATTCCATCTATATGTTCTGTTTTTGGCCTATGTTCAACAAAAATCCCAAAATTGTTAAAATTGGCATTTAAGCTTCAATCAAATTCTATCTATCCAAGATACATATCAAAGCATCATATCCATGACAACAACAACTCAAACACCACAAGACCCTATTTTCGAAAATAGGGCTAAATTCCCAAAAATTCCAACTTAACCAAATGACCACAAAACTTATATCAAAATGCTCAACTCACTTACCTCTTTAACTTTCTCCAAGGAGTTCTTTGATTCTCCAAACTCTATATTTCCTTGAGAGCTCAAATAATCACCAATGGCAAATCTAAAACTATAGAATTGAAGCTCTCAACACAAGGAACAAGATTGAAGAAGGGAGTTTTTCCATTAGAAGTCATTAGAAGGGTCAAAATCTCACCTATTTCCTAAGCTCTTCTTCCTTTCCAAGCTCCAATGGCTGCACGAAATTCTTGGAGGGATAAGAGAGAGATGAGTGTGATGAAATGATGGGGATGAAGGCAGAAATTCTGCCCATCCCTTGCCCCATACGTATAAGAGAGAGGGAGAGAGAGAAAATGAGAGAGGTTGAGTGTGTGGAGAGAGATGAATAATGATTATTTGGGCTCCCATGCTCTTTTCATTCAGCTGAATTGGAGGAGAGAAGGAAGAGAGAAAAAATGATGAGACCATGCTTGGTTGACTTCATCAACAACTCTCATCATGCTTACACAACAATGCCACATGTCACTCTCTCATGCAATCTCCTCACTACTAATCCTCCACTTAGTTATACTAACCAATTCCATTGGTCATTTAATCACACATCTCATTTCCTCTTAGTTAGTAATTAATTTCCCCATTAACTACTAACTTATGACCAATATTTTCATTCTATCAATTTTCCATCAATTATGACATATTAGATAATATTGTCACAAATACACATTAATTCAACTTTAATCTACAATTACATTCTCAATAATCCCCATGAGCCCTTAATCAAAATTTGAGGCGTTACAACTGCTACAGTGTTTTGTCGCCTGCTACAGTGATTCCATCCGCTACAGTACCATCCTGCTACAGTGATTCCATCATGAATAGTGACCAACGCTACAGTACTGACCTTTTTTCATGTTTTTATTTATTTTTTAAATACTATTTATTTTACACCCAAATATATTATATGAAGCTCAAATATCGTCCATAAAATCATCATATAAGGGAAAATAAATATGCAAATATTTTACTTATCACTTGCCAAGGCCACAGTGGGCTTGGCAGGCACACCAATGGTTACCGTGGCCTTGGAGCCAATAGCCACTGTGGCTCCCAAAAAAAATTCTAAATAATGAATCCAACTTGGCAAGAACACCAATGGTTACCATGGCCTTGGAGGCAATAGCCACTGTGGCTCCAAAAAAAAAAATATAAATAATGAATCCAGCTTTTCAGTTAAAAAAAATATTTCCTAAAAAATTAACCCAGCTATGGCGCTTTGTGTGATGCTTGATAAGTAAAATATTTGCATATTTATTTTCCCTTATATGATGATTTTATGGACAATATTTGTGTTTAATATAATCAATTTGGGTGTGATTGATAAATAAATACCGTTTTTGGAATAAATAGCATTTAAAAAAAAAATAAATAATAATAAAAAAAATAAAATAAAAAATAAAAGTACTGTAGCAGGTCAATGGCACTGTAGCAGCCATCGGGAACTGTAGCAGGTCAACAGCACTGTAGCAGCCATCGGGGACTGTAGTAGGTCAACGGTACTGTAGCAGCCGCCAGGGCACTGTAGCAGTACTGTAGCACACGTTTTTTTTCCCCTATAAATAGAGATCAATGCCAAGCTCAAAGGGGGAAGAGAGGAAGAGAATCAGAGGTCCTTTTCTGACAATTAGAGGCCCTTCTCTGACAAGGAGAGATCCTTTCTCTGACAGTTCTGAGAAAAAGTGTGTTACTTTCTAGATTTTATTTCATACATTGTATCAATTCTTGCATGCCTCTATCTTGGAAGGCTTAGGATTTTATTTTGCATACCGCCTACATGGAAGGTTTTACCTCCTAAATGGACGGATAGATTTTTGCATGCCTCTATCTTGGAAGGCTTAGGATTTTATTACATTTTGCATACCGCCTACATGGAAGGTTTTACCTCCTAAATGGACGGATAGATTTTTGCATGCCTCTATCTTGGAAGGCTTAGGATTTTATTATGCATACCGCCTACATGGAAGGTTTTACCTCCTAAATGGACGGCTAGATTTTTTCATCTTTCATTCATCTTTTGGTTGTATATTTTAGTTTGAGAATTTAATATTCAAGTTTATGCAGTATTTCTGAGGATTTCATTCTAGTTTTATATAATGTCAATTTATTTTGGTTTTGTTTTTAATTTCATCATGTGCTAAACTTTCATTTTCCTAGGGTGATGACGTAGCTTACTAATGACGGATTGAATCTTAACTTATTAAATCTAGTTTGAATTTCTCCTTCATGATTGAGTTTTAATTATTATTCTTAATGCTTTTGATTGATTGGCCATCTTTTAAATGATTTCAATATACATGTTGAGACCGGAAGGAGATACATGTGTGTAGACCCTATAATTAAAACCATGATTTGCATATGAAATAGGAATATATTCATATGAGTTGTGTAGTCTTACTGAGTTCCATAAATCTTAATGCATAATTAATTGCTTAAATCCATATAGGAATATATTGGATTAGCAATTGATTATAGAATTGCTTGACCTTGGAAGAGGCTAGTAATTAAATTAGGGAAACTCGACTATTAATCATGTGGAATAAATTGGGCTAGAATAGATAAGTGATTCAATCCGGAAATTGTTAAGTGAAATCTAATCCCTAGGGCTTTTTCTCATATTTGTTTTCATATCATCTGCAATCATATTTAATTGTCTTTCTTTTATTTTGTACTCTCAATCACCAACTAATCGATCGACTAAATAGAGTTAAAATTGCTCATTTTGGTACTTAGTGATCAATCCTCGTGGGAACGATACTCTACTCACTTCTATATTACTTGATTACGACAGTGTATACTTGCACTATTTAATTGATCATCTGAACTCGTATCAACGCTTGTTAAGGAGAGTACCACACAAGTCTAATATAAGCTATGACACTTATAATAGGAAGCGTTGTAGCTTCTTAACTTTTTTTTTTTAAACAATTATCTATGGCACTTCTTTAAAGAAGTGTCATAAGAGGGGCATCACTAAATCCTTATTTTGTAGTAGTGTAGGGCATTAAAATTGAAGGACAATAGCAAGATAGTGCCAAAACATTATTGCAAGTTTATGCCATGGCATAATGGAGAGCGAGAGGCACCTAGAGGGGAGATTCAACTCAAGTCAACCTTGACCGGGCCAATGCCTCTCCCCCTTAATTAGAGTTGATAAAACGGGCTTAACCCACTAGTTTGGGCAAGGGTTAGGGTTGGGGATTTCCCAGCTCGCAAAGGCTCACACCATTTGGCCTACTGGTTGGCCCACACGATTTTTTTTAGTATGATGATATCACAAAACATATAAGTCTCACACTCCCACCTTTTTACCTTCCAACCCCAAACAGAAAAAAAATATCAGCTTAATTCATCCTTCTTTAAATCAAATTATTATATTTGGATTTCTTGAGGATGATTTAATGTTTTTGTTTGTAAACTTTGACAAATTTGATATTTTTATCTTTTAAATTGTAATTATGTTTTTGAAGTTTTATAAGTGAAATGGTTGATGTTAGGAAGACAAATTTGATGATTCATATATATATATATATATATATCTTGAACTTTTGATCATCTTAAGAAAATAAGATTTTTTTTTGTTAAGAAAAATGTGGGTTAGGGTTGACATTTTGCTAGCTCACAAAAGTGGGAGCCACACAAGCCCGTATTGTTTGGCCCATGGGTTGGTGTGGTTTAGCCTGCGGGTATTCCCAACTCTACCTTGAACCACTTTCCTAAATATCTGGTCAACTCTCTCTTTCTCCCTCTCTCCCCCCCCCTCATACACACACAAACACACACACCCCGATATTATACATATCTTATCTTTTTTATCAATATATTTTTTATCTTCTCGTTTCTTCTACTCCTAAAAATATCTTATCGTAATATCATTATGACGAGGCTTTTAAATTTGAACTCTTTATATCTATCTTTTTACAGGAGATGTAAACTCAACATTTTGTAACTAAAAGAATATAAAACTAACTTTTTTACAAAGGAACGGGTTTGGTAATATTATGTCAAATAAATTATATGAATTGTTTCAGATCATTTTTATCGGTATCAAAGATACTTTTTATCCTCACAATATAATTTAGTTTACTTTAATATAAAAAGTAATCCATAAAAATATATTTAAATAAATGCATCGTATTTTAAGGAAAGTTTAAAATGTAATTCAAATAAATCTTGTTGATTTAAATAGAAGCCGAGAGTAAAAATTATCAATATCACTTAAATTTAAAATAAAAATGTTTGTTTTATCCCTAGATATTTAAGTATGTACCATTATTCACACACATATATAATACAAAGTTGTGAATGATTAGGAAAGTCTCAAATCTCTCTATATATAGGGTCAGCACCGCCCTGATTTCTTAAATCACACATATGATCCGAGCTCTACTTATCGTGACTAATTCACTCTCATATCGTGCGTCTCCACCATTAATTTTTTACAATAAAATTTAATAAGCGTTAAGAATGACAAGCGCTGCTATAGTACGTAACGTTGTGGGCATTATAGGTATGTTTCTTGCCACCTCGAGAAAATTTGGACTGCAATTTTGATGTCAATTGTATGAATGTTTTAGCCCGATAAACGAAAAACAATGTAACACCGATCTCTTAGGAGTGACAAATGTTGAGAATATTTGCATGTTGAGTTTTTAACGTATATTTGTTTGTTTGCAGGGAATATCATCTCTTTTGGGCTTTTCTTCTCACCAGTGCAAGCTCTCTCACTCCTATCTCTATACATATCTATTTATATATAGATATACATATCTCAATCTTAATAAGCAAAATTTTGGTATATGTGTTGTTAATTATATAAACAGGTCGACATTTTATGGGATAATAAAGAAGAAGGCAGTGGAGGAGTTCAAGCCAGATCCTTCTCTGGTGACAGTGTTGAATTGTTCCTTTTTGGGTGTTATATGAAATGCCTTTTGTGCATCCAAATAGCATTCTAGTCGTCACCATCAATAGTGTTGGCCTTGTCTTCGAATTTATCTATCTCATCATCTTCCTCATTTATGCCACCGACAAGGGACGGGTATGCATGCATATGCCTCTCCTTAATTACCTAACAACAGCTTAATGTTTACATACATACATACATACCTACTTATGTACTTACATACATACATACATACATTTGTGTAAGTCATATTTATTCTAATCTCTTCCTTAATTGGTGTTTTTATTCTAGAAGAAGGTATTGTTGTGGCTTCTGGCAGAGGCTATTTTCTTTGCTGCCATCGTTCTGATAACCATGTTGTTACTTCATTGGACTATAAAAAGGTCACTGGTAGTGAGCGTTTTGTACGATGTGTTTAATGTCATGATATATGTCGCTCCTCTCACAATCATGGTAAGTTATGTTTATATATCACATGATTGTATATTCATTTATCGTTTTTAAGACTATATATTGAACACTCTTCGTGTGATATATAATTAAACAGGCAAAAGTGATAAAAATGAAGAGCGTCAAGTACATGCCCTTTTAGCTCTCTTTGGCTAACTTGTTGAATGGAGTGTGTTGGGCAACATATGCTTTGATTCATCCCTTCGACATTTACGTCTTGGTAATTAAATTCACCTTCTTTCAACATTATTCTCTATTGTTTCTTTTCAGATTTCTTGTAGATCGATCTTTGAGTTAATGTTGAGAATGTGTTTGTGGTGCTTGCAGATTAGTAATGGTCTTGGAGCAATCTCTGAGATAATCCAACTCATACTATATGCATGCTATTGTTCCTGTAAACAAGCACCAGTGGACGATGATGCTTCCAAGACTAATAATGAGGTTCAGCTTTCTGCGGTTGATGCAAATGCCAACGTCTAATAATATCTCACCATCCATTTATATTGAGCCCTTGTTTTTTTTATAGTTCCCCTTTTGTATACGTAAATGTACGTAAATATTATAATTTCGGGTTTATTCAATGCAATATATTTTTGATATTATCATAAAATAAATCGTAGTTTTGGTTCTCTCGTTGTTTTTCAATAAAATTTTCAAATGAAGTCATCAAATCATACATAAAAAGACAGTCCCCAAAAAAAGAATGAAAGAGACTCTTCTAAAAAAGGGAAAGAACCATGCATAAAGACTTAATATACGCGGTTTAATTATTTGTAAGAATATAACTGTATAATTGAAACTACCAAAGTAATTATTTCATTAAAAAATATGCACAGCCTAAACAAATGCATTTGTGGTGCATTTACTTAGCTAACCGGGACTAATGGATATAAATTACTGGACATAAGTTTTGTCCTATATGTATATACTAATGGTGTAAAATAGTGATAGCAACAAAAAACAACTGCGTAAAATAGATTACATGTTTATGTTTGCAAGTCTTTGGGTTAAGTTAATTATATAACTTCTTGAAAGCATAGAAATAACTTAAATTTAGTATAAAAGTTCATAATTTAATTTTAAAAATAAAAAATATTTTAAAATGTAAAACATAAAAAAGAGTCGAACTTGCCAACACACCCACCTTAGGTGGTCTGAGGTTGGCATTTAAGCGTTTTCAGCCCGCACCCACAATCCCTAAGGCTTGCCTCCAGCCAATAACGGAGAGTTGGACTTGTGCTTGAGTTTCACTACAAAAAAACAAGAAATTTATGATGGAATTTACCACAGAAAAATTTGTCGTCACAAATTCCGGCGGAATTTCATTGGAAAATTTTTCAATGGAATTTTTTTTGTCGCAAAATTTGCCACGGAAAATTTTCCGTGATAAATTTTGTCTTTTGCTATGGAATTTCCAATAGAATAATTCTGTCGCAAATTTCCGGCGGAAGTTCCGACGGAATTTATTTATGTCGAAAATTCCCTCACAATTTGCGATGGATTTGAATTCCGTCAGAAATTCCCTTACAATTTCTGACGGAATTCATTTCTGTCAGAAATTCCCTCGCAATTTCCGAAAAATTTCAATTCCATCACAACTTCCAACGGAATAGAATTCCGTCGGAAAATTTAAAAATTATTATTTTCTTAATTATTTATTATTTTTAATTAAATTAAATTTAAAATTTTTTAAAAATTTATTATTTATTAATTAATATTTTATGTTTAATTTTAAATTTATTTTTTAATTATTATTTTCTAATTTCTAAAATATTTTTAATTTCCAATAATAGGTTTTGGTCCCTGTTTGGGCAAAATGGTCATATAAAAATTTATTTATAAAAAATAAAATTTATTAGTTATTAATTAATATTAGTAAAAAAAAATATTAGTTAATAATTATTTATTTGTTATTAGTTAATGTTGATAAATAATTGATTGTGTATAATAAGATTATATATATATAATTTTGTAGTAATAGAACCCCAAAGCAGTCGAGTCCATCCAGTAAGGCATCACGCATGTACGGACGAGGTCATGGGTTCGAACCAAAGGAGGGGCAAGTTGAGTTGCATTTCCAGGAATAAAGAGGTTGCGACACGTGGTGGATCTAGGCACCGGCGATGACGGGGTGGCCGCTGGAGTTGAATAAATTTGCGACGGAATTTCCGACCGAATTGAATTCTATCAGAAGTTGTGAGGGAATTTCTAACGGAATATTCCATCAGAAATTTTGAGGAATTTCCAACAGAATTGAATTCCGTCAGAAATTCCGTCGCAAATTCCGACGGAATCTAAATTCCGTCGCAACTTCCGACGGAATCTAAATTCCATCAGAAATTTTTTTGTCACGCTATTATTACCGACGGAATCCATCCATAGGAAAAATCTCAATTCCATTAGAAATTCAGTGTTTTTTTTTGTAGTGTTTGTTTATGCCATCATTTTATTTGATAAAGAAGAAGGCAATTAGAAGAGTTCAAGCCATTATCCTTATATTGCAATTGTTGGAAATTGGACTTGGTCTCACCTTAGTGGATTAGGCCCAAACCCTTTAGCTTTGGGGCCAAAATAAAATACCCAAATTTTATGGGATATTTGTTGGTAATATCCCACAATCATTCGAATTAAAAACTGGTGGGAACAATTTTCCTGTATGTTTTGGGGGAACATTTTTTTTGTTACGCTTATAAAATACCCAAATTCTTCAACATTGAAGAATTTGTTGTCTAGCAACAGGCATCACGGAAATAGGTGTCCATGATTCAATCCATATTTATATTTACATCGTATTGGATATTATCTCAACATACTATGTTCTTATCAAGGTGACAAAATTTTGTGTTTCTTCTCCCCATATCAGCATTCCTACTGCTTTACTGGTGAACACAAATGTCTCATCTTTGCATACTCCTCTTGAGTATTAAGGCAGTTGCTCGTGTGAGAGACCCAACCTTACCTGCCTGTATGACATACTAGACATTGTATACCTTCATATAGACACATAAATTTATGAAGAAATATTTCCCTTAATCATAAACATATTACATAGTGTCTAAAATTTTACATTTTGCGCATCACAATAGCCTTCACATGCTTGTCATATATTTATTTGGCTATTGATTGGTTAGGGGTTCTGCGACCATAATCTTGGTCGAAATATGTTGTACAGTAACAACTTTTTGTTACATAATCTCTCATAAAGTTGTACTTTATATCTGTGTTTGGTCTTGCTATGATATTTAGGATCTTTCATATAGGCTATGGTTGTAGTATTGTCACAATACACTAACACCGGATTTGTGCTTTCATTTCCAAATCTAAGGTGTTTAATAAATCTCTTGAGCTACATAGCCTCTTGTACTGCTGAGGTGCATGCCATAAACTCGGCTTCCATAGGATGTAGGGCAATGCACATCAGCTTCTTGCTACTCCAACTTATGGCCCCATTGTTCAACAAGAAGGTATAACCTGAAGTTGATCTTCGCTCAACTTCATCTCCAACCAAGCGTAGATCGCTTCCTTGATTGCATAGTGCATAATCTGATGTGCCCTTCAAGTATCTCAAAATCCTCTTCACTGCTATCTAATGTTACTCACAGGGATTTGACTGGAATTTACTAACTAGTCTAGCTGCGTAACAAATATCTAACCTTGTACATCCAGTCCATAAATATTACTTCCTTAATGTAGATGCAGTGGTCCTGTTCAATCATTGGAAAGTCATAAGAGGTTATCGCTATGTGAAACCTCAAATACCATTGTCTAGATGATTGTTTCAGTTCATAAATGGACCTCTTGAGCTTATAAACTTTACTCTCTATTCCTTTCTCAATGAAACCTAATGGCTGTTTCATATAGATTTCTTCATCCAGATCACCATTTAGAAATACTGTTTTTACATCTATCTGAAGTAGTTCTAGATCTAAACTACTTACTATTGTCACAATAAGTCTTATAGAATTGAAACATACAATAGGTTAGAAGGTATCCTTATAATCTATACCTTCCTATTGTGTGTATCCCTTTGCAACCAATTGAGCATTATATTTGTCAATTGATCCATCAACTTTTCTTTTTATTTTGAGAACCCATTTGTTTCCAATGGCTTTTCGCCCTTTTGGTATATCAACTAGTTCCTAAACTTGATTCTTTGTCATTGAATCAATTTCCTCTTCCATTGCATTCTTCTATTCATCCTTAGCAGGACTTGATAAGGCTTCTTGCACAGAACGTTGCTTATCATCTCGATCTAAAGTAACAATAAGTGCTTCTCCTCCATAGAGAGGCGTCTCCTGGGTACATTTCCCTTGTCACTCCTTCATATGGGAGCTTCTTGTCTCTTTCACTTCTCTTGTCTAGGTCTTTGTAAAGGCCTTTCTAAGCTCCCACTTAAGTTAATGTATTGAGATGATTGAGGATCATTTGTCTAAGTTTGTTATGTACTACCTTGTTCTTGTGTCTCATAAAGAGATATTGTACAATCAATATATCCTCTACTAGGAAATTAATTTTCTAGAATATGGTATCTCTTGATTCAATTTTAGTAACAGTTCCATCTTTGTTTTCACCTATGAAAACTTATCCTTTTGATTGCTTAGAGTATCTTTTAAAGATACACTTCTTTCCTCTAGGATTCAATTTCCCATACCTATAGGAATTATCATGAATATATGCAGCCAACTCTAGGGTCTAAGGATGTTTAAATCTGGCTTGCATTTTGTCCAAAACTTATAGGGTGTAAAAGTGATTGATTTTGAGGGTACACAGTTAAGAATGAACATAGCTATCAATAAAGCTTCACCCCAATATGAAATTGGCAGATTTACATGAGCCATCATTGACCTAACCATATCAAGAAGAGTTCTATTTCTTCTTTCTGCAACTCCATGTTATTGTGGAGTACCAGGTATGGTTAGTTGCCTAATTATCCTTTTTTCTTCACAAAGCCCATTAAACTGATCAGATAAGTATTCACGACCTGATCAGTATGCAAAGCTTTAATTTTACAATCTGTCTGATTCTCTACTTCATTCATGTATCATCTAAAACACTCAAGAGCTTAAGACTTGTATGAGATCAAATAGACATGACCATATTGTAAATAGTCATTAATAAAGGTAATGAAATACCAAGCTTCATATCTTACCCACACTCATTGGACCGCAATATCAGAATGGATTGATTGCAATTGTATCTTAGCTCTAGTTCCCTTACCGAAAGGATTCCTAGTTGCCTTACTAGCTAGACAATGCTCGCATACGGACATTTCCATATTCAAAATTTTACCTAGCAATCCTTCTCTAGCTAGTTTAATCATTCTATCTTGGTTAATATGTCCTAGTCTAGCTTGCCAAATATTTATATCAATTGTTATATTGGAGGAAGTTGTTAGAACCGGCTATCACCCAAGAGGGGGGGTGAATTGGGTGTATAATAAAAACTTAAGAACTTTAGAAATCTTTTCGTATCTTAACAAAAGTGGTAAGTATGAAGGTTTATAAATCAACAGTTAGATTAAATAATATATGCTGGAAATATAAGAGTTTAGCGAAGAAAATATGCAAACTGTGATTTATCCTGGTTCGGTCCAATCTGTGATGGCCTACGTCCAGTCCCCAGGCTCCTCCTGAGATTTTCAAATCCACTATCTTCTTGTTAAATCCGGGCATAAGAAAAGCCTTTACAATCCACAAGTTTAGCCGGGTACTTGTGAAACCTTTTACAAATCTTTCACTGAAATACTCCCCCTTACGGCAAGTCTTACGAGTAGAGCAATCCCGAAGATCTTCCTCTCCTGCTTACTCATGCAAGTCTTACGAGCAGCAACGTTCTCTCCTGCTTACACCCTTGTAAGTCTTATGAGCAGCAACGTTCTCTACTGCTTGCACCTTGTAAGTCTTACGAGCAGAATGTCTTACTGGCAATTCTCTCTACAGCTTCTCCGTAAGAAAATCAACCCTCTCAAGGTCCCTCTACCTTGAGATCAACTCAGAAATATAGATGAAAGTGTTTACAGACTCTCTCACAGAGTGGATATAATACTCACTGAAGTACAATACAAATGATTACTCTCTCATTAATAAGTAATACAGAAGCTGGAAAACAGAGAGTGTTTGGGTAGAAGCAGAGGATTCACATTTCTATCATTTTTCTCGTAGTTGCTCGCTGTCTCTGTTTTCTCTGTCTTTCTCCATCACTCATTGATGTTGAATGCTTTCTCATTTATAGTTGATGAAGATGATGACCGTTTGAGCATATTTGAAAAATGAGCTACCATGAGCTTTCCGTTGCAAAGCAGAGCGTCACGTTGAGGAGCTGCATGTCTCATTTTGAGCTGTACATCACGTTGTGGAGTGGGATTAATTCGTTTGAGTTTCTAGACAATCTCTCATGGTGGGTCAGTTACTTGTCGTGGTAGGTAGTTGATGCTCGGTGTGTAATGATATCGCCCGCCATTCTTGACTCTTTCATTTGAATCTGTAAGCTTACCGTTAAATTTCCTTTTTCACACTATAAAATGCTTAATCACTAATATGATGAAGTATTAGTCATGGGTATGTTGGATCATTGGTCAAAAGCTGAATTTCTGGCTTCTGTGACTCATCACGTTGAGTGAATATATTCGCTGTGACCTCCGTTCTTGAAGATACAACCCAAATATTTAATCTCCTGTTTTACACTTGAAATATATGTTAGTTAATGTTTAGGAACAATAACAAGTGAAAACATAATGATTGTATAACATTTAATCATGTTTGGATTGATTGCTATGAGGCTCTGTGTTTCGTCGTTGCTTCTGTCAGAACTTCACTTTGAGTGCAATATGGCTCACTCGAGTGCAGTTGATATTCTCACGTTCTGACTTCCTCTCAGGCAAGCACTCGCTGCACTTCACTCGCATCTGCTCGAGTGAATTCTCGAATCACTCGAGCACAACCAGTCATGCTCGAGTGAGTTTCATGCTTTCACGTACAATCTTCTTCTCGGGTTATCACTTCCATGACAAAACTTGCATGTGCTCGAGTGAGAAATCATCCAATGCTCGAGCATGGATCCTAGTGCTCGAGTGATGCAATTTTCTTCACGTTTCAGCTGCTTCTGGACATCACTCGCACAACATTTTCGGAGAGAAAGTTTTTGCACTCGCGGGTGATGTGGGGCCACTTTATAAAAATTTTATTCATTTGATTCAAATGATGTATCATAAGAATGCTCTTGCCATATGCATTCCAATGCAACAAGAATCAGCTCCAAACTCGTTGTATTCTGCAAGTTATGATCGAAAGAATGTCTATTTCGCTAGTCTGCACAAGCATCAACTTCCAAAAGGCATAGCTCTTAGAATATACGTTCCAATAAGCCAAATTACCTATCCATGGAAAGCTCTTTGAGTCTACTTTCATTTAGCACTGGTCTTATCTCAATCCGATGTGTATTTTGTAAGTTACGTGCAAAATACCGAACCTGTATTGAAAAGTGACAGTGATTTCAGTTTCATTTTCCATGAATCATATATCCTTCATTTGATCTTATTTCAATGTGATCCTGGTGCCAATTTTACGTGTTGTGAGACCTCTTTCATATGCCACCAGTTTCGGGTCAATCCGACATGTGGTTTGAGAGATATGATCAAAATACCAGACCTCGCTCAGGCTGAACGTAAAACAGAGTAGAACAGAGTATTCACCCCGTGCTCGAGTGAATTCATCTGTGCTCGAGTGTGTTCTTCCTGTGCTCGAGTGAAACACCTCGTGCTCGAGCATAACACCTCTGGATGTGCCCAAACTCATATATAAGTCATCTTAGCTTCATATTAACCTATTCCAACCATCATTTGATCATAGAAACCTCCGGTATCATTATAGAAACCTCCAATATCACATCTAACAACTTGAATCTTGATATTCATGATAGATCTTCCAAGTTCTTCATTCTTTAATATCTTTCTTCTTGGTTTTCCTTTTGATAATAATTCTCCATAACCAAAGTAAGCATCTCCTTGACTATCTTCAATTTCTTCCTTCTTCTTCCTCTTGTTCATTTTCATTAATTCAATCTTCTTCATTCTTTGCTTGAATAATCTACAAAATATGTAACATTAAATATAATAGTTAGTCAAAGAAATACATTATATAAACTTTTTGCTCTTATCATTTCATATCTATATTTGACATCATCAAAACTAATCATATCTAACATTCTCCCCCTTTTTGTTGATGACAAATCCTTTAAGAAAAATATGTCTGAATGAAATGCAACATACATATATAATGCAAAGTGCAAACATACATATTATATATAATGCGAAATGCAACATACGTGCAACATACATATATAATGCAACATACATACGTGCAACATACATATTTTTCTTACATTTTTCTCCCCCTATTTGACATCAGCAAAAAGTTTGAAATATATAAAGAAGTAAGGCTTGTGAAGAAGTAAATAGAGTAGAAATTACTTTAATCAAAATGAATGTACCAAGAAAAACAATTTACACTCCCTCTATGTGAAAGTACTTTCATTTTTAATGAGAGGGAACTAAAAAAAAATTTGGAGAGGTTTTCAAGAAAACTTCTATAATCAAGATAAATAAAATATATGAAACATATTCAGAGAAGGTTTAGAAATGCTCATGTAGATTTGGAAATTGATGAAGCGCTCCATGAAGTCCGTTGCTTTATCCTTTGGCAATGCTAGTTCATGATGATGTACACCACACTTCTGTTATGCAACTCAATATATATTCATGTTGTTGCCAGGATTATCCAATTGAGTTGAGCTTTTGTTTAGCATGTTCAATGCTCAGTTATATTGCTTTGAATGTTGTATCCAATATATATTCCTTGACTGAGCGTTAACAACATCCTCAAGGTTGATAGAGTCTTCTTGTAGTATGTTGAGGAATGCTATTGCACACAACAAATTCTCCTGTTATAAATTTAAATCGTTCTTTGCAAAGAGAATTGTTAGTTCAATCAAGTAACAAACTATTCCTTTCCAAATGATATATTAAAATTAAGATCATGAAAAGAACAATATAAGAATAACTCATAATCAAAACTAATCAAGACATGGTGAATACAGATGAGTATGTTGAAAGGATTTTCTTTCAATAAAGGAGATGAGCTTTCAATATATAAAACACATGTGAATGTGAAGCTCCCCCTTAATTGATGCATGGTTTTAAAAATTTTAGGAAAACAGTTAATAAGTCTCCTGGATTTGAGAAACCATTGGAAGCTTTATAGAGAAAATGATTTTGACGGTATGAAGATTTAGAGAGAAATTAAATGGCAATGCTAATCAGAGGTTTTAAGAGATACAACCTAATATCACCTAAGTAGTCACTTGAGTGATTCTACTTGATCATTACTCGATTGTATACTCAAGTGATACAACTCAAGGATTTTGAGTTAAGCAAGAATACAATACCTCACTCGAGTAATATCGTAATCACTCGAGTTATAATCCTCTGTAGTCCATTGATGCATCATATTCTAGTCAATATTGAATGATGTGATTGATACTGAGGGATTCTGAAGTGTAGTCTTCTGTGAGCACTTTAGGATACCAATATGAGCTCAAAATAAGGCCTTGGGATTCTAGTTGATCAAGTCACAGAGTTGTCTAATCTTGCCATTCACAGAAGTGATGAACTCAGCATGTTTGTAGCAAGCTCTGTGTGATTGTTGAAGCTCCTTTCTCAGAAAGCCTTAGACAAATGGACCAAAGAATGAAGGATCAGGGAGACCAACTCTAGCAAAGTGTTGTCTTTCATTTATTCTTGAAGTCTTAGCTCTCATCCTCTATGCCGCTTGTGTTAACTTGGAGTGAGTCTTGTAGAAGTATATATATAGACCTCTTGTTCTCTGACAGACATGATCTTTCCAGTATTTCTCTCCTCCTTGCTTATAATATAGGCCATTATGTGGTAATTCTTCTCAATGAAGTAAGTAAAGTTATTGGCCTTGTTCACCATAGCTCTAGTGTAGGTATAGCAGATAATCCAGTGAAGATTAGACATAGAGCTAGGATAGTAGTTGAGAATCCTCATAGGCTCATTAAGCTTGATGATTCTGTGCATCTCAGCATCTTCCTCTGAACATCTCTGTTGGCTCCATATCATAGTGAAGATGTCTGATTACCTTGAAACGATAAGGAAAGTAGGTAGGCAACAAAGATTCATATTGGATAAACTTATTCTTGGCTCTGTGCTGCTTTGAAATAATCTCCGCTGGGTCTACTAAGAGATCTTCCTTCTCTTTCTCTTTCTTTAATTGTATCACTAGCTAGTTATTTGCTAGTAATGGAGTGTCATTTGAGTAATATCACATATTCTGCTTCAACTCACGCTGCAACACTATCAGTCATGCCTTTTCTGTTAGCCTCTAACCTTTGTATCCAAAATGAAAGCATCTTGATCAACTCCTGTAAAAGTATAAACATATGCTCTTTGGTACCCATCTTCTTTTGGGTCCGTACAATATTAGACAAAGAAACTCTTATGCTCTTATGCAATTAATCATATGAAATTTCAGCAAAGAGTATTATAAACCAACAAAGATCAAGATATAATTTTACCTAGTAAAATCAATCCATTGAGACATGAAGCATGATGAATAAGTGATACCAAGAATGATGATGATCAATGACAATTTGTAAATACACTTTAAAAGATATGTCACTGATAAGATTTTCGTGCAATCCATGTAAGTTGGATCAAAGAGAGTAGAGAATCTATCCATAATGACCAACTTTTATGAAATGATAAATCATGAATGAAACCAAATTTTCAAGAATGATAATGCGATATGCAAATTGTTTCAAAATCTCAAATGTTCTTTCGAATCATAAATATGCATTATGACATTAAGATTTTGAATGCATGAAAACTCATTTATAAAGCTTGTTAAATACCAATACTTATGTCAAAAACAATGGAAGTCAACAGTTATAAAATATATATCAGAAAGCTTCACTAAGGAATTCAACTAAGATAACATGTTAATTATAAGAGTTAACATGTTGGAGAATTTTCTCAAGAACAAAAGTCATATGAAGAATGAATTAGCCAAAATGGCTTATCTTGACATATATAAGCATGATGACTTTAGTATTGATCAAGAGATAATCTTGCCTCTTAGAGTTGCATCTTAAAATGGATAAATATTCAAGGCAACAAGACTTAAAGTGCAAGATTCTAGTTACTAAAAAAAAATGGATGAAGAAAAATGGTAATGTATTTGAGCAACAATATGAGTATATGAATTTATGGATGATGAAGCACATACTCATTGATCCAAATGACTAGAGTTCTAGAATATTATCCCGGTAAGTTATTCCACAATAATGGTTAATGCATTAAGATTCAATGCACTAATGAACAGTTATAATGCTTGGAATAACATGGCCAACTAATGATTTATACATTAGGCACAAGGCTTTCACAAGTTGAATTCTTATCAAGGGAATATACTTGACACTCATATAGATAGTTAACTTGTTTAGACGTAAGGTCTAGCATGTTAAGGAATGAAGAGAGTTCAAGTATTGGATAGCACATTTAAGATCAATGTGTCAATGATGGGAAAATACTTTGATGAATCAATTTGAAGCATTCTGACTTTCATTATAAAAATATTAACTTCCAATTTTGAAACCGATTTGAATGCAAACAAGATATGAATAATTTTCAAATAATGTGTATGCATTTTTATAACAAGATGAATTTGAAATCCAAGTAAATTTATGAAATGTGCATTTCAAATTTCCAATTCATAGAAAAATTATGCATAATTTGGAATCTAGGTACATTTTTGAAATATACATTTCGAAACTCAAATACACAGAAAAATTATGCACAATTTCATTTTCAGTTCATTTAGCAATCTAAAAACAATTTAAAACCCATAAATGATTGATTGCTAATGATATATAGTAATGAGCAAGAATTAACCACTCAAAATGAGTTGGAAAGAATGAGTACGATGGTTGAGTTTTGAAATTACTGATACAGTGTACTTGGCTTGAGTGTAACTTGTAGACACTCAAGTTAATTTCCATCTCCTTCTATCTTTGTACTAAAGTCCTCCAAGATCACTTGAATAAACAATATTTTGAAGTTAATTTATGCGTTTATACCTTGCACTCGAATGTTCACTTCTGCTTTCTAGTGTCATGCTTCTTTTACAAATTATTCCTGTAAAAATCATATAACCATTTTTCTTCCTTGGGTATCCAATTCTACTTGGATCCACTCATGGTTAGCTTTGAAAGAATTATAATTCAAATGCTCTAAGAATATAATTAATTTGAGACAACTGAGCACAATGAATTAAACATGTCTTTATGCATATGAGAAATATTTTCTTTTCAAATCATTATACATGCATAAAGAATTAACATTTTGAGCATTACAATACCTTTATAAATAAGTCTATTAAATGGATTTTTAAGAGATACGAAAAAATAAATTCAAAAAAATTTGCAATGCTCATTCCTAAGGTTCCAAAATATAAAACCTCAACAAATATTACAAACAACAGCATATGAGGTTTTATCAATGTGTACCTTTGCTTTAGATATTCGGAGGATTGCTTCTGCATACCCATTGCAACTTTCTTTGAAGTTCTATTTTTGCATATTTGGCTTTGGGATTATGCAAAGCTTTCTTATGTGATGTAGACTTCGATAATATTTTTCTTTGTGAATGAGAGATCCTCCTCTTCTTGTTCTTCTCAAGATAGTTGAATGGTACATTGTGGTAGCTCTTCGTTGAGGTAGAACATACTCCTTTTATCCATTGCTTCTTTCTTTGTTTATACTCTGTAACCCCAGCAATAGGTACCTTGAGAGTTCTCCTTTTTGATATAAATAGTATGAACCTCTTTATTGGCGCATGAGAACCTCTTGTATTCTTCATCTTCTCTTTACCCTTATGTCCATTTCTTTTCGGATCATCCTGCATACATAAAGTACTAGATGGACATTTTGGTACCCACATATACTTGGGTCCTTGATTGTTAGTATTAAACCATACATGTTTCTTCGGTACCCAAATATACTTATTTCTCACATGGGAATTTCTTCTAATATAGCATGTATGAGAAATATGACCGGATTTGCCACAATAATTGCAAATTGTATCAAGATATACATTATGGGATATCATGCAAGTATTATGTCAATCATGAGAGTAGAAATTCGAATGGATTTGATTTGAATATTCTTTCTTCCCAACAAACTTTCCAGCATATTTGAAAACATTTTTGCTTTTCTCAATAGAATCAACAATTGGTTGAGAAACAAACTTTTGTAAACTCTGAAAATCATTTTTATGAAAATCACACAAAGAATTGGAACTTTTTTTACCTTAAGTTCATCTTGAGCTCCGGAGAGTGATTTTTCATGTTCATCCATACTAAGCTCTTTTCGGGAATCCTCTTCTTCTTGTTTATCCATGTTGACTGTATGGAAGTGTTCTATGATTTTTCCATCTTCATCATCAACTTCCAATTGTTCATGCTTAGTAGATTCGTAGCGTGTAGTTTCACACGAACTGTCAACAATTTCAACTTCAACACAATTGTTAGAAGCATAAATAGAATCAAGAGTGTCCCAGATATGTTTAGCATTAGAACAAAATCTAATTTTCTCAAAATCATTTTCGGTTAAAGCACTATACAGAATTTTCATTGCTCTAATGTTCAACGAAAACATTTTCTTTTCACTTTCTGTCTAATCCTTTCTTGGTTTGAAATCAAAAGGATTTATAAAAACATTCCACATATCAAAATCATAAGCTTTTATAAAACTAGTCATTCTAGCTTTCCAAAACCAAAAATCAATATCTTTTAAAAACGGTGGGATTGTATAATCAAAACCTTCTGAAAGTATAAAACACCCAAAATTAGCCATTGTAACTCTTGAGATGGTTAAGTCCTTTAAACAAGAGCCCGAGCTCTGATACCAAATGTTAGAACCGGCTATCACCCAAGAGGGGGGTGAATTGAGTGTATAATAAAAACTTAAGAACTTTAGAAATCTTTTCGTATCTTAACAAAAGTGGTAAGTATGAAGGTTTATAAATCAACAGTTAGATTAAATAATATATGTTGGAAATATAAGAGTTTAGGGAAGAGAATATGCAAACTGTGATTTATCCTGGTTCGGTCCAATCTGTGATGGCCTACGTCCAGTCCCCAGGCTCCTCCTGAGATTTTCAAATCCATTATCTTCTTGTTTAATTCGGGAACAAGAAAAGCCTTTACAATCCACAAGTTTAGCCGGGTACTTGTGAAACCTTTTACAAATCTTTCACTGAAATACTCCCCCTTACGGCGAGTCTTACGAGCAGAGCAATCCCGAAGATCTTCCTCTCCTGCTTACTCATGCAAGTCTTACGAGCAGCAACGTTCTCTCCTGCTTACACCCCTGTAAGTCTTATGAGCAGCAACGTTCTCTACTGCTTGCACCTTGTAAGTCTTACGAGCAGAATGTCTTACTGGCAATTCTCTCTACAACTTCTCCGTAAGAAAATCAACCCTCTCAAGGTCCCTCTACCTTGAGATCAACTCAGAAATATAGATGAAAGTGTTTACAGACTCTCTCACAGAGTGGATATAATACTCACTGAAGTACAATACAAATGATTACTCTCTCATTAATAAGTAATACAGAAGCTGGAAAACAGAGAGTGTTTGGGTAGAAGCAGAGGATTCACATTTCTATCATTTTTCTCGTAGTTGCTCGCTGTCTCTGTTTTCTCTGTCTTTCTCTGTCACTCATTGATGTTGAATGCTTTCTCATTTATAGTTGATGAAGATGATGACCGTTTGAGCATATTTGAAAAATGAGCTACCATGAGCTTTCCGTTGCAAAGCAGAGCGTCACGTTGAGGAGCCGTATGTCTCATTTTGAGCTGTACATCACGTTGTGGAGCGGGATGAATTCGTTTGAGTTTCTAGACAATCTCTCATGGTGGGTCAGTTACTTGTCATGGTAGGTAGTTGATGCTCGGTGTGTAATGATGTCGCCCGCTATTCTTGACTCTTTCATTTGATTCTGTAAGCTCACCATTAAATTTCCTTTTTCACACTGTAAAATGCTTAATCACTAATATGATGAAGTATTAGTCATGGGTATGTTGGATCATTGGTCAAAAGCTGAATTTCTGGCTTCTGTGACTCATCACGTTGAGTGAATATATTCGCTGTGACCTCCGTTCTTGAAGATACAACTCAAATATTTAATCTCCTGTTTTACACTTGAAATATATGTTAGTTAATGTTTAGGAACAATAACAAGTGAAAACATAATGATTGTATAACATTTAATCATGTTTAGATTGATTGCTATGAGGCTCTGTGTTTCTTCGTTGCTTCTGTCAGAACTTCACTTCGAGTGTAATATGGCTCACTCGAAGGCAGTTGATATTTTCACGTTCTGACTTCCTCTCGGGCAAGCACTCGCTGCACTTCACTCGCATCTGCTCGAGTGAATTCTCGAATCACTCGAGCACAACCAGTCATGCTCGAGTGAGTTTCATGCTTTCACGTACAATCTTCTTCTCAGGTTATCACTTCCATGACAAAACTTGCATGTGCACGAGTGAGAAATCATCCAATGCTCGAGCATGGATCCTAGTGCTCGAGTGATGCAATTTTCTTCACGTTTCAGCTGCTTCTGGACATCACTCGCACAACATTTTCGGAGAGAAAGTTTTTGCACTCGCGGGTGATGTGGGGCCACTTTATAAAAATTTTATTCATTTGATTCAAATGATGTATCATAAGAATGCTCTTGCCATATGCATTCCAATGCAACAAGAATCAGCTCCAAACTCGTTGTATTCTGCAAGTTATGATCGAAAGAATGTCTATTTCACTAGTCTTCACAAGCATCAACTTCCAGAAGGTATAGCTCCTAGAATATACGTTCCAATAAGCCAAATTACCTATCCATGGAAAGCTCTTTGAGTCTACTTTCATTTAGCACTGGTCTTATCTCAATCCGATGTGTATTTTGTAAGTTACATGCAAAATACCGAACCTGTATTGAAAAGTGACAGTGATTTCAGTTTCATTTTCCACGAATCATATCTCCTTCATTTGATCTTATTTCAATGTGATCCTGGTGCCAATTTTACGTGTTGTGAGACCTCTTTCATATGCCACCAGTTTCGGGTCAATCCGACATGTGGTTTGAGAGATATGATTAAAATACCAGACCTCACTCAGGCTGAACGTAAAACAGAGTAGAACAGAGTATTCACCCCGTGCTCGAGTGAATTCATCTGTGCTCGAGTGTGTTCTTCCTGTGCTCGAGTGAAACACCTCGTGCTCGAGCATAACACCTCTGGAAGTGTCAGAACTCATATATAAGTCATCTTAGCTTCATATTAACCTATTTCAACCATCATTTGATCATAGAAACCTCCAATATCACATCTAACAACTTGAATCTTGATATTCATGATAGATCTTCCAAGTTCTTCATTCTTCAATATCTTTCTTCTTGGTTTTCCTCTTGATAATAATTCTTCATAACTAAAGTAAGCATCTCCTTGACTATCTTCAATTTCTTCCTTCTTCTTCCTCTTGTTCATTTTCATTAACTCAATCTTCTTCATTCTTTGCTTGACTAATCTACAAAATATGTAACATTAAATATAGTAGTTAGTCAAAGAAATATATTATATAAACTTTTTGCTCTTATCATTTCATATCTATATTTGACATCATCAAAACTAATCATATCTAACAGAAGTAATGAAATAGTCATGCATATAAAAATCACCTAACAATATCCATAACAAAGAACTTTCTAGAAAGGAAAGACAAAAAGCATGTTTGTTTGGGCTTAAATTTGCTTATAAGTTGCTTTTTACGTAAATCGAGACACAACTCCTCTCACATACTTACTTCGTATACCGTAAATCACTATTAAAAAGCAACTTATAAGCAATCGAATCGCTAAAACAAACATACCCAAAACCATCAAAAGTCTTGTTGCTATGTCTACAACTTTGCCATGAAAGTTTACATTAAACCCATAATCTAAAAGAAAACATACTAAAACTAAATTTCGTTGGATGTCAAGTGCATAAAGAACATCATGTAGAATAAAAGCCTGTCCACCATGCAAAGCTAACTTGCAGGTGCCAATTTCTTTGACTTTGATCTTTGCATTGTTACCTACATAAAGCCATTTGCTTAGATGCGACAACTGACTGTATTCCATGAAGGATTCTCGATCCCTCATCACATGGTCTGTTAAGCCTGAGTCCAAAATCTAAGAAGAACAAACACGTTCTGTTAGAAAAGAAGTACTTAAAGCAAAAGAAATGTGTGAATTCACATAATTTACTAATACCTTTTAACGGTCGTTTCACTTAGTATAGTCCCATGCGAAGTGACCCACTTTCTGGCAGGTGTAACAATTGACCTTATTCAGGTTAACTTTCTTCTTACCACCCTTCTTTATATTCTTCTTGAATTGCTTTCTACCTCTCTTAAGTGTAGTAGGCTTGTGCAGAAGCCTTATAAGCCTCTAGGCATTCATCCTTAAGCTCAAGATGTTTCACTACATCATCAAAAATGACGATGTTGTCATCATGAGTCAAGTTTACTTTCATGTGCTCCCAGCTAGAAGGAAGCGATCTGATCACAGCCTGAACTTGCTGTTCATCAGTCAAGGTGTGTCTAGCTTCCTGAAGTTCTTTGATCATGTTAGACATCTCTCTCATATGCTACTTTATAGGAGTATTCCCTTTAAGCTTGTAGGTGTCAAACTTGATTGTCAACCTTCTAAGCTTATTGGTTGATGTGCCACCAAACTTATCCTTGAGAGTAAGCCTCATAGCCTTATCAGTTTGGTATTTCTCATATTGACACATCAGGTCATTCTCCATAGTGCTCAGCAAGGTGACTCTTACAATCCTGTTCTTCTTTTTCTATGCTTGGTAAGCTTCCAAGTGTCTCCTTTGCTGAATAGCTGTCCAAGCTTCAAGTTCCACCAAAATAGTGGTTAGTGGCTCAATAGCCTCCTGTTCATCCAAAATGTACTACACCTTATGGTGCCAGATATCTTAGTTGTCGCCATTTAATTTGTCCCCCTTATTCAGCTTAGCAATGATGCTTTTGGTGGCCATTTGTCAATTCTTGAGAAACATTTTTAACATTTAGAAATGTTGTTCTCCTTAGGAGAACATAACCAAATGATTATATAGCACAACGTGGTATACAATGTTTGTACTTATATCATTCTTGACCAGAAAATAAATTTATTACTAGATCCATGATCAAGAGAATACGTTTGTACCTCTATCACACAAATACCAACACCTTTATTATTTTCTAACAAAAACTTCATATAAGTACTTTAAATAAGTCATCGGCTTTTAGAAGTTTCACCTTCTAAAAGCTTTCACTTATCAGGGATACATGGTATTATAATGCACAATTAGAAAATAGCATTAACTAACAAACATAATTCATTACATGAAAAATACCATGTCCATAAATAAAACATACAAAAAATAACACATAGAGTCATATTCTCAATACAACCAACATAAAAGAAACTGAGAACAATAGTATTCAATGATAGCTTTATTTAGTTTCCTAAAAAATTTGCTCTTTGTTTTCATGAATCCTGTTGTTTTTGTCATAACATTAACCCAAGAAACAGTCATGGGGAAGGTGCCCCTTGCCCTTACAGCTACGTGATAATTCATCATTACCCTCACATAGAACTCTGCACTCTTTTTGTCAGTTATGCTTTCTACATAGTTTGCAATGATTGAGTATATGATTTTTATATTATTTATTCTAGCTATTTTATCTGCATCAAGTTTTGCTATCTTCTCAGCCATAGCAACAACATAGGGTTGGTCGACCTCTTCTTCTAAATTTTGAGGTTCATCATGATAGGAAGGTTGGTCCAGAATCATAGTAGACCACTTAAGGTTCCTCTGGAATAGGCTCTAGAAAATCTTCTTCAGGGATAAGAAAGAGATCATACTTGGCATCTTCCTCAAAGAATTCATTTTCTTTAGGATCCTCTTCAGGATCATTCATATGAGCTTGATCATCCATAAACTCAATGCTCAGTAACCCATACTCTTATGTTTTAGTGATGTTAGAAGCCTCTTGCTTCATTTTTACCTAAATAAATAAATGCGAGTCATTATCGTAATCTTTAGGATTTTTATATGTATAAAAAACATTTAGATAAGTACTAAAACCCCACAAACAGATCCTAAATTGTTTTCAAAATAGGAAAATAGTATATCATTATGAAGATTTTGAATTTAGGGATTTTTAGAAACAAACCACGTCTCAATTAAACGGAGCTCACATGTGCCCACACACGCCCCAAGAAGATTAAATGCAGAAAAATTTAAAAGAATTGCAGAATCCCACTGTCGCTAGAGGCGCGTGTAACCCTAGAGCACTTTGATGTCCACACGCGCTAGTGATCTTGACTCCAAGCGTCATATGTAGTCTGCCTATATCTGCCATGTGTCAAATCTCAAAGTTTCAAAGGGACATATTTTCTGGTGAACATGAAATTTCCGACATAGTTTTTATTTCGTTTTAGGTTTGTTTTTTTGTGATGTTATCAATGACACTAATTTAACGGTCTAAAACCTCAATTTTCCTGGAATTGAAATTAAAAAAAAAATTATATTCTCAGTTTCTTTTTTTTTTGCTTCCGGTAGTTTATCTTTCAGCCATTTAGTTCTATGGCTTTAACTTACTTATTCTATGTAATTCAAATGCATACATATGTATGAGATAGATAGAAACCAATAGAAAAATACAAAACCAATAAAAAAAAATGAAAAATAAGTAGTTGGAGGATAATCAAGCTGACTCAAAAAATAACACATCTATAATATGATACAGTGGAAGAAACCTATCTTAGGCCAGGAAAAAAAATACAGATGCTCTGATACCAATGTAGTATTTTGAGCATACCTGGAGTATCGTTTCGTACTCTTGAGATACCCACATAAACTGGATCACTTAGACTCCGGCTATAATATATAGCAAATTCACCGAGAGAAAGGAGAGAGTTAGGAAGGAAGGTTTTTTCTACAGTATTTTTGTTACATGTGTGTGAATTAAAAGTGAAAAAAACTGTAGAAAAAACCTCCTTCCTAACTCTCTCATTTCTCCCGGTGAATTTGCTGTGTATTATAATCAGAGACCAAGTGATTCAGTTTGTGTGGCTATCTCGAAAGTATGAAATGACACTCCAACTACGCCTGAAATACTATAGCAACAATACTAAATTGCATATTTTGAGTGTTGCACGTAATGCCATTTGTGCATCCACGTAGTATTTTTATGCTTACCCTCAACAGTGTTGGACCTGTGGTTAAGTTTATTTACGCCATCATATTTTATATCTAAAGTGCGCGTTTTAGGTGTTGTATGGAATGCCTTTATGTCATCATGTTTAATATCCAAGACACCAAAACGGGAGGGTAATATGTGTGTATATGCTTCTTGTTTACAAGAGCTATATATATTTACTTGTGCTCGAGCTCAATTGGTATAAGACTCGGTTTCCCATTTCAATTGGGTCAAAGTTGGGTTTCCCTTTACTTCCCATAAGCCTTCTAAAATAGTCCTCATAATTAATCTCCACCATAAATCTAGACAACCCTAAAAACTTTTGTTAGAAGTCAACAAAGTGAAACACCCTTGAAAGATGTTGTCAAGGACGGGTTTCGTCATTTAGAGCTCCATTTGACGTCAAAGCATTACCAACATGTCAACCTCCTTCATTCTCAAGACTTGTGCCTCCATTTAAACACATCAGGGTGAGTTTATCAAGTGAGGAAAAAATGATGAAAATGGAAGAGGAAGAATAAAAAAAATTGAAGATTCTATAATATTTGAAGATAAGGATATGTAACAATTAATGAGATGATTTGACAATAATATATTTTAATTTTAATATTTGAAGATAAGGATAGTATTGAGTTTCCTTTCTTCATCTTCCATTTATCTGATTTTCCCCTCCATCTTGATGTCCTCCCTCCTCTCTATCTCCTTCCTTCTCTCTTTTGTCTTTTTCTGGAAGTAGTTTTTTTCACTGCTATGGTTCTGATAATGATGTTGGCACTTCATGGCACTAAGAAAGTCATTGATATGCCTCTCCTCTTACAATTATGTTATATATACACGTTTCCTTTATAGATATCCAAGGTCGTATATTCATTTGTTTGTCTGTTTGTTTAATTTCTTTAAAGTTTTTATTTATTAATTTATTTATTTTTTTGCCTTTGATGATGTGATGAATAGCAAAAAAGTTAATAAGAAGTAAGCTCGACAACATATGCACCTATTCTTCCATTCTACACTTATGTCTTGATAATTAATTAATATTAAAGCCCTTATAATTTAAAATCGTTTATATATATATAGAATTTTTTAAATCATTTATATAAATACACACACACACACATACATATATCATGGTTGCGATTATGAATAATGTTGTTGCAGATTAGTGATGAGGTTGGATCAATTTTTGGGGTTGTTTAGCTAACACTATATGCATGTTACTGTTATAGGAATGAGGCGAATAAAGGGAAGCTCATATTTGTACTTTCATGGATGTAAGCTAATAAGTGTCAATGTTTGAACAATGCCCCACATTATCAAAGCCTTGTTTTGCCATTTAATTTAAAATTGTCCAACGAATTCTATCCCAATATTCCAATCTTAGCTTGTAATAAGTTCTAAAATCAAAGTATACCTTTATTGAATAATATTGTTTATTTACATATAAAAATAGTTGTTTTTGGCAACAGAATGTCTACTTTATTAAAGTCAGTAATTTATAAATTGAACCACTGTCATAATAACCTGCGAGTGGTGTAGAAAAACATTTAGCAAAGAGGGAATTTCTTAAAGATTTTCTTTCATCTTGAGAGCATTTCTCTCGTCTTGAGAGCAGGTTCGGTCTTATCCTGGTAAACCCTAGGGAGTATCTCTTTCACCTTTATCTGTTATTAAGTAGAATTTCTGTAATCGAATACTTCTCTGCTTGATTTGGGGCTGTGGTGGTTCCTGAAGTGAGTAAGAAGGAAGAAGCGAAATGGTGTTGGGTGGTCTAGATTTTCAAATGCAATGGAAAAGGGGGACCTTGATTGCGGACAATGATCATTTCCTTGTTGGGATGGTGATTTCAAATACTAGAGTTGGGATAGGCACTGTGAGGGAACAAGTAATGGCCGCCTGGAGACCAAAGCGAAAGTTAGAAGTCAATATATTGGGTTTCAGTCTATTCTCTTTCACTTTGGATGATGCGATGGAGGCATGGAAAGTATTAGAGCAAAGTCCATGGGTTGTGAAACAACATAGGCTGAGTCTGGAAATTAAAAAAGGAGGCAGTTTCTCTGTGATAGTAGAAATACAAATTAATACATGTGCATTGTGGGTGCAATTCCCAAAATAATAGATAACCAATGGGACTAGAGATTTCTGTCGTGCACTTCACCCATCTATGATTACCGTCTTGCCTTTGGAAATGCTTGCCTTTACTGTGGATCAATTGTTGGAAAGGGTGAGATTTGAAAGAACCCCAATAGTAACATAAATCACTCATGATATGCAAACTACTAAGCATGTAAAACAAATCATCAAACCATAACACTCACAATATGCAGCAAACAAAGGGCCTAACTAGTCCCTTATCAGAGAACCAGAATGCGTGGTGATCTCGATTTGCTAGCCCAAGGCCTCCACCCCATACAAGGTGCACTCAAGGGCCTTCTGACTCAAGCGTACCTGGCTTAAGTCATGCAGGCTAGGGTAACCCCTATGGTGCAGCTTAAGCCTCCCTATGCAACTTATACTTACAGGTCTTACCGCCTAGGGACAAACTGTCCCATAAGTAAGCAGACGATATGGATTGCATATAAAGCAGCACATATGATATAAGGGATAAGATACTACCTGGTAGCCTTTCCAAGAATTGTTCTTGTTCCCAGTCTCTTGGGTGTCCTGGGCAAAATTCAAATCCAATGAGTTAGAATTCATGAACGGGAGAGTTATTATTTGTCCCAATTCTTTAATAACTCAAACGCTTAAGTTGGTTATCTTTAAGACTAGTGCATTTTGCATGTGAGTAGTTAAGGTGTTTAGCCTATTCTGCCAGAATTTTCATTTAATTTTGAGAATTCATAACTTTGTCTAGGAATCTCCAATTGGGGTCATTCAAAGTCCTATATGACACTCTTTAAGTCTATTTTAAGGAAAAAAATACCCCTTATTGCCAATTACATGCTCATTATTCCAGAAATTGTAATCAATCCTCACTGCCATAAATGTCATTCTAGTTTTAATGTCTAACTTTAACAGGTCATAAATCCCAATGTATTAATCCAAATGCCCCTTATTATATATCAAATTAAAGCTTATCATGTCTACTATTATTTTGGAATGTTTCATGGACATTGGGTAGCATTGATCAATTAAAAACAAGCCATAAGTAGCCTGCTATGAATCTGGCAGCATTTAACCCTAATAACCTAAAATTCCAATTCTACAATTGCCTATCTAATTCATTCAAAATTATAAATAGGGGCTATTCCCACACATTTGTTTTGTGTAGAACCCAATGGTACATCAAATTCATTAAAATCACATTCCCTCTTCATGCCCTATTCTGGCCGAACCTATTGCCCCAAACCAACAATCAACAAGTTTGCATATTTTACTATTAAACTAGTATAGGAAGCTCTTTACACCTCGTATTTCATCATGATCATGCTTAAAACAACATCCAATCATAATCTCATGCTCTGATCGAAACTAGGGCAATACTAAGGAAATCATAAAAGTTAACCAAACAACATAATATTTGGTTCAAATTAAACCTTAGATTCACCTTTTCCACTTTCTAAGGCTTGTTCTTTTTCTTTTCCTCCAAATTTGAGAGAAACAAAAAATCTTCCTCTTAAGAAACAAAAACCATATAAAGGAATCTCTTAGTGAGGAGAACAACATTTATAAAGGCCTCAAGAGCTAGAAAGGTGATTGAGAGGGTGAAAATGGTGCAAGATTACTCACCTTGCCTCTTGTTCTTCAGTAGCTCTTTTTTCTCTTTCCTTTTTCCTTTTTCATTGTTTTTCTATTTATTGGCTGTCCAAATGAGTGTGAATGAGAGCGTGAGGTGCATAAATAATTAATCCTCATCCCATATAACACTTAGCCAAAATTTTGAGAAAGTTGGGAGGGAAAGATACTGTGTCAAAATATTGTAGTGTCTTGAAAACATACCGAGTTAATTAACCTAAGGATGGTTTGGTTAACTTGGAGTAATCTTCATCCCTTCTCTCTCCTTATCCTGGACCAAAATTGGCAATCAAAGAGGAGGGAATTTTTGTTGACTAATCTCTTCTTGAAAGCTTGCTTTTTGGTCAACTTTTCAAGTTGATTGAGAACAAAAACCTATTGACTTTTCCTTCTTCTCTTCTTTCCTTTTGCTGTTTGGCTTGGTCAATTGAGATGGTCTTCCCTCTCTCCACCTTGCTCTTAACCGAATTGCTTCACTTTAAGGGAAGGAAGATGTTGTCCAATTGATCTTATATGTATATACTTATGTTTGACCAAGTCTTCTTCCAAAAGTAGGTTGACACTTTGACCAAGTGATAAGTAAAATATTTGCATATTTAGTTTTCCTTATATGATGATTTTGTGGATGATATTTGAGCTTAATGTAATGAATATGAGTGTAATTGATAAATAAATAATGATTTTGGCATAAAATAGAATTTATCAAAAATATTAAATCTTAACCTTGTTTCAGTTTTTAGGCAATATCTGGAGCTCTAGATGTTAGATTGAGATATTTTTTATATGGATAGAAAACTAAAAAAATTCCTACAACTTTTTTGTTGAGCCCAAAACTTAGTTATGTCTTCAAGAGTTCAAATTTTGCTTGGAATTTGAGAACATGAATTTGTCCAAGTCTGACATTTGGCCACTAATTTGACTATAACTTGAGTATGTAAATGTTGAAATGAGGATCTCTCACATGGTTCTTAAGCTAAGATCTAGCTCTATAACTTCCATGGAGATCAAAATGTGAGAATCCACCATTTTGACTGTCAAAGTATGGTTGCAATCAAGAAACTTGGTTGCCACAAGGTCCATATTGGTGCTTTAAGGTCAAGATTCATAACTAACAAGTAGAAATCTTTGCACCCTATTCATCTATAAATAGAGGAGTGGAAGACAAAAGGAGGACAAACCATCTTATAATTTAATTTTATGCATTTTATTGTTTCTTGCATGCCTCCTTCTTGGAAGGCTTATGTAGACCTCCTTTATGGACGATATATAATTTTCCATTTTCATGCATCTTGTAGTTGTATCTTTATATTTTAGAATTTAATAATTAAGTTTTATGCAATGTTTATGAAGTTTTCAATTTATTTTGGTTTTGTTTTTAATTTCATCATGAACTAAATTTTCATTTCCTTAGTGTGATGATGTAGCTAGCTTACTAATGATAGATTGAATCTTAACTTATTAAATCTAGTTTTAATTTTTCCTTCATGATTGAGTTTTGATTATTGTTGTTAATGCTTTCAATTGATTGACAATCTTTTGAATGATTTCAATATGTATGTTGAGACTGGAAGGAGATGTATGTGTAGACCTTATAATTAAAACCATAATTTGAATATGAAATAGAAATATATTCATATGGGTTGTGTAGTCTTAATGAGTTCCATAAATCTTAATGCATGATTAATTGCTGTAATTCATATATGGGTATATTGGATTAGCAATTAATTATAGAATTTCTTGACCTTGGAATAGGCTAGTGATTAAATTAGGGAACCTTTTCAGCCTTTTGCTTAATGCATGACTAGATTGAAGGAGACTGAACTACAACCTTTCGATTATGAGATTGAGAGAACTTGTCAAAGAAATCAAAGACTTTGAAGGTAGTCTATTTCAATCCTAAGCTGTAACCCCCTTCCTTAAATAGCGTAATTATAATTCGATATTACGTAATTAAATTGGTTTAGAGACCGTCGAATAGTTCAAAACTCATTTAGAACTCCCTGTGAAGTAGGGACTTTATAAAATTTTCAAAACTTCTTTCCTATTCCGGTCTCAAGTTCAATTATCGAATATAATCACCTGTGCAGTTAATTCACATTCATTCATATCAGAATATCTAATAGCAATCCCGGCAACCCCCGGGTTCCATTCATACACAAAAAGGGTTTACAACCTCCATAATATACAGACACCCTGTCCAACAGGTTTAACCAACATAACCAAAATAAATGTCTCTACAGGATTCTAACCGCTCCGGGTCGTACGCTTCTCCTTAGAGCCACTCGCCCTGTCTGAAAGGTTAGTTAAAGGAAAGAATGAGATTCACACAGCATGTAAGCAAATCATCATACAGCAGCAGCACCACAAATCACACTCCACCCTCATCCCCTTTCTCCGCCGGGAAGGCACACCGCCTAACCCGAACCGTTGTTAGCTACTCAGGGACTATTGGCGTGGCAGTGCATACATATAGCCTTATAGCCCATACAGCTATTCGGCTTTCACAAATGGCCCGTCGGCCTCCACAAAAAGCCTTTCGGCTCACATAATCACATATATCACACCTCATCCTCATCCCCTTTCTCCGCCGGGAAGGCACACCGCCCTAACCCGAACCGTTGTTAGCTACTCAGGGACTATTGGAATGACAGTGCTAACACAAATCCACAGATGTCGCAGCATACGAATTCATTACAAATCAACGATATAACACACATACAATGCATCATATATGGTACAAAAGAAAAGTCACTACCTCGTTCCTTTCTGACGTTCGCTGGCGTAGTTGGCTCACGAGGGCGGCAAATATCGAATCCTACAATTCCAAATGCACTATTTAGACACTTCCATAGTGTTACTTAGGGTTATATGAGTCTATAATAAAAATTTACAAAAATACCCCCGGGGACCCGGCCTGGGCCCGCCATACCCGGACCGGCTGTACTTTTCTTGAAATTTTGACATGGGCTATCCTGACATATTTTCGCCCAAGGAATCCATTTCTGGACTCGGAATTATCAAATTCAATGTTAAATTACGAAATTGCCCTTGGCAGCCCTACTTTTAGGGTTTTAGGGGTGTTTCCGTAATTATGCTTTCTCGGCCTTTTTTGAAAAAGTGCCCAACTGTAACCCCACCTAATTTTCGCCCCTGAACTCAATGGAACCATCAAATCATTGAAAATCCAACTCTAAGACCCATTTCTAGGGCTGGCCGAAATTTATGAGTTCTCCAGGGAAAATCGGGGTTTTACGATTTCGGCTCCGTAAACGCGTCCCTTTCTACTCCTAACCACTTTATTAACCATTACATTAGGTTACAACTAACATTAAGACCCAATTTGGGCAGCATAACCCCTAGGCCACATCATTTCCAAACTTTAAAACCAATGGCAATCCGGCGAAATTTCACCGATTAAATTGCCCACAGCAGCCAGAATAAGCAATATACGAAAGTTTGGAAGTTACCTCAAGCTCCCACTAGCTTTTCCCAAATTTGGCTGAACCCTAGCCTCTTTAAAACACCAAGTTTTGAGCTTCACAACCTTAAAGAATAAAGAGGAGTGGCTTAGAGTCGGAGTTATACGCGTTAGGAGCTAGATCGTCGGAGAAATCGGCTTACCTTGCGAGATTTCTTCCTCTTTTTCTCTCTTTTCTCCAAGCTCTCTCCACGTTTTTTTTTCTTGCTTCAGCTGCTGTGTGCGACAGAAATGAGCTGAGGAAGATGATAACATATGTAATTCCATGCTGACATCATCTTTTAATGAGATGATGTCATAATTCCCATTTTCGGATTTTCTGGCAGATTTTCTGCCCAAACTTTGAAAAATCATAACTAATTCTAGAAAAATTGAAATGAGGTGATTCTAAAGCCAAATGAAAGGTATTTAAGTCCTCTTTATAGGAAAAATATGGACCATTACTAAAAATCACCACACAATTCCAGAATTACATAAAACTCATCACTGCCCCAAAACAGAGTTCAGTTTCCATCCCAAACTTTGGACAGTTATATCTCCTAGTTCACAAAACAAAATGGAACAAATTATATGTCCATTTTGAAGCTTGAGATGTGAACTATAAGACTGGAAAATTTCAGAATTTTTAGATACCATTTGGTCATTAAAAAAGTTCACACAAACGGACTGCCCAGAATAGAATTTCACTGGACAGAATTTTAGATTTTGCATCTTTGCTTCCATTGGTTCCATTTTCATACCAAACATCATTCCCACATAAATTTTCACAAGGAATCCATTGGAATCATTAAAATATCCAAATTCCCATAACACATTCTTCAAAAGTGTTTATTCAACAATAATTACATCCACTTTTGAAGTCATTAGCCCTTAATCACTTTTTGGGATATTACATAAGCAATCTGATTGCAAATTCGAGGGAAGAAGCAGCATATAGCAAAACACTCTATGACTCCAACAGTCATGGGGACAAATTTTGGAGTCAGAAAACCACCAGTGGTAGCCAATAATTTTGAAATCAAGCCTGTAATTATCCAAAATGTGCAAGCAAATCAGTTGGGTGGTTTACCAACAAAAAATCCTAACAAATATATAGCTAACTTCCTAGAAATCTATGACACATTCAAGCATAATGGTATTATTGATGATGCTATTAGACTTAGACTTTTCCCTTTTTCACTCAGGGATAAGGCTAAGAGCTGGTTACACTTGCTACCAGTATGAAGCATAACTACATGGGAAGTTTTGGGGTAAAATTTTTTGGCAAAATACTTTCCTTTAGGAAAAACTACTAAATTGTGGAATGAGATTGCCTCATTTACCCAGCATGAACCACAAAGCCCCTATGAAGCCTAGGAAAGATACAAGGAGTTGCTAAGGAGATGTCCTTATTATGGGTTACCATGTTTGTCGCAATTGCAAACTTTCTTTAATGGGATGATACATACCTCCATAATTCTTGTAAATGCTACAGCTATAGGATCTTTAATGGAAAAAAGTCTAGATGATGCCCACAATCTACTTAAGAAGATGGCGGTCAATACATACTAATGGCCTTCTGAAAGTAATATTTAATTTCAAAGAAAGTACTTGGAGTGCTCAAGCTCGATATCCATTTGAAGATTTGGGAGAAAAGCCGAGTAAGCCGATACCATCAAATAGAGAAACCACTAGTATTGGAGTTGAAAACATGACCATCCTACTTAAAGTATTCTTATCTTGGAGGAAATTCAACATTACCAATGATTGTCTTTGTAGCTCTTACTCCTAAAAAAGAAGATCCTAAAAAAGAAGAAAAGTTATAAAGAATTCTAAGGGAGTATAAAACAACATTTGGATGGTCAATAGCTAATATAAGAGGAAGTAGTCCTTCAATTTGTATGCATAAGATCCTAATAAAAAATAACTATAAGCCATCAGTCGAGCACCAGAGAAGACTTAATCTAAATATGAAGGAGGTGGTGAGAAAGGAGGTAATAAAGTGTTGGATGCTTGTATAATCTACCTAATCTATAACGGTCAATGGGTAAGTCCAGTTCAAGTTGTGCCAAAGAAAGGTAGAATGACAGTGGTGCCTAATGAGAAAAATGAACTGATTCCACAATGAACAGAAACTGGCTGAAGAGTGTGTATTGACTACATAAAACTCAATAAAAGCTACTAGAAAAGTTCACTTCCCTCTGCTATTATAGACTATATGCTTGACAGACTAACTGAGAAAGCCTATTATTGTTTTTGGATGAGTACATAGGATACAATCAAATTACAGTTGCACTGGAGGATCAAGACAAAACAACTTTTATTTGTCCATATAGTACATTTGCCTTCAGAAAGATGTCATTTGGTTTATGTAATGCACCAACAACATTTCAAAGAAATATAATGGTGATCTTTTTAGATATGGTGGAAAATTTCATTGAGGTGTTCATGGATGATTTCTCAATTTTTTGAGAATCATTTGATTACTGTCTTTTAAATTTGGCAAAAGTCTTGCAAGTTGTGTGGAGACAAATTTGGTTCTAAATTGTGAGAAATGTTATTTCATGGTGAAAGAAGGAATCATTCTGGGTCACAAGGTATCTGATAAGGCATTGAAGTGGATAGAGCCAAGATTGAAACAATTGAAAAGCTATCACCTCCTTCCTTAACCAAGGGCATTCATAGTTTTTTAGAACATGCTTGCTTCTATAGACGATTCTTCAAGGACTTCTCAAAAATCACAAAGCTACTTTACATATTGTTGGAGAAAGACACCCCTTTTGTGTTTAACGAAGAATGTTTATCAACCTTCCAAACTCTTAAAAGTGCCTTAACTTCTTCTCCAGTTATCATAGGTCCAAATTGGAACATTCTATTCAAAATAATGTGTAATGCAAGTGATTATGCAGTTAGAGCTGTTTTAGTCCAAAGACGAGATAAGGTTTTTCATGCTATCTATTATACTAGCAAGATACTCTCAAACGCATAGCTGAATTGTGCAACAACATAAAAGGAGCTTTTAGCAGAACAAATTTAGAGCCTACTTGATCAGATTAAAAGTTGTTGTCTGGATGGACCACTTAGCAATCAAATACTAGAGTGAGAAAAAAGATTATAAGCCTAGATTGATTAGATAGGTGCTTTTGCTACAAGAATTTGACTTGGAAATTAAAGATAAAAAAGGGACTGAGAATCTTATTGCAGATCATCTTTCTTGGTCAGAGCCATCTGAACAAAAGAGAGAACCACCAATCAAGGAGAATTTCCCAGATGAGTAACTTTTTGTCATGTAAGCACAACCCACCCCTTAGTATGTTGATTTTGTAAATTATTTGGCAAGATAGTAATGCCTTATAAACTTTCTGAAGTGCAAAAGAAGAAGTTTCTAGCTGATGTAAGGCATTACTTTTAGGAGGATCCTTTCTTATATAAACAATGCCTAGATTGAATTATCAGGCGATGTGTTCCTGATAAAGTCCTTCAATCTGGGTTTTACTGACCTACACTCTTCAAGGATGCCCACAGAATCGTGACAACCTATGATAGGTGTCAGAATAGGAAATATCCCAAAGAGACATAAAGCCCCCTTAACTAACATCTTAGAAGTTGAGCTTTTTGATGTACGGGGGATTAATTTTATGGGGCTTTTTCCATCCTCATTTAGCAATTGGTTTATTTTAGTAGCTGTTGATTATGTCTCTAAGTGGGTTAAAGTAGCTGCTTTTCCTACACATGATTCTCGAGTGGTTGGAAAGTTTTTAAGGAAAAACATTTTTACCAGATTTGGAGTGCCCAGAGCTATTATCAATGATAGGGGAAGGCATTTTTGCAAGCAACAACTTCAGTCAGTGTTAGCTAAATATGGAGTAACTCATAAGGTTGAAACTCTATATCATCCACAAACTAGCAGGCAAGTAGAAATCTCAAATAGAGAACTGAAATGGATCTTAGAGAAGACGGTGAATTCCAATTGGAAGGACTGGGCAAGGAAATTAGATGATTCACTTTGGGCTTATAAAATTGCCTTCAGGGCACCAATTGGTACATCCCCATATCAATTGGTGTATAGAAAAGCATGCCATCTTCTGGTAGAAATGGAGCACAAAGCATATTGGGAAATAAAAGCCTTAAATTTTGACTTAAAGGTAGCTGGTGAGAAGAGGCTTCTCTAACTCAATAAGTTTGAAAAATTCATACAACAAACTTATGAGAATGTGAAGTTATACAAGGAGAAGGCAAAAATGTGGATGAAAAAAGAATTTTGAGGAGAGAGTTCACACCGAGACAAAAAGTACTTTTATATAACTCAAGGTTAATGCTCTTTCCAAGAAAGCTAAGATCAAGGTGGTCAAGACCTTTTACTATGATTCATGTATGGCCATATGGAACTGTGGAGATTCAAGATGGTGATAGAAAATTCAAAGTGAATGGGCAAAGGCTAAAGGAGTATAATGATGGTATACTCAACACTTTGAAAGCTGTTATCACGTTTGAGGAACCAACATATAAGCCCTCTTCTAGCACAAAGAGAGAGAGAGAGAGAGAGAGAGAGAGACAGAAGGAAAAAAAAGTCAATTGGTTTGGTTTTTGTCTAGCTAAAGATGTAACCCCTACCTTGATAGCCATTAATATGGTTCAAAAATGTGTCATAAAATAAATGGGAGACCAACAGTTAATTCAAACTGATTAGAAGTCCCAACTTCAAGAAAGGATTCGGTCTTGTGCTAATGTGAGTTTTTCAAAACTTTCACAATCTGTTTAATACGGTCTCACTTCCACTTTTCGAATCTATTTGGCCTGTTCAGTACTATTCCATTCAGTAATATCAAAGTGCTTAACAAAAATTCCTAACAAATTTTTGGGTTTTATTTATCAACTAAAAGGGTCTACAAGGTGTATCCGCCTATTTTAGTTTCCCATACTAGGGATTACATACAACTATACAAATCTATAGTAGATACATCTACTATCACTACATTGGACTTATAACTACACTATATACATTTATCTAAGATTTGATAACCAACACAAAAACTAATCTCCTAGCCGCGAACCCTAGCCACCGTTGTATCCTGCTTCTCTTTGATCTGCTTGCCCTGACTGTAGGTTAGTCATTAGAAAGAGTGACATTCATAGGAATCTTAGTAGTAACATTTTCACTCATATGATATATAATTTAACAAAGCATGTAAACAATTATCACAATGCAGCATTCACAACAGCATCCACATCATCATACACATCAGCATTCACATTTGTTACCTTCGTCACAATCCATAACATTCACAACCGCTTTCACAACGATATACGACAGCTTGCGCAGCTATGTACTATAGTGTTCATAGCTGTATACGATGGCTTTCACATCCATATATGACGATTGCGCAGTTGTATACAATAGCTTTCACAGTTATATACACATTCATGTTCATCACAATTCAATGATAAGCACATACATACAAGCATTATACATGATATAAGAGAAAGAGTCACTGCCTTATCTTTTTCGTTCGTGCTCAAGCACTAGTTTCTTACTCTCAGGGCAGATGTCAAATCCTATAAATCATAATCAAGGACGATGGATTATTGCCTATTGTAATTCATTAACAACTCCAAGATACTTAAGGTTGGTTATCATTTGAGACCTTTAGGTAGCTACTAGAAGCTCAAATAAAAGCCTAAAGGGTTGGGGAGAACTAGGCCATAAACTACTTTTCAGAAATTCAAACTACTAAAGATTATGGCTTAGCCTTTGGCTGTGGCCAAGAGATGCTTAAAAACTCTTGGGCCACGGCCAAGAAAAGGTTAGAATGTTTTGGGCCTCGACCAAGACCCTTTTGGCCTTAGTTAAGAACTGGTTAGAAACTTTTTGGCTACGGCCAAAATGCTTGGCCGCGGCCAAGAATTGGCCTGATTCTTGGCTAACTTCTAGCGATCATAACTTTCAACATACATATCGAAATGACACCCACTTTATATCATTTTAAAGCTTGTCATATCTACTACATAACGGAAAAGTTTCAAAACTTTTAGACACCATTTACTCAATCAAAATACTATGCAAAATAGCTCCCTTACATAGAATTTTTACTTAATAGAATTTCCAGAATTTCTAGTTTTTCAATAAATGTTTCCAAAGGTCAGAATTCACATCTGGGACTACTCCCCACACAGATTTTCATGCAGAATCCAATGGAAACATCAAAACAACCAAATTCATATTCCTTCCACATGTTCAATTTTTGGGCAACAATTCAACTTAAATAGTCACAATTTTCCAACTTCATATTCAAGCCCCCCAATCAAGTTCATATATCCAATGGACAACACAATATACCATTTCAATAATCAAAACACAATGAACTCTCTAAATGTCTACATACACAAAAATTTGGGCAATTTCCACAAGCCAAAGTACCAAACCAATAATCACAATGTATATGTCAAAAGGTGGCTTTTGCTCACCTCTTCTACTATCTCTAGCTTGTTCTTTGATTCCTCAACCTCTAGTTTTCCTTGAAATCACAAAACACCTCCTTGTGAAAATCTAAAACCATAAAAATGAAGCTCTCATTAAGAGGAACAAGATTAAAGAAAGGTTTTGAGCATTAAAAGTCATCTTCAAGGTCAAAATGGCTTACCTTTATAAAAATCTTCTTTTTCTTTCCTCCTTCACCATGGCCGACCAAGAGAGCTAAAGAGAGAGAAAGAGAGAGAGAGAGAGAGTAAGAGATGATGAATAATATATTTTTCAACCTCTATCATACTCTTAGTAGACTTTGGAGAGGAGAGTGGAAGAGTTGGAAAGTTTGAACATTTGACTTGATCTCATAATGCTAAGTGTCAACATCCTAAGGCTTCTCACAACATGCATGTAACCATAGGATTATTCTAACTAATTACATTAGCCATTTAGTCACACCTCTTGTTCATTTAGTTAATGTTGAATTTCCTCTTCGGTAGTTGACTAATTGGCTGATAAATTTTTATCTTCCCGTTTTGCCCCTAACTAAGGTAATTTCTATAAGAGTACCACTTAGCACATTATATACCCATTAACTTATGCCATGCACCCTCCCCCTCACTTTTAATTCAATTTAAGCTTTGACACATAATTAAGCTTAAAGGTAGGGTTTGGGCACTTTTTGCTGCTAACTCGGGTTATAATTCAGACTTTATTCCTCAAAAGAGTTCATCTACATTTATTACATATTCAGGGTGTTACAATTCTCCCACCATACAATAAATTTCATCCCCAAAATTTGTTACAAGATCCCTATCTAGTCTGATTAACCAACATATTCGAAAGCAAATGTCCCTATAGGGTTCTAACCGCTCTGGGTCTGTGCTTCTCCTTGGAGCCACTTGCCCTATCTAAAATGTTAGTCAAAGGAAAGAATGAGATTCAAGAGAATCCCAGTAGTAACAAAACATTTATACCACACATAAGCACACAACATGTAAGCAAATCACATACAGTAGCAACACAAATCACACTCCACCCTCATCCCCTTTTACTGACGGGAAGGCACACCATTCTAACCCAAATCGTTGCTAGCGACTTAGGGACTGTTGGCGTGGCAGTGCATACACATAGCCTTATAGCTCATATAGCCATCCGACTTTCACAATTGGCCCGTCAGCCTTCACAAATAGACTTTCGGCTCTTCACATAATCACACATATCACACCCCATCCTCATACCCTTTTACCGCCGGGAAGGCACACCATCCTAACCCAAACCATTGTTAGCGACTCAGGGACTATTAGCATGATGGTGCTTACACATATCCACAAATATCGTAGCATACAAATTCATCACAATCAATGATATAACACACATACAATGCATCACATATGGTATAAAGAAGAAGTCACTACCTTGTTCATTTCTGACGTTCGCTGGCACAATGGGCTCACGAGGATGACAGATGTCAAATCCTAAAATCTAAAATAGGGACAAAGATCAATCTCTTTTCCAAGTTCTTAATTCTATAATACTTTAAGTTGGTATTCATATGAACTCTTTAGGTAGCTATTAAATGCCTAAACATATGCCTAAAGGGTTGGGAGAAACTACCCCCGAAGATACCTTTCTTGGAAAAAGAAACACTAATTCTAGGCTGGCTCACTTGAGTGAAAGAAGTCTCACTTGTGTGTTGCCCTCACCCATGCTTGGGTCCCAACAAGTGAGACACAGGAAGTGTTTGCCAGATAGCAAACCTCGAAATATCTCTCATACTCACTCGAGCATAGGAAACTGTACCCGAGTGATAACCTTAAATACACTCGAGCACCAAGAAGTGAGGCACAACGAGTGACTACCCGAGAGCAACCATAAATTCCAAAGTTTTAAACTTACTCCCTCACTCAAGCACAAGGAGTTGCACTCGAGTGATTACCTATATCACTCGCAGGAATGAAAGTGCACTCGTGGTTTCTACCTGAAAACTTAACCAAAATACCTAGAATTTCATACTGCACTCGAGTGAGACCCCTCCTCACTCGAGTGAAGCTTATCAGAAGCCAGATCGCAGCAACTGATATGATTTTCCAGATTTACCTATTTCACTACTAATGACCCTAAAACTTGTATCAAAGCTCATTCTTACTCATTTTGACACAAAGAACCTTTTGGTGATCTCAAAATACCCAAATTCCCTTCCATCAACACAATCTCAATTCTAACTCACAAGGCTACCCAAAACCACAATTTGTCAAGCTTTCTCATTCAACTTCAAATCAAACTTAATGACATTATAACATATCCTAACATCATTTCCTATACCATACCATTCTAAACTCTTTCATTATCCAATTCCTATGAAATCAGGGAAAAATTCTAGAATTTCCATAACTAAACCAATGATCAAAACAATTATATCAAAATACTATAAATACTTACCCCTCCAACTTCCAATGATTAGCTTCTTGATTCTTCAACTTTCCAAAGTTCACAATCTCTCAACCACCACCAATGAAAATTCTGAAACCATATGTTTAAAGCTCTCAACTTCTTGCACAACATTAATAAAGAACATTTAAGCATGTGAAGCCATTTGGAGCACCTACCTCAAGTTTTCTTCTTTCTCTTTCCTTCCTTGTGTTGTGAAAATGGAGAATGATGAGAGAGAAATGAGATGAAAATATGATAATCTCATTCCTTCCCTTTTCCCATGCAAACCGACTTGGAGGGAGATAGGAGAGTATTTTTTAATCTTTGACCGATCCTAGGGTCATCATAATGACACTTGGCAAGATCTCATTCTCCCTACCATGAGTTCATATGAACTCATCCACACAAGATTCTACCTCTTGCTCAACATATCCTAGCCATTGATCTCGATTACCAAGGAGTTTCCTCTCCAGTAACTGACCAATCGATTGGTAAATTTACCGTTTTGCCCCTGATTGACATGATACATATATCATCATCAAACACATTTTACATCACAATTCATATTATTTACTTCAAAAGTGATTAATTAACATAATTACATCACTTTGAAGTTATTAGCCGTTAATCACAATTTAGGATATTATAGTAACCTATACCGCATTCTAACTAAGCACGTCAGTAATGACATTAGCTTTACGCAGATGATACTTGATCTCCAGGTTGTCTCTTTCAGTAACTCTATCCACTTGTGCTATCTTGTAATATTCTGAATTGTGATTAAGGGCTACTAATTTCAAAGTGATGTAATTAATGTTAATTAAACACTTTTAAAGTAAATAATATGGATTATGATGCAAATATGATTGTTGATGGTATAGTAAGCATTGTGATAATCAGGGGCAGAACGGTCAATTTACCTACCAGTTGGTCAGTTACCGAAGAGGAGACTCATTGGTAGCTCGAAGATTAATGGTTGAGATTAAAAGTCAAAGGAATCAATGGCAGGATTAAGTGATTGAGAAGGTAGAATTATGTATGAATGAGTTCATGTGTGTGGATGAAAGGAGAGTCTAGGATCATGACAAGTGGCATATTAAAGACCATGGATGAAATCAACATTTTCAAACTCATTTTCTCTTTCCTCTCTCCTTCAAGTCGACTTGTGCATGGGGAAAAGGAAGAAGTTGGATCATCATTCTCTTATCTTATTTCTCTCTCATCATCCTCCATTTTTGCTGCACAAGGAAGGAAAGAGAAAGAAGAAAACTTGAGGTAGGTGCCTTAAATGACTTCACATGCTCAAACACTCTTCATTAACCTTGTTCAAGAAGTTGAGAGCTTGACTTCTATGTTTTCAGAATTTTAAAAAGTGGTGATTTGGTGTTTGCTTAAATCTAAAAGTTGGAGAAACAAAGATTTGATATTACCAAGTGAAAGAGGTAATGATTTGATGTATTTTGATGGTTGTGTTTTGAATGTTGGTTAATTTTTGTAAATTCTAGAATTTTGCCTTGAATATTGGTATTAAATGAAATTGGGAATTGGAGGGAGTGTTACTGTTCAATTGGTAGCTTATGGTATTTTGAGTTGGTTGGAATTGATTTAGAAGTAAGAAATGAAAGTGTTAATGATTTAGTTATTGAGTGGAATATGGAGATTTAAGAACAAATTGTATTTGCGGTGTGAGTTTGGATATTTTGAGGTTACTAATAGGTTCCTTATGGAATTTTAGGTGAGAATGAGCTTTGGTGCAAGAATAGAACCTATTGAGATCAGTTTAGGTCACTTTGGAAAACCATACCAGTTCCTGCGTTTCTGGCTTCTGATGTGTATCACTCGAGTGAGGGATGAGCTCACTCAAGTGCACAGTAGGTTTTTGTTTTCTTTGGTTCCTCAGTGGTGTTTTCAAGTGGAAGGGTGAGATTACACTTCCTAACTTTCGAGTGAGATATGATCCCACTCGAGTGAGCATGGGCATGCTCGAGTGAGGGAGTAAGTTTAAGACTTGGAAGTTTATGGTTGCTCTCAGGTAGTCACTCCTTGAGCCTCACTTCTTGGTGCTCGAGTACACTTGAGGTCATTGCTCGAGTACAGCTTCTTGTGCTCGAGTGAGTGTGAGAGATATTTTAAGGTTTGCTCTGGGGCAAACACTTTCTATGTCGCATTCGCTAGGACTCGAGCTCGTGTAAGGGCAACACTCGAGTGAGACCTTATTCACTCAAGTGAGGCAGCCCAAAATTAGTGTGCTTTACCCGAAAAAGTTATCTTTAGGGTAGTTCCTTTCAACCCTTTGGGGATATGTTTAGACCTATAATAGCCACCTAAAGAGTCTAAATGATAACCAACATAAAGTATTAAGAGATTGGAAAACTTGGGAAAAGAGATTGATAGGTTGTCCCTAATTAGGATTTGATATCCACCACCCTTGAGAGCCCACGGTGTAAAAAAACGTCAGGAAGGAACAAGGTAGTGACTCTTTCTCTTATACTGTGTGTGAAACATTGTATGTATGTTTGTCATGCATTGAGAATACTTTGTGAACACATTGTGAATACAAAGAGATCGCAGTGAAATCTTACGCATAGTGATACTTTGTGAATACATAGAGATAGCAGCGAAAGCTGACGCATAGAGTTTACAGCCATGAGTACTACCGTTTGTGGTGTGAGCCATGATACATTATGATACTGCTTAACATGATCATATATGCTATGTATTTGCGCACTGTATGAGTGATTTGCTACTACTGGGATTCTCTTGAATCTCATTCTTTCCAATGACTAATATTTCAAATAGGGCTTGTGGCGCTAAAGAGAAGCGGGCAACCCGGAGCTATTAGGACCATATGGGGTATATTTGATTTTGGGTGTTTGTTATCTACTTTTGAACTTGGGATTACTGTATATTCTGAGATGTAAATATTATATTTGATTTTGGTTATGTAATCCCCTAGTGGAGACTTATAAACCCTTAGATTATATATGCATAGAACCCGGGAGTTGCTGGGGATTTGGTAATACACTATGATATACGTGAATGTAAGTTAACTGCACAGGTAATTATATTCAAGTTTTGAAAATTGAGACCAGGATAGGAAAGAATTTTTGAAAAAATTTGTGAAAATCCTACTATAAAGTAGGAAGATGAAATGAATTTAAATGTATCCGGTGGTCTCTAATTCAACTTAATTATGTAATATCGAATTATAATTATGCTAATCAAGGCAGGGGGTTACATATCTCATAGTCAAATCTTTCTAATTATACAAATACTTGGGACTCCTGTGGTCGCAGTATAGATCTATAATCACATTATATAGGTAATATCACCATATCTTTAACGCAAACGCAATCATCATGAGCTCCAGATCATGGGTGGGATAAATCATTTGATGAGACTTCAGCTGTCGGGAGGCGTAGGCCACCACTCTACTGTTCGCTACCGTAAGTGCATGGGTTGCGCCAAGTAATAAAGTGATAAGTAAGTTAGTTCCCTCGAGGATTTGAGTAACAAATTAGTGAAGAAATAGGCTTGGTGAATTCGATTAAGTTGAGCCAAAGCATGTTGATGTAGATAAAGAAGTTTCAAAAGATATTTCTGTAAAAACTAAGAATTACTGAACAAAAAAACTGATCCTTATGATTTCAACAGTTGTAATAAACCTAGGATTGTTCATCCCCTTTGTATTTCATAAACTTGATTTTTTTTCCTCTCCAAGCATATTTCCTTGGGACATATATATGTTAGTCTAAGGTTTATAAGCATTTCATTAAGCTCTCTCAAGTCATAACCAACTTTGTATTTTCAATTAACATGTACAATCTCTTGCTACCGTTAAGAGAAAATATTCATTAGGCATCAACCTTAATGTGACAATGCTAGGCTAGTAACTATATCTCTATGTTACTAACAAACCATCCATTTAGTTCCTAAACTTCAAGTCTAGCATAATTTTACCAAAGTTAACTTAATTGAACAAATCATCTATAGTGATAGCCAGTCACAAATATCAGTGAAAACAAGGTAAAATCAACATATATATGCCATTAGATACATAAAAAGAGAAGGAATCAAGTGTAATCCATACAAAGGTTCATAAACAACCCTAAAATAAAAGTTTAGCTGCTTATGTTCAAGAAATGGATATAAAGATACAGAGCATGAACTGCCATATCAGCAAAATAAAGAAAAAGGGTAAAGAAATTAGTAAAACCAAGGAAAACTAGCTTGAATCTTTGCAAATCTTCAATCTCTACTTGATTTCCCTTGTTTTATGGCATACCCAGGCTCAGAGGAGTGTCATAACCACCTCTCTAGGTATTTTTGGATCAGGAACCCCCTTTTCAGTCTTTGGCTTTTGCATTTATACGCCCTGAATGTCAAAATGTATAGCAGCTGTATCGGGCATTAGCCGCAGCCAAAAGATACATGGCCTCAGTCAATGAGCTTATGTGATGTTAGTGGCCATGGGCAGTGATTTTGTTTGCTACTGCCAATAAGTTACTGACCACTGGTTGGCCACAACCCACATTGGCTTGGCTGTGGCCAGTGTGTTTCTAACCTCATATTGGCCGCGGCCAGAAGCCCTGCAGTGCAAATTTGTCCCTTTCTATGATCTGTTCTCATCCTTTCTTGCATTTCCCTAGCATGGTTGATGGCTTCAACTCCATTTCACTTTTTTTCATTGAATTTGGCTTTTTCTGGCTCTAGCTGTGATTGAATTTTTATCTTTCAACACAAAGAACTCATAAAAGATCACAGTTTGATAATCATAACAGATATTCACATATTACCCCCACATTTATACTTTTTCTATGCCAAGTATGTATAGAACACATTTCTTCTACTTCAGCACTCCCAAATGGCTATTAGTACACCAAAATATGGAAGAAATAAGAGGAAATGTGCACTTCTGACAAGAATTTCATGAGGTTAACATCTATCCACCCTAGTTAGCCCTTCTGAGAACAACTCAAGGTATTGCAGACTCTAGCTTTATGCATTATCTCTCAGACTAGGGTTATCACCGGTGTAACTAGACTGGTGGCTAGCCATACTAGCCATGTTAGGGTAAGAGCTAAGAGTTCATTCTCACATCATTTGGTGAGAACCTCCAATCATGTAGTCAAGTTCGCCATTAGCTGAACTACCTTTGCCTTGTTGCATAAGGCACACCCCAATCCCTGCTTACTCATATCACTGTATACACATAACCAAGTTGGGATCAGGTATAATCAACATTGGTGCCATCAACAACCGTACCTTCAGCTCAATGAAGCCCTTAACACATCGATTATCCCACTTAAACAATTGATCCATCCGTATGAGCTTGGTCATTGGCAAGGCTATCCGGGAGAAATTCTGAATGAATCCCATGTAATAACCAGTAAGACCCAAAAAACTACGTATCACAGCAACAATTTCTTACATCTTCTAGTCCAGTGCTGCTTCTACTTAAATAGGATCTACTAAGACCCTTTCTCGCAAAATAACATGGCCCAGAAGATTTACTTCCGAAAGCCAAAACTTGCACTTGCTCAATTGGCATAGAGTTACTTTTCACATAATATCTTCAATACTATTCTCTTGTTCCTGTAATCTAGCAACACATTATACATCGTCAACCAATCAAAACCCTATCGTCAATCAATCAAAGCCCAGTAGGACTTCCAATTAATAAAGCAGCAACCAAATCAAATCAACCATGGACTTATGCCCCTCAGCAGTTATCACATAATTCAAGTAGGCATCAGCAATTATAACCTTAACACATATCGGTGTCGACACAACCAAATCTAATGGTAGTTTATGAACATGCAATCCTAGGCACTTCACACAGTTATAAGCAATGAAGGAATGACTTGCACCCGAATCAAATAAAGCTCGCAGTAAGCTACTATTGAGAAAAAGTTACCTTAAATCAGGTTGGGGAACTTCCGTGCTTCTTCATCTATTATAGAAAACACCCTGCCTTAATTTCTGGGCCTGTACTCCCTCGGCTTCTTATTCTATTAACTAGCCATGTGTCCTATTTGCTTGTAGTTAAAACATATTACTTGCCCCGAACACGTCTGCCAGTATGTGCCCTACCACAATGAGGACATGACCATGTCGCTGGGGATCTCTGGTGCTCACGATCCTCAGGTCGATAGGGTTTATTATCACCGCCCTTAGATAAGGATCCTTGACCCTTCCGCTTCTGGGAAGCATTTCCCTTGCTGGGCTCATCTCGACCACTACCACCCTTAGCTGGGTACAGATCCCTCAGATTATTCTATGTAATTCAGTACTCCTCCATATATTTATTAAACTCGGTGAACTATTGGGATGCCAACCTTTTCCTTATTTCCCGCGTCAATCCTTAAATCAGAATGTCAGAGCTCCACTCTTCATATCCTTGTATCATAGGTAAGAGGAGTATCGGGCCAGTTGGATGAACCAAGATAGATAATCATCAAAGGTCTCTTCACCACCCTGTTTAATAAATAGGAACTCTGATTCCCTCTAGAGCTTCACTAACTTGGGAAAGTATTTATCATTGAATTTTTCCTAGAATAGCTCCCAAGTTTATGGCACATTCCTTGATTTTCAGTCGGTCCTTTTGCTTTTTTTCATGAGTCGTCTCTTCTTGTCTCGATTGAACTCTATCTATATTCTGTTTTGTTTTCACCTATCGAAGCTCATCCCTTAATTCATGGATCATATCCCACTGCTCCATTAATAGACCTATCATCTGTTGTATGGGATCATGTGGATTATGCTTTATTTCTTCCACCTCCGGTTCAACACATTAAATCTTTAAGGTACTATTGTTTTCTTTTACTCTACAAATAATTCACAACGTCAATATCACATTGAATGTATACACTTATTCCTTAAAACTCATACACTAATAAATAATAGGAACATTTATGTGTATACAACAAACAACTATGGGTTAACAACCATCACTTAGACAAGGAACTATTACAACTATCCTAGCAAAACCTACCCATGCCAGGAACTTTACTCTGATACAAAAAATATAGCCCCTACCTTGATAGCCATTATTATGGTTCGAAATTAAAGACAAGATTCGGTCCTTTACTAAAGTAGGTTTTTCAAAACTTTTCATAATCTGCTTAATATGGTCTCACTTCTACTTTTTGAATTTATTTGGCTTGTTCGACATTATTCTAGTAATATCAGAGTGCTTGACAAAATTTCCCGACGGATTTCCATTTTCGGGTTTCATTCATTCACTAAAAGGGTCTACAAGGTGTATTCAACCGTTTTAGTTTCACATACTGGGGATTACATACAACTATACAAGTCTATGGTAGATACATCCACCATCACTACATCGGACTTATAACTACAATGTATACATTTATCCAAGAGTTTGATAGCCAACTAATGGACCCATGTCATGTGAGTTCTCAAAATATAACTAGGTTTGAAAATGTAGCGTAGTAGCTCAACCTAGGTCGTTCTTGTGAGGAGATTAATTTTCCAAGTTTTTAAATTATAAAGTGATAAAAACCTTAAAGTTGTGAGAAATCATTTTGAGAAATGGATTTTAAAACTAATGAAGTAATCTAATCTAATTCAATATTTTTGTATTTTTTGGTTTTCAAGACAAAAGTAGCAAACGGAATTGAAATTAACACTAACAACAAGATAAATTCAATAAATTAGTATAATGATGAAATGAGATTCCGTTGAGTTGAGGTTTTAGTCTTCCTTACTTGCTAATGATACGAATTCCATAATATGAGTCAAAAGGACGGAACTAAGCTATTATTAGCTCCATACTTGCAATAATAATTTAATTCATTATACCAAAGCAATTAAATGAATACTACCAAATAATTCAGACTCAAAGAGATGAATAATTAACTTCCAATTCTAACTTGTAATTACCATTACAAAAGTTCAAAGTATTTAGTTTAGTCATTTACAATCCACTCAATTGAGATAGAATAAACTACTCAACCTACTCTTAATTTGAATCATACAAAGCTTAATTAATCAACTCCTAGCTCAACCACCAAGTTTATTCACTTGGCATAAAACAATCTAGATCACAACCATATATTTAACCCAGTCATATAATTATGAACTAGAAAGAGAGCTTAAAGGAATTCCATTGAAGTTTAGAAGCTTAAACCATTACCCAACTCAAGGAAATCACAACACTTTAGCTACTAATAGAAGAAAAGGAAGATGGAGCTTGATGAAAGGATGAACAGGCAGCCATTAAGAATAAAGGAAAGCACACCAAAAAGTCTTTAATAAAATCACCGAAAAACTCCTCAACTTTTATAATCCATTCAATCCTCCTCCTTCAACTCCATTCGGTCAGCTTTACCTCCCCTCTTACAGCTACCACTCCTCCCTTCCTTTATTTATTTCGGGTCATATGACTCTTCTTTTTTTCTTTTACATTCGTTGCCCTCAAAGTCTAGCTGCTGCCTCCCTTTAATAGGCACCTCTCATCTCTACAGTCAATTATTCCCTTTTGGTTCAGCCGCTACCCCCTTCTCTTTAAGTTGGTCCATCTTTTTCATTGGTCCTTTATCTTCAATTTGGTCAACAATTTCAGCTGCTTTTCTTTTCTATTCCCTTATCAATTTCGGTTCAACAATCTCCCTGATTCATTCTTCAATTCTCCATTCACTCGATCAACCCGCTCCCTTTCTATTAATTTGGTCCAGCCCCTTCTATTCAATTATTCCCTTTTCGGTTCAACAACTCCTCTCCTCCTTTATCAATTCGGTCTAGTTGTCTTACTTCCTTCTGAATTCTAACTTTCAGTCCAACTTCCTTACTCATGATTTAGCCGCCACCTCTTCTCTTTTCAATTGTCTTTAGGTTAAAAAGTGAGTTGTGCCTTGTTTGGATAAGAGTTAAAAATCTGTTTTGGTATTAGGCACAAAATTGCAACCACCAAACAAGGCCCTTACTCATTTAATCTCCTCTTAGAAAAAATGTGAAATAAATTCTGTACTTGTGATGTTCCACTCTTTTCCTTCATTAAGCTACAAAATGACATCTTTCACCTTGACCACTTGACAAAAGTTGTGCCACATCATCATCTACAAAATTAGATTCACAAAGTTAATATCTTTTGCTCATAATTAAGAAATAATGCGAATAATAAATATTAATTAAAAATATAACAATTTAACCACTATAATTCCCAAATTATCCTTTCACTAAAATTTCACATTAGTAGAGCATTTGAAAATTTTGTGAAATGGGCTTTTGACAAGTATGGGGGTGTATATATCATCAACTTAAGAGTTTCAGAATTATGAAAAAAAAGAGATATTGAGTATTCAAATTAAAATTTTGAGTTGTAGTGACGAGAAAAATTTATTCATAAGTTGGCCTATTTTTCAATTGCTCTATTAATCTCTTAAATGTAACCCTTCATATCATGTTTTATATTTCTTTTACCTTAACCCCATTATAACCCTCAATAAGTCCTTTTGATTTGAATTATGCATGTGAATCAGGTAGTAGAGATTGAGATTTTTAGCAAGGTTATGGTAGTGCAATTTTTTCAGTTGAATTTAAGTGAAACATATTAAAGCCCTTAACATTTCAATATTCGTAGAGTATAAGCGCATAGTTCTGTAAGGCATATAGAAATAGTAGAAATGTACTAACATTAAGTACTTGTTTACAATATAGGAAATCCCCGTGGGGTTTGAAAAATATATACAAATGTACATACTATTCAAAAACAAAAGTACAAACATAGATAACTAGATGCAACTTTAGAATGCACTGGGATTCTACCCCCGGTAGCCACTTCCTTGCCCTTTGAGCCTCTAGCCTCAGCTATAATGTTTTTCAGTTTGAAAAAGGGTGAGATTCGAGGGAATCTCAGTAACAATAAGCAATAAAACATATAGAATGCAAAAATAACTATGCAATGTACCATGTCATGTAAGATGCTAACTCATGTTGTGTGCATATTGTCCAAGGCCAAACGACATGTTTACAACCTCAGCTTAACTTGTGTCTAAGGTCAACCAACTATTTAAGCCCTTGGCTTATCCGTGTGTACCAATATTGGATCCCATATCATAGCTAGGTTGTGTGCCCTAGGCACTGTCATGTTATAGAAGATGGCATACACAAAGCATACAAATTATTACATAGTATATGAAAGAAAGTGTTACTACCTAACTCCTTTTTCAATTCCTCTATCGGTCCTAAACTTTGGTTCCGGCTCGGGCTATTTCCAGTTCCTATAAAAATTAGAGTTACATGTAACTGATTATTACTTGTACTATTACTACCTTTAAATCAAATTATGCTGTTTATCTAATGCAGTTATAACAGTTTCTATATAGTATAATTATTTTTTTTGGTAAAGATAGTATAATTCTATACAATGCACTTTAACTGTTTCCAAAAATTGGCAAATTTTTAGTCAAATTTGGAAATTCATAATTAATTTTAGGAACATCCAATTTGACTAATTCTAAAGCGTATGTGATTCTTTTTAAATGTAATTTTGTATAAAAATACTTAAGTCTAAACATAGTCATCACACCTTTCCCCAAAATTCACGATACTCCCTTGTTCCCATATTGCATTCCAGAAATAGGGCTTAACTTTAAAAATCCATATCTTTTAACATACTTGTCCAAAAATGATGATCTACCTATCAAATTAAAGCTCTAGATGTTTAATTTAATTCTGTTAAGTTTCATAATTTTTGGATCAGGTTTGGCTAATGAATTTCATTGAACAATAACAATGCGTCCAGAGAAGAAAATCAAACAGCAGGTCCTTTCAATTTCAAAAATTTCCAGATTTACATACAAACATCCAAAAATCATGAACACATGTATTCATGCACCATTTTCCCTTCTAAATCTAATGGAACCATCTAAAAATTCTAGCTTTACCCTTAAGTTCTGCATCTGGCCGAAAGGTCCTTAGGAGGGAAGTTGTATGTTCTTGATTTCTCTTGATTAATCACTTCCTCTTTACTTATAATCACAAGATTAACTACTTAAACACTAAACAAACTGTTAGATCAAGCGTTTCACCTAAGAGGGGGGTGAATTGGGTGATACTGAAACTTCTTTCGAAAATATAAAACTTTGACAAAAGAATTAAAACAGTAATGAGTAAGGAGAAATATCACCGAAGTGTACACCGAGAGTTATACTGGTTCGGTCACAACCACTTTGACCTACGTCCAGTCCTCAGAGCTTCTCTGAGAGTTTCACTATAACTTCCAAGATTCAGTGGGTTCTTGGCACCTCAGTACAAGCAAGTTCCTTACACCTGGACACTCGCTCCCCCTTACAGGTTGTAATCCAATCCCAACTCAAGGTTCCACAACCTTAAGTTATCTCAATAACAAATATTGAGTTTGAATGAAATATCTCTCTCAAAGAGTAAATGATAATCACTGAAGCATATGAATACAATTTCAACGTGAAAACAGAGCAATGAACTTAATGATACGTTCGTATGGATGCTTGGTTGTTCTTCTCTGTTTGAAGGTTCCCATATATATAGGTATGTTGTTGATGACCGTTGGAACACTTCCTTTCGTCCGTTGGTGAGTGCGCAGCCACTATTGACTTTTCAAGTTTTTGAAAAATATCCGTTGGCGGTGGTTGGCATTTGAACGTTTGTTTTGACTTTCATCTCTTGATATGATTTCTTCATTATTTCTCTGTAAATAGACTAAGAATACTAATACAATAAAAGGTTAATCATATTGGAAACAATATAATGAAGATTTGAATGATTTCTAAATTTCTGGGTATGCTTACTCGAGTAGCTCCTCGAGTAACACTTGAAGTTTACTCGAGTAGCTCCTCGAGTAACATCGTGAAATCATTGTTTATTTGAAATTTAATGAAGAGAAACAAGATTACTCAGTTAGTGCATGGAGTAAACTAAATTTCAAACCTTTTAGAATAGTTATTTACTCGGGTAGCTACTCCAGTAATGCTTCTGCAACTTCATAGATTACTGGGGTAACACCTCGAGTAATCTTTTGAAAAACTTTTGATTACTCGATGCTCTACTCCAGTAATGTTGGCAGGATTTCAAAGCCGAGAGCAATTACCTTATTACTCGAGTAGGGACTCAAGTAATGTATTCATTTTTGCATAGGTTACTCGGGTAGCTCCTCGAGTAACTGAGACTTTTGAACATGATTTACTCTAGTAATGACTTGAAGTTTTCTTTGAAACATTTGCATATACTGGGGTACATACTCGAGGAATCCACTTAAAATATACCATGAAAAACTTATCTAATGGAGTAAGTACTCAAGGAAGATGTAAAAGAGAGATCAAGTTAATCGGGTACTAACCTCAAGTTTTCACTTACCTTAGTCTGTTACTCGAGTAGCTCCTCGAGTAACATTGGCAGTGGTACAAAGTGCCGAAAGTTACATCTTTTCACAAACAGAGTTACTCGAGTAGCTCCTCAAGTATCATGAAAAACTTGAAGGGAACTGGAAGTTTCTGACCTGGTTACTCGAGTAGCTCCTCGAGTAACATTAGCAGTGGTACAAACTGCCGAGAGGTCCATATTTTAGGAAACACAGGTACTCGAGTAGCTCCTCGAGTATCATGGGGAAAACTTGAAGACAACTGGAAGTTTTACTTGGTTACTCGAGTACCTCCTCGAGTAACATTAGCAGGCCGAGAGCAACTCCAAGTTTTTACCTGGTTACTCGAGTAGCTCCTCGAGTAATGGTGGCAGATTACTGGAAGTTCTTCTTGGTTACCTCAAGTTTTGTCTCATTACTCGAGTAGCGCCTCGAGTAATGCCTTAGAAAATGCACTTCTGATCAAGTTGCTCAGCATTTTCTTATGGCCAATCTTCATTACTTCTATGCTAACTTTAAGTAAAGCTTGTTCCTATCATTACTTAGTTCAAACTTGATTATTAATCATTTCTTTTTCAAACCATACTTTTGTTATCATCAAAACATGAGGTCTAACATTCTCCCCCTTTTTGATGATGACAAAACTTGGTGATTTTGAACATGGTTTTTCAAATTGGATTCTTAATTAATTATTTCTTATTAAGTTGAATATACCTTGCATACATAACAACTTTATTAGTCCAAACATAATTCAAAACTTTAAAAGATATCAAATGAAGTTATAATTTAAACACACTTGCATTAAACTTTAAAAATTTCAAATTACAAGATAAGTTCAAGAAAATGCACCCTAGAGCCCATATACAACCAAATATCCCAAATTAAGCTAGGACACATCCACAAAATCACCCTTAAGCTCTTTTCCCCCTTTTTGGCTTCATCATTCAAGTGGAGGGTTAGAAGGCTTCACCATAGAGATAGGCTTTACTGGAAGGACCAAACCACCACCATCTGAACTAGATGAATCAAAGGAACTGGATGATTCTGGTTCAGGAAGATTGAGAGGTGGGATATGGATGTCATCTCTAGGCAGGAGAGGAGAAGGTTGGAAGACAACTATAGTGGTCTCAGCCTCTGGAGGAGTGTCTAACACAGGAGTGAGATGTTCAGAAGAGGAAGACGGTGATATTTCCTCTGTTTGGGTAGGAGAGGGAATAGGTTTAGGAGCAGTGTCTGGCTGTGGCTTGGGAGGTGAATCATCGATGACAATATGAGTGGTTTCGTGGGTATCAGGATCATCCACTGTGAATAAAATATCTTTGCCTTGGGGCTCAAGTGGATCAGAAACCAGAGGGGTAGATGGTTCAGCCTCAGGAATAGGATCAACAATAGGAGGGTCTACTGAAGGTGGTGGTGCATATAAGGAAGGACCGGCAGAAGGTCCAGGACCCAAGGAATCCAATCGTGCCAGTATCAGTCTCAATGTCTCTCCCTGGGCACGTTGCTCTGCTAGCAGTTCCTCATGCCTTCTATCCATTCTTTCAACCAACTCTCCCATTTTTGTGTTCATGTGGGTTATGAGTTCTGCATTAGTGTTTGCGATGTCCACATGAAATCCTCTGAGCATATTCTCCATGAAGTGCTGGAGAGTGGCATTGAGGAAGGATGGTGAAGATGTGGTAGCAGCTGGAGCCGATGACTGAGTGTCATCCATCCTACTGGGCTCTGCCTCAGTGGCCTTTCGCTTCTTCTTGGATCCAGACTCCAGTGGTCCTTTAAGAGGGATGTCGATGTTCAGTTTACCAATCTGGTTCCTCCCCCACTGGGGTCATCCTCTCAATTGGCTCCTTACTATCCAAGTACCATATTTTGTTCTCTTTCAGGATAAGAGACATAATTTGGGGATATGGCATTGGAGTGGTACCCTTTCCATCCACCTTGTACCTTTTCATCTCTGAAAATATATATTCTCCTAGATCCTTTTGTTCCTTCAAGAGAAGTGAAGCAAACCATCTATAGTCCCTATCAGAGAAATGGGTGTAGTTGTTGGCTTTATTTACTAGGGACCTAGAGTAAATGTACCAAAGAACTCTATGGTGATCACACATATACTTGGTTTAAAATTTAGAGGGCCAACTAACTCACCGGGCTTTAGGATAGTGAAAATTTGATTTGGCTCAAGCTCAGAATATATATCATCAGGGGGGTTCTCTATTCCTAACCACAAGTTAATTTTGGAAGGTGAAATCAAAATCTTTTGACCTCTCACAGTTGTGGTCATCTCTTCCTCTACCGAAGTTCGGTTAGGTTCATCTATTATCTCTAGGTTGCAATAGAAATGAGTGATTACCTTTGTGCAAAAAGGTAATCTAATTGACAACCAAGGCATAAAAGGATCTAGATAAGGACTAAGATCGTGCTTCAATACCTCTTGAAGTAGCCTGAGATCTACATAGTGTGTCTTACACACTTTTCTTCTGGAGAATTGTGTCAGGTACTTGGGAGATTCCACCAGTTTGCCCACATTGAATCCCTTTGGAGGGGTAGTGATCTCTGCTTCTGGAATCTTGGATTTCTTGGATGATTGACCCTTCTCCATTTGGTCAATGATCCCAGCCATTGCCTTAGCCACATTTTTGTCATATTTTGGCTTCTTGATAGGCTTTGGAGTGAATGAGGGTGTAGAGGAATCAGAATGAGAAGGTGAGGGAGTTTTGGCACCTTTGCTTCTTCCAGTAGATGTGCTCTTTTAGACTGAGCCCTAGTCACAATAGGCTCTTTGATCACCACACCTTTGGTTTTAGGTTGTGGTTGAGGTTTAAGAGGAGTTTTGGCTTTTGGTCTTGGGATTAACTTTCTCCTCTTTGTTGGAGGAGGAGAAAGTAGATCAGGGTTTTGTTGTGAATCAGAGGAATCTGTGAAGTTGAGATTCTTGGTTCTAACCATCTTGAAACTCAGAAAATCAAGAATCACAGTAAAACAGGGTAACTGTCGCGAGTTTAGGGCAGAAAGATTTTGAACAAAATAGGAAGTTTTTGGACTTGAAATCAGTTGGGTTTTGACGGAAATGGGGCAAGGAATCGATTGTGAAAAGTTTTTGTGAGGGTGTATAGTGATTTACTCGAGGAGATTTTGTGGAAATGACCAAGTTTGCGCAAGATAAAGACCTAAATCCCGACTTTACTCGAGGCCTTACTCGAGTAACCTTCAAGTTTACTCGAGGCCTTCCTCGAGTGTTCAAACAGAAAAATTCAAAAATAATTCATTTAAATTGCGTACCTGGCATGAATAATATAGTAATTATCCATGGATGTTCCCTCGATCATTCATAGTCCATTTGGGTCAGTGTTGAGTCATTATTCAACACTTTGAGAATCTGAGCTCCGACATTACTCGAGGCCTGCCTCGAGTAAGCTTCAAGTTTACTCGAGGCCTGCCTCGAGTAAATAGCTTCTCAACTTATGACTCTTTATTTCCTTGAAATCTGAACCGTTATATTTGAAAATCAAATAACTTGATCCGTTACTTCCAGTTTTGGGGGCCATTACTCGAGTACATACTCGAGTAAAGTGCTTCTTTACTTCAAGTTGCTCCTCGGGTATTGCTTTTCTTTCACACATTACTTCAAGTTGGTACTCCAGTAAATGTGTCCTCTGATCACCTCTGTTTTTGTTTCTCAAAACAGAATTTCAACCTTCCTGCAAAACACATTTCTATATACTCCGATGCTTAAGTTAGTGATCATCAAAACATTATCAAATGACTTCATCTAATATTATGAAATGCTGGAAATACTTATAACTCATTGGGATTTACCATTCCCAATTCTCTTCTAATGAATAGAAATTGATCTTTTGCAAGGGGTTTTGTAAAGATATCAGCTAATTGAAGATGAGTAGGAATGAATATCACTTTCACATCCTTCTTTTGAACATGATCTCTGATGAAGTGATGTCTGACATCGATATGCTTGGTTCTAGAGTGTTGAACTGGATTCTTTGCCAAGCTTATCGTACTTGTATTGTCACAATAGATTGGTATTTCCTTGAGGTATATACCAAGATCTTGTAGTTGTTGTTTTAACCATATCACTTGTGCACAACAACTTGAGACTGCAACATATTCGGCTTCCGTTGACGAAAGAGACACTGTATTTTGTTTCTTGCTGAACCATGATACAAGAGATCCTCCAAGAAATTGTCCTTGTCCACTGGTGCTCTTTCTGTCTGTCTTGTATCCTCCATGATCAGAATCTGAATAAGCAATTAAATATTCACTTCTTCCTTTGGGATACCACAGACCCAATTCTGGTGTGTCAGCAAGGTATCTGAAGATTCATTTGACCGTTTCAGCATGTGATTCCTTTGGCGCCGATTGATATCTTGCACATATGCCAACACTAAATTGGATGTCTGGTCTGTTTGCCGTGAGATAGAGTAATGATCCAATCATTCCTCTATATTTTGTGATATTGTAGTCTTTCCCTTTAACATCAGCATCAAGCAACGTTGTTGAGCTCATAGGTGTGTCTGAGCCATTTGCTTCATCCATCCCATACTTCTTTAATAGCTCTTTTAAATACTTTGTTTGAGATATGAAGATTCCATTCTTTCTTTGTTTGATTTACAAACCAAGAAAGAAATTCAATTCTCCCATCATTGACATCTCAAACTCTCCCTGCATTATCTCAGAAAATTCTTTACACAGAGATTCATTAGCTGCACCGAAAACAATATCATCAACATATATTTGAACGATTAAAATATCATCACGTTTTCGATTTATAAATAATGTTGTATCAACTTTTCCCCGTACAAAACCTTGATCGATGAGAAACTTACTAAGCCTTTCATACCAGGCTCTAGGAGCTTGTTTTAAACCATACAAAGCCTTTTTAAGTTTGAAAACATGGTTCGGTTTAGTTACATCTTCAAAACCTGGAGGTTGTTCTACATACACTTCTTCCATGATGTAACCATTTAGAAAGGCACTCTTAACATCCATTTGATAGAGTTTGAATCCTTTGATGCATGCAAAAGCTAAGAGTACACGTATAGCTTCCAATCTAGCCACTGGAGCATACGTTTCCTCATAATCAATTCCTTCTTCCTGATTATAGCCTTTGGCCACCAATCTTGCCTTATTTCTGACAATAATTGCAGATTCATCGAGTTTGTTTTTGAATACCCATTTAGTACCAATGATAGTATGATCTTTGGGTCGGGTTACCAAATCCCAAACTTGATTCCTTTCAAATTGATTTAGTTCTTCTTGCATTGCTATGACCCAATCATTGTCTGATAGGGCTTCATCAATGTTAGAAGGTTCAATCTCAGAAATAAATGCAGAAAAGCTTACTTCATTGAAAACTCTATTTCTGGTTTTGATCCCTTCATTCACATCTCCTATGACTTGATCTAAGCGATGACTTCTATTGTATTTCCAGGCTTTAGGTTGACCTAGAGATTGCTCTTCTTCCTTAGTTTCATCAACCTCTGGAATAAGAGACTTAGAAATAGATTGACCATTTTCTTGATTTAAAACAACTTCCTGTTCTTCATCAATGGTTTTGTCAGAGAATTCAAATTCATCAAATACAACATGAATTGATTCTTCAACAACACAAGTTCTTTTATTGAAAATTCTATATGCTTTACTTCGATTAGAATATCCTAAGAAAATTCCTTCATCCGTTTTAGAATCAAATTTTCCTAGGTTATCTTTACCATTATTATGAATGAAGCACTTACAACCGAAGATGTGTAGATGAGCAATGTTTGGCTTCCTTCCTTTGTATAGCTCGTATGGTGTCTTTCCAAGTTTCGTTCTGATATAGGCTCTATTTGAAATATAGCATGCTGTATTCATGGCATCAGCCCAGAAAACTTGAGACATGTTCTTTTCATTTAACATTGTTCTAGCCATTTCAGTAAGCACTCTATTCTTGCGTTCCACAACTCCATTTTGTTGAGGCGTCCTTGGAGCAGAGAAATTGTGATCAATGCCATTAGTATCACAATATTCTTCAAATGCTTGATTTTCAAATTCTCCACCATGATCGGTCCTAATACCTGCAATTGACATACCTTTCTCATTTTGTACTTTCTTGGCAAAAACAATAAATTCTTCAAAGGTTTCATCCTTTGACGATAGAAAGATAACCTATGTAAATCTAGAGAAATCATCAACAATCACCAATGAATATAAGTTACCACCAAGACTTTTTACTCTTGCTGGACCAACTAAATCCATGTGTAGTAATTGTAATGGTCTATTTGTTGAAATCTCATTTTTCAATTTAAAAGATGATTTAGTTTGTTTACCCTTTTGACATGCATCACAAATCAAGTCATTTTTGAAATTAACTTTGGGTAATCCAAGCACTAAATCCTTTTTGAGTAATTTCCCTGGTTGATGCATATTGACATGAGCCAATCTTTTATGCCATAGCCAACTTTCATCGGTATTACTCAGAAAACAGTTTTCAGATTCATTTCTACTAATATCTAAGGTATAGCAATTACCTTCCCTTTTTGCTCTGAGCTTAGCCTTGATATTCTTCTTATCAAGCTGTAAGTCACTCTTGTTGATAATTAGACATTCCTCTGAATCAAATATTACCCAGTTGTCTTTATCTGCACTTTGAATTACGCTCAGCAGATTATGACACAAGCCTTCAACGTAATATACATCTTTGATTTGTATGCCTTTGTCATTTTTGATTTCACCAATTCCTGCTATTTTTCTGGATTGATTTCCTCCAAATTTTACCTTTCCTCCTTCCTTAGGTTGCAATGTGGTAAAACTTTCGAAATCACCGGTCATATGTCTAGAGCATCCACTGTCTATGAACCACTTGTTATTTTTGGATGTTTTAAGACATACCTGCAATCAAATGACTAAGTCTTAGGTACCCACTTCTTTTTGGGTCCTTTTGGGTTAGTATAAATGATTTTCTGAACATATGTGCCTTTAGGTACCCATTTGTAGGTTCCTATTGTTCTTTTCTTTTTATGAATGCATGAAGAGGTATAATGACCTTTTCTGTTACAGTAATTACAAAATGCAAAAGGATTTGATATATGCACAGAATGTTGGAAATAATTTAAATATGGCTTTCCTCCTACTTTCTTTTTACCTTTCCTTTTATCTGTTTTTGGATCATATCCAATACCAGATCGGTCATTTACAAATCGTTGTTCTTTTAAAATCACACTTTGCATCTCACTTCCTTTGGTAAATTTTTCAAGAGTTTTTGCGAGATCAATGTTTTTCTTTTTCAACGAAGAACAATTTTCACAATTCTTTTCTGAACTTTCTTTAAGTTCAATTTCAAGAGCTTTGTTTTTCTTTTTGAAAACAATTAATTCTTTAACTACTTTGATGAATTTAGAATGTAAAGCATTATATTCAGAGAGTAATTCATCATAGGTAGGTTCAGAATCATTTACCTCTTCTTCCGTCTCTTCTTGAGCAACAAGACATATATTGGCTACTTCTTCCTCATCACTTTCTTCGTCTGAGGAACTATCTCCCCATATAGCAGATACAAAGGCCTTCTTTTTGTTAAAGAATTTGCCTTTTCTCTTTTCTTTGCTCTTTTGATTGAGCTCTGGACATTCTGATTTGATATGTCCTGGTTTTCCACATTCATAGCAAATGATATGGTCTTTGTTGCTAGTTCCTCCTTTTTGAAAGTATTTGAAGCCTTGACCTTTCTTGTAGAACTTTCTGAATCATTTTATGATTAAGCCCATTTCATCATCATCAAACTCCTCATCTTCATCTTGATTTTCTTCTTTCGCTTTTAGTGCTAGACCTTTCTTTCTTTTGTCACTGATGTCATCTAGTTCCCGTTTGAACTTTAATTTGCTTTCATATTCAGAAAGACTTCCAAATAGAGAAGTAACTGATCTCATTGATTCTCCTTTTGCCTCTTCTATCGCAGTGACTTTGGCCTCCCACTCTTTAGAAAGAATATTCAAAATCTTTCGTACTTGGATATTTTGATCATATACTTTTCCAAGTGCTGCAAGTTGATTAACAAGATGAGTATATCTAAGTTCGAATTCAGAAATTGACTCACCTGATTTCATTCGAAGTAGATTGAATTCTGTGATCAAGGTGTTGATTCGATTCTCCTTTATTCCCGAAGTTCCTTCATGAGCTATTTCCAGAGCTTCCCACATTTGCTTTGCTGTTGGGAGTGTGCAAATTTTGAAATATTCACTTTGACTCAAAGCGCTTTGCAACAACAGAATTGCTTTGCTATTGAGAGTGATAAGTTTCTTGTCATTCTCATCATATTCCGCTGGCGTCTTTGGAATTTTTTGAGAATCTACAACTTTTGTAGGTTGATAATTTCCACTCTCAATTACATCCCATAGCCCATATTCAGTAGCCATTATGAACACTCTGAACTTAGCTTTCCAGAAAGAAAAGTGTTCTCCATTGAAACCAGGGGGCTAGTGATAGATGCTCCGTCGGGAAGAATTCCTTCACCCATGCTTGCCATTGGATCCTTCTTAGGCTATTAAACCTTAACAAGAAGACCTACGCTCTGATACCAAATGTTAGATCAAGCGTTTCACCCAAGAGGGGGGTGAATTAGGTGATACTGAAACTTCTTTCGAAAATATAAAACTTTGACAAAAGAATTAAAACAGTAATGAGTAAGGAGAAATATCACTGAAGTGTACACCGGGAGTTATACTGGTTCGGTCACAACCACTTTGACCTACGTCCAGTCCTCAGAGCTTCTCTGAGAGTTTCACTATAACTTCCAAGATTCAGTGGGTTCTTGGCACCTTAGTACAAGCAAGTTCCTTACACCTGGACACTCGCTCCCTCTTACAGGTTGTAATCCAATCCCAACTCAAGGTTCCACAACCTTAAGTTATCTCAATAACAAATATTGAGTTTGAATGAAATATCTCTCTCAAAGAGTAAATGATAATCACTGAAGCATATGAATACAATTTCAACGTGAAAACAGAGCAATGAACTTAATGATACGTTCGTATGGATGCTTGGTTGTTCTTCTCTGTTTGAAGGTTCCCATATATATAGGTATGTTGTTGATGACCGTTGGAACACTTCCTTTCGTCCGTTGGTGAGTGCGCAGCCACTATTGACTTTTCAAGTTTTTGAAAAATATCCGTTGGCGGTGGTTGGCATTTGAACGTTTGTTTTGACTTTCATCTCTTGATATGATTTCTTCATTGTTTCTCTGTAAATAGACTAAGAATACTAATACAATAAAAGGTTAATCATATTGGAAACAATATAATGAAGATTTGAATGATTTCTAAATTTCTGGGTATGCTTACTCGAGTAGCTCCTCGAGTAACACTTGAAGTTTACTCGAGTAGCTCCTCGAGTAACATCGTGAAATCATTGTTTATTTGAAATTTAATGAAGAGAAACAAGATTACTCGGTTAGTGCATGGAGTAAACTAAATTTCAAACCTTTTAGAATAGTTATTTACTCGGGTAGCTACTCCAGTAATGCTTCTGCAACTTCATATATTACTGGGGTAACACTTCGAGTAATCTTTTGAAAAACTTTTGATTACTCGATGCTCTACTCCAGTAATGTTGGCAGGATTTCAAAGCCGAGAGCAATTACCTTATTACTCGAGTAGGGACTCGAGTAATGTATTCATTTTTGCATAGGTTACTCGGGTAGCTCCTCGAGTAACTGAGACTTTTGAACATGATTTACTCTAGTAATGACTTGAAGTTTTCTTTGAAACATTTGCATATACTGGGGTACATACTCGAGGAATCCACTTAAAATATACCATGAAAAACTTATCTAATGGAGTAAGTACTCGAGGAAGATGTAAAAGAGAGATCAAGTTAATCGGGTACTAACCTCAAGTTTTCACTTACCTTAGTATGTTACTCGAGTAGCTCCTCGAGTAACATTGGCAGTGGTACAAAGTGCCGAAAGTTACATCTTTTCACAAACAGAGTTACTCGAGTAGCTCCTCGAGTATCATGAAAAACTTGAAGGGAACTGGAAGTTTCTGACCTGGTTACTCGAGTAGCTCCTCGAGTAACATTAGCAGTGGTACAAACTGCCGAGAGGTCTATATTTTAGGAAACACAGGTACTCGAGTAGCTCCTCGAGTATCATGGGGAAAACTTGAAGACAACTGGAAGTTTTACCTGGTTACTCGAGTACCGCCTCAAGTAATATTAGCAGGCTGAGAGCAACTCCAAGTTTTTACCTGGTTACTCGAGTAGCTCCTCGAGTAATGGTGGCAGATTACTGGAAGTTCTTCTTGGTTACCTCAAGTTTTGTCTCATTACTCGAGTAGCGCCTCGAGTAATGCCTTAGAAAATGCACTTCTGATCAAGTTGCTCAGCATTTTCTTATGGCCAATCTTCATTACTTCCATGCTAACTTCAAGTAAAGCTTGTTCCTGTCATTACTTAGTTCAAACTTGATTATTAATCATTTCTTTTTCAAACCATACTTTTGTTATCAAACCAAATTACCTCTTGATTTCCAAACTTTCTCTCTCATAAATGCCACTACCCCCTCTCTCTTCTCTCTTGATATGGCTTAATAACCATGATTTTTAAGAAGAGGTTAGAAGAGGTTCTAGGTATATTAGGAGGTATAAGCACTTGATTTTCAAGCTCTTACCTAGGATTTTTGGTCTCTTGAAACCCTAACTCTCCTCTTGTTCTTCAAGTGTCTCAAGCTCTTCTCTCTCTCTCTCTCTCTCTCTGTATTTGGTTGTGGCTGTTTAAAAAGAAGAGGAAGGAAGAGTGATAAAAGCTTATCAAATATCTCGTATTGCTTTTAGAATATTATAGTTTAATGACCTAATTAAGCATGTGCAATTTACTTGGCCATGGTTTTTCTCTTGTTGAGTTAATATCCACCAAGTAAATATATGTCCTTTCCAATTTCCCTTTTTGACCGAAATATCCAAGAGAAAAGGGAATAAAATAGCTTCTTGCATTTTTCCCATAATTACCTCTTCTAAATAATTAATTTGTGACATATTACTTTTTGACTTTTTCCACTTAATTTCACTTGGTAACAAATGGTCCAAAATATGATATTTATTACCAAATAACCGTTTTCCCTTCTTACTTTCTTAATTTAGCCAAAATTATTAAGAAGAGAGGGAAAAATAATTTGCTTCTTGTTTTGTTGGCAAATTACCATTTTGCTATTACGTTTTTGTGATTTATTGAAATAAATCATTTCTTGCTCTTTTTCCTTTGGTTTGGCTGAATTTTTGGCATGTTAATTAGGCCAAGATTTGTGTCCTTTCATGCTCCAATTTAGGTTACAATATTAGGCCTTTAAGTGGACAATAATTACTCCTTTGTGTCCTAGCTTAGATAAGTTATGTGTAACCACCGATTGAAGTGTTTTTGTCATTTCATGTTCATCACAATTCACCATTTTATTCCATTAACTGTATGAATTACATACAAGGAATTTTGGTAACTAGAAAAGGGATGTTACTAAACACTTACCCTTAAACACTTGAGAGATTGAGAGAATGAGTCACAATTATGAATTTAGCTCATTCATTTTCAAATAAAGTTACTAGTTTATATTTTTGTTGCTTTATGAATACTATGATCTCTTTATTATTCAATTGTGCTCTTGCTTATGACTTGACACTTCTGAGTTTATTGGAAGCATAATAAGAATTTATTAGTCACTCGTTGTTGTTCGAGGACATCCAAGAGATAACTGTGAGGGAATTTGATATGTAAAAAAATTGCATATTTATTTTCCCTTATATGATGATTTTATGGATGATATTTGAGCTTAATGTAATGAATTTGGGTATAGTTGATAAATAAATAATGATTTTGGCATAACAGAAATTATCAAAAAATACTAAATTTTAACCTTATTTTAGTTTTCAGGTAATATATGGAGCTTTAGATATTGGATTGGGAATAAAAGCTAAGAAAACTTCCTACAACTTTTTTGTTGAAGCCAAAACCCAGTTTTGTCTTCAAGAGTTTCAAATTTTGCTTAGAAGTTGAGAACGTGAATTTATCCAAGTCTAACCTTTGCCCACTAATTTGACCATAACTTGAGCTGCAAATGTTGAAATAAGAATCTCTCACATATGTTTCCAAGTTAAGATCTAGATCTGCAACTTTCATGAAGATCAAAATGTGAGAATCTACCTTTTTGACTGCTAAAATTCGGCTGCAATCAAGAATTATGGTTGCCACAAGGTCAACATTGGTAGCTTAAGGTCAAGATTCATACCTTACAAGTGGAAATCTTTACACCCCATTCATCTATAAATAGAGGAGTGGAAGATAAAAGGAGGACACACCATCTTAGAGTTTAATTTCTTGCATTGTATTGTTTTGTGCATGCCTTCTTCGTGGAAGGCTTAGGTAGACCACCTTCATAGACGGTATAGATTGCCACCTACATGGAAGGTTTTACCTCCTATAAGGAATACTAGATTTTTCCATTTTCATGTATCTTGTAATTTATCTTTATGTTTTAGAATTTAATAATTAAGTTTTATGCAATGTTTATGAAGTTTTCAATTTATGTTAGTTTTGTTTTTAATTTCATCATAAACTAAAGTTTCATTTTCCTATGGTGCTGTTGGAGCTTACTGTAATACCCTAAATTTTGAGACTTGAGGCTAGAGAATAAGCCTGAGATTAGTGGATTGCTAAGCCCTGGTTTAGCAAGATCCCAAATTGTGATTAAGGGCTAATGACTCCAAAAGTAAATGTCATTAGTGATAAATGAACTCTTTTGGAGAATCCGATGTGATTTGAGATTCGGATGTGATTCGTATGTATTATGCGCAGTGTAACCCCCTTTCGTAATTATATCCGAAATACGCAATTAAAATGAAATAGAGACCAATAAGAAGCAAAAACATTTATAAACCCATCTACTAGACGGGATTTTAACAAATAACTTTTGAAATCTAGTTAACCTGGTCTCATATTCACATTTCGAATACAATCACATCATGCGGGATATCACATTTATACAAATATCAGAGTGTACAACAATATCATCCCGGCAACTTCCGGGTTCATTCCTTTACATAAAATTTATAGGCACATTCGCCCTTTACCATTCCTCAAACAGGGATTACACAAGTCTCATCTCTATACGTAATCAAATATACATTCCACAATATATACATCCAAATCCAAATACGAATATCCAAATATACATCCCAACTATGATAACCAACTACCAAAATCTATAACCCGAAGTAGTCCTCGTCGCCTTTGCCTGTTTGCTCCAACCTCGATCCACCTACCCTGTCTAAAATGTTGGTAGGGGAAGGTGAGATTCGAGAGAATCTCAGTAGGAAACAAATACCTATATGCATGTATGATATGTGTTTAAGGCATGACATGCTTGCAATACAAAACTCATGTTCACACAATGACATATCTGCGTGCTCAATGTTTCAACAACATACTCATGGCCATAGCATAACTAAAAACAGAGCTACAATCATTCATACATGTTTCACATAATCAAGCAAAGCAATACATGCATCAATACACAAACACAAATATTAAAGCATGCAAGAGAGGTAAGTTCCCTACCCTTGTTCTTTCCACGTAAGCTCCAGCACCGCTTACTCACGACCAGGTGAATATTGAACCACGTTCAGGGTGAACATCAAACCTATAACCAAAGTAAGGACATAGGTTTATTCTCTATTCCAAATCTTTACTTTTATTACACTTAAAGTTGGTTATCATTCACACCCTTTAGGTGGCTATAATAAGCTCAACGAAAGCTTCAAGGATTGGGACGTACTAGGTTGGAAATCACCTTTCAAAATCTCAAAATGCTGAAAATGGGGGTTGGCTGCAGCCAAGACCCTCTGGATGTAGCCAAAACAAGCACAGAAGGTTTCTGGCTGCAGGCAAGAATTTCTGGCTGCGGCCAAAACGTGCACAGAAACTTTTGCACTACAGCCAGGATTTTCTGCTGCAGCCAAGGCAACTTAGGAAATTCATAACTAATTCCATAAAAATTGAAACGAGGTGATACCAAAGTCAAATGAAAGCTATTCAGGTCCTCTTCATAGGAAAAATATGGCTCATTAGTGGAAATCACCACACAAATCCAGATTTACACAAAATCCAACATTGCTTCAAAACAGAATCCAGTTTCGTCCACAAACTTTGGACAAACATAAATCCTAGTTCACAAAAACGAAATGACATATATTATATGTCCATTTTGAAGCTTAAGATTGGAACTTCAAAAATGGAAAGTTTCAGAATTTTTAGAGACCATTTGCCCATTCAAAACGCTCACACAAACAGACTGCCCAGAATAGACTTTCAAAAGACAGAATTCCAAATTTGCACAATTGACTTCCAATGGTCCAATTTTCATATCAAACATCATTGTCACACAAACTTTCATAAGGAATCCATTGGAAACACCAAATGAACCAAATTCACATTATATTGACATGTTTTTCCAACAATCACAACATGTCATCACTCAACCATAACACAATTCACAACATTGTAACTCTTCCAATTCAAGTTCCTAAACCAATTCAAACCAATTCCAATGAACATATAACACAACAAAAGACCATTTGCAACACACCACACATGACAATTCATGCATTTCACAATTCCTCCAAAATCAGGGCAAAAACCAAAATTCACAATACTCATCCATAAATCACAAAACTTAGATCAAAAGGCTCCAAATACTCACCTCTTCCTCTTTCCCAAATCAATTCCTTGATTCTTCATCTTTCCACTTTTGCTCAAGCCATCAAACCCCTCCAATCAAGAATCTAAAACCATAGAGATGAAGCTCTCATCACTATGAACAACTTTATAGAAAGGTGTTTAAGCATTAGAGGCCATTTAGAGCACCATACCTTGAATTTCTTCTTTCTCTTTCCACCTTAAACTAAGCGAAAATGGAGAAAAAGAGAAAGAGAGAGAGAGATGAAGATGAAGAGATGAAGTGAATGCAGATTTTGGAGAGCCTAAAAACGTCCAAATAGAGAGGAGAGGAGAGAGGGAATGTGTTGACAATTTGACCAAGATCCAAGGGTCCAAAACTTACCAAGTGTCAACATCTTGTTCCATCAACCATGAGTTCACATAGGCACACCACATGGGATTCCACCCTTTGATCTATTACACAATTCATTCTCAACCATTGATATTTGAGTTACCAATAAGCTTCCTCTTCGGTAACCGATCAATTGGTCGATAACTTTACCGTTTTGCCCCTGATTACGGTAATTCTCATTGAATCACCACCAACACTTTACATCTTTTCATTTAGCCACAATATGCTCCTTCCCTCTATTTTAAGTCAATTTAGATGTTAATCCATAATTGAGTTTAAATACAGGGTTTTGGCACTGCTCACAACACATACAAATCTCAAATCACATCATGATCTCCAAAAGGGTTTATTTATCACTAATGACATCCACTTTTGGAGTCATTATCTCTTAATCAAAATTTGCGATCTTGCTAAACAAGGGCTTAGCAGTTCACTAATCTCAGGCTTATTCTCTAGCCTCAAATCTCAAAATTCGGGGTATTACACGTAGTGCCGAAACCCTGTATTTAAGTTCAATTATTGAGTAACATCTAAATTGACTTAAATAGAGGGATGGCGCATAATGTGGTGATATGGAAAGATATGAAGTGTTTGGTGGTGATTCAATGGGAATTGCCATAATCAGGGGCAAAACGGTAAAGTGACCGACCGATTGGTCATTTACCGAAGAGGAAACTCATTGGTAACTTCAACATCAATGGTTGAGATTGATTTGTGCAAGAGATCAAGGGGTGGAATCACATGTGTGTGAGCTTATGTGAGCTCATGTGAGGTTTGTTAAGATGGTGACACTTGGCACTTTGTGAGCCCTTGGATGAGGTCAAAGTGTCAAACCTCATTTTCATCTCTCCTCTCTTTATTTGGTCGGTTGTGGCTCCCAAAAACTGAACACCCTCTTCATCTTCTTCATCTCTCTCCTTAGCTTCCATGAACGCCTAAAGTGGAGGAGGAAAGAGAAAGAATCAAGGTGAGATTTAGCTTGTTTGTTGGCCTCTAATGTCCTAATCACCTTCTATAATGTTATTCATAGTGATGAGAGCTTCATCTCTATGGCTTTAGATTCTTGATTGGTGGTGTTTGATAGCTTGAGGAAAATTAGAAGTATGAAGAATCAAGGAATTGATTTGGGAAAGAGGAAGAGGTGAGTATTTTAAGCCTTTTAATCTCAATTTTGTGACTTTTGGTTAAGTATTGTGATTTATGAATTTTGCCCTGATTTTGTGGTATTTTTGTATGGCAAGTAATTGGATGATTTGAGTGGTGAATTGTGGTTAAATTGATGCCATAATGTGTTTTGATGTCATTGGAATTGGTTTGAGAACTTGGAATGAAAAGAATGACAATGTGGTGTTTGTGTTGTGATTTATGATGACATGTTGTGATTGTTGGTAAAACATGTCAATATAATGGGAATTTGGTTGTTTTGGTGTTTCCAATGGATTCCTTGTGAAAATTGGTGTGGAAATGATGTTTGGTATGAAAATGGAACCATTGGAAGCCAAATTGCAAAAACTGGAATTCTGTCTTTTGAAACTGTGTTCTGGACAGTTTGCTTGTGTTGCTGTTTTGAATGGGCAAATTATGTCAGAAAATTCTGAAATTTCCAGTCTTGAAGTTCACAACCCAAGCTTTAAAATGGATATATAAATTGTGTCATTTTGTTTTGTGAACTGGATTTATGTTTGCCCAAAGTTTGAGGTCGAAACTGGGTTTGATTCTGGGTCAGTGATGAAATGTGTGTAATTCTATATTTTTGTGGTGATTTCCAGTAATGATCCATATTTTTCCTATGAAAATCGTGGCTGCAGCAGAAAATCGTGGCTGCAGCGTAAAAGTTTCTGTTCACGTTTTGGCCACAGCCAGAAATTCTTGGCTGCAGCCAAAAACCTTCTGTGTGTGTTTTAGCTAAGCCAGAGGGTTCTTGGCTGCAGCCAACCCCTATTTTCAGCATTTTGAGATTTTGAAAGGTGATTTCCAACCTAGTACGTCCCAATCCTTTAAGCTTTCGTTGAGCTTATTTTAGCCACCTAAAGGGTGTGAATGTAACCAACCTTAAGTGATATGAAAGTAACGATTTGGAATAGAGAATAACCCTATGTCCTCGATTTGGTTATAGGGTTAGATATTCGCTTTGATCGTGAGTAGCCGGTGCTGGAGCATACGTGGAAAGAACAAGGGTAGGGAACTTACCTTTCTTGCATGCTTTGATATTTGTGTTTGTGTATTAATGCATGTATTGCTTTGGTTGATTATGTGAAACATGTATGAATGATTGTAGCTCTGTTTCTAGTTTTCTATGGCCATGAGCATGTTGTTTAAACATTGAGCACGCAGATATGTCATTGTGTGAGCATGAGTTATGTATTGCAAGCATGTCATGCATTAAACACATATCATACATGCATATAGGTATTTGTTTCCTACTGAGATTCTCTCAAATCTCACCCTCCCTTACCAATATTTTAGACAGGGTAGGTGGACCAAGGATGGAGCAAGCGGGCAAAGTCGACGAGGTCTCCTTCAGGTTATAGATTTTGGTAGTTGGTTATCATAGTTGGGAGTATTATGTATATTTGGATTTAGATTTGGATATGTACAGGTTGGAATATGTTTGGATATGATATTTGTAGATGTATTTGAGAGGATTTGTGTAATCCCCATGTTGAAATTGTAATGGGCAATTGTACCCTGTGTATATTTAGTAAAGATATGACCCCGGGAGTTGCCGAGATGATATTGTTGTACACTCTGATATTTGTATAAATGTGATATTCCGCGTGATATGGTTATATTCGAAATTGAATATAAGACCAGGTTAATTATATTTCAAAACGTATTTGTGAAAACCCCGTCTGGTAGATGGGTTTGTAAACGTTATTTGATTGTTATTGGTCTCTATTTCACTTTAATCGCGTATTTCGGATATAATTACGGTAGGGGGTTACACTTACTAATGACGGACTGAATCTAAACTTATTAAATCTAGTTTAATTTTTCCTCCATGATTGAGTTTTGATTATTATTATTATTAATGCTTTCAATTGATTGACTATCTTTTGAATGATTTCAATATGTATGTTGAGACTGGAAGGAGATGCATGTGTGTAGACCCTATAATTAAAGCCATAATTTGGATATGAAATAAGAATATATTCATATGGATTGTGTAATCTTAATGAGTTCTATAAATCTTAATGCATGATTAATTGCTTTAATTCATATAGGAATATATTGGATTAGCAATTAATTATAGAATTGCTTGACTTTGGAACAGACTAGTAATTAAATTAAGGAAACTCGACTATCAATCATATGGAATAAATTGGACTAGAATAGATTGGTGATTCAATCCAAACTTTATTAACTGAAATATGATCCCTAGGGCTTTTCTCATAGTTGTTTTCATATTAATTACATTTATATTTTATCATTTCTAAATTTTGTAATCTCAATCACCAATTAATCGATCGACCTAATAGAATTAAGAATACTAATTTTGGTACTTAGGGATCAATCTGTATGGGAACAATACTCTACTAACCTCTGTATTACTTATTTATGAAAGTGTATACTTTCACTTGTTAATAAATCATTTACACGCATAACACCAAGCTTTTCTCTTCCCCCTTTGCCCCTCTTTGGCCTACTTTAACTATGGGAGGGGAGATAGTTAATTTGCTTTTCAACCTTCATGATTACTCTTAGTTTTTATGGCTAATTCTTGACCCTTCATTTTTTGTTTCTAAGTCTAACATGAAGATCAAATGACAAATGTTTCTTTTGCCCTTGATCTTGGCAATATTAATTGATGAATAGCCATTAGTTCTTTTATTTCTCTTCAGTCTCTCTTGCTAGATGTCATTTCCCCTTCTTTTTAAGTTCAAGTTAGGCTCTATATTATTTCTAGCTTTCGGTAAAGGAATTAGGTACTTTCCTTTAGTCAATTGGAACTGAGTTCCTTGTAAAATTTCCAAAGTAGTTTCTAACATGTTTTACACTTCCTATTTGGTACACTTAGCCCTTGAATATATTTTGGGATATTATAAATGTCGTCAGTTTCGACAATCCTTTCTCCTCAGAAAAAAAATGATTTTTGCTGGTAGATAAAATAAAAAATTTCCCAGAACAAAACTCTCTGAATAAATGGATTAAAGATTCAAAGCTCAAAAGGGATTATACAGATCCAAAACAAAATCATTAATGATGTAATGATGGCAATTCAAGAAGGTGAGAAGACCAAGAATATATTCGAGAATCAAACAAGACATGCATTCAGAGAATCAATCTTAAAATCCTTTCTTAGAACACTTATAGATTAAGGAGAGTTTAGAGCATGCCAAAGAACACCGAAAATATGCATCAGAAAAAGAGAAAAAAAAAAAGCACAGCTTATAATTGCCTTGAAATAGTTAGATATCATGTTACATTTCTAAAATAAGAGAGACATAATAATAACATGCATGAGACATTAGGCAAAGGAGAATCGAACAAGCTCTGATGCCACATGTTGGATTAAGTACAAAAATAACTCCCAGAATACATAATATGAATTCTAAAAGTAGAGTACCAACAGTGAAAGACTTTATTAATCATATCTCTAGCTATAGCAACTCTACACGCTATATCTTACAATATGAGAGTTGGAAGTTCAAAAGAGAGGAGATTAGAAGACAATAACTCGGGATTCTTCTAATGAGAAGATGAGGCACAATAATGGACTGGAAGTTGCTGTCACCTATCATGGAACCCTTAAAGAGCAAGTCAGTATTCGACGTATTGCTCTAAGACCCAGCCTAGGCCTTTTATAGCCTCCCATCAAGGCTTGTAACAACTTTACCAGTTCAACAGGTGACACTAAACCAAATCTCTATCCAAATCACTTGCGAGACGTAATCAGGAGATATTTTATCCAAAATATATTAAACTAATAATATTTAAAAAATATTCTAATATTCAGAATAGCTTCATTATATCTAGAATATTTATTTGATTAAAATAATTAACTAGTATATCCTTTATATAACCAAATATATATCCATATATAATCTAAATAAACAAAAAGTTAAAATATTATCATTTTAATAAAATATCTAATATTTTCTCACTAGTGTCTGCTGCTTCTCTACTTGCTCTTTATCTTCATTGTCGTCTCCTTTTTCGTCTTTATCTTTATCAGTATTGTCATCTCGTTCTTCATCTGAATCTTCTTTTTCATTTTCATTTGCTTCTCGATCTTCACCACCACTTTCATCTGTGTCTTCTATGAATTGTTTAGGTGCACATCCTGTATGGAAGGGAACCACATATTTGTTTGCTTTAGTTGGACCACTTAATTCTTTTGCTCTACTACAATACTATTCCTTTTGCTTGTAAGATAACTTCTTCCATGCTTTTTTTTCACTGAGTCTTTTCCCTCTTCAAAGGATTTGATTGTTGCTTTGTTCTTGTGATATTCTTCAGTAGTGAATAGTGCATAGCCACAAAAAGTGTCGACTCCTTTATCCATATTGTAACATCTTACATTTCTGTCCCTTTCATACGTGTCAGACATGTTACTATTCAATTCTTTAGGGGTTCACTTTGTATTTTTGGCTATTGAACTATTATTCTTACCATGCATCAAAGTTAGTTCTATTTCTCCGCTCTTACTTTTAGTTTCAGTGATCTCATTACCATTCAATTCAAAGTCACGTATTAATATTGGTGCATACTCATACATATACGTCAAGTATAAATATTTTAAATACAATTAACATAGACACACTCAGCTCTTCAATTCTTCATTTTCATTCTTTCTGGTTCATCTTCAGCATTGTTTTCTTTCATACTCCTATGCCTATATGTTGGTGGGGGAGGGTGAGATTCGAGGGAATCCCAATAGCAAACATATAGACAATACATATAAGATGAATGCTAGTATATGATATGCTTGCTTTACATAGGCTTTTGCTCATATTCTGCATGCTCAATGTTTTGTGCAACATACTTATGGCCATAGTAAAAACAAAAACAGAGCTTCATACATTCATAGGTGCTTTACATAATCAAGTAAAGCAATACACATCATAAATATCACATACATACAAGAAAGTAAGTTTACTACACATTGTCTGAGTCCCCTTTTTGTACCTTTTCTTCCAACCACTAAAGTTGTTTCCAGTGCCTCTTCTTTGTCACCTCATGGGCCTAGATAAATGGCTATATTATTAGACCTATGACAAATAAATGTCCAATGGGCTACTTTAGCCTCTAGGATTTGTCTTTATTGTTTGGGCCCAGACTTGTTTCAAATTTAATAACCCAAGATACCTTGGTTAGTTAACCATTAAAGTTAACACATTAGGTCCAATGGGTATTTAATAGGCCCACACTAATTTTATGAGCTTTACTCAACCATTGGAAGCTAACTTCATTACCAAATGTCATTACTTTCTCATTTTCACGCTATTCTAGAAAGTTGGCAGATTTTTCCCTTAACATTGAAAACTCATAACTAAATCTACAAAACTCTATTTGCAGTGATTCAAAGTCCTATATGGCCCTTATTAAGTCTATTTTAAGGGAAAAATAATATCCACAGCTAGTTATAGGGATAATTTTCCTAGAATCATCAAACAATATAGCTGGTCTAGAAAACATTCCAGATTCAATGCCTAACTTCAAAAATTCATATCTCACAATCTACAAGCCCAAATAACACATATTATATATAAAATTAAAGATTAGGATGCTTACTTAGAATTTGTAAATTTTCATAGCCATTGAACAAGATTTGATCATTCAAAACTCATCGCAAATTGACTGCGTCTAGAAAACGAATTTAGACAACTTTAACATAAACTTCTAAAATCATCATAAATCATCATTTAACCATAAACACATGATTAAACTTCAAAAATACCCCTTGGTTGAAATATGAATAGTACCCCACCCCTATGAAAACTCATCTAAACAACAAACTAATCGGTTTAAAATGAAGCCTACGCTTACCTTCACGCATTTCCTCAATCGATTCGGAAATATGGCAGTACTTTGGCAAGCGAGATGGCACCAAACCTCTCCAAATGGAAATCCAAAAACCATGCAAATGTTGTTATCACTGAGATTATAAAATACTTCGGGAGCTGGAAACGCCGAATTGGGGGTGAAATCGGCTCCAGAGCTAATGAACTTTCACTATTCATCCACCTTCTATGGTCTAGCATTTTTCTCAACGTTTTTTGGGATATTTTTCTGAATTTTAGGTAGCTGCACCAAAATATATGGCCAATAGGGAGTCTTGAAAAGTTATGCCAAGTGTCAAGCTCTCATGGTGCCATTTGTCTGGTATTGTACTGGTTCATTGACACATGTCACTTTAATAAAGTGGGTCCCATCACCTTCTCTCACCTCTTTGACATCCTTGATTGGTTAGGGGAATGGAGAGGCCCGACAATTTCCCTGGACTCCCAACTCGGTGTTTGAGACAGTCAAGTACCTAACTAGATCAGGGACCGATGGATTCCCCAGACTCAGGCGCTAGGTGGTATGCTCCAGAAATGCCAACACAAAAGGTATCAAGATGGTGTAATGATGAGGGACACTTGTCACCTACTCATTTGGCCAACAAAAAAGAGGCTTTGTACTTTACCATCATTAAGGGGCACATGTCAAGCTCTTGTTTAGCCAACAAAAAGTTATGCGATCATTAGTCATCATTGCTTACTTTATTAAAGTTACTTCAATAAAGTTACTTTATCGATGCATACTCAGGATTCTACTCGAGACCGTAGCATATAGAATGAGGAACAAAAGATGACACCAGGTCGGAGTATGTGTGTATGGGCCCTATATAGGTCCACATACCGGTGTTTACTTAAAAAAAATAGGGTATACATGTCTAACCTGAAAATGCCATATGCATACCTATACTAACCTATTTCGCCCAACTAATCCGTCCCTTACCTTATGACATATCTGGGTGACGTCTTTCTACCAACCCAATAGAACTATATATCTGTCCTATGCACATCCACACCGACATTTTAATCCTACCGCCTACACATACTAGGCCCTCTGCTCAGTAGGGCTTAGTCATTCTTGGGACTCTTCCTAAATTAGGCATAGTTGTTTGCCTGATATAGGCATATCCTCAAGTCTCTATGTAACCCCGTTACTTGAAAACCTTGAATATAGTTTGAAAATATGTCATAAAATAAATGGGAGACCAGTGAATAATTTAAAAGTCATTAAAGGTCCCGACTTCAAGACAGGATTCGATCATATGATAAAGTGGGTTTTCAAAAACTTTTCAAAACCCATTTAATAAGGTCTTACTTCCACTTTTTGAATCTATTTGGCCTGTTCGGTTATGTTCCATTCATAAATATCAGAGTACTTAACAAAATGTCCTGATAGACTTTCGGGTTATATTAATAACTAGTAAGGTCTACAAGGCATAATCGCTCGTTTTAGTTCCTATATCAGAGATTACATATAAATTCACAAGTCTATGGTGGATACATCCACCTTTACTACATTGAACTTATATTTACATCATATACAATATATACATTCATCCAAAAATTCAATAACCAACTAAAAAAACCTTAATCTCTTATCAATATGCCCTAGCCGCCCTTGTTTACCTGCTTCTCTTTTGATTAGTTTGCCTTGGCTGTAGGTTAGTCATTGGAAAAGTGAGATTCATATGAATCTCAATAGTAATATTTTACTCATATGATATATAATTTAACAAAGCATGTAAGCAATTATTACAAAGCAGCATTCATAACAGCATACACAGTAGCATACTCAGCGTCATTCACGTTAGTGACATTTTTCACAATTCATGACATTCACAGCAGCATTCACATTCATGACATTTGTCACATTCATCACAACTTGTGACATTCATAACAACATTCATATTCTTGACATTCGTGACATTTGTCACATTCATCATAACTTGTGACATTCACAGTAGCATTCACATTCATCACAACTCGTGACATTCACAACAGCATTCACATTCGTGACATTCGTCATAATTCAATGATAAGCACATACGTACAAAGTATTATACATGATATAAGAGAAAGAGTCACTACCTTGTTGTTTCCATTCTTGCTTAGACACAAGTTTTTTACGCTTAGGACAGATGTCAAATCCTGTAAATCAAAATTAAGGACATGAGTTATTACCTATTTGAATTCACACTTAGGGTTGGTTATCATTTGAGTCCTTTAGGTGGTTACTAGAAGCTCAATAAAAGTCTAAAGGGTTAAGGAGAGTTATACCAGAAACCACCTTTCAAAATTTCAAAGTGCAAAAATTTAGGGGTTGGCCGCAACTAAGACACTCTTTTGCCATGACCAAGAAATGGCTAGAAACATTTTAGTTGTGGCCAAGAATAGGATAAAAACTTTTGGGCTACGGCTAAGAACCCTTTGGCCGTGGCTAAGAATAGGTCAGAAGGTTTTGGGCCATGGCCAAGACACTTTTGGCCGCAGCCAAGAACTGGTCAGAATCTTTTTGGCCGTAGTAAAAAATGGGCCTGTTTCTTGGCTAACTTCCAACGACCATAACTCTAAGCATACAAATCCAAATAACACCCACTTTATATCATTTTAAAGCTTGCAATGTTTACTACTTAACTAGTAAATTTCATAACTTTTAGACTTCATTTGCTATTTCAAAACACCATGCAAATTCCTACTTCTTTCATATTTCATATTTTGGGCAAAATATAAACACAAATCTCACAATTGCTAAACCACACCTTCAAGTCTTAAACAAATTTCATTTATCCAAACCACAACATAAGACACCATTACCACCATCAAAATAGCACAAACTCTCTAAAACCCTAACATACACAAAAATAGGCCAAAATTCCACAAACCAAAGTTTTCAACCAATTATCACAATATATATATCAAAAGGTTGCTTTTGCTCACCTCTATCACTTCCTCTAGTTAGTTCTTTGATTCTCCAACAACTAGTTTTACTTAAGTACACAAAACACCTCTTGTTGAAAATATAAAAAAATACAAATAAAACTTTCATCAAAAGAAAAAATATTAGGGAAGAGGTTTTGAGCATTAGAAGTCATCTTCAAGGTTAAAACTTAAGAAGAAGAACTCGCCTTCACATGAACTTCTTTCTCTTTCTTCTTCCTTGCCTTGGAGGACTAGAAAGCTTGGAGATAGAGAGAAATATGGTGAATGATCAGATTTTCCAACCCTCTCATGCTCTTAGCCGACTTTGAGAGGAGAGACGAAAGAGAAGAAGTGTTGAACATTTTGACTTTTCAACTCTCCCTTGCCTAAGTCATATGGTGCCATGTGTCATGATCCTATGTCTTCCCAAAAAGCATGTAACCATATGATTACTCTAACTAATTCCATTAGCCATTTAGTCACACCTATTGTTCTTTTAACTATTAGTCAATTTCCTCTTCGGTAGCTGACTAATTGGCCGATAAATTTCTTTCTTCCCATTTTGCCCCTAACTATGGTAATTTCTATTAGATTGCCACCTAAGACATTATCTATTTCCATTTTCTCCTTCCATGTGCCATTCCCCTTCTATTTGAGTTCAATTTATGCTTTGTCACTATAATTGAGCTTAAATACTGGGTTTGGGCTCTTTCTACTGCTAATTTGGGTCTTAATTCACACTTTATTCTACAAAAGTGTTTGTCTAACATTAATTACATACACTTTTGAAGTAATGAGCCCTTATACACATTTTAGGGCATTACATTCTAGGCCAAAACATTCAGGATATTACACATCTTCCTTGTTTATCTTCACTATATTGTTAACTCGTAAAAACATTTAAAAATATTGTTAAAATGAAACAAGAGGGGAAGACTAAAGTGCTCTAGGCGATAGTGACAAATACCTATTTTATTATATATTTTCATATTTTATTTGGGGATTTTGTCATAATAATTTAGCTTAAAATGCATTCTTTGTACTTAATTGAGACTAAGAGTAAATAGATTAAATTATGACTAAAAAGGGAAAAATTATCATTAAAAATTGTAATTACTCTTAATCATTTATTTTTTGGAAGATTTGATGTTGGTTAAATTATTTTTACTTTAGGAACTTGGAAAATGGGATTAAAACTAAAAATGGAAGTTTTAGAGCTCGAGTTTAAGAAATATCAGTTTAGTCTCATGAATTTGAGAAACTCCAGTTTGGTCCAACTAAAACTACAGTGTTTTTAGGTTGGAGCTTTTAGGTCAGCTGGGAGGTGAAGAATAGAGATATAGAATGAGAAGCAAAACTGCAGTGAAAGGAGGGGACATTGATCTTGATCATACTCTAACCTTCAGTCCTTCACTTCTATCCCCGGCGAGCTCCGCTTTCACCCCTATGTCGTCGACAACATCCCTTCTTCACTGTTGTGATAGAGTTCATGCTTCAGCTGTGAACACCATACAGCTTTTAGTGGCCGTGAAACTAGAGTCTTCCACCTTTATCACGATCACAACCACCACCGTGCACAACCTCCTCTGACCTCATCACTTCCGGTGAGTATCATCCACAGCAGTGGCAGAACAGAAGCAGGGAGTTGGTGGCCGAAAGGAGGGATCAAACCAGAGGAGAAAAGAGGAGATGGAAAAGGAGGAAGATGAGCTTAGAGCTTGAGAGGAGTAGAGGGAGTTGCTGCAGTAGAAAGACTCTGGAGCTGGGAGTTTTTTGTTTTCTTCACTGTCCTTGCTTCTCAACACTAACACCTATTCTCATACTCTCTCTTTCACCGAACATTCAGCTGATTCCCCTACTTTTAATCCTTTGCTGAACAGTTCCTCTCTTCATTAATTGATATGGTTGAAGCTGTGAAGACATTTCAGGTATTTGTGATATAAATTGTAGTAGCTAGAAGATCATTCTCTTGATTATGGAAGCTAAGGGCTTGAGTTCCAAGTACTACAAAGGGGAGTTTTATGTTTTAATCTATTTGTTTAGCTTTGTAATTATGATTTTCTGTCTTGGAGATTTTATTTATGTTCCTAGACCTTTGCTACTTAGTTAAGTACTTAGTTTGGATTAATTAGTGATTTGAATTAGATGATGTTGAATTTTGCGCTCATCAATATATGTGGTTACATATATGTTTCATTGTAATTTTCCTAATTCTATATTATCTTGCATGGTATTGTTTGCATATTGAGTTGATTTTCAATTACTTTGGAACCAATTCTTCAATTAATTCATAATCACACACTAAGAGTGCTTTAGAGAACTTTGGAACCAATTGGTGTTAGACTCATTGGTTGATTGGATTGGGTATTTTAGAGAACTTAGTAATTTAATAAATTGCGTCTAAAGTGGATTCTAATAGTGTTTTAAGAAGTGATTATTTTATAGGTTTAGGAATAATCATCAATTAATTCACTAGACTCAACGGTGTTTGAGGTTTGGTATTTTGTGAGACTTTGGTTGCAATTACTAGTTTTTTGTATTGAGTTTCGGTTAAAGGGGTTAAGCCTTGCCAAATGTGGAAGTGTTTAATCAATCTAACTCAAGCTAGCTCAAAGGGTCTTTTGGGCATTTTCGCATAAACTAGTAAATTGAACTCCTATTATTATTATATGAACTATGATTGCCCTTACAAACCATTTTCAAGAGATTCATTTCATACATCCCTATTTCCATTCCATCATACCTACAAATACAAAAAATATTGTAATTTAGGACTTTTATCTTTATTGCTTTATAATTGTAGTTTCAAAAGATCTTTTTTTTTCTCTTGTTATCATTTCATATTAATTATTGCACTTAGTTCCTAAGTAATTCATAAAAGGCTCTTCAAGAGATGATCTAAGATTGCACCCTATATTGCAATCCTTGGTTAAATTTTGAAGAGGTTACTAAGGCACAAAGCCGACAAAGCCTTATTCTTCAAGTAGTGCCATTGCCGGGGAGCCAAGTAATTGGTTCCCTAGTAACTAAGTATTAATCTTTGATTGATTGGTATCTTGAACCTTTAGGTTGCATTTTAGTTAGTTTACGTAGTTTTGCATGTTTTTCGTAGCATATTGCATCTTTCCATAGAAACTTTTGCAAAAATACCAACAAATATCTTGATTTTCTTTCATTCTTTTTGCATTGGCATTCTTTCATTTTTCTTCCATTTCTGCATTTTCATTTTTAGGACTTAGCAGGATTCATTGGGATTTAATTTATTGCAATTTGAATGGCTTGGTTTAATGAGGATAATAAGTTTTGGGTTTACACTAATCCTCCTATGCATTCTTGTTTAAGGAATGAAAGAACCTCAAGCTCTCGATTCTCGGATGAATCTTATGGCACTTAGAGACACAAAGAATTTTCTGATCTTACATATTCTCAAAATTTTGATTTGATTCGACAAGAATTGGATTCCCTCCATGCAGACATAAATCAAAGAGAAGCCTCTAAATCTGAGCATCCTTAATATCTCTAAGAAACCATCTTGTCCACAAGCTCTCTATTTTGACCATGAACCCACCTTTCAACCACCTTAAACCTACTTCAACCATACTACTTCACCCCACCCATTCCATCAAGAATCACCTACTCCACTCTACCAAAAACCATCATCTCCATTTCATCTTCCCCCATTTCCCCTTACTTCTATGCCATGTAGAATTCCTTATAAGCCACCTTCTCTATCATTCTATGAACCTCTACCACAATCTCCTACACCTCAACCTAGTGGACTTGATGCTTTCCTGACCTTGTCCAATATGGATGACAGAAATCGTGCATTGAGAAGAATGTATGATGAGTTTAAGGTTGAATACTTTAAGTTGTTCATGTTTAATGAGGCAAATATGATTTCCATGGAGCAGAAATAGTGAATGGAGGAGATCGGGCGTTTTATCAAGGCATTTGTTGACCATGTATTATGGATAAAGACTAGAGGAGAAGACGGAGCTCCATGGACTAATGACTCTTTGGATGAGGGAACGAAAGAGAAAAAGCTAATTGCCACTTCTAAAGTGGAAGATTCCCTGCCTCCAGTGTGTACTCCCTCAAAAGATGTCAAGAAGAAGCAAGTGCATTTTCAATTACCAAAGAAGCCACTTCCAAACAATGGTACTATTCCTCCTCTTCTTGAAGAGGTTGACCCTCTTCTTACTGCTATTCTTGATGTTGTGAGTGATGATGAGGTGGAGGAAGAAATTGTGGTCGAATCCCCTTATATGCTTGATATTGAAAATGCTCACTATGATATTTCTAATAGTAGTGGTGTAGTTGATGATCTTACTTGCATAGTCCATGCTTCTATATGTGATGAACATGTTCTTTTTCAAAGTTCTAGGAGTGATGACTATATTAAACATGACATTATGGAAAATGATGAATTGAGCTTGGATGCTCAAATTGTAGTAGAGTGTGAACCTGATGATAGCTCAAATAATTGTCAAAATGATGATCACTTACATGATTCTTCTTTGTTTCAAGTGTTGGCAAGCATGATTTGGAATTTTTTTAATGCTATTAAACATGAAGACGAACTTGTCTTTCCCTCTTCACTACATTCTACTTTTGTTTGTTCATGTAAGGGTGAAATGTCATGTGTTGTTTGCACTGACTTTGATAATTGGCTTTCTTCTTCACCTGACCTTGATTCTTCATCTAGTTCAATTGATAGCATCCAAGTGCATGCTACACTTTCTACAAGCCTTGAAAATTGTGCACCTTTTGATCCCTCTGAATTACATGCTTTAGGTAGTTCAATAAGGAAAGATTTAATTATTTTAATTGATAAAATTGTAAATGAAAATGAATCTTTCCATTTAGTTCTTTCTTGCGATTTGCCACCTGATATAGAAAGTGAAAATACTTGTTATAAAATTTTTGGTGGTGATAGCTTGATCAATTCTCTTTCTTCTTCCACTCTTTTACCTCCCAACTCTTGTGATTACAAAAGTGATGTAATGCACTTCAACATGAAGTTGGATTCCACATTTTTCCCATTGCAAGCTCAAGAGAATTTTGAAATAATAACCACTTGTTCAGTTCCTACTGAAGGGAACCAAATTGACTTTCTTGGTTGTGAATTTTACTTGGGGAATCTCATTCATACAATTCCTATGTTTTATTTTAGATCTCTCCATGTCTTTATTTTTGTACTAGATATTACTGCTGGTCTAGTGTTTCTATTATAGGAACCTTCACTACCATGAGGGTATATTCTAGGAGAAGTGGTCACAAAAAGGAAATTCATGTTTGTCATCCAAAATGAGAACTTCTTATATAAGAGTCTACAGAGATTTATGCATCAGGTTGTCTCTTTCCTCATTTACTTTCTTATCATTTCTATATATTTCTTGAGCTTAATTGTTATGTGAAGAGAATAAGTGTGGGGGAGACAAAACCATTAGTAAAAGGTAGATTTCTTTGTTTTTCTTTTTCTAGGAAGTGAATAAGTCCTCCATGTTCATATGTCATTCTCATTTCGCACTTAATCTTTACTACATTTTGAGCTTCATTATTAAACTCACTTCACTTATTTCTTTTTTCCTTCCCTTATGATGATTGTTGAAGTGTTGTGCTTCAATCTTAAATTGGACTTCACAACTTACTACTTCACCCAAGAAACAAGTCAAGTTAGTTTCTATTTGTTATTTACATTTAGGACAATGTAAAGATTAAGTGTGGGGGAGGGATTGCTCTAGTCATAATGTGTAGCCACAATGTTTTGGTTCATGGAATTTGAGAAAAATTGAAAAAAAATTTGAACTTGAGAATTGGTTTTGTGAGGTGCTTAATGAACCCCTATTTTCACTTTCCTAATGCAACTCCTTGGCATGACTTTGTAAAAAATTTAAATACATGATGGTTGTGAAAGTCAAGCATTTCCAAGTATGATTGCATTAAGCTTGAGTGATCCCTTTACTTGATTCAACTGAGTGATTAGAGTGTCTTTAGTGCAAATTTATTAATTTGGATACTTAGCTTGATTTTAGGAGGTTGATATGGTAGTAAAAAGCCTTGTTGGAAGATTCTTGAGCCTTTATTTTATTTTCTCATCATGTGTGTGCATTCACCTATTCTGTAGTTAATCTCTAGAACTTTTTTAGGTTCTTTTTCAAAGCTACGTTAATGCCTTGGATTTGTAGTATGATAGGGGCATTCATTTCTAAACCCATTGACTCAAACACAAACCATTCATCATTTACCTTTGTTTACCCCTTGAGCCCTTCACTTTCATTTCTATTTCATTATACAAATGCTATGTTTGTATCCTCTATCAAGTTCTTCCTAGCACTATTTTAAAAAAACAGAGAAGTACTATTGTATATGAGAAAAAAAAAGTGTCATGTGAATAGTTCAAACAAAGAAAATCAAAAGAAAAAAACAGAAAAGAAAAAAAAATGAGAATAGTAAAAAAAGAGAGTGAGAAGAAAAAGAGAAAATTCAAAGAAAGAAATAAACAAATAAGACATCATGACAAAAGATGTGAATTATATTTAGTTGAGTAGTGCTAAGTGATCTAGCAATTTCTTGGGTGCAAGGATAGTATTTTATTACATTTTCTATTCCATTTAGCCTTTCCAACATTACAACCCTAAAAATTCCCCTTAACTATGGATTCATAGCAAAACTAGTGGTAGAGACAGTAGCACCTCTACAAGCCTATGGTAGATGCTAGAATAGGTGAATTGAGTGAAATTCCCTATGATTTGAGATATGAGAGAAACACTTTTTTCCTTGAGAGCTCTATCATGTATATCTTTCTTAGTTTTGTTATGTGTTCAAGTTGATTTATTTGCATTAAAAATTCCATGGGCTTTGATGGATTTAGGATTGTGGTTATTCAATATTTATGTAATTGCATTCTTGAATAGCTTGATGATTACAATATTAGCCATATGTTTGAGAACATTGATTTTATTTTGCCCAAGAGTGCAAGAGAATAAGTGTGGGGGAATTGACAAATCCCTATTTTATTATATATTTTCATATTTTATTTGGGGATTTTGTTATAATAATTTAGCTTAAAATGCTTTCTTTGTGCTTAATTGAGATTAAGAGTAAATATATTAAATTATGACAAAGGGAAAAATTGTCATTAAAAATGGTAATTACTCTTAATCATTTATTTTTTAGAAGATTTGATGTTGGGTAAATTATTTTTACTTGTAGGAACTTGTAAAATAGGATTAAAACTGAAAATGGCAGTTTTAGAGCTCAAATTTCAGAAATATCAGTGTAGTCTCATGAATTTGAGAAACTCCAGTTTGGTCAAACTAAAACTACAACATTTTTAGGTTAGAGCTTTTAGGTCAGCTGGGAGGTCAAGAACAGAGATATAGAACAAGAAGCAGAGTTGCAGCAAAAGGAGCGGACATCGATCTTGATCTTGCTCTCACCTTTAGTCCTTCACTTCTGTCACTGGCGACCTCTGTCTTCACCCTTATAGTCACCGGTGACATCCCTTCTTCATTGCTGTGATAGAGTTCAAGCTTCAACTATGAACACCATAGCAGCTTTTAATGGCCGTGAAACTAGAGTCTTTCACCTTCATCACCGTTACAATCACCACCATGCACAACCTTAGCTCCTCCAACCTAATCACTTCCAGCGAGCATCATCTATAGCAGTGGCAAAACAAAAGCAGGGAGCTGGTGACCGAAAGGAGGGGATCAAACCAAGGAGTAAAGAGGAGACAGAAAAGAAGGAGGAGGAGCTGAAAGCTTGAGAGGAGTAGAGGGAGTTGCTACAGCAGAGAGACTCTAGAGCTGAGATTTTTTTTTGTTTTCTTCACCGTCCTTGCATCTCGACACTAACAGCTATTCTCATACTCTTTATTTCACCAAACCTTCAGCTGATTCCCTTGCTTTTAATCCTTTGTTGAACAGTTCCTCTTTCATTAATTGATATGGCAGAACCTGTGAAGACATTTCGGGTATTTGTGATGATAAATTGCAGTTGCTAGAGAATCATTCTCTTGATCATAGAAGCTAAGGGCTTGAGTTTTAAGTACTATAAAGGGAAGTTTTATGTTTTAATCCATTTGTTTAGCTTTGTAATTATGATTTTCTATCTTGGAGATTGTATTTATATTGCTAGACCTTTGCTATTTGGTTAAATACTTACTTTAGATTAATTATTGATTTGAATTAGTTGATGTTGAATTTTGTGCTCATCAATATATGTGGTTACATATTGTTTCATTATAATTTCCTGATTCTCTATTATCTTGCATGGTATTGTTTGGATATTGAGTTGATTTTGGATTACTTTGGAACCAATTGCATCAATTAATTCATAATCACACACTAAGACTGCTTAATAGCATCCCTAGAGTAGGGGTTCCTCTCTCTTAGTGTTAGACTCATCGGTTGATGGGGTTTGGTATTTTAGAAAACTTAGTGATTTAATAAATTGCATCCAAAGTGGTTTCTAATAGTATTTTAAGAAGTGATTATTTTCTAGGTATAGGCATAATCATCAATTAATTCACTAGACTTAACGGTGTTTGAGGTTTGGTATTTTGTGGGACTTCGGTTGCAATTACTAGTGTTTTTATTGAGTTTCCGTTAGAGGGGTTAAGCTTTGCCCGGTGTGGAAGTGTTTAATCAATCTAACTCAAGCTAGCTCAAAGGGTCTTTTGGGCATTTTCGCATAAACTAGTAAATTGAACTCTCATTATTATTATATGAACTATGATTGCCCTTGCAAACCATTTTCAAGAGATTCATTTTATACATTCATATTTCCATTCCATCATACCTAAAAATATCAAAAATATTGTAATTTAGGACTTTTATCTTTATTGCTTTATAGTTGTAGTTTCAAAAGATCAATTTTTTCTCTTGTTATCATTTCATATCAATCATTGCACTTAGTTCCTAGGTAATTAATCAAAAGCTCTTTGAGAAACAATCCAGAATTGCGTCCTATATTGCAATCCTTAGTTAAATTTTAAAGAGGTTACCAAGGCATAAAGCCGATAAAGCCTTATTCTTCACATAGGTATCATAAAAAGCCGAAAAATGTTAGGTTGATAAGAGATAAAGAATGCCTAGATCACATTTATTGCATGAGGGTATGGGAATTTACCATTGTAAGAATTATTGGGCATACCTGGAGTGCGACCGTTTATCTCTTGTACTCACGCTAATCAGATCACAGTTACGGAAGTGATTATGACGCACAGCAAATACACCACTGACAAGATGAAGAAGAAGAAAGTAATATAGTAGAGGGAATAAGAAGTCAGTTTGACAGAGTTTCTATATGTTATTTCCAGTGTTTTATAACTGAATCCCCTATGTCTATTTATAGGGTTTTATGCACCCCTTCCTCTTCTACTAACATTTCCTTCCATCAGAGAGACAAGATATCCTTTCGATTGAGAGATATATAGTTTCGTTGAAACAATACCACTTGTAGAGTCATAATCTATCGGTTAAACAACATGACTCATAATGTTTTAGGAAATATTACATATATCCACCCAAGCATTTATATTATTTATACTTTAACCCAAATCCTATTGGGCTTAGGCCCAATCCACCAAGGGTAGACTAGACTATTTTCCAACAATCTCCCACCACACTTGGTGGATTAGATATGTCTCTTTTTCTTCCTTCTTTCAAACTAGGTGCTTTGCTGTGACCACGTAGGCATGACATCTGCATATAGGTGTATGTACTAGAAATCTCTTTTATAGAGACTAACACAAGACAACCTTCATTGTGTAGCTTGATTTTAATATTGTTCCTTAAATATCCTAGATTCACTTATATACACTTTCACATGGCTAATCTAATTCCTTTTGAGATAGTATAAAACTCAGATTGCCTTTCTAGTATGCATAGTATCCACATTTATGAAATTATAAAAAAAATAATATCATAAAGGACATGTCTCAGACACTAACATATTTGTGTATATTTTAAGTAATCTTCCTTTTGCCCAGATATCACTTCAATATACATCAGCTGCTTTACTAACATAATACCATAGATCGCATCTATCATGATTGTAGGACATATGCTAAAGTAGCAGACGCTGAAGCACACCTCTATGATATTGTCAAAGTCAAATGATATCATTGGAAGAATTAGAAACTTCCTGGGACTCACACAACAATTAAGCAGGGATCTTCTTACTTGCCTCCCGTTTGCTATTCTTTAGCACATGCGGTATGAATAACATGCTACAGTGTTACTCTTACACCATAAGAGCGCACGTTGTTTTGCATTTTGTTGTTAACACTATACAGACTTAAGTCTAGACACTCCCAGCATCTAAACCCAAATTCTTCCTTTCTACTCAGACGTCAACATTGAAGAATTTGTTATCTGGCTACAGGTATCATGGAAGTGGATATCCACGATTCGATCCATACTTATGTTCATGTGTATTGATCTTATCTTGACATGCTACACTATTGTCAAGGTGACATAGTTTATGTTTCTTCTCTATCATATCAGCATTCTAGTCGCTTTACTGGTGAGCACAGTTGTCTCATCTTTGCACACCCCTCTATAGTGAATAAACAACTAAATCATGCTTCATTATAATATAAATAAGACAATATGCTCTCTATAATATATGAAAACATGTTTATAACACATTTAAATATAACAAAAAAATATTGAAATCAACAAATGAATTTTAGAAGTTTTGAAATGGTTTAATATATTCATAAACGCACTTAGAATAGCATAAACATATGTCAATCGGTGTCTAAACGACTCATATATCATATCATATTAAAGATCATGAATTTATGGATTTTTAGGAGTAAACCGGGTTTCATTCGGAGATTCCATGCACCCCCACGCACCAAAAGAAGCCAGAAAATTGAAAGTTAAAAAAACAGAGAAGACAAACGCACACAGTGGAGCGTGAAGACCACGCGCAACCTTTTGTCAACAATCCGGCGACACGCGCCATCTCATCCACTTCCACGTGCCGAGAGCTGTCGGAATATGCCTGCCATGTGTCAAATGAACATGCCACATGGCCTCATGCGCCACGTGGCTTTTCTACCTAAATTTTTTTTTTCTGGATTCGGGTCTAGCAGTCTGGGCCTCACTTATTGGGCCTAGAGTGAATTCGTTTTTTTTCTTTTCATGGCCCAGACACCTTCAAAAAAAAAACCATTTTTTTAACACAGAACGATGTCGTTTTGGAGGCTGGAGGTTGTCTTCAACCTCCAGCCGGGTCGACCCAGACCGGTTGCAGGCGTAGGTTGGGACCGTCAACCCAGAAACTTCTCTCCTCCATATCTCCTCCGTCCGACCCAGACCGGTTGCAGGCGTTGGTTGGGACCGTCGACCCAGACCGGTTGCAGGCGTGGGTTGGTCTCCATTTTCATCTTTTTTTCGAGCTCTACGCAATGGGACTTATTTTAAATCCTAATTCTCTGATTTTAAAATGACCCAATGCTGAAAGAATTTCGTTTTTCATATTTTCTCTCTCTAAGTTCTTTTATTTTATGGTTCTAGGCTTCTGGAGTTTACATTTAAAACATATAAGTATATTACAAGGAATGGGAGAAAACTATATATGTATAAGCATGAACCAAATATATACATATCACTATAACATGCGATTGGGTCTCTGTTTCCCTCTTTTTTTTTCTTTACACGCACATGAATATATCTAGAGAAAGAAAAAAGGCCGACCACCACAATCACAGAGATTAGGAAAAATAAAGAACCATATATACTCACACAAACACCAATATATTTTCTTTCAAACCCACGAAAGAAAAATAAACACACACAGGGGAAGTAATATGATACTATATATAGATATTTGAAAATAATAATATGTACATCATATTATCATAATATGGAGGTCAAATCTTATACAGGCGAACCAGGCTCTGATACCATGTAAGAATTATTGGGCGTACCTAGAGTGCGACCGTTTATCTCTTGTACCCACGCTAATAGATCACAGTTGCGGAAGCGATTATGACGCACAGCAAATACACCCCTGAGAAGAAGAAGAAGAAGAGAGTAATATAGTAGAGGGAATGAGGAGTCAGTTTGATAGAGTTTCTGTATGTTATTTTCAGTGTTTTATAACTGAATCCCCTATGTCTATTTATAGGGTTCTATGCACTACTTCCTCTTCTACTAACATGTCCTTCCATCAGAGAGACAAGATATCCTTTCGATTAAGAGACATATAGTTTCGGTGAAACAATACCACTTGTAGAGTCATAATCTATCGGTTAAACAACATGACTCATAATGTTTTAGGAAATATTACATATATCTACCCAAGCATTTATATTATTTATACTTTTATCCCAATCCTATTGGGCTTAGGCCCAATCCACCAAGGGTGGACTAGGCTATTTCCCAACAGCCATCATATGTTCATGATCACATATCAATCTCGATCGTTGATGTACAAGTTTCAACATTTAGCATTGTTAATGTCAACTGCATACAAATTCGTCCATCATTATCTGCATATACGCAAAATAAAATGACATTCAATCATCATCATGTTCAAGTCACGAGACCATCACACTATCTTGACCGTTTCTTGAGAACCATTGAACATGAAGAAAAGGGTATTGGAATTGCTGCCTGACCTATCCTTAAAGTTTTACCCTCGTATTAACTAATAGCACGGATCAACAAATTTGCAGAAATACATGTAGCATATGGATTTAAATTTCTTCTACTTCAGCATGATGGACATATTATATATTATCCTGCCATTGACACAAACTCATCTTTTCCAAGCTTATTTCATAAAATTTTACTCATTAGTGTGATGGAATTCATATATCATCCTACCATTGACATAAACATGTAATCTTTATCTCTTTATCAAAACCCGTCCCCAGTATAGATTATGGCTGTTTCCTAATTAATATCGCTCTTAGGCTCCTCCCAACATAAAAAGAAGTCACCACAAATTATTTAAACAAATTACTTTTCCAGCAAAAATGCAGCTGAAATAAGAATCAGGCTGATAATAATACAGGGAAAATAATCTCAAATGAAGGTATTGTGCGTGGTCTCAGATCAATCAATCAAAGAAGTAAAGATACTTACCTTCTTCTTCTCTACTGTTTTGCTTCTTTGATGAGGCCCGAGGTGTACAAGATTGAAACTGAAGAGAATCGAACACTCAACTAACCCAGCTTGTCCTCTCCACAAGTAGAAAACAGAAAAGGAAATAGAAAATATCCTTGTGATCCAAAGTAGATCAGACAAAGAAAAGAACATGCATGTGGTTTTAAGCAGCAAAATTCTATCACAAAAAATTATAAAAGGTTTTAAAAAGCAAAGAAGAAAGTAAGGGGAACTCATTAGAGAATGAGAAAAGGGTACAGAATGAAGGAAGGAATATAAGAGAGTAACAAAACATCGTCATTCAAGCAAAGAAAGGAGCTTGCTTATACGGTAAAGGCATGACTCAAAGATAACCAAAACCTCGACACCGATAACTAAAAGAAAATCAATTAAGGTAATTCATGTAAAAGATAAAGAAAGGGGAAGGATTAGATTTACTAGTTGGCTCAGCAAATCGCGACGGCAACCACCATGAGTGCCCGTGACCACTGTGATGAGGACGATTACGGGGGCTTTTAGGATATTATCTTTCTTAGCTCGGGACTTGGTGTGATTTTCCCATTAAAAGTTTTAAACCTAAATCATTGCGATTAAATTTAAACCATATCTAAATTTTATTCTAGCGATAGATATCACTAAAAACAAATGGACACCGGACCCAAAATTGTGAAATGATTAAGATAAACCGAATCAGATCGATATCGTTATTCTTATAATTGACGAGGCTTTGAATTTCAACTCTTTGAAGATAAAATATATCTTTTTTATAGGAAATATAAACTCAAACTTTTATAACTAAAAGAATCTAATAATTAATTTTTTATCCAAAAAAATATTATTAAAAATTAATTTTCTCAAAGGAACACTTGTAATATTATGTCAAATCAATTATATGAACTGTTTCAAATAAATTTTATACAAATTACCGATACTTTTTATCTTTACAATATAAGTTTTAATTTATTTCAATATAAAAAAATCATCCATAAAAATTAATGAATTATATTCTAAGTAAGATTTAATATCAAATTTAAACATATCTGGATGATTTAATTGAAATCCTAGAGAAAAAAAAAAAAAAAAATCATCCATAAAAATTAAATTTAAATTAAAAATTGTTTTTTATCCCAAGATATCTAATTACCTACCATTATTTAAATTGAAACATATCTTTTTTTTTATAAAAAAATTTACACATATCTAATACAAAGTTGCGAAGGATTAGGAAAGTCTAAAATATTTATATATATGTCTGACCCCCACCCTGGTCTTCTAAATCACACATAATATGAGATCCCTTCACAAGACTGATTCACTCTCATATAGTGCTCTCAACTATATATGTTGGCAAGAAAATTTTAGAAGGACGGTCAAGAATGGCAAGCGCTATGGCATGTTATATTGTGGGTAATATAGGTTTGCCTCTCCTTTATTTTCTTTTTTCATGTCTCTCTATTATTTCTCTTCTTTCTTATTTTCTATTTTTTTCTAATTCGATTAAATAATCAATATGTTGAACATTATTTTCCGTTCTAGACTTTAAGCCTTTAACATATATGTTTAAGCATGTCGCACCGCACATAAATTTTATTTTGATATCAATTACTTGAATGAAGCATATGTTTCTTTCTTAATTTCTTGATTACATACATATATATATATATGTAATCTCGACAAAGTTGGATTAAAATTTTGATTTTCCCAGTAATCGAAAAGATGACGTAATGTCGATCTCTTTTTGGTTTTCTTCAGGCCTCTCTCACCTTTCTCTCTCTACATATCTTTTTCTTTTTATATATGAGTGTGTATAAAAGTCGTAATAACCGAACCTTTTGGATGTGATGTGAATTATATATGTAGGATAATAAAGAAGAAGTTGGCGGAGGAGTTCAAGCCAGATCCTTATCTGGCTGCAGTGTTGAACTGTGCATTTTGAGTGTTTTATAGAATAATGCCTTTTGTACATCCAAATAGCATTCTCATCGTCACTATCAACGGTGTTGGCCTTATCTTCAAATTAATCTATCTCATCACCTTCTTCTTCTGCACCAATAAGAAATGAGCATGCCCCTCGTTACCCAATTAATGAAGAGATTATTAGAACATTATTTTTCACATATATAAGCATTAACTTTTTGTTTGGTAACGAGCGTCATGCAAGTTCCTTGTTGGTGGTGTAGAACATCATGAAGATGATGAGATAGGTGAATTCGAAGACAAGGCCAATACTGTTGATGTTGATGATCAGAATGCTAGTGTACAAAAGTCATTCGATGGAACGCCCAAAATGCATTGTTTAACATTGTTGTCAGATATGGATCTAGTTTGAACTCTTCCCCCATCTGTTTCTTTATTTTCCAGTAAAATTTCAGCATGTATATAATTCACATTACATCCTAAAATTTTGGTTATCAAGACTGATGTATATGTGAGTGTGTATAGAGAGATAACAGAGAGAAAGGTGAGAGGGTTTACTTCAGTGAGAATAAAAGTCCGAAAGAGATGCCATTCCCTAAAAACAAACAAGTATACATTAAAACTCAAAGCATACAAATATTTCAAAATTTATCACTCCTAAGATATCAACGTTACGTTGTTTTTCGATTACCAAAATAAAATTTATTTGCGGTGTTTGGATCTTAAACATACATGTTAAAGGTGTAAAGCCTAATAGGGAAATTAATGGTGAACGTATTGATTATTTTGGTTAAATCGGAAACAAAGCAGAAAACGAAAAAGAAGAGAGAGAATAGAGGCATGAAAATGAAGATAATGAAGAAGCACACCTATAATGCACACAAAGTTATATGCTATAATAGCACTCTCCGTTCTTAACTCTTCTTAAGTTTTCTTGCAAAAAATTAAGGGTTAATGTATAAATTCACCTCATAAGTATTTGTGAAGTCTCAATGTTGTCCTATAAGTTTTTTTAATCTCAATGATGCCCCAAAAGTATAAAAATGTTGCAATATCACCCCTATTTTAACCCTCGTTAATTTTGACTAAAATTGCTCACTGGGCAACTATATGTACTCTAATTTTTCCACCTCACCATCACACCGCATCCGCTCTCTCTCCCCCCACCCCTCCCCTCTCTCTTCCTCCTCCACACCTCATCCTCTCTCTCCTCCTTTCTCTGTCCCTCCTTTCTCTGATTTTTCTTTCAACAACAACATTTCGAGCACCGTAGACACGATCGACGTCCTTGAGGTCATTGCAGAACAGCAAGAGGATGAAGATCCAGGGACGTCACTTTAATAATGACTGTTTTTATCAAAAACTAAATGAAAGGAGGGAAGAAAATGAAATGGGAATAAAATAGTAAGCCAGGTTGCATCCTCCTCAAACCACCTTCAATTCTTTATTTTTATTGACAGATAAACTCGACGACCTCTTCTCAAATATAACTGCAAATCAATCCCCTCATCTCAGTTTCACACAAACAGAGTTTGGACTGATCTTAATCTGAGTAGCAAGGCTTCCAGTCAAAGTTCAAACCAATCAAACAAGGCTTCTGATTCTGAACATTGCTATGTCACACGCTAACTGCAAATCTGAACATTTAATTTCATTCAAAGTTCAAACCAACCAAACAAGGCTTGCGATGCTGTTGATTCTGGTTCATCAACGAGCATGCAGCAATAATGGCAAGACATAATCCAAATTTCAAATAGTGGTAAAAATTAAAGGAAGAAAAATTCAAAAGCAAACGGATCGGTTAGAAGTTACGACAGCATGGTTTCCATTCATCTGCACATAGTACAAGTAAAATTTTTAACGTTTCAAGTTCAAATACCTCAAAAGCTTAATCACAAGAAACGTAACCGAATAAGCATGAAAAAATCAAACTCAACATCTAGATTTACATACAGGAAATCCTCGCTCAGAGATTGAATTACAATTTGAACACATATTTGACATGAATATATACTAGAGGGCGCGATTCAGTTTGTGAAGGAACGATTCGTCATGGAGGGCAGTTAAGGTAGGGAAAGGAAGATCTAGAATCTAGTAGATTAATTCTAAGTGGTGAGCACAGAGACTACAGAAGAACCTGCGCTGGATCTCGACGTCCATGGCTTCGACCTTACCACCACATTGAGGGCAAGATCTAGGGGTTGAGTTTCTTCTTCCAATTCAATATTCCTCCTATTTTTTTTCTTCCTTATGTTCTGCAATGAAGTCAGGGACATCGATCTTGTCTTTGATGCCAGAAACGTCGTCGATAAAAAAATCAGAAAAAGGAGAGTGAAAGTGGGATAGAGAGAGGATGAAGTGTGAAGGACGGAGACTGAAAAGGTGGGAGAGAGAGGATGAGGTATGATGATAAGTTGGAAAAATCAGAATACATCTAGTTGCCCTATAATCAATTTTAGTCAAAATTAACGGTCAACATAAACGATAATTAAAATAGATGCAACGTTGGTACATTTTTATACTTTTGGAGTGACACTGAAACCAAAAAGACTTCCACAACAATATTGAGACTTTTAAAATACTTCCAAAGTGGATTTGTACCTTAACCCAAAAATTAATGATAGAGATATACCATATTTTCTTTAAAAAAAATGAGAGGTACGATATGAGGCTTGTCTAATCATGTGTGATTTAAAAAATGAGGGTGGTGCTCACACCTATTCTAGATATTTGAGACTCGTCTAATAATTCACAACTTTGTATTTGATATGTGTAAATAATGATAGATACTTAGATATCTTGGGATAAACACTTTTTACTTTAAATTTAAATAATATTGATAACTTTTAGGAAAAAAGAAAAATAAAAACCATTTGAATTCCTAAAACCATAAAAAGTCTTTTAACACATAGAAATAACACATAGGTCTCAAAGAACTAATATTGGTTTTTGAAGTTTGAATATTTTTACCAAACCACATTTCAGTTCTCACTTCCTATCCCTCTATCTTTTTCCTCCTCACCCGCTCCCTCTCTCATCTTCTACCCCACTCTCCATCGCCTCCTCCTCCATTCTCTCGTCAACCTCACCACTACCAACATTCTCTTCCTCCTCCACTCTCTCTACAACAGAAGGAAGAAGCTGAAGGACATCGCTGAAGATGGGAGATTTAGTGCAGCAGAGAACAGTACGAATGGCTTCCAGCGGCAGAAGCAAGTCCACGGAGGTTGACAGATGGTCGACAGAGGTTGATTTTCAAACAGAAAATAGGGAGGCATGTCCACAATTGGTCCATGACTCAGGTCCACTACTCAGCTTAGATCCACCGCAACTCAACTCCGATGCAACAGAAAATGGGGAATCAGGTCCGCAACTCAGCTCAGATGCACCACAACGAAGGCATGCTCGTGCTTGTCATCGGAGCTACTAGTTTCATCAGCACTCATGTTTCCCTCACCCTTAAGCGAGAGGGAGATGGCCTAGTTGAAGAAAGCCATGGCGTCTTCATCGTTGAAGGAGACATCAATGACGCAAAGCATCTGGCTAAGCTTTTGGATATCGTCGCCTTCTAGCTCATCTCAATTTTGTTTGTGGCTGGGCTTTTCCTTGTGTCTTGCTAATTGCTATTTTGAAGTTGTTATTTTCGATACTCAAGTTGTCAATACACATATCAGGCGTCATTTACAATTTAAGTATAAACAATGACAAATTGAATATAGTAATTAGCAACTACCCCATTTTGGGACTTGCTTTTGGCTAGTGTTTTTTTTTTTTTTGGGTTTTGGTTTGTGTTTTGTTAATTCCTATTTTGAAATTGTCATTACCTATACTCAAGTTGTTAACATCATTGTCAAGCGTCGTTGACAATTTAAGTATAGGCAATGACAACTTGGGTATTGCAATTAGCTACTACTCTATTTTGGAGTTGTTGACAACTTGAGTATAGTCAATAACAACTTGAGCATAGCAATTATCAACTTAAGTAAAGATATTGACAACTTAGAGAGTATAAGTTACTAATCCCTATACTAAAGTAGTTAATCGCATTACTGAAGTTGTCACCAAAGTTTCGACCATCAGCGTCGGAGCTTTGATGATAGACAGGCTAGCGGGGTGGGACCAGCATCAGAGCTTCGACAGCCAAGCAGGGACAACGCTTCGGCCAAGTGCCCTTTTCTTTTTTATTTAAAATATTGAGGGGTATTATGGTAAAATCACAAACAATTTAAAATCACAATTGGTCCACTGTCACCTCTCTTTCCTTTGTAAGTGTTAATGGACTTTTTCTAGGTTTTAGAAGTTCACATGGTATTTATATTTCTTTTCTACTAATTTTTACTCGAGGCTTTTAATTAAATCAACAAAATATATTTAAATTCGATTTTAAACTTTTCTTTGAATATAATGCATTAATTGAGGAGGAGGCCGATCGGGATTTGCAGCTATAGGGTCAACATAGTTTTTTTTTTTTCAATTTATAAAAAGAGCTAATTTACATATATTTTTATGAATGATTTTTTATATTGAAAGTAAACTAAAACTTATTTTTTAAAGATAAATAGTATGTTCAATTCCAATAAAAAATATTTGAAACAATTAATATAATTTATTTGACATAATATTACCACAATTTCATTTGTGTTATGAAAATAAAGAAAAATATAAGAGATTAAGATGAAGAGATGAAGAAAGACAAGAGAGAATTATAGAGATGAAGGGTGAAGAAGAACTCTCATTCATATAGCTTTTCATGTGTGTCTACAATCCTTTGTGTTAAGCCTCTATATATAGGCCTCCAACTCTCCCAATAGTTACAATGTCATAAACATAAGAATTAACCCATATTATGTTGGAGTTACAATATCATAAACATAAGAATTAATCTATAACATAAAACCATGAGATGTTATAAGTATTATGGAATCCTAAGAGACTATGAATATCCATTGTCACAATATTCATAACACCCCCCCTTGGATGTTCATAAACAAATATTGTGCCTCATTAAAACCTTTCTAGGAAAAACCCAATGGTACAAAAACCTAGTGAAGGAAAAGAGTACAATATGGTCTCTACTTCACATGATGGTAATATCGTATTTACTCTCATTGGTAATAACATCAGTTTTACTCCCCCTGATAAGAAAATTACTTCCAATGTATTGTGGAGTATATCATTCTTTTAGCCGCCAAACTATGAATGATACATTGTCAACAAATGTTCTACTAGATGTATTCCTCTGGCATATCTTCTGGATAAGCTAACATATTAATATATTATGTCTTTATCTTATTCACGGTGGAAACAGTAAAGAAGAATTATTCTGAAAATCATCAAAATATGTCTTGCATCCACATATTCAGTTTGTTTTGAACAAAATAATATTATATAATATGTTTATAGGACTATCACACTAAATCTCATTTTGTTATCCACTTGCACCTGCAAGAACTAATTTTTATCAATAAAATCAGAATAAATACAATATTAGCATGATACAAAAATATTCTCATAAAATATAAGGTACTTTTGGACCACTAAATTCAATGTATCTTTACAAGAAAATTCACCATGGCAAAAATATGTGATTTTGAAATCATTGATGTACTATCAAAAAAAGAAGAAGAAATCATTAATGCATTTGATAACTCGATCTACAAGTCAAGTAAAATGTAAAATGACTCATTTTTCAATATATTTTTCAATCAATTATATATGTTTGAATATTTTCAAACTCTCACAACATTTTATATATAGAATGATTTTCTTGTACATGCTTCTGGCATTTTAGATCCTTCAAGGATTCTCATGTAAAATTCACTATCTATATGCATATGCTATATATAATGATATCTAATAGGTGTATTATTTCATTTGCATATACTGCTAGACTAATAATATATGCAACAATTATTGTATCCACCACCAAATGTTGTACCTCATCATAATCATCATTAGACATTGTGAAAATCTTTATTTTCACATGAATATTCAAATATCACAAATAACTTTATATTTCAAATGTTTTGGGCTGCAGGTCCATAAATTTCACATATTGAAATAACATTTTTCATTGCGTCTTGTTCCTTTTTTTCATTTGATCAATCACCTTTTTTTTTATACTGACATATTTATGTATAAAATCCTTATTTGATCACATGATATTGTTACTAAAACTACTGTTGTCGACAACTTTATCTTTTCAATTCCATTTTTCTTGTTGTGACATAATTCATTGATATCTCTTTATTACTTTCAGGTACTTGAACCTCTTTGAAGTTTTTGCAATTACCTATGTATTGACCTCTTCTAGAGTACCTACCTCCTCAATATGATCATCTTGATTATTTGCTCTTTTCTCTTTTCTTTTGAAACTAATTATTCTCTCATGCTTCGAGCATGTCTTACTTTCATTTATGCTGATTAGAGCATTTTCAACTGGAATATGAGATTTAGTAATTCTCATATAGGTCAGTAATTGCATGCAGCGGATTTTATGCAACATTTCATGAATACAAAACCTAATGAACTTTTGTTCCTATTGCTATATTCGAGGATCTATACTTAATAGTAATAATGCATTCCTTTTATTTTCTTTTCCAGCTATTCAATTTCTCCCCTTTATGTTAGGAAAACTTTGTCAAATAATAATCGACTAATTATATAGTATAAGTCTCTTAAATCCATTTGTTTCCATTAGAAACATCCTTTTGTTTCATTTAGAGACAAACAAGAAGGGGGTTCTTATCCAACATTTATCTCAATTTTCTTTAAATATCCATCTATGTGTATTGTGGTGGATCAAAAGGAATGCCATTTAAAATTTTTAACATGAAATATATCTGGCTCCTGACCAAAAACCAATTTTATCGGGAGAATTTTGTTGCCTTGATGTATATAAGTGCCACAATATATAAGATCAAATATGTCAACATTGAAATAAAAATGTATTCTCAAAAGTATTGATCTAGCTATTTATGGAGGCTTTAATAAATGATTTCTGGATCATATTATCTAGAAACTACGCGCACAATATAATGATTTATTCAAACAATTTTGCAAACTTCAAGTTGCAAACTAATAATAATCACATATGTAACCATCTTATAGATGCATCTATCAAATTCATAGAATACTTGTATAGTTTACATGAATCATAACTTGTGGTACTCTCACAATCAAATTTCTTTGAGAACAAGGAGCACATGATAATTCTTAAATTCATGCCAACAATAAATTTGTTTGAATAAGTAAACTGCTAGTTTAATGTGACATGTTGCTTAACCAACAACAAAGTTTTCAATTTCCATAAGATATTGATATAAAATATCAATATGATATCCATTTTTGGGAGATCAACAGGCTTTGTGAGGAAGTATATGAGTAGAAATTTTCAATATTAACTCTATCTTGTATTCTAACAATCTCCCCTTTAAGTGTAAGTCATATGAATGCACTTTCTTTATTTCTATATTTTAAAGAAAAATTATTATATAGTAAGCCAATAATATATCTTTCATTTGAAAACTCAAGTACTTCATAACTCACAACTAATCATGGATTTCAGTCAATTGGGCTATCACTTATACCCTTTAATAGAGTGAAACTCTAATGTAAATCTATGAGTCATAACTTTTCTTGATCAATTCTTCTTCTGCCCATAAAATTTAAGAAAAATCTATATTAGTTCTCCAGCAACTATATCGACTTTGTTACATTTATGTTCTTCAGGAACTAACATATATTATCGCATATTTATATAATTTTATTACTCATTAATAATATACTTCAATTTACTTGTTTTGATGCATTTTCAATGAATGAAATGTTTAAAATTTTTCATCATATAACCTTATTTATCAACCACATATTCTTTCAATATCCCTTTATTGAAAAACACTACTTCCTTTTAAATATATTTTGAAACGTCTGAAAACTTATTTATTGAGTTTACAAAGAAATTGAAGAGAAATTTGAAGGTATATAAAAGGATTAAAATCAAAATACATAAAGATCACAATACAATGATACATGATGTTAAAGGCTTAAAGTGAAATGATGAAAATTAAATTAAACATATCCATTATTTCAGAAATATTTCCCAATATTATATATAATCATCATTCCTTTATAATCTCAAGACCTAAAATCACATTTGAATCACCCATGCTTTCAAATCAAATTAGAAGCAATAAAGTATTATAAATAATATCCCCACAAATAATAACATTTATCTCTATTTTAGATAAATGATTAAATTTTCATACCACATGTTCATACACAATGTAACAAATAAATTCAATCTATATATCATCTATAACGTCAACATTCCAGATAGATGATTATGCCATGCGTTGTTTTTCATTTTAATAGAGACTATAAAATTTACAAGGGCATTTAGATAATAGCTTCATTCCTAAATGAAACCCTGACAGAAATTTTTATTACAAATAACACTAGCTTTCCAAGTCACACAATTGTTGGAAACCTATCTCCAGAACCAAAACTTAACTTTGGTTCCTCACAAACAAATTTTTAGAATCAATTTAATATAAACATTAATCAAAGACAATAACCTCCAAATGATAGAAACAAAGTTAATAGCATGAACAATATGCTACTAGTGGTTCTTAAATTCATCAACGGATAGAATTCAACAAATTATATTATTAAATTTACCAATATAACAAAATAGCGTTATATTAAAACGGAGTCTGGACAGTTACACACAATGGTTTTATAGTATCATTTAATATATTTAAAACATCAATCCTCAAATAGTTTCACAATAGACATTACGAAAATGAATTTAAACACAATGAATTCCTATCATTTCACATGCCAGATAATGAACCTCAATTTCTTTAATAGTATCCACGCTGGTGTTTATTTTGAAAAACCCAAATAATGCCTTTGGCTCCTAAACACATGAAATCAAAATGTAAATTACTAGTACAGCTCAAAGGGCTTAACCTTTAATCTTCGTAACTATTCCTTTTCAGCCTTAACACTTCACTACCACAATAATGCTTATTAAATCAGAAGCACATGTACCTGTGGCGAGATCTGACCAATAGTCACGTGCTCGATTAAATTATCCTGGAGGAAGCATGTTCAACAGTGAATGGAACGTCTGTTATCTCTGCATAATATAAGGCAACTCTAAGTACCTTACCACTACCATGATATTTGCTCTGGTACTTGCTATCCCTAATGTAGTGTCTATGGGGTCTTAAATGAATCCGATTAAAGAGGCAAATTTAGCATTTGGGGTTCATAACCGCCATAGCCAACCATAGGCTTTTTTAAATGCTTCATGTGCTAAGCAAGAATCTTCATATGATTTCCCCAAAAAAACAAAAACCAGTAGGGTTGAAAATATTCTTTTTTTTAAAAAAAAATACTTTTTCACTTTTATGTCTATCTTTTCTTTTCTTTGAAGTCTGTTGATGTACTTAAATGTTATTACAAGCATATATCTATGAGAACCTTACATTTATGTTCTGCCATTGCTGTAACACGGTAGGCTATAATTAGCATATGAAATTGTAAGGATAATAAATTTGTAGTCAAATAACAAGAAATATATATATATATATATATATCTTAGGCTCCCTTTCTTAATAAGGAAATCATCCCGTGGATCTTTATATGGTAATCAGGAAATGAGCTCTAGTGAACAGAGAGAGCGCAAAAGTAAATACGAAAGACACACACGAGGTAACAATATTTTTGTACTCAATTTTCATATCACCTTATTTCAATTAAAGATGCAACTAAAAAAAAACATGTTATTATATGTGTGTGTATGGAGAACTAATATATTGCAGTTGAATTACCTCATAGTTTGTATGTATAAAAATAAAATAAAATATTATCATTATAAAATATAAAATCTATACTAAGTTACATTATTTTTTTAATTTATAAACAGTGTTTGTACGGATAGGAGGAATTTATTTAGGTGTGTATATAACAATACCAAGATCATCTCTTCCACAATTACCCTCTAATATTTCAACTTCTCTATGGTTTTTTCAAATGCAAGCAATTATGGCACCAAATTTCAACTTCAAGCAGAGAGCTATATTTACTTGCCTCTTATCATGTTAACTGGCGCGTCATTAGTTGGAATTGAAGGAGAAACAATGGGCCCTTTGATCTTGTTTTAGCAAGTCCTCCATTGCCACTCATTATTTCCTTTGCTTCCAACCAAAGCAATCGGAGAAAGCCCATCATGCGATCTGGATATCTTCATGATGTACTACCACACCATATGGATCTCTTCATGCAATGAACAAGAATATACATGTTTCAACAAGATGCCATGAACTAATGATTCAGTAGAGACTCATGCTAATAACGTGTTATGAAAATTAAAAAAAATATAAGAGATTAAGATGAAGAGATTAAGAAAGACGAGATAATTGTAGAGATGAAGTGTGGAGAAGACTTCTCATTCATATAGCATTTCATGTGTGTCACTTATAACGATTCATATGAAACAACTATCATGGAACACTTACAAATGATTCGCCTTTCAACCTCTTATATCAGCAAAGATAAAATACAACGGTCTTCAGAACCAACCGTCATTTAATACTTTCATGACCCTTTGTAACATTGCTGGACCTTCACAAATCATAATTCATAACCCTTAGTAGTATGTTAGACCTTCGTAAGTCATAACTCATAACCTTTTATAATCCGTTAGACCTCTATTTAAACTCACATATTCCTTGTGATTTTTATTACTTTTGTTTATTATCTTCCTCCTTCTCTCCTTCATCATGTTAAGTTCTCAGAGAGCTCCTCCGCTGCCACCCCTCCTCCTCCTCCACCACCACCACCACCACCACCTCTTCCTCCGCCTCCTCCTAAAATTGAGGCTCTGATGCAAATATTGGCAGGCCTTGATCACCACACAAGGCGTCTCATGGCATACGCCAAGAAGTTGAATTATATACTCTGTCACAATGATGTTGAATATGACTTGCAGTTATACTCTTCATCTCCCTCCTCTGATGATGAGAATGACAACGAGGATGAGGAAGAGGATGGCAGTGGGAGTGTTGACAGAATATCATCATTGTTTTTTTAAAATATTAAAAATGAATTTAATGAAAATAACAAATCAACAATTCACGATTATTAATTAAGAACCATAAATTATTCTTGCCTATCTTCTTCTTTATCCTCCTCTTCCTCTCCCTCATCCTCATCCTTATCAATAGAGGAGGGAAATGAATTTAACAAAAAAAACTCAATAATTTACGATTATTACATAAGAACTATAAAGTATTCTTGCCAACATAGTTAACGGTTCTAACTTAATAAATGTTAACCTAATATTAAAGTTAAAATAAATAACTTAGTAATTCACAGTTATTAGTTAAAAATTGTAAAGTATTCTTGCAAATATACTTAACAATACTACATGGAACTGTAAAAAGGTCATTAGTAGTGGGCATTCTCTATGATGTGTTTTAATGTTATGATGTATGTCACTCCTCTCACAATCATGGTAAGTTTCTTCTATATCATATATCACATGATTGTATATTCATTAGTTTTTTAAGACTATATAGTGAACAACTGTTATGATAACCTAGGTGATAAGTAAATAGGTAAAAGTGATAAAAACAAAAGGTGTCAAGTATTTGCCCTTCTGGCTTTCTCTAGCTAACTTCTTAACTAGACAGTGTTGGACAACATATGCTTTGATTCATGCCTATGACATTTACATCATGGTAAATAAATTCAGCTTCTTTCAACATTCTCAGTTGTTTCTTGTCGATCTATCTTTGAATTAAGGGTTAAAGGTCATTTTTGCCTTGGAAGTATTCACTTGGTGCCAATTTTGCCCTACAAGTGTCAAATTTGGAGCAATTTTGCCCTTGCGTTAGTTGACCATTAACTAGGGCAAATTTGCTCTAAATTTGACACTTCCAGGGTAAAATTGCACCTTAACCCAATGACCGTTAGTCAGGCACATCGCACACCATGCGACATGCTGTGCTCTTCCAACCGTTGGACACTACTAAGGCCCCTGCCAATGTCTCCAAATTCACTAACATTGCTGTCAGCTGCAATGTCCCGATTCAGGAATTTTAACTCGATTCCCTTTCGAAATATGTGTGCTGCATGCTATCTGACAGGCTTCCCCCATCTCTTAGGATTGACTAACCCATGTACAAGTATCGTTCACATGGAACCTTTCCCCTCTTTGGCCATCAAAGTTCTCATTTGAATATTTGCTACTACCTCTAAGATATGCATTGACGGCTGCTCTACCCAGGCTTGAAGTGCGGGAGCTATACCTTGCTGTCAGGGTAAGTGCCAGTCTTGATGAGTAGGAGGGCACAATAGTCACTATAAAACCTGGGCCTTGAGCCCAGGCAAAACAACTGTTAGGGCAACTGCCAGGCCTCAATGAGTAGGAGGGCACGGTGGTCGTTGCAAAACTTGGGGCGTGAGCTTGGGCAGAGAGGCCGTCAATGCAGATCTTAGTGGTGGTAATAGAGGTGCAAGTGGTGTGTTATGTGGTGTCCAACAATGCATCAAAGTTGGCACCCAAGGTGGCGACAAAGTACTGCATCAGAGCTTAATGTTTGCTAGATTTCAAGTTCTATCCTTTTGTTTTCCTTCTTTGCTTCCGTTTTCCTTCTTCCCTTGTTTCCATTGTCTTCCTTCTTTCTCGTGTTTTTTTATTCTCTTCTCTCCTCTTCCACCCCATATATATTTTTTGTTTATTGTGTGACTTTGTTAGTTCTTCAAATACAAAAAAAAAATCATGCAAAGAAAAAAGCAAAAAAAAAAAAAGTGTTGTGCTAGAATAAAACTATGCAGGGAAAAAAACATTGAAACTTCAAAAAAAAAAAAGAGAGAGAAAGAGCCACAAGTTTTGGAAATTGGAAAATTGAAGGCAAGTTTTCTAATTTGAGAGCTTTCATTGCAAGTTACAAAAAAGTTTCCTAAATCTACAAACTTGGGTGGTAAGATTCCTACTTTCCTAATTCTTCCTTCTTTCCTATTTTGATTTCCTTTCCCATTCTTTTTCTGATTCCTTGATTTTCCTTTTTCCTTTTTTTATTTCTCTGCTTCCTTTCCATCATTATTCACCTTTTTTTGTCCCTTCCCATTTTCTTTCATCACATATTTCTCTCCTTTCTCACATTCTCTGGTTCTGACAATTTCTGGTTATGAAGATTACCACATGCTAACATTGTTGATTTTGTTGAGTTTCAATCAAGAATACTATAGGAGGAAAGCTTGAGTGGTAAAAGGCAAGAGTGTTACATAAAGTTAAAAGCCACATTTATGTAAAACACAACTGTTAAGTGTAAACACTTAAGTAGAGTTGTGAGATCCTTTATTACTTTTTTCCTCAAACTAACATTTCAGGTTCAAGATGAGTAAACAAGAAACAATTGCAGAATTCAAGTTGTTCCTGGAGAGCATGACTAATGACATCTCTAAGCTACATGAAGAGGTGTACAAATTAAATGTATCATCCAATTTTAGGCTTTACAAAGAATTACAGGAGCTCAAGCAAGGTTCTATGAGCGTCAAAGAATACTTTGATGAATTGCACATTGGTAGGCTTTGAGCTAAAGTCAAAGAAAGCTCAAGGGCAACTATGGATTGATTTCTACATGGACTTAATCCAGATATTGCTAAACAAATAAAGTTGTACCCATATAGTGATATTCAAGGACTAGTCTCTATAGCCGTTGAGATAGAAAAAAATTATGAAGAAAAAAAAAGAGAAATAAAGAAAAAGAGAAGATAAAAAAAGAGAAATAGGCACATGAAAAAATACTTGAAGAGAAAAGAAAATTTGAGAGTGAAAGAGAAAATGAGTTTGAGGTGACTAAAATTATTGAGAGTGACTTGAGTGACAATAAAAAGAATCAAAGTCAATATACGGATAAAGGATATATAAAAGAAGAAAATTTTGTTGATACTAACTATCCTTTTCCTAGTGTTGTTTTATCATCACTACAGGAGTAGAATTATGATAACTTGACAATGATTGTTCCACATGGTGAATATGACCCTCAAGATTTAAGGACGACTCTTTTTCAAGAAGAGGAGAATTATAGAGGTGCAAGTGGTGTGTTATGTGGTGTCCAACAAAGCATCAAAGTTGGCATCTAAGGTGGTGACAAAGTACAACATGGCAGCTTAGGTGGCATCTACAATGAACAAGATGTTGTCTCCATTTTCCAACAAGATTTTATGCAAGCCCAAGATCCTCTTCATAACATTTACGGCCCAATTACTAAAGGCCTAGAAAAGAGTGAAGCGTTCAAGAGGTTGGAGAAAACATTTAGGCCCAATTTTGCTTCATTTATGGCCCATAATGTTAGTATATATGTTGAGGGTGCAAATGAGTCCTTAACCATGCCTATTTAGGCCCAGATATATGATTTTACAACACATAGAAGCTTGAGCACGTGGCAAAGCATGAAGATCCATGAAATTGGCGTAACATAAAGCCGTAAGCCCAACAAGATGATGTACAAGCCCCATGTGTAGTCCAGATTGAAGAATTCACTTAAAATACCATGTGATAAACATGTGCCTTGGAAGAGGATCATAAGTGATGTCCAAGACACCTCAAGAAGCATCTAGAACTGAAAGCCTAGTCATAAATGCAATAAATGATGCCTTAATGATGATTGATTGTCTTGGTTGGCACCATTCAAGCCTAAAAGGAATTAGGAAATTACTTATTCTTCAAGACTAAGTTAACTACCAAAAAAAAAGGAAACTAATAAAAACAAAATTAAATCAGATTTGCTGCATAAGAATGCCTTCTAGATGCTTCTTGAGGTGTCTTAGATGTCACTTATAATCCTCCTCCAAGGCACATGCTTGTCACATGGTATTTTAAGTGAATTCTTCAATCTGGACTGCACATGAGCCTTGTATATCATCTTGTTGGGCTTACTGCTTTATGTTACACCAATTTCATGGATCTTCATGCTTTGCCATGTGCTCAAGCTTCTATGTGTTGTAAAATCATGTATATGGGTCTAAATAGGCATGGTTAAGGCCACATTTACACCCTCAACATATATACTAATATTATGGGCCATTAATGAAGCAAAAGCAAGCCTAAATGTTTTTTCCAACCTCTCAAACACTTCATTTTTTGCTAGGACTTTAGTAATTGGGTCGTAAATTTCATGAAGAGGATCTTGGGCTTGCTTAGAATCTTGTTGGAAAATAGAGACAACATCTTGTTTATCGCAGATGCCACCTAAGCTGCCATGTAGTACTTTATTGCCACCTTGGATGCCAATTTTGATGCTTTGTTGGACACCACATAACACACCACTTGCACCTTTATGAGGTAGTAGCAAATATTCAAATGAGTACTTATACATGGGTTAGTCGATCCTAAGAGATGGGGGAAGCCCGTCTGATAGCTTGCAGAATGCATACTCCGAAAGGGAATCAGGTTAAAATTCTTGAACCGAGATATGGCAGCTAACAGGAACGTTAGTGAGTTTAGAGATATGGTCAGGGGCCTCAGGAAGAGTTCTCTTTTATGTTTAATAGCCTACCCACCCTGGAATCGGCTCAGTCGGAGGTAGGGTCCAACGACTAGAAGAGCACGACATGTTGTGTGGTGTACGATGCGCCTAACTAACGGACATTGGGTTAAGGTGCAATTTTTCCTCAGAAGTGTCAAATTTAGAGCAAATTTGCCCCGGCTGATGGTCAACTAACACAAAGGCAAAATTACTCCAAATTTGACACTTCCTAGACAAAATTGGCCCTAAAAAAACTTCTGGGGAAAATTAGCACCAAGTGAATACTTCTGGGCCAAAAATGACCTTTAACCCATGAAATAATGTTGAGAATTTGTTTGTGGGTGTTGTAGATTAGTAATGGACTTGAGGCAATTTTTGGGCTAGTCCAACTTTTACTTACATGCTATTATTCCTATAAACAAACACAAGTGGTCGACAACAATGCTTCAAAGCCTAATAATGAGGTTTAGCTTTCTACTGTTGATGCAAGCTCCAACATTTGGTGACGTCTTAGCATCAAACTATTAAGTTCTTATTTTAATAGATCTCTTTTTTGTAATCCTATATGTAGATATGATTTTGTTTTAATGCAATGAAATGTATCTTTGACACCATCATAAAATAAATCGTAGTTATGATGGGCTCGTAGTCATGCATTAAATTCATTAACAAGCTCATAGTCATGTATTAATATTTTTTTCCTAGAAATAGACACTACAAAAAAACATTGAATTTCCAATGGAATTCAATTTTTCATAAACATTTTCTAACGAATTTGTGACCGAATTTTCTGATAGAATCTGTTTCATCACAAATAGATGCATCATAAATGAATTTGTGACGGAATTTCAATTCCGTCAGAAATTTACGATGAAAATTCTCACAGAAATTTGCAATGGAATCGATTCTATCATAATTTTTTTTATTTTTTTAAAATTTTCAAATGCCACGTTTTAGCCCCACAGTGTGCCACATGTTAGATTCCAAGTTTTGATGATAACAAAATATCATTGTGTGTTGTAGTAAGAAAATCATATTTTGCAATGGTTGAAAATGTTACCAAATGCATCTCACAAAGTTCAGAGGTCATTGCTGTGATTTTAATTGATGCACTCGAGTGATGGAGCTAGCACTTGAGCATTGAGAACTTTTGCACTTGAGCATAAGCAAGTATTACACAGAAAGTGTTTGACAGAAGCAAACTCTAGCTGAAAATACTAGGATAACTCGAGTGACGGCTGAAGCACTCGAGTGATGATAAGATTGGTACCCGAGCATGTTGGCACACTCGTGGAAGTATTTGGCAGAGATAGGATATCATCACTTCACTCGAGCATAGACTCTCTACTCGAGTGATAGCGTCAAGTGCACCCGAGTTCCACCAAGTGTGGTATAAGAAGTGCTTACCCGAGAGCAAGCAACCGAGTCTAAACGAGTGAAGCACAGAAAGTGCATGCTCGAGAGTCAGCTAGCATGGAAGAGCAAGTGCACCTAAGCAAAGAGTACTTGCACCCGAGTGAAACCTTAGCACCCGCGATTCAGAAATCTAACTCTCTCAATTTATGATGCAAGTGCTAAAGCAAAAGAGTATCTGATACAAGAATATTCTATCAACCTAAGTGAGGCTATGTGTACTTGAGTGAGGCCCCACATCACCTGCAAGTGCAAAATCACACTCTTGATAAAATGGGATGCGAGTGTTATCCAGAGATGTAGGCTTATAGTGTAAAATACAGGTGCACTCGAGTGAGAGGATTTGTACTCGAGTGAGGACCCACATCACTTGCAAGTGTAAAAATGCACTCTCTCAAAATCATATGGAAGTGCAACACAGAAGCAGAAGAGGAAATATGAATATGCACTTGAGTGAGGCCTCTTTGCACTCAAGTGATCCTCTGTCAGAAGCCAAAATGCAACTGACTTACAGCGATCAATCCAAATACAGTTTAATATTAAATATTCATTCTATTTCCACTTGTTATTATTATTTAACATCATTTAACATATATTACAAGTGTGATACAGGAGTTTCATCGTTTGAATTAGAAAAGCATAGAGGAAGTCAAACAACGGCAAACAGAATCACTACTACCAACCAAGCACATACCTACCACGTTCAAAGATTTCAAATGTATGCATGTTGTTCCACAGTAAAATGCTCGGCTCTATAATGATTATTATTCAACGGGAAAAATCAACTAACTATAAATGCAAAGCTTTAGAGACCATCAAGAGGAACTAAGAGCAAGAATTCACACAAGCAAATTCACGAGTCTCTGTTATTCACATTTTCTCTATATTCTTATTATACTTCTGTGGTTATCATATTTGCTTTGTAAGAGAGTCTGTATACACTTCAAATTCTATTTTCATTTGATCTCAAGGTACTGGGACCTTGAGAAGGTAGATATCCTTACGAGAAAAGCAGTTGAGAGAATTCCTAGTAGGACTTTCTGCTCATAAGACTTACAAGATACAAGCAGTAGAAAACGTTACTGCTCGTAAGACTTACAGAAGTATAAGCAGGAGAGAACGTTGCTGCTCATAAGACTTGTATACGTAAGCAAGAGAGAAAGGTCATAGGTTTGTTTTTCTGCACGTAAGACTTGTCATAAGGGGGAGAGAAATTTCTAAGTGTTAGAATATTTCTGCTCATAGTCCTTTTAAGGACGATTGTTGTTTTACGGCTTTCCGAGAGCCCATTGAATCTTAGAAGAATAGTGAAAATCTTAGTAGGTCTTGATCTCTGAGGACTGGACGTAGGTCTGGGTTTTGGGCCGAACCAGTATAACTCTCTGTGTGCTAATCTTCTCAACTTAACTCTATCTACAGTTATTGTTATATCACTACATCAACCTAAAAATTTATCACATCACCTAATTCACCCCTCCTCTTGGGTGAAGCTTGCCTCTTTGACCACATGTCTCTCCTCCCTCTTTGCCACGTGTCTCCTCCACCCCTCCCTGCCATGTGTCCGCTCCTCGAGCTGCCTCATGTCCACGTCTCTTAATTTCTAAAAATGCCTCTCCTCCCATTTGAACCCGTGACCTCTTGCCATTGATGCCTTCCCCCGCGAGCCTTTGCCTGTTGTGCCGAAATAAACCTGCGATGTATTATTACATAATGTTATATATATATATATATATGATATTATCATATATATATATATATATATATCATAATTAATTATTAATAAATTATATTATAAAAAATAATAATACATTTAGTAAAAATTTAAAAAATATTTATATATTTATGATTAATTAATTTCCAATTCAACAAATTTAAATCTTTAATAAATGTCTTATAATTATATTTTAACCAATGCTTTTAAAGATGAATTATATTTTTAATTAAAATTACTTAATAACTAAAAATTTAATATTATAAACATTATTTTTAATATAAAATGATAAATATAATATTAAGAACTTGTAGTTTATTTTCAAATAAAATTAAATAATAACTTATATCATAAATATTTTTTTAGTAAAAAATTTAAAATATAATATTAATAAATAATAATATAATTTTAATAATTAAGATTATATAGAATTAATTAATAAATAATATTTCAATGTTATAAATATTAATTTTTTTATAAATTTATGAATATAATATCAATAAATAATATTATAAAATTCATTATTACTAATTTTTTTAATTGATTTTATTTAATAATTAATGTTTTAATATTCTACATATTATTTTTAACATAAAATTCAGTAAATTCTTAATCTTTGCCACTGAATTTGCCATGAAATTGCCATGGAACTTTTCCATCGGAAATTCTTTGGCAAAGAATTTGTGACGGAATTCTGTAGGTAATTTTGCCACGGAATTTTTCTTTAGCCAAAATTCTGTCAGAAATATTTCCAACGGAATATGCCATAGAATTTTTGTCAGAAATTGAGTGTTTTTTTTGTAATGAGAGTCATGTAATAATATAATTCTTAATAAGTAAGTTTAATGTCTCTATTTTTTATACTATTTGCATATATTATTAATAGCATATAAGAAATTGTTGTGCAGCATGACTCATTCGATTAGGGTGTTTGTAATTGGGCTTGGGCCCAAGGTTGACTATATGGGGTTGTTTCTATATAAGTAGAGGGTATAATGTCTTGTAAGCTGTAAGTAATAATGTTTTGTTAATAATATTATAAGTATAATTCAGGCTATCTGGGCTTCACTCTTAACATGGTACTAGAGTAGGTTGAATCTTGGATTTTTTTGGGTCCTTATCACAGGTTAACATGTTCACCCAACCCATTTCAGTTGTTCTCAACCCTTACTGTCTTGTTCGACTCCTATCACATGATTCGTCGTGACTTTCCCTTTTTTTTGGGCAAAAACAACGGTGAATTCTCCCAACATTACCTTGTTTAATGATCATTTGTTTAGTTCAAGAGGGAAGGGAAGGAGAGATAATAACTAATTTGTCATTTTACCCTTATATGTTTACTTACTTTTGTGTGCTTAGATAACTAATTTAAATTAGTTTTTTTGGAATAAAAATTATTTAAATTAATTTACACTTCAATATAAATTAAATAAATTATGAAAATTCAAATTTATTTTACTAAGTGGACACAAAGAACACTTTTTTTTTTTATAAAATCCTCCTCCTCATAAACAAATCTTGAGACCAAGATCTCAACTGCTAGCCTCTAAAATGCTCAGTGAAGAATTATATACCATCAAGTGGTGGAACATGAAAGCTATAAAAACTTACACCCTGGTTATGTCCTACAGCTTTGAATTCAAATTCATCCACGCTACCAACTCTCCTAGCCATTTGGCTCCTAGTAACCGAATAACACAAGAACCAAATAAATATCTTTGACATGACATGAAAAAAGAAAATTGCATCATAGTTGCCAATAATAGGTGGCTGACAGTAAACAAACCAAGAAAGTTGAACTCAGAATGGAGGTCTGATCTGGAAACACTGGAGAATAGAGGTATGTTTTTATCTTCAACATAGGGTATAAACAGGAATATGAAAAAATCATGGGCGCAAACTAGTCCCAAAATTTTGGCTCCCTCCAAAAAACCCCCAATTTAGAGGGAATGAATATGAGGGGATGAGAAGGATTTGGAGCCACTTTTTTGGGCCCCGTCCCCTCCAATTTTTCATACCAAACAAAGGGAGGGGCTCATTTTTCATCCCCTCCCCTCCAACCAAATAGGGCCTAAGTGCTTATTGGAGCCGAAGATTATCGTACTTGGAACTGAGTCATGAAACTTGCTTTACATGCTAAGAACAAACCTGTTTTATAGACGACTCCTATACACGTGACAAGTAGGACAATAAATTGAAAGACCTCAGGATCGTTGCAACTTTGTGGTTTTGTCCTAGCTTATAAATTCTGTCAACAAAACTATAGCTTCTAGAATTGTATATTTTTCCTTAAATATCATTTGGTATGGGTTGACCTGAATTAGATTTGATAAAACTGATGGTGCAAAAATATATTCGATGCATCGTGCAATTAACTCATGTGTTCAAGGCAATTCTTTTATATCTGTATATTACACAAAATTAAAGGAGTTGTGAGACAAGCATGCTACTATAGTTCCAATACCGAGTTGCAATTGTAGCTCAGCTATAGAATACTCTAAAGTTGTGTAGGAACAATGCTTGTTTTAGTTCCTCATGGGATTAAATGATAACTTTCAGCACACAAGGAGCCAAATCCTTCTTATAAGTCCTCTCTCTTCTCCAAATCACTACAAAAAAATGGTATTTTGTAGCGGAGATATTGTAACGGTTACCATTAACCGCTACAAATGTTAAGATTTGTAGCGGTTAAAGCCTAAACCACTACAAATTTGTAACGGAAAGCTACGCGCCAAGTGGCATGATAGATTAACATCATTTTTTGTAGTAGTTAAGTATAAATAACCGCTACAAATATGGCACGCAACTCCCACCAACATTTGTAGCGGTACCTTTGTAGCGGTTAGTAAATTATAATCGCTACAAAGTTGGCGCCATTTGGCAGGAACAAAACAAGCCAACAGTGTAGCGTTTATTTGTAGCGGTTTAATTAATTAAACCGCTATAAAATGCGAAAGGTTGAGTATTTGTAGCAGTTATAGATTTATAACCGCTACAGAATTTGAGAGGTCCCTAAATTTGTAGCTGTTTTGTACCATAACCGCTACAAAACTTCAAACGTCTTTGTAATTTATAGCGGTCTTTCTAAGACCGCTACAAATGTTAGCGGACCAAGGTTATTTGTAGCCGTTATTTTAAGAACCGCTACAAAGGCCGCCTCTATTTAAACCCACCTCCCCCTTTCACTTTTCCATTTGGCCATTTTGTTTCTTGAGATTCCATTGAGTGTTTTCTTTTAGATTTGAGCGTTCAGGCGTCTGTAGAAGAGTTTTTGCTGCAGTATTTCTCATTATTTGCACTTGAGGTATAGAGACACTACGTATTTTTATATGTATTTCTCATTATTTCCTGAGATTCCTTTGAGTATTTTCTTTTATATGTATTTTTATTTTTATTATATTTTTGCTTAATAATGTGACTAAAATGTTTTTGTTTGAAATTTTGTAGTTGATATGGCTTCTAGACAGGATAAGGGGAAGGAGCCCGAGGTCCCCAAACCTATTTTGTGGGGCGACTGTAGTAGATTTGGTGGCGGAGGGAGGGGGTAGCGTGGAGGGAAGGTAACGGTGGCATTTCAGCCCATCCCCTCCATAGGAGTTGGCTCAACCACAGGCACCGCAGACGATCCCACAGGAGACGACCGCACCAGTAGTGCCTAATTTTGGGCAGGCAGATATCAGCGTCGAGGACTATGGCACCAACGAGGTCTTCGACATCCCGATTGGGATCAGAGAGATGGAGCAGTTCCTCGATGAGGAGGAGGCGTAGGAGCAAAACAACCCACAAGGTTCGTCTTCACGATCTGCTGGCTTTGAGATGCAGGTCCAAGGTAAATAAATGTTTTTATTTAATAAATTATTTATTTAAATTCAAAATGTTAAATTTGAATTACAATTTATCTAACGTGAGATAAATTGTGCATATGAGCAGTGGAACGTTTCCATGAGGAGGGTGGATGTGCCTGGTCTGAACAGTATGGATCGGACACTACAAGTTGTAGTTGTTAGATATGATTAGTTTCGATGATGTTAAATATAAATGTCAAATGATAAGAGTAAAAATTTTATATAATACTTTGACTAATTATTATATTTAATGTTGCATACCTTGTAGATTAGTCAAGCAAAGATTGAAGATAATCAAGAAAATAAAGAAGTTGTCTTGTTGGGTTATGGAGAATGATCATCAAGAAGGAAATCAAGAAGAAAGATTTTGAAGAAAGAAGAAATTACAAGATCTAGTGAGAATATCAAGGTTCAAGCTGTTAGAAGTAATACTAGAGGTTTCTATGATGATACCGGAGGCTTCTATGATCAAATGATGGTTGGAATAGGTTAATACGAAGCTAAGATGAATTATATTTGAGTTATGGCACTTCTAGAGGAGTTTTACTCGAGTGTGAGCTCAACACTCGAGTGCCAGAGGTGTTGCACTCGAGCACGGGATGAACACACTCGAGTGTCGGGGCTACTCTATTTTACGTTCAGCTTGATAGAGGTTTGGTATTTTGGCCATATCTCTTAAACCACATGTTGGATTGACCCGAAACTGATGGCATATGAAAGAATACTCACAACAAGAAAAATGTACACCAAGATCATATTTAACGAAGCTCCGATGTAGGAGATATGATCCGTGAAAGTTGACAGTGAAATCACCGTCACTTTTCAAGACAGGTTTGGTATTTTGATTATAACTCAAAAACGACACATCGGATTGAGACGATCCAGTGCCATATGAAACTAGACTCAAAGAGCTTTCAATGGATAGGTAATTTGACTAATTTGAACTTATATTCTAGGAGCTATGCCTTTTGGAAGTTGACACTTGTGCAGTCTAGTGCAATATACACTCTTTCGATCATAACTTGCAGAATACAAGGAGTTTGGAGCTGATTCTTCTTGCATTGGAATGCATATAACAAGAGCTTTCTTATGATACATCATTTTTCATATTTAGAATCAAATAAATAAATTGAGTTTCACATGGCCCCACATCACCCACGAGTCCAAAACATACTCTTGAAAAATGTCGTACGAGTGTTGTCCAGAAGAGGCTGAAGTGTGCAAAAATTTAGCAACACTCGAGCATTGAACAACACACTCGAGTGAGGATTAGAATTGCACTCGAGTCATGCAAGTGTTAACCCGAGAAGAAGCATGTACGTTAAAACAAGAAGTGCACTTGAGTGAGGGATGTTGCACTCGAGTGATGTCCAGAATTGCACTCGAGTCCTGCGAGTGAAGAGCAGCAAGTGTTTGCCCGAGAGGAAGCCAGAACGTGAAATTATACATGCACTCGAGTGAGGCTTCTTTGCACTCGAGTGAAGTCCTGACAAAACCAACGCAGAAAGTTCAAACTCTCATAGCCATCAATCCACACGTAGTTAAATGTTATACATTCATTATATTTTCACTTGTTATTGTTCCTAAATGTTACCTAACATATATATTAAGTATAAAATAGGAGATTAAACATTTGGATTGCATCTTCAAGAATGAGGTTATTTATAGCAAATATTGTCACTCAACGTGATGAGTCCCATAAGCCAGAAATTCAGCTTTTGACCAATGATCCAATATACCCATGACTAACATTTCATCATATTAGTGATTAAGCATTTTGCAGTGTGAAACAAGAAATTTAACATTCGGATTACAGTTTCAAATAAGAGAGTCAATTATGGCGGGCAGCATCATTACACACCGAATATTGGCCACCTACCACAACAAAAGATTGACCCACCATGAACAAATATCTAAAACACCAGCGCTCCACAATGTGACGCACAACTCATAATGAAACATCTCACTCTTCAATAGGGTGCTTTGCTCTACAACGGACAGCAGCTAGTTGTTCAAATACAAACAACGGTCAAACAAAGCAATGAGACTCCAACGGACGAATGCTCACAACGGTCATCATCTTCATCAACTATAAATGAGAGAGCATTTAAAGTTGATGGGTAACTGAGACAACGAGCAACTACGAGAAAAATGATAGAAATATGAATCCTCTGCTTCGACCCAAACACTCTCTGTTTTCCAGTTTCTATATTACTTATAATTGATAGAGTGATTATTTGTATTGTACTTCAGTGAGTATTATATCTACTCTGTGAGAGAGTCAGTAAACACTTTCATCTATATTTCTAAACTGATCTCAAGGTAGAGGGACCTTGAGATGGTTGATTTCCTTACGGGGGAAGCTGTAGAGAGAATTGCCAGTAAGACATTTGCTCGTAAGACTTACGAGGTGCAAGAAGTAGAGAACGTTGCTGCTCATAAGACTTACAGGGGTGTAAGCAGGAGAGAACGTTGCTGCTCATAAGACTTGCATGAGTAAGTAGGAGAGGAAGATCTTCGGGATTGCTCTGCTCGTAAGACTTGCCGTAAGGGGGAGTATTTCAGTGAGAGATTTGTAAAAGGTTTCACAAGTACCCGGCTAAACTTATGGGATTGTAAAGGCTTTTCTTGTGCCCGAATTAAACAAGAATATAGTGGATTTGAAAATTTCAGGAGGAGCCTGGGGACTGGACGTAGGCCATCACAGATTGGACCGAACCAGGATAAATCACAGTTTGTATATTCTCTTCCCTAAGCTCTTATATTTCCAGCATATATTATTTAATCTAACTGTTAACTTATAATTTATTACCTTCATAATTTTTAATTAATAGTATTTAATTAATATTTTTTAATAGGATTTTTGTAATTATTGATATTTAAATAATATTTTTGCAACTGCGGTTTGCCGTCGGAGCCAACCGGAAGAGGTACATCCTGGTGAAGATGGGTGACGACTGGAGGAACAGGAAGAACCATCTCTTCCACAGTGTGGATAAGAACCATCTCTTCCACAGTGTGGATAAGGAAGAACCATCTCTTCCACAGCTGATTGAGAGTGTCCCGGACAACGTCTTGCCGAACGACTAGGCGAGTTTTGTTCAGTTCAGGAGGAGCCCTGAGGGGCAGGTAATGTATTTATTATATTATTTATATATAATTTTGTAATTATTACGTATTAAATTATAATTTAAATTTAATTAATTTTAACTTGAACTTTATTAATTTTAAATGTTTTATATTGTTTTAATATATTTATTATTGTTTATTTTTTCAGGCACTTTCTCAGAGGAACACTAGGTGCCGTGGGCAGTAGATAATCCACCACACAGCAGGATCGAAGATATTTACTGTCACTTACAGCGAGCTGGTAACTTTTTATAATATCACTGACTTTTAACTGGTTATTTCATAATACTAATTGAATTTTGTAATTGTTTTAGGAGAAGAAGGCACAACAGGAGAACTGTCAGGCGGACTATGGGGAGTTGTACGCTATCACACACAGACACCGTGATGGGACTCCGACCTCTCAGCAGGCAAAGGCGGCCATTGTAACCAATTTCATTATTATAACTTTTATATAACAAACTTAATAATTTAAAATTTTAATAAGTAATTGTTTTATAAAATGGTAGGAGCGGATGCAGCAGTCGCAGGCTGAGCTACGAGAGACCCAAGCCGAGGAGTCACAGGGGTCAGTGGACCTGACGGCTCTTTTGAAGGCGGGTCTGGGTCAGGCTAAGCAACTCAGACTAGTGCGAGGGATGGGGATAGGCACCAGACCTAGCATGGTCTACGACAGGAGCGCTGTCTCTGAGGCTGACAGCTTTAGAGGGGTCAAACGTCTGAGGGACGAGTCTACTGAGTAGCTGCAGTCAGATTTAAAGCATACACAGGCTGTAGTGGCACAACAGTGAAGCAAATGCAGCTGCAGGTTGATTTGATCTATGCTTAGCAGACACAGTGGCATGAAATCATGAACAAGATGCTTGAGCGGTCATGGAGTCGCCTATTCCCAGACGAACAGCATCCACAGGTTCCCCCTGTCCCTCGATATGTTGTCCAGACTACTCCTCATCCTCCTAATGATGATAGTGCGATTAACTCTGCCCAGTTCCCTGATCCAGCAGCACCTGAGGAAGCATCAGATGATCAGCCCCTAGCTACTTAGTTTAGGACATATTTATTTTTTTTTTGTTGAAACATTTGTAAATAAATATATATAATTTTATATTTCAGAAATTATATTCTTATTGTTTTTACCATAATTATATTTATATTTTTTGACCGCATTGTTGAATTTGTGAATTAATTACAACAGTTATATTTATATTCTTAGACCGCGTTTACCACAGTTATATTTATATTTCTAAAACTTAAAAAAAATTATATATTCTTGTAGCGGTTATATTGTAAAACTGATACAAATATAAAGAATTTGAATTTTTAGCTGTTATTTAAATAACCGCTACAAATACTCAACTTTCAAATTTTGAATTCCCCCCCACTTTTTGCAAAGTTGTAGCGGTTAGTTATGTATAACCGCTAAAAAGTTATATTAGTAGCAGTTTTTCTTATAACCACTACAAGGTCAAAACAAATTCTTTAATTGGCTTCCCAATGGCTTGATAATTAGTAGCGGTTTTATACATATAACCGCTATAAATGTTTATAATATAACCGCTATAAATGTTTATAACAGTAGCAGTTACTATAGCGGCTATGAATCGCTACAAAATATTAAACATTGAAAATTCAGAATATAAGATTCCAAGCACTCGTCATTCTCTATTCACTCTTCTTCTTCACTATACTTTCTTCTCTCACTAATAGCTGTGGATAAGTCATGGATTAGGTTGCCACGCAATTCTCTAGAATATTTGTACGGATTAAACAATTTCTTGGATTTCATATTCACTCACGCTAGCTGTAACGGCAAGATCGTCTATCCGTGTTGGAGATGCAAGTTCAAGAAGTGGCATGCACAAAATGTTGTTAAGGAACATTTACTCCTGAAGCCTTTCCTGGAGGACTATACGTTCTGGGTAGTTCATGGTGAGAAGGCCAGCATTAGATATGATGATGCTCTTCCTCAAAGTTCTCAAGTAGGCGATCAACTAGATGAAGATGATCCTGTGAATGATGCTGTGCGTGATGCATATAGATTTCAAGGCGACAACTTCAACGAATAACTGCACGGTTCTGAACCGGTGTTCATGAGGAATAAAGCAGCTTGAGATTTTTTTAGCTTGATGGATGAAGCAGATCCTCCTTTATATCAAGGTTGTAGAAAATATTCTAAATTATCTTTATTGATTAAATTGTATCACATCAAGTACTTGTATGGAATCATAGATAAGGGAATGTCGATGTTGCTCGAATTATTACAAGATACATTCCCCGATGCTGAGATTCCCATAACATTCTACGAGGCGAAGAAGATTATCAATAGGTTAGGGTTGAACTATCAAAAGATTGATGCATGCTCCAATGATTGTATGCTGTATTGGGGAGACGATTCCAGCAGGAAGACTTGTAAGAGATGACATACATCGAGGTACAAGACAATTCAGAAGGGGAAAAAGCAGAAGAAGAAACCTGCAAAGATTCTCAAGTACTTCCGTTTGAAACCTTGCCTACAAAGATTATTTATGTCGTCTAAAACTGCAGAGCACATGAGGTGGCATGTCGTTGATAAGAATGAAGATAGTAAATTAATACATCCCCAAGATACAGATGCTTGGAAAATGTTTGATAACGACTTTCCAGATTTCACGACTGACCCCAAAAATGTTCAGCTTGCGTTGGCGACCGACGATTTCAATCCTTTCAGGAATCTTAGCACAAGTTACAGTATCTGGCTGGTAGTCTTAGTTCCCTACAACTTACCCCCTGGATGTGTATGAAACAAAGCTCCTTCATTATGTCTATGATCATTCCAGGCAAAAAGGCACCGGGTAATGACACTGATGTGTATCTCCAACCGCTTGACTTGTGGAATGTCAGCATCGAGACATACGACGCTTACAGGAAGACTTTGTTCAACTTACGTGCAGCCTTGATGTGGATAATTAGTGACTTTCCCGGCCTTGGCACATTATCTGGTTGGAATGTGCATACTGGGTCGGCGTGTCCAGTTTGCAATTTTGACTCTGACGCAGTGCACCTTTTCCACAGCCGAAAGTGGTGCTTTATGGGCATCGGAGGTTTCTCGATGGAAGGCATAAGTTCATATTGCAACGAAATCGCTTCAATGGGAAACCAGAAAACAAATGACTACCTCAAACTTTGTCTGGTACAGATATCTTACAGCAGCTTGAGCATGTTGACTTCGAGTTTGGAAAAAGTGACAATTCAGCACAAACTCACTAAAGACGCGCAGGACTTCGGTGCCTCAGCAGTGGAAAAAGATCAATATTTTATTCACTCTTTCATATTGGAGATCTAATTTATTTCGCCATAGTCTTGATATCATGAACATTGAAAAGAATGTTTGCGATAATATGCTATATACGCTGTTTAACGAACTCGGCAAGATAAAAGATCACCTTCAAGCGAGGAAAGATTTACATGCCATGGGAGTTCGTGAAGATGCTGGCCAGATGAGCATGACAGATTTCATCCGATAAAGTTTACCTTCACAAAACTGAACAAGGATGTCTTCCTCATGATATTGAAGAAATTAAAAGTTCCTGATGGGTATCAAGCAACATTTCTCAATGTGTTGACTTGCAGGCTCGAAAGGTTGTTGGCCTAAAGAGTCATGACTCGCATGTTCTTATACAACAGTTACTCCCTCTGGCTATAAAGAATGCACTTCATCCTGATGTTTCCATCGTTTTGGTGGAACTTTGTTCTTTCTTTTGGAAGTTGTGTTCTAAGGTTTTGATCATTGAGGAGCTCGAACAGCTGTAGTCCAAAATCATTCTTACGCTTTGTCACTTGGAGATGATCTTTCCTCCGTCCTTTTTTACTATGATGGTTCACCTCATAATCCACCTTGTTCATGAAACAAAGCTTGCTGGCCTAGTACAATATCATTGGATGTATCTGATTGAGAGATACTCATTTTAAATATGTGTCTCATTGTTAGTTCTTATGTTTGCTAGTCGTCCTTTTTAGCATTTATTATCAATTTTCTCTTCTTTACTTTGTAGGTTCTTTGGGATATTAAAATCTTACGTAAGGAATAAGGCGTGGCCAGAAAGTTCTATAGCTGAAGGCTATATAGGGGATAAGGTGCTACATTTTTGTTCAAGGTACTTTGATGACCTTAAGACGGCTTTCAACCACCCACCTCATGTTGACGATTGTCCTGAACCTGCGCCAACATCAGGAGAATTTATCCCTCGTGTTGGTAAACCAGTTGGAGGAACTGAGAACTTCAAACTAACGGCAACTGAGAAGTTGCAATCACATAGACATGTCTTGAATAATTGCACTCAAGTTGAACCTTTTATACAGTAAGAATTGTACACTCACATGTTATTCTATATCTTTTGTAACATTTTTCACTTTCATTTTACTATCGCCTTTCCATTATTAATTACAAGGAATTCAGAAGTCATGTTAAGCGTCAACTCAGGATCCGTACACAAACATCCTCAGAAGTTGACAAAAAGTTCCACAGAGAATTCCTGACCTAGTTTGCTCGCAGAATACTAAATGACCACAACCCACACTTACTAGATTTAAGGGCTCTCACAATCGACCCTCTTGATCATGCAAAAAGGTTTACAGTAAACAATGTCAATGGCTTTAAGTTTCGCACGGTTTCATGGGATCAAGGATTGCAAACTCAAAATTCGGGTGTTTATGGCACATTTGGGACAAGGAGTTATGCGAGTAGCAGTGATGCCAACATGCAATTCGAAGACGTCCCTTACTATGGAAAGCTTCTTGATGTGGTCGAACTTAATTATCAATGCCATTTCACCGTGACGCTGTTCAAGTGTTTGTGTGCAAATACCACTACTTCTCAGGGACTGACAACTGACGACTTAGGGATCACATCAGTCAATTTCTCATGGCCAATTCATACTGGTACTTCTCAAGATGATGAGCCGTATATTCTTGCTTCAGAGGCACATCAAGTTATTATGTCGAGGACGAGAGGCACAGGGATTGGCACATGGTCATTCATTTAAAGCCACGAGACCTTTACGATATGGGTGAAGGCGATAACATCGCCTATGAGAGTGAGCCATTTTAGCCAGCCGATTTTGAAAACTACTTCCCTGAAGGCGATGACAATTTACCTCATTGCGGTGCACTTTTTTAAGTTCACACCATGTAAATTAAATTTTTTAAATTTAATAATACATCGCTAACAATAATTTTTCTGCATAATTTCTATAGGGATGGTAAGGATGAGTAATCAAATTCAAATTATGTTTTTCTCTTTAAAAAAACTGGAAAAAAATATTTATTAAAACATATAAAATAATATTTGTAGCGGTTCTTTAACCGCTAAAAAAATATAAATAACCGCTACTAATTAAAAACCGCTACAAAATGGGAACATTAACTGCTACAAATGCTACACGGATTCCTATAAATACCACTATCACATCTCATTCCAAACACACCCCCATTTTTTTCACCTTATCCTTCTTCCATTTTCTCTCATTTACAAATATTTTTGTATGCGTTGAGGAGCTTAACATATAATCAAATATGGTAACAAGTTTTTTAATTTTTTATTTCAATACTTCTTTCCTTCGCATAAAAATTATTCTCACCATGTTCTTTTTTCAGATATTTCAGAGCTGTATCTCATTTTCATCTATTTTTCATACACAATTACATTGTAGTAGACAACATAATAGTTCCTTATTACCTACGTATCCTTAATAATATTATCAATACAATTTTTATACTTATCCAACAAAATTAAATTATTCCTTTTAATTTATAAATGAGCTAAACTATTGAATAATAAGCTAATTAAATTACCTAAACTATTAAAAAAATAAACTATTTAATTTAATATCAAAATAACAGAAACAAATGATTGTATTTTTTAAAAAAATTTCTTAATTTTTGTAGCAGTTTTTAAATCGCTACTAATTAACGCACTTGGTTCAAACCGAGATTAATTTTTTTGTGGGAATTTTGATGAAATTAGTAGCGGTTCTTAAACCGCTACATATGACAAAAGAAATTCATTTTTCTTTTCCCGCCTTGAAAATTTTCTTTTTGATATTTGTAACGATTATGTAACCGCTACAAATATCCCAGAAAGAGCTTTCGGCTTGTAGTGATGTTGTAACGGTGGGATTGAACTGCTACAAATAAAGTAGCGGTTATTTTGATTGCGTAGCGGTTTTTTATAACCGATAAAAATACGCTTGCAACATGCAATTTAGTAGCGGTTTTGTAAACCGCTACTAATGTTTCTTGTAGCGGTTAAAACAGCTACTAATGACCATTTTTAACCGCTACTAAATCACATTTTTTTTTTTGTGAATTAGGCTTACTCAATGGTCATTCAAAAGGAGACTTAATGTCAAATTTCCTCCAAATTTTCTGTACCCCTACAAGATTCCTCTATCATGATCTCTAATATATTTAGAGGAGGCAGAGGGCAAGAAAGGGGGAGAGGTAGAGGGCGGTTCAACGACCAATGCTCCTATTATAATAGGAAAGGCCATCATTGTGACAATTGTTATCAATTAATTGGTTTTCCAAGTGGTTCTGGGGCTCCTAAACCAAGAAGGCAAGAGGAGGATCAAGCAAATCAGACCCTGGATCACACTCTTCTTAAGCACTCTAAGGGGTCTACTAGCGATCCAATTTTTGCATAAGCACCATTTTTAACTCAACCAGTATAAGCAAATACTCGAGCTGTTAAAGCATGACTTAGACTATAAAAAAGTTGCAGTTGGCATGCAAGCAGCAACTCCAGGTATGTATACTGATGTATTCAACAATGAGTGGATACTTGATTCAAGGGCAAGTTGTCATATAGTGAATAGTTTGGTTCATTTGGATACCTAACATCTCTGTGTAAGGCCACCCAAAAGGGTTAGAATTTCTAATGGACAAAGAATTAAAGTTACTCATTATAGTGAAATACAAATAATTGAACCAACTAAATTGAACAATGCCAAGGGGTTTTGTTACAACCTTATTTTTGTTCGGAAATTAACTTTGGATTATGCATGTGTAGTTTCCTTTTTTCCTCACTTATTTGTGTTATGGGATATAAAGAATGGAATGAATAAAGGGATTGGAGGATTTTCTTCCGGCTTATATCTTCTTAAGAAAAGAAGTCAATTTATGAATGTTAATACAATTGGCACATGTAAGGTTCAAAAGGATTTGATGTGGCATTTTAGAATGGGGCATGCCCCTCTTGATACTTTGAGAAATTTGAGTGATGTTAGGAAACATTCTATCTCTATAAATGGGAGTGATAGTAATAAATATGATGTTTGCATTCAAGCTAAGCATACAAAGTTACCTTTTCCTTTTAGCTTTCCTAAAAGGACTTGTTTTTTTAGACTTTGTATATAGATGTATGGGGCCCATACTGGACCCCTACACATTAAGGTTATAGATTTTTCTTTAACCATTGATGATTATTCAAGGGGCACTTGGATATTTTTTATGAGACAAAAATCTGAGGTTGTCTATTTTAGAAAAAAGTTTGTTGCTCCGATCTTGACTCACTTGATAATATTTGGTTGTTTGTCTTTTAGAGCTAATTTGAATTCTGGTGATAAATTTGCATATAAGTCATATCCATGTATATTTATGGGATATTCATCAACTCAAAAGGGTTATTTGTTGTACAATATCAAAACCTAGTACTTAATAGTGAGTAAGCATGTCACATTTATAGAAAATAGGGTTCCTTTTAGGGATATGCATGATGACAGTGAGAATCAAACTACAAAATTACCACAAGATCCGTTTAGCCTTTTGTATGATCAACCACCTATTATGCTCAATAAGCCAATGATTAAAAGCCAAAAGACATCCTTGGGGTGCTCGCCTCAAGATCATTTTAATGGGGTTCCCACTAGTACAAAGCATAACCAAAGTAATTTGAGGCTAGCTAGAGAGAGACGTCCACCATCTCATCTTGCTTATTAGCATTGTGAGCATTTACCCTCATTTTGTAATGAAAATATGGTAGAACATGAGTCAGATTTAGGGAATAATAATTCCTTACTTCAATATTCTTGCTATAATGATCTATCTCTTCAATATCAAACTTTCTTAACATCCATTGATAAAGAATTAGAGCCATAAAACTTTGGAGAGGTATCAAAGGACCCTAGGTGGGTTAAGGCCATGCAAAGCGAAATTGATGATTTGGAGGCCAATAGAACTTGTAGAATCATTTCTCTTCCTAAAGGTTTGAAACCCATTGGTTGCAAGAGGGTTTATAAGGTAAAGATAAGTTGGATGGAGCCGTGTATAAATTTAAAGCTTGTTTAGTAGCTAAACTTGATAGCTAGAAGAAAGGAATTGACATTTATAAAACATTGTCCCCCATAGTAAAGATAGTTACTATTAGGATTATTCTTACACTTGTTGCTATAAATAATTGGTCAATTTGGCAAAATGATGTAGATAATTCATTCTTACAAGGAAATCACCATAGGGAGAACTATATGTTTATGCCACAAGGTTTTGAACAAAGGGGGGAATGATTTCAAGGTATGTAAGTTAGATAAGTCATTATATGGACTTACGCAAGCCTTAAGGCAATGGAATGAAAAATTGACCTAATCATTAATTAAGGGAGGTTTTACTCAAAGCAAATATGACTATGCTTTGTTTTAAAGGTGTATTGGTTCTAATGTAGTGCTTGTCCTTGCACATGTTGATGATTTGATGATTACAGGTAATAGCATTGATGCCATTAATGGTGTAGCGCCCGGAATTTTGACAACATGGAGCCGCCACCAAAATTTTAGAAAAAGGATAATTTTGGAAACCTTTTTAAAAATGGAAACTAGTCTACAAAAATCATTTAGGGTTCGGAAGTCGATTGTGTGTGGGGAAGGTGTTAGGCACCCCACAACACCCATTCATAAGAATGGTTACCCTAAGTTAATTATTTAAAAATAGGATAAAACTTAAATCCAGTTCTTTATGTCCATTAGGTCCGGTTAGCAAATAAAATACTGCCACATGAATTAATTTTACACTTCAGCATTTAACCCCAAATGATTCTGTCAAACTACCGTTAGGCAATTACATTTCTTCTTCTTGCTTGGGATTCGAACCAGGACTCTCTTCCTTAATTGTAAATTGCCAATCTGGAAGCAATGTTTTTATCTATTGATATGTCTCTTTGATTTCCATGGTGATGCTGTCTCCTAAGCTCTCTAAAATGTTCACCACCATCCTTGGGAGCCTCTGCGATTTTGACTCAGTTGTTAAATTATCTTGCACCAAAGTCTTCATGGATGATAAAACCACCATTCATGGCGGTGATTTTGAAATCGTTGATGCAGGCTTTGATACAAGAATTGGATGTGAGCTTGTAGATCGACATGGTTACGAGATGTGGAGGTGTTGCAAAAGGAAATCATCAGAAGCTCGCAAGTACGACAGTGCCATTGGCAACGAAGAATTTCTCAAGAATGCCCAGTCTAAAAGGTCGCAAGCTGGAGAATAATGCAGGGGGAGAGGGGTGGTGGTGTTCCTATGGTGAGGAAGAGCTAGGTTGGGATGGATGAAGCCAGAAATTTTTCTTCGGCTGTGGGTAATAGCATAATGTGATTAATCCATTATGGTGAGAGCAGGTGAGGAGAAAAGGGGACTGGTCCACTGTGAATGTTGCCACAGAGAAGAAGAAATTTGATTCCCTAACGGTGATTTGACAGAATCATTTGGGGTTAAGTGATGAAGTGTCAAATTAATCCATGTGGCAGCATTTTATTTGCTAACTGGACCTAATGGATATATAGAACTGGACCTAAGTTTTGTCCTTAAAAATATTATGGCCTTTAACTTTATTATATTTACCCAAATAAAAAAAGAATATTTACAAAACTAAATGAAATGAAAACTAAAGAAAAAAAAAGAACACTTATTTACAATAAGAAAAAATATATTTATTTTAAAAAAAAGAACATTTATTTACAACAAGAAAATAAGAAAAAATATATTTATTTACAAAATTGGACTTCACCTAGGATGAAAACTTAGGGCCTACGTACCCTTTAGAGGGATCAAAGCCCACGTAGTTTGGGGGGTAGAAATGCATGTCACTTTGTTTGTGTTTTTTAGAAAAAAATGTTTATTTAATTTATTTGAGAAAAATAATTTTTTTATTTGGTTTGTATTTTTTATTTTTTTAAAAACGTTTTTTTTAATTTTCTTATAAAAGAGAGTTTTTCCATTTTATTTCATTTATCAAAATGTGTTAAAATGTTTTTTTTTTCTTTTTTTGAAAGAGAACCTAAGAAAGGGATAAAGGAAAAAAAGAAGAAGAAATAGCACAAGTTAACAGAAAAGGAAGTCAAAGGTGAGGAGATTTATACGTACCTTTTATCCTTTGAACCCACTACAAGAGATAGGGTGATAGAGCCACACATACCTCTTGATCCAAATGCCACACATCCAGCAACAATACATAAGACAATTCAATGAGGCAATGGAAAGCCACATAGCTCTTGATCTCATATTTGAAACGTCCAGTAAGGCCAACATATATTAGAGTAGGTGATTCCCATATTTGAAACGTCCAGTAAGGCCAACATATATGAGAGTAGGTGATTCATGCAAATGTTGAGTCATCAAGATAAACATAAAGCCAAGTGCAAAGTCATAAAACATTACAGTGGTGGGGAGAGTTAGTCAAATTCATCATCTTACGCATATGGCTAAATATTATCAAAAAGAAAAGCATGCAAATTTAATCACAATCAAAGAGTAGTGAGCAAAATAAGATGGGCTCTTATGTTAACTACCCTTCCCCATGAGAATTATGTTTGATCAATAAAATTAATTCTCTACCTTGCCTCCCTCTTTCTCCCAAAATTTTTGTCCCCTTTACTTCAACCTTTACACTCTTATTTATAGTCTCAAGGTAGAGTTTTCTTCATAAAAGCTCTTTTTTTTTTTTAATTTTTCATTTTTTGATTTTTTTTTTTTTGTATTTTATGTTAAGAACTACCTAACTTGACCCAATCACCATCAATGGAGATTTTTTTTAATTTTTTTTTGTATTTTCTATTGATAAAACTTCCTAACATGACCTAATTACCATTAGTGGAGATTTTTTCATTATTAATTTTTTTCATTATTCTCTCCACAAGTAACTTCCTAATTTAAACCTATCAACATAAATGAGATTTTTTTATTTTTTATTTTTCATTTTTTTTATTTTTTATTTTCCCTTGATGAATGACAATGCCAATCATATCAATGAGGGGATTTATTTTAATTTTCATTTTTTTTATTTTTTCCCTTTCAATGATGATTGCTTATTTAGACACTGATCATCATCAATAGGAGGATTTCCTTATTTTTCTTTTTTTCATTTTTTTTATTTTTTCTTTCAATGATGATTGGCAATTTGGACACCAATCATTATCAATTATTTTTGTATTTTTTTATTGGGCCCGGACAAAATAGGGTGTTCACAGTTGCCCCTCTTTACTTGTTTCATAGCTGAGAAAAGTGAGATTCTCGTTTATGAAGCAAGTAAAGATAAGAACACGTATTTTGTCTGGCCAGAGAACAAGGTGCCCCCTTAGAACCAAAGAGGGTTTGGACAAAATATAGTGCCCATGCCCCTCTTTACTTGGTTCATAGGGGAGAAGAACGCAAGTGGAGATAGATGATGACCTGGAATGAAAGTGAAGCGCCTATTTGCATAGGACTTTGGTGGGGCGTAAAAGAATTGTGTCAGCCGGTACTGGGCTTTGAGAGTGCCTGCTGATACAGGGCTTTAAAAGAATATTGCCTGTCGTTACAGGGCTTTAAAAGAATTGTGCCAGCCATTACTGGGCTTTGAGGGTGCCTGTTGGTACAAGACTTTGAAAGAATAGTGCCTGCCGGTACAGGGCTTTAAAAGAATTGTGCCAAGCATTATTGGGCTTTAAAAGAATTATGCCAGCCATTACTGGGCTTTGAAGGTGCCTGTAGGTACAGGGCTTTGAAAGGGTGCCAGCCGTTACTGGGCTTTGAGGGTGCCTGTCGGTACAGGGCTTTGAAAGGGTGCCAGCTGTTACTGGACTTTGAGGGTGCCTGCCGTTACAGGGCTTTGAAAAAGGTGCCAGCCCTTACTGGGCTTTGAAGGTGCCTGCCGGTACAAGGCTTTGAAAGGGTGCCAGCCGTTACTGGGATTTGAGGGTGCTTGCCGGTACAAGGCTTTGAAAGGGTGCCAGCCGTTACTGGGCTTTGAGGGTGTGTACTGGTACTGGGCTTTAAAAAAGGTGCCAGACGTTACTGGGCTTTGAGGGTCCCTGCCAGTACAAGGCTTTGAAAGGGTGCCAGCTGTTACTGGGCTTTGAGGGTGCCTGCCGTTACAGGGCTTTAAAAAGGGTGCTATGAACATATGATGCCCCTTCGAGTAGTGCTTATGAAGATGATGACATTGATAATAATGATGACAGTGATGATGACAATGATGATGAAGAGGATGATAGTGGCCATGATAATGAAGGGAATATCAGAATAGTGATGTCATGATGGAGGTGATGACACTAGAAATGATTATGACAGTGATGATGGAATCCTAATGAGGATGATGGATACAATGATAATGCTAATGATGATGATGATAGTAGTGATGATGATAATGTTAATGGTGATGTTAATAATGGAGGTGATGACATGCTAACGAGAATGAGTGCAATAATTGTGGTGTTAAAGAATAGCCTGGCAGGTGATATTGCTCCTTCTTCATCCAAGTGCTTATCCAGTACCCCGTTACTTGTGCAATCTTGTTGGAGGTATGAAGATGTGTATAATGAGATTCACATAGATGCCACAGCCTAGAACCCTCAGTTCCCTTTGTCAACTGCTTGACCCCACAACAAAAATTCTAGTTGGGACCTTCGCTAATGATCCTGAAATTACACAAGTTAAATGGGAGTAGAGGACACCATGTATATCAACGTGAGTGTTTATCCAGACAAAAGTTGTACTTTCATTAAAAAGAGTTACCCTTATACAAATCATGGTACAAAGTTTGACATGCGATTTAATAGAAGGGAAAGATATACTAAGGAAGAAGATTCATTTAAAAGAAATGATCTTCCAATATTCAAGTGGATGCATGATGATGATCATATATTGGTGTAAACGTGATGTTGTTAGGAGGTCCTTCGCTTTTAGTTCCGTGTAGTCCCCTTGATGGTGCCTTGCTTAATTGCCAGAGATATGCACTTTTCGATGAATGACTATGGAGTCTTCCAAATAGACAAAGTAAAGAGAGGCATGGGGCTAGGACTGATAACCTTCTTCGATATTTGTTTAACCCGCTCTTTCAAGTTTTTGAATTAACAGCTCCCAATTTTTTGCTCTCAATTTTGCCTAAGCCGCCCTTTCAGGTTTTCAACTTAGCGAGCCCCCTTTTTTTTTCTTGCTCTAACTTTTGCCTAAGCCGCCCTTTCGGGATTTCCACTTAGCGAGCTTCTTTTTTTTTTTTTGCTCAAACTTTTGCCTAAGCTGCCCTTTCAGGTTTTCAACTTAGCGAGTTTTTCTTTCTTTACCCATAGTATTTCTTTACAGCATCTGAATTGATTGGCCTTGGTAAATCTTAGCCATTCATGTTTGTTAATATCAATGCCCCACCAGAGAAAGCTTGCTTAACAACATATGGGTCTTCATAATTCGGAGCCCATTTACCTCTGTTATCTTCTTGATTTGGCAAGATCTTCTTGCGGACTAGGTCTCCTACTTTAAACCACCTGGGTCGTAGTTTCTTATCAAAGGCCCTTGCTACTCGTGACTGATATAACTGCCCATGACATATTGCTGTGAGCCTCTTTTCTTTAATCATATTTAATTGTTCAAATCGAGAACATATCCATTCGCTTTCATATAGGTCTGATTCAGCCAAGTTTCTCAGGGATGGTATTTCCACCCCAATTGGAGTAATAGCCTCAATGCCATAAACTAAAGAGTAAGGGGTTGCCCCAGTTGAAGTACGCATTGTGGTACGGTATCCATGTAATGCTTATGAAAGCATTTTTTGCCAGTCCTTATAGGTCACTATCATTTTACTGATGATCTTCTTAATTTTTTTATTGGCTGCCTCAACTGCACCATCATCTGTGGCCTATATGGTGCAGAATTATGATGTTTGATTTTGAACTGATCACATAATTCTTTAACTGCTGCCCCGTTAAGGTTTGGTGCATTGTCAGTTATGATCCTCTCTGTTAACCCATATCTACAGATGATGTTGGCCTTTAAGAACTTGATGAAGGCCTTTTGAGTAATACTAGCAAAGGAACTGGCTTCTACCCACTTAGTGAAATAGTCAATAGCAACGAGGATGAAACGATGACCATTGGAAGCTTTTGGGTTAATCGGCCCAATGACATCTATTCCCCAAATGGAGAATGGCCATGGAGATACGAGACTATGCATTATAGTCGGAGGGGAATTAGCTTTGTTGGCATATATCTGGCACTTTTGACACTTTCTAACATAATTGATACAATCCTTCTCTATAGTTATCCAGTAGTAACCGGATCTTTGAGCTTGTTTAGTTAATGAGTGGCCATTTGCATATGTACCGCATACGCCTTCATGGATCTCTGCCATAATCTTGTGCGCCTCCCTCATGTCTACATAGCGTAGCAATGTCCCATCAAAGCTTCTCTTATATAGGACGTTATTACTAATAAAAAAGCCCATGGCCAATCGCCGGATGGTCCTCTTTTCATTATATGTCGTGTCTGGAGGGTAAGTACCATGCTTCATATACATCTTAATACTATGGTACCAAGGTTGCACGTCATGTTCTCTTCTAATATTGAAGCAAAATGCAGGCGATCTTCTAGTCTCAATCTGTATTGGCTGAACTTTGACCCCACAATCAAGTTGGATCATAGCTGCTAAAGTAGCTAACGCATCAGCAAAGCGATTCTTTTCTCTAGCCATGTGATGAAAATTGATTACTTCAAAGTTTTTGATCAACTCTATCAAATACTCTTGATAAGGGATCAACTTTGGGTCTTTAGTACGCCATTCACCAGTCACCTGATAAATTATGAGAGCTGAGTCACCATAGACTTTTAGGCAGCCTGGAGACCATTAATACAAGCTTCATATTCTGTCATGTTATTGGTGCAGTCAAATCCTAACTTTATAGCAATCGAAAATTGCTTTTCGTCTGGGGATATAATTACTGCCCCTACACCATTGCCATGCATGTTTGCTTCCCCATCAAAATACATTTCCCACCCATTCGATTTGCTTTCCTCGATCGGATCTTCTGTAGCACATATGTCTTCATCTAGAAATTTAAAATCTAGTGGTTGGCATTCATCTCTGGGGTTTTCCGCTAAGTGATCTACTATCGTACCACCCTTGACGGATTTTTGAGTGACGTATCTTATATCATATTCAGACAATATTACCTGCCACTTAGAGACTCTTCCAGCTACATGCGGGCTTTCAAAGATATACTTGAGTGGGTCCACTCTAGAAATTAACCAAGTGGTGTAGTAAAGCAAGTATTGCCTCAACCTCCTTGTAGACTAAACCACAACAAGTTCGCTTGATCATCTAGTAATGTGACTCACAATCATTAAACTTCTTGCTCAAGTAATAGATTGCTTGTTCCCTTCGCTTAGATGAATCTTGTTGCCCCAGCATGGCTCCCATGGAGTTTGGTTGTATTGTTAAATACAAAATTAAAGGCCGTCCTGGTACAGGTGTAACCCCCTGCCGTAATTATATCCGAAATACGCGATTAAAGTGAAATAGAGACCAATAATAAACACATAACATTTACTAACCATCACATGACGGGGTTTTCACAAATATCTTTCGAAATCATTTATAACTTGGTCTCATATTCACATTTCGAATACAATCACTTCACGTGAAACATCACATTCATAACAAATCAGAGTGCACAACAATAATAATCCCGACAATCCCGGGTTCACATCCTTATAAAGGGGTTTACAAAGGGCAATATGCCCATATACAAATTCTCATACGGGGATTACACAAATATAATCTCAAATACATATCCAAATACTCATCCCAAATAACCAAATACACATCTGAAACATGTACATATCCAAATATACATAATCCCAACCATAATGATAACCAACTATCAAATTGACAACCCGAAGGAGTCCTCATCGCCTTTGTCTGCTTACTCCATCACCAATCTACTACCTTGTCTAAAAGGTTAGTAGGGGAGGGTGAGATTCTAGAGAATCTCAGTAGGAAAACAATATCAATATGCATGTACGATAAATGTTTAATGCATGACATGCTTGCATCACATAACTATCATGATGACAAATCTGTAAGCTCAATGCTTCTAACAATATACTAATGGCCATAGCATAGATTGAAACATAGCTTCAATAACACATAACCATGCAAAGCTAAGACATGCATCAACACATTAACACATATATCAAATACAAGCAGAAGAGATATGTTCCCTACACTCTTTCCACGTAAGCTCCAGCACAGCTGCTCACGAACAAAATGAACATCGAACCACAACCAGGGTGAACATCAACCCTATAACCAAAGCAAGGACATAGGGTTATTCTCTATTCCAAACTCTTACTTTCATATCACTTAAAGTTGGTTACCATTCACACCCTTTAGGTGGCTAAAATAAACTCAACGAAAGCTTAAAGGATTGGGACATACTAGGTTGGAAATCACCTTTCAAAATCTCAAAATGCTGAAAATGGGGGTTGGCTGCAACCAAGAATCCTCTTGCTGCAGCCAGAACACGCACAGAAGGTTTTTGGCTGCAGCCAAGAATTTCTGGCTGCGGCCAAAACGTGCACAGAAACTTTTGCGCTGCAGCCAAGGAAAATTAAGAAATTCATAACTAATTCCAAAAAAATCGAAATGAGGTGATTCCAAAGCAAAATGAAAGCTATTTAAGTCCTCTTCATAGGAAAAATATGAACCATTACTGAAAATCACCACACAAATACAGAATTCCCCAAAACTCAAGACTGTCCCGAAACAGATTCCATTTTCGACCTCAAACTTTGGACAGCCATAACTCATAGAAGAAAAAACGAAATGGCATAAATTATGTGTCCAATTTAAAGCTTGGGATATGAACTTTAAGAATGGAAAGTTTCATAATTTTCAGACATCATTTGCCCAGTCAAAATGTCCACACAAGCAGACTGTCTAGAACAGAACTTCAAGGGACAGATTTTCAGTTTTGCACCAATGGTTCCCAAATTCACACCAAATCAATCAAATTCAAATCATATTGACATGTTACCACAACATGTCACACAAATCACAATTCAAACCATAACATCACAACTCTTCCAATTCAAGTTCCCAAATCAATTCCAATGACCAAATACCACAACATGACACCATTTTCAACATAAAACACAACCCAATTCATCCAATCCAAAATCACAAGAAAATTAGGGCAAAATTCAAAATTCACTAAACTCATCCACAAATCACAAAACTTAGATCAAAAGGAAGCAAATGCTCACCTCTTCCTCTTTCCCAAACCAATTTCTTGATTCTCCATCTTTCCACTTTTGCTCAAGCTCTCAAACACCTCCAATCAAGAATCTAAAACCATAGAGATGAAGCTCTCATCACAATGAACAAGATTATAGAAGGACATTAGAGCATTAGAGGACCATAAACCAACCAAAATCTCACCTATAGCTTTCTCTTTCCTCCCCTTGTGCTTGGTGAAAATGGAGAACAAGAGAGAGAGAGAGATGAAGATGAAGATGATGAAGAGATCAATTTTTCCCCTTTTTTTCATGTGTTGGCCGACTATGAAAGAGAGAGGGAAGAGTTTGAAATGTTGACCAAGATCCAAGGGTTCACATCTTGCACTTGTCATAATCTTGATCCATCTTCATGAGTTCACATAGGAACATGCACATAGGATTCCACCCTTTGATCTCAACACAAATCAATCCTAACCATTGATCTTGAAGTTACCAATGAGTTTCCTCTTCGGTAACTGATCAATTGGTCGATAACTTTACTGTTTTGCCCCTGATTATGGTAATTCCCTTGGAATCACCACCAAACACATTTTCTCATTCATTTTCTTTCACAATGCGCCCTCCCCTCTATTTTAAGTCAATTTAGAGGTTAATCCATAATTGAACTCAAATACAGGGTTTCGGCGCTGTTCACAGCACATACGAACCACATCCGAAACTCAAATCACATTGGATTCTCCAAAAGGGTTCATTTATCACTAACCACTTTCACTTTTGGAGTCATTATCTCTTAATCACAATTTAGGATCCTGCTAAATCAGGGCTTAGCAGTCCACTAATCTCAGGCTTATTCTCTAGCCTCAAGTCTTAAAATTTGGGATATTACAACAGGAGGAACCAAAATTGGGGGATTTAGCAAATAATCCTTGATCCTATCAAATGCCTGCTGGCAATCTTCATCAAACTTCCTTGTGCAGTTCTTCTTTAAAAACTTGAATATCGGTTCACAAGTTGCAGTCAGATTAGCAATGAATCGTGCAATATAATTCAACTGCCCCAAAAAGCTTTGAACTCCTTTTCTGTTTGAGGAGGGGGCATTTCCCATATTTCTTTTACTTTGTTTGGATCTACTGTAATCCCTTTGTGACTTACAATGAAGCCCAACAATTTCCCAGATAAAGCCCCAAAAATGCATTTGTTAGGATTTAGCCGTAGCTTGTACTTGCGTAGCCTTTCAAACAGCTTTCTTAACACCCCAACGTGGCTTTCTCCCTTAGAAGATTTAGCTACCATATCATCCACGTATACTTCAAGTTCTTTGTGCATCATATCATGAAAGAGTGCTACTATGGCACGCTGATAAGTTGCCCCAGCATTCTTTAGCCCAAATGGCATGACGCGGTAACAATAAGTACCCCATTGTGTAATAAATATGGTTTTTTCTTTGTCCTCTTCATCCATAGGGATTTGGTTATACCCTGAGTACCCATCCATGAACGAGTACCTATAGCTACGGGTCGTATTATCAACTAAGACATCAATATGTGGCAATGTAAAATCATCTTTTGGGCTAGCTCTGTTCAGATCTCAATAATCAACACACATTTGAATTCTACCACCCTTCTTTGGGACAAGAACAACATTTGCTATCCATTGTGGGTATTTAGCTACTTCCAGGAAACCCAATTCTAATTACTTTATCACCTCATCTCGAACACCTATGGACATATCGGAAGTGAGCCTCCTCAATTTCTACTTTTTAGCCTTGGTGTTTGGGAATAAGGGAATCTTGTGAGAGGCAATCCCTGGATCAAGACCTGGCATGTCTTGATAGGACCATGTGAACACATCCATAAATTCTTTGAAAAGTTCAACCATTTGCTCTCTTTCGGGGTTATCTACTATCTTTAGTTCTCTCTTTTCTTCCTTTGTGCCCATATTTATTACTTCAATTACATCTTCATGTGGGCACATTCTATTGTCATCAGATTCGAGGATTTTTTTTGTATACTTGAATGATCTCATAATCATCATACTGGTAATCATGCATATCAATGGTAACAAGCGAATCATCATTCACGGACTCAGAAACCTCTGCGTTGGACAAGAGTTCTGAGGAAATCGATTTCCTAAAGGGAGAAAAAAGAACAACGAATGAATAGAAGGGGAAAAAAAAGAAAGAATGGATATAAATAAGTGAATTTTATTTACATATTATTCTTTATTCATGATTCATATAAGAGCTTGCCTAAAGGCGCATACAAAACATAAAAGGACAATTTTTTAGCTAGACATGTTACTCTAAAATAATAGAATTGAAGGTGTCCTCAAACTTCCAATTTTCTAGAGGTCTTCCAGAATTATCAGCTGAAATCCATGCCCAGTTCTTTTGTCTACTGTTGAAACCATTGCAACAGTCGGCTTGTTTAGCACTTCAGAGGACATCAGGAATCTCTTCCTTATATGGGGATTTCAGAGTGCTAATCTTCCCTCCCTATCCAATAATTCATATTAGATTCAACTTCATTGGGATTGGCTACCATCTGAAGACTGTTAGATCCCAAGTTTTGATGATAACAATAAGTAAATTATGTGCAAATCATGTTTTTAGAAGATTAAGAAAAGTTTCCAAGTTACCAAATGCATATTTGAAGTTTTCTGATATCTGCTGTGAAATTGCACTGGAGTGCTCGAGCAAGGATTTTGCACTCGAGCATAGATCTCCTCTATGCTCGAGCAGGTGCGAGTGAAAGCCAGAAAGTGTGTACCCGAGAGGTATTCTCCCAGTTATGTTCACTGGATCACTCGAGCACTAAGGTGTGCACTCGAGCAGAGAAGTCATTCTCACTCGAGCAGGTGCGAGTGAGGGTCTGCGAGTGCTTGGCCGAGAGCAAGTAATAGCATGCTTCCTTTATTCACTCGAGCAGAGACATCAATGCTCGAGCAAGAGCATTCTGTGCTCGAGCAAGGGACTGCGAGTGTTTGGCCGAGAGTCATGAAGTACAGAGAAGTGTTAGTGTGCTCGAGCACACCCGTATATGCTCGAGTGACACATCAATGCTTGCAAGTGAAAATTCTATCCCTCTCCAAATCTGTTGCGAGCACTTGTTTAAAAGGTATAATACTTGAGAATATTCTTCTCACTCGAGCAGAAGTCTGTGTGCTCGAGTGAGGGCCCACATCACTCGCGAGTGATAATTCTATCCCTCTGAAATCCTGATGCGAGTGATGGTATTGAGAGCATATTCCCTGAGAATATGCGTCTCACTCGAGCAGAGGTATGTGTGCTCGAGTGAGGGTCTATATCACCCGCGAGTACAAATTCTCACTCTTGTCAATATGGTGTGCGAGTGATGACCCGAGAAGACACTCCCAGTTGAAAATGAAAGATCACTCGAGCAGAGGAAGTTGTGCTCGAGTGAGACCCCTCTTCACCCGCGAGTGAAGATTTTGTCTCTCTGAAATTCTATGCAAGCACAACCCAATAACAGAGGCATATGAAGGAAAATAGGAGATCACTCGAAGTGAGCCTTTCATGCTCGAGTGATGCCCTGTCTGACCACCAAAAATGCTAAGTCTCCCAACGTTCATTCCGAATATGGTTTATTGTTATTTATTCATATCATCATTACCTATTATCATTGTTTAACATTGTTTTGAATGATTTAAAAGTATGATACAGGAATATGATCGTTTGAAATAAACTACATGAAGAAAGTTATACAACGGCAGACAATATGATTATAAACACGCTGGCACCTACCGCACTCAGATTATTCAAACATGCACGTGTCTGCCAATACTTTCAAATGTCCCGCTCCTCAAATGAAGAATTTCCAAACGGGCAAAAACTGGAGCAACTATATATATACAGAGACTCAAAGAGAAACAACAACAACGTAGCACAAGAATTCATAAGCTCATACCAAGTCTCTGCTATTCATCATTTTTCTCTGTATACACATTGATCTTCAGTGTTTATTCATTTGCTCTGTAAGAGAGTCTTCATACAATTCAAAATTCTATGTTTATTTGATCTCAAGGTATTGGGACCTTGAGAGGGGAGTTTTTCCTTACAAAAGAAGCAGTTGAGAGAATTCCTTGTTGTATCTTCCACTCATAAGTCTTATAAGATACAAGCAGAAGAGAACGTTGCTGCTCGTAAGACTTACAGTGGTGTAAGCAGGAGAGAACGTTGCTGCTCATAAGTCTTGTATATATAAGCAAGTGAGAAGTGTCATAGGTTATTTTTCTGCACGTAAGACTTGTCGTAAGGGGGAGAGAAGTTTCTTGTTGAGAGAATATTTCTGCTCGTAGTCCGTTCAAGGATGATTGTTGTCTTGTGGCGTTCTGAGAGCCCATTGAATCTTGGAGGTATAGTGAAAATCTCAATAGGTCTTGATCTCTGAGGACTGGACGTAGGCCCTGTTGTTAGGCCGAACCAGTATAACTCTCTGTGTTCAAATCTTCTCAACTCTACTCTATCTACTATATTTTTCATACCCCCACATCAAGCGAAAAATTTATAACATCACCCAATTCACCCCCCTCTTGGGTGAAGCTTGCCTCTTACAAAGACTACGTGAGTGCGTGTTGAGTGAAAGCATAGGAGGTATCTGGTTAGGACATTTAGACGGAGCAATATTGTATCACCTGCTTAGAAAGGAACAAAATATCATTAGTTTATTTGAACTCACAGTTTTGAGCAGGCATAGCGAGTTATCCATGGTGTATTGGCATAAAGGTATTATGGCATAAGTATCCTCTAGCTTCCTCAAGGAATCTATTATTCCACAGGGAGGACTAGAGTTGATCATTAGATAAGAGGGACCCTGAGTCCCATCCTATCCAAGATCTTGTCATTAACCATAGTGATAAGCATGCAATATACCTTTCTTATAGGAACTTGATTTAAACATGGTTCTTGTGCCATTTAACCTTTGTGCCAAATTTTTAGTTGTTGAATAATTTGCTTGTCCTTTATAAAAGAAAATAGAAGGAAGAGTCATAAAATATTTCTGACTACATGCTATGCAGATGATTACATGTGCTTTCTAAGGGTTTTGTTAAATGTTTATTATATCCAAGGCCCATATCAAATGAAGCTAAATACCAATAAATGATGCAAGGATACCTCATGAGACGTGAAAGAGTGATGACTTATACTTCAAGTTTTGATATGGGTGATGGACATTAAGAAAAAGAACTTCACCTCCTCAAGAGATCCAATACCCCATAGGAAGGATGAAGTGCCTATTAACCTGCGAACGGCCCAAGCTATTACGCGGCTAAGGGTTTTGTTAAATGTTTATTATGTCCAAGGCCCATATCAAATAAAGCTAAATACCAATAGATGATGTAAGGATACCTCATGAGACATGAAAGAGTGATAACTTATATTTGAAGTTTTGATATGGGTGATGGACATTAAGAAAAAAAACTTCACCTCCTCAAGAGATCCAATACCCCATAAGGAGGATGAAGTGCCCATTAACCTGCGAACGGGCCAAGCTATTACGCGGTTAAGGGTTTTGTTAAATGTTTATTATGTCCAAGGCTCATATCAAACGAAGCTAAAATGCTAATGAATGATATAATGATACCTCATGAGATGTTTTCTAACATGATTGATGTGATGAGATTATGGTCTTTTAGGGTCATAGACCCTTAGACTAAGGTTGGCTATCTAATGTATACACCGTCCTTGTGTTGTAACTTTATGTAAAGTGATGCTAGATACATACTCAGGTGAAGAGACAGTTAGTCACTTGATCCTAGGGATTTCATTGATTATGTATGGATGACAATAAAGATGATCAACAATAAATAAATATATGCCCTCCAGTATCCTATTTTAGGAATGACCCTAGGTTAATGGTATCTATTTTAAGAAAGGAAGGTACTAATTAATTGGGTAGGTCGATAATTTCCACTAATAGGTGCAATGGTTTCAAGGTGGTTCTAATTCTCACAGATAAAGGTCTCCTAACTGCCCCCATCGTAAAGATGAAGACCCCATTTGATGAAATTGACCTTCAGGGGGTTCTAAAAACCCCACAAGGATTAACCTCACCAAATGAGTAACAGCTAAGATGAAGTCTTCACAGTAACCTCAGGGGGTTCTTAAAACCCCACAAGAGACCGCTAGAAATTTCCACTCACCTAAGGAACTCACAGACCCGGGTATAGGGCTCAAAATGTGTGTGAGGAGAATAGTGTATGTGTTCAGTGTGTGTGGAGAGCATACCAATCTATAGGCATAGGTTCTACCCAACCCTCATCTGCTAACCAGATCACAAGATAGATAAAAAAGGAGAAAAAAAACAAACAAATAGATGGATAAGGAATTTAATAAATAAAAACAACTATTCACAAAAAGAAAAGAAAAGGGTAATTAAAATAAAATTAATGCCAAATTATTTTTAAACACTTAACTTAAATGGGCTTGACTCTCAAACTCTCCCTAGTGGAGTCGCCAAGCTGTAGCGCCCGAAATTTTGAAAACATGGAGCCACCACCAAAATTTTAGAAAAAGGGTAATTTTGGAAACCTTTTTAAAAATGGAAACTAGTCTACAAAAATCATTTAGGGTTCAGGAGTCGATTATGTGTAGGGAAGGTGTTAGGCACCCCACAACACCCATTTATAAGAATGGTTACCCTAAGTTAATTATTTAAAAATATTACGGCCTTTAACTTTATTATATTTACCCAAATAAAAAAAAAGAATATTTACAAAACTAAATGAAATGAAAACTAAAGAAAAAAAAACGAACACTTATTTACAATAAGCAAAAATATATTTATTTTAAAAAAAAGAACATTTATTTACAACAAGAAAATAAGAAAAAATATATTTATTTACAAGATTGAACTTGACCTAGGATGAAAATTTAGGGCCTACGTACCCTTTAGAGGGATCAAAGCCCACGTAGTTCGGGGGTAGAAATGCGTGTCACTTTGTTTGTGTTTTTTAGAAAAAAATGTTTATTTAATTTATTTGAGGAAAATAATTTTTTTATTTGGTTTGTATTTTTTTTTTAAAAAACGTTTTTTTTTATTTTCTTGTAAAAGTGAGTTTTTCCATTTTATTTTCATTTATCAAAATGTGTTAAAATGTTTTTTTTTTGAAAGAGAACCTAAGAAAGGGATAAAGGAAAAGAAAAGAAGAAGAAATTGCACAAGTTAACAGAAAAGGAAGTCAAAGGTGAGGAGATTTATGTGTACCTTTTATCCTTTGAACCCACTACAATAAGAGATAGGGTGATAGAGCCACACATACCTCTTGATCCAAATGCCATACATCCAGCAACAATACATAAGACAATTCAATAAGGCAATGAAAAGTAAGTCCACATAGCTCTTGATCTCAGATTTGAAACATCCAGCCAGGCCAACATATATTAGAGTAGGTGATTCCCATATTTGAAACGTCCAGCAAGGCCAACATATATGAGAGTAGGTGATTCATGCAAATGTTGAGTCATCAAGATAAACACAAAGCCAAGTGCAAAGTCATAAAACATTACAGTGGTGGGGAGAGTTAGTCAAATTCATCATCTTGCGCATATGGCTAAATATTATCAAAAAGAAAAGCATGCAAATTTAAACACAATCAAAGAGTAGTGAGCAAAATAAGATGGGCTCTTATGTTAATTACCCTTTCCCATGAGAATTATGTATGAGCAATAAAATTAACTCTCTACCTTACCTCCCTCTTTCTCCCAAAATTTTTGTCCCCCTTACTTCAACCCCTGCACTCCTATTTATAGTCTCAAGGTAAGGTTTTCTTTATAAATGCTCTTTTTTGTTTAATTTTCATTTTTTGATTTTTTTTGTATTTTATGTTAAGAACTACCTAACTTGACCCAATCACCATTAATGGAGATTTTTTTTTTAATTTTCATTTTTTTTTATTTTTTTTGTATTTTCTATTAATAAACTTTCTAACTTGACCTAATTACCATTAGTGGAGATTTTTTCGTTTTTAATTTTTTTCATTATTCTCTCCACAAGTAACTTCCTAATTTAAACCTATCAACATAAATGAGATTTTTTTTTATTTTTTTATTTTTTATTTATTATTTTCCCTTCATGAGTGACAATGTCAATCATATCAATGAGGGGATTTATTTTAATTTTAATTTTTTTTTATTTTTTCCCTTTCAATGATGATTGCCTATTTAGACACCGATCATCATCAATAGGAGGATTTCCTTATTTTTCTTATTTTCATTTTTTTTTATTTTTTCTTTCAATGATGATTGCCAATTTGGACACCAATCATTATCAATTATTTTTGTATTTTTTTAGTGGGGCTCAGACAAAATAGGGTGTTCACAAATGGTGTGAATCAATACCTACATAGTGAATTCAAAATTAAGACAAAGTAACCTATCAATAACTGAATATTATAATGCTTTACAGAAATTGTGTCAATAGTAGGATTTGTTTGTGGTTCACCCATAGAAGAACATCAAGGATGCTTAACTATACAAGAAAATAGTGAAAAATGGAAGGATACACAATTCCTCACTAGGCCTAAATGATTCTTTTGAGGAGATAAGGGGCATAATCATTGGATTGTGAACTCTACTACTTCTATTTGATGTGGTCAACTTTGTGCAATTCAAGGAAAATAGGAAACTCCTAAACCAAAGTGATCTGAGTCAAGTTGAGAGTTCAACACTTGCTGTGAGCGGGCCGCAATGTGATAGAAGGAATAACAAATGTTGCAACTACTAGAAAAATAAGGGCCATGTCAAAGAATAATGTTAGAACCTACATGGCAAGCCATCCAACAGAAAATAGACCTCCGAGAGTCACCTTACAACAGCTGAGCAAAATTAACCACGGTTCATAAAAGTCCAGGAATGCTCAGAAATTTAGGCCACAGTTTGTACTTAAATAATCTAAATCCACATATACCACAGGATAGAAGCTACATTAAGAAAATTCAGTGTTATATACCTTCTGATTGTATGGCCTCAGTTCATAGGTGATAAAGCCTTCTGGAGGAACCATTTCCTAATCTTCTTCCTCCAGAGCATGAGAGGTGGATAGTGCTCTCACTACTGGAAAAATCACTTTTAAGACCGGTTAAAAAAGACATTTTAGACCGGTTCTGAATCCGGTCTTGATACAGCCGGTCTAAAAAGTCTGCTACTTTTTAGACCGGTTATGGAACAGGTCTTAAAAAACTTTTCAAGACCGGTTATTATAAAACTGGTCGAAAAATAAATATTTTTAGACTGGTTATCAGAGGAACCGATATAAAAATTTGACTTTTTAGACTGGTTCTTAGTAAAACCGGTCTAAAAAGTCAAATTTTTAGACCGATTTTCTCCAAAACCGATCTTAAATGTACTTTTCATACCAGTTTTGGAGAGAACCAGTCTAAAAAGTTGATTTTTTTTTAAAAAAAATTTTGTTTAAAAGATATACCCAATAAGTCATTTCTCCTGTTAAAACATTTCACTCAGCAAGTAGCAGCCAGTTCAACGACTTTCAAATAAATCTTCTCTTACAGATTATATAATTAACATTTTAATGACATGTGAGAGACTTAAAACTCATTGGAACATATTAAAACTCAACTCTCTTGTACTTAAACAGTGCTGGCCGAAACAGAAGCAAGGAAAACAACCATGAATAATAAACTCACAATCATAGACAGAATCATAATGCATGGAAATCATACAACCATGACAACGCTGTTTTGACCAAGTTCCTTATCTTTTCACTTACATACATACATCAAAGATTAAATTACATTAATGACAATTCTGTTATTTATTAGGGCCAAAATACTTTATACACACTCTTCTCAGGCTGATGATCACTAGCTGGCCTGGCTTCGAAGAATCTACACTAAGACGTACACCTCATATCCTTTATTTTCCTATGACGACAACAAAAAAAGTAGTTATATATATACACCAATAACAATATACATAATTCAAATATAGTTCATGATAATTATTTTAGCTAACTAACCTTCAATGTAGTTTTATAAAGGGATATCCTCCCATATCCCTTCATGATGATCGTTTCTTGTGTCGTGTTCATTGTTTGCTTCATCTTCTTCGTTCAATTTTTGTAAACCCCTAGAAAAAGAAGTTTCAAGCAGATCATTCATTGAATGACTTTCCTAATTAATATCAACGACCCTATTTCCTTGGAGAGCTACAGACCACATTTTGTTTGCCTGATCAGTAATATAGAATACTTGTTTCACTTAATATGCCATAATAAAAGGTTCATCTCTAAAACTTCTACTATTCAAATCAACCAATGTAAATCCCAACTGATCAATCATCACACCATTGTTGACATCAACCCACTTACATTTGAAAATGGGAAGTTTAACTTTAACATAATCAACCACCCAAATCTCTTTAATCACCCCATAATAAGGTATTGCTGCCAATCTAGGATTCTTATCTTTTGAACTAGAGAAGTGCATAGATTCAACCACTAACATAACCACACTGTTCTGGATGGTGCTCCTATCATCAAGGGACTTGTGTAAAACATATAACCATTGATCACAAATGAAGTCCAACTTATGACATCAGCCTCAGGACCACATGCTAACCATTTAATTGTATCATAAACATATTCTTCACCGTCAACCTTTTGTTTGAACCAATGTACAAAAGTTTTGTTATGCTTCCTAATTAAACTTTGGTCAGTCATTTGACTATTCCCTTTCCATACAATTTCTTTATGTGCATTAATTTAATCTTGAACTTTATCAACATTATTCAAGATGTACAAGTGGGCTTGTTGCAATTCATCAGGATCCATACCCTTTACTGAAGCCCCGTGTCTACTGCCTTCTTCTTCATGATATTGATCAAGAAGTCCAATGTGTCCTACATTTGACAAGTAGTCTAGACAAAGCTCCATGACTTCTTCAAAAACATATTTTTGAACAATAGATGCTTCAGGCCGATTAAGGTTCTTCACATACCCTTTTAGGATTTTCATAGTTCTTTCAATTGGGTACATCCATTGTAAATAGATAGGGCCATACAACTTGATCTCCCTGACTAAATGAACAATTAGATGTACCATGATGTTAAAAAAAGAAGGAAGAAAAAGCTTCTCAAGCTGACACAAGATCAGATATCCTTCATTTTCCAGTTCATCCAATTTTTGTCTCAATGACTTTACTATAAATAGCATTGAAGAAGAAATAAAGTCTAGTCAAAGTATGTTGAAGATCATATTCGGCAATACCTCGAATAGCTACTGGGAGCAGTTATTGCATTAAGACATGACAATCATGAAACTTTAGCCCTACTAACTTCAAGTCTTTTATCGACACAAGCTTCATAACATTTGAAGAATATCCTGAAGGAACTTTGATACCATGTAAACACTGACAAAAGCTTCTTTTCTCATCCTTAGATAAAGTATGAGTATCTGGAGGACAAAAGGTTCTCTTACCATATGGCTTTGGATGCAAGTCTTCTCGTATCCCTATTTCTTGCAAATCTAATCTTGCCTTTATGCCATCCTTAGAACTACCTTGTATGTTAAGTAATGTCCCAACAATACTATCACAAATATTTTTCTCCACATGCATGCAATCAATACAGTGTCTTACATCAAGCTTCGACCAATATGGAAGATTGAAGAAGACAGACCTCTTTTTCCATTTACATTTCTCATTGCTTTTCTTTGTAGTCTTACCAAAGATAACATTCATATTTCTCACCTTTTCATAAACTTGCTCCCCAGTCAATGCCTTCGGAGCATCTTCAAACTCTTGTCTACCAGAAAAAGCTTTCTTTAATCCGCGATACGGGTGGCCTCGTCTAAGAAATCTCCTATGGCCAAGATAAACTGTCTTTCTTCCATGTTGAAGTTGATGGTAACATGTTCCTTCTTCACAAATCAGACATGCTTTATGGCCATTAACACTATAGCCTAACAAGTTTCCATATGCAGGGAAGTCATTTATAGTACAAAAGATCATGGCTCGCATTTTAAAAACCTCCTTCTTGTTCGCGTCTAAAACATCAACACCTTCATCCCACAACTCTTTCAAGTCTTCGATCAAGGGCTCTAGGTAAACATCTATATTATTTTCAGGTTGTTTTGGTCCTGAAATCAACATAGATAACATGATGTACTTTCATTTCATGCATAACAGAGGAGATAAGTTGTAAACTACCAACAAAATAGACCATGAACTATATATACTACTCAAGTTACCAAAAGGATTCATGCCATCCGTGCTAAGCCCAAGCCTAAGATTCCTAGGCTCTTCACAGAAGGCAGGAAATAATTGATTGATTTTCTTCCATTAAGAAGAATCAGCTGGATGTCGAAGCTTTCCATCGGATATCCTCTCATCCACATTCCATCTCAAACTTCTTGCATCGTTTTCATTAGCAAACAAGCGCTTGAACCTTCGTATGATTGAAAGGTTTCACATATTGGACACTGTTATTTCTCTTCATGCTTTTTTCTATACAATATACAATCATTAGGGCATGCATAGGTCTTTTTATACTTCATCCCTAATGGACACAATATTTTCTTAGCATCATAGTATCGAGAAGGCAACACATTATCATCCAGAATCATGTCCTTAAAAGCCTCAAGTATTTCTGAAAAACTCTTGTCGCTCCATCCATGACGTGCTTTCAAGCTTACCAATTTCAGTACTGCTTTCAACAATTGGTACTTTTTACACCCCGAGTACAATGGCGTCTCAGTATCACTACACATATTACCATATACATGTGATTGCTCAAAAGTCTCTTCTCCTATATTACGAATAATATCTTCTATTTGATCATCCGTATTCATGTCATTATCATCAAAGTTCACTCCCCCTTGTTGAGATGAACTTGGCATTTCTAATTCTTCACCATGCCGTACCCACACTGTATAACTCTTACAGAATCCTTCACAAATTAAATGTGTATATATATCTGCAGTACTTAGTCGCTTCTCATTCAAACATACTACACAAGGGTAATAAAACTTTCCACTACTATCATCGGCATTTCTACTAATGATGTCTAAAAAACCCCTCACCCCATTATCATATTGAACACTCGTTCGTTTAGCGTTTATACAACTATGATCCATATATATCTCAACACTTCTAGCACCCTATATCTAACAATTAAAGGATAGACAAAAAAACAACAACAACAGAGTTTTAGATATTTCAATGAAATTAGCAGGCACCATTTGAAACTAATATTGTTTTAACAAACCAATAACACTGACAATAATCAAACAACTGCACTAAACTAAAACAGAACATAGAGTGGTATTAATCCAAGCCAAATATCATAAGGATATAATTAAAAGTCAGAGCATATATCTAACAAGAATATGCAAATTTAATTTTTTCCAGATTACGTTTAAGTGCTCAAAGCAACAACAAGAACCATTTTTTCATTGAACATTATTAATTATAAAACAACATACAACTAAATAACAGATCGAACACTAACCTGAATGAAGACCAAGGAATGAGCTTCAACCCAAAGTCACGGTGGCATTGACTGAGGTTAAAATGAAGTCCTCAAATTCACAACACTGACAAAGGGAAGTCAAGTCAGAGGAGAATGGTCACTACAGAGATTAGAGGTGGCGGCGGAGAAGACTAATGAATCAAAGAACAGCAACAATGAACACAGCAATGGCAGCGGTAATGATAGAGGATAGTTGAGCAAATAAGGGACGGGATGCCATGGACAAGTTTAGAACAAGCATGGATAGAGCTCACAGAAAAATGGAAAAGAGAGAAGAAAGGGTTCACAGAGCGTGCGATCTGGGAGCAAGAGGAAAAATAAGGGTGAAAAATCTTACCTTTAAGACCGATTTTTATTAAAAACCGTTCATAAAAGAGGGAAATTTCACATTTAAGACCGGTTTTTTTAGGAACTGGTTTAAGAAGTTCAATATAATTACCAAACTGCCACTGCACAAATTTTTAAGACCTTATCCGCCAAAACCGGGTTAAATGTGGTGGTCTAAAGAGGGTTTTTTCCAGTAGTGTCTTGACTGAGTACCAATGTGACTGGATTGCCCAACATGATGAGATGAAGAGGCACCAGCTTGGGAGGCAATCTTGCCAAATAAGGCATCTAACTTTGACTTTTCTATTATTTCCTGGAGTTGTAGATTGAAGGAATCGTCAAAGGAAGACTCTTAGGGAACTTCTTTATCTTCCCCCTTTCCTCTTCCTTGCACCTCCTTCAATTGAGAACATGTGACAATGGGCTCCTTAAAGATGACTCCCTTTGTTTTCTTCGGAGGTGATTGAACCTCTTTAGCCACCTTCGGCTATGGATGTTTCTTTTTAGCCGGGGTTGTCCTTTTCTTGGTAAACTTTGGTTTTAGAGGAGGTGTTAGTGTATAAGAAGGTGAAGGTGTCAGAGTTGGAGTCGGTGTCACTGTCGGAGTTGCCATCTCACTAGTGGTGGAAGGAGAAGGTAAAGGCGTAGGAGACTTCTGGGAAATTTGAGGAACCTTTGTACGAACCATTTTGAACGATTCAAAAAGAATTTGGGAACAAAAAATGCTATGAAAGCTTAAAGATTGATTTTTGGAGGTGGCTTCAGCTAGGGCAAGAAAATAGGAATTAATAAGAAAAATTTGGCCTTTTGGAGATGATTGAAGAGTTGTAACTGAAAATTGAAGAGATTTGAGGAGTTTAATCGATTGGTAACAACTGGCAGTGAAGAGGTGTGACTGACGAGTGAGGAGACACTTTCGAGTGAGAAGAATAAGTGCGTCGTTTGAGCTGTCATGTAACTGATATAGACCCCGACACTAGAGTAAGAAACCTAAGCACTCAAGTTTTCATAATTTTGCACTCGAGTCACCTATTTTTGTGCTTGAGTGAGATAGAGAAAAATTCAAGAAAACTTGTAAATGTATACCTAATTTGAGTGTATTTTGTTGTGATCTTCATCTTTGTACTTAAGTCCTCCAAGATCACTTGAGTAAGCCATGCTTTGAAGTTGATTTATGATTTTTTTCCTATGGCAATTGAGAGTTCTTACCTCACTTTTAGGTGTGTTCTTCCTGCACTCGAGTGAACTATTTTCTCACTTAACTTTGTGAATATATCGACTAGTTGAATATGAGTAGGAATGAATTCTACTTTGACATCATTCTTCTATACATGATCTCGTATGAAATGATATAGGATATCTATGTGCTTGGTTCTTGAATGTTGTACAGAATTCTTGGCCAAGCTAATTGTGCTCGTGTTGTCACAGTAAATTGGTATCTCCTTCAAATATATTCCAAAGTCCTGAAGTTGTTGCTTTAACCATAGTACTTGAGAACAACTTGCTGCAGCTATGTATTCAGCTTTGGTGGAAGACAATGACATTGTATTCTGCTTCTTGTTGAATTATGATACCAAAGAACCTCATTGAGATTGTCCACTGGTACTTTTTCTGTCAGTTTTGTATCCTCTGTGATCTGAATCTGAATAGGTCATCAAATATTCATTTCCTCTTTTCGAGTACCATAAGCCAAGTTTTACAGTGTCTCCTAAGTACCTAAAGATTCTCTTCATAGTTTCTGCGTGTGATACCTTAGGAGCATATTGATACCTTGCACACATCCCGATGTTGAATTGAATATCTAGCTTGCTTGCTGTTAAATAGAGTAATAAACTAATCATTCCTCTATATTTAGTAATGTTGAGTTCAAGGCCTTTTATGTCAGCGTCTAGCAATGTAATAGAACTCATTGGAGTGTCAACTCCATTAGCATTTTCCATTCCGTACTTCTTCAACAACTCCTTTAAATATTTGGTATGAGATATAAAGATCCCATTTCTTCATTGCTTGATTTGAAGTCTAAGGAAGAGGTTTAGTTTACCCATCATGAACTTTTCAAATTCTCCCTATATAACCTTAGAGAACTCTTGACGTAACGATTCATTAGTAGCACCAAAGAGTATATCATCAACATATATCTGGACTACTCATAAATCTTTCTTGTTATGTTTGATGAAAAGTATCCTATCTACTTTTCCTATGATAAAGTTTTGATCAAGAAGAAATTTGCTTAATCTCTCATACCAAGCTATAGGTGCTTTTTTTAAACCATATAATGCTTTCTTGAGTTTAAAAAATATGATAAGGTTTTGTGTCATCTTCAAGACCAGGAGGTTGTTCAATGTAAACTTATTCCATAATGTAACCATTTAGAAAAGCACTCTTCACATCCATTTGATAAAGTTTAAATCCTTTAATGCATGCAAATGCTAAGAGTACTTGTATTGTTTCTAGTCTTGCCACTAAAGTATATGTTTCCTCATAATCAATACCTTCTTCTTGATTATAGCCTTTGGCAACTAACCTTGCCTTATATCTCACAATGATTGCAGATTCATCAAGTTTGCTTTTGAAAACCCATTTAGTTCCTATGATCGAGTGATCTTTAGACTGAGGTACCAAATCCCAAACTTGATTTCTTTGAAATTGATTTAACTCTTCTTGCACATCAATCACTTAGTCATTGTCAGAAAGTGTTTCATCTATACTAGAAGGTTTAATCTCATAAATGAATGCGAAAAAAGTTACTTCAATACAAATTCTATTTCTGGTTTTGACACCTTCATGAACATCTCCAATTACTTGATCAATTGGATGATCTTTCATGGGTTTCCATGCTTTTAGCTGATCATGATCATCGACATTTTCTAGATTTTGAAAATCATATGTTTGAAGATCATTTTGATTTGAAATGGTTATATTTTTAGTTTTCTTTATCAAATCCATTTCTTCTTCATCAAAAGACTTCGTTTCAGAATCTGTTCATCAAACACAACATAAATGGTTTCTTGTACAATGCATGTTCATTTATTAAAGACTCTATATGCTTTACTTCTATTTAAATAACCTATAAACAAACCTTCATCAGACTTTGAATCAAATTTACCCAAGTTTTCTTTACCATTGTTGTGAATGAAACACTTATATCAAAAAATGTGTAGAAGAGCAAAGTTTGGTTTTCTCCCTTTATAGAGTTCATATGGTGTCTTTCCAAGTGACTTGTGGATACATGCTCAATTTGAGATGTAGCATGCAGTACTCATTGCATCTGCCCAGAACACTTGTGACATCTCCCTCTCATTGAGCATTGCCCTTGCCATCTCTATGAGAACTATGTTCTTTCTCTCCACGACTCCATTCTGCTAAGGCGTTCTAGGTGCAGAGAAATTATGATCAATTCCTTGATTGTTGTAGAAGTTTTCAAAAGTTGATTATCAAATTCTCCTCTATGATCAGTCATGAGAGAAACAATAGAAATATCTTTCTCATTTTGGACCTTTTTAGCAAACATAATAAATTCAACAAAAGTTTCAACTTTTAAAGCAAGAAATATAGTCCATGTAAATCATGTAAAATCATCGACAATTACTAATGTATATAAATTTCCTCCAAAACTTTTTACTCTTGCTGGACCAACGAAATCTATATGAAGTAATTATAAAGGTTGGAAGTAGAAATCTCAAACTTTGTTTTGAAAGAAGATTTAGTTTATTTTCCTTTTTGACAAGAATCACAAATCATGCCATCTTTGAATTTAAGTTTAGGAAGACCAACAATTAAATATTTTCTAATCAGTTTGTCAAGTTGGTTCATATTAACATGAGCCAGACGCTTACACCATAAGCAACTCTCCTCTGATTTACTAAGAAAATAATTTTCAGAAAAATTTGCATTTAAATCAATGGTATAACAGTTACCATCCCTATGAGCTCAGATATTTGCTTTGATGGATTCTTTGCTAAGCAGTAGATCCTTCTTGTTTACTACCAAGCATTCCTCTAAATCAAAGATCACCCAGTTATCTTTGTCGGTGCTTTAAATTACACTTAGGAAGTTATGGCATAATCCTTCAACATAATATACATCGTTGATATGAATACCATTCAATTTTCCCAATTCACCAATTCTAGCAATCCGTCTAGATTGGTTTCCTCCAAAAGTTACCTTTCCTCCTTCTCTGGTTTTTAACATGGTAAACTTATCTTTGTCACCAGTCATGTGTCTCGAACATTGACTATCAATGTACCACTTATTTGCCCATGATGCTTTGAGACATACCTAGAGTAATATAATCAAGCTTTAAGTACCCATGCTTTCTTGGGTCATTCGTGGTTAGTATGAATTACTCTTGGTACATGCGTCCCTTTCGGAACCCATTTGTATTTACCAATGATCTGTCCTTTTCTATGGCAGTAAGAACATGATGCAAATGTATTTGATGTATGCACATATTTCTTAAAATATATGAGATATGTCCTGCTGTCCTTTTTCTTCTTTCCTATGTTTTTATCCTGAATAGACTTATATCCAATTCTAGATTTATCAAAGAAAACTCTTTGAGATTTTAGAATAACTTTAAGAGTTTCACTTCCTTTAGTAAATCTTTCTAATGTTTTTGTTAAGTTCCTTATTTTCTAGTCTTTCTCTTCACACAATGCACATGATATGACTGTACTTTCTAACTCTTTTACTTTCTTCTTAGGACTAACCATCTCTTTAGCTACCTTAATGAATTCAGTATGCAATGCATTATATTCAGATAATAATTCATAATAAGTAGGTTCTGAATCACTTGCCTCAATATCCTATTCTTCTTCTTTGGCCACCAAGCATATTTTAGCAACTTCGTCGTTGTCGCTTTCTTCATCCGACAAGCTATCATCCCATATGGATGATATGTATGCTTTCTTTTTCTGCTTCTTCTTGTCTTTGTTTTTGAAGCATTCAAACTTGATATATCCAGGTTTTCCACATTTGTAGCATACTATATAATAATTATCCATCATAGGCAGGTCTTACTATCTAATAATCACACACTTCCACTTTTTTCCACTGTCTCTCTCATAAACTTGATACATACACCACATGGAATGAGTTTTTAGAAATGGTTATTTACTGCTGCTGGTAAACATTTTAACTTTTAAAGACATTTATATTAAGAAGAATATTAGTAGGATTAAAATTTCAAAATCTCCTCATGTATGTTCTGCCAAGAACAGTTATCTTTATGTTTGCTGGATATTTGTCATTCACATGGATTGCAAATTGCAACTCTATATGATGTTATTCTGTAAACATTTAAATTAAACATAATTAGCAAGAAACATAATCATGGAGCATTCAATATTCAACCAGAAATACCCATAAAGGGGGGGGGGAGTTCTTGTATTAAAAGGTCGTGCGCCAGATTTGTTATAAAAGTTTAAACCAACAAGCATTATCACAGTAACAAAACTACCTGCAAAAGCTTCATCAGCTATTCATGTTTCTGAATCAGAACCGAAATTGAATCATTCATTTTTTTGGTTGAAAATTTTACCATATTTCCATCCAACATCATCTGCTTTATCAAATGTTATTTAACCCATGATGTTGGTGCTCAGAAACTGCCATTTCTTTGGGTCTCCTATGGGTTTTCCTATTATGTAAAAGTCTTAATGTTTATTTCAGTGTGTTCTCATCATCATAGTTAAGGCATTTTGTTGGTGCTTGAACACACTGCAAGCATAAACAGACTAATGTATCCAATTCAAATTTTCTTAGCATATAAATAAGACAACAAATCCAAAATAACACATACCAGCAAGTAGATTATATAACCATGTCAATGGATAAAACAGTTTTGAGAACAAAAGGATCAAACAGCATCTACTTGTAGCAAACACCATAAATTCATTAGTATTAGTAGTGAGAACGGAAAAAGCACATAAGAACAGCTTTTGGTTCATTGTTCTCCACTTCACCTTGGGTATCATGTTAGCATTTTTATTCAGCATCTATTGATCTTTGAAGCAAAATTGAACAAGCTGTAGACAGTTTAGTCAGGTTTAATGAAGATAGAGACCCTGGAAAAATGGAATTTGATTCCATCATGGTTCTGCAACAGCAAATAAAAAAATAAAAAAAGACCCATATTTTTCTGAGCAGCTGGTTTTTTTAAATTTTTTTTTAATGTGGGTACCCCATAAGTTGATTGATTTTAACCTCATCTTTCAACCAATAATGCATTAGGGTCATTGTGACTTGTGAGGATTCTTGGAATAGCAATAAATAATAGAGGCACTGTAAGTTGAACTTCACATGAAACAACTAATACTATTCTCATCCACCATTGACCAAAAAAGCACACAACACCTTGTAAGGTGGAAAACTGTTTCCAGGACCTGGAGAAATGAAATGAAAATGCATGAACGAAAATCAAATTCACTTCACACATGTTTTCCTCTCCATGACATAAAAACCATCAAAAGATACCGAGACGTCATGCCAAAAATAATTAAACCATACACCGGCAATCAAATTATACACACATCTTTAAAAGAAAAGAGAGCAACCACATATTATAGATAAGTCAAATAAAGTTAGAAACATTTGATCATTTTCATTTCACCATGACGTTAAGGACAAGAAGAATTACAGGTAAACTATTAGGGGTTTGTTTCTGTGAAAAGTGTTCAAATATTGCTGCTTAGTGGTACTAGTCTTTCACTAAAATTGAAAGTAACATGGACCCTTTCCCGATAGTAACCACACTGTATGCACCAAAAGTAACATCACCATTGCAAGAAGTAAACATCTCAAGTTAGATTGAAGAAATATATTGGAATTTTAACTTCATAATTCTCCACTCTACATTCAATATAACTAACAAATCCAGGCCCTACATATATACTGCAAATTTTGTTCCTCCGACCGGCACGAGGCTCTCCACATAATTGAAAGCACCATGACTAAGGCTGCATGTGTGAATAAAATCCATCTTAAACTCATTCGTAGTGGGATTAAACAGAGCAATTGTTGAGCTTGCATCCTCCCCTTGACGCTCAACATTGCAGAAAATTTCATTTCTCCAGATGGTCAGTGGATCTAAGTAGTATGAAAAGGGACCGTTAGCAAACTTTTTAGTCCAACTCCATCTCCCACTTAATGAACCTATAGCCTCCTCCAACACCCACAGATCAATAAATTGAGATTCAAAGTTTTGAGTCCTAGGTATAGAAAGCATAGCAAGTCTGCCTTCATGTACAGAAAGAGTAGCCTGCCTAATAGGATCTAACTCAGGCATTGGTATCAATGTAAACACTTCCATTACTAAGTCAAACAAAACTATTGTAAAGGCCCCTAGGCCTTGCCACTTTGACTCAAGACCCAACCAAAACATAACTCCATTAATCGTGACAGTTTGGTTAAAAAGATTTGCTATGCCTACCAAGGACCCACATTCTACTTCCTTCCATGCCCCTAAGGTTAATGAATATACTTCCACCCAATAAACCATCTGATTAGAAAAACTACATATCACTATCTTGTAATCATTTACAATTGGACTGAATCCGAATCCAACATAGAACTCATCCCCAAAATCATTAATATTTTTTGTCACCTGTCTGATATCTCTGGTAGCTGGATTCCACACTAAAAGGGGAGGAGGAGAACAACCACGCTTATAAAGTTTAACACAGACCAAGCCATTGCTGGTAAAGACGATAGCGTTACGAGCAAAATAATCCATCAATGGTGCCTTTTGAACTTCACGGACTTGCATTTTGCAGTCAAGTACACATAAGTGCAAAGTTTCATCTTCGTCCTCGTGTTGTAAAAGAATAGAAGAGGGATGATTACTGGAGTGGTGGAGGTGGTCTGCAATGAAAGAAGGGCTTTTGAAGAGATTTCTCCAGTGTTTGCACACGCATTGAAATCGGGTTAGGGATTTTACAGGAAGTCGTTTGAGAATGTTTGTGATGATTTCTTGGGGAAGAAATTGTGTCATAATCCCAAATCTCGAATAATCAAAAAAAGTCGGATCTTGCAGAGAGATGAAAGCCTCCGAAGCAATGGGATCGGGATTCTATTTCTATAGCAGAAAACCCCAATAACTTGGTACTTTTATGTGTTTGCCAGAATAGCTTTGCACTTCTATATTGCCATATTATTTAACTTTTTTTTTTTTTTTTGCCTTCTGCCATATTATTTAACCTAATAACATTCAAGTCTATCCCTCACCCCGAAAAAAAAAAGGATAAAATCATAAGGTTGTATGGAAAATATAATTTAAAACATACAAAATTATTTTTCAGGCCAAAAAACATACAAAATTATTTGATTTTAATATATATATATATATATATATGAAAAATTCCAGATATTTTTATTTGAAAATATTGATTCTCATATAATTTTGTTATAGATGAGGACATGAGATATGATAAATCAAGATAAAGGCCAGAAAAAGGATATAACAAATCAATTATGGATGTCATTTTTCTTGACATTTACCCATTTTCTTTTTCTCTATTTTTTATGGATCATTGAAAGCGTTTTGTCCAGTTTTTTCTTTTCTCTCCTTTTATATTTTTCCTTCTCAGTTTTTCTATCTATACAAATTGAACACAAGGGTTATTGTATTTCTAATGCAAACAATGCTTCAACAGTATTTTTAAAATCCCAACACATTTTTTTAACAAATATAATCTTAACTAATTTTTTTAAGTTTTATAAATTATTTATATAATTGCTATGTATAGAATTGAAGAACTAGGGAAGGAAGTGTATATTATCAAGGGTTAATGTGCTTAAATAACCTTCATCTTTTATCAAAAGTGCAATAGTAAACATTAACTTTTTTTTTTTGAAGCAAAAGTAGCCATAAACCTTCAAAATTAGGGGCAAAACAATTAAACCCAACAAACTTCTATTTATTACTATGGAGAAAATTAATCTTTTGGCCTTTAAAGTTTTAACTTACATATAACTCAGTTCATGAACTTTTAACTCACTTGCAACTCAGTTCATGATGTTTCTGAGTCATCCTCCGTGGCAAAAAAAATATTAAAATACTGTTAAAAATTACCTATGTGGATTTTACAAAAATTTAAAAACAAAAAAGAAACAACATCCTCATCCCCACCAACTCGCATCCTCTTCCGCCTCTATTTTATAGAAACCTTGCTAGGCATCCGCAACTAAGGGTGTTCACGTGATAGGATAGGACTGGGAAACCCCATTTCCAGTCCCATCCCAAGAAAGGGCTCGGGATGACATTTATGTCCCTATCTCAATCCAAAAAATTTCATTCTCGACTTTTCGGGACTAGGACTAAAATTTCCCAAACATTTTTTAGTTCGTTTTTCAAAAATCTTTTTCTTGTATTGACTTTTGGCACAATTTTGATCTAAATTGAGCGTAATTTCCTATATTTCCTTTAAATGACTAAGGTAGAAATATCATATTGTCTATAAAAAAAATCATATTGTATCAATTCATCCAATACAAATATTTAAAGCAAATTTAAAATTACAAAGTACAAATTCATATGGATTTTAGGGTAAGTTTTTAAATATATATATATATAGTTGGGATGGGAAGGGAAGGGATCAAGAGATCTCAATCTTGAGTATTTTTAACATTTTTTGTCATATAGGATGACTCAGAAACATCAAGGATTTTGTTGCAAGCGAGTCAAAAGTTGAGAGACTGAGTTATACCAAGTCATATTTCAGGGACTAAATTATAAGTAAGTCAAAAGTTTAAGGGCCAAAAGATTAATTTTCTTCATTGTAATACATGGAAGCTAGTTGGGTTTAATGGTTTTACCCCAATTTTAAAAGTTTATTGTTACTTTTGCTCCAAAAAATAATTTATGGTTACTGTTGCAATTTTGATAAAAATTATAAGTTATTTTAGCACCTTAAACCTATTATCAATTCAAATGGTTGGCCAAAAAGATATTATCAATTCATACATCCATCTATTGTCACAATAGATTTATTTTTGTTTTCTTGCCATGGAAAAAAAAAGTAATTTAGGGCTTGTTTATGTTGGTGTTTAAGAAACATGTTCACGCAAGTTGAGGTAAAACTCATTTCACATACTTACCTCATACACTGTAAATCACATTGGAAAATAGCTTATACCGCTAACAGAAATGGCTACATAGTAGTTAGCTAATATCTTACAATTAGCTTCCTTAGATTATATTATTGTTCCCACTACTCTCCACCAAGCCTTAGTCCATCCCGGTTGGCTTGCTACAATGGAAGAAGAAATGATGGCCCTTGATAAGGCCGGTACCTGGACTCTCGTTGATTTACCTCCTAGAAAGAAGACTATTGGGTGCAAGTGGGTGTTCACAGTTAAAACAAAAGCTGATGGCACTCTAGAACATTTGAAAGCTCGCCTAGTTGTCAAGGGATATGCTCAAACCTATGGTGTTGACTATTTGGAATCCTTCTCCCCTGTGGCAAAACTATCATCTATTCACCTCTTCATTTCTATGGCAGCCACTTATAGTTAGAATCTTCATCAGTTGGATATTAAAAATGCTTTATTGAATGGTGATCTTCTTTAAAAAGTTTACATGGAGCAATCACTTGGTTTTATTGCTCAGGGGGAGCGTGGGAAGGTACATCACCTTCAAAAGTCTTTATATGGTTTGAAGTAGAGTCCTCGTGCTTGGTTGGATAGGTTTAGCTATGTGGTTAAGAAGTTTGGTATGCATCAAAGTGTAACCATTCTGTGATTTATCAGCGGACAAATATAGTCACGATTCTCTTAGTGGTATATGTTGATGACATTACTATTACAGGAAGCAATACTTCGAGAATTTCGTCACTCAAGGCCTTTCTTAATTCTCATTTCCAAATGAAGAATTTGGGCCTGTTAAATTCCTTTCTTGGGATCAAGATTATGAGAAGCAAGAAAGGCATCCTCTTGACATAGAGGAAATATATTCTTGATCTGCTAAAAGAAACCAGGAAACTTGGAGCAGCACCAAATAGTTTTCCCATCACTACTACAAAAAAATAAAGTTGTGGCGCTTATATTTGAATTAGCAATGGTGCTTAGTAAGTGCCACATATCAAGACGCCACTAAAAAAACTGTGGCACTTAGAAGCGCCACATCATATATATATATTTTTTAAAAAAAACACTTCCTATGGCGCTTCCTTAAAAAAGTGCCACAAGAAGTCAATAATTAATTTTTTAAAAAAAATACCTAGGGTGGCGCTTGCTTGAACAAGTGCCACAAGACTTCCTATGGCACTTGTTCAAGCAAGCGTCACCCTAGGTATTTTTTTTAAAAAAAAAATTATTTTTGTATTCTTCTTTTAGAACCCTATAATTATTTTTTTATCAAAAGAATCCCATAATTATAGTTGATAACACACTTTAAACGCATTTTCATATCCATAATAAAATGAAAAAAATTACCAAATAAATAATTAACAAAATCACTACTAAGTAAAATACAAGTGTTAAAATAAATAATTATTTTACTTATGCAAACCATCAATGTTAATAATTATTACAGCAACTAAAAATTATAACTGCTAAATAAATACAATTTATATATAATAACATTTAATTTTATCTCATTTATTTTTTTTAGCATATAAAAATGAGAATAATTTTTTTCATCAAGGAAAATTAAAACAATTAAAAGTAGGAAACTTGAAAGTAAATATGAACGTTCTTTATCAACGCAGCAATTGATAAAATAATATGAACACCATTCCCTCCATACAAAAAAAACTAAAGATTTCTTCTCCTGTAGAAATATATGCAACATAATAGCAAGAAACTATTATTCAAAATAAAATGGTAAGCTATATATGTGATATAATGCAGCTAAAATAGCAATTAGACCAAATAAACTTACTACTTCGTGGCTAATGCTAAGTTGGACGACGCAAATCTAAAATTTAAAGATAAAAATAATGGAAGAAGAAACAAGTGAAAAGAGAGAGCATATGCATGTGTGAAAGAAGGAAGTGTCACCATCTTCATAAGATCCAGAGAAGGGAAAGCGATTGAATATCTATTATTTATAGATGTAAAAATCTAACAGACCACAAATTTTTCAAAAGAAAATCCTCACAAAGGTGATAAGTGACAAAGGAATAAGGAGGAAGTAGCGATCGAAGTAGAGACGGTGATGAATGACAAAAAGAAGAGAGTGAGAAAATATGGGGACAAGGAGGATAAGGAGTAATGACACGTGTTAGATGAGGAGTGAAGATTAAGAGGATAAATGTGATAGAACCATATTGCAAGAGAGAGAATAAATTTTAAAAAATTTTAAAAAAATTACTTTGTGTGGTGCTTCCTAAGCCAAGTGCCACACAAAATACGTAGCAGCTGTGGCACTTCCTTAAGCAAGCACCACAACTGCTACTTCTTCTTTTTTTAAAAAAAAAAACACCTTAGGTGGCGCTTCTTCAAGAAAGCGCCACCTAATATCACCAAGGAAGCAGCTGTGGCCCTTCCTTGAGGAAGCACCACCTAAAGTGTTTTTTTTAAAAAAAATAAAAATTTAAAAAATCTAGAAAGAAGCTGTGGCACTTCTTTAAAGAAGTGCCACAAAAAGTACACCACTAATCTCTATTTTTGTAGTAGTGCATGATTCCTAATCCTTTTTTTGACATTGATGATAGTATAGCATTTGATGAGCTACCTGAGGATGTGAGGAAAATGGTTGATCCAGAGAAAATCAAATCATTTGCGTATCCTAAGAGATACCGTATACTTATTGAAAAATTGAACTATCTCATAGTGACTTACCCTAATGTGACATTTCCAGTTAGTGTGCCTAGCCAATTTATGACAAAGCTGACTATTGCATAGTGGGAAGTTTTGGAGCATGTCTTACATTATTTGAAAGACTAACCTAGTCATGGTATACTCTATACGAGTCATGGTCACACAGAGATTGAATGCTTTTGTGATGCAGATTAGGCAGGGTCAGAGGCTACCAAAAGATCTACCATAGGATATTGAGTGTTTGTAGGTGGAAATTTAGTGTCCTAGAGGAGCAAGAAGTAGGATTTGGTTTCTCGGTCTAGTGCCGAAGCTGAATATAGAGTCATGGCTCAGTCTGTACAAGAAATTGTGTCGATTCACCAATTAATGAAGGAAGTTGGTCTTGCCACATCGTCTCCCGCAAAGCTGTGGTGTGATAATATAGCTGCTCTACACATAACCTATAATTCTATGTTTAATGAACATACAAAACACATTGAGGTTGACTGTCACTTTATAGGCAATAAGATCAAGGAGAACTTTATTTCTACAGGGCATGTGTGGTATAGTGACCAATTAGGAGATCTTCTGATTAAGGCCAAAACGGGACTCGTGTTGACTATCTTTGTAACAAGTTGGCTTGATTAACATCTACGCTCCAACTTAATTGAGGGGAAGTGTTAGGAAATATAGATGTAATTAATAGGGTTAGTTGGTTGTTAGGAGTTAGAATTTAGTAGGGTTAGTTGGTTGTTAGGAGTTAGCATTTCATACCCTCTTTGTATAAATACCCACTCATGTAAGCCATGAAAATGTGTGTAATCAATTATTCTGTGAGTGCAATAACATGAGTAATGAGTCTCAAATAGTCCATAGCACACTGGCAATATCTATTGATCTTTGAAACAAAATCGAACAATATACAAACATTATAGCCAGGTTTAATAAAGTTGATAACCCAGAAAAAGCGAATTTGATTTCATATTGGTTCTGTAATGACAATAAAACATAAAAAAAGACCATATTTTATAAATATCCGGTTTTTTAAAACTACTAATATTGTGAGGTGGAAAACTATTTCCACATGACTATGCATCTCCTTATGATATAAACCTATTAATAGATTATCAAGATTGCATGTCTAGCATAATTAAACCACATACCAGCAATCAAATTATATATACATCTTTAAAAGAAAACAGAACAATCAGGTATTATAGATATTTCAAATAAAGTTAGAAACATTTGATAATCCTCATATCTCAATGGCAAAAAGGACTACGAGAATTATTATTACAATTATAAACTACATACTATAATGGATCTGTTCCTGTCTAAAGTTTTCAAACCAAGTAAATATGCAATATAATACTTAAGAGTTAAGATCAAGGCTCTTCAATATGATTGCTGCGCAACAGTACAAGGCTTTCACTAAAATTGAAAATATCATGGACCTTTTTGCTGATAGTAACGGTCCTATATTCACCAGAAGTAGGATTTAACAGATATAGAAGATCTGTTAGCGTACCTTCAATTCCAGTCCTTACAGCACCCTGACAAACCAATTCATTCCTCCAAATAGCCACTGGATCTAATAGCTTGCAAAAGGACCTATAGTATATTTCTTATTCCAACTGAAATTTTCCGTTGATAAACCACCTATTTGCTCCATCATCCACATCTCAATAACAAAAGTTGAAGAGAGAGAAAACACAGCAAGTTTGTTCTCAAACATAGTAAGCTTAGAACTTGAAATAGAGTATACAGGAGGCATTGAAATCAAAGCAAGCACTTCTATTGCTAGATCAATTGAAATTTTCATCTCAGGAACTCCAATAAGCTAATACATAACTCCATTCGCACTGACAGCTTTGGAGATATTAGAATGGCTCACGTCCGGTATATTTTCTAATTCTACTTTCTTCCATACCTCAAGCCCAATGAATACACTTCCACCCCATTAACCTTCCCATTAAGGTTCCCAAAATGGTGGTTAAAGTGAATTTTCACTATTTTGTAATCATTAACAATTGGGCTGAACCCAATTCCGTAATGACAGAAGCAATTGCCTTTAGATTTATTAATAGATTCGGGCAGCCGTCTAGTCTCTCTAGTCGCAAGATTCTGCAGTAAAAGATAAGGAGGAGTCCTTTTATCAATATACATATGAAATATCAATATACATATGAAAACAGAGTAGGCCATTACTGGAACCAATAATCGTAGCCCTACTGAATACAGGAATGCTTTCAATATTAAAGATTAGCTGCTCGCAATTGAGCAAATATAACGACAAGCGATTAAAACGATAAAAATGATGATTTCCAGGGCATAAAAGAAAAGGGCCTTAATTACTGGAGTGGTGGAGGTGGGCCTCGATGAAAGAAGGGCTTTTGATGAGATTTTTCAAAAGTTTGCAGACACATTGAAATCGTAAAAGGCATCTTACAGGAAGTCGTTTGAGAATATTGGTGAGGATTTCCTGGGGAAGAAAGGGAGTGTCACCATCCATTACTGCGAGAAAGGGATTTCCTGTGATCAAATCCCTTTTATATATTAAATCTGTATGTATCACTAGCTAAGCCAAGCCACGTTTGTTTTTGGCTTCTTTCTTAAATCACTGTTTATATGAACAGTGCCAGCTTGCCTTTGGCTTCGTGCAATACATGTGAATCACCATGTGCCTCTGAGCCTGCTTTATTTAGCACCCTTTATATCCCACCAGGTCTATTTGTGTTGGTCACCTTTTGTTTTCTGCACATGGGTCTCCATTTCCACTCATTCCCTGATTGTTGTTCAGCACTTCTGCAACATCAAAGAAAGCTTATGCAATTCCCAACTAAATGGCTGGTTTATGGGCACGTGTTGCTATAATAAGCTAATTTCCGGATTGCTTTCCTAGGAAGTATGCACGTCCGTTCAGGTTTATACTATTATATCTATATATAGTTGATGATAGTTGATCCTTTGCATTGTCTAGTTTGATCTGCAAGAATGGAGGTCTAGCGGTTTGAGTGATGTATTAAAAAAATAAGAGGAATCTAAGAGAGAACCCAAAATAAGAGGGATTTTTAGGCGGGTAATTTGAGTTTTAAATTTTGAAATCTTCCACCCTTCTTCTTTTATCATTTCAAAGTCTACTTTTCTCCTGAAGGCCCTCATCTATGCTTGCGGACGCTTTCCATGTTCCTATTCACTATTCATCTCTCTTTGCCTCATCGAACACACCATCAACGCTGGGATCTCCGATCTGACCAAGATGCATTTGGAGTTTCAACTGTTCCTTTTTACACCTTTGCATCTCCAGTGGAGCTTTTGCGTTCTAGCTCATTTTCTGAGGTTTGCTTCTTCACGTGCCTCTCGGTTGGTTCTTCTTCTAGCATATAGGTGCTGTGGGAATTTTTTTTTAATTTTCCTTTTCTTTTACTTGCATTGTGCTTTGCTTAATTCCTGAATGATTTTGTTGTACTCGTCAATGCGTTCTCCTACTTCGTTTTCTACTGTGTGGCTTGAATTTTCTTGGATCATATTGGAATTCTCTACGAAAACTTATAGTGGTTTTTGTTTGTTGAAATTTCAACTGTTATCAACAATAAAGCTTAGAACATTATATAATTATTTAAATTTTAACCGTTAACTGTAATAAAGCTTAGAACTGTAAATATTTAAATGTTGTGGAAATTTCCCTCTTCTTACAGCTGCTGTGAGAAAAGAAATTGCAGATAAAACAGAGCGTGTTACTGGAAAGACAAAGCAAATTTATAACATTCCAATTCACTTCAACATATATTCTCCTCATGGTTTGTAACGACATTTCACATTGATAATATTATAAATGCAATGCTCGCAATATTATGTTTTATTGCCCTTTCCTATCAGATTATCAAAGTAATATCACCCACCAAATCACTATTATGGTTAATTTGTTTGCTAAGGTGATATTGTGGACCCTGACCGTGTTTTAAATTTTAACTGCTATTAGTTTCTACAGTTTTCATAAAAGTTCTATCTAATATCAAGTTCTGGAGGAAAAGATTTTGTGAGGATCTTATTATGGATGATTGTATACCTAGCAATAACAATTTTTTGTTTGGATGGATAGCTTTGATATAGTTTGCAGCTGGCTTCAGATCTGTCTGTTAATTTTTTGCCTCAGAAAATTTTCTCATTGCTTTAAAGGCATACACAATTTTGCTAAACATGACTCAAATGGTTTTTATTAGCTGCAGAACGCTATGTTTTTTCTTTTACACTACACCCTCATTGGCATGAGAAATACTTATTTTTCCTCCAATAATAATGCCTTCATGGCTCTGTATGCAGTTGTAAACTTAATACTTATAGACCTTCCTGGACTGACCAAGGTTGAAGTAGGTAAATTTCAACATATGTTCAAGTATATATAGTCAAATCAAGTGGCCGTTTTTTCAGAGCAATCACTAGAATTTCATTTTGGTTCGCAACTTATTTTTCCCTAAATCAAGCGTTTATTGGGCTCGTGGAACTACATACATGATGGAATCACACCTATAATGTGACAATATCTTTGTAATGTTCCCTATTGCTAATGGAACTTTCCTGGTTTCATATAATATATACAACTGTTAAGTTCGTATTGTCTTGTGCTGCATTGCATTTTAGATATTGATGACTGAGTGATTAGTTTCTGGGCAGGGAAAATTTTATGCCCGTGTGCCTAGGATTTCAGGCTGATATTGACGGGAGAGAAAATTGTGAAGTCAGGACATTGTTGTCTGAGAAAGTTTCCCTTGAAAATGAAATTCAACTTATGGATAAAAAACACAATGTTTTAAAAAATTCAGTATTGGCGTTTGTGGAGGAAATTCTCAAAGATCTTAATAATTCCAACTCAGGTGATATTATTTTCCTTTCATCTCTATCAACTTGCTATGTCATTGTTGACGTCAGAGTTACAAGAAGGAGTTCATAACCATTAATTCTCTCTTTTGATGCCTTTATTTGATTGTTTGTGTCTAGAATCATTTCCTGGACTAATATTTGAACTATATTTTACATACAGGGCTTTCTGGGAATTCTTTTTGCTTTTTATTTGTCTTCTTATTTCGAGTCAAGTGATTTTGTCATGATTACTTTATATTTATTTGGTTCATAGTGTTCCTTAATGAGGAGTACTTGATATGATGTCATCTGTAAGTAATCAAAAGACAGATATTGACCTCCAGGAGGTCATGACAAGAGTAATATTTCACAGCTTTTCTTTTCTTTTATCTTGAGAGCTGGACTGCAAGTTCATAACAACTTAACAGTAGCTTTTACTCTTCAATTTTTTTGGCCTAAGTGGATGATATAAATATCAAGTTATATAGAAATATATACACGAATCTCCTAAAGACTTTAGGAAGTTAGTGTAATATGTGATCTCAAAATATGTATAAATTTTTCTTACATCCTTAATGAAAAAGATTCAAACTTTAATGCTACAACTACAGGTATTTATCATGGTCCAAGGAGAAAATTTAGTTTTTATTAACTAACAAGGATTTAATTATTGTGGCACAGGTCTGCCTGCATGGCAGGTTGTTGGAGTAAGTGACGTGGTACCAACGTAGCATCTTAAAGTAGGTCACCTTTTCCTGCAGAAATTGGAAAAACTGAATTACTATAGATGTTCATATTCATATTTTATCTGAATGTTTATGCTGAGTTGCGGAATTCAATTTCTTGAGTATAAGATGAGTGTTAGATGTGACTTTCCATGCTCTAGTCTCCTATCCTAATGGACAGTGATGTATTGCAACCTTTTCTTCCCCTTCCCACAGCGTTTGAAGTTGAGATATAGAGGAAGAACTGGGAGAATGAGCAATTGCTCAATAATGCCTCATGGCTCTGTATGCAGTTGTAAAATTAACACTTATAGACCTTCCTGGACTGACCAAGGTTGTAGTAGGTAAATTTCAACATATTTTTGAGTATATATAGTCAAATCAAGTGGCCGTTTTTTAGAGCAATCACTAGAATGTCTAATGGTTGATGAAATTTTGGCCTTTTTTACAGAGGGACAACCAGACAGTATTGTTGAAGATATTAAAAACATGGTTTGATCTTATGTTGAGAAGGTAATTTGCACACTTGGTATAAATGACAAGATGAAGTAATCAAGTATGATTAAAAATGTTATTGCATAAGTTAAAAGGCTTTGGCTTAGTGACATAGTCATCTCTGGACTGAAGAATTGGATTTTGAATCACAGTCAGCCAAGATTAACCCAAAAAACTTGTTTTTATTAAATGAGCAGAGATAAAGAACTAAAACTGTGACTAAATGAAGGTTTTAAGAGGAGGATGATCTATTTCTATTAAGAAAGAAAGAATAATACTAAAGGGGGTTCCTTTCTTTACTAGGTATCCCGTGTCTATGGATGTACGTCAATCAAGTTAAATATAAATATGAAAGTTTAATATGTATAATACTGGCTCTATCCCTCTTATTCGCGTCAAAATTGAAGAAAGTGGGTAATTTGGTTTGTTTGAATTGGTTTCTAATTTACCATTCTATGTCAGTATACATTTGTTCTTATCAAGGTTTGGGATACGAGAAAAATTATATCTTTATGACGCTTTCTCTAAATTTGTTACTTTTCTTATTCTCATTGTGAGAGCAACATTGTTTAAGGCAATGTGACAATAATCAAATTGTAGTTATTGAAACTACAATAGTTATAGTTTTTTTGACAAGTTATTTATGTTGGTATGTTTTATCATTGATACTCATTGAGTTTCTTCTTTTTTGATGTAGGGGTATCACTGTGTCTTGTGTTTCTTCAGATATTTGGCAGACAAATAAATGGATGATATGTTCTTGCCAAGTATTGTTTATCTTGAAGTTGAAAGAGTTCTTGTGACTCAACTTGAGAATCTCCAGAAGGATGCTTAGGATGCAGCTCCTGAAAATTTTAAGAATAACATTGGCTTTGAATTGTTACAAATGGCACAAAACGTGGGTGCATAGTGCACTATGTAGGGGTATCACTATGTCTTGTGTTTCTACATTGTGTGCTGCAAATTCCAATGCCATTGAGGACATCACTCTACTGCTTGCGTGGGTGTAAAGTGCACTATGTATATACTTTAGATTAAAAAGACAAGATACCTACTTAATAAATGCTCACGTTTTGTGCCATTTGAAGAGGTTTCCTTCCTGGTTCTTGGTGATGGCTGTAGCTTTAGGAATCTTGAACCTATTGAAGGGCATAATGCTTTTGAAGCACCTCTTAGACTCAAAATTGAAAAGACAGTTCTCTGAAACAATAGAAAATTTATCAAGAATCTTATTGCCACTATCTAGAGGTTTATATTATAATGAATTTGCACCATAGTTGGAAATTGTTGAATCATGCGAAAGCATTATCAAGCTAAATGCATATTTGAGAGAAAGAAGATATGATGTCAATACTGGTGTCCCTGAGAGAAATTAATTGATGCATGGAACCATTTTTATTGCAGTGAGTATTTTGTGTAGCTAAATGCTTCTTGCATCAAAGTTCTTCAAATGTAAGATGATTGGTTAATTCTATGAAGGAAGTTGCAGCGAAGCAACTTTTGAATGAGTCATCACCATCACATTATTTTGTTTATGGAGGAATGTACTAACATTGTGTTGTTCTTTTGGAGTATTAGAGATTACAAGCAATTAGGCCTATTGGTTCCAATGAAGTGAATTCTTTCCTTGCATGTGTTAGTATAAATTTTTCATATTAGGATGCGCCAACGAGAAAACTTAGAAGCACAGGAGAGATGCTTGTCAGGTATTTTGCACTTGGTCAACTTAAAGGCAACTTGATGGTGGACCAATAGTAGTTTCACATAGTTACTTGAATTATTGTGTGATATGTTTCCAGAGGATAATGTACTTCCAAACCATGTGTATGAGGCCAAGAAAATATTGTCTATGATGGATATGGAGTATAAAAAGATACATGCTTGCCCTAATGACTGCATATTGTACATAAATGAGTATGAAGGATTAAGTGGGTGTCCAAAATTTAAAACTTCCAGATACAAAGTGAAGAAAGGTACTAGGTGTGGTGATGAGACAATTAAAAAGTAACCTTTAAAGGTTTTGAGGTATCTTCCAATCATACCACTGTTCAAACGGATGTTTGCTAATGTGAAAGAAACAATGAAGTTAAGATGGCATTATGATGACAAAGTATGTGATGGAAAATATCTTCGGTACATGGCTGACTCTCTATAATAGAAGAAAATAGATAAAATGTATCCCGGATTTGGTAGCAAGCCTAGAAACCTTCAGCTTAGGCTTTGTATAGATGGAATCAATCCCTATGGTACTTTTAGAAGTACACATAGTGCATGGCTGGTTCTGCTGGTGATTTACAACTTACCTCCTTGGTTGTGTATGAAACACAAGTATATGATGCTTTCTAAAATGATTTTGGGACCAAAATAGCCAGGGAACAATATCGAAGTCTACTTGGCAGCTTTAATAGAGGACTTAAAGAAGTTGTGAGAGGATGGCATAGATGTGTTTGATGCATATAACCAACAGTTGTTTAAGCTACATGCAATGATTTTCACCACGATTAACGAATTCTCTACATACAGGAACTTGTCAGGGTATAGTGTGAAGGGTCAAAAAGCATGTCTGATATGTGAAGCAAGCACACACTTCTATCAACTCAAGCATGGTAGAAAAATAGTCTACCTTGGTCATAGATGATTTCTTCCTCTGTTCCACCCGTACCGTAGCCTAAAGAAGGCTTTTAACGGTTTGCCGGAGAATGGAATGGCTCCCAAGCCATTAACTAGAGACAAGGTTTATAGTCGTGTGGAAAGAATCAATGTCACTTTTGGTAAAAATAAAAAGACTATGGGTGAGAAGAACATATGGAAGAAGAGGTCAATTTTCTTTGATCTTCCATATTGGCATAGTCTTGATGTGAGACATAGTATTGATGTGATGCATGTGGAGAAAAATGTATGTAATAGCCTTGTTAGTACACTTTTGTACATAGCAGGGAAAATTAAAGGTGGAATTAGTGCGAGACTAGACTTGGTTAAAATGGGAATAAGAGAACGGCTGCATCCACAACTAAAAGATCAAAGTAAGAGAGTGTATATGGAGCCAGCAGCGCATACATTGTCAAAAGCCAAGAGAAGAAGTTTGTTTGGGTGGTTGCATGTCATTAAGGTGCCACAAGGGTATTCTTCTAATGCGAGTTGGCTTGTGTCAATGAAAGATTTGAAGTTAGTAGGAATAAAGTTCCATGATTGCCATGTCTTGATACAACAACCATTACCAGTAGCTATTAGAGGTATTATGAAAGATGATGTGAGTAGCACGATAACTAGGTGTTGTGTAATTTCTTTAATTCTATTTGTAGCAAAGTTGTTGACATTGGAAGGTTAGACGAATTGGAAAATGAGGGTTATACTATTCTATCCCAACTAGAGATGCATTTTGCTCCCGCATTCTTTGATATAATAGTGCATTTAATAGTTCATCTTGTAATACCCTAAAATATGCATAAGGCTCCATGACTCCAGAAGAGAATGTTGTTAGATCCCAAGTTTTGATGATAACAAAAAGACAATTGTATGCAAATCATGTTTTTATAAGATTAAGAAAAGATTACAAAGTTACCAAATGCATATAGGAATGTTTTCTGGTATCTGCTGTCAAATTGCACTGGAATGCTCGAGCATGAGCTTTGCACTCGAGCATAGATCCCTTCTGTGCTCGAGCAGGTGCGAGTGAAAGCCAGAAAGTGTTCACCTGAGAGGTATGCCACTGTTATACTCACTGATTCACTCGAGCATTGGAGTTTGTACTCGAGCAGAGAAGCCATTCTCACTCGAGCACATACGAGTGAAGGTCCGCGAGTGCTTGGCCGAGAGCAAGTATTATCATGCTTCCTTTGATTCACTTGAGCAGAGACATCAATGCTCGAGCATGAGCATTCTGTACTCGAGCAAGGTACTGCGAGTGCTTGGTCAAGAGTCATGAAGTGCAAAGAAGTGCAAGTGTGCTCGAGCACAACCTCATATGCTCGAGTGACACATCAGCACTTGCGAGTGAAAATTCTATCCCTCTCCATTTCTGATGCGAGTACTTGTTTAAAAGGTATATTACTTGAGAATATTCTTCTCACTCGAGCAGGAGTCTATGTGCTCGAGTGAGGGCCTACATCACCTGCGAGTGATAAATTTATCCCTCTCCAAACCTGATGCGAGTATTGATATTGAGAGCATATTCCTTGAGAATATGCATCTCACTCGAGCAGGAGTATGTGTGCTCGAGTGAGGGACCACATCACCCGCGAGTGCAAAATCTCACTCTTGCTAATATGATATGCGAGTGATGACCCGAGAAGACACTCCCAGTGGAAAAATGCAAGATCCCTCGAGCAGGAGGAGTTGTGCTCGAGTGAGACCCCACATCACTCGCGAGTGAGAATTCTGTCTCTCTGAAATCCTTTGCAAGCACAACCCGATAACAGAAGCACAAAGAGGAAAATAGGAAGATCACTCGAGTGAGCCATCCATGCTCGAGTGATGCTCTGCCAGATCACCAAAAATGCCAAGTTTCACAACGTTCAATCCGAATATGGTTTATTGTTATTTATTCATATCATCATTACTTATTATCATTGTTTGACATCATTTTGAATGTATTATAAGTATGATGCAGGAAGATGAACGTTTGAAATTAGTTGTTACGGAGAAAGTCAAATAATGGCAGACAACATCATTACAAGCACGCACGTACCTACCGCATTCAGATTATTCAAACATGCGCGTGTCCTTCAATAGTTGCAAAAGTCCCGCTCCTCAAACGATGATTTTCCAAACGGGCAAAAACTAAAGCAACTATATATACAGAGATTTAGAGATAGTCAAGTACGACAACGAAGCACAAGAATTCACAAGCTTATACACTAGTCTCTGCTATTCATCATTTTCTCTGTATACACATTGATCTTCAGTGTTTATTCATTTACTCTGTAAGAGAGTCTTCATACAATTCAAAATCTATGTTTATTTGATCTCAAGGTATTGGGATCTTGAGAGGGTAGATTTCCTTACGAGAAAAGCAGTTGAGAGAATTCTTTGTTGTACCTTCCACTCATAAGCCTTATAAGATACAAGCAGAAGAGAACGTTGCTGCTCGTAAGACTTACAGTGGTGTAAGCAGGAGAGAACGTTGCTGCTCATAAGTCTTGTATACATAAGCAAGTGAGAAGGGTCATAGGTTGTTTTTCTGCATGTAAGACTTGTCGTAAGGGGGAGAGAAATTTCTTAGTAAGAGAATATTTCTGCTCGTAGTCCGTTCAAGGACGATTGTTGTTTTGTGGCGTTCTGAGAGCCCATTGAATCTTGGAGGTATAGTAAAAATCTCAGTAGGTCTTGATCTCTGAGGACTGGACGTAGGCCTGGTTGTTAGGCCGAACCAGTATAACTTTCTGTGTTCAAATCTTCTCAACTCTACTCTATCTACTATATTTTTCATATCACCACATCAAGCGAAAAATTTATAACATCACCCAATTCACCCCCCTCTTGGGTGAAGCTTGCCTCTTACATTTGGTATCAGAGCCTAGTCTTCTCCGAAGAGTCTAACAGCTTGAGAAGGATCCGACAAATGGCAACAATGGGTGAAAACATTCTTCCAGACGGAGCTTCAATCACTAGACCTCCTGGTTTTGCTGGAGAACATTTTTCGTTCTGGAAAGCTAAATTCAGAGTGTTCGTGATGGCCAACGAGTACAGATTGTGGAATGTTATACAAGATGGTGACTATGTTCCAATAAAGAAAATCAAAGATAGAGAAGTTAAAAAGAGCCCAGATGAGTTTGACAAGAATGACAAAAGGTTAGTAACATTAAATAGTAAAGCCATTTTAATGATACAGAGTGCTCTTAGTCAAAAAGAATATTTTTGAATATGTACTCTACCAACTGCCAAAGATATGTAGGATGCTCTAGAAATTGCTCATAAAGGTACATCCAGAATCAAAGAAAATAGAGTCAATACTCTAATTACAGAATATGACCTATTTCGTATGAAACCTGGAGAAGGCATATCAAAATTCGAACTCAGGTATACTCATCTTGTTAATCAATTATCTGCTCTTGGAAAATCGTTTGATCAAAATTCCCAGGTAAGAAAGATTCTTAACATTCTTACGAAAGAATGGGAAGTGAAGGTGACAGCTATCGAAGAAGCTAAAGGAGAATCTATGAGATCCGTAGCTGCCCTCTTTGGGAGTCTTTCAGAGTATGAAGGAAAGTTGAGGTTCAAAAAGGAACTTGAAGAGTTCGATGATAAGAAGAAAAAGGGAGTTGCACTAAAAGCTATCAAAGAGGAAGAAGAATCGTCTGAAAATGAAGATATCCCTAACGATGATGAAATGGGAATGATCGTAAGAAAATTCAAAAGATTTTACAGAAGAGGTCAAAAGAACTTCAAAAATTATCAAGGTAGACCAAGCAAGAGAGAAAATAAAGAACAACAGATAGTATGCTATGAATGTGGGAAACCTGGACACATCAAATCTGAATGCTTCAAGAACAAAGACAAAAAGAAGCAGAAAAAGAAAGCATATATATCATCTATATGGGGAGATAGTTCGTCAGACGAAGAAAGTGACAATGACGAAGTAGCAAATCTGTGCTTCGTAGCCAAGGAAGAAGAATCAGATTCTGAGGTAAGTGATTCTGAACCTACTTATGATGAATTGTTATCTGAGTATAATGCATTACATACAGAGTTCATCAAAGTTGCTAAAGAAATGGTTAGCTATAAGAATAAAGTAAAAGAATTAGAAAGTACTGTCATATCATCATATGAAATGTGTAAAGAGAAAGATAAGAAAATAGAAGATTTAACAAAAATTGTTGAAAAGTTTACTAAAGGTAGTGAAACTCTCAAGGTTATTTTAAATTCTCAGAAAGTTTTATTTGATAAATCTGGAATTGAATATAATTCTGTTCATGATAAGAATAAAGGATATAAGAAGAATAGTAGAGCATATCTTAAATATTTCAGGAATTGTGTGCATACATCAAATCCATTCGCATCATGCAATTATTGTAACAGGAAAGGACATTATACTTCATCATGTTATTTCAAAAAGGGATAGGTTATTGGAACATATAAATGGGTTCCGAAAGGGACACATACATCACATACTAACCACAAAGGACCCAAGAAAGTGTGGGTACCTAAAACTTGATCATCTTATTCTAGGTATGTCTCAAGGCATCTCGAGCGAACAAATGGTATATTGATAGTGGATGTTCGAGACACATGACTGGTGACAAAAATAAGTTCACCATACTAGAAACTAGAGAAGGAGGAAAGGTAACATTTGGAGGTAATCAATCTGGACGTATTGCTGGAATTGGTGAAGTAGGAAAATCCGATGGTATTCAAATCAATGGAGTATATTATGTTGAGGGATTATGCCACAACCTCCTGAGTGTAAGTCAAAGCACTGACAAAGATAACTGGGTAATTTTTGACTCAAAAGAATGCTTGATAGTAAGCGAGTGCTTGCCGAGAGCAAGTATTATCATGCTTCCTTTGATTCACTCGAGCAGAGATATCAATGCTCGAGCATGAGCATTATGTACTCGAGCAAGGTACTGTGAGTGCTTGGCCGAGAGTCATGAAGTGCAAAGAAGTGCAAGTGTGCTCGAGCACAACCTCATATGCTCAAGTGACACATCAGCACTTGCGAGTGAAAATTCTATCCCTCTCTATTTTCTGATGCGAGTGCTTGTTTAAAAGGTATATTACTTGAGAATATTCTTCTCACTCGAGCAGGAGTCTGTGTGCTCGAGTGAGGGCCCACTCACCTGCGAGTGATAAATTTATCCCTCTCAAACCTGATGCGAGTATTGATATTGAGAGCATATTCCTTGAGAATATGCATCTCACTCGAGCAGGAGTATGTGTGCTCGAGTGAGGGACTACATCACCCGCGAGTGCAAAATCTCACTCTTGCTAATATGATATGCGAGTGATGACCCGAGAAGACACTCCCAGTGGAAAAATGCAAGATCACTCGAGCAAGAGGAGTTGTGCTCGAGTGAGACCCCACATCACTCGTGAGTGAGAATTCTGTCTCTCTGAAATCCTTTGCAAGCACAACCCGATAACAGAAGCACAAAGAGGAAAATAGGAAGATCACTCGAGTGAGCCATCCATGCTCGAGTGATGCTCTGCCAGATCACCAAAAATGCCAAGTTTCACAACGTTCAATCCGAATATGGTTTATTGTTATTTATTCATATCATCATTACTTATTATCATTGTTTGACATCATTTTGAATGTATTATAAGTATGATGCAGGAAGATGAACGTTTGAAATTAGTTGTTATGGAGAAAGTCAAATAACGGTAGACAACATCATTACAAGCACGCACCTACCTACCGCATTCAGATTATTCAAACATGCGCGTGTCCTTCAATATTTGCAAAAGTCCCGCTCCTCAAACGATGAGTTTCCAAACAGGCAAAAACTAAAGCAACTATATATACAGAGATTCAGAGATAGTCAAGTACGACAACGAAGCACAAGAATTCACAAGCTTATATACTAGTCTCTGCTATTCATCATTTTCTCTGTATACACATTGATCTTCAGTGTTTATTCATTTTGCTCTGTAAGAGAGTCTTCATACAATTCAAAATCTATGTTTATTTGATCTCAAGGTATTGGGATCTTAAGAGGGTAGATTTCCTTACGAGAAAAGCAGTTGAGAGAATTCTTTGTTGTACCTTCCACTCATAAGCCTTATAAGATACAAGCAGAAGAGAACGTTGCTGCTCATAAGTCTTGTATACATAAGCAAGTGAGAAGGGTCATAGGTTGTTTTTCTGCACGTAAGACTTGTCGTAAGGGGGAGAGAAATTTCTTAGTAAGAGAATATTTCTGCTCGTAGTCCGTTCAAGGACGATTGTTGTTTTGTGGCGTTCTGAGAGCTTATTGAATCTTGGAGGTATAGTGAAAATCTCAGTAGGTCTTGATCTCTGAGGACTGGACGTAGGCCTGGTTGTTAGGCCGAACCAGTAAACTTTCTGTGTTCAAATCTTCTCAACTCTACTCTATCTACTATATTTTTCATATCACCACATCAAGCGAAAAATTTATAACATCACCCAATTCACCCCCTCTTGGGTGAAGCTTGCCTCTTACAAATGTGACTAATGTTAGGAAACACTTTTGTGGAATAAAGTGTGAATTATGATCCGAATTAGCAGTGGAAAATGCCTAAACCCATTGTCAAAAATTTAACCGTGATAATAAAGTCTAATTAGGATATTTTGAGAGATCATTATCCTCTTCCAATGGGCCATAAATTTTGTCTAACATGAGGGAGCAAGAGGGAAATAAATGTTGAGATAATTATGCTAAAAGATGAAGTAATTTTGGCCAAGTAAATGTGGTGGAAAATAAAAATTTAGTATATGCTTAATGCAATTGGATATTAATATGTAAGCAGGTAGGATGGCTGATCCAAGAAGCCACTTAACTCCTCCACATTCACGTCACTTAAAGAGAGGAAGGAGGGAACTCAATTGTGACCAAGTATTACAAGAGGAAGAAAAGTCAAAAATATCATTCTAAAAGCAATATGTGAGAAGGAGGAAAATATGATAAAGTAAGGAGCCATTTTATCTCTTTCTCTTGCCCCATTTTCAGTCAACAATTGTTGGCTAAATAAGAGGTGATGACTTGCATTAAAAAGAGGCATCTTACTTATGGAATAAAGAAGGAAAGAGAAAGATGATGATATCAATTTATTTGGCACACGTTAAAGCCATTAAAATATATTATTTTGAGGAGGTGGAAGTTTGATATTTTTTATAGATCATTTATCACTTTCAAGTCCCATATTTCAGCAGGACTTTAAGAGAAAGGAGGGGCCAAAAATATGATCATTAAATCACTCACTCTCTCTCTCTCTCTCCCTCTCTCTCCAAGTTGGTTGTTGCATCTCCAATGAAAGAGAAAGAAGAGCAAGGTAAAGGTGAGAAATTCTACCTTGATTTTCACCTCCTTAACCTTATCTGTGGCTCAAGTGTCCTTCATAAACATTGTTCCTCTTCATGAGAGCTCTATTTCTATGGTTTTAGAATTTCAAGAGGAGGTGTTTTGAGCCACCATCCAAGAACAAAAACTAAAGAATCAAAGAAAGAACTTAAGAAGTATTAGCATCAATTTGAGCTATTGGTTGTGTTGGTGAAATGCATATTTTGGCATGTGTAAATCTGCCCTGATTTGGCCAAACAAGGGTTTTAATTCATGATGTTTTGGTTATGTTATTGGTGGTTTATGATGATTAGAAACCATTTGACATAAGTTTGGTGCTGAAATTGAAAGTTGGTAATTGTTGGAATTTATTTTGAATTTTCTGCTAAAACAGGACATGGGGAATGAGTGGGAATTTATTCATTTTGATGTTACCATTGTGTTCTATAGAAAAAATTGCGTGGGAATAGCCCAGGTTGAGAATTTTGGATCATTGAAACTCAAAATGTAAAACTGGGTTTTCTGCCTGAACAGAATTCTAGCGAGGTAATCTACTTGTGTGGTGCTTTTGGATAACCAAATGATCTCTAAGAATTATGAAATTTTTCAATCTAATAAGTCACATGCCAAGATTCAAAATGGACAATAATGGGTGTCATTTCGATTTGTGTGCTGGGAATTATGATTTTCCAAAGTTTAGGGTTGGAACTGGAAGCAATTCTGGAGTAGTATAGGATTTACTGTAATTCTGTATTTTTGTGGTTATGGACAACATTTACACATATTTTTTCTGTATAGAGGAATTTAATAGCTTTCCATGGGACTTGGGATCACCTCATTTTGATGTTTTTAGAATTAGTTATGATTTTTCAAATTCTGGAGAAAATTCTGGAAGATTGGGTTCAAGGTGGGAAAATTCAAAGGTAATGCCACATGGTAATATTGTTGAACTCTGAGGTTAGGAATTGGTCTTTTAGGTTAATTGACCACTTATCTTCTTAGTTAACTTGATTAAATGTTTCTAATGATAACCAACTTGAGTGTTTTAATTAAAGAAGAATTGGATTAAGTAATAACCTGTCGCCCGTAATTCTATTTATAGCATTTGACATTTTCCCTGCACGTGATAAACCAGTGCCGGAGCATGAGTGGAAAGAACAATGTAGTAACCCTTTCTCTTATATTGCCGTGTGAAACATGCCGTTGTGAAACCCGCCATTGAGAAACATGCCGGTATGGATAGGCCATTATGAATATGCCGTTGTGGGATATGATGTTGTGAAATATGCCATTGTGAAACATGTCGTTGCGAACATAGCGAAAGCTGTCGCAGAAATGTTGTTGATTGTAATTTGCTTACATGTTTTGTGATTGTACATGTTATAAGTAAACTGTTACTACTAGGATTCTTTTGAATCTCATTCTTTCCATTGACTAACCTACAGCCAGGGCAAGCGGTTCAAAGGAAAAGCAAGTGACAAAGGGCGGTTAGAGCTCCTAGTTAGGAGTTTTTGTTAGTTCCCATATGTTTTGATGATAACAAAGATTGGATCAATGATATAAAAGAACTTGATAACAAACAAATGAATTTGAACAAAGTGGCAAAGCATTACTTGGAGTAAGCACTGGAGTGATGAACCAATTATATGAAGGCTTACTCGAATAGCTACTTAAGTAAGGGAAGCCATTACTCAAGTAGCCATTCGAGTAATCACAGAGAATTTCATCCAGTGAAGCACTACCAAAATTTGGATGAAGTTACTCGAGGGACCACTCGAGTAATTTGTAAAGTTATATAGACCATTGCTCGAGTAGTCACTCGAGTAACATGATTTGCAAAGGCATTACTCGAGTAACCAAGGTAAAAATCTTCCAGTAGCTCTCATCCAAGAAATGCAACAATTTACTCGAGTAGCCACTCGAGTAACCATGTGAGAAAAAGGCATTACTCGAGGGACCACCCGAGTAATCTGTAGAGTTATTTGAAGCATTACTCGAGTAGCCACTTGAGTAATCAGAAAGAAAACTCTCGGCCAAGAATTTGATGAAATTACTCGAGGGAGTAATCGAGTAATCTGCCGGGTTATTTGAAATCTACTCGAGGGACCACTCGAGTAAGGTGTGAAGAAAAGTGAAGGCCACTTGAGTAACCACTCGAGTAACCAGATTACCAGAGTTAGCACCTGAGTAACATGTAAAGGTAAAGACATGGCCACTCGAGTAGCCACTCGAGTAATCAAGTATTCTAAGGTTTGTAATATATCTTACTCCATGTCTTACCCGAGTAATATCTTATGAAAAATGTTGAATTGGGCACTGCCATATTTTTGATAGGTTTACTCGAGGGACTACTCGAGTAACAAACTTGATCACTCAAGTAGCCACTCGTGTACGGCAGCCCAGAAATTATGCTTTTCATCGAATGTTTATTAAATTGTTATCTATATGATTAACTCTTCATTGCATTACTATCCTAGGTACATTTGAAGAGAAACAATGAAGAGATCTTGCAAGAAGTGAAAAGTCAAATAAAAGTCTTAACGTTCACCTACCGCTACCTACCGCAAATGGATAGTTTTCAAATTTGAAGAATAGTCAACTGTTGCTGCGCGACTCCAATAGACATGTTTGAATTGCTACCAACGGACACTACAAATCATCTATATATATGAAGCAATCAAAGAAAAGAAAACAAGACACAAGAACTGAGAATATATTGATCAACACACTCTTAGTGCTTTGTTTTTCTTATACTCCTTCATTGTACTTCAGTGATTATATATTTGCTGTGAGAGAGTTTTTCATTACAAACTCAATATTTGTTATTGAGACAACTTGAGGTAGTGGAACCTTGAGTTGGGGATTTGATTACAACGTGTAAGAGGGAGTAAGTGTCCAGGTGAACGAACTTGCTATGTACTAAGGTGCCAAGAACCCACTGAATCTTGGAGAATATAGTAAAACTCTCAGAGACGCTTTGAGGACTAGACATAGGTCAAAGTGGTTATGACCGAACCAGTATAACTCCTAGTGTACACTTTGGTGATATTTCTCTTTGCTCTCAACAACTTTAAATATTCTGTCAATTTTCTTATACACAACGGAATTTCTGGTATCACCCAATTCACCCCCCTCTTGGGTGAAACGCTTGCACTAATAGTTTTAATTTTAGGTAGCTGGTTATCATATTTTGTTAGGGAGTAGTTGTACATATTATATATAATGAATAGTGTAGTGTAATCCCCTGTATGGGAAACTATAAATGGGCAATGTGCCCTGTAAACCCTTTATTAAGTAAATGAAACCTGAGCGTTGTTAGGAATTGTTGGTTGCACTCTTATATGAATGAATGAAATTGAACTACACCAACCAATTATATTCATAATGTGAACGTGAGACCGCATTAAACAGATTTTGAAAAAGTTTTAAATTAACCTCTAGTCTCTATTTCAACTTAATGACGCATTCTCTAACTATAATTACTGCTTTTAAGGTAGGGGTTACATTTTTGGTATCAGAGCTGTAGTTCCTGGCTAGGGTAGGATTTTCTAGGATAGTTGTCGTAGTTTGTTGCCTTCGTCATAAAAGATGACTTATGATTGTTTCTGGTATACAATTGAGCATTTTTGCTGGTTGCTGATATAAACAAGTTTTAAGGGTTATGTGTATACATTTATTATAATACTAACATGGTGAATTATTATAGAATTGAAAGACACAATGGTTCACCCGAGAATCAAAAGAGTATATCCAGAAATGGAGGTGGTGCTTAATGACAATCCACCAAATCCTATGTGAGAGATTATGGGTTTGATAAGGGAACAAAGAGACATGATTAATGATCTAAGAGAAGAACTCTGAGAGGAAAGGACAAAATGCAATGAAGACCACAGCCAGTCCACTCATGAAGAGACTCAAGAAGACACATATCACGAAGAAACCGCTGTAGGGTCAATTCAACATCCAGAGTCACTTCCTTACACCAAACCGAATCCAGAGTCACATAGTGTACCAACTCGCGATGAGAAAGATCTGCAGTATTAGGTCTCCAAATCCTGCAAACATCTACCTTCGGTGTTCAGAGGGAGGTTTGAACCTCAAGCAGTTGAGAATTGGTTGAACCGGTTAGAGAAAATTTTTGAAGTCCTAGATTGTCCGACCAAGGTGAAGGCACACTTAGTCGTGTATAAGTTAGAGGGGGATGCCGATCAATGGTGGCAAAACATCGCTCTTACAACACGGAACCGAAATATGCCAGTGACTTGGGAATTATTTCAAGAATAATTTAATGAGAAATATTTCCCCAAATCAGTGAGGTTTGAGAAGGAATCTGAGTTCCTATCTATCAAACAGGGGGATGCAGAGACATTCGATGACTACCTGTCTCGCTTCATCCAACTGGCCAGGTATTCCTCCTATATGCGTTATGTAGATGATGAGGAGTGGAGTTCCAATATGCTAATCCAAGGCTTGAGACGTGAGCTTAGGAAGAGACTAGCCACCTACCAATTTAATAAATTCAACAAAGTAGTAGAGTAGTGCAGAATCATCGAAAACAACCTAAGGGATCTGTACCCAGCTAAGGGTGGTAATAGCCATAATAAGCCTAGTAAGGGGAATACTTCCCAAAAGCGGAAGGGACAAGGGTTCTCAACTAAGGGCAGTGGTAAGAAGCCCTATTAATATGAGGGTCATGATAATCAAAAACCCCTAATAGTATTGACATGCACTCATTATAGGAGGGCACATCTTGGCAGAACATGTATGGGGCAAGTATTCTATTATAACTATAAACAACCGAGACACATTGCTACAGAATGCATATGGCCACTGATAGAGCAAAGGCATAGGAATCAGGGCAGGGTGTTCACCATGACACACGAGGAAGCCCAAAAGTCCCCCGACCTGATTCAAGGTAAAATCTTTCTCAATGGTAGTTTACTGCAAGCTTTATTTGATTCGGGTGTAAGCGATTCCTTCATTGCCTATGACTGTGTGAAGAGCCTAGGATTGCATATTCATAAATTACCATTTGATTTGGTTGTGTCAATGCCGATAGGTGTCAAGGCTGTGACGGCTAAAGCTTGTTTAAATTGTGTAAAAACCATTGAGGGGCATGAATCTACTGTTGATTTGATTTGTTCGCCGCTCTACCAATTAGAAGTCATATTGGGTTTTGATTGGTTCATGGCGAATAATGTATCACTGGAATGTGGAAACAAGAAAATAGTGTATCCTACTTCCCAGAATGATGATAATACAAATTCTAGTTTGAACTTCCTCTCAACAGCTAAAGCTGAGAAATATCAAGACAACGGGTGCTAGGGGTATATGGTATTCTTTTCTGTGCAGGGAGAGACAGAAGAAACTTTAGAAATTATACCCATGGTAAGAGAGTTCCCTGAGGTGTTTCCAGATGATCTTAGCATATTACCTCTGGAAAGGGAAGTGCAGTTTCCAATTGAAATTGTGCCTGGAGCTGGTTCTATACCAAAAGCCCCATACCGAATGGCCTCAAATGAAATAGCAGAGCTAAAGAAACAGATTAAAGACTTACTTGAAAAAGGGTTCATTTGACCCAGTGTTTTGCCGTGGGGAACTCCAGTATTATTTTTCAAGAAGAAAGATGGGAGTCTGAGACTGTGTATGGACTACAGAGAATTGAACAAGATAACTGTCAAAAACAAGTATCCACTCCCAAGAATCGATGACCTTCTAGATCAACTGTCTGGTTCTTATGTATTTTTGAAGATTGATCTAAGGTCAAGTTATCATCAGTTGCGAGTAAAAGCAGAAAATGTACCAAAAATTGCCTTCAGAACTAGGTATGAGCACTATGAGTTTCTAGTAATGCCCTTTGGCCTAACCAATACACCTGCTGTATTCATAGATTACATGAATTGTCTCTTTCGACAATACCTAGACCAATTTATAGTGATGTTTATTGACGACATTCTGATATCTCCAAGAGTAGGGATGAGCACAAGCATTATTTGAGAATTATACTAGGTATCTTGTGTGAAAAACAACTCTACGCCAAGTTGAGTAAGTACGAGTTTTGGCTTTTAGAAGTAAAATTCTTAGGCCATGTTATCTCACAAGAAGGGGTCTCGGTGGATCCTAGTAAAGTGGAAGCAGTACTTGACTGGAGGAGGCCAAAAAATGTTGCTGAGATATGCAATTTTCTGGGTCTTACTGGTTACCACCGAAGATTTATTCAAAATTTCTCCTGGATTGCCTTGCCGATAACCAAGCTCACATGAAAAGTTCAATAATTTAAGTAGGATGAACGTTGTGAAAATAGTTTTGTTGAGCTAAAGTAGAGGTTGACCACGGCACCAATATTGATTATACCCGATCCTAGCTTGACTTATGTTGTGTATAGTGATGCGAGTAAGCAGGGGTTGGGGTGTGTCCTTATGCAATAGGGAAGAATGGTGGCCTACGCCTCCTGACAACTGAAGCCGTATGAAATAAACTATCCCACTCATGATATGAAGCTTGTGACAATTGTGTTTGCATTGAATATATGGCGACATTATTTGTATGGTGTGACGGTAGAACTGTACTGTGACCACAAGAGTCTCAAGTATTTGTATGATCAGAAAGAGTTGAATATGAGATAGCACCGGTGGATGGAGTTGCTGAAAGATTACAACTTGGAGATCAAATATCATCCGGGTAAAGCTAATGTCGTCGCAAATGCTCTTAATCGAAAGATGGTGCTAGTGGTAGCAATGATGATCCAGGAGAGAAAATTGATAGAAGATTTTTGGGATTTGAATTTATCAAACCGGATAGTATATGCTAATTACAATGTTTCCTAAGGTGAAAGTGATATGAGAGCTGAGATTGAAGAGGCTCAAAGGCAAGATGATCAAGTGCAGTCCATTCAGACCATGATCGAGCAGGGAGAAACTCAGAACTACAACTTGTCGCCTAGTGGATTAGTTCGCTATAAAAAGAGAATCTGTGTTCCACTGAAGGCAGACTTGAGGCAAAAGATTTTAGATGAGGCACATAAGAGCCGGTATACTCTTCACCCCAGGATGACCAAAATGTATCACAATCTGAAAACCATGTATTGGTGGTTGAGATTGAAGAGCGATATGACAAAGTATGTAGCATGGTGTCTTACTTGCTAGAAAGTAAGGATTGAACACCAAAAACCACTGGGATTATTGTAGAGTCCTGAGATTCCAGAATGAAAGTGGGAAAGTGTGACCATGGATCTTGTTGTGGGATTGCCCAGGATCAGGAATTATGATGCGACCTGGGTGATTGTCGACCAATTTACGAAGTCGGCGTATTTTATACCAATCAATTATAGTTACTCTTAAGACAAACTGGCAGAAATCTATATTCGGGAGATAGTGAAACTTCATAGCACAACGAAAAGTATCATTTCTAATAGAGATCCCCGATTTACTACTAGATTCTAAAAGACTCTACATGAAGCTTTAGGTACTAAATTGAGATTCAACACAACCTATCATCCTTAGACAAAAGGACAATCGAAAAGGACCATTCAGATGCTAGAAGATATGCTAAGAGCATGTGTCCTCAACTTGAAAGGGAATTAGAACTACTTTTTCTCACTTGCTGAGTTCGCCTACAATAATAGCTATTATGCGAGCACCCAAATGGCTCCGTATGAAGCGTTATATGGGAGGAAGTGCCAATCACGTTGTGCTGGAATGAGCTGTCTGAGAGAAATATTTATAGGCCGGATCTTATTGATCAGACCTCAACATAGATTCAAATCATTCGAAAGAGGCTCTTTACAGCGTAGAGTCGACAGAAGAGCTACGCTGATAAAAGGAGAAGACTTCTAGAGTTTAAGGTAGGTGATCTGTGTTTTTGAGAGTATCTCCAGTCACTGGCATTGGGCGATCAATCAAATGGAAGAAGCTGAGCCCAAGATATATAGGTTCTTTTGAGATTCTTATGAGAATCAGGCCTATTGCTTATCGAGTAGCCCTACCCCGAACTTGAGAAGGCTCCATGATGTGTTCCATATGTCCTAACTGAAGAAGTACCAACTAGATGCAACACATATTATTGAGTATGAAGATGTCGTCTTGCAAGATAACTTCACTTATGCGGTAGAGCCAGAACAAATCATTGATAGAGAAGAAAGATGGCTCAGACACCGAAGCATACCATTTGTAAAGGTAGTCTAGAAGGGAATTTCTCAAAGAGAACCAACCTGGGAAGCAGAAGTTGACATGCAGAGGCATTTTCCAGAGTTTATGGCTCAAGGTGTGTAATAAATTTTGAGGATGAAATTTATTGTACGAGGAGAGAATTATAATACCCCAAAATATGTATAAGGGCTCCATGACTCTAGAAGAGAATGTGACTAAAGTTAGGAAATACTTTTGTATAATAAAGTGTGAATTATGATCCGAATTAGCAGTGGAAAATGCCTAAACCCATTGTCAAAAATTTAATTGTGATAACAAAGTCAAATTAGGATATTTTTGTTAGATATGATTAGTTTTGATGATGTCAAATATAGATATGAAGTGATAAGAGCAAAAAGTTTATATAATATATTTCTTTGACTAACTACTATATTTAATGTTACATATTTTGTAGATTAGTCAAGCAAAGAATGAAGAAGATTGAATTAATGAAAATGAACAAGAGGAAGAAGAAGAAAGAAATTGAAGATAGTCAAGGAGATGCTTACTTGGGTTATGGAGAATGATTATCAAAAGAAAAATAAAAAAGAAAGATATTGAAGAATGAAGAACTTGGAAGATCTATAAAGAATATTAAGATTCAAGTTGTTAGAAGTGATACTGGAGGTTACTATGATGATACCAGAGGTTTCTATGATCAAATGATGGTTGGAATAGGTTAATACAAAGCTAAGATGACTTATATGTGAGTTATGGCACTTCTAGGGGAGTTATGCTCGAGCACAGAGCTCAATACTCGAGCACGGATGAACTCACTCAAGCACGGGGTGAATACTCTGTTATACTCTGTTTTACGTTCAGTCTGACAGAGGTCCGGTATTTTGATCATATCTCTCAAACCACATGTCGGATTGACCAGAAACTGGTGGCATATGAAAGAGAACTCACAACACGTAAAATTGGCACCAAGATCACATTGAAAGAAGCTCAAATGAAGGCGATATGATCTGTGGAAGAAGACAGTAAAATCACCGTCACTTTTCAACACAGGTTCGGTATTTTGAGTTTAACTCACAAACCACACATCGGACTGAGACGAGACCAGTGCCAAATGAAACCACACTCAAAGAGCTTTCCATGGATAGTTAATTTGCCTAATTTGAACGTATATTCTAGGAGCTATGCCTTCTGGAAGTTGACGCTTGTGCAGACTAGCGAAATAGACACTCTTTTGATCATAACTTGCAGAATAAAAGGAGTTTGGAGCTGATTCTTTTTGCATTGGAATGCATATGGCAAGAGCATTCTTATGATACATCATTAGAATCAAATAAACAAATTTTTTCTAAAGTGGCCCCACATCACCCACGAGTGTAAAAACTGACTCTTTGAAAAAGTTGTGCGAGTGATGTCCAGAAGCAGCTGAAACGTGAAGAAATCCGTAACACTCGAGCACTAGGATTCATGCTGGGGAATTGAGTATTTCTCACTCGAGCACATGCAAGTTTTGACATGAGAGTGTTAACCCGAGAAGAAGCATGTACGTGAAAACAAGATGAGCACTTGAGCATGACTGGTTGTGCTCGAGTGATGTTGAGATTTCACTCGAGCAGATGCGAGTGAAGAGCAGCGAGTGTTTGCCCGAGAGGAAGCTAGAACGTGAAAATATAAAATGCACTCGAGTGAGCCATAATGTACTCGAGTGATAACGTGGTAGAATGCAGAAACGAAACAGAGCCTCACAGCCATCAATCCAAATGTGGTTAAATGTTATACAATCATTATGTTTTCACTTGTTATTGTTCCTAAACATTAACTAACATATATTTCAAGTGTAAAATAGGAGATTAAATATTTGGATTGCATCTTCAAGAACGAAGGTCACATACAGCAAATATCATCACTCAACGAACAATCCGAATATGGTTACATGTTATTGAATCATTGTGTTCTCACTTGTTATTGTTTCTAAATGATAGGTAATATATATTTCAAGTGTGAAACAGGATATTAAACGTTCGGATTACAGATTCAAATAAAAGTCAACTACGGTGAACTTCATCATTACACACCGAATGGCGGCTACCAACCACGACAAGTAATTGACCCACCATGAGAGATTGTCTGAAACAGAAAATGCTCCACAACGTGATGTACAGCTCAAAATGAATCTTCTTGCTATTCAACGAGACGCTCCACTTTGCAACAAAAATCTCATAGTGGCTCGTTATTCAAATGTACACAATGGTCAAATGAAGCAATGAGACTCCAACGGACGATTACTTACAACGGTCATGATCTTCATCAACTATAAATAAGAGAGCACTCAAAGTTGATGGTAGACAGAGAAAACAGAGCAACGACACCAACATGCGAATAACATGAATCCTCTGCTTCTACCCAAACACTCTCTGTTTTCCAGTTTCTATATTACTTATCATTGAGAGAGTGATTATTTGTATTGTACTTCAGTGAGTATTATACCCACTCTGTGAGAGAGTCTGTAAACACTTTCAATTATATTTCTGAGTTGATCTCAAAGTAAAGGGACCTTGAGAGGGTTGATTTTCTTACGGAGAAGCTGTAGAGAGAATTGCCAGTAAGACATTCTTCTCGTAAGGCTTACAAGGTGCAAGCAGTAGAGAACGTTACTACTCATAAGACTTACAGGGGTGTAAGCAGGAGAGAACGTTGCTGCTCGTAAGACTTTCATGAGTAAGCAGGAGAGGAAGATCTTCGGGATTGCTCTGCTCGTAAGACTTGCCGTAAGGGGGAGTATTTCAGTGAGAGATTTGTAAAAGGTTTCACAAGTACCCGGCTAAACTTGTGGATTGTAAAGGTTTTTCTTGTGCCCAAATTAAACAAGAAGATAGTAGATTTGAAAATCTCAGGAGGAGCCTGGGGACTGGATGTAGGCCATCACAGATTAGACCGAACCAGGATAAGTCACAGTTTGCATATTCTCTTCCCTAAGCTCTTATATTTCCAGCATATATTATTTAATCTAACTGTTGATTTATAAACCTTCATACTTACCACTTTCATTAAGATACGAAAAGATTTCTAAAGTTCTTAAGTTTTTTATTATATACCCAATTCACCCCCCTCTTGGGTGATAGCCGGTTCTAACAATTTTGAGAGATCATTATCCTCTTCCAATGGGCCATAAATTTCATTTAACATGAGGACGCAAGAGGGAAATAAATGTTGAGATAATTATGCTAAAAGATGAAGCAATTTTGGCCAAGTAAATGTGGTGGAAAATCAAAATTTAGTATGTGCTTAATTGTAATTGGATATTATGTAAGCAGGTGGGATGGTTGATCCAAGAAGCCACTTAACTCCTCCACATTCACGTCACTTAAAGAGAGGAAGGAGGGAACTCAATTGTGACCAAGTATTACAAGAGGAAGAAAAGTCAAAAATGTCATTGTAAAAGCAATATGTGAGAAGGAGGAAAACATGTTAAAGTAAGGAGTCATTTTATCTCTTTCTCTTGCCCCATTTTCAGTCAACAATTGTTGGCTAAATAAGAAGTGATGACTTGCATTAAAAAGAGGCATCTTACTTATGAAATAAAGAAGGCAAGAGAAAGATGATGATATCAATTTATTTGGCACAGGTTAAAGCCATTAAAATATATTATTTTGAGGAGGTGGAAGTTTGATATTTTTTATAGATCATTTATCCCTTTCAAGTCCCATATTTCGGCTGGACTTTAAATGAAAGGAGGGGCCAAAAATATGATCATTAAATCACTCACTCTCTCTCTCTCCCCCCAAGTTGGTTGCTATAGCTCCAATGAAAGAGAAAGAAGAGCAAGGTAAAGGTGAGAAATTCTACCTTGATTTTCACCTCCTTAACCTCATCTATGGCTCAAATGACCTTCATAAACATTGTTCCTCTTGATGAGAGCTTTATTTCTATAGTTTTAGAATTTCAAGAGGAAGTGTTTTGAGCCACCATCCAAGAACAAAAGCTGAAGAATCAAAGAAAGAACTTAAGGAGTATTAGCATCAATTTGAGCTATTGGTTATGTTGGTTGAATGAGTATTTTGGCATGTGTAAATCTGCCCTGATTTGGCCAAACAAGGGTTATAATTCATGATATTTTGGTGTTGTTGTTGGTGGTTTATGATGATTAGAAACCATTTGACATAAGTTTGGTGCTGAAATTGAAAGTTGGTAATTGTTGGAATTTATTTTGAATTTTCTGCCAAAACAGGACATGGGGAATGAGTGGGAATTTATTCATTTTGATGTTACCATTGTGTTCTACACAAAAAATTCTGTGGGAATAGCCCCAGGTTGTGAATTTTGGATCATTGAAACTCAAAATGTAAAATTGGGTTTTCTACTTGAACAGAATTCTAGTGAGGTACTCTACTTGTGTGGTGTTTTTGTATAAACAACTGATCTCTAAGAATTATGAAATTTTCCTATCCAATAGTTCACATGCCAAGCTTCAAAATGGACAAATAATGGGTGTCATTTCGATTTGTGTGCTGGGAGTTATTATTTTCTACAGTTTAGAGTTGGAACTGAAAGCAATTATGGAGCAGTATAGGATTTCCTGTAATTATTTATTTTTGTGGTTATGGATAGCATTTATACATATTTTTCCTGTATAGAGGAATTCAATAGCTTTCCATAGGACTTGGGATCACCTCATTTTTTATTTTTGTAAAATTAGTTATGACTTTTCAAATTCTGGAGAAAATTCTTGAAGATTTGGTTCAAGTGTTCAAAAATTCAAATGTAATGGCACATGGTAATATTGTTGAATTCTGAGGTTAGGAATTGGTTTTTCAGGTTAATTGACCACTTATCTTCTTAGTTGACTTGATTAAATGTCCCTAATGATAACCAACTTGAGTGTTTGAATTAAAAAAGAATTGGATTAAGTAATAACCTATCGCCTGTAATTCTAATTATAGGATTTGCTGTTGCTTGTAATTTGCTTACATGTTTTGTGATTGTACATGTTATAAGTGAATTGTTACTACTAGGATTCTTTTGAATATCATTCTTTCCATTGACTAACCTACAGCCAGGGCAAGCTGTTCAAAGGAAAACCAAGTGACAAAGGGCGGTTGAGCTCCTAGTTGGGAGTTTTAGTTTTGGGTAGCTGGTTATCATATTTTGTTAGGGAGTAGTTGTACATATTGTATATAATGAATGGTGTAGTGTAATCCCCTGTATGGGAAACTTAAATGGGCAATGTTCCCTGTAAACCCTTTATTAAGTAAACGAAAGCCGAGCATTGTCAGGAATTTTTTGTTGCACTCTTATATGAATGAATGAAACCGAACTGCACCAGCTAATTATATTCATAATGTGAATATGAGATCGCATTAAATGGGTTTTGGAAAAGTTTTAAATTAACCATTGATCTCTATTTCAACTTAATAACGCATTCTCTAACTATAATTATGGCTTTTAAGGTAGGGGTTACACATCTCGTAAGGGAGGTAAGACTATGTTGCCCAGTTTATCTAAGGTGGATGTACCCTTTCAAGTGATACATGAAGAACTTAAAAGGATATTCTAAAACTCCTTATCAACCTAAAGCCTCAATTGTGGAAAGATATGTCGTTGAAGAGGCTGTGGACTTTTACAAAGAATATCTATCACGTTCGAAGGCCTAATCTTGTCATAAAAAGGGTACAAGTAAGGGAACACGAGGGCTCAAAGTGAAGAGTATACGTCATGAAAAGGTGTTGCAAGCACACTTGTATTGTATATCTTAAATAATAACAGAAAGAGTTGAAAGGAGATATATCTAATAAAAAATGGCATGCAGATAGCTAATGAACAAAACAAGACTTTCATAGAGTGGTTTAAGGAAAAGATATCGCACAAGACCAATATGTCTGACGCAATCAAATGATTAGATTGGGGGCCTTCTTTTGAGGTCATCACTTGGAGTGGTTTTGATATAAACGGGTATTCTTTCTACACAAAAGCCCAGGATAATAGAAGTACTATACAAAATAATAGGGTGATGGTGGTAGCCGAAGTAATGCACTTTTTCTAGTTCGGAAGACAAAAACCCCATTTTAGCATCTATGGTCTATTATAGAGTTATTAAAGACATATGGGAGATAAGCTACACTAAGTTGAGAGTTCCTTTATTCAAACACAAGTGGGTTAACAATAATGCTGTTGAAATAGATCAATTTGGATTTACCTCATTTGATCTTGAAAGAGTTGGTTATAAAGATAAGTCATTCATTCTAGAAAGCAGGCAAAACAAGTGTTTTATGTCATTGATCAAGCAAATGAAAAATTGTCTATTGTACTCCAAAGTAAAAACCAAAAGGATGGTAATCTGAGTTTGAATCTTGATGACACACCGCATTTCACTACAAATCCACCTATGCCAATTGAAGTAGAATTGGTAGGTGATGATGAATATGCAGCTAGAGTTAATCATTGTGAAGGAATTTGGGAAAACACTTAAAGTAAGATTTTGAATAGTTTAAAGTATGCATGTAATTTCAATTTACTTATCATATCTCACATTTATTTCTTAGCAGAAATGTGGTAAGTTCAAATTCGGGCGACTCTATTGGCTCACCTGTTAAGAAAAAGGTTAGAGGAAGCACGAAGCTGCGGTCGTTGGTCAAACATCATGAGGAAGAAAAGGCGAGGGTTCACATGGAATTTAATGCTGATTTGAAACTAATCGATGAAGAGGGAGAGCTATGTTGCCTTTTTGGCTCGGAGCAAAGTTAATGTTCTAATTTCTACCTGGAGGGAAGTTTCAAAGGACACAAAGGCTATGATTTGGGAACAACTTTTGGTATGTAAAGTTTTATTTTTATCTCTATCTTTATTTCAATTTGTTCATGTATAAATATTATATATTTTTCTTTGTAGCAAACCTATGATGTCCCCAATATGAGGCAAATGTATAAACATTGGATGGGGGAAGTTCGTCAGCAATGAAAAGATTTCAAGTCCATACTCACAACCAAGTACATTCGAGGGTTAAAGAGCAATGAAGATCCTTATAAAGAGTATTTGTTTCTTTCTTCAAATGACTGGAGGTTGTTTGTGGCATCGCGGCAGAATCCCAAATTCCTGGTATATATATTTTGTTCATCTTAGTGTTAAACATTTTAGTTGAACTTACTTGACCTCACTAACTCAGTTTTCATTATTCTTTATTTATATAGGAATTGAGTCAAGCAAATAAAGAGAGACGAGCTAAAAATAATTATCTGCATTACATGTCACATGGGGGTTATCAAAAGCTCGAAAAGAAGATTATGCAGGATGAATTGAAAAAATTATAGGAAGTAGCCAAATCAGATCCTAGCATTGTTGTGCAGGCACCACTTCCTCCTCCACATCACAAAAAATGGAAAGCATGGAGGATAAAGGGAGAAAATATATAAATCTAGTCATTACTAACGTCGCTAAAAGCATTATAAGTATTACTAACAAATATATTTAAGTGTGTTGCATTTTCCTACAAAGATTTCATGTAATTAATTTTTATTTGTCCATTGTATGCTGTAGGATGAACTAGAAGTGTAGAGCAGCCAAGGTTCTTTCACTCAAATTGGAAGGATGGATATCTTAGGAATGGCACTTGGGAATCTAGATCACCCTAGTCAAGTTAGAGGGGAGTCATGGGGAGTTTGTGTAACACCTCAATTTTTGATTAAGGGCTAATGATAATTATTGAGAATAATTATCGAATTAAAGTAGAATTATTATGGGTTTTGGTGGCAATATTAATTAATATGCCATGATTAGTGGAAATTGAAAGAATGAAATTGTTGGGCAATTAGTTAGTGATTAATAGAGAAATTAATTACTAGCTAAGAGAACAATGAGAAGTGTGATTAAATGGCTAATGGAAAGATTAGAATAGCTAATTGGTTGCTTATGTTATGAGAGCCAATAGAAATGAGACATGTGGCAAAAGTGGGTGTAAAGAGAAAGTGTGTGTAAAAGTCAAATGGGTATTTTATATTTTATTTCCTCTCTCCTCTCTTCCCTCATTTTTTGCTGATATGGTAAGGAGGGAGTATCATAATCATTTTCATCTTCCTCCACACTCTTTTCTCTCTCATTCCCTTCTTCATTTTTTGGCAGCCATAAGAGCTTAGGAGACAGAAAGAAAAGGCTGGAATTTAAGGTGAGTTAATGACCTCTAATGCCAAAGTTCACTTCATTAATGTTGTTCCTTGACTTGAGAGCTTCATTTTGGTGGTTGTAGATTGGCCATTAGTGTTGTTTTGTGACATCAAGAAAATCTAGAGGTTGGAGAATCAAGAAGTGTCTTTGGAAAAGTTGAAGAGGTAGGTGAAACCAATCCTTCTATCTATGTTTTATGCCAAATGATCAATATTGGAATTTCTAGAATTTATGGCCTATTTTCTTTGGAATGGGGTATTTGGTAGTTTGGCATGTTATAGGTATAGAAATGGGTGTTTGGTATGAGTTTTGGATAGATAGATTCATTTGGGATTGAATGATTAAGTTTGGTAAGTTTGGAAGTTTGGATGTTAATATTGCCCTAAACTAAAGCATGTTAATGTACTGGGATTTTGATGATTCTGTTAATTCCATTGAATTCCTTGGATGTTTTTGTGTGGGAGTAGCTTTGGTAGAAGTTTTAGGTCCATTTGGATCAATTGGGCAAGTGTTGGGAAGTATAGTCAGTTTTTATGCATTTTCTGGTTTCTGATAAGATCACTCGAGTGATCTGGGGTTCAGTCGAGTATAGGGTGAATGTCACTCAGGTGCGGTTTAGTATCACTTGAGTGCTACGTGTATATGCTGTTTCCCTTCAGCTTTCTGTTGTGCTTCTATGATCAAAATCCAAAAGTGTGACTTGACACTCGCGAGTGTCAAGCTATCCCTCAAGTGCTCTTGTCCCTGCTCGAGTGATGTTCCCTTCTGAAAGTCTCTTGTGCTCTCGAGTGAGCACTTCCTAGACCTCACTTTGGGGGACTCGGGTGAGCATTAGGCTTCCACTCGAGTGATTGTATTTGTGCTCGAGTGTAGCAAGCAACTTTGGGTTTTGTTGTTTATTTGTGCTCTCGGGTATTCACTCGCTATTGTTCACTCTCTAGTGCCCTAGTGTAGACCATACCATTACTCGAGTGAGGTCTCCTTCACTCGAGTATCCTTACAATATCACTCGAGTGAGGCCATCTTTATTAGAGTGCCTCAGTAAAAAATCATGTTTTAAGCATTCCAAAGGGGGGTCTTTGGGGATAATCTTCCAACCCTTTAGAGTAATGTATAGAGATATTAATGGGTATTAAAAGAGTAAAGATGACAACCAACATTAAGTGTTATGAAAGTGAGAATTTGGAATAGTGAATAACCCCATATCCTTAATTTGGTTATAGGGTTAGGTATTCGCCTGGATCATGGTTTGATATCCTCTCGGATTATGAGTAGCCGATACTGGAGCATACGTGGAAAGAACAAGTGTAGGGAACTTACCTCTACTGCATGTATTGATATTTGTCTTTGTGTATTGTTGCATGTTATTGCTTTGCTTGATTATGTGAAACATATATAAGTGATTGAAGCTCTGTTGCAACTTATGCTATGGCCATGAGTATATTGTTTGAACATTGAGCATGCTGATATGTCATTGTGTGAACATGAATTATGTATTGCAAGCATGTCATGCATTAAACACTTATCTTGCATGCATATTGGTATTGTTTTCCTATTGAGATTCCCTAGAATCTCACCCACCCCTACCAACAATGTAGACAGGGCAAATGGATCAAGCAACCAAGGGCGGCTAGGTCTCTTTATGGTCAAGTGCATTGGTAGTTGGTTATCGTTATAAGTTGGTTGATTGTATATGTTTGATCATATATATTTAGATGACAGATTGGATTGTGTATTTGGAAAGAGTATTGTGTAATCCCCATTTGAGATATTGTAAAGGGTGTATGTGCCCTATGAATCTTTAGTAAAGGTATGAATCCGGGATTACCGGTATTATTATTGTGCGCTTTGATATTTATATGAATGTGATTTATCTTCACGAGGTAATTGTATCCGGAATATGAATGTGAGACCAGATTGATTATATTTTTGAACTATTTTTCTGAACACCCCATCTTGAGGATGAGGGATTATAAATATTGGTTTTGTCTCATTGGTCTCTATTTCACTTGAATTTTGTATTTCGGATATAATTACGGAAGGGGGGTTACAGTTTGTCTCTCAAAATACTTTGGATAAGGTTCACAACCTTATAGACAAAGTGAAATGAGTATAGAGTTTGTAGCTAGGGTTTGAGAGGAAATTCGAGCAGAGCTAGCAGTACAAATGCATCAATTACTACGAGATGAGCTTAAAGAAGAGTTGTTGCGTGAGCTACATGGTGAGATGAATTCGATGGTGTTGTCTCACATACAGGTCAGGATATGTAATGAGGAGCACAGATCTCAAGTTTGTAAATAATTTCATTTAATATAACATTGAGTTTTTCCTTAAGTTAGTTTAATTAGTTCTTTCATTTCTCTTAACCAGGAATCCTTAGCCTTTCCCAGCACCAAAAGTAGTTACAATCTGCCAGAGGTTGGACATGGCAACCCTAGTCCTTCACTAAAAGCTAGAGAACTTTGCTCTCTTTATTTGGATGTCCTGTACCTACGTGTTGTTGTCGATGCTATTGTATACACGCATGCTACCACCCACCATAATAAACAAATTCAAGACGATCAATATAAGGTTAATGTCACAAGTGTTCGCCAAGGGGAGGAAGGTGTAGATGTCCTGATCCCTGATAATGAGGTTGCCAAACTAGGTCTGGCAATAGGATCTTTCATCCTATGGCTTCAACGTCTTGTTCAGACAGCAACAACCCCTCCAATGGTAGGAAACACCTTACTGTTATTTGATCCTTGACATCCTACTAATAATCTTTATTTTGTATGTTACCAAGATCAAGAAGAAGAGACAAAATTTCCATTATTGGCACAAATGCAAAATATTGATACAAAAATTAACAAAATCGACTTGCAGATGCCTTGTTGGATTGTGGGTGTGCAATCTCGTATAATTTTGGAATTGATAGCAGAGATGTTAGAGAGTTTCTATCATTGCAGGAGATAGACGTAGGATGGGTTACATTTGCAATCATGTGATTTTATTTTTTATTTTTGACTTCAATTAATGTACTGATATTTAGGAGTTTTAGGTTTCTACATTTACTAAGTCATCTCTCATTTTAATTTTGTGGTAGTTATTTCAATAAAATATGTGTCAAAAGAGAGCTCAACACTTCGTATGCCTTCTTATGTCTTGGCAACCTGTCAAAGTGTAATAATAATAATAGGTTGGAAAATAGGATGAGTTATGTGGGCTATATATTGGGATAGACTCAATTGCCTTGCTATCTAGCACCAATTGTTGAAGGGCAAGTAACTTCATTTTATATATTTATACATATTCAGTTTGCTAAGAACAATCATGTTATCTAACCTCATTTTAATCTGCATATATGATTATAGTTATCATTGGAGTCTTTGTGTTGCTTGTCCCTTAATCAATGTCATCTTTTGGTTTGATTCATTGGGTCACAAACCAGACGGAGATATAAAAACCATTTTCAACATGTAAGTTAATTTGTTTGTAAATCATTGTTTTTTGATTTTACTCAATTTTTTTAATGTCTTCTGCTTTTCATTTTAATTATAGTGCACTGAAGACATAGTATATAATGGGTGGGAAGCGCGAAGGTAAAAGTAGTCATACGAAGTAGTTCCAGTGGAACGTAAGTTGTTTAAATTCAAGTTCTTTGATTGACAATTTCTTTACATATGCCTTTATTCTTTTTTACCGTTTGCTTTTGATGTATAGTGCCCTCACCAATCAGGCAAAACTGAGTGTGGCTACTATGTTTTACTATATATGTACAACATCGATTTTAATGGCCTTACTATCAATTTTGAACAGGTGATCATTTCTTGATTCTCAACTGAAATTCATTTTTATTCTTCTAAATGAATTGTTAGTTATTTCATTCAATTCCTTAATTTATATTAACTTATTCTCCAATTTGCACACAGATTGTTGGTACTTAGGAGGCCTACACAATTGATGACATTAATTTGATCCGAGACCTTTTGTCAGGATATCTACTACAACACATAGATGATGATGTGTAGAGGTTTCTTACATAGTGTAGTGGTTTAGTGTAGTGGTACATTATGTTGCCCTACTCGAATACTTTGCCTCCTATTAGTTGCTTAGTTTCTGTTTACATTGGGTACTATGAATTTGTTAGACAGGTCTTTGCAAAATGATGATGAAGAATTAAAAATGTAAGGATGTACATGTTTTACATTGCTACATGTAGTCTATTTGATTCAGGGGCTTCCCTATTCATTATAAAACCCTTATGATAGTGTTGTTGTTGAATCACAATGTTGTCCCAATTAATTTATGTGTGAATTGTGAATCCCTTGTGACATTCATACGATGCATTTCTTAGCGAGATTGTTTTTATGGTTTTAGCTATCTGTTCCTTGTTTTGTGAGGGATATGTTATTTGTTATTTGAGTGTGTTCCAAACTCAAATATACATGTCTGGAATTTGGCAATGTTTCAATGTTGAAGGGGAGAAAAGAAAACAATATTTAAAAACAATTTTGATACAATGACTATTTTTATAAAAATAGTTATTGTAACTCATGCCTAAACACACCAGGGGTTGATCGGGCATGACATACAACGACTGTTTTTATAAAAATAGTTGTTGTATGTTGAGATACAATGACTATCTTTCATTGTAACTATCTTACAACAATCGTTTTAAAACGGTTGTCTTTTTCAAAACTTTCAACGACACTCACATATACATCCCCTTGAAAACGGTCACCTAAAGGGCATAAAAACAGTCGTTAAAAGTGCCATATGTGGTAGTGGATATTTAGGAGTTTGATGTTTCTACATTTATTGAGTCATTTCTCATTTCATTTCTGTGGTAGCTGCTTCCACAAAATGTGTGTCAAAAGAGATATCGACACTTTATATGGCTCTTATGTCCTAGCAATATGTCAAGGTATACTAATAGTAGGTTGGAAAATCGGATGAGTTATGTGGGCTATATAATAGGACTGACTCAACTGCCTTGCTATCTAGCACCAATTGTTGAAGGGCAAGTAACTAAATTTTTTATATTTACTTCACTTTGCTAAGAAGTATCATGTTATCTAACCTTATTTTAATATACATATGTAATTATACTTATCATTGGAGTCTTTGTGTTCCTTATCCCCTCATCAACATTGTCTTTTGGTTTGACTCATTGGGTCACAAGCCAGTTGGAGACATAAAAACCATTTTTAACATGTAAGTTAATATGTTTGTAAATCATTGATTTTTTATTTTACTCAATTGTTTTAATGTCTTCTGTTTTCCATTTTTAATTATAGTGCATTAAAGACATATTATATAATGGGTAGGAGGTACAAAGGTAAAAGTGGTCCGATGAAGTGGTTCCAGCTAAAGTAAGTTGTTTAAATTCAAGTTCTTCGATTGACAATTACTTTACATATGTCTTTATTCTTTTTTACTGTTTGCTTTTGATATATGTATAGTGCCCTCGCCAATCAAGGACAACTGAGTACAGCTTCTATGTTTTACTATATATGTATAACATAATTTTAGTGGTCTTACTACGATTTTTGAATAGGTGATCATTTCTTGATTCTCAACTGAATTTCATTTTTTTTTCTTGTAATTGAATTGTTAGTTATTTCATTCAATTGATTGATTTATGTTAACATATTCTCCATTTTGCACACAGATTTTTGGTAATCAGGATGCCTACACAATCGAAGACATTAATTTGATCCGAGACCTTTTGTTAGGACATATTCTACAACACATAGAGGGGTGATGATGTGTAGACACATATGCAATGGTTTTGTGCAGTGCTATATTATATGTTTGATGCATATTCAAGTACTTTTCCTCCTGTTACTTTCATGATTTATTACTTATGAGTACTTTGAATTTGTTAAGGCATTTTGATTTTATTGACAACACTTTGGAAATTGATGATGAAGCATAGAGATTTTATGGAAGCATGTCATCTCTTTGGCCATATGATTGTCATGATTTAGATTGAAATTTGAAGTTTTAACTTTAAAATGATGTTATGGTGATCTAGGTTGGTGGTTTTCCAATGGCATTGAGGGTTAAAACGAGTAAAATTTTTTTTAAAAAAAAGATACAATGATTGTTTTATTAAAAACAATCATTGTATCATACTTACAACAACTATTTTTAATAAAGCAATCATTCTATCTTAAAACTTACAACCGCTGTTTTTAAAAAAAATAGTATGCTACCATGACCATTTTCAACAGTCGTCTTTTATTGAACTTTCAACGACCCTCACAAACACGTGCCCCTGAAAATGGTCGTCTAAAAGTCATAAAAACATACGTTAAAAGCCCCTTCCATAGTAGTGAAAATTGGATAATTACTCGAGTAAAATGTATAAAAATCACTTTTGGAGGTGCCACTCGAATGATTATGAAGTAGCACTCAAGTGATAATGAAATGTGACTTGAGTGAAGATAAAATAGCTTTCAGGTGAGGTATTTTAACTTCAAATTGAGCCATTCCCACTTCCATTTGAGCATAACAACCTCCAATACTAAATCTAAGACCATGAAACTTGATATTCCTATTATATTTTATAAGTTCTTCGTTCGTCAATCTCTTCTCTTCTTCCTTTTTATCCTTCTTGATTGTTCCCAATAATCAAACTTAATAACTCCTTTCTTTTCTTGATTTCTCCCTATATTTAATATCTTCTTTGTTCAATAGCTTTTTAATCTTCTACTTGACCATTCATTGTAATCCAACTTAATATCTTCTTTCTTTTTTTAACTAATTTACAATATACTTCACATTAAACATAGTAGTTATTAGTAGAAGTATAAAATAAGTACATTATGTAAACTTTTTGTTTTTAATATTTGACATCTATATTTGATATTATCAAAAATAATATCTAACGGCTGTCTTATAAGCCTTTTTCTAGTAGTGAGTTTTGTTCAATTTTATGAATTTTGCAAGGCGCTAAACCTCGAAATAGATCTGAGTCTCTAATTTGTTATTTCTAATATAAGGTATATTAAACATACTAAAAAAACTTGAGTAAAATAAATCCTTGTTTAGCAGTTTACAAAGAAATTTGGTATCAATTCATAGTCATAGAAATCGCAACGAAAAAACAAAAAAAGCCTTATTATAGAAGTTATTGATACATCGCAGTCGCAGAGAAGTAAGCTTGATATGTAATGATCACAAGTATATATATGTTTTCTATCATTATAAATAATTATTTCATGTTTTTATTTGTGGATTTTAAAAGTATCAATCCCAAGAAGAAAGCTGACCAAGTTTTCCCACTTTTGATCGAATTGAAAGCCAAAAATATAACAATGTATTTAAAAATTTGCAACTCCCTACACGATGTTACTTCATAGGTATATATGATTAGCAAACAACACATGGTAGAATTTCGAGTTTTCATTTACAAAAAAAAAAAAAAAAAGGGCTTCGAGTTTTCAGTGTTCATTATGAAAGTCTTAGAATCTACTAAAAAATTCATATTCTTAAACAAAAACAAATGAATTAAAAGTTAAGTTATATCTAGCGCTTCAAAATATTTTTTCCACTAGCACTAATTAAGTATCCTAAACTAATTTGTGGCTTTAGCGTTCTAAAGTATTTTTTCAGTAATAATTAATATCTTAAGGTATCTTTTCAGTAATTTTTATGCATAATTACCCTAAAATATTTTTCTAAAAATATTTAATATCCTAAATTTAGGGTGCTCATTGGTGTTGAGAAAAATAACACCAAAACTATTTTAGGCTACTAGGTGCTTATGAAAAAAAAAAAAACATCTTAAACTGCCAAATGAACCACAAATTAGTTTATGAAGCTAAATATATATAATGCTATTTGAAAAATATTTTAAGGTGCTATATGCATTTTAACCATGAATTAATAACTCATTAATCAACATTTTTTTTTCCAAACTTGATGGATACATACTTTATACTATTGACTAATGATAAGTAAAACTTGTTATATATATATTGATTCGAGCTACCTAATAATAATGGCATGCCATGTAAAAATGAAAATTGAACGCATCATATGCTTAATCTGCTCAGAAAGCTTCTCATATTTTCATCTAATAACAGCAAGTACTTTTTCAAGGGGTAAGTCAATGAGTTAATGGAGTAAAATCCCAGCCCTTCATCCAATCATGCTTTAGGGTTCTTCTAAGTATGACCAGGAAGAGCATATATGGTAAAATCTATACATATATAAAACTCTATATAGATATGTTGATTTTGATTCACCAAATGATCCAAAGAGCACAACACCACCACCTCCTGCTAACTAAGGTGGAAAACTGCTTACATAAAACAATTTAATTCAATAATACACCACAATTGAAATGAAATGAAATTGTAACGAACTCAAATTTGCTTGCTTTTTATCCCCTCCTTCAAACGACATAAAACCAGCAATTATAATATATTAATACATACATACATGTATACATTACGTTGGGTCCTAATTATAAAAGCTCGTTTATAATTTTATTCCTAAATATACGGCACTTTTTCTTTTTATCTCTTAAATTTATCATTTTCCTTCAAACTAATTTTTCTGACTTATAAACTGATCTAATAATACACATAACATATTTTAAAGAGATAATGTAACACACGTTATGAATACATAATTTCTTTAGATTCTTTAATATTCCTAAATTAGTTAATTGGCATTTATATTAAAGACTAGAGATAATATATCCATTTCTTGGAGAAAACTAGGGTTAAGGGGCAATTTGTCCTGGGAAGTTGTCACCGAGGGGCAATTTTACTTTGAAAGTTTTCAGGGTATGTAATTTTACCCCGGAAGTGTATCAAAAAAAGGAGTAATTTTGTTTTAGCCATTATTCCAATTAATTTTGACCATTAGTTGATTAAATATACTGAGCTAGTAGTCCACATATCATTCACATCAATTTTGTTAATATGCAAATTTGCCCAAGAAATTCATGTATCATTTATTTCATTTTTTTAAAAGTTATAATTTAAAACTTCCAAGGCAAATTTGCACCTTAACAAAAATGACGTGAATGACATGTGGATTGTCAACTTACCATATTTGATCAACTAAAGATCAAAATTAATTGGAATAACGGTCAGGGCAAAATTGCTTCCTTTTTGACACCTCTAGGATTACATTGCCCCCAAAAATCTTTCAAGACAAAATTACTTCTTAACGTCATATAAAACTAAACAACATGATATGGTTAAACCTTGGTCAAAAGGTTTAACAAATTACATCCATTAGGGACTACAAACTAAAAAATCTCAGTAAATCAAAGCATGGTATGAAAATGTGCATAGTCCCCACTCACTGAAATTTGTTGTGTCCATTTACCTTCATCTCCATTTCTTTTCTATTTAGTATCTCGACTATTGGGTAAACTTTTAAGGGTTAAGATTTAACATTTTATAACAATATAATTATAATCTTAAATAATGGAGAAATATATAAATAAATTTAAACTAATTAAAGTTGGGAAATTACAATCAAGTCCCAGGCAAAAAAAAAATCAAAAAATGGTCCTTTCATATTTCAAAATGAAAAAATGGTCCTAAGAACTTGTCAATGATACCCCTGAAGTTGTCAATGACCAACACCTAGAGTTGTAAATGGAACCATTTTTTCATTTTGAAATCTAAAGAAATCATGTCTTTATTTTTTTCTCCTATCTGGGATGTGACTGTAATTTTCCCATTAAAGTTTAGCTTAAACACTTCCGAAGAAGCCCGTGATAAAAAGTAAAAAAAAAATTATAAAATATTTTAATAAAAGCTTACCAAGTTGAAGTATTTGAATTTAGGGAGAATTACACTGTAGTCCCTTAGAAGGCAAAATACAAAGAAATGGTCCTAGAAAATTCTAAAATTACGCTCAAGTCCCATGGGACTATTTTGTAATAAATTGGAAATGGTAAAAGTCCAAAATACCCCATTAGATAAAAAGAGAGAGTGAAGGAAATAATGTCAATGATAAGCAAGTATTTTCTCTCTCCCCTCTACGACAACACCAATTTCTCTGTGGAGACTCGAGAGCCACAGTTCACCGCCCAACTTCAGCAGTCTTGTGGCCATCACGTTTGGCTGTTGTTTCCAGTTACTATCACAAGCGTGATTACCTAGAGATCATGGTTCATCAATGATGGCTCACAGACTACAATGCACGGTAAACCATGGTCGTGCCCTGCACGCTACTTTGGCTCCTCTGTGCCCGCTATTTTCTTCAGATGCATTGGTCGATGTCAAATCGGGAGGGATCGAAATGGTTTCTGAAATTCCTGAAGAACATCTTTGTATGAGGGTAATCAATTTTCTAATTTATCTTCATTTTATTGTATTATACTCTAGAGATTGGGAATTCCTAAAGAACACCTTTAATTTTTGTTAGGCTTGTTAGATCTCATGTTTTGATGATAACAAAGAATGGTCTAAAAAAGATTTGGTTAATAAATAAGTTTGAACAAAGTAATAACAGGGAAAATCATCACTTGAAGTAAGTATTGGAGTAATGAAGAAAGGCCAAGAGAAAAAGCTGAGAAACTTGATCAGAAGCAAGTTTTCCAAGGCATTACTCGAGTAATGGGAGAGAAACTTGAAGTAACCAGAGACACCTTCCAGTAACCTACCAATGATACTCGAGTAAGTGTTAGAACCGGCTATTACCCAAGAGAGCGGGTGAATTGGGTGTATAATAAAAACTTAAGAACTTTAGAAATCTTTTCGTATCTTAACGAAAGTGGTAAATATGAAGGTTTATAAATCAACAGTTAGATTAAATAATATATGCTGGAAATATAAGAGTTTAGGGAAGAGAATATGCAAACTGTGATTTATCCTGGTTCGGTCCAATCTGTGATGGCCTACGTCCAGTCCCCAGGCTCCTCCTGAGATTTTCAAATCCACTATCTTCTTGTTTAATCCAGGCACAAGAAAAGCCTTTACAATCCCACAAGTTTAGCCGGGTACTTGTGAAACCTTTTACAAATCTCTTACCAAGATACTCCCCCTTACGGCAAGTCTTATGAGCAGAGCAATCCCGAAGATCTTCCTCTTCTGCTTACTCATGCAAGTCTTACGAGCAGCAACGTTCTCTCCTGCTTACACCCCTGTAAGTCTTATGAGCAGCAACGTTCTCTACTGCTTGCACCTTGTAAGTCTTACGAGCAGAATGTCTTACTGGCAATTCTCTCTACAGCTTCTCCCGTATGGAAATCAACCTTCTCAAGGTCCCTCTACCTTGAGATCAACTCAGAAATATATTTGAAGGTGTTTACAGACTCTCTCATAGAGTGGGTATAATACTCACTGAAGTACAATACAAATAATCACTCTCTCAATGATAAGTAATCTAGAAACTGGAAAACAGAGAGTATTTGGGTAGAAGCAGAGGATTCACATTTCTATCATTTTTCTTGTAGTTGCTCGCTGTCTCAGTTTTCTCCGTTACCCATCAAAGTTGAATGCTCTCTCATTTATAGTTGATGAAGATGATGACTGTTGTGAGCATTCATCCATTGGAGTCATTTTGACCGTTTGAGCATATTTGAAAAACAAGCTACTTGAAATGTCCGTTGCAGAGTGGAGCGTCTCGTTGAACAGCAGGAAGATTCATTTTGAGCTATACATCACGTTGTGGAGCGTTTTGTGTTTTAGACAATCTCTCATGGTGGGTCAAACTTTTGTCGTGGTAGGTAGCTGATGCTCGGTGTGTAATGATGTCTCCCGCCACAGTTGACTCTTTCATTTGAATATGTAATCTCAACGTTAAATTTCTTGTTTCACACTTGCAAAATACTTAATCACTAATATGATGAAATATTAGTCAAGGGTATGTTGGATCATTCGTCAAAAGATGAATTTTTGGCTTCTGTGACTCATCACGTTGAATGAAGATATTTGCCATAACCTCTGTTCTTGAAGATGCAATCCAAATATTTAATCTCATTGTTTTACACTTGAAATATATGTTAGTTAACATTTAGGAACAATAACAAGTGAAAACATAATGATTATACAATATTTAACCAAGTTTGGATTGATGGCCATGAGAATATGAGCTTCTACGCTGCTTCTTTCAGAACCTCACTCGAGTGCAATATGGCTCACTCGAGTGCAGTTCATATTTTCACGTTCTGACTTCCTCTCAGGCAAACACTTGCTGCTCTTCACTCGCTAGTGCTCGAGTGAATTCTCGACATCACTCGAGCACAACACGTCCTGCTCGAGTGCGTCTTTTGTTTTCATGTACATGCTTCTTCTCGGGTTATCACTCTCATGTCAAAACTTGCATGTGCTCGAGTGAGAAATACTCCAATGCTCGAGCATGAATCCTAGTGCTCGAGTGTTATAGATTTCTTCACGTTTCAGCTGCTTCTGGACATCACTCGCACAACTTTTTCAAAGAGTCAGTTTTTACACTCGCGGGTGATGTGGGGCCACTTTAGAAAAATTTGTTTATTTGATTCTAATGATGTATCATAAGAATGCTCTTTCCATATGCATTCAAATGCAAAAAGAATCAGTTCATATTTTCACGTTCTGACTTCTTCTCGGGCAAACACTTGCTGCTCTTCACTCGCTAGTGCTCGAGTGAATTCTCGACATCACTCGAGCATAACACGTCTTGCTCGAGTGCGTCTTTTGTTTTCATGTACATGCTTCTTCTCGGGTTATCACTCTCATGTCAAAACTTGCATGTGCTCGAGTGAGAAATACTCCAATGCTCGAGCATGAATCCTAGTGCTCGAGTGTTACAGATTTCTTCACGTTTCAGCTGCTTCTGGACATCACTCGCACAACTTTTTCAAAGAGTCAGTTTTTACACTCGCGGGTGATGTGGGGCCACTTTAGAAAAATTTGTTTATTTGATTCTAATGATGTATCATAAGAATGCTCTTGCCATATGCATTCCAATGCAAAAAGAACCAGCTCCAAACTCCTTGTATTCTGCAAGTTATGATCGAAAGAGTGTCTATTTCGCTAGTCTGCACAAGTGTCAACTTCCAGAAGGCATAGCTCCTAGAATATACGTTCAAATTAGGCAAATTACCTATCCATGGAAAGCTCTTTGAGTCTAGGTTCATTTGGCACTGGTCTCGTCTCAATCCGATATGTGGTTTGTAAGTTACGTGCAAAATACCGAACCTGTCTTGAAAAGTGACGGTGATTTTAGTTTCATTTTCCACGAATTATATCTCCTTCATTTGATCTTCTTTCAATGTGATCCTAATGCCCATTTTACGTTTTGTGAGTCCTCTTTCATATGCCACCGGTTTTGGGTCAATCCGAAGTGTGGTTTGAGAGATATGATCAAAATACCGGACCTCTGTCTGACTGAACGTAAAACAGAGTAGAACAGAGTATTCACCCCTTGCTCGAGTGAGTTCATCCGTGCTCGAGTGAGTTCATCCCGTGCTCGAGTGAGTTCATCCCATGCTCGAGTATTGAGCTCTGTGCTCAAGCATAACTCCCCTAGAAGTTCCATAACTCACATATAAGTCATCTTAGCTTCGTATTAACTTATTCCAATCATCATTTGATCATAGAAACCTCCGAAATCATCATAGGAACCTCCAGTATCACTTCTAACAACTTGAATCATGATATTCATGATAGATCTTCCAAGTTCTTCATTCTTCAATATCTTTTTTCTTGGTTTTCCTCTTGATAATAATTCTTCATAATCCGAGTAAACATCTCCTTGACTATCTTCAATTTCTTTCTTCTTCTTCCTCTTGTTCATTTTCATTAATTCAATCTTCTTCATTCTTTGCTTGACTAATCTACAAAATATGTAACATTAAATATAGTAGTTACTCAAAGAACTACATTATATAAACTTTTTGCTCTTATCATGTCATATCTATATTTGACATCATCAAAACTAATCATATCTAACATTCTCCCCCTTTTTGATGATGACAAATCCTTTAAGAAAAATATGTCTGAATGAAATGCAACATATATATATAATGCAAAGTGCAAACATACATATTATATATAATGCGAAGTGCAACATACATATTATATATAATGCGAAGTGCAACATACATATATAATGCAACATACATATTTTTCTTACATTTTTCTCCCCCTATTTGACATTAGCAAAAAGTTTGAAATATATAAAGAAGTAAAGCTTGTGAAGAAGTAAATAGAGTAGAAATTAATTTAATCAAAATGAATGTACCAAGAAAACAATTTACACTCCCCCTATGTGAAAGTACTTTCATTTTTAATGAGAGCGAACTAAAAAAAATTTGGAGAGGTTTTCAAGAAAACTTTTATAATCAAGATAAATGAAATATATGAAGTATTCTTGAAATGTAAATAGAGAAGGTTTAGAAATGCTCATGTAGATTTGGAAAAATGATGAAGCGCTCCATGAAGTCCGTTGCTTTATCCTTAGGCAATGTTAGTTCATGATGATGTACACCACACTTCTGTTATGCAACTCAATATATATTCATGTTGTTGTCAGGATTCTCCAATTGAGTTGAGCTTCTGTTTAGCATGTTCAATGCTCAGTTATATTGCTTTGAATGTTTTATCCAATATATATTCCTTGACTGAGCGTTAAAAACATCCTCAAGGTTGATAGAGTCTTCTTGTAGTATGTTGAGGAATGCTATTGCACACAACAAATTCTCCTGTCATAAATTTAATCTTTGCAAAGAGAATTGTTAGTTCAATCAAGTAACAAACTATTCCTTTCCATATGATATATTAAAATTAAGATCATTAAAAGAACAATGTAAGAATAACTTATCATCAAAACTAATCAAGACATGATGAATATAGATGAGTATATTAAAAGGATTTTCTTTCAAATAGGAGATGAGCTTTCAACATATAAAACACATGTGAATGTGAAGCTCCCCCTTAATTGATGCATGGTTTTAAACATTTTCATTAGGAAAACAGTTAATAACTCTCCTGGATTTTGAAAAAAAAATTGAAACATTATAGAGAAAATGATTTTGAAAGATTTAGAGAGAAATTAAATGGCAATTGCTAATCAGAGGTTTTAAGAGATACAACCCAATATCACCTGAGTGGTTACTTGAGTGATTCTACTCAATCATTACTCGATTGTATACTCAAGTGATACAACTCAAGGATTTTGAATTAAGCAAGAATACAATACCTCACTTGAGTAATATCGTAATCATTCGAGTGATAATCCTCTGTAGTCCGTTGATACATCGTTGGCTAGTTACTATCTGAATCTATGATCTGACAATGTAATCTCTTTTGCTACTTGAAGATACCAAGTTGAGCTCAGAGTAAGGCTTTATGCGCATATTGGCTTTGTATGTGCCCCTTGCTTAGCAAACATCATTGAGAACTTTTAATTTCATCATAGCACATAACACCCTTATTTTGTCATCCATCATCTCAAATAGAACTTTGAAGTTCTGGTTCACTAAGTCACACAACTACTTCATCTTATCATTGACTGATAATCTCATCATTATTTGTAGTAAGCTTTGTGTGAAAGAGTTGAACCTCCTCTCTCAGAAAGCCTTAGACAAATGGACCAAAAAATGAAGGATCATGGAGACCAACTCTCGCAAAGTATTGTCTCTCATTTATTGGCCTTGTTCACCATAGCTCTAGTGTAGGTATAGCAGATAATCCAGTGAAGATTAGACATAGAGCTAGGATAGTAGTTAAGAATCCTCATAAGATCATCAAGCTTGATGATTATGTGCATCTCAACATCTTCCTTTGAACATCTCTGTTGGCTCCATATCATAGTGAAAATGTCTTATCACCTTGAAACGATAAGGAAGGTACGTAGGCAACAAAGATTCATATTGGATAAATTTATTCTTGGCTCTGTGCTGCTTTGAAATAATCTCCGCTGGGTCTACTAAGAGATCTTCCTTCTCTTTCTCTTTCTCTGATTGTATCATTAGCTAGTTATTTGCTAGTGGCGGGATGTCATTTGAGTAATATCACATATTCTGCTTCAACTCACGCTGCAACACTATCAGTCATGCCAAGCATTTTGATCAACTCCTGTAAAAATATAAACATATGCTCTCTGGTACCCATCTTCTTTTGGGTCCGTATAATATTAGACATAGCAACTCTTATGCTCTTATGCAATTAATCATATGAAATTTGAGCAAAGAGTATCATAAACCAACAAATATCAAAATATAATTCTTTACCCAATTAAATAAATTCAAGAATGATGATTTTAAAGATCAATGACAATTTGTAAATACATTTTAAAAGATATGTTATTGATAAGATTATCATGTAACGTATGTAAGTCAAATCAAAGAGAGTAGAAAGTTTATCCACAATGATCAACTTTTTATAAAATGATAAATCATGAATGAAATCAAGTTTTCCAAGAATGATAATGAAATATGCAAATTGATTCAAATCTCAGATTTAATTTCAAATCATGACAATGCATTGTAAAATTGAGATTTTGAATATATGCAAAAACTCATCATTAAAATATGTTTATAATCAATGTTCATGTTAAAAATGGTGAAAGTCAACAGTTTAAATATACATATACCAGAAAGCTTCCTTTTTAGCGAACAACTAAGATAACATGTTAGACATTGGAGTTTAACATGTTTGAGAATTTTCCCAAGAGCAAAAGTCATATTGAAAATGAATTAGCCAAAAAGCTTAGCTTCAAGGATGTATATAAATACAATGACTTTACTATTGACCAAGAGATAAACTTGACTCTTAGAGATGTGTCTTAAAGAATATGGATATTCAACTCAAAAATTTGAATAGAAGGCTCTAGTAACTCAAAATGGATGAAGACAAATGGTAATGCATTTGAGCAACAATATGAGTATAAAAATTTATGGATGATGAAGCACATACTCATTGATCCAAATGACTAGAGTTCTAGAATATTATCCCGGTAAGTTATTTCACAATAATGGTTAATGTATTAAGATTCAATGCACTAATGAACATTTATAATGCTTGAAAAACATGGCCAACTAATGATTTACGCATTAGGCACAAGGCTCTCACAAGTTGAATTCTTATCAAGGGAATATACTTGGAACTCATATAGATAGTTAACTTGTTAGACTTAAGATCTAACTTGTTAGAAAATAAAGATTGAGGAGTTCAAGTAGTAACAGGTTTAAGATTAAGAAACAAGTATGTGAATGATGAGGAAAACTCTAGTGGATGGATTTGAAGCATTTCTGACTTTCAGTATACATAAATATTAACTTCCAATTTTGAAACCGATTTGAATATAAACAAGATATGAATAATTTTCAAATAATGTATATACATTTTTATAAACAAGATTAATTTGGAATCTAGGTACATTTTTGAAATATGCATTCCGAAACTCAAATACATAGAAAGATTATGCACAATTTCACTTTCGCAATCTAAAAACAATTTAAAACCCATAAATGATTGATTGCTAATGGTATGTAGTAATGAGCAAGAATTTACCACTCAAATTGAGTTGGAAAGAATGAGTACGATGGTTGAGTTTTGAAATTACCGATACAGCGTACCTGGCTTGAGTGTAACTTGTAGACACCCAAGTTAATTTCCATCTTCTTGTATCTTTGTACTCAAGTCCTCCAAGATCACTTGAATAAACCAATTTTTGAAGTTAATTTATGCATTTATACTTGTGGCATTCGTGAGTTCTTGATGCACTTTCAGGTGAGTTATTCAAATACTCGAGTGTGCTCACGTCTCACTCGAGTGTGTGACAGTATTATTGATGAATTTGAGAGTGTCCTTAGAGTTTCTGCACACTCTGTTAATCCCTGTTTTGCAATCTAAAAGCAGAGCATAGGATTCAAATCTATAATCAAGTGACCAACCAGTACTCAAGTGTTAACATGCCTTGCACTCGAATGTTCACTTCTAGTGTCATGCTTCTTTTTCAAATTATTCCTGCAAAAATCATATAACCATTTTTCTTCCTTGGGTATCCAATTCTACTTGGATCCACTCATGGTTAGCTTGAAAGAATCATAATTCAAATGCTCTAAGAATATAGTTAATTTGAAACAATTGAGCATAATGAATTAAATATGTCTTTATGCATAAGAGAAATATTTTCTTTTCAAATCATTATACATGCATAAAGAATTAACCTGTTGAGCATTATAATCCCTTTATAAATAAATCTATTAAATGGCTTTTTAAGAGATGCAAAAACATAATTTAAAAATCATTTGCAATGCTCATTCCTAAGGTTCCAAAATATAAAACCTCAACAAATATTACAAACAACAGCATAGGAGGTTTTATCATTGTGTATCTTTGCCTTAGATATTTGGAGGATTGCTTTTGCTTACCCATTGCATCTTTCTATGATGTTGATATTTTGAATATCTTGCTTTAGGTGCTGGTAACCTTCTCTTAAAATATATAGAATCCAGGAGTCTTTTATTTGATGCTTTAGAGATCCTCCTTTTCTTGTTCATCTCAAGATAGTTGAATGATACATTATGATAGCCCTTCATTGAGGTAGAACATACTCCTTTTATCCATTGCTTCTTTCTCTGTTTATACTCTGTAACTCCAGCAATAGGTGCCTTGAGAGTTCTCCTAATTGGTGTGAATGATATGAACCTCTTTATTGGCGTATGAGAAACTCTTGGCTTCTTTTTCATCTTCTCCTTACCCTTATGTCCATTCTTCTTATAATCAATCTGCACACATAAAGTACTAGATGGACATTTTGGTACCCACATATACTTGGGTCCTTGATTGTTAGTATTAACCCTTACATGTTTCTTTGGTACCCAAATATACTTATTTCTCACATGGGAATTTCTTCTAATATAGCATGTATGAGAAATATGACCGGATTTGCCACAATAATTGCAAATTGTATCAAGATATGCATTATGTGATATCATGCAAATATTATGTCGATCATGAGAGTAGAAATTCGAATGGATTTGATTTGAACATTCTTTCTTCCCAACAAACTTTCCAGCATATTTGAAAACATTTTTGCTTTTCTCAATAGAATCAACAATTGGTTGAGAAAAAAACTTTTGTAAACTCTGAAAATCATTTTTATGAAAATCACACAAAGAATTGGAACTTTTTACCTTAAGTTCATCTTGAGCTCTGGAGAGTGATTTTTTATGTTCATCCATACTGAGCTCTTTTCGGGAATCCTCTTCTTCTTGTTTATCTATGTTGACTGTATGGAAGTGTTCTATGATTTTTCCATCTTCATCATCAACTTCCAATTGTTCATGCACAGTAGATGTGTAGCGTGTAGTTTCACACGAACTGTCAACACTTTCAACTTCAACACAATTGTTAGAAGCATAAATAGAATCAAGAGTGTCCCAGATATGTTTAGCATTAGAACAAAATCTAATTTTCTTAAAATCATTTTCGGTTAAAGCACTATACAACATTGCTCTAATGTTCAACGAAAACATTTTCTTTTCACTTTCTGTCCAATCCTTTCTTGGTTTGAAATCAAAAACATTTGTAAAAACATTCCACATATCAAAATCAAAAACTTTTATAAAACTAGTCATTCTAGCTTTCCAAAACCAAAAATCAATATCTTTCAAAAGAGGTGGGATTGTATAATCAAAACCTTCTGAAAGTATAAAACACCCAAAATTAGTCATTGTAACTCTTGAGACAGTTAAGTCCTTTAAACAAGAGCCCGGGCTCTGATACCAAATGTTAGAACTGGCTATCACCCAAGAGGGGGTGAATTGGGTGTATAATAAAAACTTAAGAACTTTAGAAATCTTTTCGTATCTTAACGAAAGGTTTATAAATCAACAGTTAGATTAAATAATATATGCTGGAAATATAAGAGTTTAGGGAAGAGAATATGCAAACTGTGATTTATCCTGGTTCGGTCCAATCTGTGATGGCCTACGTCCAGTCCCCAGGCTCCTCCTGAGATTTTCAAATCCACTATCTTCTTGTTTAATCCAGGCACAAGAAAAGCCTTTACAATCCCACAAGTTTAGCCGGGTACTTGTGAAACCTTTTACAAATCTCTCACCAAGATACTCCCCTTTACGGCAAGTCTTATGAGCAGAGCAATCCCGAAGATCTTCCTCTTCTGCTTACTCATGCAAGTCTTACGAGCAGCAACGTTCTCTCCTGCTTACACCCCTGTAAGTCTTATGAGCAGCAACGTTCTCTACTGCTTGCAACTTGTAAGTCTTACGAGCAGAATGTCTTACTTGCAATTCTCTCTACAGATTCTCCCGTAAGGAAATCAACCTTCTCAAGGTCTCTCTACCTTGAGATCAACTCAGAAATATATTTGAAGGTCTTTACAGACTCTCTCATAGAGTGGGTATAATACTCACTGAAGTACAATACAAATAATCACTCTCTCAATGATAAGTAATATAGAAACTGGAAAACAGAGAGTATTTGGGTAGAAGCAGAGGATTCACATTTCTATCATTTTTCTCGTAGTTGCTCGCTGTCTCAGTTTTCTCCGTTACCCATCAAAGTTGAATGCTCTCTCATTTATAGTTGATGAAGATGATGACCATTGTGAGCATTCGTCCGTTGGAGTCATTTTGACCGTTTAAGCATATTTGAAAAACAAGCTACTTGAAATGTCTATTGTAGAGTGGAGCATCTCGTTGAACAACAGGAAGATTCATTTTGAGCTGTATATCACGTTGTGGAGCATTTTGTGTTTCAGACAATCTCTCATGGTGGGTCAAACTTTTGTCGTGGTAGGTAGCTGATGCTCAGTGTGTAATGATGTCGCCCGCCACAGTTGACTCTTTCATTTGAATATGTAATCTCAACATTAAATTTCTTGTTTCACACTTGCAAAATACTTAATCACTAATATGATGAAATATTAGTCAAGGGTATGTTGGATCATTGGTCAAAAGATGAATTTTTGGCTTCTATGACTCATCACGTTGAATGAAGATATTTGCCATAACCTCCATTCTTGAAGATGCATTCCAAATATTTAATCTCCTGTTTTACACTTGAAATATATGTTAGTTAACGTTTAGGAACAATAACAAGTGAAAACATAATGATTGTATAACATTTAACCAAGTTTGGATTGATGGCCATGAGAATATGAGCTTCTACGCTGCTTCTGTCAAAACCTTACTCGAGTGCAATATGGCTCACTCGAGTGCAGTTCATATTTTCACGTTCTGACTTCCTCTCGGGCAAACACTCGCTGCTCTTCACTCGCTAGTGCTCAAGTGAATTCTCGACATCACTCAAGCACAACACGTCCTGCTCGAGTGCGTCTTTTGTTTTCACGTACATGCTTCTTCTTGGGTTATCACTCTCATGTCAAAACTTGAATGTGCTCGAGTGAGAAATACTCCAATACTCAAGCATGAATCCTAGTGCTCGAGTGTTACAGATTTCTTCACGTTTCAGCTGCTTCTGGACGTCACTCGAACAACTTTTTCAAAGAGTCAGTTTTTACACTCGCGGGTGATGTGGGGCCACTTTAGAAAAAATTTGTTTATTTGATTCTAATGATGTATCATAAGAATGCTCTTGCCATATGCATTCCAATGCAAAAAGAATCAGCTCCAAACTCCTTGTATTCTGCAAGTTATGATCGAAAGAGTGTCTATTTCGCTAGTCTGCACAAGTGTCAATTTCGAGAAGGCATAGCTCCTAGAATATACGTTCAAATTAGGCAAATTACCTATCCATGGAAAGCTCTTTGAGACTAGTTTCATTTGGCACTAGTCTCGTCTCAATATGATATATGGTTTGTAAGTTATGTGCAAAATACCGAACCTGTCTTGAAAAGTGATGGTGATTTCAGTTTCATTTTCCATGAATTATATCTCCTTCATTTGATCTTTTTTTAATGTGATCCTGCTGCCAATTTTACCTGTTGTGAGTCTTTTTTCATATGCCACCAGTTTCGGGTCAATCTGACGTGTGGTTTGAGAAATATGATCAAAATACAGGACCTCTATTAGACTGAACGTAAAACAGAGTAGAACAAAGTATTCACCCCTTACTCAAGTGAGTTCATCCGTGCTCGAGTGAGTTCATCCCGTGCTCGAGTATTGAGCTCTGTGCTCAAGCATAACTCCCCTAGAAGTGCCACAACTCACATATAAGTCATCTTAGCTTCGTATTAACTTATTCCAATCATCATTTGATCATAGAAACCTCCGGAATCATCATAGAAACCTCCAGTATCACTTCTAACAACTTGAATCATGATATTCATGATACATCTTCCAAGTTCTTCATTATTCAATATCTTTCTTCTTGGTTTTCCTCTTGATAATAATTCTTCATAATCCGAGTAAACATCTCCTTGACTATCTTTAATTTCTTTCTTCTTCTTCCTCTTGTTCATTTTCATTAATTCAATCTTCTTCATTCTTTGCTTGACTAATCTACAAAATATGTAACATTAAATATAGTAGTTACTCAAAGAACTACATTATATAAACTTTTTACTCTTATCATATCATATCTATATTTGACATCATCAAAACTAATCATATCTAACAGTAAGTACTCGAGTAATAGGGTAAAAGTTTTCAAGTTGCTCTCGGCCTGCCAACGTTACTCGAGTAACCAGGTAAATCATTTGGAGTTGCTCTCGGCCTGCCAACTTTACTCGAGTAGGTACTCGAGTAACTGTGTAAAAGTTTTCAAGTTGCTCTCGGTCTGCCAATGATACTCGAGTCTATACTCGAGTTACTCTGTTTCAAGAAATGTGTTGTTCTCGGCATTTTCATCCCTACCAATGTTACTCGAAGCACTACTCGAGTAACTCATTGTGGTAAGCAAAACCTGAAGGTATTACTCGAATAACATGAAATGTTTTTCTCACCTTTCACCTCAAGTTACTACTCGAGTATGCAGAGTTATTTAGAAGAAAAACTTCAAGTCACTACTCGAGTATGTAGAATGAATTGGAAGAGAACTTCAAGTCATTACCCGAGTTAAGCTATGCAGAAAATTTATGTTTACTCGAGTATGTACTCGAGTAACAATGTTATTAAACTTGAAGTGCTCTCGGCCTTGAAATCCTGCCAACATTACTGGAGTGAAGCATCGAGTAACTTAAAGTTTGTTTGAGAGTTTACTCGAGTTGCTACTCGAGTAACTAATGAAGAAAAATGTACTTTACCCGAGTAAGTACCCGAGTAAACAGGTATTTCCAAAGGTTTGAATTTTTCTTTACTCCATGCACTACCCGAGTAATGTTATGTTTGCTTATTGACTTGTAGTATATGAAAGTTTTTCCGATGATAGTCGAGTATGTACTCAAGTAAACTTTAATGAATACTCGAGTAAATACTCAAGTATGTGTAACCCCCTGCCGTAATTATATCCGAAATATGCAATTAAAGTGAAATAGAGACCAATAAGAAACAAATAACATTTTACAAACCCATCTACCAGACGGGGTTTTCATAAATACCTTTCGAAATCATTCATAACCTGGTCTCACATTCACATCCCGAATACAATTACTACATAAAGATAAATCACATTTAAATATATCAGAGTACACAATATAATAATCCCGGCAATCCCGGTTTCCATATATTAACTCAAGCTTTATAGGGCACATTCGCCCATACAAGCCCTCATATGGGGATTACACAACAAATCTTAATACAAATAATCAAAACCTCATCCACATATATTCATCCAAATAACCAAATACAATTATCCAAATATACATCCCAACTAAGATAACCAACTACCAACTTCAATCCCGAAGGAGTCTTCATCGCCCTTAGCTGCTCGCTATATCCTTGATCTACTACCCTGTCTGAAAGGTTAGTAGGAGAGGGTGAGATTCTAGAGAATCTCAGTAGGATAACAATATCAATATGCACGTACGATACATGTTTAATGCATGACATGCTTGCATCACACAACTCATGATAACACAATGACAATTTGCAAGCTCAATGCTTCGAACAATATACCTATGGCCATAGCATAAATTGAAACATAGCTTCAAATTACACACAATTATGCAAAGCTAAGACATGCACCAACACACTAACACATATATCAAATACAAGCAGAAGAGATATGTTCCCTACACTCTTTCCACGTAAGCTCCAGCTCCGGCTACTCACGATCAGGGTGAACACCAAATACTATAACCAAACAAGGACATAGGGTTAATCCCTTTTTCCAATTCCTCAATATACAAACACTTAATGTTGGTAATCATTTAACACCTTTAGGTGGCTAATCAAAGCCTAAATATATGCCTAAAGGCTTGGGAAACACTTGACCAAAGATCACCTTTTAAAAGTCCAAAATGCTGATTTTTGGGGGTTGGACGCGGCCCACAAATCCACTGGCCGCGGCCAAGAAAATCCAGTTTCTTGGCTGAAATTCCACAAATCATAACTAATTCCACAAAAATCGAAATGAGGTGATCCCAAAGCCAAATGAAAGCTATTCAAGTCCTCTACACAGGAAAAATATTGGCCAATACTGGAAATCACCACATAAATACATAATTCCCCAAAACGCAAGACTGTCCCAAAACAGTGTTCATTTTCGACCTCAAACTTTGGACAGCCATAACTCACAGAAGACAAAACGAAATGGCACAAATAATGTGTCCATTTTGAAGCTTGGGATGTGAAATTTAAGATTGGAAAGTTTCATAATTGTTTGACTTCATTGGCCCAGTCAAAACGTCCACACAACAAGACTGCCCAGACAGAATTTACACTGGACAGAATTTCCAGTTTTGCAACCAATGTGTCTAATCCAATTCAAATCAATTCCAATGATTAAATACCACAACATGACACCATTTTCAACATAAAACAACATCCAATTCCACCATTCACATTCCACACGAAAATACCATAAAATCAGGGCAAATATCACAATTCTCAAAACTCCACCAAAAACCACAATCAATAGATCAAAAGGAAGCAAACACTCACATCTTCCTCTTTCCCAAACAAATTCCTTGATTCTTCATCTTTCCCAATTTCCACAAGCTCTAAAACACCTCCTTTCAAAAATCTAAAACCATAGAGATGAAGCTCTCATCAACATGATCAAGATTAGTGAAGAGGATTTAAGCATAAGAGGCCATTACACAAGCCAAAGCTCACCTTATTTCTTTCTCTTTCCTTCTCTATTTGGACGAACATGGAGGTTTTAGAGAGAGGGGATGAAATGATGAATAAATGAAGATGATGAAGAAGGGAGCAGATTTTTAGGGCAAAAAACCGTCCAAATAAGGGAGAGAGAAGAGAGGAAGGGTGTTGAATCTTTGACCCAAGATCAAGGGTCCAAATCTTGCCACTTGTCATGATCTTGATCCATCTTCATGAGCTCACATAGGCACTTGCACACATGATTCCACCCTTTGATCTCTACACAAATCAATCTCAACCATTGATCTTGAAGTTACCAATAAGTTCCTTCTTCGGTAACTGACCAATTGGTCGGTAACTTTACCGTTTTGCCCCTGATTATGGCAATTCCTCTTGAATCACCACCAAACACATTTTCTCATTCATTTTCTTTCACAATGCACCCTCCCCTCTATTTTAAGTCAATTTAGAGGTTAATCCATAATTGAATTTAAATACAGGGTTTCAGCGCTGCTCCCAACACATACGAATCACATCGGGTGCTAAATCACACCATAATCTCCAAAAGGGTTATTTATCACTAACTACATCCACTTTTGGAGTCATTATCCATTAATCGCAATTTGGGATCCTGCTAAACCAGGGCTTAGCAGTTCACTAATCTCAGGCTTATTCTCTAGCCTCAAGTCTCAGAATTCGGGGTATTACAGTATGCAAGTCCAGAAATTTAGAAATCATTCCAACGTTCATTGATTTACTTCCTATATAATTAACCTTTAATTGTATTAGTATTCTTAGCATATTTACAGGTAAACAATAAATAGATCTTACCAAATAAGGAAATTCAAATGTAACATTCAAATGTCACCTACCGCCACCTACTGCAAACGGATATTTTTCAAATACTGGAAAAGTCAACAGTGGCTGCGCACTCTCCAACGGATGAGAAGAAAATGTTCCAACGGTCACTACCAACACTTCTATATATGTGGGAACATTCAAATAGAGAAAAACAACAAGAACACACACACGAACGTATCATCAAGTTCATTACTCTGTTTTACTCATATTTGGAATTTTGTACTTCAGTGATTCTTATTCACTCTGTAAGAGAGATATTTCATTCAAACTCAATATTTGTTATTGAGATAACTTAAGGTTGTGGAACCTTGAGTTGGGATTGGATTACAAATTGTAACGGGGAGCGAGTGTCCAGGCAAAGGAACTTACTTGTACTGAGGTGCCAAGAACCCACTGAATCTTGGAAGTTATAGTGAAATTCTCAGAGAAGCTCTGAGGACTGGACGTAGGTCAAAGTGGTATAACTGAAAAATTCTTGGAATTGTAACTTTTAGGTGAATTTGCGCAAAATAATATGACTTTAGGTAACTGAATCATCCTTGGTGCTTGTTCTTGCTCGGTATTGTGCATGTTATGCTATATCACTGTTCTTTACAACAAAACAGATTTTTGGTAGATCAATTGGTTATGTATTGGTTCATGCACTTTCAATTTAGATTAGTTTATATTTGTTACTGGCATCATTATTATATGTTAGTTGTTTTGTATTTGTCACCCTGTTGAATGTAAACTTGCATGGCTTTGTATTGCTCATCCTTGTCACAAAACATTTTTTTGGTTCTTTTCCAGTAATGAGTTCGAATTGCTTGTGTGCGCTTGATAATGTCTTCTTCTTCGGGCATTCTTTGACTATCATTTGAACTTTATTGTTTAAGCTTTATGACAAGCTTATTTCTCCCTTTTTTTCACATTTGTCTTTCTATCTTTGTTACTAATTAATTCAATAGACATAGATTAGTCGTTAAAATTCATTCTCTTTTATTGCTTGACCACAATAAAGGTTAGATATGGATGTTTTTTGATTTAGTTATAAAGAATTACATGATCTCTGATAATCCAAAGGACTTGCTATTCCTAAGAATAGCTATTTATTTCTAATTTTATGATGTAATTAATTTTCCTTCATGGCAGATAATCACTAGATTTGAATCATATGAAGTAAGTGGTGCTGCAACACCTGCACAGCTCAAGAACTTTGCTTGGAAATGGAGAAGATCTTAGTCCTCTTGTTAGGCATGTTTTCAAAATGGAAGCATCGTTCTTATGATCCTTTAGGAGGTTTTTCAGTCTTATCTCATCAATCAAAATGTGATTGAATCCATAATGATGTGAAAGTATTGTATTTAAGTAGTGGAGCTTTGTGTCAAGTGTCAAGTGTAACTTGAAAATATTATGTTATGATGTAACTACCATGCCTAATTTGAAAATGACCTATTTTATGATTGGAGTGGCCTTCTTTCAAACTTATTTGACAAGCCAATGTACATTACCTTTTTGTATAGTTCATGGGTATTGATAATGATATAATTGTATTTGTTAATGGCAAATTGATTCAATATAGACTACAACTTCAATGCTTACTTTCATTATGTAGAATTGTTTCCTTTGTCTATGGTGCAAGATTATGAATTTCCAAGTTGTTCATAGCTTGATTGCACTTTCATCACAGCATGTAAACAAAGCTATATATATATATGGAGTTGAGTTATTAATGAAGGCCATTGAGTTGTTAATAGAGGCCTATGTAGTTGTTAGTCAAGGCCCTATGACTTGTTAACGGAGGTTCCTCGACTTATCAATGAAATGCCATTGAGTTGTTAATGGAGGCCCATGGAGTTGTTAGTCGAGGCCTTATGACTTGTTAACGGAGGCTCCTTGACTTGTCAATGAAAGGCCATTGAGTTGTCAATGGAGGCCTATGGAGTTATTAGTTGAGGCCCTATGACTTGTTAACGGAGACTCCTTGACTTGTCAATAAAATGCCCATTGAGTTGTCAATAGAGGCCTATGGAGTTGTCAGTAGAGGCTCATTGACTTGTCAATGATGATATTCCGGGTATGAAACTAAAAGAATTGTTTTCCATATTAAATTCATGGGTTAATCTAGAATTCTTTAGCCAAAAAATCATGGTGTGCTTTGGGGACAAAAATCAAAACTAATTGGAAAAACATAGAAGATACTCAATGGCCATATACTCAATGAGTTGTTAGTGGAGGCCCCTTGAGTTGTTAACATAGTTATGTTGTTATGCAGAGTTGTCAATGGAGGCCCGATAAGTTGTCAATGGAGTCACCTTGCATTGTTAGTGAAGGGCCCTTGAGTTGTTAACATAGTTATATTGTTATGAAGAGTTGTCAACGGAGGCCCAATGAGTTGTCAATGGAGGCACCTTGAGTTGTAAGTGAATGCCCCTTGAGTTGTTAATACAGTTATGCTGTTATGAAGAGTTGTCAATGGAGGCCGATTGAGTTGTCAATAGAGGCGCATTGAGTTGTCAATGGAGGCACCTTGAGTTGTCAATGTAGGCCTTTTGAGTTGTTCATACAGTTATGCTGTTATGAAGAGTTGTCAACGAAGGCCTAATGAGTTGTCAATTGAGGCACCTTGAGTTGTCAGAGAAGACCCCTTGAGTTGTCAATATAGGCTGATAGAGTTGTTAATACATGTATGCAAATATTCTTCAAGAAGCCAAATCCCCAGCACCTAAAGCTTTTAAGAACACTTGCAAACGGTAAAATGACCTAATTTCGGCCTATCTCTTAATTAAAAAATGTCCACATGCTTTTCATGAAGTAAAGTATCATAGTTTGTCGTTTGAAGTAATTCATAATATACCACATTTACAATTACTATGTAAAGTGTCATGAAAATAACTATGTAATTCATAAATTTTCAGAACGTCTTAAGTACAAGTTTGAAGTTGGTCAAACCCAAAAACCACTTTTCTTCATCTTTGCTAGAGATAACCCACTCTAATTAAAATGAATCTAAGAAAACAAGTTGCAATTTTCTCTGTCAAGACACAAATCCCTGAATTTTGAGAGAGTTAAGAACCTCATTATAGACTCATTTTGACGCCATATAAGGAAATTGATGGAAAGGAGGTTTTTTTTTAATGAAAAAGGGATTTCAAAAAAGTGGCTAGTGTAAGCCCCTAAACCATCTAGAAGTGAGGTACCCTTGCTGTTCCTTATTATAGTGCACCCCCTATTTGATACAAAGACAGGGCAAGGCTAAATCAATCTACTAACAAAATCCACCTTCTTGTAATAGTTTCTTTGTAATAATTAGTGCTTTGGAAGCAGTTCACAAAAATAAGCTCTTACAAAGCCTTGTCAAAGAAAGTGAGGACTCTTAGAACCAAAGAAAAATGCCATTACTCTAGAAATCCTGGGATTATCTCTACATATGTGTGAGGAAAGATAGTGTTTTATTTGTAGAAAATCATATAGGACATATTACTAGCCTAATAGAAGACGAACTAACATACCAATTCGCAACCAACGTGCAGCCCAGCTTTGAGACGGATCCATGACTGAAATTATCCTGTGAAAGGTAAGAAGGAAGGACATGTGTAATATCCCAAAAAGTGATTAAGGGCTAATGACTTCAAAAGTGGATGTAATTATTGTTGAATAAACACTTTTGAAGAATGTGTGATGGGAATTTGGATATTTTAATGATTCCAATGGATTCCTTGTGAAAATTTATGTGGGAATGATGTTTGGTATGAAAATGGAACCAATGGAAGCAAAGATGCAAAATCTAAAATTCTGTCCAGTGAAATTCTATTCTGGGCAGTCCGTTTGTGTGAACGTTTTTAATGAACAAATGGTATCTAAAAATTCTGAAATTTTCCAGTCTTATAGTTCACATCTCAAGCTTCAAAATGGACATATAATTTGTTCCATTTTGTTTTGTGAACTAGGAGATATAACTGTCCAAAGTTTGGGATGGAAACTGAACTCTGTTTTGGGGCAGTGATGAGTTTTATGTAATTCTGGAATTGTGTGGTGATTTTTAGTAATGGTCCATATTTTTCCTATAAAGAGGACTTAAATACCTTTCATTTGGCTTTGGAATCACCTCATGTCAATTTTTCTAGAATTAGTTATGATTTTTCAAAGTTTGGGCAGAAAATCTGCCAGAAAATCCGAAAATGGGAATTATGACATCATCTCATTAAAAGATGATGTCAGCATGGAATTACATATGTTATCATCTTCCTCAGCTCATTTCTGTCGCACACAGCAGCTGAAGCAAGAAAAAAAACGTGGAGAGAGCTTGGAGAAAAGAGAGAAAAAGAGGAAGAAATCTCGCAAGGTAAGCCGATTTCTCCGACGATCTAACTCCTAACGCGTATAACTCCGACTCTAAGCCACTCCTCTTTATTCTTTAAGGTTGTGAAGCTCAAAACTTGGTGTTTTAAAGAGGCTAGGGTTCAGCCAAATTTGGGAAAAGCTAGTGGGAGCTTGAGGTAACTTCCAAACTTTCGTATATTGCTTATTCTGGCTGCTGTGGGCAATTTAATCGGTGAAATTTCGCCGGATTGCCATTGGTTTTAAAGTTTGGAAATGATGTGGCCTAGGGGTTATGCTGCCCAAATTGGGTCTTAATGTTAGTTGTAACCTAATGTAATGGTTAATAAAGTGGTTAGGAGTAGAAAGGAACGCGTTTACGGAGCCGAAATCGTAAAACCCCGATTTTCCCTAGAGAACTCATAAATTTCGGCCAGCCCTAGAAATGGGTCTTAGAGTTGGATTTTCAATGATTTGATGGTTCCATTGAGTTCAGGGGCGAAAATTAGGTGGGGTTACAGTTGGGCACTTTTTCAAAAAAGGCCGAGAAAGCATAATTACGGAAACACCCCTAAAACCCTAAAAGTAGGGCTGCCAAGGGCAATTTCATAATTTTACATTGAATTTGATAATTCCGAGTCCGGAAATGGATTCCTTGGGCTGAAATATGTTAGGAAAGCCCATATTAGAATTTCGGGAAAAGTGCAACCGGACCGGATACGGCGGGCCCGGGCCGGGTCCCCGGGGGTATTTTTGTAAATTTTCATTATAGACTCATATAACCCCAAGTAACACTATGGAAGTGTCTAAATAGTGCATTTGGAATTGTAGGATTCGATATTTGCCACCCTCGTGAGCCAACTACGCCAGCGAACGTCAGAAAGGAACGAGGTAGTGACTTTTCTTTTGTACCATATATGATGCATTGTATGTGTGTTATATCATTGATTTGTAATGAATTCGTATGCTGCGACATCTGTAGATTTGTGTTAACACTGTCATTCCAATAGTCCCTGAGTAGCTAACAACGGTTCGGGTTAGGGCGGTGTGCCTTCCCGGCGGAGAAAGGGGATGAGGATGAGGTGTGATATATGTGATTATGTGAGCCGAAAGGCTATTTGTGGAGGCCGACGGGCCATTTGTGAAAGCCGAATAGCTGTATGGGCTATAAGGCTATATGTATGCACTGCCACGCCAATAGTCCCTGAGTAGCTAACAACGGTTCGGGTTAGGCGGTGTGCCTTCCCGGCGGAGAAAGGGGATGAGGGTGGAGTGTGATTTGTGGTGCTGCTGCTGTATGATGATTTGCTTACATGCTGTGTGCTTATGTGTGGTATAAATGTTTTGTTACTACTGGGATTCTCTTGAATCTCATTCTTTCCTTTAACTAACCTTTCAGACAGGGCGAGTGGCTCTAAGGAGAAGCGTACGACCCGGAGCGGTTAGAATCCTGTAGGGACATTTATTTTGGTTATGTTGGTTAAACTTGTTGGACAGGGTGTCTGTATATTATGTTGGTTGTAAAGAATAGTTGAACGTAGTTGTGTAGTCCCCTATATGGAGGTTATAAACCCTTTTTGTGTATGAATGGAACCCGGGGGTTGCCGGGATTGCTATTAGATATTCTGATATGAATGAATGTGAATTAACTGCACAGGTGATTATATTCGATAGTTGAACTTGAGACCGAAATAGGAAAGAAGTTTTGAAAATTTTATAAAGTCCCTACTTCACAGGGAGTTCTAAATGAGTTTTGAACTATTCGACGGTCTCTAAACCAATTTAATTACGTAATATCGAATTATAATTACGCTATTTAAGGCAGGGGGTTACATTTTGGTATCAGAGCTGTAGTTCCTGGCAAGGGTAGAGGTTGCTAGGATAGCTCCCTTAGTTGGTTTTAGGGATAGAAGATTATCTGTGAACGATTGTTGTGTATGCACATGTATGTTTATTGATGTGGACATATATGGGTTTTATGACTATTGTGCATACTATTTCTGCTGAATTAATGGGGCAAGTTGTTTGTAGAATGAAGAAAACTAGAGGACGCCCCAATATTCCGCGTGTAGACCCTGAAGTGGAGGTTGTTAATGAAAACCCACCGGATGCAATGCAAGAGCTTATGGGCCTAATTCGGGATCAGAGAGATATGATCACTGAACTGAGGGAAGAGCTCAGAGCTGAGAAGGCGAAGAACCAGGAAGGTCCGGTTCAATCCACTCCGGAGGAGACTCAAGAAGAGACTCGACATGAGGACACTGCAGAAGGATCAGCACGACCTCTGGAATCCCCACCTCGTGCTACCTTGAATCAGTAATCATATGGGATGCCACCCAGGGAGGAAAAAGACCTTCAGTATTGGGTCACCCGATTCTGCAAGCATATGCCTCTGGCGTTCAGAGGAAGGTTTGACCTTCAGGCAGCCGAAGATTGGTTGTACAGACTGGAGAAGATATTTGAGGTTCTGTGTTGCCCAGAGGAGGTGAAGCCACGGTTGGCAGTGTATAAACTCGAGGGGGACGCGGATCGTTGGTGGCGGAATATCGCCCTGACATTAAAGAGCAATGAAACACCATTGACTTGGGAACTGTTTCAACAAGAGTTCAACGAGAAATACTTTCCCAAATCAGTGCGGCTCGAGAAGGAGACAGAATTTCTCAACATCAAACAAGGGGATACAGAGAGCTTTGACGACTATTTGTCCCGTTTTGTCCGGTTGGCTCGGTACTCCTCTTACCTCCGGTTTAAAGATGATGAAGAATGGAGTTCTGATATGCTCATCCGCGGTCTGAGGCGAGAATTGAGAAAGCGATTGGTTACGAACCAATTCACTAAGTTCAACAAGGCTGTGGAGCAATGTCGAATTACGGAGAATAATCTGAGGGAGTTGAATCCTACCAGAGCTATTGGCCATCGCAGTAAACCCAGTAAGGGTAATGCTTCCCAGAAGCGGAAAGGCCAAGGATCCTCTTCATACAAGGGCGGTGATAAGAAGCCCTATCAGCCCAGAGACCGTGAGCCTCAGAGGGTTGTGACTGAGTGGAAATGCCCTCGCTGCAACAAAACGCATTATGGCCAAAATTGCCGGGGAGAATTGGTCTGTTTTAACTGTAAGCAGCCAGGACATTTTTCCCGAGATTGTCAACGACCACGAGTCGAGCAGAAACCGAGGACACAGGGCTGAGTGTTCGCTATGACCCACGAGGAAGCTCGTAAATCTCCTGAGTTGATACAAGGTAAAATCTCTATTAATGGCCATCTGTTGCAAGCATTGTTCGACTCAGGTGCAAGTCACTCCTTCATTGCTTATGATTGCGTGAAGCGCCTGGGATTGCATGTACATAAATTACCATTTGATTTGGTAGTGTCAACCCCGATGGGTGTTAAGGCTTTAACCACAGAAGCTTACTTGAATTGTGTCGTAACTGTGGAAGGGCACCAATCTGTTGTAGATTTGATATGTTTGCCGCTTTACCAATTGGAAGTCATTTTGGGTTTTGATTGGTTAACGGCAAATAATGTTTTGCTTGATTGTGGAAACAAGAGGATAGTATATCCTGTTTCTCAGAGGGTTGAAGCTGTGAATGCCGGTATGAATTTTCTTTCTACGGCTAAAGCTGAAAAGTATCTTAAAAAGGGTTGCCAGGGGTATGTAGTGTTTTTCTCAGTGCAAAGGGAAACTGGTGAAACTTTGAGTGATATACCCGTGGTAAATGAATTCCCTGAGGTATTTCCGGATGATCTAAATGGATTGCCTCCTGAGAGGGAAGTTCAATTTCCAATTGACATTATTCCTGGAGCTGGTTCTATATCTAAGGCCCCATACCGCATGGCCCCAAACAAAATGGCGGAGTTAAAGAAACAAATAGAAGATTTGCTTGAGAAAGGGTTCATTAGACCCAGTGTGTCGCCTTGGGGAGCTCCAGTGTTGTTCGTAAAGAAGAAAGATGGGAGTCTTCGATTGTGTATTGATTACAGAGAATTGAATAAGGTTACTATTAAGAACAAGTACCCTCTTCCCCGAATTGATGACCTATTAGATCAACTCTCTGGTTCGTGTGTGTTTTCAAAGATTGATCTAAGGTCAGGGTATCATCAGCTGCGAGTGAAAGCAGAAGATATTCCAAAGACTGCTTTCAGGACCCGATATGGTCATTATGAGTTCTTGGTGATGGGGCTAACCAATGCGCCTACGGTTTTCATGGATTACATGAACCGTATCTTTCGGCAATATCTGGATCAGTTTGTTGTTGTGTTTATCGATGACATTTTGATATATTCCAAGAATAAGGATGAGCATGAGCATCATTTGAGAATCGTATTGAATATCTTGTGCGAGAAGCAATTATATGCTAAATTGAGCAAGTGCGAGTTTTGGCTATCAGAAGTGAAATTCTTAGGCCATGTTATCTCGCAAGAAGGGGTCTCTGTGGATCCCAGCAAAGTGGAAGCAGTACTGAACTGGAAAAGGCCAGAATCTGTGGCGGAAATACGCAGTTTTCTGGGTCTTGCTGGTTATTATCTGAGATTTATCCAAAATTTCTCCCGTATTGCGTTGCCAATGACCAAGCTCACGAGAAAAGATCAGCCGTTTGTGTGGGACGAGAAATGTGAAAACTGCTTTGTGGAGCTGAAGGAGAGGTTGACGTCGGCACCTGTATTGATTTTACCCGATCCCAGTGTGACATATGTTGTGTATTCTGATGCCAGTGGGCAGGGATTAGGGTGTGTCCTTATGCAGCAGGGACGTGTGGTGGCCTACGCCTCTCGACAGCTCAGACCTCATGAATTGAATTATCCCACTCATGATCTGGAGCTTGCGGCCATTGTATTTGCTTTAAAGATTTGGCGTCATTACCTGTATGGTGTGACTGTGGAATTGTACTGCGACCACAAGAGTCTCAAATACTTGTATGATAAAAAAGAACTGAATATGAGACAGCGCCGCTGGATGGAATTGCTTAAGGACTACGACCTGGAAATAAAATATCATTCGGGTAGGGCAAATGTAGTCACTGATGCTCTGAGTCGAAAGACCGTTCTCGTTGCCGCTATGATGATACAAGAGAAGAAACTGATTGAAGACTTTCGTGATTTGAATTTGACAAACCAGATCATTTGTGACAATTACACTGTTTCTCAAGAGGAAAGTGATCTGAGAACTGAGATTGAAGAAGCTCAGAGGCAAGATGACTGGATACAGCGTAATATGACTCGAATTGAGCGGGGAGAAGTTCCAGGGTATGACCTATCGCCTCGTGGATTAGTTTGCTATCAGAAGAGAATCTGTGTTCCACTTCAGGCGGAGTTGAGGCAGAAGATTCTAGATGAGGCACACAAGAGTCGATATACTCTTCATCCTGGTATGACCAAAATGTACCATAACCTGAAATCTGTATATTGGTGGCCGGGTTTGAAGAGTGATGTGACGAAGTATGTAGCAAGGTGTCTCACATGCCAGAAGGTGAAAATCGAGTACCAGAGACCACCTGGTTTACATCAGAGTCCTGAGATTCCGGAATGGAAATGGGAAAGTGTGACCATGGATCTGGTTATGGGATTGCCCAGGATCAGGAATTTTGATGCGATCTGGGTAATTGTGGACCGATTAACAAAGTCAGCCCACTTCATACCAATCGATGCTGGTTACTCTCCGGATAAGCTAGCGGAGATTTATATCCGAGAGATTGTCAAACTTCATGGTGTTCCGAAAAACATCATTTCCGATCGAGATCCCCGATTCACTTCGAGATTTTGGAAAGCATTGCATGAAGCCTTAGGTACTCAACTGAGATTCAGTACGGCTTATCATCCTCAAACGGATGGACAATCTAAGAGAACAATTCAGACGCTGGAAGATATGTTGCGAGCTTGTGTTCTCGACTTTAAAGGAAGTTGGGATCGTTTCCTTCCACTGGCTGAGTTCGCTTACAACAATAGCTATCATGCGAGCATCCAAATGGCTCCGTATGAAGCGTTGTATAGAAGACGGTGTCAATCACCTTTATGCTGGAATGAGTTATCCGAAAGGAAGCTTTATGGGCCAGATTTGGTTGATCAAACCTCAGCACAGATTCGGATTATTCGTAAGAGGTTGCTTGCAGCGCAGAGTCGACAGAAAAGTTACGCTGACAAGAGGAGAAGGCCTCTAGAATTTGAGGTTGGTGATCACATATTCCTGAGAGTATCACCAATTACGGGCATTGGGCGAGCCATCAAGAGGAAGAAGCTAAGCCCGAGATATATAGGTCCTTTTGAAATCCTTGAGAGGATTGGGCCTGTTGCTTATCGAGTAGCCCTACCCCCGAACTTGAGCAGGCTCCATGACGTGTTTCATGTTTCCCAATTGAAGAAGTACCAACCGGATCCATCTCATATTGTTGAATATGAAGAAGTTGAGTTACAAGACAACTTCACATATGCGATAGAGCCAGAACAGATCATTGATAGAGAAGAACGACGGCTCAGACACCGAAGCATTCCCTTTGTGAAGGTGATCTGGAAGGGAATGACTCAGAGGGAAGCAACTTGGGAAGCAGAAGCAGATATGCGAAGACGTTATCCAGATTTTATGGCTCAAGTTGTGTGACAAATTTCGAGGACGAAATTTATTTTACGGGGGGAGAAATGTAATATCCCAAAAAGTGATTAAGGGCTAATGACTTCAAAAGTGGATGTAATTATTGTTGAATAAACACTTTTGAAGAATGTGTGATGGGAATTTGGATATTTTAATGATTCCAATGGATTCCTTGTGAAAATTTATGTGGGAATGATGTTTGGTATGAAAATGGAACCAATGGAAGCAAAATCTAAAATTCTGTCCAGTGAAATTCTATTCTGGGCAGTCCGTTTGTGTGAACGTTTTTAATGACCAAATGGTATCTAAAAATTCTGAAATTTTCCAGTCTTATAGTTCACATCTCAAGCTTCAAAATGGACATATAATTTGTTCCATTTTGTTTTGTGAACTAGGAGATATAACTGTCCAAAGTTTGGGATGGAAACTGAACTCTGTTTTGGGGCAGTGATGAGTTTTATGTAATTCTGGAATTGTGTGGTGATTTTTAGTAATGGTCCATATTTTTCCTATAAAGAGGACTTAAATACCTTTCATTTGGCTTTGGAATCACCTCATGTCAATTTTTCTAGAATTAGTTATGATTTTTCAAAGTTTGGGCAGAAAATCTGCCAGAAAATCCGAAAATGGGAATTATGACATCATCTCATTAAAAGATGATGTCAGCATGGAATTACATATGTTATCATCTTCCTCAGCTCATTTCTGTCGCACACAGCAGCTGAAGCAAGAAAAAAAACGTGGAGAGAGCTTGGAGAAAAGAGAGAAAAAGAGGAAGAAATCTCGCAAGGTAAGCCGATTTCTCCAACGATCTAGCTCCTAACGCGTATAACTCCGACTCTAAGCCACTCCTCTTTATTCTTTAAGGTTGTGAAGCTCAAAACTTGGTGTTTTAAAGAGGCTAGGGTTCAGCCAAATTTGGGAAAAGCTAGTGGGAGCTTGAGGTAACTTCCAAACTTTCGTATATTGCTTATTCTGGCTGCTGTGGGCAATTTAATCGGTGAAATTTCGCCGGATTGCCATTGGTTTTAAAGTTTGGAAATGATGTGGCCTAGGGGTTATGCTGCCCAAATTGGGTCTTAATGTTAGTTGTAACCTAATGTAATGGTTAAAAAAGTGGTTAGGAGTAGAAAGGAACGCGTTTACGGAGCCGAAATCGTAAAACCCCGATTTTCCCTAGAGAACTCATAAATTTCGGCCAGCCCTAGAAATGGGTCTTAGAGTTGGATTTTCAATTATTTGATGGTTCCATTGAGTTCAGGGGCGAAAATTAGGTGGGGTTACAGTTGGGCACTTTTTCAAAAAAGGCCGAGAAAGCATAATTACGGAAACACCCCTAAAACCCTAAAAGTAGGGCTGCCAAGGGCAATTTCGTAATTTTACATTGAATTTGATAATTCCGAGTCCGGAAATGGATTCCTTGGGCTGAAATATGTTAGGAAAGCCCATATTAGAATTTCGGGAAAAGTGCAACCGGACCGGATACGGCGGGCCCGGGCCGGGTCCCCGGGGGTATTTTTGTAAATTTTCATTATAGACTCATATAACCCCAAGTAACACTATGGAAGTGTCTAAATAGTGCATTTGGAATTGTAGGATTCGATATTTGCCACCCTCGTGAGCCAACTACGCCAGCGAACGTCAGAAAGGAACGAGGTAGTGACTTTTCTTTTGTACCATATATGATGCATTGTATGTGTGTTATATCATTGATTTGTAATGAATTCGTATGCTGCGACATCTGTGGATTTGTGTTAACACTGTCATTCCAATAGTCCCTGAATAGCTAACAACGGTTCGGGTTAGGGCGGTGTGCCTTCCCGGCGGAGAAAGGGGATGAGGATGAGGTGTGATATATGTGATTATGTGAGCCGAAAGGCTATTTGTGGAGGCCGACGGGCCATTTGTGAAAGCCGAATAGCTGTATGGGCTATAAGGCTATATGTATGCACTGCCACGCCAATAGTCCCTGAGTAGCTAACAACGGTTCGGGTTAGGCGGTGTGCCTTCCCGGCGGAGAAAGGGGATGAGGGTGGAGTGTGATTTGTGGTGCTGCTGCTGTATGATGATTTGCTTACATGCTGTGTGCTTATGTGTGGTATAAATGTTTTATTACTACTGGGATTCTCTTGAATCTCATTCTTTCCTTTAACTAACCTTTCAGACAGGGCGAGTGGCTCTAAGGAGAAGCGTACGACCCGGAGCGGTTAGAATCCTGTAGGGACATTTATTTTGGTTATGTTGGTTAAACTTGTTGGACAGGGTGTCTGTATATTATGTTGGTTGTAAAGAATAGTTGAACGTAGTTGTGTAGTCCCCTATATGGAGGTTATAAACCCTTTTTGTGTATGAATGGAACCCGGGGGTTGCCGGGATTGCTATTAGATATTCTGATATGAATGAATGTGAATTAACTGTACAGGTGATTATATTCGATAGTTGAACTTGAGACCGAAATAGGAAAGAAGTTTTGAAAATTTTATAAAGTCCCTACTTCACAGGGAGTTCTAAATGAGTTTTGAACTATTCGACGGTCTCTAAACCAATTTAATTACGTAATATCGAATTATAATTACGCTATTTAAGGCAGGGGGTTACAACATGGACAATTGCAAATGATAAGAGCCTTTGTCTAAACGAATGTACAATAGATGCAAATATAATAGGAAAAAAATAAAATGGGAAACCTGTCATTTTCCTTGAAATTCAATAACATGTTAAATTTATATTTGGTTTCTTCTCTAGTAGTAATAAATTCACATAATCTAGCTCTTTAAACACTAAAGAAAGCAGTCCTAATTGGTGAACATTTTCTGGGTTTGGAGAACTCGTACTCTAGGTTTGGAGAAATAAACAGGGGGTTAAATGGATGAGCTGGGAAAGCACAAAAATAAACCACAAACTGAATGATGTCCTCAATCAACCACAACTCTCATTCTCATCAATTCAAAGAAATTATTGTAATGAAGTTCTCAAAATTGAAACATGAAACACTTGAAATCCCAGCAACCAGCAACCGAGGAAAATAAAGATGGAAGGAGGTTTATGTGACTTACTTTGATCTAGATCTTCAGTTGAATCTGAGTTCGACCTTTTCTTCCTCTCCTTCTTCTCATTCAACATTGCTTCCTTTGGTTCTCACTCTTGACTTGACTTTATGTCCAGTCATGACAAGGAGGGAGGCGAAGGCGGTCAAGCAGAAGCACAGACGGAGAGCGACGAAGCCGGAGCGAGAGCGCGATCGATTTAGGATGTTCATTCCGTTTTTCACGCCCTTTCTGAATTTTACGCCATTTTTCCATCCCTCTCTCTATTTATCTAACATGGGTATCTTGGACTTTTGGCATTTTTTATTTATTATAAAATGGTCCCATGGGACTTGAGAGTAATTTCAGAATTTCCTAGAACCATTTCTTCGTATATTTGCTTCCATGGGACTACAGTGTAATTCTCCCTTGAATTTATTTATATTTATTTTTGTATTTAATAATTTACAACATTCTTATTAAATATTAAATCTCAAAACGTAGAGGAAGGTCTCCCAGTTATTGGAGAATCCTATGAACAACGACAAAATCAGAGATTTTACTCGCTTTTTCAAAAATGTACATCTTGTTTGTTCTCTAGACGGGATGCCGAAGGAGAAGGATTCAGTGAAATAGTGATCAGAGACGAAAGAATGATATGGAGGCTAAGGCCAGAGCTCCCGCGAAGATTGCACTCTCCGGCGAACGCGCTGTTGTGCGTGATCCCGTTTCCTTGGACCTTTGAATTTAATTCAATCTGACCGAAATCTTCTTTGGGAACAAAACTATTATGTGCATTTTAGTACTGCTCTTCATCGGAGTTCAAATGTCTTTTTGCTATTTAGTTGGATTTTCTACATTCACCGAATTTAATTAATATGACTCTGTGCCATGCTTATTGAAATTAGGAAGATGCTACGCTGCTCAAGCATTCAATATGATATTTCTGTCAGAATGAATTTATTTATTCGGCACTAAACTGCTAACATTATTTCTTTAGAAATGAAAACAATTACACTAAATTTTTGGCTAAACAATTCTCTGAATTGAGTTAAATTGTATTCAAATCTGGATTCTAATTCATTTTGTGAATATCCTCTTTCAGAGAACGACGATATGTTGAAACTCCAGCTCACGGACATGGGATTAGAACTTTCCTGGCCAATTAGTTGAATTGCAGAAGTACTGCCAGAATCAATTGCAGCGCTAGTTGAAGAACAAAATATTCCAGAGGCAACAATTGGTCTTGCTTCTGGAGTTTCAGCCTTTCTCTGGCTGAACTCATCTATTTAACGGTGTGAATCCAATTTCAACTGTTAAATTCCTCTATTTTTTCCCCTTTGTTGTTCTGCTTTTGTGCTCCCAAAGCGTAGATTTAAGCCTGCTACAGTGGTTGTTACATCTGAACTTCCTTTGATTCTGTTATTTTGGATGTGAGTGACCAAAGATGGTGGAGAAAAGGAGCTTGAATTGGTTAATGAATGGGATTTTGAGGGTGAGAAGATTATTCATGGGAAGCCATCTGGAATTGACAACACGGTAAGCACTTATGGTAAGGCTTAGCAATGTAAGACGATTCTACTTCTGACATTTCATTGGTGGAACTTGTCTTTCTGTATTTTTTGGTGTTTCAATAACTACTATTTGAACCTTTGAATCTTTCATATGTCGTTGTTGATGAAAAAACTTACCTGCATAGAATGAATTTGAACATAATGTGTGGGCTTTAGTGGATGACCCCAACAGTCTTACTTTCAGTTATCATAAATGATCAAGATTAGAATAAGATTTCAAGGTGAAACAGCTACTATTGATCCTGACTTGTACAAGTGAATTAAATAATAGTGTTTGGTGGGGAAGATCTCTACTCTTCTTGGATGAATAAGAATTAAATTAAATTGAAATAGTGTTTGGCAGGGGAACTCGATTTGTTTTTATAGAGTTAAGATGTACTGCGTCTACATTGTTAACATTTCTTGTAGTAGATGTCTTAGATTTGTCTCATTTTCAAGACAAGTGAGTTGTTGCTATTGATTTTTGGAAATGACTCAGAAATTAGTATTATTATCACTTGTCAGGCAACATGATCAGCTTCAGATCTGGTAACTTGACGCTTATGATGGCAAATATGCCATTTCAAATGCTCATAGCTAACACCCAAGTAGGGAGAAACACTAAGGCTTTGGTGGCTGTTGATGCTATCAGGGAAGAATTAGCTCAGATTATCCAGTCACCCACACCAGATGATGACCCCTATGTCGCTGGGAAAGAAGGGAACATAGAAGAGCTTATGGTTACGAATCAAGGTTTGTTAATTTGCCTAGTGCTTCTGAGGTTCTCTGCTCTATTTCGGTTTCTCATTTGTGAACATAAGCATGTCATGGCGTGTATGCATAGTCATATCTAAGTGCATCATAGATACAACTATTACACCCACACAAGCATATCTAATGGAAACAGTGAAGACTGATGATCTCAAGAACTTTTGGGCCTTAAACCATAAGATTTTTCTCAATTTTCTCTTCATCAATTTTCCTGCCAATTTGAAAAGAGTGCGGGTTCGACCTATTAAGTGAGCCTTATACATCATCACATATCTCCAAATTGACAGGAAGGAGGAAAGATTAAGGGATCCAATCTCAAAGTTCAAATGAATCTTCATTTTATCTTTTTTACAATCCTTCAGCACATGGTCAATCTCCTTTACACATCTGAATCTTACAATCTTGTCCTGCTTTTTGGCCTTTTACTTCATTTGCTGCAAGTGTGTAAAATTTTATGGCTGGGAGAAAACTCCTGGATGATTAACGCACTGAAAGAGTGTGTTTGGCAGATAGATGTATTATGTATAAACTGAGCAAGGAGCCTTTGTTACTATATCCTCCCCATCTATTATTGATTTCTTCTTCTTGCCGCATAAGTTAATTGCGTTGAAGTGTCTTGATATGGATTTTATTTAGAAATCAATGTTTCTCACGTTTCTTCTTACTGGCAAGTCATCAATAGTGCTTTCAGGAACTGTTGTTGAGATTTCCTTTGGGGTTCCATCCTGATTCTTTTTTACATATCAATTATCAATGAATCTTTCAAGTAAATAGCATGAAAATATGTGCTTCTTTGTACCATCATGTGCCTCTACTTGTACTTTATTATATTTTTCATGTTTATGTCCCCTGCATATTTTTCGGTTTGACCTAGTAGCTTTTGTTACTATCTTATAATCATTATGGGACTGTGTGGCATGGGGGATTTGGAGAGGAGACGAGGAGAAGTAGAATTTTCTTGAGTTGGATTTAAAAAGTTGGAGAAGTGGCTATTTGGCATCTTTAAAGTTTGTAGTGCTACCACTGTCCAGATATTCCTAGATTATCTAAGCTTCTAAACATTGTCAGTAGATATTGTCCAAAGGCCAGAAAAATCTCAGTACTTCTCGTCATCTTCTTCTTTCATTGCTTATAATAATATTATTGTCTCTACAACATTTTTTATTTCTCGTAATGGTTTTGAATGTCAACATTATGCAATCTTCATACATATGCATATATATATATATATATATATATTTATTTATTTACATACACACCTCCTAGTCCTTATATGCTTATCTTGATTAGAATTTTTTATTTTGTCCTAAATATATGTATTGTTTTAAATTTCTAAATTAACATGGAAATTTTATCTTTCTTCCCTTGATCATTTATATATTTTTTTACATGTACACACGTAGTTCCACGACCTTACTTAACTTTACACATAACTCACATCTCTTAATGTTTCTACCTTCAAAAGGAAATCCGGCTCAAGTAATTAATACAGTGGAGCCTAGCTGTTATGTTGCCATCTCAGCAGAGCAGAGAACCACAAACGAGATTTGAATCGCAAATATCAACCACACATACTTCAACCTTTCACAATGGTCCCACCTGCATGGCCTGCAAGGCACGTGACGTGAGGTTAGAAAATTATATTCCTGGAATTAGTGGATGAGATTCTATTGATGTTGACTTTAACTCTCTTGCTTCCTATCTGTTTATGGTTATAGCTACATGAGACAGCAAAGTATAACCAACCTTTTTAATGACATAACTACCCTACAATCAGGAAGAGCATAGAGTCTGCAAATACAAATATAATCACCGAACTAGAAAGATGAAGCATGCTAAGGCCATCATGGTGGGAAGAAGAAGCTTTGACAGAAAAAATCTGTCCGGTGGAATATTATCTGGCGGAAAGCATAACCAATGTGTCATTTTACCCGCCAATGTCCCTATGGTTGCTGATTCTTTCGAACGAAGAAATAAAAAATGGTAATTAATCCTCTCCCTAAAAGTATCTTGCATCCAAAATTGGAAAAAAAATGTTTCTTTATCTGTTCTTCTTCTATTGGTATTATTCTCTTTCTGTGATGGTACCCTAAAAAACGGCATTTTTTTGCTGGATAATGTCCCCTTGATGAGGCAGGATTGCTCGGGCGAATTCGGCTCCTGATTTGATCATACAAGTTGGAGATTCTAGCTTTCATTTGCATAAGGTGGGTTTAACTAATTCACCTCTTGAATTCTCTGGAAAATTGGAGAATATTTTCTTCAATTAAGAGATCAGATGCTATAATTTAGTTCGATCACAGTTAAACAAAACAAATACTCCTCCAATCCTTTATGCAAGAACCATTTACCTTATTTGATTAGATTTATGTAAAGCAGTTAAGTTAATACATGTTTTTTCTAAAATACCCTTGTTTAAAACTAAAAGAAGGTGGCCTTTCAAAAAGAATAGACTTAGGTTGGTTTATAGATTTCTTTTAAACTGACTTTTTTATGGACTCCAGAATGATTTTTTTTTTTTTACTGTAATGAGAGATGCTTGTTTATAGATTTAAAATGAATTTTTAATTCGTAGAATTTTGATTTTTTACCTGACTATTATTCGAAGAAAAAGACCCAATCACTTTTAATAAGTAACGGTATAAAGTGTTTTCAAAATTATTTATTAAAAAACAGTAAACTTTCTCTAAGTGTGGCATTAATGAATTTCTCTACAGCAATGAACATCATTCACTTCAGATGATACATGGATAAATTATTATACTATTGTTGACAATAGGGATATTTTAGAAAAATTATGTTAAAAATAAGAAATTGATATTACATTTAGAACGAAGATCAATTTCCCAGTTAGGTCATTCATTAAGGACATGAAGAGTACTTGAATCAACTCCTTGGATCCGTCTACATTATCATAGATAGATTAATTTAACTTTGGCCAGTGATACCCCTTTTAAGTTTTACTTCATTATAACACTACAATGGGAGATTTTCAACTCTTCCCCACTAACTGCACCTGCGTTTGGTTATTTCCAGCTTCCTATGGTCTCAAGAAGTGAATATTTAAATAGGCTCGTGTTTCATAGGTGTAGCAATAATAGAGAGAGTAGTGCAGGTGACGAAATCCACAAAATCCAAATGGAAAACCTTCCAGGTGGTGCAAAAACCTTTGAATTGGTGGTGAAGTTCTGTTACGGATGGAAAATTGAGATAACAGCCAGCAACGTGGCATCACTCTATTGTGCTTCACATTTCTTAGAAATGAGCGATGACCTCGAAAAAGGCAATCTCACTTCCAAAACAGAGGCTTTCCTGAGCTTTCTGATGTTATCTTCATGGAAAGAAACCGTCCGTATCCTTAAATGCAGCGAACCCATTTCCTCTTGGGCGAAGGAGTTAGACATAGTGAAGCGCTGCTCCGAAGCCATTGCTTGGAAGGCTTGCATTAACCCAAAAGCATTCAGTTTTGAATATGAATATGCAGACTTCTTCAATAATGTTCGACCAGGAAGAAAAACCAATAGCTCAGAAGAAGATGAGAACAGATCAGATACCTGGTGGTTCGAAGATGTAGCACTCCTTCGGATTGATCACTTCATCGAGGTGATTCAGTGTGTTAAAAGACGAGGAATGAGATCGGATCTAGTTGGATCATGCATTGCACATTGGACAACCAAGTGGCTTTCACAAGTCACGTTAGGACTAGAGAAGGCAACGACGAATCCCAATAAACAACACATAACCCACCAGTTACACAGAGTAATAATAGAATGCTTGATTAGGATACTTCCTTCCGAAGAAAACTCTGTCGCTTGCAATTTCTTGCTTCACCTGCTCAAGGCAGGGGTGATGCTGAAAATAAACCTCGACCTGTTGAGCGTGCTCGAGAAAAGAATAGCTCTCATGTTGGAGCAATGTCATGTCGAAGATCTCTTGGTGAAGAATCAATTAGGAGACAAAAATAATGATTCTATGTTGTACGATGTAGGTGTTGTGCATCGGGTGTTGCAGTTTTATGTTTCTTACATGTTTACTGATAGTGCAGCTAAATTTCATGTTGTTGGGAGGTTGGTGGATGGCTATCTAACACAAGTTGCAAGGGATGAGAATCTCACAGTGGAAAGCTTCCAATCACTTGTTGAAGTTTTGCCACAAAATGCTCGTTGCTGTGACGACAGCCTGTATAGAGCCATTGACACGTACCTTAAGGTATAGACAATACTCCCTCTACGTAACATCCATTTATTTGATTTGATTAGATTAAGGAAGTTGATTAAGGTGGTTAATATGAGGTATTTTTTCTAAAACACCCTAATAATCTTCCTTACTTCATTTGATTTCTCTCTTATTTGATTATTGTTGGGAGAGCATTAATAGGGGTAAAATTAGTAAAAAATTGACAAATGTGGGAAGTAGATTTTACATTAAGGACTAAGATCAATTCCCCAATTAGATCTTACATTAAGAATCAGAGAAGTAATACCTCCAGTCCTAGATATAAAAGCTAGTTGAGGAGTTGGATTTAGTTTAAAATATAATACTGCAATCAAATTTATTCTTATATTTACCATTTTTTCTCTAACTTGTACCTGTTGATTGTGCTTGTTAAGGGAGTTTACAAAGGGCAATTTCAATGTAATTGAATTAAGAGCTTATGTTAGGAAAATCAATAGAGATTTTTGACAAACAACTAATTTAACAAATTTCTTTAGTCTGTCCAAATTAGTTAAATATATCTTATATTAAGGACCGGTGGCGGTATTTATTCGATTTCCATTTTTTTTCTCCTCCAAGTTGTGGGTTAAAAGTTGAGAACTGAGGGTTAACCCAAATTTGCAGGCACATCCAGATTTGACAGAAGAAGAAAGAACAAGGGCATGTAGAGTGCTGGAGTATCATAGATTATCAGAAGAAGCACGGGAGCATGTGATGAAGAATGAGAGGCTGCCATTGAAACTGACAACGAGATTTGTGCTTTTAGAGCAAGTGAGCATGACAAGGTCAATGACGACAGAGAAGAATTACCGAAGAACAAGCACTCAGACGATCATTAGAGTTAGCAAAGATTTTGAGAATGGATGCTCGTCGAATGCCCAGGAGATACAGACCATGAGGAACGACATGGAAATGGTAAAGTCACAGCTCAAGGATCTGCTTACCTCCAAAATAAAGCTTCAAAAGCAGCTCAAGAGATTTGTCAGTTGAAATTTGATGACCTAAACGGGTTATTAAATTCGTTAGGATTGACATAATGTTGGATAATTATAATTTGTTTTTATTTTGGCTTTGGTTCTTACAGTTTTAAAACATAAGTTTTGATCCTTCAAATTTCTTTTTGTCTGAAACATAAATTCTTGCAGTTTAATAAAAACCTAGTCCTTTTTGCTTTTGAGGGACCAAATCAGGCAAATCTTGTAATTTAAAATAATAAGAATTAAAACTAAAATGAAAGTAAACTAAAAGGATCAAACATTATATTTACTTAATTGGTTAATAAAATGAAGTCAACTTATCTCTGATACACTCATATTATGTATTCCTATGATCATTAAGTCCTGCTAGCTTACTCATTTGGTCATAATTATGGTCATTTCACACGTCTCGCACCAATTAAAAAACCTTAGCCCTTTGCTCTAAAATTTAACAATTTTTTCACTTTATTCCTATTTAATATATAATGTGCCATATGAAAACAATTATAACATAATAATAAATAAAATTTATATATATATATATATAATTGCACATTCATGTGAAAAAAATTTAATAACGTGACTTATAAATATGATCAAAATAAACTTTCACTCTCTTCTCTATAAAGTTTATTATGTATTAGGGATAAAGGTAAAATAGAAAAATGGAAACAATATTATTCCAAAAATTTTCAGAGGAAAATCCCATTAAAATATAATCAAAAATGAAAAAAAGACAAAATGGTGATGTGGATTGTTGAAATCCTAGTTCAGAAACTTATTAGGAATTTGATATTCAAAATTGTGACCAAAAGATGAAAATGCCCCGAGTTAAGTTAAAAAAAAAAATTGGATGCACTCTATCGAGTTAGAAGATTGTCAGATCAGAAAATTGTCAGATGTGGGATTGTCATATTGCTGAGCCCTTTTGGCTTAGCGAAGAGGGAACGTTGGTTTCTTGGCTCAGCGAAGAAGAGGGGCTTCGATGATGTTTGAAGTTGGAAGGTGGTTGATGGTGGTGGGAGGTTGCTATAGCCCAATGAAGAGGAAGGGAATGATGGTTTCTTCGCTGAGCTTCGACGGCATTTTGTAGAGTTGGAAGATTGTCAGATCGAAAGTTGTGAAACAAAAAAGTAAAAATCGTTAATGTAAAAGTATTGTTAACATAAATACATGTGTTATTATTGGTCCCCCCAACTTGTTAATTTCATACTTTTCCCTAGGCATCTATTGGATTATTAGATAGGAAGTTGTGAAACAACAAAGTCAAGTCACTAATATAAAATATGGTATTGTTAATATAGAGACATGTGTTGTTATTGACCCCTAACTTGTTAATTTCACACTTTTCCCTAGTCATGTTAAGTCGTTAATGTAAAATATGGTGTGGTTAATATAGAAACAAGTGTTGTTTTTTACCCCCCCAACTTATTAATTTCACACTTTTCCCTAGGCATGTGTTGGATTGTCAGATAGGAATTTGTGAAATAAGAAATTGAAGTCATTAATGCAAAATATGGTGTTGTTAATATAGAGTCAGAAGTTGTTATCCACCCCCCAAACTTGTTAACGTCATGGCAAACATCAGGGTATTTTTGTCTTTTGATCACAATTTTCAATCCCATATTCCTACTGACACTCTGATTTGGGATTTAAAAAATTATCAGCACCATTTTGTCCTTTCCCAATTTTATTTACATTTTTCTGGAATTTTCCCAATTTCTTTATTATTAAATCAAATATTTTTTTTTAACCTAAGATTGTTAAGATCCTAAAGGCGGTTTTGCATATAAGTTGACGGCCGTTTAATGTTATATACCCCACAATTGACAACTGGCTTATCCGTAGGGCATTAAATCAATATCGTGCCATCAATGCATTAGATTGAGAGCAGGAGATCAAGTATGGCCAAAAAAAAAAAAAAGAATCATTATATAGAACATGAAGTGGTGGCCACTGCAAGTCCCCTAGCCTCAGGAGCGGGTGCCCCTAATTACCTCATTTCTCCATTTAATCTCTCCGGATCAACTTTCAATAGTTGACATTAATTAATATTTTATAATAATACGTTATAATCTTAAATAATTAAAAAATACATAAATAAATTTAAACTAATTAAAATTTAATATAAACATTTCAAAAGTGCAAGGGATCAAAAGTAAACAAATTTATAAAATATTTTAATAAAAATTTACTGTGTTAACTACTATTTAGATATAATTTTAAGAATTTAAATTTATTATATGTATTTTTGTATTAATATTATAAGAATATTCTTATAAATTATTACTCTTTCCAATCTTTTTTATAATCAACAACTACACAAATCACACAAAATGAACCAGTCCTTGTTCTACACATACCTTTATTTATGAAGATGATGAGTGGGAAGGAAAATGAGTGAAAAAAAAAAAGATGAGAGAAAATGAATGGGAAAAAGAGATAAGAGACATGAAATTAATTGGAGATAAAATGGAAAGAATGCATTAAACTTTTAGACAAAGCAAAATTGTTGTTTATATATAGGATCGAGCCCATGAGAAAGAATGTTGCTTATAAATAAGATTGGAGGGAGTGAATCTCAACCATTAAAAGTTGATCCAATAATGGAAGCAGTAAATGGAGAGAGGAGTAAATGGAGAGATACCCTAAAAAAGCCATGGTGACAGGTGGCAGAAGGAGGCGTCTACGTGTCATGGTGTGGATCAAGCTTTGCACTAAGCTCGTTAATGAAGGAGGTGATCTCAATTTTCAACTGATAAAGGGCCTATTTGTTTCTGTTTTCTGTTTTTTTCCAAAATGGTTTTATAAAATTGTGTTTAAAAACAAGTTTTGAAAACAAAAAACAAAAAAACAAAAAAATTTGTTTGGATACTTATTTCAAAAAAGTTGTTTTAAAACTGACATGGCAGCAGCCATCACCACCAGTAGTGTGATGTTGATAGTGAATAGGTGGCGGCCCCGAAAAATAAAAAATAGAAAAACAAAACAAGAAAGCAACTAAAAACTATTTTTGTTTTTTAGTTTCTAAAAACATCTTTTTTAAAAATTTTTTTAAAAAAACTTATTTGAAAATAGTTTATCAAACAAGTTTTTTAGTTTTAAATTTCTATTTGACCATAGAACATGTATTATCAAAATTATCACATGTAATTGACCTAACTCATTAGATTGATAAAGATGAAGGAGGGCTTCCTTGAACCAAGACAATAAAACAGAAGAATGCATCAAAGGATTTCTTATATCTAGCAAACCAAATCAGATAGCTTTTGCTAAAGGGCACTAGAAGAAGATATATGAGCCAAAGGTTCATCCATGTCACAACCAAATTGATAGTAGCCACTAATATTCATATGATGTCTTTGACGAATGTCTATAGTAGGGAGGGCTCTCTCAAGTAATTACTAGATCAACAAAAGAAATTTTTGCATAAAAGGAAACTTCCAAAACATCTTCCAGAGTGCATTATCAATAGGTTGAGTTCTAGATGCCTGATTTAAAAGAAACTGAAAACCATCCTTGACTTTGTACAAATTAGAACTATTACCTTGCCAAAATATTTTATCCTGTGTATTTAGGAAGGTTAGAGGAATGCTAATGGTTTTTTTGTGCAATCTAAGGGGGGTTAGAGATCATAAACCAATTAATGGTTTAGCTAACAGGATTCCAAGAGGGGGAAACATGCATCGGCCACCATAATCAGTGGTTGAGTGGAATAGAAGAGCCATTACCCACTTGCCATTACAACTTATCTAAAATAAGATTAGAGCATTCTGTAATACCTTTCCAAAGCCATGCAGAATTATAAGACAGCTTGATGATTGAGTCAGAATGGAGATCAAAATATTTGATTTTGAATGTCTGCCCTAATAGAGATGAAGGCTCTACTGAAAGAATTCACCAAAGCTATTTGGCTAGAATACCTGATTAGCAAACCTAAAAGGCCTTGGACCTAAGCCACCCCTATCCAATGACCGAAAAAGAGAGTCTTTGTGAAGTAGATGAATCTTCCTTGTATTACTATTAGTTCTCCAAAAGAAATTAACATAGCAAGAGTCAATTTTATCACACACATATTGAGGGAAACTAATACATGAAAGCACATGAGTGTTCACAGCCGCTAATGAGGATTTAATCAAAGTTAGCCTTAAAGCTTGTGAGACAAGCTTAACTTGCCATGCACTGGTTCTTTTCTCCACAGAATTAGTAACTTGTTGATAAATGACATCTTTACTTCCACCAGGGTCAATCCAAGTCCCAAGATACTTCCCCAATTTGGATTCAAATCGAAGCCCTAATAATTTGGATAAGGATGTCTTTCAAGAAAAGGGGACATTGGGGCTAAATACAAGAAAAGACTTGCACTTATTCCAATATGACTATCCCGACCACAATGCATATATGTTCAAGACCATCTTAACAAAATACAAGTTTGAAGCATTACTCTAAAAAAAGATTAGAGAATCATTAGAATATGACAGGTGTGAGATAGGTTGAGCCTGTTAATAAATTTAAATGCCTTTCCAAAGCCCTGATGTAATATACTGAAATATGAACACTCGGTATTGGTTGTAATTATAATTAGTTGGAAGAAGTTCACAGTGCCAAGTACATGTGTATGAGACCATTTTCCAATAAAATAGACATTTTGGAAAAATTCTGTTAGTTAATTCTTAAAGTAATAATTAAATAATTAAATAAATTAATTTTAATTTATGTGGGACCATAAAAAATGACACCTCATAGGTGGACCCGGGGAAATCCCTTGACTTTCCTTCCCCTGATAAAGTGGACACACGGCGCCATCTTATGGTGGAAGTAGAAACATGTGCTTTTGACTTTTATGTTGGTGCAATCTCCAAGTGACATGTCCTCTCATTGATAAGTTACCTTTTACTTTATGTGTTGGCTAAATGAGAGCGTGACACTTGTCCCTTTATGATGATAAAGTCACTTTACCTTTTGAGTTGTCATCACTAGAGGATGCCACCTTGCCCTGAGCCGGAAAAATTCACCGGTCTCTGATCCAATCACCTGACTAACTTTGCTGAACACCAAATATGGGAGCCAGGGAAAACCATCAAACCAGCCCTTTTCCTGACAAGTTGGATGGCTAAAGGCATGAGAAAAGAGCTGGGACCCACTTCATTAAAGCAAGTGACACGTGTCACCGAACCATTAGATCACTAGACAAATGACACCACAACATTTTGACACTTGGCATCACTTTTTCAAGACTCCTCCTAGCCCTATAATTTTCAGCTAGCACTAAAAAGTCAGGAACAAATCAGAGAAAATAGAGAAAAATTGGAAAAGGAGATAGAAAGGGTGAATAGTAACACCAAAGAACTTTAATCCAATGAAACACTACCGCATTGGCGCTTCCTCTCAAAATACCCTTCACAAACCTTCTTTTACTCATCTCAAGCTTTATTTATACTATTTTGGATTTTCATTTGGAGGTGTCTGGTGACTTCTTTCTTGACAAAGTACTACCAGATTTTGAACCGGTTGCTGAAACACGTAGAGGTTAGCATAGGCTTCATTTTGAACCAATTGGTTTGTTGTTTGGATGAGTTTTCATGAGGGTGGGGTACTGTTCATATTTCAGCTATGGGGTGTTTGAAGGTTTAATCATGGTTTAATCATGTATTTATGGTTAGATGATGATTTACGATGATATTGGACCAAGTTGTTAGATAAAATTCTATTTTGGTAATTTTGGCTTGCAAGGGGTATGTTCGATTAGTGCTATAAGGGGCTGGAACTTTGTAATTTTGATGATTTTGACATTACCATTATGTTTAAAATGCGAAACTGTGTAGGGGAATAGCTCCTAGTTGTAATTCTAGATCACTCGAAATATATATTGCAAAACTGTAATTCTGCTATCATTTTTTGTGTAGGACAGTCTATTTAATGACGTTTTTAAATAAGTGATGTCCAAAATTTGTGAAACTTTCTACTTTAAAAGTAGAAATGTCAAGCTTTAATTTGATATGTCATTTTTGTCATTTAGATGTGTGTGTTGGGTGTTCTGTATTTTCAAAGTTTGGTCTGGAAAATTGGTGAATTCTGGGGTCAGTGATAAGTTAAGTGAGATACTGTATTAATATGCATCCAAAAGTGTAATGGCTATATTTTATTCCAAAATTGGATTGACTAAGGGTCACATAGCCTTTGAAATCATCACAATTAGACATCTGCACAATTAGTTATGAATTTTCAAAGATTAAAGAAAATTCTGGCATATTTGAATACAAGTGTGAAAATGAAAAATATAATGGCACTAGGTAATTAAGTGGAACTTTAAGGGTGAAGTTAATCAACTTGGGATAGTTGGACCACTTTGACTTTGCTTTTGGCTTAGTGTGTTAGCCTTAATGACAACCAACTTAACTAATTAGATTATGTAAGTATTGGATGAAATAATAACCTATCGTCCATAAATTCTAATTATAAGACCTAACAGCTGTCAGGAGCTTAAGACTTGCCCGAGCTCAGAGAGACGGTTGGATATTACTCAAGAGAAACGACTAGGTAGTAACCTTGTCTTTCATATATTATAAGATACATTGCATGTTTTATGGATTCATCATGAATTGTCTGACATATTTTGATTATGCAGGGTGGTTGCCCAGGGCCTATTGCACGAGTTGACACTCAGGCCAATATAATGTTCGGTGATGCACGAGTGGGTGCTCGGGGCCTCTTGCACAGGTTACACTCAGGGCCATGTGTTATACCTAGAGCTCTAGTGATATGTTGAACAACATGTTATGCACTGAATGCTGTTGTGATAATTCTGTTATATGATAACTATATGGCGTGCTCTGTGATTTTGTATCTATATGATTGACTATCTACTATGACTGAGATTCTTTTAAATCTCACTCTTTTTTATAAACAAACTTATAATACAGGCTAACAGCTCGCGGCGTAAGAAGGTAAATACAGATAGCTAAAGAAGGGGGCAGAAAGACTTTAGTTTATTGTTGGTTGTCTGTTTTTGAGTATTTTGGATATTTTAGGAACTGTATATGATGTACATAACTATGTAAGCCTAACAACAGTACAATAGTAGAACCAGTAGCTTAGTAAATGAACAATGACTAAATATTGAGATAACGCTACCGATTGACAAAGAAACATTAACTAATGAACACATCATGAGACTTAAGTAGAGATATGCTCATGTACTCTGATAAAATGGATTTAAGCACTAATAGGACTTAGTGAGATAGTGAATGTTTATGAACTTGTTTTGAAAAAATTTATTCCACTAAAAAATCCCTTCCAATCCCAGGTTCACCTCTTGTGATAGGTTCAGAAATTGTGAACATTTGTTTTTCAAAGTATGTTTAATTCGTGGTGGTTTTTATTAACGACATTCTAATATACTTCAAGAGTAACGAAGAGCACGAGTAGCACTTGAGAATGGTGTTTGGTATTTTATGAGAGAAGCAATTCTATGCCAAATTGAGCAAGTAAGAGTTTTGGCTTTCAGAAGTTAATTTTTGGGCCATGTCATCTCACAAGAAGGGGTCTCATGGATCCTAGTAAAGTATAAGTAGTACTGAACTAGAAGAGGCCAGAAAATGTTGCTGAGGTACGCAGGATTTTAGGTGTTGCTGGTTATTGCTGGAGATTTATTCAGAATTTCTCCCAGATTTCTATGCCAATAACTAAGCTCACTTGAAAAGAACCACCATTTAAGTGGGATGACCGATGTGAGAGAAGCTTCACTGAGATGAAGTAGAGGTTGACAACTGCACTAGTGTTGATTATCCCTGATCCTAGTTTGACCTATATGGTCTATAGTGATGCGAGTAAGCAAGGATTGGGATGTGTCCTTATGCAATAGGGTAGAGTGGTGGCCTACGCCTCTCGACAGCTAAATCCTTACGAGATGAATTATCCTACTCATGATTTGGAGCTTGCGGCAATCGTGTTTGCATTAAAATTTGGTGATATTACCTATATAGTGTGATAGTGGAGATGTACTGTGACCATAAGAGTCTCAAGTGTTTATATGATTAGAAAGAGCTAATTATGAGATAGCGCAGATAGATGGAGTTGTTCAAAGACTACAACTTGGAGATCAAATATTATCAGGTAAAGCTAATGTTGTTGCTAATGTACTTAGTCGGAAGGCGATGTAAGTGGCAGTAGTGATGATACAAGAAGGGAAATTAATAGAAGATTTTCGGGATCTAAATCTATTGAACCAAATCTTTTATGCTAGTTATGGTGTTATCCAAGGGAAAAGTAATCTAAGGACTAAGGTTAAAGAGGCTCAAATGAAAGATGAACGAACCCAGTCCATCAGAACCATGATTGAACAAGGAAGGACTCAGGACTATGATCTTTCGCCTAGTGGATTAGTTCGATACAAGAAAAAAATCTATATCCCACTAAAGCCTGACCTGAGGCAGAAAATCCAGGATGAGGCATACAATAGTCGATATACTCTTCACCCAGGAATGATCAAGATGTACTACAGTTTGAAGTCCATGTACTGGTGGCTAGGATTGAAGAGCGATGTAACTAAATACGTAGCACGGTGTCTTACTTGTCAAAAGGTAAAGATTGAACACCAGATACTGCTAGGACTACTTCAAAGCCTTGAGATTCTAGAATGGAAGTAGGAAAGCATGACCATAGATCTTGTGGTAGGGTTACCCAAAATCAGAAACTATGATGTGATATGGGTGATTGTTAATCGATTCACAAAGTCGGCACATTTTATACCAATCAACACTAGCTTCTCTCCTGACAAATTGGTAGAGATATACATTAGGGAGATAGTAAGACTCCATGGGATGCCAAAGAGTATAATTTCAGACAGAGATCCTCGCTTCACTTATATATTTTAGAGATCTCAACATGAAGCTCTAGGTACTAAGCTGAAATTTAGCATGGCTTGTCATCCTCAGACATACAGACAAATAGAGAGGACTATATAGATGCTAGAAGACATGTTGAGAGTATGTGTAATGGACTTCAAAGGAAGCTAGGATCACTACCTTCCACTTGCTGAATTTGCTTATAATAATAGCTATCATGTGGGCATTTAGATGGCTTTGTATGAAGCACTCTATAGAAGGAAGTGTCAATCCTCTCTCTGTTGGATATAGTTGTCAAAAAGGAGGTTTTATGGGCCAGATCTGGTGGATCAGACTACCGAGCAGATCAAGACCACCAAGAAGAGACTACTTGCAGTCGATAAAAGTAAGGAAGTTAAGCCCTTGGTATATTGGTCCTTTTGAAATTCTTGCAAGAATTGGACTAGTGGCATATTGAATAGCCCTACCCCTGAACTTAAGTAGACTGCATGATGTATTTCATGTATCACAATTGAAGAAGTACCAACTAGACCCTGAACATGTTATTGAGTACGAAGATATCGACGTGCAAGATAAATTCACATATGTGGTTGAGCCAGAATGAATCATTGATTGACAAGAAAAGTTGATCAACAAGAAAAATGGCTTAGACACTGAAGTATACCATTTGTAAAGGTGGTCTATAAGGGACTATCCTTAAAGGAAGCAACCTGGGAAGCAGAAGAAGACATGAAGAGACGATACCCAGAGTTTATGCCTGAAGATGTGTTACAAATTTTGGGGATGAAATTTATTATATGGGGGGAGAATTATTATATCCCAAAATATATTCAAGGGCTCAATGACACAAAAGAAAATTTAAATAATGTTTGAAACCACTTTCAGGAATAAAGTGTGAATTATGATCCGAATTAGTTATAGAAAATACCCAAACCATTTATCTAAATTCAATTAGGATACAAAGTCTAATTTGGACTTAAAAGAAAGGGAATGTCATATGGAAAGGGAAAAAGGGAATTGAATAAAACACCAAATGAAAATTTAATTAATATTTCCATAATCAAGGGTGAAATAGACATTTGCTATGAGATCTTGAGGTCAAAATTGGAAGACAAAATGAACGGTCAAGATTTACTTTTCAAAAGTAGGAAGCAATTATTAGAATGAAAAGCAATATTTTCTCTCCCTTATGTGTAATATCCCAAAATGTACTCAAGGGCTAAATGTACAGAATAGATGGTGGGATTAATGACAGAATTACCTCTAGAAATTTTGTTACAACTTTAGTCAATTTTCACATGCAAAAAATTGGCAATTGAATATTATATTGCAAGTGGATATGTTATAAGATCATCATCTCCTTCAAAGGGCCATGACTTACGTAAGATATAAGGAGACAATATAGGTTATTAATATATGACATGTGAAGCCAATTTGACCAAGTTGTAAAAGGTGGTGACTAAGTTAACAATTTCAACTAAAGAAGTAATATTTGAAGAGTTGGAATTATGATTGATTCAAGAAGCTCTTTTGGCTATTCCAAGGGCTACAATTCGTATGGCATGAGGAGGAAAAGAAAATATGTTGAATTGGTCAAATATTGCAACTAAACTAATGTATTTGAAGAAGCAAAATTTATAATAAATCAAGGAGTATTTGTTTTTGCTCTTTAAGAGCTATTTTCGGTGACAATAAAGAGAGAAAGAGTAGTACATGAAAGACCAAGTAAGGAGATGAAGACTTGGTCAATAATTGTAGGCCAAGCATAAGATGATATCTTGAATACAAAGGCAAAACATTTCGGTCAAAAAGGGAGGAGGAAGGAAAGAGAAAACTTGAAGCAAATTACCCTTAGTTAATTCACCATAAGTATATAACCAAGTGAAGTAATTTTCACCACATCTTTTATCTACTTTTGCACCATATTTTTGTTTGGACTTTGAGAGATAAGAGGGGCCAAAAATCTGATCATTAAGTCACATATTTCCTCTCTCCTCAAGTCAGTTACAGCAGCAAAAACGTAGAGGAAGAAAAGCAAAGTTTTAAGGTGAGCTTAATCTTGATTTTTCACCTTCTTAACTTCATCTATGGCTCAAGTGACCTTCATGAAACTTGTTCCTCTCTTCCTTAGCTTCATTTCTATGGTTTTTTATTTTGAAGAGGAGGAGTTTTCAGCCACCTTGCAAGAACAAAAGTTGAGGAATCAAGAAAAGAACACAAGAAGAAGCAAGAGGTGAGTAAGAGCATTATGTAGATGTATATGATGCTTTAATTGGCTGAGTTGTGGTGGGCTATTGTGACAGCCCTAATTTAATTTTTTAGGGTATATTAGGGATCATGAAGCTTTCATCCTATATATGTGCTTATATGTTGGTTTGGAGGCAAATGAGCTAGGCTTAGTGATTAGATAGTGAAGTGGTTGTTTGTTGTGAAATACCCTAAAATTCTGCCAAAACAGGACATGGGGAATGAGTGGGAATTTTTTCATTTTGATGTTACCATTGTGTTCTACACGAAAAATTATGTGGGAATAGGTTTGGTTGTTGATTTTGAAGCCATTGGACACATTGGTTGAAAATTGGAAAAAACTGTCAAGTGTAACTTTGTGCAGGGCAGTCAGTTTGTAGGGACATTTTGAATGGGCAATTGGTGTCTACAAATTCTGAAACTTTCCAGTCTTAAATTTCACATTCCAAGCTTCAAAATGGACATATGATTTGTGTCATTTCGGTTTTTGAGCTGGGAGTTCTAGTTGCCCAAAGCTTGATGTCGAAACTGGACCTAATTCTGGAGCAGTGTGGAATGTTGTGTAATTCTGGAATTGTGTGGTGATTTCTGGTAATGATTCATATTTTTTTCTATAAAGAGGACTTCAAGAGCTTTCAATAGGATTTGAGATCACCTCATTTTTATTTTTCTAGAATTAGTTATGATTTTTCAAAGATGTTGGAAAATTCTGGCAGATTGGTCACCTATGCGAAAATTGATGCTTTTATGGCATAATGTAATATTGTGGAACTTTGAGGGTAGAAATTAGCCTTTTAGGTTAATTGACCACTTTAGCTCCTTAGTTTACTTGATTAATTGACCATAGTGATAATCAACTTAAGTATTATAGAGATAAAACTTGGGAAAGAGATTGACGGGCTATCCCTAACTTGGTTTACAGGATTTGATATTTGCCGTCCTCGTGAGCCCGCTGTGCCATGAAACGTCGGGAAAGGATCAGGTAGTGACTCTCTCTCTTATACTATGTGTAATGCTCTGTATGTGTGTGTTATCACTGTTCTGTGATGAATCTTTGATGCTGCTGCGGTTACAGTTGGTGATAGTTATCATTTACAGCGCAAGCTGTCGTTTACAATGTAAGCTATCGTTATTGTGATTACAGCGTAAGCTGTCGTGATGGTGATTACAGCATAAGCTGTCGTGATTATAATTACAGTGAGAGCTGTCGTATTGTGTATATAGCCGTGAGTGTTGTCGTTTGTGGTGAAAACCATGTATCTTTGAGATTGTTGCTGTTTGTGATTTATGTACATACTTTGTGTTTATGCATTGTATGAGTGGTTTGTTACTACTGAGATTCTCTCGAATCTCATTCTTTCCTATGAATAACATTTCAGACAGGGCGTGTGGCTCAAAGGAGAAGCGGCCAACCCGGAGTAATTAGGACCCTTGGGGGTATATAGTTTAATTGGAAACGTTGGTTATGTATTTTGAACTCGGGATTACTGTATATTTTGAATCAGGAACACTACATTCGATTTTGGTTGTGTAATCCCCTAGTGTATACCTATAAACCTTCAGGTTTTTATGTATAGAACCCGAGAGTTGCCGGGGATACGGATATACACTCTGATATGATTGAATGTATATTAACTGCACAGGTAATTATATTCGAATATTGAAATTGAGACCAGGAAGGGAAAAAGAGTTTTGAAAGTTTTGTAAAAAATTTTACTGTGAGACAGAAAGTTTAAAACGAGGTTAAAACATCCAATGGTCTCTAATCCGATTTAAATGTGTTATCGAATTATAATTACGTGTTTAAAGTCAGGGGGTTACATTATGGACATGAAAATTGTCCAAATAAGGGGCTAAAGAGGGAGGAAAATGTTTTGGCCAAGTGGTCAAAGTTTTTCAACTTTTTCAACTTGAAAATTTGACCAAAAAGCAAGACAAAGTGAAGCAAGAAGGTCAACATTTCTTCCTCCTTTTTGAGCATCAAAATTCGGTCAAGTGAGAAGACGAAAGAGAGAGAAAAGCCAACTTAACCTAACCTAACCTAACCATACTTAGATAATTTACCACCACCTTTTACCAAGAAAGAACAATTATTGACTACACAATATCTCGTATTCCTTTTGGCCAAATTTCAGCCAAGTATTAAGAAATAAGGGGGAGGGAAATTTCAGACTTATCACACTCTCTCACTTGTGTAAAGTCAGTCAACAAGCTCCAAGGAAAGAGAAAATAAGACAAGTTTAAGGTGAGAGCTTCTAGTTGAATTTTCACCCTCTTAACCACTTTTATGGCTCAGAAACTCTATGAACATTGTTCCACTTCAAGGGGAGGTGTTTTGTGTAACCCCTTACCTTAATAGCTGTAATTATAGTCCAAAAATGTGTCATTATGTTAAATTAGATACCAATGGATAATTCAAAACTTGTTAAATATTCCAAATCCAAGATAGGATCCAGCCCTATGATAGAGTGGGTTTTCAAAAAAAATTTCAAAACCTATTCAATACGGTCTCATATTCACATTTCAAATATATTTGGCTTGTGCAGTTCAGTTTCATTTATAAATATCAAAGTGTAAACAAAATTGCTGACCACACTCAGGTTTCATCCATTCATTAAAGGGTTTACATGGCATATTTGCCTATCTCAACTTTCTATTATGGGGTTACATCGCACTAACTAACTTTACAATATTTACAATAAGTACAATAATCCCTAAATATGATATCCAACTAACAAAACTAAAACTTCTAGTTTGAAGTACTAGTTGCCCTTGGTTGCTTGTTTCTTCTTTGATCCGCTTGCCCTGGTTGTAGGTTAGTTAATGGAAAGAATGAGATTCAAAAGAATCCCAGTAGTAGCAATTCACTCATAAAACATATAATAACATCGCATGTAAGTAAATCACAAAGTAGTAACAGTAGCAACAATCACAGTGATGCAAGACTTTCATCACAAATAATAGCTCTCACGGTTGTATCAACATGATGCGTAACTTGCATCACAAATGACAGCACTCACGGCTGTATCCACATGATGCGTGACTTACATCACAAATGACAGCACTCACGGCTGTATCCACATGATGCGTGACTTACATCACAAATGACAGCACTCATGGCTATATACACAAAACTTTCACAGCAACATACACTGCTGCCTTTGCACTCAATACAATTCAACAATAAGACATACATAAAATGCATTACACATAATATAAGAGAAAGAGTCACTACCTTGAGATATTTAGGTGGCTACTAGAAACCCAAACAGATACCTAAATGGTAGGAAAAACTAGACCAAAGACCATCTTTCAAAAATTTAAAATGTAGTTTTTGAGGGGTTGGCCGCGGCCAAGCCACTCTCTAGCCGCAGCTAAAAGATGGTTAGAAAGATTAGGGCTACAGCCAAGAACTACTAGCTGTGGCCAAAATCAGGTCAGAAACTTTTGGATCATAGAAAAGAACAGGTCAGTAAAAGTTGGGCTGTGACCAAGACCCTTTTGGCCGTGGTCAAGAATTGGTCAGAAGGTTTTGGGCTGCGGCTAAGAACCACTGGCAGCGGCCAATAACTGGCCTGTTTCCTAGCTATTTTCAAATGACCATAACTTTGTGCACCCTTATCAAAATGACAAAAAATTTATATCATTGGAAAGCTTGCAATGTCTAGTACAATAGTGGAAAATTTCATAATATTTTGACACCATTTTCTATTTCAAAACACTATGCAAATTTGGTCCCCTGTATAGAATTTTAACTTGACAGAATTTCTTGTTTTTACACAATGGTTTCCAAATGTTCAAACTCCACAACCAATACTATTCCCACACAATTATCCATAAGGAATCTAATGGAAACATCAAAACACCCAAATTCCCATTACTTTCTCATGTTCTGTTTTGACCACAATGCAACACAAGATCTCACACTTTGGACAATTTCACATTCAAAACTCAAAGCAATGCCATTGTCCATAACACATCATAAGACACCACTTCCACAATCAAAACCTCATGAATCCTCTAAAACCCTAATTACACAATGAATAAGGCAAAAATATAGAATTTAAGAGTCTCACCCAATGGTTACAACATATATATATATATATATCAAAAGGTAGCTTTTACTCACCTCTTTCACTTTCCTAAGCTTGTTCTTTGATTCTACAACCTCTAACTTTTCTTAAACTTACAAAATGCCTCCTCTTGAAAATCTAAAACCATAGAAATGAAGCTCTCATCAAGATAATCAAGATTAAAGAAGAGGTTTTTGGCATTCAAGATCATCTTCTAGGTTAAAAGTGCAAAAGATTACCTTGACTTCACTTTCTCTTTCATCCTCTTGCTATAGCCAAAAATGAGAGCTAAAATAAGAGTGAATAAGATGATGATGATCAGCTTTTTCATCCTCTCACAATGCCTTAGCTGACCTTAACAAGAGAGGGAAAAGAAAAATGAGTTTGAATATTTTAATTTCATCCAAAGGCCCATTTGATGCCAAGTGTCACCACCTTGTAACTCCTTCCATGTGCATGCAACCATGTGATTTTTCTCCCTTGTTCACTTGGAAATTAGTCACACCACTTAATTTTTAACTTATTAGTGGAATCCCTCTTCGGTTGCTGACTAATTGGCTGGTAACTTTCTTTCTTCCCATTTTGCCCCTGGCTATGAAAATTCCTTTTTTGATCACTACTTAACATATTTTCCCATTCTATTTCCTCATCCATGTGCCCTCCCTTCTTTTTGAATTCATTTTAATCCTTAACAACACAATTAAGCTTAAATACAGGGTTTAGGCACTGTTTGTTGCTCATTCAGATCATAATTCTAATTGTATTCTCTGAAAGTGCTTGTTTAACATTAATTACATTCACTTTTGAAGTTATTAGCCCATAATCATAATTTGGGGCATTACAATTTGGGCCATAATGTGGCTTTCCACAATGAGTACATATCCATACTATTAGGGATTTCTGGTTCTCACGATCCTTTGATTAATAAGGCTTTTTGCCATCACCTTTGGATGAGGATCCCTAGCCCTTCCGCTTCTAAGGAGTACTACCCTTACTGGGTTCACCACGACCTCCACAAGCCTTGGATCAGCATATCAGAACTCCACTCCTCATTATCCATACGTCGAAGATAGGAGGAGTATCGGGCTAGCAGGATAAAGTGAAAAAGGGAGTCATCGAATGTCTCTATATCACCTTACTTAATAGACAAGAATTCTAATTCTTTCTCTATTCTCACTGACCTTAGGAAGTACTTGTCATTAAACTATTCCTGGAACAGCTCCCAGGTCAATGGCTCATTCTGATTGCGTAATGTTATAGTAATATTTTGCCACCACAGGTCGGCATCTCCCTCAAGTTTGTAGATGGTGAACCATGCCTTCACCTTTGTTAGGTAGTCTAGCACTTCAAAAATTTTCTCTAGTCGGATTAGCCAATCTTCTACTACTTGGGGATCAAACTTTCTCCTGAACACTAGAGGTAGATATTTGCAGAATTTAGAGACCCAATATTATAGATCTCTCTCCTCTTGAGCTGGTACCCCATGTAACTCCTGGTTCGGTACTGTATGAGATGGGGACTCCTAAGCTCAGATTGACCCTTATGCTGTCTCTTCATGATGTGTCTCCTCTTAAGTCTTTTCATTGGTCAATTGAAGTCTATTAGCATTGTGTTTTTCTTTCTCCTCTTGGAGCTCTTCCCTTAATTCGTTGATCATGTCCCGCTGCTCAAGTAACATACCTATCTTCACTTGTATAGGATCAGGTAAGTTGTCATGTATCTCTTCCACCTCTTGTTCTACATGTCACACCTTTGGGCGAACCATTGTTTCTTTTCACTCTACAAATGATTCACTACATCAATATAACAATACATGTATACACATATTTCTTAAAAATCATACTCTAACAATAACAGGAACATTTATGTGTATACCATAAACATTCATAGGTTAACTATCATCACTAAGCCAAGGAACTATGGAAATTATCCAAGAAAAACATACCCTTGCCAAGAACTACAGCTCTGATACAAAAAATGTAACCCCCTACCTTAATAGTCGTAATTATAGTTCAAAAATACATCATTATGTTAAATTAGAGACCAACGAATAATTCAAAACTTGTTAAAGATTTTGAGTCCAAGATAGTATTCACCCCTATGATAGAGTGGGTTTTCAAAAATATTTTCTAAAACCTGTTCAATACAGTCTCATATTCACATTTCAAATATATTTGGCCTGTACAGTTCTGTTTCATTCATAAATATCAAAGTGTAAACAAAATTCCCGACCATACTCGGGTTTCATCAATTTATTAAAGGGTTTACAGGGCATATTTGCCTATCTCAACTTTCCATATCAAGGATTACATTGCACTAACTAAATTTACAACATTTATAATAAGTACAATAATCCCAAAATATGATATCTAACTGACAAAACTAAAAATTCTAGTTGGGAGTACTAGCCGCCCTTAGTCATTTGTTTCTCCTTCAACCCTCTTACCCTAGCTGTAGGTTAGTCAATAGAAAGAATGAGATTCAAAAGAATCCCAATAGCAACAATTTACTTATAAAACATATAATAACATTACATGTAAGCAAATCACAAAGCAGCAAATTAAGCAACAATCATAGTGATACGTGACTTTTGTCACAAATGATAGCTCTCATGGCTATATCCACATGATGCGTGACTTATATTATAAACGACAGCACTCAACGGCTATATCCACATGATGCGTGACTTGCGTCACAAATGACATTACTCACTGCTGTATATACAAAGCTTTTATAGCCACATACACCGCAACCTTTCCAATCAACATAATTCAATGGTAAGACAAAAATCAATGCATTACACGTAATATAAGAGAAAGAGTCACTACCTTATTCTTTTCGCTTGTGCTCTGGCACCAGTTTATCACGCACAGGGCAAATGTCGAATCCTATAAACCATAATCAAGGATGATGAGTTATTCCCTATTCTAATACTTAACTCTAAAACACTTAAGGTTGGTTATCATTTGAGACCTTTAGGTACCTACTAGAAACCTAAACAAATACCTAAAGGGTTGGAAAAAACTAGACCAAAGACCATCTTTCAAAAGTTCAAAATGTAGTTTTTAAGGGGTTAACCGCTGCCAAGCCACTCTCTGGCTACGACCAAGAGATGGTCAGAAAGATTTATGCTGCGGCCAAGAACCATTGGCCACGACTCTAAAGGATGCAGCCAAAATCAGGTCAAAAACTTTTGAGCTGCAGCCAAGAACTAGTTAGAAGGTTTTGGGTTGTGGCCAAGAACCCTTAGCCAAGGCCTACATTAGTGCCTACAAGTTCACTTTTATGTGGTGAAACAATCTTAGTTCTCTATGATATACTTCATGTATTGTTTTAAACGTGATTGAGTTGTTATCTCATGCTGTCAAGATTATGGGTTCAAATGGTTTAAATTTTCATGATTGTGTAACAAAATTATATAGTTTTGATTCAATTTTCCTTTTATGAGGTTTCTTTGAGTTGAATGTTATTGGTGGCTCTCTATGTTTAATTACTTTATCATTTCCTGTAATTCAAGTATTAACTTGATTATGTGCTATACTAGATAAGGATAAAGAATTTGTAATCAAAATTTGCATAATGATATTTGGTAAGTTTAACTTTTAATAAAGAGATATCCTCATGTGAGTTTAGCAGGTGAACCAACACGAAAATATTTACAATAAAGAGACAATGACTGTGTTCTTATTACAAGTATTTCATTATGATATATGTGGTATTATGTATAAGGGCAATACACAGAGCATAACATTTTGTAACCTTTATTGATGATTATTCATAGTATGTTCATATTTGTTTTATTTCGCATAAGTATAAAGTTAAGTTCTTTAAATTGTGAATGGATGAGTTGCAAAAAATCAATTAAATAGGAGTTTTGAGATTCTATGAACTAAGTGAGGTTGTGAATGATCAAATGAGCTCTATGACAAGAGAAAGATAGTTAGATAGCTAATTATCTAATGCACTCTACTACTAAATGGAGTTGTTAAAAGAAGTAATGAAACATTGTAAGACATGGTTTATAAACATACTTGAATTCATTAAGTGTGTATGGTATTAAAATTAACCATGTACCCTTTTTAGTTGGTCACTTTTACACCCTATGAATTGTGGTTAAGCACAAATTGGATTTGTTTTTGTAGACCATAAGGGTGAGTTATGCTTTCCTATTGTGATTGTAAGTGGAAGCTCATTAGGTTACATCTTCACATATTTCATTAGAGAAAAGTTGGAATTGTGACTAAGAAGAATGAAAAGGCACCACATCTATGATGGATTAAATTCCAAGCAAAAATAATCACGAGGTCGCTTTATGAGATACAGAGATAAAACAATTCAAAACCAACTAGTGAGTGGGAGCTTATATGGGTCAATAAAGGGGCCTAAATAAGAGAAGTAGGAAGCTTCAGTAAGAAGGAGTAACTGAGAAAAGAGTTCATGGTTATTCAAGAAAATGAGTAGTCGTGTTCTAATCTAGAGGCCTTATCAAATCCTACTAAGGAAAAATGAAGGGATATGATTCATTGAGAAAGAATCATGTTTAAGAATTAGTTGATCTACTCTAAGATAAGAGGCTATTTAGATCTAGTCAATTTTAAGGACTAAAGAGTAAGATGGATAGATCAATTAGCAATTACAAGACTCATTTGGCTGTAAAGGGCTAAGCATAACAAGAAGGCATTTATATTGCCTGTTGTACACTCGAATCAAATGTATTTTAACAATAATTAAGTGTTTGGATAAAACCTACACCTTTAAATGGTGATGTGGACGCCGAAATATATTTGCAATGACTTTTAGATTTCATTTAAAGTGATATTTGAGGTTTCACAAGGTGGTAACATCATATGTTTTTGCATAGGTTCTTTTATGGATTGAAGCAATGTTCCAGACAATTATGTATAAAGTTTTGTAAGAGCGATAACTTAATGTGGTTTTCAAATGATTAAAGAAAACCATTGTCAAGTAATTTTGATATTAACCTTTGAAATAGATGGTATACTATTAGCTAGAAATAGTTTGAATTTGATAGTGCCTATTAAAGAATGGTGCTCATAAATTTTGAACAGAAGCACATGGGTGAACCAATGAACATTCTTGGATTTAAGATCCATTGAGATAGCTTAAGAAGAATCCTCTCTTTCATAAGAGACTTGTGTTATGGAGCTTCTAGAGTGATTCTATACAAGTGATTAATTCAAACCCATGGATACTCCATTGACTTCGAGAATAAGAATTTGAGTCATGATATTTGTCCCTAAATTGAATTAACATAGAAAATGGAATAAAATTTCCATGCAAATGTTGTTGGCAGTCTACCGTATGCCATGATGACTAGATATTTATTTTATAGTAAGACTTGTAAGTTGGTACTATTCTAACCATTATAAGAGATATTAGATAACTCCATAAATGGTATTGTGAAAACACTGAAGCCATTACTTGACCAAAAGACCCTAAGTTTCATATCAAGACTAAACACCAATATGTGATCTTATTGTAAAGTTTATAGTACATAAATTTGTTGTTGAGCAACATATTCCTATATAAAGTCACCTAAGCAAGCATGTGGCTAAGGAAATACATAAAAAGCATGATAAGTTCTTTGGCATGCATAGGATATAAAGTATAAATACTTCATTATGGCTTTATATATGTATGTGAAGGTATACAATGCCTACTATGTCGTATAGGTTGATGAGGTCGGCTTTCTCACACAAGTGACCGCCTTTAACACTTATGAGAAATATGCAAAGATGAGACATTTGTGTTAACCAACAAATCAGTAAGAAAGCTAATATGGTGGAGAAGAAACATAACTTAAATGTCACCTCAACATAACAGTGCAGTTAGTTAAGATAAGATCCATAATTATAAATATGGATCAAATCATGGAAAATCCACATCTATAATATCAGTAGCCAAAAAACAAATCCTTCAAAATTGACATGTAATATGAGTAGAGTTGAAGAATTTTGATTTAGATATTGTGCGTGTCCAAATTTAAGTCTGTATGGTATTAATGATAAGATCAAAATGACATACACTCTTACAATATAAGAGTGACACTATAGCATATGATTTATACCGCATGTGCTAGAGAACCGCAAATGGGAAGTAATTTAATAAATCCCTACCTTATTACTGTGTGAGTGCTTAAAAGGTTAATCTTTTCGATGATTTCCTTTGACTTTGACAGTATCATGGGAATATGTTTCAGCATTTGGTACTTTGTCATTTTTCCTATGATTATGATAGATAGGATATGAAGGCATTATATTAAAAAAGTGGTTGATTCATATTGAAATGATATATGGGCAAAAGGAAGATTACCTAGAAAATACACACTTATGCTTATGTCTGAGACGAATCCCTTATGATGTTACTTGGGTAGTTTCATAAATATGGATACTACACATACAAGAAAGGCAATATGAGTTTTATCTTAACTCAAGAGGGATTAGATTGACTATGAGAAATATATATAAGTAAAATCTAGGACATCGGAGGCATTAAATTAATATGATTTGGCCGCACAGCAGGGTTGTTTTGTGCTAGTCTCTATGAAAGGGATTCCTAGTACAAGACACCGAAATGGAGATGTCAAGCCCATATGGTTATGGTACAACACCTAGTATGAAAGAAGGATGGAAGAGATAGAAAGAGAATTGGCCCATAATATCTAATCCACCAAGTGTGAATGAGAGTTGTTGGAATATGCCTAGTCTATCATTGGTGGATTAGGGGCCAAGCTCAATTCATATGGTGCTATTATGTAAATAAGGATTAACATGGGTCCAAATATGGAGTTTTATTCTTAAATTTCAAAATTCTAATTAATGAAACTTGCCATATGTAATATATAGGAAGATATTAGTTTGTGAGACTCAACTGAATATACTATCAAAACAACTCCTGAATATTCTCTCTACTTCTCTTCTTCCTCTATGTTGTATCTACCATATAATGTGATCAGAATCCATATCGGTGCTCTAATCTAGTGTAGGTAGTCAATAAGTCAGTGGATTATAGGTATATTGAAAATCCTCCAAAAACAATAATGGAATACATGAGAATGAACCAAAAAGATCACTTATTCCTTTCATTATAGCATACCAGAAATACAGCCAGGAAAAAGCATTAAAAAAGAAAATGAAGAAAAGAAAATACTTCTTGATTACAGGAGAGAACATTATTGACTCTAGATGACTTGAAGAAGGTATGGCAAGTAGGATTGGAAAGAGCAGTGGAAATCCAAAAACATAAAATGGAAAGAAAAACTTGAAAAGGAAAAGCATTATTGATGGTAAGATGCCAGATTGAGGAAAACTTGAAATCAACCTAAGTGAAAAGGAAAATGCATTCATTAATTAGTCCAAAATAGAAGAAATAAAAAAATATAAAATGTAGTAGGTTACACAAACCAAAGAATTAGATAACTCACCATTAATTATGTAGTTTGAAGCCCTTTAGAGATGGCATGTAGATTTCTCATCTTTGGCATTCCAATCATCATCTCCAACTAAGAAATAGTCTTGTTTGAAGACTTCAATTGACTCCTCTAATCCCATTAATGATGAAGGTTGGGGAATAATGATGCATAAATACAAGAGATTAACAAAAAACTACTGCTATGTGGTTATCTGTTACAAAGGACCACCTTAGAAAAAATAATTTATGGAGGAACCAAGCAATTATAGGCATTTTCTTCTCAAATGCTTAAGAGCCTCTATATTTTGGATTCATAACATGTCTCCTTGATGCTGTTTCCATAATACTAGCTATCTATTTGTGTGAAGAAATGTTTCATACACTATCCTGCTAATATTTTTCTTGGACCTTACATTACTTGGTTAGAAATCAAATACATACTACTAAAACTTGTACGAAGTAATTGGTCCTAATAATCATCCCATTAGGACTAATTAACATAAAATCAATTGCCACATGTTCCTACCACGTAAATGAAGATCCACATCATTAGGTTAAATACAAAGGGGCCTAGTGAGCAGACAAGTAGCCGCTCAAAGGATAAATGTCATTAGACAAAACGATCATATACACTTGAATTGCCATTAATTATGGCATGAAGAAATACACTTCAATTTGTTTTCCCATGTATGAACATATGAATAAATGCCACTTTAGTCTTCTAAGAGTAGGGAAGGAGGAGCATATTATTCCTATTGGTCATTGTACACTAACTGTTAGTGCAAGCGTTTCACCCAAGAGGGGGGTGAATTGGGTGATTCCAGAAATTTCGTTGCGTATAAGGAAATTGATGGAATATTAAAAGCAGTTAAGAGCAAGGAGAAATATCACTGTAGTGTACACCGAGAGTTATACTAGTTCGGCCACAACCACTTTGACCTACGTCCAGTCTTTAGAGCGTCTCTGAGAGTTGCACTATATTTTCCAAGATTTAGTGGATTCTTGGCACCTTAGTACACAGCAAGTTCCTTCACCTGGACACTTGCTCCCCCTTACACATTGTAATCAAATTCCCAACTCAAGGTTCCACTACCTTAAGTTGTCTCAATAAGAAATATTGAGTTTGTAATGAAAAACTCTCTCACAGAGAAAATATATAATCTCTGAAGTACAAATGAATGACTATATGAAAACAAAGTACGAAGAGTGTGTTGATCAGTGTAATCCCAGTTTGTGTCTTATGTTTTCTTCTTTTTGAATGTTACATATATATAGATGATTTGTAGTGTCCGTTGGAAGCAATTCAAACTTGTCCATTAGAGTCGCGCAGCAACGGTTGACTATTCTTCGTATTTGAAAACTATCCGTTGGCTGTAGGTAGCAGTAGGTGAACATTCGGACTTTTATTTGACTTCACAAATCTGTCATACTCTTTCATTGTTTCTCTGCAAATGTACTTAGAATACTAATACAATGAAGAGTTAATCATATAGATAACAATTTAATAAACATTCAACAAAAAAAATAATTTCTGGACTGCCTTACTTGTGTGGCTACTCGAGGGATCAAGTTTGTTACTCGAGTGGTCCCTTGAGTAAACCTGTCAAAAATATGGCAGTGAGCAAATCAACATTTTGCATCAGATATCACTCTGGTAAGATATGGAGTGATATATTACAAACCTTGAGAATACCTGATTACTCGAGTGGCCATGTCTTTACCTTCACAAATTACTCGGGTAATCACTATGGTAAACTGCTTACTCGAGTGGGCTTCATTTTTCTTCACACCTTACTTCAGTGGTCCCTCGAGTGGCTTTCAAATAACCTAACAGATTACTCGATTACATCCTTGAGTAATGGGATCAAATTCTTGTCCGAGAATTTGTTTTCTGGTTACTCGAGTGGTACTTTAAATAACTCTGTAGATTACTCGGGTGGTCCCTCGAGTAATGCTATTTTCTCACTGGTTACTCGAGTGGCTACTCGAGTGATATGCTGCATTTCTTGGCCGAGAGTCACTGGAAGATTTTGAATTTGGTTACTCGAGTGGCGACTCGAGTGATGCCTGTGAAAATCTTGTTACTTGAGTGGCTACTCGAGTAATGGGCTATATAACTTTGCAGATTACTCGAGTGGTCCCTTAAGTAACTTCGTTCAAAATTTGGCAGTGCTTCACTGGATAGAATTTTCTTTTCTTACTCGAGTGGCTACTCAAGTAATGGCTTCTCTTACCCGAGTGGCTACTCGAGTAAGCCTTCACAAAATTTGTTGATTACTTCCAGTGCTTACTCCAAGTGATGCTTTGCCACTTTGTTCAAATCCATTTGTTTGTTATCAAATCATTTAATATTATTGATCTAATCTTTGTTATCATCAAAACATATAGGATCTAACACTAACAACATTTACTGCAAGTTATAATATAAGGAATTGTTAGAACCCTATATGCTTGGCCATCAAATTAAATCATAAATCAAATATATATCTATAAAACTTGTGGCTGAATAGTATTGCATTTGTTAGTGAGTTTTCGTTTTCATAAGTAGTCTCAGCTATTTTCTCTTTCTGCAAATGTTACAGATTTCGTTTTTAAATTTTTAAATATTCATCATATAAAGATTCTGATTTGAAGCATAGTTGGTTAAAGCAAATATATTTTTAATTTATTAATTATTAATTTATTTATTTAACTTTTTAAAGCATAGTAATGATGTTAGTGCAAGAGTTTCACCCTAGAAGGGGGTGAATAGGGAGATCACAAAATACTTGAACAGTAAATAAACATAGACAGAATTTAAAACATAGTTTAGAGCTAGGAAAAATATCACCAAAGTGTACACCAGGGGTTATACTAGTTCGGTCACAACCACTTTGAACTACGTCCAGTCCTCAGAGTTCCTTTAAGAGTTTCACTATATCTTTCAAGATTCAGTGGGTTCTTGGCACCTCAGTACACAACAAGTTCCTTCACTAGACACTCGCTCCCCCTTACACGATGTAATCCAATCCCAACTTAAGGTTCCACAACCTTAAGTAATCTTAATAAGAAGTATTGAGGTTGTAATAAAAATTCTCTCTTACATAGTGAATATTGAATCATTAAAGTACAAAGTGTATCAAGAATGGAAAACAAAGCAAGTATAGATTGATCGTTGATGGCTCAGTATGTTGTTCTTGTTTAGCTCTAAATTCTTCTGTCTTTATAGTTAAATTGTAATAGCTGTAGTCATCAATTCAACTTATCCATTAAAGTCACGCAGCTTCTTTTGACCATTCTTTATATTTGAAAACAAGCCATTGTGGTTGGTGGATGTTACGAATGTTATGGTCTTTGTAAAGTGGGCTTTTTCTTTTTAGCATGATCTCTTCATTGTTTTCCTGTAAAAATACTTCAAATACTTATCACTTAAGTGGTCACTCGAGTCATCTCATACAAAATCTTGCAGAGAGCATTTGAAACCCTTTTTCAACTACATTACTCGAGTGGTCACTCGAGTAATGAAGGATCATCCTTCAAGTGATCACTTGAGTGATCCCTTTTAAATTTAGCTAGAGACTTCTTCCTTATACTGTGACTTCTTTTCTTTCTCTATCATTCTAGTGCTCACTTGAGTGATGACTTTGCATGCCTTATAATACTTTGTTTCTTTTTTCAAAAACCTTTGTTTAATCAAATCATTTGTAACACCTTTTGTAATCATCAAAACATAGGATCTAACATTCTCTCCTTTTTTGATGATGACAAAACTTGGTGATTTTTGAACAAACCATTTTGAAAACATTTTGAAGTCTCAATCAACAATGCAATTATATGTTTCAATATTATTAATATTAAGATAGTTATTGATAACATAATTGATTACTAACCTTGCATACATAGACAGAGATTCCTTAGTACAAAAACTTGATAGTCCTTCAATAATAACATTAAACTTTAGAATTCAGAGTACTATGAAATTCATAAAGTCATAAAATTCAGAAGGCTCCCAAAAATCCCTATACACCCATTGACCCCATAAGTCTAAAAACTATGTAAGTTCACCAAAATCACTCCTAGTTCGTCTCCCCCTTTTTTTGACATCATCGAAAAGGGAGGACTAGATGGAAGAACTGGACCCAAAACTTTATGAAGATGGATTTCTATATGTAATATCCTGAATTTTGGGATTAGGGGTTCAAAAATAAGCTTGAAGCAATTGGACTGCTAAGCCCCGATTTAACAAGATTCTTAGGAATGGGGATTTGCTGCTAGTGTATTTTTCCAACATGGAAGTATAGTTGTGTGACCTTTTTAAATAGGCAAATGATGTCCAAAAATTGTGAAATTTTTCAAAATAAAAGAAGACATTCCAAACTTTAATTACTTTAGAATTCAGAGTACTATGAAATTCATAAAGTCATAAAATTCAGAAGGCTCCCAAAAATCCCTATACACCCATTGACCCCATAAGTCTAAAAACTATGTAAGTTCACCAAAATCACTCCTAGTTCGTCTCCCCCTTTTTTGACATCATCGGAAAGGGAGGACTAGATGGAAGAACTGGACCCAAAACTTTATGAAGATGGATTTCTATATGTAATATCCTGAATTTTGGGATTAGGGGTTTAAAAATAAGCTTGAAGCAAGTGGACTGCTAAGCCCCGATTTAACAAGATTCTTAGGAATGGGGATTTGCTGCTAGTGTATTTTTCCAACATGGAAGTATAGTTGTGTGACCTTTTTAAATAGGCAAATGATGTCCAAAAATTGTGAAATTTTTCAAAATAAAAGAAGACATTCCAAACTTTAATTTGATAGGTCATATGAATTATTTGGACCTATACACTGAGATTTATGAATTTTTGAAGTTTACCTAGTGAAATTGACTACTTTCTCGGACAACGTACAAAGATTTAAATTCTGGGAATGTTAAGCTTTTAGTTGGCTAAAGGCTATATTTTTTTTTCTTAAAACTAGACTTAATAAGGGTTAAGTAGCCTTTGGAAGCACCTCAATTTGATGTCTACAAATAACAATATAAATTTTTAAAGTTGGGTGAAAATGCTGTCAGTTTTGGGCGAAAATCACAAAATGTAAGGGAAAAATGGTCATTTTCCTTATTAAGGAAAAGAAAATGATTTTCTCCAGAAAATACCTTCATTTTCATCCAAAGGGAGCTGAATAAGAAGGGAAAATTATTTATTAGACATTTATGATCATAATTTTTGGGCAATAGTCAAAAGAAAAAATATAATGGCATATGGTCAACTATTGCAACTCAAAATAAATTTACGTGGAAGAGGATAAATGAGATAATTGAATACATATTTTACTCCCTCCTAATCTTCAATTTCGGCCAAGCATAATGGGTAAAGGAAAAAAGAGATGATGACCAATTCAAATGGCATGCGAAAAAATGCAATAAAATGTAATATTTTTATAGAAGAGTTAAAGATGATATTTTAAAAGCTATTTCCTCTCTAACTTGGGTTCATTTTTGTTCAGCTAAAGAGTTTAGAGAGAGAGAGAGAGAGATAGTTGAGTAAAGATTGAGAGCTCAAGAACATAAGTGCTAGGGTTCAAGCAAAATCCAAGATAAGAGGTGAGTTTCCATGTGATTTTGCTTGCTAAATCATAGAATATCTCTTCTAATTCTTATATCTTCATGGTCATGGCTTCTAATCAAGGGTGTATTGAGAGAGGGCAGTGACATTTTTAGAGAGAGAAAGTGGTGGAATCAAGAAGTAATCTCATAAACTTAATCCTCTTTGCTATAAGTTGTTGTTCTGGGCTTTGGTTTAGTTTTGCCGTATTTTTTGATTTTGAGATGATGAACCCTAGAAAGGTTATGCTACCAAAATTTCCTCAAATCATGCTCATTTCATATTTAAGGAGTTAATCATGTGATTAGAAGTGGAAAGGAAGTGATTAAACAAGAGAAATCAAGGAAACACATTTTTCTCTTCTAAACCCTAATTTCATCCAGGTACTGATCAAGGGGAAGGAGTTGGAATTTTATAATTTTAATGGTTCCATTGGATTTAGAAGGTAAAATTGTGTGGGAATATAGGTGTTCATGATTTTTGGAAATTTGTATGCAAATCTAAAATTTATTGAAGGTGCAAGTGCATGCTGTTTGATTGCCTCCAGTGAGGCAATGTTGTTGTGCAATACATTTCATTAGTCAAACTAAGTCCAAATATAATGAAACTTTCCAAGATTAAAGTAGATATATAGAGCTTTAATTTGACAGGTTGAGTATAATTTTTGGACTTTATACTAAGAGATATAAATTTTCAAAGTAGTGCCCTGTTTCTAGACTTGGAATTTATAGAATTATGTAACTTTGTCATTATAGATGAAGGTGGTTCATATTTTTCCTGTGTATAGGACTTAAAGAGCTTTCATAGAACTTTGAACCACTGCATTTCAAATTTTGTAGATTTAGTTATGGTTTTTGGAAGTTAAGCCAAGAATAAAAGATTTCTTGGCCGCGGCCAGAAGAATTGCTTGGCTGCAGCTAAAGGATTTTTGGCCGGGGCCAAGACCCCTGTTTCAACATTTCACATCTTTGAACGGTGTTGATTGGTTTAGCTTTCCTAACCCTATAGGCACTTGTTTGGACTTCTAATAGCTATCTAAGTGGCTCAAAAGATAACCAACATGATGTGTTAAGCCTCCCTAACTTCTTGAACACTAATATACACTTCTAGTGACTCTCTATCATGTCTCTAATGATGTGGTTGGGTATCTAGGGCCATGAAAGGTCAAGGAAGAATAAATGGAAGAATTTCCAAGAAGCTACATTGGTTGGAAGAAAAGGTACAGGAGGAGGTCATGAAGACAACAGGTAGGGATGTTTCCTAACTTGCATAACTTGATATATGTGCTTGTGTACTGATGTGTTAATTGCTTTTATGAATTGTATAAAGTATATGTGAATAAGTAAAGCTCTATTTTACTTATACCATGGCCATTAATGTAATGTGTTAAACATTGAGCATGCATACATGTCATTATATTGGCATGAATTTATGTAAGCAAACATGTCATGCATAAAGCATTTCTTGAATGCAATTTTAGTACCATTCGCTACTGGAATTCACTAGAATCTCATTCTCCTTCACCAACCATATAGGTGATAGAGCTCAATATTTATATAATTTTATTAATTAATCTTAGGCTTTTGTGGGACTTAATTGAATATTTTGGGCATAATCAAGTGTTAATGTGAGATTTTAGTGAAAGAATAATTTGGGAATTATAGTAGTTAAATTGTTATATTTTTAATTAATATTTGTTATTCTCATTATGCATTAATTGTGAGCAAAAGATATTACCTTTGTGAATCTAATTTTATAGGTGATAACATGGCATAACTTACTTGTTTAACCTAGAGAGAATTGATTAGGAAAAGGTGGGGACTATTTGTCTATTAAGTTGCTGCTGAATTGAAAAGAGAAGAGATGAGCTGGATCGTGAGGGAAGAAATAAAGAAAGGAGGGTATGAAATAGAAAAGGGAGAGCTGCTAAACCAAATTGGGATAATTGATGAAAGAGAAGGAGCTGTTGGACTGAAAAGAAAGATTGAAGAAAAGAAGATTGGAGGAGCTGAAATGGTTGACCCAAAGGAATTGAAAAGCATGGCTAAACCGAATTGAAGAAATAAAAGAGAAGCAAGCTGAACTGAATGTGAAAAGGGATATAGAGGACATAAAGAAAAGGGGCTGCTGTTCATAATAAAAAGGAGATCGAGCTGATCGAAATAACATGACTGGACCGAATTAATGAATTAGCATAGACCTAGTTGAATGGAGAAAAAGGGATAACAGTGTGGATTAAAAGGAAATAGCAGCACATAATAGATGAGAAAAGAGAGGAATTGACCAAGAGAGCTGACCGAAATTGGAATTAAAAAAGACAAGAAAAGCCTACTGGATGAATTGGTGAAGGGGACCATATGGAAGAATAAAAGACGATGCAAGTGATGGGCTGGACCGAGGAAAGACAAGGGAAAAAATGTAATAAGGAAGGAGAACCCATGTGGAAGGAAAGAAGGGTTTTTGCAGCTGTGAAAAAGGAGGCAACACCGAATGGAATAAAAAGGGTTGCAGCTGGTGTGAAGAGTGTTAGATCTCATGTTTTGATGATAACAAAAGAATGGTTTGAAAAGGAAATGTTTAATAATCAAGCTTGAACTAAGTAAAGACAGGAATAAGCTTTACTTGAGGTAAGCATGGAAGTAGTGAAGATTGGGCAAAAGAAAATGCTGAGGAACTTGATCAGAAGCAAATCTTCTAAAGCATTACTCGAGGAGCTACTCGAGTAATGAGCCAAAACTTGAAGTAACTAAGGAAAACTTCCAGTAACCTGCCACCATTACTCGAGGCGTTACTCGAGTAACCAGGTAAAATTTTAAGGTTGCTCTCGGCCTGCTAATGTTACTCGAGGAGCTACTCGAGTAACCATGTGAAAACTTCCAGTTGCTTTCAAGTTTTTCCAATGATACTCGAGGAGCTACTCGAGTACCTTTGTTTCAGAAAATATGTACTTCTCGGCAGTTTGTACCACTGCTAATGTTACTCGAGGCGCTACTCGAGTAACCCTGTGAAAACTTCCAGTTGACTTCAAGTTTTCCCCATGATACTCGAGGCGCTACTCGAGTAACCGTGTATTTGAAAATGTGAAGCTCTCGGCACTTTGTACCACTGCCAATGTTACTCGAGGAGCTACTCGAGTAATGCACTAAGGTGAGTGAAAACTTGAGGTTAGTACCCGATTAACTTGAACTCCTTTTATTTCATCTTCCTCAAGTCCTTACTCCATTATACAAATTTTTTCATGGTTTATTTTAAGTGGATTCCTCGAGTATGTACCCCAGTATATGCAAATGTTTTCAAAGTAAACTTCAAGTCATTACCAGAGTAAATCATGTTCAAAAGTCTCAGTTACTCGAGGAGCTACCCGAGTAACCTATGCAAAAATGAATACATTACTCGAGTCCCTACTCGAGTAATAGGGTAATTGCTCTTGGCCTTGAAATCCTGCCAACATTACTGGAGTAGAGCATCGAGTAATCAAAAGTTTTTTAAAGGATTACTCGAGGTGTTACCCCAGTAATCTATGAAGTTGCAAAAGCATTACTGGAGTAGCTACCCGAGTAAATAACTATTCTAAAAGGTTTGAAATTTAGTTTACTCCATGCACTACCCGAGTAATCTTGTTTCTCTTCATTGAATTTCAAATAAACAATGATTTCACGATGTTACTCGAGGAGCTACTCGAGTAAACTTCAAGGGATACTCGAGGAGCTACTCGAGTAAGCATACCCAGAAATTTAGAAATCATTCAAACTTTCATTATATTGTTTCCTATATGATTAACCTTTCATTGTATTAGCATTCTTAGTATATTTACAGAGAAACAATAAAGAAATCATATCAAGAGATGAAAGTCAAAAGAAACGTTCAAATGCCAACCACCGCCAACGGATATTTTTCAAAAACTTGAAAAGTCAATAGTGGCTGCGCACTCACCAACGGACGAAAGGAAACGTTCCAACGGTCATCACCAACATACCTATATATATGGGAACCTTCAAACAGAAAAGAACAACCAAGCACACATACAAACGTATCATTAAGTTCATTGCTCTGTTTTCACGTTGAAATTGTATTTCTATGCTTCAGTGATTATCATTTACTCTGTAAGAGAGATATTTCATTCAAACTCAATATTTGTTATTGAGATAACTTAAGGTTGTGGAACCTTGAGTTGGGATTGGATTACAACCTGTAAGGGGGAGCGAGTGTCCAGGTGTAAGGAACTTGCTTGTACTGTGGTGCCAAGAACCCATTGAATCTTGGAAGCTATAGTGAAACTTTCAGAGAAGCTCTGAGGACTGGACGTAGGTCAAAGTGGTTGTGACCGAACCAGTATAACTTCCGGTGTACCCTTCGGTGATATTTCTCCTTACTCATTACTATTTTAATTCTTTTGTCAAAGTTTTATATTTTCGAAAGAAATTTTAGTATCACCCAATTCACCCCCCCTCTTGGGTGAAACGCTTGATCTAACAAAGAGGAGACTCATAACACAATGAAATAAAGAAAGGTGAGGAGGGGGCCGAAATGGAGAAGGAAAGGAGAGGAGGGCTGAACGAGAAAGAGAGAGGACTAACACCGAATGTGAAAGGAGGCGTGGCTGTGTTGTGCAGAATTGAAGAGTAATCGGTGGTATTCCTTTATTCTTCATGGCTGACTTTTTCTTTCTCTTTTATCAAGTTTCATCTTTATCTTCCATGAGTAGCTAAAGTGTTGGTGATTTCCTTGAGTTGGGTAATGGTTTGAGCTTCTAAACATCAATGGAATTCCTTTAAGCTCTCTTTCATCAAGTTCATAATTATGTAGCTTGGTTAAGTATGTAATTGTGATCTAGATTGTTCTATGCCAAGTGAATAAACCCGGTGGTTGAGCTAGGAGTTGATTAATGAAGCTTTGTATGATTCATATTAAGAGTAGGTTGAATTGTTTATTCTGACTCGATTGAGTGGATTTAAATGATTATACTGAATATTTTGAATTGTTGTAATGGTAATTACAATTTAGAATTGGATGTTAATTATTCATCTCCTTGAGTCACAATTAATTGGTGGTATTCATTTAATTGCTTCAGTTGAATGAATTAAATGAATATTGCAAGTATGGAGCTAGTGGTAGCTTAGTTCCATCCTCATTGCTCATTATGGAATTCAAATCATTAGCAAGCAAAGAAGACTAGAACCTCAACTCAAGGGAATTTCATTTTATCATTATATTAGTTAATTGAATTTGTCTTGTTGTTAGTGTTAATTTCAATTCCATTTGCTTCTTTATCTTGAAAACCAAAAAATACAAAAATATTGCTTTAGCTTAATTTACTTCATTAGTTTAAAAATGCCATTGCTCAAAATGATTTCTCACAACTTTAAGGTATTTATCACTTTAGTATTTAGAAACTTAGACATTAATCTCCTCACAAGAACGACATAGGTTAAGCTACTACGCTACATTTTCAAACCTAATTTTATTTTGAAAACTCACACGACATAGGTTCATCAAATTGGTGCCATTACTGGGGAGGACGATTGCCAAGGTTTTAAGTAGTTAAGTGTTCTTTTTGGTTGGCATAGTGTGTCTTAGCTTGGTTGTTAGTGTGTTTTTGAGTTTGTCTTAGTTAGTTGTTAATTGTTGGAGTCTTTGATAGTGGTTTATGTCATTTTTCATATTCATAGTTGTTTTGCATTCCATTTGCATCTTTAAAAAATCAAAAAGAAATTTGCATTTTATTGCTTTGCTATCATGTTCTTAGTGGCCATTGTGTGGTTTACTATTGTTTTGAGCAACTTTGCATTCTTCATCTTTGGGAAGCTCTTTGTAATACTACCAAAATGGAAGATCCTCTTTCACAAAGCTTTAAAGACATACAACATCAATTAGAGCTTGTTCAAGCCCAGTTGGGGAGTCTAGAGAGAGGTTCCAATGGTCAAGAATATGATTCATCCTTCCACAACCTATATCATGAACCCTATCTCCAACAATCTTTTTCACCACACCAACTTTTTCATAGTCCTTTATTCCTACCACAATCCTCATATAGAACACAACATGACTTTTGTTCCCCACCATACAACCTAAATTTTGACCCCATCCCTTCACCCCAAAGGCCACCCTATGAACCATCTCCTTTACACCATTTACCCTCTTAATCCCCATACCAACCCTCATTTTAATCTTTATTCCAATCATTTCACCCACCACTTTGTGAACCTTCCCCACCATCATACCTTGAACCTCCACCTCCATTTCATGACCCACAACTTAGTGGATTGGATACCATTTTATCACCTCACAACATAGATTCCCTAACAAGTGCCTTAACAAGAAAGTATGAGACACTCCAAGAGCAATACCTGTAATTACTTATGTATCAAGGACCAATTGATAGCTCTAAGGAGAGAGAAGAGCAATTGAAAGATATTGATGAATTCTTTAAGGCATACTATGATCACATGTTATGGGTAAAGATGGGAGGTCAAGTTGGAACCTATTAGGCTCAAGACCTACAAAAGGAGGAACAAGGAACCCAAAATCAAAAGCTTTATGCTACTTCACATGTGGAGAGTTCTCAACCTTCAATGATTCCATCAAATGCATCCATCCAAGCACAAGAAGTGATGCAAGTACAACAAAGCAATGAAGAGTCTTCCTTACCCTTTAGTAACAATCCTATCCTTACAAAACTTGACTCTCCTACTACTTTGATTGATAAAGTAATTCATGATTTGAGTGATAATGAGGTAGATGAGGAAATAATTGTTGAATTCCCTCTAATGCATGAACATGTAATTGCTCAACCTATTGATTCTAGTAGTGGTAGCTTGGACGAGCCTATGCCTTGTAATGATTCTACTCTTTTGTATGATACTGTGAGTGTTGATATGAAAGCATTAAGAATAATAATTAAAACTCAATCATGAAGGAGAAATTAAAACTAGATTTAATAAGTTAAGATTCAACCCATCATTAGTAAGCTACATCATCACCCTAGGAAAATGAAAATTTAGCTCATGATAAAATTAAAAACAAAATCAAAATAAATTGACATTATATAAAGCTAGAATGAAATATTCATAAATACTGCATAAACTTGAATATTAAATTCTCAAACATAAATATACAACAAAAAAGATACATGAAAAACTAGAGAAATCTAGCTGTCCATTTAGGAGGTAAAACCTTCCATATAGGCAGCATGCAAAAAGTAATACAATACTAAGCCTTCTATGTAGGAGGCATGCAGAAAATAATATAATACTAAGCCTTCCATATAGGAGGCATGCAAAAAGTAATACAATACATAAAATTAAAAATAAAAAATAACACAATTTATTCAGAACTGTCAGAGAAAATATCTCTCCCTATCAGAGAAGTATCTCCTTATTAGAGAAAATATCTCCACGCCTCCTCTGAATCTACGCCTGAAGCTCTATATTTATAGGCAGTGTCGTGTCACTTTTTCCTTGATGCTACAGTATTTTGCCAATTTTTTCCACGATGCTACAGTATTTTGCCAATTTTTTCCACGATGCTACAGTAGTGAACAGTATCCTGTCGGCGGATTTATGCATTTTTTCCGTGTTGCTATAGTGCTACAGTGATTCCTTCCGCTACATTCACCTTCGTCCGCTACAATAACTTCCTGCTACATTGATTCCATCATGAATAGTGACCGACGCTACAATACTGACCTTTTTTTATATTTTTATTTATTTTTTAAATACTATTTATTTTACACCCAAATATATTATATTAAGTTCAAATATCGTCCATAAAATCATCATATAAGGGAAAATAAATATGCAAATATTTTACTTATCAATTATGACCAACCAAGCATTTACCTACCACGATATCTTGTTCAAAAATTTCAAACGTACGCATGTTGTTCCACAGTTAAATGCTTTGCTCCATAATGATTAGTATTCAACGAGCAAAATTAATGGACTATAAATGCAGAGCTTCAGAGACCATCAAACTTAAACTCATGGTATAGACTATGATGAAACATTTTCCCCAATTGCAATGGCTAAATCAATCAGAATCCTTCTTGCCATAGCAGCATATTAGCAACATATCAGAATCCCCAATATGGCAGATGGACGTCAAAACAGCCTTCCTTAATGGAAAGCTGCTTAAGGATGTGTGCATGACACAACCTAAAGGTTTTGTGCGTCCAGAGGACTTTGGTAAAGTTTGCAAGCTTTAATGATCCATTTATGGATTGAAGCAAGCATCTCGAAGCTGGAATCATCATTTTGATGAAGTAGTCAAAGAGTTTGAATTCATTTAAAACATCGATGAACCTTGTGTTTACAAGAAGGTTAGTGGGAGCATAGTTGTATTTCTAGTACTTTATGTAGATTACATCCTACTTATTAGGAACGACATTCCTACCTTACAGAGTGTCAAGTCTTGGTTAGGAAAGTCCTTTTCAATGAAAGACTTAGGTGAAGCTACCTACATCCTAGGGATTAGGATCTATAGGGATAGATCTAAAAGACTAATAGGCCTAGGTCAGAGCACATACATAGACAAGATACTGCATAAGTTCAGTATGCAAGATTCAAAAAGGGGTTACATGCCCATGTCTCATGGCATCCATTTTAGCAAGGATCTGTGTCCTAGCACACCTGATCAGTGAGATCACATGAGTAATGTTCCATATGCTTCGGCCATTAGATCCATCATGTATGCTATGCTATGTCCTCGACTAGATGTCTCATTTGCCTTAAGCATGACTAGCAGATATCAACAAGATCTTGGTGAGGGTTATTGGACTGCGGTTAAGAATATCCTAAAGTACTTAAGAAGGACTAAAGACCTATTTTTGGTCTATGGTGGATTGGATGATGAGCTCTATGTAACTGGTTACATAGATGCAAGTGTCCAAACTGACCAAGACGACCTTAAATCATAATCTGGATACGTATTCCTCTTGAATGGTGGAGCAGTAAGCTGGAAGAGCTCCAAGCAGAGTACTGTAGCATATTCTAAAATAGAAGCTGAGTATATAGTAGCATCGGATACAGCTAAAGAAGCCATTTGGATCAAAACGTTCATTACTGAACTAGGGGTGGTGTCTACCATCTCAAATCCAATAGATTTGTTCTGTGACAATAGCGGTACTATTGCATAGGCCAAGGAGCCTAGGTCACATCAAAAGATCAAGCATATACTCAGGCGATTTCACCTTATTAGAGAAATCAATGATATAGGTGATATAAAGATATGCAAAGTAGCAGGAGAGACAATGTTCCTGATCCTCTTACTAAACCGCTTGCACAGGCAAAGCATGAGCGTCATGTTAGGACATTGGGAGGGCAAGTGGGAGGATGTTTGAAATTGTGCCCAAAGGGCCAATCATTGTACTTTGAACATTATTATTTTAATAAAATTTCTCCATTCTGTTATCATATTATTTGCATGTTAACTATGATAATTGTATCATTAGATAAATAAAAAAGATTATCCTAAAATGTCCCTGGTCAGTCATCTATGCGGGAGCAAAGATGAAATAAGACCAGTATGACCTTGATAAGATATGGAGATACAACTCAAAGTCTTAGGCACTTGTAAGAGTACAAGGTGCTGGACCGACCCACTATGAGAAAGCTATAGGGATCAGTCATAAGCTTTTCTCATATATAACCATGTCACAATGCCCTTAGAGTTGAGGTTATCATGGAGTGCTTCATGAGAGTTGCTAAGCTTTGAACTAGTCAAAAGTCACTTTTGACCGGGTGATGATAAAGGCTATGATCGGGCTTGGTGGTTTTTCATACAGAGGAATATAAATGATCAAGATGGAATTTGTTCCTCACATTAGTAGAGAGATATTATTGGGCCCCTCAATGAGTGAGTCTGAGAAATGTATGGCCATACTACAATAGAAAGGAGTTTCCATTTCTATTGTCAGGCTACTCAGGAATCGAGAAAGTAATGGTCAGGGAACAAGAGGATGACATTATCCATGCCTCATCCTTGACCGATATATCGTGTGACAAAAGGGATGTGACATGGTTGTATGACAGGTTGCATCATGTTAACAATCCACATATTAATTAGGTAGTCGTAATGTCTTGCTAAAGGCTGCTTGCGACTTGTGGGTTAATATAGTTATTAGCCCACTGCCAACTGCATATGGGCCTACAGGGTCGCACATAAAAATGGCCCAACATCAGATAATGTTTAATTTAGGGTGGACGAATTTTATATTTATATATATATATATGTAATATAAAAATTCGTTAATAATATTATATAGATATGTATTTTTGAAATACATATTTTATATATATATATATGTATATATATATTATATGATATTATTATATTGTGTTTATTTTAAATTTAATTTATTAAGATATAATAAATTTAATAACTAACATGATAGAGATATAGTATCTCATATTTAATTTATGAAGATAAATTAAATCCAATGGCTCTTTATTTGGATTAAATAAATTGATTAAATTAAAATTGTTAGACAAATTTAATTTAAACTGAATTTATTTAATTAGCTCATCAAGATAATTAATTGTTAATTAACTTTGAAATTAATAAGGATTAATTTTGAAATTCAAATATAGCCTTCATAGGCTATAAAATTGATAGAGCAGATAGACTCATACACGCATGAGAATTCAGAGCCACAAGGGAAACCCTAAGAGACATTGGAGGCGCTAGCACGCAGTCTCTGTTGGAGAGCATATATGTGGATACCGGTAGAGGGAGCAGACCTAAAGTGTTGGCTCCTAGAAATCGTGAAAACCCTAAGTTAAAAAGGTACGAGTTCTTTCTAACCCGATTTAATTGTCATTTATAGATCCTCGATTAGGATCGGTAAAATTTTAAAATTCTTCCACTGTGCCTGCCAATCCTAACACTATCACCATTCCCAGTAACTTTCTCTTTGCTATGCCTGATCCATCCACATCCCAACCAGTTCATATCACTACTGATGACCCTATCTAGCCAGCCTAGCTAGTGCCAACACATATTGCTTCAGCTGCAGGCACTAAGGAAGTAGTTGTTTCATCCAGTGAACATCAGTTACCTACTAGTATAGAGGAGGTTGAGGTTTCTTCTCTAAACCTATAAACACTTAATCCTCTAGAGGATCTTCTTCAGATACCTCTTGTAAATCTCCCAGACCCTGAATCATCATCTTCAGATACTTCTAGTAAGACTGACTGATATGGCTCTGGACCTTCACCTCTTTCTATCAATCCTATATCTGCTGCCCAGCCATCTAGTTCAAGCTTTTCTCTCGACTAATTCCCACCTTTATAATGAAGACAAAAAGGGGGGGAAAGAACAAGAAGTGATTTTGTTTTGAGAATTGACATTGATGTTGCATAGATATAGCATAAGCTAATAGGTATATTGGGATTTAGGGAGCTTTTTAGCTTATTTTGGCTGTGTAATGAATTTCTAAGCTTACTTGATGTTATCAATTTAAATTTATGAATTATGCAGTTCAAATTTTGTTATTACTGTTAAATTTTTGGACTGATGAATTCTTTGGCTGTGTATGCAAGGTGGTTACAAAGTTTGATCCAATATTAACAACATACTAATCTTTCAAAGTCATTGTTTTTCAATTCAAAATGATTTCAGATTTCAAATGATAAAAGTTTTAAAGACATTGATTTGAACTTAAAATGGTTTCAAATATTAACAGTTTCAAAGTCATCAATATTTAAGTTCAAAATGGTTTTTAAAGAAGTTTGTTAAAAAACCAACAAGTTTTATATGTACTAATAATATATGAGCTTAATTAAAACTTAAAGTTTCAAAATGCTTTCAAATATCTTGTTCAAAAATCACCAAGTTTTGTCAATCATCAAAAAGGGTGAGAATGTTAGATACTATATGTTTTGATAATAACAAAGATTTGATTGATCCTATAATAAGTTTTGATAATAGACAAAAGAGTTTTGAACAAAGTAATTAAGTTCTTGGTGGCAGGCAAAGCCAACACTCGAGTAGGCACTCGGGTGATGAAGAAGAGCTGAAAGTTAGAGAACAAGAGAAAGCATCACTGGCAGATTTCTTAAGAGATCACTCAGTGATGATTCTTCATGACTTGAGTGACCACTCAAGTAATATGTGTCAAATAGTTCCAAAAGCTCTTTGCCAAGTTTTGCATGATGTCACTCGAGGGATTACTCGAGTGATGATATTGGATCACTCGAGTGACCAGGAAGAAAATATGCAGTGAGGTCTTTGCCAATATTTTAAAGGGATCACTCGAGTGAACACTCGAGTAATTACTCAAGTGATAAGGTCAGAATCATTGACTTAACTCTCAGCCAAGTTTTTCAATAGAACACTCAAGTGATGGATTTAGATTACTTGGGTGACCACTTGAGTAATAAAGTTCATAAAGATTATTTTAATTTGTTTCTTATTGATTTGTTATCTATATAATTAATCTTTCATTGTGTTAGTATTCAGAGTATATTTGCAGAGAAACAATGAAGAGATCATGATTGAGAGAAAAATCAAACATATTGTCCGCAACATCCGAAACACTTACCTACCGTGCAACGGCTAGTTTTCAAATTTGAAAAATGTTCAAACATGGCTGTGTGACTCTAACAGACATGTTGAAATAGTTCCAACATCTATTCAACTATAAATATGGGAACATTCAATGTAGAACAAAATACAACAATTGAGAACACACGAACATACATCGATCAACATATTCTTAGTGCTCTCTTTTTCTTATATCCATTCATGTACTTTAATGATTATATATTTGCTTAGTGAGAGAGATTTTCATTACAAACTTAATATTTGTTATTAAGACAACTTAAGGTTGTAGAACCTTAAGTTGGGTATTTGATTACAACGTGTAAGGGAAAACAAGTGTCTGGTGAAGGAACTTATTGTGTACTGAGGTGCCAAGAACCTACTGAATCTGGGAAGATATAGTGAAACTCTCAGAGAAGCTCTGAGGACTAGACATAGGTCAAAGTGGTTGTGGCCGAACCAGTATAACTCTCGGTGTACACTTCGGTGATATTTCTACTAGCTCTTAACTGCTTTAAATTCCCAGTCAATTTTTATATACGAAACAATTTTTTTGTAATCACCCAATTCACTCCCCTTATTGGGTGAAACACTTGTACTAACATTGTGTAGTCTTACTGAGTTCCATAAATCTTAATGCATAATTAATTGCTTAAATTCACATAGGAATATATTGGATTAGCAATTAATTATAAAATTGCTTGATACTGGAAGAGGCTAGTAATTAAATTAAGAAAAATTGACTATCAATCATGTGGAATAATTTGACTAGAATATATAGGTGATTCAATCCGGAATTTGTGAAGTGAAATATAATCCCTATGACTTTTTCTCATAATTGCTTTCATATTATGTGCACTCATTTAATTATTTTATTTTGTACTCTTAGTCACCAACTAATTGATCGACTAAATAGAATTAAAATTACTCATTTTGGTACTTAGTGATCAATCCTTGTAGGAATGATATTCTATTTACTTCTATATTACTTGATTATGACTGTGTACATTTGCACTATTTAATATTTCATCTAAACTCGTAACAAGTTTTTGGCACCGTTGACGGGGATTGTTGTCATTAATATCAATATCAAGTAATTTTAATACAAATTTAGTCTTCATGTTAAAATTTTCAACAAAAATTAAAGAAATTAAAAAAATTTAAAAAATGGATTATTCACATCATTCATTTGGTTCAATAAGTGATAAATTGTCATATCTTAGTTCTTTTTTAGGAATACATGTGGATGGAATAAGACAAGAAAATATAAATGCTGGTTGGATAAAAAATTCTTCTGCTTATAATTGTCTTTCTTGTGAGTATTGTGGAGAGTGTTATTCCTATGAGCATTGTTCATATAGCACTACCAGTCATTATGTGAGATATAATTTCACTATAAACCAAACTTGTTTTGATTATTCCTTTTATCCTTGTGAAATTTTGGAACAACAAGAGTCTTTGGATCCGTATATCAACTATTGTCGAGATAAAATTAATCCTTCTTTCAACTTTTATCCACATTTTGAAGAATAAACTCTTGAGTATAAGGAAAAATCTGATTTAGAAAGATTATGGAGGAGTTTGTGGAATCAATAGAGAAATTTAGTAAAGAGCAAAAGGAACTTGCCATTAGAGCTGAGTCAAGTGTCCAAAATATTGGAGTATAAATGAGTCAAATTGTTGCATCGCTTGAAACTATGAGGCAAGATATTTCTTCAAGCATGATGACCACTTCTTGTATTGATGATGAATATTGTGAGGAAGTTGAGGATATGGAATTGAATGAAACTTTAGCTCTTGTGGAATGTGATAAGGAACTTGAAATCACTCTTGGAAAGGATAGTGGGTGTAGTCTAGAAGAGGTTCTGATTGTGATACCTAATTCCTGTCATTTTGATGTTGAAATTATTGTGGATGTTCCAAAAGTTGTAGTTCATGTCTCTCCTATTGAAGTGTTGACTCTTACTGATGAGAGTCAAGTGGATTTTGTGGGATGCTCTAAATTATTGGAAGCTCTTAAATCTGTTTGCAAATATATGAATGTTGTGCTTTATTTGAATTCAGTAAATAATTGTACTCTAAAATTGTCTATGATTGACAAAGTACAATTAATTATCTTGAATGATCATTCTTTGTGTTTGAACCATTGTTGGTTGAAAAGAAATAAAGACAAGATAATCACGGTATTTGATACTTTTGATTAGAAGTTTGTTTTGTGAAGTATGACTGAAGACTATAAATTTAGTGCTACTTAGGAGGCAACCCAAGGTTTGGTTTGATGTTTTGTTCTGATTTTGCAAGACTTCTAGTAGCCCCTGATGATGTATTCCATTTTGGTGGTTACAATCAAGAACATTTAAAGGAGTATAATGATAGTGTACTCAACACTTTGAAAACTGTCATCACATTTGAGAAACCAACAGGTAAGTCCTCCTTCTCATAAATAATAATAATAATAATTAAATAAAAAATTTCTTTGTCTAGATAAAGACGTCAAAGAAAGGCTACTATTTGGGAGGCAACCTAAAACTTCTTTCCTACTCTCTCATTTTTCTTTCTTACTCACTGAAACACACTGCACTACATCAAAGATTTTAGTTTTCATCATTTTCATTACAAGTTAACATGGAAGAACAACCATCATCTAACACTTTCATAACCCTTTGTAACATTGTTGGACTTTCATCAGTCATAAGTCATAACCCTTCGTAATCTGTTAGGCCTTTACAGGTCATAACTCATAACCCTCTGTAATCCGTTAGATCTCTATTTAAGCTCACCTATTTCCTATGATTTTTACTACTTTTCTTTATCGGTCTTCCCCTTCTCCTTTATCATGTTAACTGAATTTCAACAAAACTCCAATCAATTTCCAAGTGTGTAACACTTAGTTCTAGCCACAAATCAAGTTAATGCAAGAGAAATGAAAGAATTAACTTGAATACATGGTGAATTCAAACAAATAAGGTCAAGAACATATCAAAGTTAATGCAAAAACACCACACAGAAGCTACCAAGTTAAAACAATGCAATGAATGCTATAACACCCGTAATTCATAAGCCTTTATCATGCATCCGAAAGCATTAACGTTATTGTTATGGCTTAGGAGAATCAATAGTTAAAGCCCCTGAACCAAAACTTACATATTTATTTTTGGGGCCAGTATTCATATGGTAAAAACTGTACTTTCTGGGATACACATCTTTTTGAAGTGATATGCTAATTCATCCAAAGCTTAAGATTTGTACTTTAAGTTTACCAAATATCAAGGACTAACTCATTAATTTAGCCTTTCAAATTTCAATCACAATCTGTCAACTCCAGAATTACTTTTCATTCCCAACTAGTCCAACATTTAGGTTGTATTGTCTAGCTAAGCTTGCATATTCATACTCCTTCCTTCTTGTTCATATATGTACATGCCATGGATGACATACCCAATGACATCATACAGTTTCATATGTTTATACAATTAATCACATCACACAACAATTTACACACAACAGATTATCATGTATCAATCTTCAATTCACCATCACATTTTTCTGTTGCATATCTTCATGCATTCCTCTTTTGTGTTCAACATACCTATATGGTTGGGTGAGGGAGGTTGAGATTCAGGAGAATCTCAATAGCAAATATTACCAATTATGCATGCAAGATAAATGCTTAATACATGAGATGTTTGTCTTACATAAATTCATGCTAACATAATGACATATTTGCATGCTCAATATTTCACACATCATACTTATGGGCATAACATAAATAGAAACAGAGCTTCAATCATTCATATTTGCTCTGTAATACCCCAAAATACACTCAAGGGCTAAATGTACAGAATAGATAGTGGTATTAAGGACAAAATTGCCCTAGAAATTTTGTTATGACTTTAGTTCTGATTAACTTGAGATAATTATTTAGTCTTTTTGCTTAAAGTCAAAAATGACTAAAGAACTAATTTGAACATGAGAAGAAGGGGCAAATGGCTTATGGAAGAGAAATATGAGGAGAATATTTATTTTGCTATAATATGAGACACATGGAAGCATTTTTGGCCAAACATAAAAAGAGGAAGTCAACAAATCAAATTAACATATGCTAATTTAACATTAAACTATATTATTCAAGGAGATATTATAAGAGATCATTTTTCCTCTTTAAAGAGCCATATTCTCGTGTAGAACATGAGAAAAAGAAAGAGGGAATGATACTTGACTCAAAATGAAAGCAAGAGGAGACAATTTGACCAAGTTATAAAAGGATGAAAACTTGGTCAACAATTGCAACTAAAGACAACAATATGAAAGGAGGTGAAATATGATAGAGTAAGATACTCTTTTTACTCCTTCAATAGCTTATATTTTGGTCCACAATTGTAGGCTAAACATAAGATGATATCTTGAATAAAATGTTCAGCCATTTCGGTCAAAGAGGGAAGAGGAAGGAAAAAAGAAAACTTGAAGCAAATTATACTTAGTTAATTCACCAAAGTGTATGACCAAATAAAGTAATTTTCACCACAATTTTTCTCTACTTTTGGACCATATTTTTGGCTAGACTTTAAGAGATAAGAGGGGCTAAAAATCTGATCATTAAATCACATATTGCCTCTCTCCTCAAGTCAGTTTGTAGCTGCCATATGAAGAGCTTGAAGAATCAAGTTTAGGTGAGCTCTTTGATCTTGCTTTTCACTTTCTTAACCTCATCTATGGCTCAAGTGTCCTTCATAAACATTGTTCCTCTTGAGGAGAGCTTCATTTCTATGATTTTAGAATTTTAAGAGGAGGTGTTTTGAGCCATCATCCAAGAACAAAAGTTGTGTAATCAAATAAAGGAGCTAAGGAGAAGCAAATGTGAGTATTAGCTTCAATTTGAGCTATTGGTTGTATTAGTTGAATGAGTATTTTGGCAAGTATATGTCTTCATATATTTGGGATTATTGTACGTAAATGTTGTAAATTTGGTTAGAGTGATGTAATCCTTGATGTGGGAAACTGATATGGGCGAATATGCCCTGTAAATCCTTAATGTGAGTAGATGAAACCCGAGATTCATTGGGAATTTTGCTATACACTCTGATATGGAACCGAACTGCACAAACCAAATATATTCAAAAGTTGAATGTGAGACCATGTTAAACAGGTTATTGAAGTTTTTAAGAACCTACTTTATCATAGGACCGAACCCCGTCTTAAAGCTAGGACTTCTAATAAGTTTTGAATTATCCTTTGGTCTCCAATTTAACTTAATGATGCATTTTCAAACTATAATTACGGCTATTAAGGAAGGGGGCTACTTGCTCCACATAATCAAGCAAAGCAATTATATACATCAATACACAAGCATACATATCAAGTACACGTAAGTTAGGTAAGTTTACTACCTTTTATATTTATGTCTCCTCTTGTACCCTTTTCTTCCAACCATTATAGTTGTTTGAAAAACCTTCCATTTACTCTTCCTTGACATCTCATGGTCCTAGATACATAACCACATTATTTGTTTAACTTATTAGAGCCATGAAAGCAATTCATTACTTATGACTTGTTCCCTTACATAATCTTTAATTATAATTTTGGACTCTAAATCTAATCCTTCTAAAATTATTCCAACAAGCTTTTTCTACACAATTTCATATGTAGAGTTCATTTCTAATCTTAAATTTAATCAAAACCAACTCCTCCCCTAAGAACTCATTGAGGCCGAAACTTAGGGCCTTATGGGCAAAATTCCATTTCTAATTTCAATGCTTCCAAAGTCACTTTCTTAATTTTATCCTCCACAATTTTTTATTCTACATTCATTGAAATGCAGTCTGCTTCCTTTCTCACATATGTGGCCAACTCAAGGGTCAGAAGAAGAGAAGGATGATGATTTCCTCTGACTTTCATGTTCAGTGTTCTAGAAAGTCGGATATATAGTCAAATCGGTGACCGATAAGTTGTCCTGGTGTTTTGGACATATGGTGTAATACCCCAAATTTTGAGACTTGAGGCTAGAGAATAAGCCTGAGATTAGTGGACTGCTAAGCCCCGGTTTAGCAAAATCCTAAATTGTGATTAAGGGTTAATGACTCCAAAAGTGGATGTCATTAGTGATAAATGAACCCTTTTGGAGATTATGGTGTGTTTTGGCACCCGATGTAATTCGTATGTGCTGTGAGTAATGCCGAAACCTTGTATTTGAGTTCAATTGTGGATTAACATCCGAATTGACTTAGAATAGAGGGAAGGCATATTTTGGTGATAAATGAAACGATATGAAGTGTTTGGTGGTGATTCAAGAGGAATTGCCGTAATCAGGGGAAAAACGGTAAAGTTACCGACCAATTGGTCAGTTACCGAAGAGGGAACTCATTGGTAACTTCAAGATCAATGGTTGAGATTGATTTGTGTATTAGATCAAGGGTGGAATCCCATGTGGTTGTGCTCATGTGAACTCATGGTTGATGGAACAAGATTGAGACAAGTGGCAAAATGTGGACCTTTGGATTGGGTCAAGATGTCAAACTCTTCCCTCTCTCCTCTCTTCCCTTTTAGGTCGGTTTTAGTGGCCAAAAACTGACTTGCTTCATCATCTAATCATTCTCATCTCTCTCTTGTCCTCCATGAACGTCCAAAGCTAAGGGAAGAAAGAGAAAAGAATAAGGTGAGATTTGGCTTGTTTCTTGTCCTCTAATGCTCTAATACCCTTCTTTAATATTGTTCATAGTGATGAGAGCTTCATTGCTATGGTTTTAGATTTGTGAGAGGAGGTGTTTTGTGGCTTGAGGAAATTTGGAAAGATGAAGAATCAAGAAATTGGTTTGGGAAAGAGGAAGAGGTGAGTATTTGAAGCCTTTTGATCTAAGTTTTGTGAATTATGGTTGAGTATTGTGAATTGTGAATTTTGCCCTGATTTTATGGTATTTTCGTGTGGAATGTGAATGGTGGAATTGGATGTTGTTTTGTGTTGAAAATAGTGTCATGTTGTGGTATTTAATCATTGGAATTGGTTTGAATTGGATTGGACACAATGGTTGAAAAACTGGAAATTCTGTCCAGTGAGAATTCTGTCTGAGCAGTCTATTTGTGTTGCCGTTTTTAATGGGCAAATGATATTAGAAAATTCTGAAACTTTCCAGTCTTGAAGTTCACATCCCAAGCTTCAAAATGGGCATATAATTTGTGCCATTTCGTTTTTTGATCTGGGATTTATGTTTGTCCAAAATTTGAGGACGAAACTGGATTCTGTTTTGGAGCAATGTTGGATTTTGTGTAAATCTGGATTTGTGTGGTGATTTCTGGTAATGAACCATATTTTTCCTATGAAGAGGACTTAAAAATATTTCATTTGGATTTGGGATCATCTCATTTCGATTTTTGTGGAATTAGTTATGAATTTTCAAAGTTGCCTTGGCTGCAGCAGAAAATACTGGCTGCAGCGCAAAAGTTTCTATGCACGTTTTGGCCGCAGCCAGAAATTCTTGGCTGCAGCCAAAAACCTTCTGTGCGTGTTCTGGCAGCAGCCAGAGGGTTCTTGGCTGCAGCCAACCCCCATTTTCAGCATTTTGAGATTTTGAAAGGTGATTTCCAACCTAGTACGTCCCAATCCTTTACGCTTTCGTTGAGCTTATTTTAGCCACCTAAAGGGTATGAATGGTAACCAACTTTAAGTGATATAAAAGTAAGGATTTGGAATTGAGATTGACCCTATATCCTTGATTTGGTTTATAGGGTTCAGTATTCATTTGGATAGCGAGTAAGCGGAGCTGGAGCATACGTGGAAAGAAAAGTGTAGGGAACTTACCTCTCTTGCATGCTTTGATGTTGTGTTTGTGTATTGATGCATGTATTGCTTTGCTGGATTATGTGAAACATATATGAATGATTGTAGCTCTGTTTCTAGTTATGCTATGGCCATGAGTATGTTGTTGAAACATTGAGCACACAGATATGTCATTGTGTGAACATGAGTTTTGTATTGCAAGCATGTCATGCATTAAACACATATCATACATGCATATAGGTATTTGTTTCCTACTGAGATTCTCTCGAATCTCACCCTCCCCTACCAACATTTTAGACAGGGTAGGTGGATCGAGGATGGAGCAAACAAGCAAAGGCGACGAGGACTACTTCGGGTTATAGATTTTGGTAGTTGGTTATCATAGTTGGGATGTATATTTGGATATTGTAATTGTATATTGGATGAGTATTGAGTATGCATGTATGGAGATGAGATTTGTGTAATCCCCGTTTGAGGAATTGTAAAGGGCGAATGTGCCCTATGAATTCTATGTAAAGGTATGAACCCGGGAGTTGCCGGGAAGTTATTGTTGTACACTCTGATATTTGTACAAATGTGATATTCCGCGTAATGTAATTGTATTTGAAATTGAATGTGAGACCAGGTAAATTATATTTCGAAAGTTATCTGTGAAAACCCTGTCGTGAAGATGGGATTTTAAATAAGTTTTGTTTCCTATTGGTCTCTATTTCATTTTAATTGAGTATTTCGGATATAACTACAGAAGGGGGGTTACATATGGCATATGAGAGGCTAGGTGGCACCTTCACATGAATCTAGCACAAAAGCCAAAGGCTAAAGGGCTTAGGTCGCATCATCTTGTAGTTCTAACCCAAAAGCTAAAAGCCACTTTAATAAAGCTACTATTTGCAATGCACCCTTGAGATAGTGTTGTGTATGTGTGTGTGGAGTCAAGAATGCGCCAAGTGTCTGTATGGGCCACAAGATTGAGCCACTTAGGCTTACACCTCAAGGAATTGCTGAGTTTGGGCTGTTGTGTCTTGAAAAATGCCGAATGTCCATATATGTATCATCTAATAGTGCCATATATGCTTAGATACCATAAAGATGGTGCCATATGTGTGTCTCTTAAGGAAATGCCAAGTGTCCTCATACATATATGCATGATATATTGTATTCGACTAATTGCCACACTCACTGAGCCCTCATATAATCTATAGAATTATTCTCTACCTAAAGGGGCTGAATTATATAGTCCCTGAAAGTCATTCTATCTCTCAGACATTCTTAAGACTCTTGCTAAACTGGGCTTAGTAGTCTACTTAATTTATACTTATTCTAAAGTTTTTAGGCCTCAAATTTAGGATATTACAAATGTTGTGCAAGCTACCTAAATGCAAAAATCCTAACCTATACGCAATGAAAAATAATAAAATGCAAAACTAATAAGCTTCACATAAACCCTTCGTTAAAAGTGAATTTGACAATTAGATTACCTAAAGAGCTAATTACTTAGCTCCTTGGCAATGACACCATTTGATGAGGACTTTTTATTGTTAGCCTTAGGGTCCACAATCAAAAATTAACCAAGGATTGTGTATAGGCAAACCTAGGATCGTTCTCTCTCCTCGAGGAGCCTTTTATTAATCCCTAAATAATCTAAATGCCATGCAAATGCAATAAAAATAAGGGGAAATTGGTTTTGGTTTTTCAAATTAATAACTAAAAGAGGAATGCAATTGAATTGAATGCTAAACTATTATTTTTTGTATTTTTTATAAAAATGGTGAATGAGTTAATGGAATTGGATTTGGAAAATATAGATATTACTATGCTTGCTCAAAAAGAGTATAGGAGTTGAAATTCATTAAGTCTTAAGAAAAATTGCAAGATAACACTTGAGTCCAATATTCCCAATGAATAGTAGATCATATAAACATAGCTAACTTCTATCTCTTGAGATAGTTTAAAACCACTTAATGTGAAATTGAAATAGGAATGATGCAACATGGTCTTCTTGAATTTGAGTGCTAAACAACCTCTTAAAGGCACAAATTAACTACATTAACTAGACAATAACACACTAATTAACATAATCTCATTGCAACCATAAAGAAATTTAAACAGATATAATCTTCACACTACAAAATTTAATCTCAACTACAAATATCAAATCAACAAAGACTAATTAACATCAATCTCAGTTCTAGAATCATATACAATCATTAATTCTTATTAGGTGTGAGCAAAACACTCATAACCCGACCATCCGCCCGCGCCCTGTAGTATTTTGGCCAATTTAAGCTCGCCTAGGTTGGGCCCATAATGGGTACAGGCTACTTGTACCTATACATGTTAACGGGATAGGGAATGGGTACATCCTCGAGGCACCCTTTCCTACCCGTTACCTATATACAAGTGTAAATATATTGCCTTTTTTCTCTTAACCTAATTCAGTTCCTAATTTTATAACCAATCTGCCCAACTATCCCTCTTAACCTCAACCTTGTTGCGATTTTTCCCTCTCGCCCTCAATCTCTCCCTCAATCTTTGTCGTTGACACATGATGTGTCACTTGTCATCCTCATCCACCCCCAACCTCAGCTCTCCTCACTATCATAGACCTCAACTCAGCAACCTTGGGTGTCACAGCATGATCCAGAGTCGACACCATTTTAAGTCATCTACTTCATCTATTCCTCTCGATTTTTGAAGTCAGCTACTTCATCAATTCTTCTTCTTTATCCTTCCTCATTCTTCTTCATTCTAGCAGCAACAGTGCAGTTCTTATCTCCTTCCCCTGCACAGTTTCGTTACAGCTAGGGTTTTCAAAACTTGCTCTCTTTCACTTTTCTTCCCATCGAATCCTTTTTATTTACTTTTTATTAACATAAATGCTTAAAGCCTTAAAATAGATGAAAATTTGAAGCAAGAATGAACAAGCTATGGCCCATAGGGATATATTCTAGTGATGAATGTGTTTGTAAGCCCTCAAAAAATTGTAGAAACTAAAGCAAAGAAGAAAAGCATGTGGAGATTTACATATTTGTTAGAAAATTTCATTTGTAATGATATGTTAATCATGTTGCTACATTTTTTAAGCCACACGATGTGATTTTTTTTGGCGATGTCCATATGCATTATTTTATGAATAAATTTAGGCCACAAAAACTGTATATTGGATACTGCCTATTCTTTCAATTAATACTTTTATGTCTTTTTCTTAGAAAGTAGTAGAAACATGTGACATACAACTATAATGCTTCTATAAATATAGTCTCTGACCTTAATTGTTATTATTGTACCTGGACAAAGAAACTTCCAACATTCCATATATTAAATAAATACTGTTAGTATTCCTTTGTTTCTTCTACAAGTACTCACTTAATCATTATCATCCTACCTCTTTGTTATTCGTTTCTTAACATGTTTCACACATATTAAGCAGTAAAATTGTTTAAGATATCTATTCATGCATGTTTGTCAAATTTATTAAAGATATAGATTGTTTGATTAACATGTATTATATTTGTCTATATTTTTTGCTATTTTGGAGTGTATATTAATTATGTGGTTTTTCCTTCAAATTAGTAATTTATTTGATAAGCTCAAAAGGTAAATTAACATGGCATAGATTCCACCAGGAAATGTGCAAAAGCAGGCCACAACTGTTAGGGAAACTGGTAATGAAAATGGAGTCACAATAGCACAGCATACCACTCATGTTGAGAATCAAATCAATAATGAGGGACAAGATGCTGAATCACAATCTAGAAAAAAAAGGAAGGACTCATCTAACATCTGGAACCATTTTACAAGGTTGCCACTAGCAGAAAATAAAGGAAAACATAAGTCCAAGTGTGACTATTGTGGAGCAACTTCATGCAAGTCATCCTTCAAATGATGGAACTAAACAATTATGGAGACATTTGGACAAGTGTTCAAACAATCCTAACAAAGCAGGCAAGGGTCAAATCTTGTTCGTGGCTATGGCAAATCAAACATTGACTTATCACTTGTTCAATCAAGAGTGAGAAGAAAGGCTATTTCTAAGTATATCATAAAGGATAAGGTGCCTTTCTGAATTATGGAAAAGATGAGTTTTACAGAACTTTTCCTAGAGTTTTAAACCAAATTTCAAATGCTATCAAGATAGAGAGCTGCTAGAGATTGCTACAATATATATAACAAGAATAAGAAGATATCTTGAGAAAATATTTCAAGACTTCTAAAGTCTGTGTGTCCTTTACCACTGATTGTTAGACATATGTACAAAATAACTACTACATGTGTTTGACCGTATATTAGATTGATGAGAATTGGACTTTGTAGAAATACATTCTGAATTTTTGTGCGGATTAAAGATCATAAAAGGGATTCAATTACCAAACAAATTTATAAAGTGTTTACAATCACAGTTGATAATGCTTCTGGCAATAATTCTACAATTGCAATCCTAAAAAAGTGTTTTAGGAGTTGAGATGGTTAGGTATGTGATGGAGAGTTTTTGCAAATACAGTGCGCTACTTAAATATTAAATTTGGTTGTTTCTGAAGGTCTTAAAGAAATGAGCAAGTCTATTGAGCTCATCCGACATACAGTAAAATTTGTTAAATCTTCTCCATCAAGGAAGCGTAAGTGTATAGGCCTTACTGAAAGAGAGTGAGTCATATAAAAATGTCTACTTGCCTTAGACTGTCCCACGAAGTAATATATTTATAATTAGTTTGAATGAGCTTTAAAATGATGATGCATTGATCATTGATGTTTAATTGTTTTTCATTTCTATAATATCATTAGGTGGAATTCAACATATTTTATGCCTGAGAGTACCATTAAGTTCGTCTAAGTCTTTACTCAGATAGATGAAAGGAGGATGAAGAATGCAAAGAATACTTCAAGAAGAAAGTTAAAATAGATTCCAGTCAAGATACTTATACCTTGATTGATTATCATGAAGGTGTTGATGATGTATTCGATGATACAACTACAAGAAAGACTATGGAACCTACAATTTTGCATCCTAGTGCATATGATTGGAACACTGCGAAGGAGTTTCTTGGCATCTTAAATTTGTTCTACAACATGACATTGAAGTTTTTTGGATCAAACTATGTTACAAGTAACACTTATTTCCAGCACATATTTGCAATTCAGACAAGTCTTAATTCAACTGCAAGTTACTCCTACTCTCTCTTGAATGTCATGTTAAGAAGAATGTTGTCCAAGTTTAACAAATACTAAGGAGTCACAGAGAAAAAGAATCCATTATTGGTTGTGTCCGTGATACTATACCCCATATATAAATTGACATATGTCCAAGTTGCTTTTGCTTACCTTTTTCATGAACCAACAAAGTGTGAAACTATAACCCCCTTCTGTAATTATATCCGAAATACGTGATTAAAGTGAAATAGAGACCAATAATTATTAAAACTCATTCATAATCCCATCCTTGAGATAGGGTTTTCACAAATACTTTTCGAAATCTAATTGACCTGGTCTCATATTCACATATCGAATATAACTACTCTGCAAAAATAAATCACATTTGTATAACTATCAAAGTGTATAATATAAATTTCCGGCAATCCCAGATTTCTTACATTAATTCAAGCTTTATAGGGCATAATCACCCATACAAGCCCTCATATGGGGATTACAAAAATCTATCTCAAAATACATATCCGAATACAAATACAAACATACAATACACAATACTCCCAACTATGCATTGATAATGAACTACCAAAATGACAACACGAAGGAGTCCTCGTCGCCCCTGGTTGCTTGCCCCCTCCTCGAGCCTCTTGCCCTGTCTACATGGTTAGTAGGGGAGGGTGAGATTTGACAGAATCTTAGTAGGAAATAAATACCAGTATGCATGCAAGATAAGTGTTTAATGCATGACATGCTTGCAATACATAACTCATGCTCACACAACGACATATCTATATGCTCAATGTTTCAACAACATACTCATAGCCATAGCATAAATAGAAATAGAGCTATAATCATTCATATATGTTTCACATAATCAAGTAAAGCAATACATGCATCAATACACCAACACAAATATCAAAGCATGCAAGAGAGGTAAGTTCCCTACTCTTATTCTTTCCACGTATGCTCTAGCTCAGCTTACTCACAAACACAGTCAAACCACGTTCACGAGATATCGAACCCTCTAAACCAAATCAAGGACGTAGGGTCATTCTTTATTCCAAATCCTCAACTTCATAACACTTTAAGTTGGTTACGATTCATGACCTTTAGGTGGCTAATCAAATCCTAAACACATGCCTAAAGGATTGGGAGAACCTTGATCAAAGACCATCTTTTAAAACCTCACAATCTTATTTTCAAGGGTTTGGCCGCAACCAGCCCCATCATGGGCTGCAGCTAACAGATGGTCAGAAATTCCTAGGTTGCGGTCAGCACTCATGGGCCGCGGCCGAGACAAGTTAGAAACATTTGGGCCGCGGCCAGCCCCTTATGGGCCGTGCCCAGAGACTGGTCAGAAGGTTTTGGGTCGCGGCCAAAATCATGTGCCACGACCAACCAAAGACCTGACTCCTGACACAATTTCCAATGACCATAACTTGGCACACATAACTCAGAATAACCTAAACTTTATATCAATGGAAAGCTTGCAGTGTGAACTACAAATATGGAAAATATCACATCATTCTAATACCATTTACAGTATCAAAATACCATGCAAAGTTGGCCCCTTGCACAGCATTTCAGACTTAAACCAAATTCTAGATTTCATAGTTTTTATAATTTTGGCTTTTTTGTCTCCAATAGCCCCAATTTCACACTAAACACCATTTTCACACAATTTTTCACATAGAAACCATTGGAAACACCAGAGCAACCAAATTCACATTACATTGACATGTTTCCACAATATGTCACATAATTCATAACAGAAAACAAACATTGCACCACTTTCTATTTCACATTCTCAAATCACTTCCAATGACATCAAAACACACTATGGCATCAATTTAACCACAATTCACTATTCAAATCATCCAATTCGAAAATCACACAAAATCAGGGAAAATATCACAATTCTCAAAACTCCACCAAAAACCACAATCAATAGATCAAAAGGGAGCAAACACTCACCTCTTCTTCTTTCCCAAATAAATTTCTTGATTATTCATCTTTCCCTATTTTCACAAGCTCTTAAACACCTCCTTTCAAAAATCTAAAACCATAAAGATGAAGATCTCATCAACATGATTAAGATTAGTGAAGAGGATTTAAGTGTTAGATGCCAATTAGGGCACTATACCTTGAACTTGGACGACCATGGAGGACAAGAGAGAGATGAGAGATGATGATGAAGATGAGGCAAGTCAGTTTTTGCAGCCCCAAAACTGACCTAAAGAGAGGGAGAGGATAGAGGGAAGAATTTTGACACTTTGACCAAGATCCAATGGTCCAAAAGTTGGCACTTGTCATACTCTTATCAAATCTCCCATGAGCTCACTTAAACACACATATGGGATTCCACCCCTCAAAATCTCATCACAATAAATCACAACCATTGATCTTTGAGTTACCAATGAGCTTCCTCTTCGGTAACAAATCAATTGGTTGGTAACTTTACCGTTTTGCCCCTGATTACGACAATTCACACTGAATCACCACCAAACTCATTTTCTCATTCATTTACACCACCATATGCGCCCTCCCTATATTCTAAGTCAATTAAGATGTTAATCCACAATTAAACTTAAATACACGGTTTAGGCACTGCTCACAACACATACGAATCACATTCGAATCTCAAATCACATCATATTCTCTAAAAGGGTTCTTTATAATTTCATATTAATAACCCTGAAATCTTCACTTTCTCACCGGTTTGGTCGTTAGCTTTGGTTTGACTCCATTTTGACCTACTGACCATTTACCCAGTACCTTAGCCAGTTCAATGACCGGTCCAAGTTTAATTACCTTGATTAATTCTGACCCTAATTGATATTTTCCACACTTTCCAATTTTCTCCCAAAACACCTATAATGCAAGATTAAGCACAAGGTAACATCAAAAATCCAAAAAATCATTTGCTTGAACAATTAACAAATTATGACCATTTTACCCCTAATTAGATTTAATTCAAAACAAATATCCCTAACTTAATTTAGTGCTTAATCATGCAATAATGACCTAAGAAATACATTAAATTTCCTAAATTAATCATGAAAAAGCCTATAAAAATATGGTTCAATCAACTCCCTTGTCCTCTACCACTACCTCTACCTCTTCTTCCTCCTCTACCTACTCCTAAAATGGAGGCTCTAATATAGATTTAGCAAGCCTTGACTGAAACATAAGGCTTCTCACAACATATGCCAATATGATGAATAGGAAGTTGAACCACATACTTCATCACAATGATGTTAAATATGACTTGCAGTCAGATCCTTCATCTCCCTCCTCCGATGATAAGAATGAGGATGAGGATGAGGATGAGGAAGAGGGCAATAATAATGATGATAGAACATCATCATTGCTTTTCTAAAAACTGTAAAGTATTCTTGTCTGTCGTCCTCATCTCCTCATCCTCCTCTTCCTCATCCTCATCCTCATCCTCATTCTTATCGTTGGGGGATGGAGATGAAGTTTTAAAAAAACAACTTAATAATTCATAGTTATTAATTAAGAACCATAAAGTATTCTTGCCAACATACTTAACGGTTCTAACTTAATAAATGTTAAATTAATGACAAAGTTAAAAAACAACTTAATAATTCACGGTTATTAATTAAGAACCATAAAGTATTCTTGCCAACGTTCTTAGCGGTTCTAACTTAATAAACGTTAATTAAAGCTTTCAAAACTTTTCCTTTTCCCTGTGCTGACTATGGGTCCCTCCTTATTATTGGATGATAGTCATCATGAGAATGAACCAAGTACCCTTTCGTTATGCCCTATTCAGCCTCCAATGTTTGTAATGATGGTTTTTTCACATCCTTTCTATATGTCTATTATTTAAACTCCACATTTTCATCTTTTTCCTACATTTTCTTTATCATCTTCCTCTTTACTCTCTAGCTCAATCTCCAAGATGAAATGCCATGTAAAAGACATGCTAGAAAACTCTTAGTATGATTCTCCACCTCCACCTCCTACTTCTCCTCCCTAACATTAGCCTCCTCCACTGCCGCCTCTACCACTACCTCTTTTGCCTCCATTTCCTGTGCTTCCTTAATTAGAGGCAGTGTTGCAACATGTATGACCATGTCATGAGGAGGCCTTCTAGATACCTCTCCAGTATGAATTGGAATGCCAATGTCATATTTGATGAGTATGGGATTGGCCATGATCCAAACAATGATCCTAGCCAATACACTGGTGATGAGTAGCCTGGAGATCTCATTAGATCATCAAGCTACTATCCATTATTCTTTTTTTTTGTTTTATCATGTTTTTAAATGTTTTATAAAAAAAGAATATATCCAATAGGTCTTACAAAAAAAATCGTCATGAAATAAAATAAATAATGGTTCTTTTACTATTCATTCTTAATGACCATAAAAAAAGAACAATAATCAGTAATACTTACAAACGATCAATCTTAGACAAATTAATAATGGTTATTAAAAACCAATAATCACCATTTATAAAATATAATGATATGTAAATCTAACGAATGAGGCAGCTCGACAATCCATGAAACCCTATCTATATAAACATCTGAAAAATGAACTCCACTTCTCCACTTCCATTTCAACTTCTCATAGGCAATTACAAGCTTTTTTTCTTCTTCACCAAAATTATGGAAAAATGTAAGAGAACTTATGCTTCATTATCTGGGAACAGACTAAAAGACAAACTCCCTCTACTAACAAACATTGAAGGGGTTGTCCAAGTGACCTATGAGCTCCATCATATAGTCCAGTTTACCAACGAGAGCAAGGACACATGGACCAATACTTGAAGGAACTTGCCACTCTCATTTGCTCTTTGAACAAGAAGGTGGACCAGTTACTAGAAAAGGAAGAATTTGATTATGCATCATGTAACCCCCCCTCTATAATTATATCCGAAAAATACGATTAAAATGACTTAGAGACTGACGATTAGCAAACCTCATTTAAAATCCCATCTTTAAGATAGGGTTTTCACAAGTACTTTTCGAAATCAATTACATTTGGTCTCACATTCACATTTTGAATACAATTACTTCATGAAGATAAATAACATTTAGTATATATCCTAAAGTACACAACAATATTTTTCGACAATCTCGAGTTTATAACTTTACTAAAGGGTATACAAATTCCCTTATAGGGGATTACACAATACTATCTCAAATACATATCCAAATATACGTCAAACATATTTCCACAACCAGATACAGTCATCAAAATATCGATGATAACCAGCCACCAAATCTACAACCCGAAGGAGCCCTTACTGCCCTTGGTTGCGTGCTCCATCCTTAATCCACCTACCCTGTCTAAAATGTTGGTAGGGGAGGGTGAGATTCAAGATAATCTCAATAGGAAAACAATACCAATATGCATGTATGATAAATGTATAATGTATGACATGCTTGCATTACATAACTCATGCTCACATAATGACATATTTGCAAGCTTAATGTTTCAAATAACGTATTTATGGCCATAGCATAAACAGAAACATAGCTTCAAACAATCATATATATTACACATAATCATGTAAAGCAATAACATGCATCAATACACCAATATAAATATCAAATACATGCAAGAGAGGTAAATTTCCTACACTTGTACTTTCCACATATGCTCCAGTACCAGCAACTCACGACTAGGGTGAATATCCAACCCTATAACCAAAATAAGGACATAGGGTTATTCTCTTTTCCAATTCTTTAACTTTCAAACACTTAAGTTGGTTATCATTCATGACCTTTAGGTAGCTACTCAAAGCCTACACACATGCCTAAAAAATTGGGAGAAACTTAACTAAAGATCCCCTCTCAAAAGCAAAACACTAATTTTCAGCTAAGGCACTCGAGTGATAGATGATATACTCGAGTGATGGATGGTTGCACTCAAGTGAAGATGGCTAACTCATGCGAGTGCTTGACGGAAAACAACTCCAAAAATGGAAAGTGATCACTGCACTCGAGCATCGAGATCAGTACTCGAGTGATGCCCCCAGACTCACCTGAGTCCCACCAAGTGAGGTGCAAGAAGTACTCACCCGAGAGCATAGAAAACCTAGAGTTAAAAGTGCACTCGAGCACTAGCTCTAGCATTTGAGTGAGGGCATAAAACTCGTGAGTGCTAAATCACATTCTTGACAAATTGGCTATGAGTGCTAACTCGAGAAGTGTCCTCCTAGTGCCAAAATACACACACACTTAAGTGAGACCCTTCAAACTCGAGTGATAACCCACTTCACTCACTGGTGATGAAATGCACTCTAGATTTTTGGCGTAGAAGTGCAACCAAAAATTGAAGGGAAAAGAGGGAATGTAATGCTGCACTCAAGTGACACCCCTGTGTACTCGAGTGACGCTTACCAGAAGCTAAAATGCAGTAGGGGACAAAATTTTCCCTAACTACCAACATATGTTTCCAATGGCCCTAAAACTCTAACCCAAAAGCTATTCTCACATAATTTTACACAAGGAACCCATTGGAAACCCTCAAAACACCCAAAATCACATTACAATGACATTTTCCACATTTCCACATATATTGAAACCTAAAACCACAAAATGACTATCTTGGCTTCCAAGATTTCAAACCACTTCTAATGGCACCAAAACACAATATGACACCATTGTAACCACAATACTTAAAATAATTCAATCATTTTACAATTATAACAAAATCAGGGCAAATTCCACAATTCTTAAAACTAATCTTACAATCACAATATATATATATATATATCAAAAGGGAGCTATCACTCACTTCTTCCTCTTTCTAAAGCTTGATTCTTAATTCTTCATCTTCCAACTTTCCTCAAGATCTCAAAAACCTTCTTTCATAAATCTAAAACCATAGCAATGAAGCTCTCATAACTAGAAACAACATTAAAGAAGAGTGTTTAAGCTTAAGAGGACAAGAACAATGCTAAAACATCACCTTTCATTTTCTCTTTCTTCCCTTAAGCTTAGCACCATGGAGAATGAAGGAGAGAGAGAGAATGAGATTAGTTTTGGCCTCCCCCAAGCTCCCAAGCCAACTTAGAGAAGAAAGGAGAGAGGGAAGAGTGTTTGAAATATTGACCAAATCCAAGGGCTCACATGTTGCCACTTGTTACAATCTTACCACACCTCCCATGAACTCACATATACACATATGCATGGGATTCCACCCCTTTTAATCTCATAACAACAAATCTCAACAATTGATCTTGGAGTTACCAATGAGTTTCCTCTTCGGTAACTGACCAATTGGTTGGTAACTTTACCATTTTACCCCTGATTATGGTAATTGCTCTTAAATCACCACCAAACACATTTAATATCATATTTCCTCATGCCATGCACCCTACCCTTCTCGTCAATGCATTTTAAGCTTTGTCACACAATTAAGCTTAAATACAAGGCTTGGGCACCGGCTAGAACACATTCGAATCACAACGTATATCATATTCTCCAAAATTCACCATTTTACTTTCTTTAATACCCCAAAGATAGAAGAATCATTAGGGATAAATTTGGGCTCCTACTAAACTGGGGCTTAGTAGTCTACTTATTTCAGGCTTAATCTCTATCCTCAAATATCAAAATTTGGGGTATTACACATCAGATTCTTAAAACATTTTCATAACTTTTAATTTTTAGTTTGTTTATAAAATTTGTCTTTTTTTTATTTTGGTTATAAAAAAAGGTGGTAGCATAATCAACTACCAAAACTTAAAAAAAAGTGAAATGCATAACATTTATTAAGTAAAACTTGTCACTTATTAGAATACCATGTAAATAAGTGAGAAATATAATGGTTATTAAGTAAAACCTATCATTTATTAGAATACCATGTTAAAAAAGTGAAATACATAATGAATATTAATAAAGAACCGTGATAAACATAAACAGATAAATAACAATTCTTTAGGACGAACCGTGATGTAAAGTCTTAGGCACGAAAACCAAAAAATCCTAGCATTCCTCTTATATTTAAACATCTGAAACATAATACACTTGAAACTTAGTTTATTTGAATGAAACCCACCAACATCTTAACCCTATGACTCCTATTGTCTTTTTCAATCGTCGGAAGTCATTTTTAGTTGAATCCTTCTATAAGATGCCTTTGTCTGACTTCTTAGCAACAATTACACTAGTGAATGCACTCAACCCTTATCTCAGTGATTGCCACATAAGTAGTTTTTGTTCATGAGTCCTAGCTAGGTATAGTTATGATTTATCTCATCCATTTCATATTATCCTTCCTGCATTCACTTCTAACTATTCATCTTCTGTTTCTTGTAGTATTCCACCCAGTCAATTGGATTGCCTTTGGGAAGTCATGACGCGATTAAGCATCCAAGTTGACATTAAATTGTTTTTGTAAAGTTATGTTTTTTGAAAAATCTAGTATTGCTATGATTGAAAGTTTCTTAAATTACTTTTTTGATGTTATGTTCTTTTTTTGGAAAATCTACTATTGCTCTGATTGGAAGTCCTTTTCTTATTATAAGAAGTTGTCAACTCATTGCTTTTGACTCATAATTCCTGCTCTATTGATCTTTTTTGAAGTGAATTTGGGAGAAATGGATCCCTAAGTAAATACCTTTCCTTTTTTGGAAATATCCATATCTCTAGAAGTCACTTCGAAAATATCAATAAGAATGTGATGAATTTAGTTTAACTGTACCGACAGTTATACATGAACAAGCAAATACCTGTAGTATTTTTTGAAGTCATGATGAGATAAAGCATTTTAGTTGACATATTAAATTGCTTTTGTCAAGTTTTTTTTTGGAAAACTCATTATTGCTCTAATCGAATGTTCCTCTCATATTTTTGTATTGAGCAAGTGGCACCAAGTTAAAAGCTCTGAAATTCAACATTGTGATTAGTACTAGACTCTTCAATGTGAGATTTTATGAGCTACTTGGTCTCGACTCTACCTAATAAAGTAGAACTTCTAACATCAAGAGGCATGCAACATGGGACAGATCAAGATTTTTTAGGCTTTGTGGCTTGAATCAATCACATTCCTTACCTATACATATCTCATAATGTAGTGTTCATTGTAATATCCTAAATTATAATTAAGGACTAATGACCTCAAAAGTGGTGTTATTAATGTGAGTTAAACACTTTTGAAGTATATGAGGTGAATTGCGATATAAAAATGTGTTTGATGATGGTTTAATACATATTGAGATAATCAAGGGTAAAATGGTAAATTACCGATCAATTGGTCAGTTACCAAAGAGGGAACTCATAGTAACTTGAGATCAATGGTTAAGATTTATTGTCAAGAAATCAAATAGGGTGGAATCTTGTGTAAATGGCCTTATATGAGTTCATGGTGGAAGGGGTAGGATTATACCAAGTGTCAAATTGTGGACCATTAGATTAGTCAAAAGGTCCAAACTCCCTTCCCTCTCTCCTCTCTCCCTCAAGGTCGGTTGTGTGTGTGTGAGGGGCAAGAAAATATGTTTCTTCATCATTTTCATCTCTTCTATCTGCCTCCATTTCCATCTTAACGTAAGGAAGAAAGAGAAAAAGAAAGGTAGTATCTTGACTTGCTAAATTGCTTCTAATGCTCAAGTATTCTTTATTAATCATGTTCCTAGTGTCAAGAGCTTCATTCCTATGTTTTCAAATTTTTTATTTGAGGAGTTTGAGAACTTGTGGAAATTTGAAAGTGGAAAAATTAAAGAAGTAGCTTTGGGAACAAGTTGAGGTGAGCGTTTGTGATATTTTGGTATATTTGTTGTGATTTTTGGTTAAGCTTTGTAAATTTTGGAATTTTACCCTGATTTCATAAGAATTGGATAATGGAGGAGTTTAAAATGGTATGGTGTAGAAAATGATGCTAGGATGTGTTATAATGTCAATTGTTTTGGTTTAGGATTGAATGAGAAAGTTTGGTAATTTGTGGTTTGTGTGGCCTTATGAGCTCGAGTTGAAAATATGTTGACGGAAGGGGAATTTGGGTGTTTTGAGGTTACCAATAAGTTCTTTATGGAATTTTGAGTGAGAATGAGCTTTGGTATAAGTCTTGGAGCCATTGGGATTAGTTTTGGTAAATCTGGAAAACTCTGTCAAATTCTGTGTTTCTGGTTTCTGATGACCAATACTCGAGTGAGGGAGGGTTTCACTCAAGTACGTAAGTATAATTCCCTTTTCCTTCTGCATTTCACCTGAGCTTTCACCTAGAAAGTAAGAGTGCTCTTTCTAACCCGTGAGTGATGAGGGCTATCACTCGAGTGAGAATGGGTTCACTCAAGTGCAGGTATAGGTTCAGGTTAAGGGTTTCTCTCGGCCAAGCACTTGCTGGCCAAACTCCAAGAGTATGACTCGACACTCACAGGTGTGGCATGATCACTTAAGTGCTTGTGTTTGTGCTCGAGTAAACCTTTACCTCTTAGATTCTTAGTTGCTCTCAGGCAAACACTTCTTGTGCTACACTTTAGGGGACTCGACTGAGATTTGGGGTTATCACTCGAGTACAGGTCTTTATTCTTGAATGAGCCATTCAAAATCAGTGTTTTGCTTCCTAAAAAGGCATCTTTAGGGTAGTTTTTCCCAACCCTTTAGGCATTTAATAGCCACCTAAAGAGTTTAAATGATAACCAACTTAAACTACTATAGAATAAAGAACTTGGAAAAGAGATTGATTTGTTGTCCCTGATTTGGTTTATAGGGTTTGAAATCTATCGTACTCATGAGCCCACTGAGCCAACGAACGTTAGGAAGGAACAAGGTAGTGACTCTTTCTCTTATACCATATGTGATACATTGTATATGTGTTATATCATTGATTTGTGAAAGATTTGAATGCTGTAATATTTGTGAAATTATGTTTGCACCGCCATACTAACAGTCCCTGAGTCACTAACAATGGTTCGAGTAAGGTCAGTGAGCCTTCTCGACGGTAAAAGGGGATGAAGATGGGGTGTGATATTTATGAATATGTGGAAGCCAAAAGGCTATTTGTGGGTCGTAAGGCTATATGTGAGCTGTAAGGCTACGTGTATGCACTACCATGCCAACAGTCCCTGAGTCGTTAACAACAATTCAGGTTAGGACGGTGTACCTTCCCGGCGGTAAAAAGGGATGAGGGTGGAGTGTGATTTGTTTTGCTGCTGTTATGTGGTGATTTACTCACATGCTATGTGATTATATGTGGTATAAATAATTTGTTACTACTGGGATTCTTTTAAATCTCTTACTTTCCAATGACTAACATTTCAGACAGGGCAAGTGGCTCAAGAGAGAAATGGACAACCCATAGTGATTAGGGTCTCTTAGAGATATTTGTGTAGGGTTGTTGGTTATTTGTTTTGGATTTGGGACTACTTTATATAAATATTATTTTGGACGTAATGGTGTAATCCCTTTCAAGGAAAATTTGAACCCTTAAATGTATATAACCCGGGGATTTGTCACATTCTGATATGTGTGAATGTGATATAACTGCATAGATAATTATATTTGAGATTTAGATTCAAGACCAGGATAAGAGAAGAATTTCAAAAAATTTGTGAAAACCCTACCGTAAGGAGGGAGTTCAGAATGAGTTTTAAATTATCTGAAGGTCTCTAATTCATTTAAATATGTGTTATCGAATTATAATTACATTTAGTTAAGGCAGGGGGTTACATTTTGGTATCATAGCTATAGTTCCTGGTAAGGGTGGAGTTACTAGGATAGTTCCCTTAGTCTTGGCTATAAGAATAGAAGATGAAAATGATTGGTTATTGTATACACATCTATGCCTGGTGATTAAGGATATATATGAGATTTGTAGGCAATGTGTATACATTATCTATGAAACTGACGTAGTGAATGATTCATAGAATAAAAGAGATAAAGGGTCGTCTCAGAGTACAACAAGTGGAACCTAAGGTGGAGGTAGTCAATGACAATCCACCAGATCTAATACGGGAATTAATGGGTCTAATAAAAGATCAGCGGGACATGATCACTGAACTGTGAGAAGAGCTCAGAATTGAAAGAGGCAAAAATAGAGTAGATCAGGGTTCGTCTACTGAGGAAAAGACCCAAGAGACTTGTCATGAGGACATGGCTGACGGGTCAGCAAGATCGCTAGAATCCCCACCTCGTGCCATTCCGATCAAGAATGACACGGGTTTCTAGTAAGAGAAGAGCGGGATACGTAGTACTGGGTATCAAAGTTTTGTAAGCATTTGCCACCGGTATTTAGTGGGAGATTTGATCCACAAGCAGCTGAAGATTGGTTAAATCGGCTTGAGAAAATATTCAAAGTTCTTGAGTGCCCTTCTGAGGTAAAAGCTAGATTAGCGGTGTATAAGTTAGAAGGTGATACAGACCACTAGTGGAGAAATATTTCTATGACACTGTGGAGCAGAAATGCGTCACTGACCTGGGAGGTGTTCCAACAACAGTTCAACGAGAAGTATTTTCGCAAGTCAGTGCAGCTTGAGAAGGAAATTAAATTCCTCAATATAAAGCAAGGAGACACGAAGACTTTTGATGAATATTTGTCCTATTTCGCCCAGTTGTCTAGATACTCCTCTTATCTACGAAAAATGGATGATGAGGAGTGGAGTTTTGATATGCTCATCCGTGGTCTGAGACGGGAGATGAAGAAGCGGCTAGTTACCCACCAGTTGAGAATCGCAGGTTGTCTGTATCCGGCCAAAGGTGCTAGTAGCCACAATGAACCCAGTAAGGGTAACGTTTCTCAGAAGCGAAAAGGCCAAGGATCCTCTTCATTTAAGGGTAGTAGTAAGAAGCCCTACCAGCCCAGATATCGTAAACCGTAGAGATTTGTGACTGAGTGGAAATGTCCTCGCTGTAACCAACCGCATTAATGCAAGAATTATTGGGGTGAAATGATATGTTTTAATTGTAAACAACTGGGACATCTTTCTAGAGATTTTTAGCGACCGAAAGCCAAACAGAGACTAAGGACTCAAGGCAGGGTATTTGCAATGACTCACGAGGAAGCCCGGAAGTCCCTCTATCTCATTCAAGGTAATATTCTTCTTAATGGTAATGCATTACAAGCATTATTCGACTCGGTTTCCAGTCATTCCGTTATTGCGTATTATTGCGTGAAACGCCTAGGTATGCATGTGCATAAGTTGCCATTCGATTTGGTTATGTCGACACCAATGGGTGTCAAAGCTATAACTATTGAAGCTTGTCTAAATTGCATAGTAAATATAGAGGGACATGAATCTGTTATTGATTTGATTTGTCTGTTGTTTTACTAGTTAGAGATCATTTTGGGTTTTGATTGATTAACGGCAAATAATGTACTACTTGATTGTGGGAACAAGAGGATTATGTACTATATATCTCAAAATTTTGAGAATGTGAATGCTAGATTGAACTTCCTTTCAACGACAGAAGCTGAGAAGTGTTTGAAGAAAGGTTGTCAGGGCTACATGGTGTTCTTCTCTGTGCAAGGGGAGATTAGTGAAACTTTAAATAGTATACCTGTGGTAAGGGAATTTCCTGAGGTATTTCTAGATGACTTAAACGGATTACCTCCGGAAAGGGAGGTTCAATTTCCAATTGAGATTGTGCCCAGAGCTGGTTGTATATCGAAGGCCCCATACCATATGGCCCTAAACGAAATGGCGGAGTTAAAGAAGCAGATTGAAGATTTACTCAAAAAAGGGTTCATTAGAACCAGTGTTTCACCTTAGGGAGCTCCAGTTTTGTTTGTTAAGAAGAAAGACGAGAGCCTTCGTTTGTGTATCAACTATCGAGAATTGAATAAGATTAATGTCAAGAATAAGTACCCCCTCCCCGGAATCAACAACCTGTTAGATCAACTTCTTGGTTCATGTGTCTTCTCGAAGATTGATCTAAGGTTGGGGTATCATCAACTGCGAGTGAAAGCAGAAGATGTTCCGAAGACTACTTTCCGGACTAGGTATAGTCATTATGAATTCTTGATAATGCCATTTGGGCTAACTAATGCACTTGCGGTATTCATGGATTACATGAACCGTGTCTTTCAACAATATTTGGATCATTTTGTTGTTGTGTTTATCGATGACATTCTAATATACTCCAAGAGTAGGGAAGAGCAAGAGCATCATTTGAGAATTGTGTTGAATACATTGCGTGAGAAGCAACTCTATGCCAAACTGAGTAAGTGCAAGTTTTGGCTTTCAGAAGTGAAATTCTTAGGCCATGTTATCTTGCAAGAAGGGCTCTTTGTGGATCCCAGTAAAGTAGAAGCAATACTGGACTGGAAAAGGTCAAAAACTATTGCTGAGATACGTAGTTTTCTAGGTCTTGCTGTTTATTACCGGAGATTCATCCAGAATTTCTCCCGTATTGCCTTGTCAATGACTAAGCTCATGAGGAAGGATCAGCCATTTGTGTGGGATAAGAAATATGAAAATTGCTTTGTGGAGTTGAAATAGAGGTTGATTACGGCACCTGTGTTGATTATACCTGATCCCAGCTTGACTTTTATTGTATACAGTAATGCAAGTAAGCAGGGATTAGGGTGTGTCCTGATGCAGCAGGGACGTGTGATGGCCTATGCCTCTTGACAGCTCAAACCTAATGAAATGAATTATCCTACACATGATCTGAAGCTTGCAGCAATTGTGTTCACTTTGAAAATTTGGCGACATTTTTTGTATGGTGTGATGGTAGAATTGTACTGCGACCATAAGAGTCTCAAGTATTTATATGATCAGAAGGAATTGAATATGAGACAGCGTCGTTGGATGGAGTTGTTGAAGGACTACAACCTGGAAATTAAATATCATTCGGGTAAGGCAAACGTAGTCGCGGATGCTCTTAGTCGAAAGACAGTGCTTGTGGCAGCAATGATGATACAGGAGGGGAAAATGATTGAAGATTTCTAAGATTTAAATTTATCGAACCAAATCATCTGTGCCAACTACACTGTTTCTGAAGGGGAAAGTGACTTAAAGGCTGAGATTGAAGAAGCTCAGAGGCAAGATGGTTGGATACAACGTCATCTGGTTAAAACCGAACGGGGAGAAGTTCAAGGCTATGATGTGTAGCCAAGTAGACTAGTTTTCTATCAAAAGAAAATGTGTGTTCCACTTAAGGCGGAATTGAGACGAAAGATCGTAGATGAAGCACACAAGAGCCAGTATACTCTTCATCCTGATATGACCAAAATGTATCGTAATCTGAAATCTATGTATTGGTGGTCGGGCTTGAAGAGTGATGTGATGAAATATGTAGCATGGTGCCTCACATGCCAGAAGGTAAAGATCGAGCACCAGAGACCGCCAGGTTTGTTGCAGAGTCTTGAAATTCCATAATGGAAATGGGAAAGTGTGACCATGGACCTTGTTGTAAGATTATCCAAGATCAGAAACTACGATGCAATATGGGTCATTGTGGACCGACTGACGAAGTCAACACACTTCATACCGATCAATGCTAGTTACTCTTCGGCAAACTAGTAGAGATTTACATTCGTGAGATTGTGAAGCTTTATGGCACACCGGAGAATATCATTTCCGACCGAGATCCCTAATTCACTTCTAGATTTTAGAGGGTGTTACATGAAGCCATAGGTACTCAGTTAAGATTCAGCACGGTCTATCATCCCCAGACGGATAGATAGTCAGGGAGGACAATTCATATACTAGAAGATATACTACAAGCTTGTGTCCTCAACTTTAGAGGGAATTAGGATTGCTTTCTTCTACTTGCTGAATTCGCCTACAACAACAGCTATCATGCGAGCATTCAAATGGCACCATATGAAGCGTTGTATGGAAGGAAGTGCCAGTCACCCTTGTGTTGGAATGAATTCTCTGAAAGGAAGCTTTATGGGCCGGATCTTGTTAACCAAACCTCAGCACAGATTCGTGTTATTCGTAAGAAGCTTGTAGCGGTGCAGAGTAGAAAGAAAAGCTACGTTGACAAGAAGAGAAGGCATCTAGAATTTGAGGTTGGTAACCATGTCTTTTTTAGAGTATCACCAGTTACTGGCATCAGGAGAGCTATCAAGCGAAAGAAGCTGAGCCCGAGATATATAGGTCCTTTTGAAATCCTTAAGAGGATTAAGCCTCTTGCATATCGATTAGCCCTACCCCCGAACTTGAGCAGACTCCATGATGTGTTTCACGTTTCCTAACTAAAGAAGTACCAACCGAATATGTCTCATGTCGTTGAGTATAGGGAAATCGAGAGATTGACCTAAAGAGTTTAAATGATAACCAACTTAAAGTACTATGGAATTAAGAACTTGGAAAAGAGATTGATTAGTTTTCCCTGATTTGGTTTATAGGGTTTGACATCTATTGTACTCGTGAGCCCTCTGTGCCAACGAACGTCAAGAAGGAATAAGGTAGTGACTCTTTCTCTTATACCATATGTGATGCATTTTATGTGTGTTATATCATTAATTTGTGATGGATTCGAATGCTGCAATATTGTGAAATTGTGTTTGCGCCGCCATGCCAATAGTCCTTGAGTCGCTAACAACGTTCGAGTAAAGTCAGTGAGCCTTCTCGGTGGTAAAAGGAGATGAGGATGGGATGTGACATTTGTGAATATGTGGAAGCCGAAAGGCTATTTGTGTACCATAAGGCTATATGTGAGCCATAAGGCTACGTGTATGCACTGCCATGCCAACAGTCCCTGAGTCGCTAACAATAGTTTGGGTTAGGACGGTGTGCCTTTCCCGGCGGTAAAAGGGGATGAGGATGGAGTGTGATTTGTTTTACTGTTGCTATGTGGTGATTTGCTTACATGCTATGTGATTATATGTGGTATGAATAATTTGTTACTACTAGGATTCTTTTGAATCTCATTCTTTCTAATGACCAACATTTCAGACAGGGCAAGTGGCTCAAGAGAGAAACGGATAACCCAAAGTGGTTAGGGTCTCTTAGAGATATTTGTGTAGGGTTGTTGGTTATCTATTTTGGATTTGGGACTACTATATATAAATATTATTTTGGACGTAATGGTGTAATCCCTTTCAAGGAAAATTTGAACCCTTAAATGTATATAACCCGGGGATTTGTCAGGACTTTGTTCTATACTTTGATATGTATGAATGTGATATAACTGCATAGGTAATTATATTCGAGATTTAGATTCAAGACTAGGATAAGAGAAGAATTTTGAAAATTTTGTGAAAACCCTACCGTAAGGAAGAAGTTCAGAATGTGTTTTAAATTATCTGGCGGTCTCTAATTCATTTAAATATGCGTTATCGAATTATAATTATGTTTAGTTAAGGCAGGGGGTTACATTCATCACCTATACCTTATGTCTCTTTAGTAATTAAGCCAGGAAAGTAATGGGTTGATAAAGAAAAACATGAATATTCGTATATAGGAAAGGCCACATGGGGTAAGCAAACGCTTAAGTAGCTCAAGGTTTTGCTTACACCTTGCTTTGCTAAGGGTTTGCACACCCTAGGCAGCCTTTCCAATATGGATATTCATAGTTTTTTCCCCTTAATCCATTGCTTTCCAGGGTTAATTCCTATGAAGTGACACAATTATAGGTAAATAGTTACATTATCACTTATATAGGTCTACAATTGCCATTGATTCTCCCCACAAAGCCTAGAATTTCTTGATCCATCCCATATTGTATAGCCACTTGGTGTGGGATGTACTATTCTGTTATATATATTCTAGTCCAACTAGTTTAGAAACTCTCACTTGAAGAGTCTCACAACTATACATCATAGTTATTATATAATAGTTGTCATGTATTATAAACGTTCATGGTTCTTATTTAGGAACCGTTATTTATGTACTAAATACATAATGGTTGTCTACGTGAGATTGTTATTTACTTTTCTTAAATGTCATGGTTCTTATATAAAAACTGTTATGTATGTTACTGAATACATAACAATTGTCAAAATGATATCGTTATATATTATACAAGCATTACCATATATTATAATAGTTGTTTACTTGTGCCCGTTAATTATTATCACAACAACGAGCATATGATGGCTTCACCAGGTCTCAAGACATAATGAGTGTTATATTAGAACAGTTGCAATAGATCGAGAATAAATAATAGTTTGCAACCATAATTCACTGCACATAGCATATATAGGGCCCGCATATATGACGGTTTGGAAATGTCACGTATAATAAATAATAACTGTTATATATCGTGATTTCTATAATAACGTATTCATGTATTGAGAGAAACTTTGAACAGTGATGCTATTTTTGTTGAATATTATTATTATATGTCAATTCTATTGTTAAGATGACTCTTAACTGTAATGAGTAATATGGTAAATATTATTGATACAAATTAGCTAACCTCAAAATATATTAACAGATTTAAAAATATATTAACAGATTTTTTCCCTTGTAGAACTTGTGGGTTATTGGAAATAATTAGAAATCTACCTCTTTCCAGGTTTTGATTAATTCTAAAAACTTTTTAAAAAAAATCACAAAAAATGCTTATAATATATATCTTTTAAAAATATGTGATTTTTTTATGGAAAAAAAAACTTAAACAAGCCGAATATGCACCTTAAGAAGGATGTTATAAAAATGAAAAATACTAAAATAAAAAAAATTCTTAAACAATAAATTTCTAAATAAACGGCTAATATCTATCACGAGGATAGGACATATGAAGTTTTAGTAACAAATGAACGCGGCTAATATTATGGGTAGAGCCGGGAAAACGGGCCGAACCCGTCGGGCCGGCCCTTTTAGGCCCTGGCCCTTTAAGGGCCGGGCTTGTAAATTGTAGTCTCAAAAGAAAGTCGGGCCTAAAAGGGCCGGCCCTGTAGGGCCTCGGGCTTAAAAGGGCCAGCCCTGGAGGGCCTCGGGCCGGCCCTTTAAGCCCGTTTATTTTTTATTTCTTTTGCTTGAAAAGGAATCATGTTACATTTTTAAATTGCCTTATTGAATCTATATGTCACTCTGTCCTCATTTTGTATAGAGTATGATTTTTTAGTATATTGTTTTGTCTAATTGAATCATATTGTGATTTTTGAATATGATTTTTGAGTATATTGTTCTGCCTATTTAGAATAAAATCATATTATATACTATTCTGTCTAATAGAGTATGCACTTTGATGGAGGTTGTGATTATTTGACTACTTAAACCTACTGCTCAAAGTGAAACACAATCAAATGTCCTTGAAATTGATGATAGTGGCAAAGAAAGTGAAAATGATAGTCGTCATACTCATGTTGTTTAGAGGTTAGAGTATTTAGCTTCTTGCCTTCTTATATTTTGGCTTTTGTGTGAGTTATTTATGGACATGATTTTACCTTTGATTATATATTAGTAACTGTGTTTGTTTGTTGCAAGAGACGTGTTATTTAAACCTTAATGTTTGACAACATTTATGTATTAAATTAGAACTTCAATCATTGTTATTTACTAATTATATCTCTCTGGGGAAAATACGCAGGAAAAATAGTGAAATATTGTGAAAAGGACTTTCAGGCCCTGTGGGCCAGTCCTGGCCCTGATGCTCTCAGGCCGGGCCTTGAAAAACTGCAATTTTTCTGACCCCGAGCCCTTTAGGGCCGGCCCTGTTAGGCCCTGGCCCGTCAAGGGCCAGCCCTGTAAGGCCGGGCTGGCCCTAATTCCCAGTTCTAATTATGGGGATATATTTAGTGTGAATTCATTTAGTAACAAACGAACTTTTTAATTAACTAAAAAATACTAATAAGATAACTATCATATAATCGTATTACTCATCTAAACCGAAAAAAATCATATTACTAAACCAATTTCCAAATAAATAAATTTTAAAAATAATATTATTAACAAAATAAAAGTTTAGGCTTATAAACCAATATTACTAAAACCATTTTGGCCATGGGGGTCGTTGTGGTGCTGATTCTTTTCACACGCTTATGCCGCAACACAGACTAAACAAGATTTATTTAAAAGATAAATTTTTATAAGAGAACATAATTTCATACACTTATGCTAATTCTTAATTATTAAAAGATGAACAGGGAGAGACCATGGAACATAGTTAAAATGGGGTTAGAAAAATGTAGGAAGTTGGGTTAGTGTTCACTTCGTAATTGAAAATTGATATTATTAATTTCTTGTCTTTAAAAATAATTAAAATTTTTAATATCCTTATTAATAAATATTTTTTTCCTTGGTCCTTCTCCCTAATTTTGTTCTCAAAATAATTGATTTTAAAAAATTTTATTTAAAATTGATGGATAGGTACATGATAAGGCCACCATAAACAATGGCCAATGAACACTAAATACAATAAATAAAAAAATGAAAATGCGAATGTAGTTTTGAAATAATGTGAATGACTTAAATCCACAATTAAAAGTTAAAACAGTCATTGGGAATGAAATGCAGCGGCATTAATTGAAAATGATACTTTGTCAAATAATCTTGTAGATATTATATTATTAACCCCATGCATGTGCTTCACGCTGAACAACAATGAAGATAAAGGTTTTAGGGTGGACGAATTCATAAATGGATGACATGAGAAATATAAACTCTATTTAAACATAGTAACCTTTTAAATTATATTTGCACTAAATTTTCTATACAAAGCCATGCATAATTATATTTGACATACGGGAAGATGGGTGTCTCCATTAACATCCCTCTTTATCCAATACGTCTACCATTAGATTGACTTTTAATAGTTAAGATTTAATGATATATTTTTATTATGTTTAAAACTGTAATAATATTTTTATATCTATGATTAAATTCCAATCATTAAAAGTCAATCCAATGATTGATATATGAAATGGAGAGTAAATGGAGAGGGAGGTCCCATCAATGGAGACACCGTGCAATCAAAATTTTGGTTTTTGGAGATGGGATTTATAACATCAACCTATAGGTTTTATTATTTTTCTAATTTCTTCCCCAGCAGAATGTGACAGATTATCTTTTGATTTACCAAAACCGATTTGCAGATATTTTTATCCTAATTTATTTTTATAATAAGAATCTGCACACAAAATAAGACATTAAGATTCTGATTTTATTGTTAAGATAATAGGATTTCATATACTAATAATAATGATATTGTTGAGTTCCTAATTTTATTGTTAAGTTGCACACATAATTATATTTCTCATTCTAAATATCTCAATATAGATTTGTGTAAAATTCTCTTCCATTATTGAAAAAAAATATATCTTCTAATATGATTTCATATACTCTTAAGTCTAATCAGATAATAATAAAAAAAACTTATAATATTATATCTATTTTTTTTCTTTTTTAAGATTCATATTTGACAGTATGAATATCTCGACTTATATTTGCAAATCTGAAACGTGTTAAATATAACTTCATGCCTGTCATTATTATTTAAAAGGTGATAAATGAATACTGGCAAAAAAAAAAAAAAAAGGTGATAAACGAATCATGTTTTATAAAGTTTAGTAAAAAAAATATAATTCCATACCTTAATACTTTTCAGGTCACAAATATTAAATCTTACTTTTGAATTGTATAGGATGAAGTTAGTTTACTTTCTATTATTATCTCTTAATTTCAAGGTAGTTTCAAGAATTTTAATGTATCATCGAGTGATGTTCGAATCAATATAAGTTAGTAGAACTTATAGATAATGTGGTGACGAATATAATGTTTGTTTCATCATGTGGAAATAATTTTCTTGTAATGAATCTTTTCAATGTTGTGATATAAATTTCAGAAAGGTTAAAGTAGACATTTAGTCCTTTAATTTACTTTTGCACCAAGTATCATTTTAGTCTTTTATATTTATAAAGTGAAATTTTAATCCTTTAATTTTAACACCATCAATTTCATTTAATGAAAAATATTCACTCATCAAATTTATGTGATAATAGTATAATTAAATGTTGACAAAATGTCAAAACATGCTTATAATTTAGAGTTAAGGTACATTGAGCATCCCAAAGTATTTTTTAGATTACAATTAGCACCCTAAAATATTTTAGGGCGCTATTTTGAGCCTGATGGATTAAATGGGTGCAATTTCACCCCAAACTGACGGAATCATAAAGCACCATTTATGTTTCATCTTCCTCCCGTCTATTCCTGTCATTGGCATATGAAGCCACGACATATTTGGGGATTTTGTGGATTCAGACCTTCCAAGGAGCTCATTAATTCAGTGAGAGCATCTTTATAGCTCGCTAGCCCATGATTATTCATCAACCTACTTGGTGTCTCACGTCCTGCAAGTCTGTCACAATATCAAAAAGAACGAACGGTCTGATTGACCATGGATAGAAAAATGAAAGGCAGGAAAATCAGTAATACGATGGTGTCGCTTGAACCTGATTCTCCATCTCTGACCTAGTTAGTTGATTTCAATCCTTTTTTAGCATTCGAATTATCAATCAACCAACTGAGATTCGGGGTGCTTATCGTATGTAAATGGTCACGTGGATTGGCGTCCCAGGAAAAGGGCTACATTAGCTTGGGAATTTCCTCAAATCCAACCCAAGGTGAAAAAAAGAAGCTTTTTTTAATCCTTATGGATCTACTCCTTTTAATGACTGTGTTTGATTCAATTAGAAAGGAACCTTCTACATTTCTTATTATGTTTCAGTAGGAATGTTGGACAATGGAGGAACTTTCAAGAAAATTTACGCAGTTTGTGAGGGGCAAATTGTGACAGACTTGCGGGATGCGAGACATCGTGTAGGTTGATAAATAAACACCGGCTAGAGCTATAAAGATACTCTCACTGAATTAATGAGCTCCTTGGAGGGTTTGAATTTCATTGAAGCTAATGTTTCCCCTGTTTCTACCGCAAAATCCCCAAATCTGCCGTGGCATATGTCAATAACTGAGGAATAGACAGGAGGAAGATGAAACAGAAAATGGACGTTTATGAGTCCGTTAGATTTGGATGAAATTGCACCCATTTAAATATATCAAAGTCAAAATTGCATCCTAAAATACTTCACAAATACTTCAGGTGCTCAATGCACCTTAACCCCATAGTTTAATCTCTTTAATATAATATTTTTACATTTAGATTAAAAATAAACCAAACAAAAACTGCCTCTTCTCCAAACTACATTTAATTCTCCAAAGTGCAAAGCTACTCTGCTTGTGCTTTGAGATAATAAAAAAGACCTCATCATTTGTTTGGACAATGGCAGTCTGTTTCTATATCGAAACCAACAAATCACCTACACAAAGCTCTGGATTGAATTAGTAATGGTAGGGTTTATGAAAAAACTGAAAAACCTGAACATGAAATTCCAAAGATTGCTGAAGATGTTGTCGAGACTTCGTGAGAATCGGAGTGTTTGTGAGAAATCAGCTTGTGAGGTGGAGGAGTGATAAGGTTTATAAAGTCAGAGTAGAAGAGTAAGATCAATTAGCCCACTATAAGAATTTAACTCTGATACATTGAAATGGAGATTGCAATGAGGGATTGAGACTCTGGTGATTCAAAACTGATCTAATTGAATTAGAGAATCAGGTGCAGTGTGGAAGAGGAGGAGAAGACATTTTTCTCTAGCTTATTTTTAATTTAAATATAAAAATATTATATTAAAAAAATTAAATTACAAGTATGCTTTATCAGCATTTAAGTGCATATATCACTTAAATTTGATAAGTCAACGATTTTTTATTAAATGAGACTGATGATGTTAAAATTGAATAATTAAAATTGCACTTTACAAACATAAATGATTAAAATGATACTTGGTGCAAGTATAAAATACTAAACATGTACTTTAGCCTTTTAGAAATTAACTTTTAGGCTCTATCAAATTTCCAGTAAGTTTGAAATTTTAAATTTATTCAACTCGGTTTTATTTATATTGTACTGTTTACTTTTGACATATATTTTTATATGCCTAAATAATATTTTTTAATTTAAATTTCAATTAGAAATTATATATATATATATTCCGCTTATGATGTTATATAGGTATTGATAAGATTATAAATGTTCAAAATTTATTTATTTTAGTTTTTTATTGAAAGTGAGTGCACTATAGGAAGCAATAGTGGAAAATTTGCAAGAATCCCGTGCATTTAGGGGTCTAGAAATTAACTTTTAGGCTTTTTTTTGGGGTAGATGGGGAGAATTTTTAATCTTAACATTGTTATTATTGAAATATTAAATTAATTCAAATAATTTTTTATTGATACTGGACCGTTTGGTTTTGACATCTATTTTTCTATACTTAACTATCATATTTTGAATTTAAATTCAATTTCAATTTTTTTATATATTCCACTTACACTACTACAAACTATACATTCTACTACCATAAAAGACGTCCCTTTATATGTTAGGGACGCCCAAAGTTCAATATTTGGCGTCAGGCTTTGGCACTGGTTGAATTTAAAGTAAAAAAAAAAAAAATTCCACACTTTTGGCGTCCCAAACATCTTTGGGGACGCCTAAATATGCACTTTAGGCCTTCATTCGTCTTCCCTCTTTTCCCATTCCTGTGAGTTTTCCCTGTTGAGCTGTAGCTTTACCTTCCCCTGCATTCGTCTTCCCACTTTTCCCATTCCCTTGAGTTTTCCCTGTCTTCTACTTTCCGTTGATGCAAAGTTCATCATCTCACCTCCACAACATTTAAAATCTAAAAGCACATGTTTGTTTAACGGTTATCTTCTTCTCGATCACTCTCTCATAACTCTCTTCTTCACTGAACAAATTGAGCTGCACCTCCGCTGAGACTTCAATATTTGTTGCATTTGCATTCTCGGAATCAAGTGCATTTCTAGGTTTTTTAAACTAGCTTGGTTTATCTTTATGAAGTTTCTCTACATTTTTTGAGTTCTTTTCAAAATCCTCTTGCCATTTTACTACATCAGCTTCAATCCCCCTTCCATTCCTTCTTTCTGCTTCAATTTCATGCTCGATGCGAACTTTTCTTGTCTCCAACTCCTTAAAATTTCATTTAGCTTCTTCATATTTTCTTTGTAAGATATTACATATTCCACTTGCCTTCCAATGGGTATCACAGTTAACTCTTCTATTTTTCCAGCAATAGCACTAAGAAATTCTGTAACCCCCTTCACAATCTAGGCCGAGTTTAGCATTTATAAACACGTGATTAATGTAGAATTAGAGACCATAAATGATTTGAGACTTAAACAAAATAAAATTTCCCAAAAATAGGGTTGTCAAACACTTTTTCAAAACCTGTTCATAGTGGTCTCATATTCACATTTCAATACATAAATGGCATGTACAAGTTGATTTCATTCATACATATCAGAGTGCAGCATAAATTTCCTGACACACTCGGGTTTCATTGACTAATTAAGGATCTACAAGGTACAATTACCCATAGAGTTTCCCATAACAAGGAGATTACGCAAATACTATCCAATGTGTACATGTAATTCCCAACAAAATATATCCAAATGATTTACAAAATGATAACCAATTTTCCAAAATAAAATTCCTAGCCAGGAGCTCTATCCACTCTTCGTCACCCACTTTCCCTTGGATCCTTCAGCCCTGTCTAAAATTTATATTTTTAGGAGAGTGAGATTTTAAAGAATCCCCGTAGTAACAAATCACTCATAGTATGCACAACAATAAGGCATGAAAGAAAATCATCACACACACATAGCAACTACAATGGTAGTTACAGGGGCAAGGGCAGGTATGACTCATGTCACCCTTACGTTTACTCATGCTGAATTGCTCACGATGTATTGCATTACAACAGTTCACACAATATATTTTACTATAGTTGGGTTTCATATAAAGCATTTCACACGCAAGCCATATAGGCAAGATATATAACACACAGCCCATGGCTGGATTCACAACACGTTACCCCACGGGTCGGATTCTCAAATATCTATGTCGATTACAATGGCAGTTCAACAGCCAAGCTAAAAATGACTAGTGTCAATCCCTAAATGGCTCACGCTGAAGTGCTCACGTTGTAATGGACCATGGCACATACAGTTCACAAAACTTAATGACAATAAGCCATGCATACCAAAACATCATACATAACATGAGAGAAGAGTCACTACCATGATAGCTCCCTTTTGATATATAACACACATCCTAGAAATTCCAAACCAAACCATTTGGCACAAAACATAGATAGAATGATTGGTTTCACTTACCTTATCAACTTTCTCAAAGACACTTCCTGATCCTCCAAGCTCCACAATTCCTTGTAGCCAGAAATCAACACCAAAGGGCACACTAAAAAAATCAAAATGAAGCCATCAGCCCAAGGAACAACATTAATAAAGAGCATTTTGGCATTTGAGGTCATTTGCTTACCTTAATTACAAACTCTTCTTCTTCCCTTTCCTTCAACAATGGCGCCGGATGGAAAGAGAGAGAATGAGAGAGAAGAGTGTGGAGAAAGATGAAGAAATCATCATCTTTCCCATACCCATACTTGCCCAGCGAAAAGGAAGGAAGAGGAGAGAGAAAAAATTATATTAAAATGCCATTTGACCTTTCTCACACACCCAACCATAATTTCCTCTTGCCACATGTCACCATCCCATTGGCTCTCCTCAAATAAGTAACTAATTAGTTAATCTAACTACTCCATTAGCCATTTAGTCACATATCTTATTTCTTCTTAGTTAGTAATTAGTTTCTCATTAATCACTGACTAATTACCCACAAAATTCCTAATTTGGCACATTAATTAAAATTATCACAAAACACATAAAAATTCAGATTTAATCCACAAATCATTCTTAATAATTGTCATTAGCTCTTAATCAAAATTTGGGGTATTACAACTTCTATACTTGATACTTCCTGAATAAAATAATAATGAATTTAATAGTTGGATTGGATCAGTTGTAAAGATAACTTTGAACGCTCCCCACCCCTCCACCACAATTAAAAAAAAGGGACCCACACACAAATCCCGCACAAGTATACAATAATTGATTCGCTTTAACTAGTAAGAGGCAGTATGATCAATAGTAAATCCAAAATAGCTCTCAAATTGGACTTCAATTCCTCAATTTAGGTTTTAAAGGGCTCAATGAATATGCGTATTAATACTTGTATTATTCATGTGAGTACTTGTATCTCTGCTTTTCTAATATGTGGCTCTACTTGCTTAGTTTAATAAAATAGTTCTCCTTTCTTGTTTACAACTTGCTTTGAGTTTTATGAATATGGGAAAAAATTGAAACATTAGTTCAAGGATTTGTTTTCAAATTGGTCATTAAATCGTTGAGACATTAGTTGAAGGAGTAATGTCCATACCATATATCGAACTATGGTTGAACTGGTTATGGTTAATTCACTATAATCTTAATTTTATATCTTAAATATTACATTAGAAATGACATTTTATAAGATTTTATTTTAAATTATTAAATTTATAAGATGAGATCATTTGTTAATTGGAATTATATTAAGTAAACTGTAGAAAAAATTGCAACACTTGTTTAATTTTTAAAAGGACAAATAATTTAAACAAAATAAAGAAAGTGTATATAAAAAGTGAGGAAATTGAAATTTGACAATATGTTATGGCTGAACAACTCCGAATTGGGAATGACACTGTCTGTTGGACTTTGGATCCAAGTCCGCCCTTGATGGGCCGGACTATTTGATTAGGATATAAGTAGCCTAATCAAATAAAAATAAATTAGCATTAATTGAAGATTGAGGAATAATTCAACAATAATTATGTATTTGTTAGTTGAGGAACAAATAACCATAATTAGGGAATTAACTGAGAATCAATTAATTGCTGTCTTAGAGGGCAAGAAGGAGTGTATGTAACCCCCTGCCTTGATTAGCGTAATTATAATTCAACATCACATACTTAAATTCAGTTCCCAGTTAAGGGATTACACCGTCATGTGTTTGAAACTATTTACAACTCAAAAATGTCATACAGAAATCCCTATCCAAAATGAATAATCAACATGGGCCAAACTAAATGTCCCTATAAGGTTCTAACTGCTCCGGGTCGTACGCTTTTCCTTGGAGCCACTTGCCCTGTCTGAAATGTTAGTCAATGGAAAGAATGAGATTCAAAAGAATCTCAGTGTAACAAATCACTCATACAACATGTAATCATATAGTATGTAAGCAAATCATCAAACAACATCATGATATAATACACAATACGCAGGCTGTATATGCACATAATCACATAGTCTCATTCCCTGGATTCCACCGCCCTGAAGGTACGATCCTCCCACCGTCACCACCGATAGGCCCCAGGTAATAGACTCACAAATAGCCTTTCGGCTTCCACAAGTAGCCTTTCGGCTTTCACATAGTCTCATCCCCTAAATTCCAACGCCCCGAAGGTATGATCCTCCCACCGTCACCACCGATGGACCGCAGGTGATAGACCCACAAACAATAATAAATCAAACATACAACATATCACATACAATATAAGGGAAAGAGTCACTACCTTGTTCCTTCCTGACATTCGCTGGCACAGTAGGCTCATGAGGACGGCAAATGTCGAATCCTATAAACCAAATTAGGGATAATCCATCAATCTTTTTTCCAAGTTCTTAATTCCATAGTACTTTAAGTTGGTTATCATTTAGACTCTTTAAGTGGCTATTAGTGGCCTAGACATATACCCAAAAGGGTTGGGAGAAACTACCCTGAAGGTACCTTTTTCGGATGAATAACACTAATCTTTGGGCTGCCTCACTTGAGTGAAGGAAGTCTCACTCGAGTGTTGCCCTCACCCGTGCTCGAGTGCCAGTGAGTAAGACCAAGGAAGTGCTTGCCCGAGAGCAAACTTCAAAATATCACTCACACTCACTCGAGCACAGGAAGCTGTACTCGAGTGATAACCTAAAATGCACTCGAGCACCAAAAAAGTGAGGCACCACGAGTAACTACCCGAGAGCAATTATAAATTCCAGAGTCTTAAACCTACTCCCTCACTTGAGCATAGGGAGCTGCACTAGAGTGACGTCCTATAACACTCGCGAATACAAAAGTGCACTCGTGGTTTCTGCCTGAAGACTTAACCAAAGTACCCAGAATTTCATACTGCACTCGAGTGAGACCCCTCCTCACTCGAGTGAAGCTTATCAGAAGTCAGATAGCAGCAACCGATACACTTTTCCTGATTTACCAAAACTGGCTCCAATGGTTCTAAAACTTATGCTAAAACTCATTCCCACCTAAAATTTCATAAGGAATCCATTGGTAACCTCAAAACAACTCAATTTTCACTCAATCACCTCATTTGGTCTAGGTTTAACACATTACCCTCAAATCATCTAATGAGCAAACTCTCCCCTTTCCAAATCAAAGTCTTCATACCACATTCTAACAGCATTTACTACTCATTACCATTCCAAACTCCTCCATTATCTAACTCTTATGAGATCAGGGCAAAATTTCCAAAATTTATAAAACTTAACCAAAAGTCATGACAAATATACCAAAATTCATAAAAACTTACCTCTTAAACTTGCTTAAATCAAAACTTTGATTCTTCCAACTTTCATATTTGTTCAACTACCAAAACACCACTTTTCAAAATTCTGAAATCATTTCAAAGAAGCCCTCAACACCTTGAACAACTTTAATAAGTATAAGATGAGCATTTGAAGGCATTCACTTACCTAAAACCAAGCTTTTCTTTTTCTCTTTCTTGGTAAGCTTGGGACGAAAATGGAAGTGAGGAGAGAGATGAGAGAGTGAGATGATGATGATGCAATTCTTTTTCCTTCACACATACACACACACAGCCGACTTTGACAAGGAAAGAGAGAGGGAAAAATATTTGACTTTTTGACTTCAATCTAATGGCTCATAACTTGCCACATGTCATTATCTACTTCTTCCCTTCGTAATTCACATACACCTACATGCATAAGATCCCATCTTTTGATCATCAAATCCTAACCATTGATCTCAATTACCAATGAGTCTCCTCTTCAGTAACTGACCAATCGGTCGGTAAATTTACCGTTTTGCCCCTAATTATCCCAACATTTACTAAACCATCAACAAACACCTTTGCATCATAAATCACATTATTTACTTCAAAAGTGTTTAATTAAATTTAATTACATCACTTTGAAGTTATTAATCCTTAATTACAATTCAGGATATTACAGTGCACACGTTTCCTAATTAGTGGCCTCTATAAACCACTATAAATAGGGTGTGCCTCCTCAATTGCAATTCACCCTGCTATTGAGTTTTCTGGCAATTTTCTTCTCTCCTACCATCTTTATGGTTCTGGTGATCTGCTGTGCAAATCACAATTAGGCTCTAGTAGTCTAATAATTGTGTGGGTATAAGTATGGAGCATTGGATCTTTGACCCGGATCCGAACATGGATTCGCCCCGTACGCCAAATCTCCTTTTAGTTATATTTTTCTTATATTGGTATTAGAGCCATTTGATCCTTGAGGCTGTGATTATTCTATATGAATAACCTAGATGATATAATTTGTTTATATCTCCATTTATTTTTGCTGTGCAACCATCTATATGCTGTCATATGATGATTTTATATGCTATGTCCAAAGCATAATTTCATACGTAATATTAATGTATGCGTGTTCACTCCCTTCCATATATATATTGCTTCTGCATATTTTAAAGCTCCAGACATGATATATATTTCACTGAGTGTTATGAATATATGTTGAATGTGTGCTAGTCGAAGATTCTCTGCTCCTCTGACTATTATATATATATGAGCATGTGTATATATATTTTTATGGCACAAATTTTCTTCTTCTTCTCCTCTTCATATCTTCTATTTGATTAGAGTTGAGTTTTTGGAACCTATGTGGAACCAAAAACAAAATACTTTAACTCTCAAAAGGTAGAGAAGCTTTTAAAACGCAGAAGACACACATCCAGGACAAATTACACCGTACCGTCAAAGTTGAGGAAAAATGGGGTGTTTGAAATTGAGTGTTTTTGCCCAAAAAGAAGCCATAGATGTGTAGATCTCAAAGAGATGATTCCAACGATGCTTAAAACGCGTCAAACGAAGTTCGGATGAGGGAGAAACAAAGGAAAGAAGTTTGTGGATCTTTAGTCATCGCCACCACTTCACTCATGATTTGATCAATAAAACAGAGGTTTTAAGATCAAATAAATGCCATGGATTTGTAGTTCACTGAACTACGATTCCAATGACACCAAGAACGTGAAAAACGTAGCTAAAACAAGGCAGATATGGCCTCCTGAAGTTTGCGGGTCGCGATAACCCGCCAGAGCTCCAACCGGGTCGGGTGCACTCGGATAGAGGTTGAAGATGATGATGTGGCAGTCAACTGCCACATCATTGATCAACACAACCCACGTGGCGCCAATGAGAGGTCGCCACATCATCGTCAAGTGCCATATCAGCATCAGTCAACGAAGGCCTCGTCATCCGTTGACCATCCACGTTGACTGATACACGTCAGGAGTGACGGGGTCAAGGTTGACCAGTCAACGTTGACTGGTCAACGGTCACCCTTGACCGGTCAACGGTCAGTACTGGCCAAGCACCGTCAGAGAGAGGACGGCGCGTGCATTCATTTGGACCAGCGTCTGTCACAGGCTGACGGCCGCAAGGCGGCGCGTGGTGGTCAAGCGCCACCGATGAGAGTGTCATTCGTTGGAATTTTTCAATTTTTTAGGATTTTTTGATCTAGAGACCTTCTAGGGGCGTATGACAGTGCGTGGGACCTTTGATTGAGACACGGTTGGTTCCTAAAAATCCCTAAATTTGAGAGCTTCAATTTGATATATAATTTGCATATATTTGAAGCACGTTTGGATCTATTTTGAGTCATAAAGGTGCTTGTATGCACCTATGGATTCCCAAAAATATTGAAATTAAGTCTTTGTGGATTCTATTATTTTTGGGATAGGTTGACTTACTTATTAAGAGTATTTCAGCTACAACATAAGGTTAATGTTGCAAGATTCTTTAAAAGTAAGGGATTATTCAAATGAGTTTTTAAATATAAAATACAACCTTAACTCAAACTCTTAGAGATAAAAACTTGAAAAATTGTAGCAACTTAAAATTATTCAATAATTATTGAATAATAATAAGTCTTCTCATACTTCTAACCATATTGATCCACTTGGATTGAAGCAATGACTTCTAAAAGTCAATTCTTTATCACAAATGTTATGATAAAGGACAAGACAGATAGAGATGTGAGAATCATCTCATCAAGTGGGAGGTATGCTGCAAATACATCCAAATAAGTGGATGTAAACATAGCAAAGAGGAGATGGACATTGTAACTAGACGCTATATGAGTTAATATGATCAGAAAGGCCTATAAGAAGGATAACCTAGTTAAGAGACAACAATATGACGCTTAAACTTTTGAATGTTCTTGTTTTTCCATAAATTTATGATTAAATTCTCTATTTTTTTTTTTTTTGAATTGAATTAAGTATGTTCTCTTCCTGTTTCCATGAACGTTCATGCTGATAAGATGATATTGTGTTATTATCTTGTTGATATAACTGCCTTTAATTGAGTGGGAGTTTCTGGAATGTGTCTAGAAATCCAAAAGGGGAATGTGTTCAATAAAGATTTTGGTTAAAAGGGTGATGAGCTAACTAGCATGATTGGGATGGGAGTCAACATAGTTGTCTCCTGAACATGAAACTAGTGAACTTATTATCTAATTATCATTTGTCTTATTTGAACAAATAAGATTTGTATACCATAATCGTGTGAGTGACCAATTATGACCAAGTTTATTTGACTGAGCTTATGAAGACAAGCTCAATAGAGATATCTGTGGAGTTACAAACTCTCAAATTTCTTTCATTCAAGAAGAATGAGATGTCAGGGACATCCTACCAACTAGTCTTTAGAATTTAAAGGTTGAAGCAACCAAAGGATACAAAAGGTTTGTGCTATCAAGTATAGAAAGAACAACATTTCTTAAACTTATGTTGTTATGAGCAATGTAGCCTTATCCAAGCCGTGTGGATAGTGTTGGAAGATAGTAAAATAGGTGATCTTCTTCCATAAAGTTAAAACTAAGTTAAGTTTTAACATAGTGTACTAAGTCCTAACATGTTGTTTAGGCAACACTTGAGGCAGATGTCAAACTAAGAAGTTGAGATAAAACTAAATGCCAAGTTCTTTCTAACAAACAAGTGTATGTTGTGATAAGACATCTCCCAGTGAGTGGGAGGAAGCTATGTCTCCCAGTGAGTGGGTGTATACAAAAGTAAAGATTGCCTCTGATATGCATATTGTAACCTTCAGCAATGTGATTCACCACATTGAACTTGAATGTGAAATACTGAAGGATTCAAGATCCATCAGTTAGACGAACTTAGCTAAAGAGTGGGAGGATTCATCCTCCATGCCTATGGAAAAAAAACCTATGAGGTAAACTTGATCTAGAAGAGGTCAATGGTTTCTGCAAAAGATGAAATGCTACATTGATAAACTTTTAAGGGTTGTAAAAGTAGCAATCCACATGAGTTGTGGATGTTTCACAGAAGCATATGGCTTCATGTCAAATGCAAAGTAATAAAAAGATAGAATCAAGGGATTGGAACTTGCATGTTAACTCTGCACTGATAAACCACCCTGATTCACTCCATGCAATTGCAACTAACAAATTACATCTTTGCTATCTCTTTAGTTAAGGATCGATGAGACTATAATTCTCAAAATCCTTAGTTGGATTTTGATGTTTCTTTTTAGGGATAAAAGATTCCATTTCTTGCCACAGGTACACCTTGATCAAAGGGAATGATCAAACTAGCAAAAGAGTATTTGCTAAACAATGTGTGCTAAAGGGTTAATACCCTTATGAATAAGCTGAAAACTTATTCTACCTGGCAAGAAAGAAAGAGAAACATTTTTTGAGAAAATCCACTGTAATTAGCAAAATATGACGTTAGTGAACCAATGAACGTGAGGGCCAAACACATAACTTAGTGTTTCATTAATGTCATGCACGTTTACATGAAATATAGTAACGTTTACTTAATTCTAGGCAAGTGTAAAGCTGTTAGATAATGGCTAAACTAGTCAGGAATCAGTAAACTGAAAAAATAAGACCTTTCAAACTAACAAGGGTTTAAGACACCCATGTGATTAGTTCAAGTAGTTTTGTGTATAAGAAAGGCATTGTTAGGCAACTATCAATACCTAGAACCCTTCAACATAATAGAGTTGTTGAAATGGAGAGATAGACCTCTCCTTAATTTGGTTGTGAACATAATGGCATCAATGAGGTTATAAGCTATATGTTGGTAGGTGGACTCACAGCTATTATATTCACACTTAACCAAATGCCCTCTATGTCAGTCATGACCTTACCCTATGAATCGTGGATGGGCCTTAGACCAGGGCCAAACTTGTTAAGACCATAAGGGTCATCAACTTTATATTGATAATTCTTCTTATAAGTAAGGAAGATTAGGGCCAAGGTATACAAGGTATCTTTTTGTGAGATGACATGAGAATTTGACATGACACGTCTTCATTAGTGAAAATGATGGTGGTTCAGTGACTGAGAGAAAATCGTGGCACACTACGTTCATAAAACCCATATTTCCTAGCAGAAAATGAGCATTAAATGTAATATCCTAATTTTTTATTAAGGGATAATCATGATTATTGTGGATAATTATGAATTTAATTGGAATTATTATGTGTTTTATGGTAATATTAATTAATATGTCATAATTAGTGAAAAATTGGAAGAATGGAATTTTTGGCCGTGAGTTGGTAATCAAGGGAGAAATTAATTACTAACTAAGTGAAAATGAGAAGTGTAATTAAATGGCTAATAGAGAGATTAGATAAGTTAATTGGTGACTTATTTGGTGAGAACCAATAGCATTGTGACATGTGGCAAAAAGAGATGAAGTAAGAGTGAGAAAAGTCAAATATAGTTTTATAATATTTTCTCTTTCTTCTTCCCCTTGGTTTCACTGAAGCAAGCATGGTGGGGGGAGTATTGTCATCATTCCTCTTCCTCACACACTCTTCATCTCTCTCATCTTTTTCTCTCTCATTCGACCATTGAAGAGGAAGAAAGGAAGAAGGAAAAGCTGAATTTTAAGGTAAGTAAATGGCCTCCATTGATCCTTGAGTGATGAGCTTCATTTTAGTGTTTTAAGTTTGACCATTGGTTGAGGTTTAAGTCCACACAAAAATCTGATTGTTGGAGAATCAAAGAGTGTCTTTGGAGAAGTGAAAGTGGTAAGTGAGACTAATCTATCTATCTAAGTTTCATGCCATTTGAAGTAGTTTATAATTTTTGGAAATTTTGGCTTGAATCCGAAAATGAGTGCCACTGTTCATTTGGTATGTTTTTGGCATGAGAATGGTATTTTGGAATGAGTTTAGGATAGATAGATTGATTGGAGGTTGAAATGTTAAGTTTAGTGATTTTGGGAAAATTGATGATTTGTGTTGATTCAAACCAAAGCATGATAATGGAGTTGGATTTTGGTCATTTTAATGATTCCATTGAATTCCTTTGGTGTTTTTGTTTCGGAGTAGCTTTGGTTTGGTATTTGGGTTCATTTGGATCACTTGGTAAAAATTCTGGAAGTACTGTCATACCTTCTACATTTTCTGGTTTCTGATAATCATACCCGAGTGAGAGTGAGTGTGCTCGAGTGAGGGTAGAACATCACTCAAGTGAGGGCTTTTATGCTCGAGTGATCCTTTTCTGTGAAAGTTCTTGTGCTCTCTGGCAGACACTTCCTGTCCTCACTTTCTTGCACTTGACGTGCTGTCCATACAATGCTCGAGTGAGGCCTTTTGTGCTCGAGTGATCCTCTTCTTTGAAAATTTTTGTGCTCTCGGGCAAGCACTTCCTGTCCTCACTTTCTTGCGCTTGAGGTGATGTCCGTACCAATGCTCGAGTGAGGGCTTTTATGCTCAAGTGTCCATACCAATGCTCGAGTGAGACCATTTTCACTCAAGGTGCAGCAGTGAAAAATCAGTTTTTGTGCTTCCAAAAGGGGATTTTTGGGATAGTAATTCCTACCCTTTAGGAGTTTTGTTAGGGGTATTTAATGACTCTAAAAGATCAATAATGATAACCAATTAAATATTATGAAGTGAATTAAGTCTTGGAATAGAGTATAACTCTTCGTCCCTAATTGTGAATATAGGATTTGACATTTGCCCTACTCGGGAGAGACCGGCGCTAGGACACACACGGAAGGATCAAGGTAGTGACTCTTCTCTCATATTGTGTATGATGTTTTGGTATGCATAACTTATCATTAAATTTGTGAAATGTGTGCCATGGTCCATTACGGCGTGAGCACTTCAGCGTGAGCCGTATAAGGATTGACGCTGGTCATCTCTAGGTCGGCTGTTGAACTGCCGTCGTAATCGACATGGATCTTTGTGAATCCGACCCGTGGGGCGGCGTTTGTGAAACTAGCCGTGGGCTGTGTGTATCTTCCCTGTGTTGCTTACGTTATGAAATGTTTTATATGGATCCCAGCTATGGTGAATTATATTGTGTGGATTGTTGTGATGCAATACAGCGTGAGCAATCGTCAGGGATGACATGTGTCATACTAACCATTACCGTTGAACTGCCGTTGTAGTTGCTTGTATGGATAATGATTTGATTTCATGCCTTACTATTATACATTATATGATTGATTTAACACTACAGGGATTCTTTAGAATCTCACTCTCCCAAAATTAAACATTTTAGACAGGGCTGAAGGATCAAAAAGCAAACAAGTGACGAAGAGCGGGTAGAGCTCCGTGTTAGGAGTTCCTTTTTGGTTATTGGTTATCATTGTATATTATTGGATATTTTGTGGGAAGTATATGTATATTTTGAGATTTGTGATGTAGTTTATGTAATCCCCAAGTAAAGGGTATGAATTATGGGCTTTATGCCTTCATGTAAACCCTTATTAAATGAATGGAACCCGAGTGAGTCGGGAATTTACTTTGCACTTTGATATTTGTAAATGGAATCCACCTGTACAGGCCATATTTGTTTTGTATTATGAATATGAGACCATTGTGAATAAATTTTGAAAAAGTTTTTGCAAATCCGATTTTGGGCAAAAGATTACCTTATTAAGTCCCAATTTGAAATATGGTCTCTAATTCTACATTAATTACATATTTAAGAACCTAATCTCAGCCTTAATCGTGAAGGGGGTTACATTAATCACAATAAATATCTTTAAGAGATTCACAAGTGACAAGGAATAACTAAGTGTTCCTAAGTTCATTGATCCGAGTGGGAGGATTGAGACCATTTTCATAATGAAAGAGGTAAGAGGTAGGTTACGAGAGAATTACCTCACTCATACATAGGAAAAGAATCCTATGAAATCCACCTCGGAGCAAATTGTGTAAGAGGTAAGTTATGAGAGAATTACCTCACTCATACATAAGAAAAGAATCCTATGAAATCCACGTCGGAGCAAATTGTCATCTAGCGAATGACTATAAGGGATAGATTCCCTAATGGATTAAATGCTCTCTTCATCATTTAGAAGGTGAAGATAACTACCTATAAGTGTATGAAAGACACTAGAAGGACCTGCTAAGATGAATTGCAAAGTGTCATGCAGGAGGATTTGGATTCTTTTTTAAGCCAAATACGTGTTTGGGTAATTTGTCACCTAAGGTTCCCAAATCTGTTGGGAGCATGTAGAACCTAAAATACTTAGTAGTTAAGGGGTAATACAATGGAAGGTTGTCCGTTGTGCATTTTAACTCTGAACTTTGGCTATGACAACAAGCTTAGTCTTGAAATTGCATCAAGATGATGTAAAGACCACCTTTCGATTTGGAATTTTTGGAAATTGGATGATGAACTCCACATGAAGCAGCTTAAGGGCTTCATAGAAACAATCACCCAAATAGTAGTATATGAGGTTTTCACAAGGTGAAAGCCTTACCAACTTCGAAATAATCAAAGAACACTACATAAGTCCCAAACGGTCTAATGATGATTCTTTGTGAAGTCATCATTTGTCAAATGACATATGAAACAAGTGTCAAGGGAATCAAAGGAATAAAGGATAAGAGAATCCTTAAATTCTGAGTTAAGAAAGTCATGGGTTGAACAAATATCTTGAATGACAAGATAAACGGAGATTGCACAAGAAAGATACAGTCTTTTCCACCTAAGACATGTACAAGTATACTCCTTAGACATCTTAGGATGTCAAACTATAAACCCATGGACACCCCTGAAGTCAAGGGCATAAACCTAAAGAGGTTACATGTCCTATGAGGAATCCAACATAAGAAAGGTGGATAGAGTCCCATGTGAGACTATAGTTGGTAATATGAATGTACACATCGGTGTACATAAGACCAAATGTTTTTTTGTCAGACTTGGAAGTTGTTTTTGGTCCTGCTATGAAATGGGTTATGAGAATAACCATGGATTAAGTTTTCAAGATAACAACTTTCCTTTGAAAGGATACTCCAATACAAGACCTAGGCAAATGGTGATGGAGTACGTAAATATACAAAGTAATTTTTCCTGGTATCCATGGAAATAGAACACAGGGCATGTTCTGCCATCATTCAAAGTGCCATATAGCGAAAGTAATTCCTATGAGAGATTGGGAATGAATGGTGGATGGAAGGATCCAAGCGATAACATCTTATGATGAGGATCCTAAGTATCACAATAAGGCGAGACAAACTTTTTGATATATCTCTAGAAGAGATATGCTTTCAAAGAGAGAAACCAACAGTTCAATGACCTTCTACTGACAGAATGTTGGTAAATCCCCTTAATGAGCCCATAGCTTGATTTTCATTGAGTTAGTGAAAATCTTGGGGCGTGAATAAAATGTAAGGTTGTGAACTTCTTTTATATGAAGATAAATGAAATAGTATGTATGTTATAAGTAAATACATATAAGGTATACAAGATTATATGTCGTACAGGTCAAAAAAGGTTGGTTCACTCACACCAACAACCATCTTCCCATGTTTTACAGGGGCATGGGAGGGTAAGACGAGCAAATGGTTAAGAAGAATCTTTGCGTTTGAGTTGCCTCGGTTAGACTGAGATGAGATCTACATGTGTGCATATACATAGAAGATGGATCGAAGCATGAATATAGACCTATAGCCAGGCAAAGAACTCTTTTTCACAAATGAGATTGTAAAAGAGATATTGTGAAAAAGAAAGTTCTAGTTCGAATGTTGAGTACATTTTGGAACTAATGTCTGTATGGTGAAAGATAAAGAAATTGACGTACACCTCAAACCATTAACCGTAGCATGCAATTCATGCTGCATGTGCTTAAGAGTTAGACTGCAACACAGGATGTAGGTGAAAGATCCCTAGTTCACTATAGTGTGAGTCCCAGGAAGGAAAAAAATCCTTTCGTGATGCCTTTAAGACTTAGGCGGCATAATGAAAGCTTGGTTTGGTGACAGCTACTTTAGTTGAAGCTCCATAATCACACTCAATTCTATCAGTCAAGTGAAAACTAGGAAAGCGACCAAGCCAAGATGGACTGCTGTTTAGTCAAAAAGGAAGATTTACTCCTAGATACATAAGATGTGCTAGTATCTGTGGTTGACCCCTTACTAGCTCTATGTGTAGCTAGTAAGTACGGATACTATATGCGTGGAAGGCAATATGAGTTAATCAACATATTAACTCGAGAGGGATTAGATATGCCATGAGTAATATGTATGGGAGAATCTGGGGCATATGATTTTCCAATGGATTTGAATCTTTCATTAATGGAAATTTTTTGATGTAGTGAGTAATAGCTCTAGTTGTTCGCCTTCAAGAATTCTTGTTTAGGCAGGTCATACCATCCATACATAATGTTTTGATCTAAGATATGAGGCAATGAATATATGGCTTACGGTTATATATAAAGGGTGTCAATGGATGCTGATCCGATATAAAGGATTTCTAGTATTACAAGCACCAAATCTTAAAGACATTTTTGCCCACGCAGTCACGGCAAACGCCAAGTATGAAACAAGAAAGAGTAACACACGCACGATGGGAGGCCCATCAAGTGCGAGTGGGAGATGTTGGACTTTGGGTCCAAGTCCGCCCTTGATGGGCCGGACTATTTGATTAGGATATAAGTAGCCTAATCAAATAAGAATAAATTAGCATTAATTGAAGATTGGGGAATAATTCAGCAATAATTATGGATTTGTTAATTGAGGAACAAATCACCATAATTAGGGAATTAATTGAGAATCAATTAATTGCTGTCTTGGAGGGCAAGAAGGGGTGCACACGTTTCCTAATTAGTGGCCTCCATAAACCATTATAAATAGGGTGTGCCTCCTCAATTGCAATTCACCCCCGCCATTGAGTTTTCTGGCAATTCTCTTCTCTCCTACCATCTTTCTGGTTCTGGTGATCTGCTGTGCAAATCACAATTAGGCTCTAGTAGTCTAATAATTGTGTGGGCACAAGTATGGAACATTGGAGCTTTGACCCGGATCCGAACATGGATTCGGCCCGGTACGCCAAATCTCCTTTTAGTTATATTTTTCTTACACTGTCAGTATAGAAATGTTTTTCAGAATAGGATATATTCCTTTTCTCAATTTTATATCAACCAAGCAACCAGTGTGGTAAATGAAATTTATGGTTTGGAGTTTGGACTGTTATAGGCTTATAGCTGTTTGTGTTTTCTGAACTCTGGGTATTCTCTGTAGAGATTAGCTGCATCCCAGGGGGAATTTAGTTTGAAGTTGTTATTTGTTTAATTATTATTGTTTCATTGTTTCTTTTTAGTTTCAAAAGAAAAGCATGTATTTAATCTAAGCTTATTTTCACTTGATTTTAGTTTCACTTGATCTTTCACTTGATTTTAATCTAAGCTTATTTTCACTTGATTTTAGTTTCACTTAATCTAAGCTTATTTTCACTTGATCTTATAGCTTATTTTTAGTTTCACTTGATTCATTATTTCATCTAAGCTTATTTTCTAATTTGCAGATTTTTGACAATGAAGATGCCTACTTATATGAAGACATAAATTTGATCAAATACTTTTTGGCTGGATATCTTCTTCAAAGTATACCAGAGTAAAGTCTTTATTTATATTAGTAGTTTGTGTAGGACACACTTTTGTGGTGGTTCTATATATTGTACATATATAATTAGAGTTGTTGTTGTTGGATATAGATTGTTATGTAGTTTGTGTAGTTTGTTAATTAATTAGTTAATTAACTAGTAGTTTGTGTAGGACATACTTTTTTCTTATTCTGTAATTATGGTCCATCTACTTGAATTTCTTCCACATCCTTATCTTCTTCCTCTTCTAGTATAGACACGTCCCTTCTTTCTTTTTGTGCAATTTTTTCCTATTCCAGCATTTTGCTAGTCCTTAAAGTTATTGCATGTAGAGCTTGGGGTTGATTACTGTGTTTCAAGGTATAACTCCTCTAGTCTGAGCTTGTGTGCTACTCTTTCTATCTGCTAGCTGTGTAACATAGCTAGACAAATTTGTGCTTTTTAACTTCACCTCTTCTAAATCCCTTATCATTGTTTTCATCTTCTGCATAACAGAGGCAAAAGAGTTTGTCATGGCAGCTATGTCTTCTCTAATCTATATTGTACATATAGATTGTTTTTATTATATAACAGAGGCATGTAGAAGATTGTTGTTTCCATTATGTTGTTTCCATCCTATTTTGCAGTTTAAATTTTCCAGACAGTAAAATATATATAAAAAAGGACCATTTAAAAAAAATTTAACGTTCTTAAAATAAAAAGGAATGTAATAGCAGTTTACACGTTAGTTTAGACATCCCCACATTAAACTAGGGACGTATAAATTTGGGGAACAACCTTTAGATGTCCCCAGTTTGGAGTGGGGATGTCTAAAGGTCACACTTTAGACGTCCCCACTCCAAACTGGGGACGTCTAAAGTGCCCCTCATACTTTAGACGTCTCCAGTTTTAAGTAGGGATGTCTAAAGTCCAGCCTATACACGTACCCTTTTTTACGGACATTATTGACATTTTTTTTCCACGTCCCTCAAATAGACGTCCCCCTGTTTTCAAACGTTAAAAAACCCAAAAAAGGGACGTTAAAAACATTTTTTATAATAGTATTATGATATTATATATGTATTGAAAAAGATTATAAATGTTTGAGATTCATTTATTTCTATTTTTTTCGTCTGATAACTTCAATGGTATAGTTTCAGTTAAGAATGGTTCTAACTTTTGAGAAATTAGGCCGTATGTGATGTCTAATATGAGTTATTTAACTAAATTTCTTCTAACAATAATTACATATATCCTTTCTATTTAAGTTCTACCTCTCTGTGCAATGCACGAGTTATTTTTCCTTCTTGTATCTTTAATTCTTATTTTTTCATCCGTTAGTACTATTTCTTTTTCATGTTTCATTTGGCTCTATAATTTAAATATTAGTACTGTAGCATGTAAACTTACCTTAATATTTTAATTCCATTTTGTCCTGCGTCAAAAATAAAAAGGAATAATAAATGTAGACAAGATGTTTCTTTCTTTATTTTACCTCTCTATAATATCAAGTTGTCCATTTTGCCTTTCAAAGATAGATGTATTTAATAATTATTTAATTTCTTGTGTATGGATTATTTGAGACTAGTAGGTACAAGGGGCTTTTCTTATTAATCGTTGAACAGAATATTAATAATATCTAAAATATATTTTGGGATGATATAGTTCATCAAGTAAATTAAGTCAAATATATATTTCGAAAATGTTATTGGCAAAGCTAGTAAATTTCTTTAAATTATGAAATTTTTTATGCCAAGCATCATGTGCATATAGCTACATATAAAGTTATTAAATGTAGCGCATACTTTAAAAAAAAAAAACTTAATAAGCAATATATATGCTTCCCTCAGTTTATGAGTTGATCACTTGATTGTATTTTAAGGCCATAAATACCTGCATGTAATCGCGGTTTTGGACCGATAAAAAAAAAATCACGGTTTTGGAAATTTATTTTGCGAACAATACACAATGATAAAAAGTGGATTCTGTTTAAGTACCATTGCATGGATGAATCAGCTTCTAGAAAAGCATTTTAATTTGGCTAATATATGCATCGAAAACTTGTGAAGTTTCAGGGATAACAAGTCAATCACAGAAAACCAAACTTCACAGTACAAATCATTAACTACGTACTATCGGTTTTAATTTTGCAAAGCACAAACTGTAAAAAAAAAAAAAAAAAAGAAAAAAAAAAAGAATAATTCTGTCAAAAGAATGGTCAATTCTTGCAACTATATAATTTCTACTGTATTTTGCAAATAATGAATTTGTACTGCATTCGTATGATTTATGGTGGTATTGCAACACTGATTCAACACATACAGATATTAAATATACAAGTTAAAATGCCAATAAATTCCTAAATAAACCTCAATAAATGATCTATTAGTGGTGATAATTTTTGTTTATTATATGTAGGAAAAACAATTTTAGAGGTATATATACTTTCCCTCAAATTTTAACGTGGTGCCTATGTATTTTTCTTTCTTAATAAAATACTTTAATTTTAATTTTGTTAGCACTGTTAGTCTCTATAACTTTACTCTGTTAGCATTGTTGGCCTTTATAAATGAGTTAATCATGACAATAGAGAAAAATTAAAGTACGTATACTAAAAAAACAGAAAATTAGCAAGGAAATTCACTAATTAGTTTGATGATGAAATTTAGCGACGGATTAGTGATGAAATCGGATTAACAACTAAATTTGTTTAGTTCTAAATGCATTGTGTAACACCTTCTTTCCTTTTTTGAAAACTTATGGATAATTACAAAATTCATTTGAACATGTGAATAATATACTAGTACTGATACTAGCATTGCGGTTGTATCCTCTGATACCACCATTCTCTGATAATTGTTATACCATGTTAGGGTACTTATACCCTTACAATGTGCACTGATATGAACTTTGTGTGTGCCGTTATTAACAAATTCTTAAAAATTCTAATAAAATAACCAAATGGCCTGATATTACTATTTGTGTCTACATGCACTCATATACATACTTGACCCAAGTAGTCACTCGAGGCTACCAAAATATATGTGTCTAATCAAAATATAAACATTTATAGATAACCATCCTTCGTCTCTGCCCTCTCACTTGTCAGCAGTTACCTCTTTACCCCTCGAGACGTTCACCTTTGCTGTATAATACATTTTTGAAAAGGATGAGATTCACGAGAATTCAGTAGTAAGAGTCATTCAATCATATAAAATGTAAATTCACCAATCATTTTAAGTCAACCATCATATCAAAATAAGCATCACATTAGCATTCAGCACAACAACATACCACACAATATACATAAATCACATTACCACAGTGCTTGGTCACATATGTCTTACAACCACAGGCTACAACCCAATTGACTGTCCCAGGCTACAACTTGGTTTTGTGGCCTCGGGCTACAACCCAGCACCAACTGAATGCTAAAGAAACATCATACATAATGGTAAAAACATACATGCAAAGAATCACATAGTATATGAGAGAAAGAGTTTCTACCTGTTAACCTTTTCAAAAACTTGTCTTGATCTACCGGTCTCTTGATTTGCTTGGGTAAAGGTTGAATCCTATAATTTCAAATGCACGAATAGATGGGTCATTACGTGCTTTAATCTTATTAACATAATCATAGTTATGTTATTTTTTGACCCATCTCTATTCTTGTTCTTGACTTTTATTGGTTATCCTTAGCACTTTCCTCATTCTATGTCCAACACATTGTATGTTTTAATTTATTCCCTTGTGATTTGAGTCTCCAATATAGTTACATTAGGTTATAAGACATGCCTCTACTCCTTATGATTTTACTTATCACAACTCTCTTCAAACACCACAATTCCGCAAGTCATCCCTAAACTGCCAGATTTATCAATCAATTTTGAAAATTCATAACTTAATCTATAAAATCCAAATGAGGTAGTTCCAGTTTCTATGGAAAGTTGTCTAAGTTATCTACAAAGGAAAACTATCATTCAATATCAATTATAGGGGTAAAACTCCATGAATCCTTTACCAACCTCACTGCCACAGATTACATTCAATGCCTAAACTTAAAAAAAAAAATCATTACTTACAATCTACAAACCCAAATAATGCATATTATACCTTATTTTAAAGCTTAAGAGGTCTGCTAACACTCTGTAAAATATCACAGCTATTGGACAAGATTTGATTAATTAAAAATAGTCCACAAGCAATTTGACACAAATCTAGCAGCATTTACCACTAACAACCTTTAATCTCAAAATTAGGGTTTTCTATCCAATCATCCACGAATCGCAACCACAAGTCATTTCCACATAATTTTGCCTATAGAATCCATTTCCAACCTCAAAATCACCAAATTCATATTCTTTCACTATGATTCAAAGCTAGCTGAACTGAACCCAAATTGGCACAAGGTGTGATCTTGCAATTTCAACCTCAAGACATGTTATTAATCATCATAAGACCTCATCTAACATCATGTTCATCCTTATACAACCATTAAAGCTCTAATTTACTCTCATGGCCAAAACCCTAGAGGGTCGCTAACTTTAAAAATACTCAACAAAACATTAAGACATTATAATTAAATTGAAACTTACGATTACCTCTATTCGATCCTATGATTGGTTCTTGATTCCGGCAGTACTTCCACCAGCAAGATAACACCAAACACCTTTGATCAAAAATCCATAATAGTAGAAATGTAACTCTCAATGAGTAGAAGAAAATTTTTGAAGGCTTTGATGGCTGAAAACACGATTTCGGGCTTGAAATCGGCAACTGAACTCAAGAACACAAAACTTCTCTCTTCTTTCTTTTTCTATTGAATATTTCTTATTTTTGTCCTCCTAATTTAGGGTGCTGCATGAAATTAATAATCCTTAGGAGCGTCTTGGATGGTCTGATGATGACACATGTCCAAGTGTAAAAATCCCAAGGTGCCAGGCGCTCAACTTACTTAGGGTGACCAATGCACCTTTTTGAAACCTGTCTCCTCTCCCTCTCACATATCTTGACTGACTTTAGGGTCTAGGGAAGAGGAAGTCTAATGATTTTCATTTGGCTTCTGTGTTTGGTGTTCAAGAAAATCGGATATGTGGCTGGACCGATGACTAGTGGTAGTGAGTTGTCATGGCTTCTGGGACATGTGGCATCATAAGAGCCAATTAGGGCTAGGTGGTGCTTCATGATTGGTCAATAAGGAGGAAAAGTCAAAAAGTGGTTTTAATAAACCTACTTTATTAAAGTTACTTTTTAAGGAGTCTACTCAGTTTGGCGCCACATGTCTACGGAGTCTACTCGATTTTGTGCCACGTGTCCCCTGTACCACATGATTTCACTACATACATGCCTGGGTGTCCCAGACAATTGACACCAAGCTGGTGTCTCTTCAAAAGCACAGGGTACATGCACCAACCTTGAAAATGCTATGTGCACACCTATACTGGCATATTTTATCCGACTAAATAGTCACATATGTCTATGTCTTCAAGATTATGCCACATATGTGCCTATGTTGCATAAGATGGCACCACATACCTCAAAAATTGCCACATGTGAGCCTGTGTGTCTTATGGCACACCAAGTATATATAGACACCCATAACTTTCGTCCGAGTACGGATACACAAGGCAACTTCTCATTGTGCCACCTTAAAAGCTACTTTATGGATGTGGGACCTAGATGGCATCACATATGCCTCGAGTGCCACCAAATGGTGCCAAGTATGCCAAAGTGCTGATACCATAGTATCTTACATCCGACTACTTATACCCATTGAGACTCATGGAATCAAGAGACTTGGTCTCAACTCATAGGGCCGAATCATATAGTTCCATGAAACTCATTCTATATATATTTGGGACTCTTGCCAAACTAGACTTAGTAGTCTTCTTGACTTAAACTTATTCTCAAGCTTCTAGGCCCAAAATTCATAATATTACACATTGTCACTAACTGTTATAAATTAAATTAAATTAAATTGTAAATTATGATAGACTAAATTCAATTTTTTTCTATATTTTCATAAAGTTATATAATTAAATAACCCCAAAACTTACAAATATAAATGTATAATCTATTTTATATAATTATTATAAAGAAACTAAGAAATTAAACATATAAATCAAGTTGCAATATAAATAACTCTATATTTAAATTAAATTAAAAAATAAATTACTTTTCATTAAAGTTTATAATGTTTTCTTTTTAAAAAAAAAAAGTGGGCTAATCCGTGGCGGGTTGTGGGTTGATGGGCATAGATTGGAAAAGTCCGCATATAACCCGGCTACCAAATTATCAACCCAAGCCCAGCATTTTGGGTGGGATGGGCCTAACCCATAATACCACATCTAGTTGAAAGCCTAATTTTTCTAACTTTCTAAAAATAATCAATAAAGTGACTTACAGTATCAAAAAAAAAAAATTAAAATAAAATAAAGTGACTTATATTTAATAAAACTGAAATAAGTTTGTCTTTTGAGCTAGTGTTTAGGTTTTTAACATAAAAAACATTTTTATGTTAACTTCCTTTAATTTTTGTGATCATAAAGTCATATTTTCAATATCTGTCACATTTCCAAAATAAGAAGTAATTTCTGAAGAGTTCAAGGTTTTAAAAATTGAATTATATACTTTATCTTTCATTATTTTACAAACTATACATATAATTCAAATTAAATGCCATAGGCATTAAGAAGTTTTTCACTTTTTCTATACAACACACTTACGGCATGAGTTTAAAATTTTATTCGTTATTTCAAATTAGAGATTGAAAAATGATAAAAATTGAAACTTAAATAGTTTTAAAGAATGATAGGTAGAAGAGAGATGAGGGAGAACACACAATAAATAAATGACCGAATATTCTAGAACACAGTTATAATATGACAACAATCAAATCAAAATCACAACCAAATATTTTCTAAAAATGATGATAGATATGCTAAATATATGGAAATCCTAATAAATCATTGTTTCATATCTCACCATCATAAAAATGCAGAGCTAAAAAATGAGGAAAGAACCACAAAGAAGAAAGTGATTTAGGCATGCTGCTAATGCGGGTCTCTGTACTAAAACCTAAAATGCTTTGATTTGATCGCCACGGCTTGCATCTGTGACTGTAAGAGTCCTGTTTCTTGGCCGTCAACCATGAAGCAGATGGTGATGAATGACGCCGCACCATTCCTTCCCGAAGAAATCACCACTAACATTCTCAATCGACTTCCGGTGAAATCACTAATGCGATTTCAATGTGTCTGCAAACATTGGAAAAAACTATTCAAGACCCCATCATTCATTGCTGATCACCTCCGCCACTCCAGTAATCAAAATCCTTCTTTTATGTCCTTATATGTATAATCGTGTGATAGGATTTGGGTTCAGTCCATCTGTTAATGATTACAAGATCGTGAGAATCTATGCTAAGTATTGTGATATGATTTGTGCAGCGGAAGTCTATTCATTAAGTAGAGATTCATGGAAACAAATAGAATTTGAAAACTGAGAGGATGTAACTCTTTTTTGTGAAAATGTCTCCTGTAATGGATCTATCTTTTGGTGTGGGTTGAAACCAGACAGGGAGGAAGAAGAGAAGCATGGAGTGATAGTTTCATTTGACATAAGAATGGAAGTTTTTACTTTGATACCATGGCCTGCATTATCCAATAATCCATGTTTTAACTTATCAGTGTATGAGGACAAACTTGTTATACTTACTGAATATGGAATTGAAGGATCTTCAAACATTGATTTGTGTGTGTTGGAGGAAGACATTGGTTCATCTAGGGAGAGATGGAGTTGGACTAAGAAATTCACTAGCCACCCTTGTCCTTGGAAATTAAGTCCTCAGATCATTTGGAAGAATGAAAGTATCATGTCTCGAAGTGAAATTGAACATGAAATAGAGAAGAATGAACCAAAAAATGGTCTGTGTCTATTCAATATCACTATTAATGAGTTCAAGATGCTTGCTATCGCCCAATGTCACCCTTGTTGTGATTTTCTTAATTATGTTGAGAGCCTTGTACCAGTTGTCAACATCCACAACATTGAAGAAGCTTGATTCTAAGAACCTATTTGTTACGCGGAATTGAAGGTGAGTGGAGGGAAGATTTGACACTTCCCTCGGCCAAAACACATTTGGCGCTCCAATTCGAATCAAATTTCAATTCCTGCCTCCTGCCATGTTCCCTTAACTATGGGAATATCAGATCCCTCCAAAAATAGTAGGACGATAGAAACTTCCCGAGAAAGCATATGCGTTTTGATCAAAATGCCACCCAAAAATACAATCGTGAGAAGCTTTCTCGGTATTTCTCTCTTGCTTTCTTTCTTTAATTGCTCTATTTCTCGGTATCCATTTTCTCTTTTGTGACAATGGTGGGAGGAAAAAGAGGGAGTGATGCCGGAGAGAGAAAGAGAGAGGATAGTGAAGACAGTGGAGAGAGAGTGAAGGTGGTAAAGGAAGGTGTTGGTGATGAATGAAAAATGGTGTAACGGGTCCAGTCAGTGTTTAAATTGAATGAAGAATGAAGAATGGTGTGACGCGTCTAGATGAGGAAAACGATGAATAGTGAAGACGAGGTCGAGTTCAAACTGGGGTTGTTAAGTTTGATCTAGGCTATTAAGTTCGAACTATGTTGTTAAGTTCGAACTTGAAGTTAGAGGTGTTTTAGGTTTTTTACATAATCTTCTCACTTAAACCACTACTTTTTCTTCCAACCACACATCCCATCTTCCCTCACTACTACAAAAAGGGGCTTTAGTGGCGTAGCTCCTGTGGCATTTTTTTAAAGAAGCGCCAAAAATAGTTATTTATTTATTTAAAATCAAAATTATTTGAAAGCTTTGGCGCTTACAATTATAAACGTCATAATTGACGTTAACCTTGCATGACGTTTCTCTGAACAAGCGCTAAACAAGGCCTTCAGTTTTTTTTTTTTAAAAAAACAATAGGAAGCTTTGGCGTTTTATGTGGAAACGCCAAAGCTTCCTATATTTTGTTTTTTAAGAAAAAGAAAATATAATAGGAAGCTTTGGCGTTTTATAATTAAACGCCAAAGCTTCCACATATATATTTAATAAAACGAAGGATATGAATCATATGATCATTGCAAATTTTTTTTGGATCAAGATGGGAATCTTTGTTTTGGAAAAAAAAAAGATGGGAAGCTTTGGCGTTTTATAATGAAACGCCAAAGCTTCCACTATTACAAAAGAATAAACGAAGGATCATTGATTACACTGCAGCTGATTTTTTAGGGGAAGCTTTGGCGTTTTGGAATAAAACGCCAAAGCTTCCACAATTACAAAATAAAAACCGAAAGGATAAGGCATACAATAACATCACATTTTGATTTTTGAGGGGAAGCTTTGGCGTTTTGGAATAAAACGCCAAAGCTTCCACAATTACACACAAAAAAACGCAAGGAGAGATTCCACAATTAAAAAAAAACGCAAGGAGAGACACTGCATTATTGATAAGGCGCAACATATATATACAATCATGATATGTGTGTGTGTGTGTGTGTGTTCACTTTTACATTTATAGAAGAATTTTTTTGGTTGCCATTTTAATTATTATTATCATCTTAGGTGTTTATAGTGTTTGGTATTGCCGTCAATGACACAGGATCTTCATAGTTAGCTAGTTTTTTTTTTTTTTTGCCAATCATAGTTTTCTAGTTAACTAACGATGGTTCCTGAGCTGCCAATGAAAAGAAAAATAATATGGGGAAGTGTACGTTGGCCGAATATATATATATATATATATATATGGTTTGAATGTATACACTATAATGAATTGTGGAGGGAAGCTTTGGCGTTTTGTTCCAAAACGCCAAAGCTTCCACAATTAAAAGGAGAGACATTGCATTATTGATAAGGCATTTGATTGTGGAGGGGAAGCTTTGGCGTTTTGTTCCAAAACGCCAAAGCTTCCACAATTAAAAAAAAAAAAAGCAAGGAGAGACACTGCATTATTGATAAGGCACGATTGTAAATATATAATTTTTAAGGTATTTCTATATTTTATTTGTTTTAACAATTTTAACTTGTTATAACATTTGTTTTAACAAAATTATATACAATTTTGTCCTCATTTCTATATAATTTTTAAATATACGTACAATTTTGGAAGCAGTTGCAGGAGAATAAAGAGAATTAATGAGGACAAAATTATGAATAAGACTCACTACTATCAAAAGCTTCCTATGTATTTTTTTTTAAAAAATTTTTTTAAAAAGACCACATTCCAAAAGAAAAAATTAAAAATATATATATTTATATACATATTATAATAGGAAGCTTTGGCGCTTCCTATATATTTTTAATTACTTCTTTTTTAAAAGGCCACATTCCAAAAGACAAAATAAAAAATATATATAATAGGAAGCTTTGGCGCTTCCTAATGAAGCGCCAAAGCTTCCTATGTATTTTTTAAAAAAAAAAAAATTTGATCCATGTTTTTAAACACCCAGCCATTATCATCCCGCCATTATCGTCTTATAAAATTTAAACATCCCGCCATTATCGTCTTATAAAATTTAAACATCCTGCCATTATCATCCTCCTGCTTCCCATTTCTCAAAAATTCCGATCCATTACTCCCCTACTCCATTAGTCCACCAGCTTTTTAGGTACTTATTTGAAGTTTCAGCAATGGCACTCTTTTATGAAGCGTCAAAGCTTCCCTTGTTTACAAAATTTAAACACCCTGCTATTGTCATTCCGCCATTATCGCTCTCCTGCTTATCATTTCCCATGACTTCAATCCATTGCTCTCTCACTTTATTGGTCTACTAGCTTTTCTTATTCGTTATCTCCACTCCTTCCTTTCTTTGATGGCAACAAGTAGAAAAGTAGGAGATCCCTAGCTTGTAAGCATTGTTTTTTAAACATTTGATCCATGTTTTCTTTTTTTTTTTCTTTTTGGTTAAGATCTATAATGACTCTTATATGTTTGCTTATATTTTTATTTTTCAGGTATTGATTTGAAGTTTCAACTTTGTCAGCTTAAACTTCCTATACATTATTAGTTTTTTAATTTTTAAGCGTACAAATATAATAATATTGTAGTGATTTTATTGTAATATAAATCATTGTAGTTACTGTTTTACATTTTTTACTATCGCATTGTAATTTGCTTGTTTTATCAAGAAAAGAAAATAATTCAAAAAAAAATGACTAACATTGTTTTGTATTGTAATTGGCCTACTAGATGAAATATATGATTATTTATTTGCTAAAATCTATATATGATCATCAAACATTTATTTTTACATTACATCGTACAGGAAAAAAATATTTAAACAAATTATTAAAAAAAAGCAAAAAAAAATATTTAAAAAAAACCAAAAAAGAACCCTCCTTTCGCGTTTATGTGATAAACGACAAAGGAGGTTTTACCTCCTTTGGCGTTTATGTGATAAACGCCAAAGGAGGCTCCTTTGGCCTCCTTTGGCATTTATATGTATAAATGCCAAAGGAGGTGCCAAAGGAGGCCAAAGGAGCCTCCTTTGGCGTTTATGTGATAAACGCCAAAGGAGGTAAAAACCTCCTTTGGCGTTTATCATATAAACGCCAAAAGTGGGTTCCCACCCTCCTTTGGCGTTAGATTTTTAAGCGCCAAAGGAGGGCACTTCTTCCTTTAGCACTTGTTACAGTAATTTATTTATTTATTTAATTTGATAAGGTAATGTATGGCGTTTTTGTAAATTAAAAAGCGCCATAGGTATTTTTAATGGCGTCAAAAGCTTTGGCGTTTCTTAAACGCCAAAGTATTTTTAAAATAAGCATCATTATATCTCTTTTTTGTAGTAGTGCATCAACCTAGGTTCCTTTCCATGTTTACCAAATAGGTCAATTTTTTAAAGTTCCCTCCCAATCTCCCTTTCCTTTCTCTAAGTTCCTTTCCTTATTAAAATGTTCTTTGTACCAAACAGGCCCTAAGGGTCTGGTTGGTTTGAGAGGCAGGATTTTGCTCCTCTCCCTTTGATTATGAAGACCAAAAATTTAGAAGGGGAGGAGAAATGTTTTGAAATTTTCCCTTCCCTTCCCTCAAAATCTCCCCCCCCCCAACAAAAAATTGGGGGCATTTAGAGGGGAGGAGCAACATTTTGTCAAACCTTGACCACTTTGCCCATGCTTTTTTTTTTCAATATCCCCAAACTGTCCTAACCTCTTATAAATAATTATAATATAATATTATATTATTTATAATTATAATTATTTTTTATCAAAATAATATTTATAAATATTATGATATATATTGAAAGTATAATTATAATTATTGGATATGTAATAAATATAATATTTATGTGGATATGGATGTCCCTCGTTATTTCCTATTATCCCTCCATTTTCTCATATAATTATGGAATCACTTTAATTGTAAATTGGAGATCAGATCTAAAATGCCATGGATTCACTTTAATTGCAAATTATGTATTAAATGCATATTCAATCTATTTTAATTAGTTTAAAACAACTTAAACAATATAAGGGCAAAATTGTCCATATAAAATATTTTCCCTCCCTTTCCCTCTTAAACCAAACAAGATAACATTAAAATCCCTTATCTCCCCTCCCCTTTTATTAATCTAAACAAGGTAATATTAAAATCCCTCCCCTCCCCTTCCCTCCGTCGAACCAAACTGACCCTAAAGGTTTATTATTATATTGCAGATTTGCGTTGATTAAATATCATTGGTAGAAATGAATCCATGGCATTTTAGATCATTTTGTACTTGCAAGGCATGATGCCATTTAGTCATGTTATCTAGAATGAAGTTTCTTTTTTTATTTGACCCACTTGTAAATCTTGTTCAGTGACTGCTTTTGTTTTTTGTTTTTTAAAAAAAGATGGATACATAATCGGAGCATTATTTAAGTGCCTCTGCCCACCAAAATTGTTCTTCTATGCTTTTGCATTAAGTATCAATGGCTTGCCTTGCATTAGAGGAGATGAATGCACAATCTGATGTCACTCTGCATTTGACTCTTCTAAAATTTTACTGCTTTTCCTGCTATATTTTTTATCCATTTTGATTGACTTCCCAGGGATACATCCTAATAACATTCATGATTAGCGAAATTGAATATTGGGAAATAAGCAGGAATTAGTGACACGAAGTTTCTTTTGAAATGTATTTGCAATAGAAATAATATTATTTACTGTAGTGCTTTACATACAAGTTAATTAATAGCTGATGTACTGCTTGTTTCTGGACATTCATGCGGTTAAAAGTTTTTTAGACCCTTCTCGAGAACTTTCATGTAAAACCTCTTTTTGCAATTAATTGAATTAGTTTCATATGATTGTCAAAGGTATATATTGCTCTATCATTTTAATTTATTTTCCTTTCACTCCTTTTAGTTGATTCTCACTTCTCTGATAAATGCACAATCTGATGTAGTTTATTAGCACATTCTCTGGTTAAATTGGAGCATCAATTGATTGGTGATAAGACTAAGAAAACTTACTGTTGGCAGTCAAACATAACTACTGTGATTAGCTTAGTTGAAGCCATCATTGATTGATAAATGAGGAGTTTTGCGTCTTGTGAAGGGGTTGTACTTCAAAATATACCTTAATATGTATGATTGATTTCTGTGTTTATTTGATGTAGCCTAAGATGAATGCCATAGTAAGCCACTCAAATTCCCAGGGGAAGCATAAGAATCCAAAAGGAAACAAAACTTGTCACAATAGAGTTGCTGCCAATCCTGGAAACGGCGTATAGATCAATGTGCTTTTTTGTGCATTGAGTTTGTCTGAGGACAACAAATGCTGAAACAAGTTGTCAGGTTTGTCATCTGCAAATGGCTTTAAGGGCAGTAGGTTGCATACCATTGAGGATGACAAAGTTGGCAAAATCCTTCAGTTTAGCCAATCTGATGTCACATAAAAGTATGATGGTGATGGGCAAAGATTTTACTACTTTAACAGAAAGTTTAGGTTGATAAAGTCTGTGCTACTTCTCAGATTGAGGTTATAGAGTGTTGTGAAAATAATAATGACATATGAGAGTTGGTTAGTTTGTTGGGTTAGTTAGGTCAGTTGGAGCTGTTATGGGTCTGTTATAATAAGGGGTCTATATTGTGTCTTTGTGAGGGGAATGGTCAGTTTTGTGTTATTGAATCTGAGGCTACCCAAGGTATTATTCAGTCTTCTAATTCCTCTCTCTCTCAATCTCTCTTTCCTAAGTTCTCTTCTACCCATCTTTTCCTTCACCTCTCCTTACATCTCAGATGACGAAGATGATCTCAATGTGGCTATTGGGAACGTCAAGTTAGGCCTAGATACTGCCATTTGTTGATGGATCGAAAGTTTTATCTACTTTTTCCCCCTATCAGTGTTTATGTTAAAATGTCAATTAGTTCTTAAGGGGCTGTTTGGTACTAGAGATTTGTGTGCGTGTGTGTGTTTTGGTGGGGGCGTGTGGGTGGGTATTTTTATGAGTTTGATTTTAAAAAATTAGAGATATGGTGGGGTTATAAAATTTTGATGACAAGAATATATAAGATGACAGGGTAAGAAAAATTTATCAAAAAATTTTCACCCCACTTCTATGATGTTTTTTAAATCAAACTCAAAAAAAATGGTCCGTCTCCTCCCCTCATAGCAAATAGCGGTGACACAGGTGTTTATGTATTTTGATGTAATAGATGTTAGAAGCGATGTTTTCGCGGTGAATAATAATATCTGTTACAAGAGAATTTACTGTTACTTTTTTACATAGATATTATTTTTATACTTTTTTAACTCAAGTATGGCTCTGTCAAAATTCAAAACTTGCCTAGAAACTGCACAATGCATACAGAAGGATTAGTGTCCAGCGTAGATGCCTTGGGAATCACAGAAAGTTCAGCTTCTTCTTGCTTGGCGTGTATTTTTTTAATGGCTGGTTATTTGATCTTGTTCCTTTAACTCAATGCTTTGCTTGAGCGTTATTTGGTTTTGCATTTAACAAAAGCAATAATAAGTTTTTTCACATTAGGAAAAAAATAATACTCTCTCATATTCTTAACGTAAGACCTAAATGGGGAGTTGATCTTAGTCTCAAATGTAAGACTTAATTTTTATAGTTTAAATCTTTACCTAAATTGTCCCTATTGATCCTCCCTACATAATAATCAAGTATGAGAGGGAGGGAGAAAATTGAGAAAGATGATAAGAGTGTTTTAGAAAAAAAAATGTCATATTAACTAACTAAACTAAATTTCTTAATCTAATTAAATTAAGTAAAGAGGTATCATATTAAGGATTAAAGGAGTACTATGTAAGGTTGTCAAATTAATAAGTTTACGTAAACTTGTGACAGGATTATAAACCAATTAAATACTTAAAATATTAAAAATGATAGTAATTGCTTCAAATATATTTCAAATCAAAATAGTTAAAATTAAATTCATTAACATTCCTAGTTTATCATCTCAATAAAACAATTTTCATAAAATTTATACATAAAGTCGATAAACATAATCAAATCCAAAAAGATAACACGAATTTAAGAGCACATTAATAGCAAAAATGGTGACTTAGTGAATTAACTTGTGTGTTTGATTACAATGCTTGTATGTGGTTACATGTTTAATGTTATCCTTTTAAATTTATTAAATCATTTTCCTTTTACATGTTGAATACTTATTGGGAGAGTCCCTGAAAAGGAACCTAGAAATTGGGAAATGAAAGATGAGTTTTTTTATCAAAAGTTGATTAGAAAATGTTAAAACGTGATAAGAGATTCTCAACTTTTTTCTTACGAAATGATTGATCTGTCATTTCCCAATTTCTAAGTTCCTTTTCAAGGACCCTCCCATACTTATTTTACCTAGTAGATCATTTAAAGCGATAATTTTTTATAGTTGACGGTTTTGGTGTTAAAATCCTCAAATATCATACCTCACATTTGACAGTTCATAACGGTCAAATAATTCATAGCATATATAACAAGTTCAAACTTGATTGTTGAAAAAGTTAATCATAAAAAAATAACATCAAGTATTGCTACTTCTGTAGTAGTGGAATAACCTCCATTGAAGTTAAATGGATAAAAGATACCTATTTTTGTTTTTTTAAGGGATAAGAACATATTTCAAACACATTTTTTTATCATATATCATAAATAATATAAGTTAAAGATATTATATAAATAATATTTTAAATGGGTAAAACATATTATATTTTGCATATGTTGAAAAATAAATTAGGGATTTGATATGGTAAATGAAAAATTAGTAAAAAAAATTTAGTTCAATATAAATTTTAAATAAAAAAAATATATTTTTAGAATCTTTTTGGAATATTCCTATTTTAAAAATAGAGGGGAGGTCCGTATGATTAAGGCAAAATAAAAAAGTTGTCAGAGTATTTTAATGTGTTAAGGTATCAACTTGGTTAAAGTTAAAATACAAATACATTTAATTTTATTGTAATTTATTGTGTAAAAATTTGAAAACTCAGAGGATGTAGCTATTTTTGGTAAAAGTGTCTCCTCTAATGAAGGTACATTTTGGTTTGGGTTAAAACCAGGTAAGGAGCAAGGAGAGTGGGATGGAGTGTTAGTTTCATTTGACATAAATATGGAAATGCTTACTTTGATACCATGGCCTGCATTAATTATCCACTAATTCTTGTTTTAAATTAACTGTGTATGAGGACAAACTTGCGATAGTTACTGAACATGGCACTAACGGCTCTTCAAACATTGATTTGTGGGTGTTGAAGGAAGTCATTGTTTCATATGGGGAGAGACAGAGCCACTACAAAAAAAAAATGAAAATTCGTAGTGGTGAATTTATAGCGGTAAAAAAAAACTGCTGCAAATGTGAGTATAACGGCTACAAAATTCGGCGCCAGCCTTGCATGGTTCATTTGTTGCGGTTGCCATATAAAAACTATTACAAATTTGACGCCAGCTTGGGGCCAACTGGTGCAAAGCTAGCGCGGCAATTGTGGTGGTTACTTTATAGCAATTATAATCAAAGTAACCGCTATAAAATGCAAAAAGTTACATATTTATAGTAGTTAATCTGAACCGGTACAAAGTGGTATGCAAATTTGTAGCGGTTAAAGCTATAACCGCTACAGAATCCAAACGATCTACAGGTTTGTAACTTTAATCGCTACAAATACTACGCAGATCCCTATAAATACCTCATACCTCATTTCAAACATTCCTCCATTTCTTTCAACCCTACCGCTCTTTCATTTTCTCTCATTTACCAATTTTTTTTCTAAGAGCTAAACAAGGTGATGAAATATGGTAAAAAGTTTTTATTCTTTCATTTCAATATTTTTTTTCATTGCATAATATTTATTCTCACTATTTTTCTTTTTTGCAAATATTGAGGGACCTTTCCTCACAATTTCTTATTTTCCTTACATAATGATAACCATATTGTAGTAGATAACATAATAATTTCTTATTACCTACATATCATCAATAATATTACCAATATAAAGTTTATACTTATCCAACTTAATTAAATCATTTTTTTAAAATAATAACTACTATTAGCTAAACTGCTAAAATAATAAACTATTCAATCCCATATTATAAAAATGGAGACAGATAATTGTATAATTGTTTTTTAAAATTTCACAAAATATTTATAGCGGTTTTAAGAACTACAACCGCTACAAATTTAAAAACAAAATGGGATTTAATTTTTGGCTCCAAGTTTGAAATTTCATATGATATTAGTAGCGGCTATCCAATTGCTACGAACTTTTGGCGCCATTTTTTTAAAATTACAATTTCACTTTAGTAGCGGTTCTATAACCGCTACAAAAATGGAGCCAAATTTTCATTTTTTATTTCCCACAACCCAAAATTGTGGCGCCAGCATTTGTAGCAGTTACAAAAACTGTTACAATATTGACAGATGATGTGTTATCAACATGAGAATCGTGTAGCAGTTAAATATAGTAATCGTTTTGTTGCTAACTGTGAATTTTTTAACAGTTAAATATAGTAGCATTTGCAACAGTGAATTTTTTAGTTGTTTTGTCAACCACTACAAATGCACCATTTTAACAGTTACTAAATCGCATTTTTTTTTAGTGGCTGGGCTAAGAAATTCACTAGCAGCCCTTGTCCTTGGAAATTAAGTCCTGGGACCATTTGGAGGAATCAAATTGTCATGTCTCGAAGAGAAATTGAACATGAAATAGAGGAGAATGAACCAAAAAGTGGTCTATGTCTGTCTGTTCAATAGCACTACTAATGAATTCAAGATTCTTGCTATCCTCCAATATCAACCCTTGTGATTTTCTAAATTATGTTTGGAGCCTTGTACCAGTCTTCAGCATCCACAACATTGGCGAAGCTTGATTCTACAGATTCATTATTATGTTGCAGATTTGCTTTGTTTAAATATTTTTGGTACAAATGAGTCCATGGCATTTTAGTTCTTTTTGCACGTGCAAGGCTCGATGTCATTTAGTGATGTTATCTAGAATGATGAATTGAAGTTTTGAATCCTTCATGTTTTTTTTTTTATTTGTCCCATTTATAAATCAAGTTGTTCAGTCACTGCCTTTCTTTAAAATTTAATAGATGATACATAATAGGAGCATTATTTAAGTGCTGGTGTATCGGCACAACTCTGCCCAACAAAATTGTTGTTTTATGCTTTTGCATGAAGTGACAATAGCTTGTCTTGCATTAGAGGAGATGAATAGGTACAACTCTGTTACTTTTTTTCCAAAAATATTTATTATACTTTTTAACTCAAGGATGGCTATGTCAAAGTTCAGAACTTACCCAGTAACTGCACAATGCATACGAAAGGATTACAGTCGAGCATAGATGCCCTGGGAATCACAGAAAGTTCAGCTTCTTCTTGGTGAACGTATTTTTTTTAATGGCTGGTTATTTGTTCTTGTTCCTTTACTTCAACGCTGAGCTTGAGCATTATTTGGTTTTGCATTTGATGTAAGCAATAATAAGCTTTTTCACATTGGAAAAAATAAGGGCCTCTTTGTTTCTTTTATTTTCTAAATTTTTTTTATAAAATTGTTTTTAAAAACAAGTTTTGAAAATAAAAAATAAAAAAAAAATGTTTGGATAGTTATTTTAAAAAAATATTTTCTAAATGACATAGCGGCGGTTGTCGTCAATGGTGATGTGGCATTGGTCATTAACGGTAGTATGCTGTCAATAGTGGATAAGTGACAACTTTAGACAATTTTAAAAAAACAAAAACAAGAAAACACTTAAAAACATTTTTTTAAAAATTTTAAAAACAACTTTAGTCTGTGTTTTTACAACAGTTTTCCAACAAGGTTTTTTTTTTTTTTAGTTTTTTGTTTTTAAAGAACAAAATCAAACAATCCCTAATACTTTGTCCGGTCCTTAACATAGAACCTAATTGGTGAGTTGATCTTAGTTCTAAATGTTATACTTATTTCTCATATTTGTCAGTCGTTTCCTAAATTACTTCTCTATTGAAGTTCACTACACAATAATCAAGAGATGGAGGGAGAAACTAAAGAAGATGATTAGTGTGTTTTAAACATAATGTCATGTAAACTAACTTAACTAACTTCATTAATCTAATTAAATTAAGTGGATGTGTGTGTGTGTGCATATATATATATATATATATATATATTAAGAATGAGAGGAGTACTTTGGAAGGATGCCAAACCCACAAGTTTAGGTAAACTCGAGACAGGAGCATAATCCCAGATGATGAATTTGAATTATAACTCATAAGAATTTACTTTTATTGTTAAATATATATTAAAATTATATGATTAAATAATTAAAATATTAAAAATGATGATAATTTGATTTGAACATATTTCAAATCTAAATAGCTGAAATTAAATTCATCAACTTTAATCATAGTTTATTACAATCAATAAAGAAATTTTTATGAAGTTCATAATCATACATGGAGTCACTAAATATAATCAAGTCCAAAAAGTTAACACAAATTTAGGAGTGCGTTGATAAAAATATGATAACTTAGTGAATTAACTCATGTGTTGATGTATGATAACCTAGTAAATTAACTCGTGTGTTTGACATCAATGCTTGTATGTGGTAGATGTTTAATGTTGTTCTTTTAAATTCACTATGGATATCTTTTGCTTCGAAACAAAACAATTAGAATTAGGTTCGGTCAACTGGATTGTGTATTATTCATATAGGGGTTCTTTCAGATACTAGTAAGTGAGTCTTATTTGGGTCATGTTATAAATGCCTTGACTAAACCTATTGATGGTTGAGGAGAAATTTCAACTTCTGAATTTCGGTTAATTGAATCTCCCGCTCCCAGTATTATTTTGAGATGTTCCATATATGAGCCTCTTCAAATAGAACTTATTGCTATTGATTCGATGATCCCTATAAGGCGTGGTAAGTGAGAATTAATTATTGGGGACAAACAAATTGCTTAAAACAAAAATGAGTTCATCAAGTTTCAAGATCTAATAAATCGAATAATTCAAGACGACTATTATTTTGTGAAAGAATTTTGGGCCTATAAAAAGTGGGATTTGTGCTTGTGGAAATTATCGAGTAATTGGAGAAGCAATTTACATGAAGGACTATCTTTAACATAATATATCATTTCTTGCTACGGAGCCCAAATTAACTCATATGTTGATGTATGATCACTTAGTGAATTAACTCGTGTGTTTGACATCAAGGCTTGTATGTGGTTAGATGTTTAGCGTTGTTCTTTTAAATTCGTTAAAGCCTTTTCCTTTGCAAGTTGAATACTATTTTACTTGTTAGAACATTTAAGTGATAATTTTTTATACTTGACGGTTTCGGTGTTAAAACTGTCAAATATTATACCTCATATTTGTGCACCGTCAAATAATTCATAGCATATATGATACGTTCAGACTTGACGGTTGAAGACGTCAAGCATTGTAAAACATAACTATCAAGCATTGCTATTTGTGTAGTAGTGAAATAATCCTCCATTGAAGTTATTAGAGGAGTTCTAAAATTAATTAAAATATTTTATTGTTTTTAATTGGAGATACGAGGGGAAATAATTTATGTTTTAGATAAAAGATATCATATTATGGAGAAACAATTTAGGGTCTCCCAGCTCATCCATATTCTGCCCAATTAGAATGATTCAATTCAGATAATTTTAATCTTTTGTGTCAGTCAATTATTTTCTATTATTTTGTAATTTTAAAAATAGAAAATGTTTAGCGTTTGGTGAATCACTTGGGCCTTGTTTGGTACGAGGCACTAATTTTGATGGATTGGGATAGGGACAGGTATTGGGACTGGGGATGAAGGTTTAAATTTATGTTTGGTATACGATATATTTAGATGGAATACTTGAATTAATTTTATTTTATAATCTTTAATAATTATGAAAACACTGAAGCATCCTTATTATTAAAATTGATAGTGGGCATTTTTGTCCAAAAAATATTATAAACGGAGATATTTTTGTCTTTAACATTTGCAATCCCAGGATTGAAAACATCATACCAGGGGGAGATAATTTTGCAGCAATCCCACTTTCGTGGTATTTCTAATCCCGGCCGGGTTATCTCCAGTCCCTCATATCAAACAATACAACTTAGCTCAATCCCTGAACCAATCTCAGTCCCTACCCCCAATGCTGCGTACCAAACAGGGCCTTAGGCTACCCTTCTCTTCCTTCTTCCTTTCTCCCCCTCCCGGCCTCCCCTCCCTCTTTGTGCAGCATGAGACTGGCTTCTTTCTTCAAGTACCATTGTCAAAGCGCAACGTCAATCTCTACCATTCTCAAAGATCGATGGATGTGATAGAGGGGTTTGGTTTAGGAAGAGCAGGGAATGGTATAGAGGAAAACTCATATGCAACCGACTCATTATCACTTGCAGATTTGGATTCCAGTAAACTCGGGCCCTTTTATGTACTTCATTTTATCTTTATAATAAAATTATCTTTTCATATCAAAAAGTGAACGTGATGCACGGAATTCTTACAATTTATTAACAATGTAATATAAAGCACACCCAATTAATAGAAAAATAGTTGAAGTTTTGTAAAGTAGAATTGAAACTATAAATGATACAACTGCATTGATTCGAGTTCCTAGGCAAAAACACCTCAGTTTTTCTCTTGTTTTACATATTTGAACATCTTTAGGATCTTGGATGCCATAATAACAAACATAAATGTTTTGAATTCTCACATCTTGCTGATAAAGGCGGATTTATGTTGCTCTTAACCGTAAAAAATGGAGGAATGAAATTGAACACAGATAAGTAAAAATAAGGAAAAATATTTTTCTTTGCTAAAAGTGAAGTTAAAACTTAACCAGATGGAAGAGTAATGTACGATATCAACTTGGTTAAAATATCAATAAATTCAATTTATTGAAATTTGTGTGTGTAGATAGATAAATGTCAAGGGTATATAGTTACTGAGCAAACATAGTGTACTCTATGATAAATTTATTAATATGATTGTATTGGATTTTATTACGAGTCCAATCAAAAATTAATCAACACGGTGTCTTTTTTGTTCCAACAACATGGTGTCTTCTAATATTTGTTGAGACTACATAAATTTGGAGGACATCATGGTTAAGAAAAAAGAATGAGAGAAGAAAGGGTAGTTGAATGGTCTAAATTTGTATAAGAAAGATTATTGGTTAGACAAAAGAAGGGAAGACAAATCCAAGAGAATATCAGAGGCAGACAAAATTGTAAGTGAGGCATACTAACAAGCTGTTGATTGATGTTGTAAGCAGCCTCGCCCCATAAGAAGAAGAATACAAATTCGAAACCTAGAAAGTGTATTTGTTGTGATAAGTAAAAATCCTTTGTGCTCTAAACCTCTAAAAGAAAAACTTTTCATATTATCAGGAAAAAAATTATAAGTGAGGCATAAAAGAACTCCTCAGAGGAAGAGAGGAGGAACTACGGTAACGGCCATGACATTTTTGTTAGAAAAAAAGGCAAGAAAATATCACTTGAACTTTAAAGTCTCAAACCAATTATTTCCTACTAAAACGAATTGTCAATTGCTATACTCTTATAGTCAATATCAATATACTTGTATGCAACAATATGGATTTAGGATTTTGAAATTCTCATGGTATTTTCTTGTTTTTTTCCCTTTTTTTTAAACAATCAATGTTTTTTTTTCCAGCAAACAGCCAATGTTAGTTGATTTGATGGCTCTAATATTTTTCATTATTTTAAAAACTTTATGAACCTCCTTAAAATCAAAATACATGTTGCTAAAACCTTCTTTCTAGTTTTAAGATTCAAATTCTATCCCATTTAACTATTAGTTGAGCATTAAATCACAACATTGACCCGTTATTTAGACCAACATTCCCTCCTTAAAATAAATATTACTTAATAATAATGCAATCTTTGACCAAAAAAATCATTTAATTACATATCTTTATCCAAAATTTAAAAAATAATTTTAGTATATATTTTAAAATTGTTGTCATAATGTTAAATTTATTGCCATATAAAATTTAATCATTTTTATAATTATAAAATTTTTTATTTTTCAATAATCTAACTGTTTGACCCTGTTTATTTATTAAAACTTACTTATGATCTAATCTTTTAAATATATATATATATATATTGGTTAAAATGTTTTGCAATCACACACATATATTTCAATTAAGTTATGAAATTATAAAATGATATAATTTTGTGATTCTCATATTACTATATTATAATTCAAGATATATATATATATATATATATATCATTTTTTTAAAACATCACTCAAATATTTGATCAATTTGTTAATATTTGTCACATAAAACATTATTTAAATTTCTTAAATTTAGTAAAAATAATAAATAGATCATTAATAAATATTAATATTAAAAGATAAATTAGATATTTGATATAATGAGGGGTAAAGTAGTAAAGAAAATTTATTTTAATATGGTTTTTAATTAAAAATATACTTGAAAATATTTTTAGAATTTTTTTAACCATATTAATGGTTTGGACTAAAGTGTATATTTTTAAAATAAAAGAGATATTTGTGTAACTAAGTTAAAATAAAAAGGTTGTTAGAGTATTTCACTTATATTTTTAACCAAAAAAAAAAGCATATTAATGTTAACTTCCTTTAACATATGTGATCATCATTTCATATTTAAAATATTTTCTTCATCGACAAAATAAGAAGTAATTTTTGAAGTGTTCCATGTTTTAAAAATTAAATTGTTTACTTAAAATTGAAAATGCCATATACTTTAAGAAGTTTTTGTACGTAATACATTGAGTATGAGTTTAAAATTTTATTAATTAGATATTGAAAATTAACTAAAATTTGAATCTTAAATGGTTTTTTAATAGCAATATTGTGCATATCTATCTATCTATCGATAATCAGATACAGAATATATATTTTTTTGATTTAATGAATATTTAAAATGTGATTTTTTTCCATATTTAACGATATCTCCAGTTAAACTTAAAAGGCTCTCATTTGATCGCGATGACTTTCATCTGGGACTGTGAGATTCCTTTCTCTGGATCCTCAACCATGAAGCAGATGGTGATGGATGGCGCTGCACCATTCCTTCCCGAAGAAATCATCACCTACATTCTCAAGCGGCTTCCAGTGAAATCCCTAATGCGATTTCAATGTGTCTGCAAACTTTGGAAAAATCTCTTCAAGGAACCATCTTTCATCGCTGATCAGCTCTGTCACTCCAGTAATCAAAATCCTTCTTTACTGTTCCTCCAGAACTCCGGAACTCTTTTTCATTTACGCTTGCTCGATTGCGAGATGCAAATTCGTGATGTTCAGAAGGTACCTCAGTTCGATTCCTCGAAGTGGAGGTACGTTAAAATCATTGGTTCCTGCAATGGCCTTCTCTGTCTTGAAATCAGTTATTTTTCCACATCTCCTCCTTCCTTTTTACTGTGGAATCCCGCGACTAGAGATGTCAGAGAGTTGCCTACATCCAGAACTATCGATTCTCGTGTGTATAAGCGTGTGTTAGGGTTTGGGTTCAGTCCATTTGTTAATGATTATAAAATAGTGAAAATCTCTATTGACTGTGGTAATATGATTTATAAAGTGGAAGTTTATTCTTTAAGTAGAGATTCATGGAAAGAAATAAAATTTGAAAACTTAGACGATGAAATTCTTTTTGGTCTAAATGTCTCCTCTAATGGACGTATCTTTTGGTATGGGTTAAAAGCAGGAGGGTGGGATGGAGTGTTAGTTTCATTTGACATAAGAATGGAAGTGTTTACTTTGATACCATGGCCTGCATTATCCCCTAAGTCAGGTTTTAACTTAACTGTGTACGAGGACAAACTTGCTATAATTGCTGGACATAGAAGTAAAGGCTCTTTATACATTGATTTGTGGGTGTTGGAGGAATACATTGATTCATTTGAAGAGACATGGAGTTGGATTATGAAATTCACTAGTGGCCCTTGTCCTTGGAAATTAGATTTTGGGACCATTTGGAGGAATGAAATCGTCATATCTCGGAGTAAAATTGTACGTGAAATAGAGAAGAATGAACCAAAACATGGTCTATGTCTGTTCAATGCCACTACTAATGAATTCAAGATGATTGCTGTTCCCCTGGACGAGGATTTTTTTAATTATGTTGAGAACCATTTTCTTAATTATGTTGAGAGCCTTGTACCAGTTGTGAACATCCACAGCATTGAAGAAGCTTGATTTAATTCAGTCATTATTTTTTTTAATAAATGGATACGTGATTGGAGCATTATTTAAGTGCTGTTGTATGAGTACAACTCTGTACACCAAAATTGTTGTTCTCTGCTTTATACAGTATTAATAGCTTGTCTTGCACTAGAGGAGATGAATAGACAATCTAATGTCATTTTTGCATTCGAATCTTCTAAAATTTAACTGATTTTCCTTTTCTTTCTTTTTATCCATTTTGATTAACTTCACTGGGATACATCCAAAAAACATTCAAGGTTAGCGAAATTGAATATTGGGAAATAAGTAAATAAGTAAAGTAGACATCAATGACAAAGAAGTTTCTTTTGAAATATCTTTGCAATAGAAATAATGTTATTTACTGCAGTGTTTTACATACAGGTTAATTAATAGCTGATGTATTACTTGTTTCCGGACATTCATGTGGTTAACTGGTTATAAGTTATTTAGACCCTTCTTGAGAACTTTCATGTCTACACACACAAATTGCAATCAACTGAATTAGTTTTATATGCTTGTTAGATGTATATATTTATCCATCATTTTAATTAATTTTCCTTTCACTCTTTCTAATTGATTCTTACTCGTCTTATATGTGCACAATCTGAAGTAGCTTATTAACACATTTTCTGTTTGAATTGGATCATTGATTGATTGGTAATAAGCCTAAGAATGCACACCGCTGGTTGTCAAAATCATTGAATTATTAGCATAGTTGAGGCCATTCATTGATTGGAGAGTTGTGTGTCCTGTTAAGGGTCGTACTTCAAAATCTCCTTTAGTGGCTGTGTAAAATGAGTGACACAGTAAACCACTCAAATTCCCAGTTGAAGCATAAAAATCTAGAACGCAATAAAACTTATCGCAATAGAGATGCTGTCAATCCTGGAAACGACCTATGGATCACCGGGCTTACTTGTGCATTTGGAGTTTTTCTAAGGACAATGAAGATTGAAACCTTAACAAATTTGTCAACTGCAAATGACTTTAGGGCCTATAGGTTGCATACTGTAACATCCCGAAAATTCAGTTACCGGTGTACGTGTACAAGACTACACTTGGCATCTTCATGATCTGCACAGACTTGGCGCCATCTGCATGGAGACACAAAGGCCCACTGTTATAAAATTGTAATTCTATATAGAAAGAAAGAGAGAAAGAAAGGGGAAGAAACCAGAAATAGAGAGGTAGAAGAAGATGACAGAGAGATCAAGAGAGAAACAGAACAGAGAGAGAGAGAGAGATCTATTATTACACCATCATTCATAATCTCCATTCGAATAGCCTCTTATTTATAGGCTAGACTGACTTAATTACCAAGCTAAGCTAAAACTAAGCCACTAACCCTTCTAATTCCCTAACTAACTGACTTTGCAGCTGTAATTAGTCTAACGGCTATATTTTCAATTATTTATTATGCTTACATATCAATACCCCCTTCCCAAAGACATCCTTGCCCTCAAGGATGTGAAACAAAATACAAAAGTGGACCTCCAAAATAAAATCTGATAGAGAAGAACCAAATTGAAAACATAAGCTTCTTAATTCTAGAAAAACTTCAGCTAAATGATGTCTAATTCTTTGTCTTGAAAGCTGCTACACCCTTCACATCTTGGTCCGATTGTTGTCCTTTCCATATGTTGCAAACCCCGAATTATTATCCATATCACATTATAGGACACCAGAGCCAAGAAGTATTTTAATTAATCCTTGTTTGACTCACATGAGAATGAACTAATGAGTAAGGAGAAGCAGAATGAATATAGCCCTGTTCTGAAATAAGTTTGTAGGCCTCCTAATAGTGTCCAAAGACAGCAGAAACTTTGGGCCATTTTCATGAAAGAAAAAGCACATGGATTCATCTGATGTTAGAAAATCTAGTGGGTCATGAAAATATCTTTGACAATTAGATATGGGGGAACCAGCTGTGAATTTGACTTTCCAAACTCACCCATCCTTAGCCTCATGAACTTTTGAATATGTGAAAGAACCAGCTCTATTATTCTTGGAAGTCGCGCATCGTCTCCATGTTCTCAAGACCTTCGACTAGGCATCTAGAAGACAAGTAGAGGCAATGAAGAGGGATGAGGATTCGACAACAGGAAGAACCAAGAGATGTCCGGTGAAGAACCTAGAACAGGTAGCGATGTGATGAAGAATGTTTCTCTATTCCGGTCGCCTTTAAGACGTTATTAGTTCTTGACCCAGCAGAAACAGGCAGCAATGGTGCCGAACTTGGCAAAACGGACACCCTTGCGCTGAGCGGCAGACTCTGAAATCCCTCAAGAGAGACTTGAGTTAGTGACCCACTAACTCCCTTTGCTATTTTCATACTTTCCCAAGTCCCTAGGTTGCGAAGTTAGAGACAATAACAGATATGGAGGACCTAAAGCCAAAACCACTCAGAGTCGTCATTACTTCTTTGGTTATTTCCATCGCACTCGACCGTCTGAAGGTACAGTGAAAAGAACCTATGGTCTTTGTTCTTTGCCCCACATACCACTTTGATACTTGTGGCTTCTCAGGTCTTCTTAGCAACTCCACCAACTATTGTACTTGGCAACTCCCATGGGTCTTGCACTGTGACACATTTAACTTCGTGATCGTCATCATTTGTTTCTTGAGCAATATAAGGCTCTTGCTTCTTGGGTTTAGCTTCAGTAGAAGCCTCTTGATTAATAAAGCACTCTTAGGTGTCGTTCTTGATGAATAGAGACGCCTTCTTCTTGCTTTGATATTCCAAGTCTTTTCTTACTTGCTCCACTTTCTTGGCTCACCATTGCTAAGATATCTCTTGCACTCTTGCCAAGGATCTTGCTTCATACAGAGTAAGGGGGTTGAAAAGCTTAATCGATTCTGCAATAACTTCCCTCAAGCTATAAACATATGCCTCAACCAGGTAATCCTCTAGCACATCTAGATTGGTTGAGAGGGAATCAAAAAAATAATTAAACTCAGCTACTGACCCCTACTACTAAAGATGCCATAACTGGAGTCGCCTCTTTGTTTGTTGAAGACGCTTAGCCACCGGTCTTGAGAGGAATCAAGCAGAATATGTGTCCATTTATTTTTCTTTTTCTCATATTTTCTTTTTGTAATCCAGTAGAAGGGCCAAGGATTGAAGGCTCAGATACCACTATTACAGAATTGTAATTCTATATAGAAAGAAAAAAAGAAAGAAAGGGGAAGAAACCAAAAATAGAGGGGTAGAAGAAGAACAAGACAGAGAGATCGAGAGAAAAACATAACTGAGGGAGAGAGACAAAGAGAAATCTATTATTCCATCATCAACCATAATCTCTAATATGATAGGGGGATTAGCCTCTTATTTATAGGCTAGATTGATTTAATGACAAGCTAAGGCTAAAACTAACTAACTAACCTATCTAATTCCCTAACTAAGGGACTTTGCAACTGTAATTAGCCTAACGGCTATTGTTTCAATTATTTATTATGCTTATATATCACCCACACATGGTGCCATTCTGAGGAACAAGTGCACATGTGGTGCATTTTGAAGAGGACACACCTAAAATTATTTTTTCATAAAGTAGCTTTTTACTCTGCTTTTGGGTTGGAATTGCACTGTGTTGCCGCGAAAGTCCCCTAAACTTTTTACCTACCTTTGGCTTTTGGGTTAATGCAGTAGAAAGTTGCCACCTAGGTCCCTGACTTTTTACCTAACTCTTTACTTTTGGGGTAGACCAATGAGATGTCACCACCGCTCCTTCATGAATCACATGTATGATTAGCGGGACAACTCATCCATCCCTTTGTGGCCACATGGCCATCCTCGCCTGACTTTACTCATGCAAGCCAAATGAAAACATCGAACTTCCCTTCCCCTGATCATAAAAGTTGGCACCCAAAGGGAAGTGTTGGCCGCATTTTTATTAGGATACTTGACATCTTGTTAGACCGGAAACTTATACACATGCGATAATTGATTCCTGACACTCTATCTCTCTTTAAATTCATCCTAAGGTAGAAAATAGGGGGAAAATAAGAAAAAAAAATAGAGAGAAAAAGAAATAAGAGACAAGGTGGCGCATTTTTGAAGAACACAAGTGACAATAAGTGTTCTTGAGCCGATTTCACCCCCAGAATCACGTTTTTAGCTTCGAGTGTCTTCACCAAATTTGTTCTTCTCATCAAGAGCAACATTTCTATAGTTTTAGATTCTTGAAAAGAGGAGTTTGGTGATTTTTACAAGTTGTAGGAGTTGGAGGAATCAAGAATGGGTTATAGCACCAAATAGAGGTAAGTATAAGTTCCGATTTGAATAAAGTATTCTAAAATTTTGTTAAGTTTTGATGAGGATATTATGATGCCCTAAATTTTTGGTCATGGGTAAGATTTGAACTTATGAACATGAACATGATGATAAATAAGGCTTAAGTATGATAGACATGAAATATATTGAGTTTTATGGATAATAGTTGCAAAATCATTTTGTGTTGACTTATGGTATATTTCGGCTAGACTAGGACACATGGAAGGAATGTGATTTTGTTGATTTTGACGATTCCAATAAGTTTAGGACATAGGTGTAATCTGGAGAGGTGCAGTCTGACCAGTAGCTAAGGCATTCAATCTGTCTTCAAATGACCTCAAAAGATTCCCATATTCCAGTGATAACTAAGTTTAAGCTTCTTGGTAAGAAATCAGTGCCTTAAAGTTTTGGCTCACCATATCACATATTTGTCTCATCCTCTTATCTATATGTGTGATAAACTCAGCATTAGTGTTGGCAATGTTTTCAGAAACTCCTGTTGTAACTTCCTTACTTTTATTTCTAGGATATAATTATAATTAGAAAACAATTATTTATAAAAATGAATTTAGTAGGTAATTTTTGAATTTATCTTTCCAGAATGAAAAATGTTCTCCAATAAAATCAGGAGATTTAGTGATGGAAGCTCCATCTGGAAGAATGTTCTCACCCATTATTGCCATTTAACGAATCCTTCTCAAGTAGTTAAACTCTTTGGAGAAGACCTTTCTCTGATACCAAACAAAAGAGGCAAGTTTTACCCAAGACGGGGGTGAATTGGGTAATGTAATAAAATTTTTGACCGTTAAGTGATTTGAAGATAAATAAGAAGAGAGTTGAGATAAGAGAATTGGCACACAGAGAGTTATACTAGTTCGGCCCAACCCCAGGCCTATGTCCAGTCCTCAGAGATCAACACCTCTGAGATTTTGCACTAAGCTTCCAAGATTCAGTGGGATCTAGGAATGCTACAAGACAACAATTGTCTTTGTAAGGACTACGACAAAAAATATTCTAACACCTATAATTTTCTTTCCCCTTACAACAAGTCTTAGAAGCAAAGCAATTTAAGGATCTTTCTCTCCTGCTTACCTGCGCAAGTCTTATGAATAGCAAAGTTCTCTCTTGCTTTCACTTCTGTAAGTCTTACAAGCAGCAACATTCTCTACTGCTTCCACCTTGTAAATCTTACGAGCAGAAAGCCTTACCAAGAATTCTCTCTATAGTTTCTATAAGGAAATCTACCCTCTCAAGGTCCCTTCACCTTGAGATCAAAATTACAATTGAAATGCATTTACAAACTCTCTCACAGAGTGGAAATAATAATCACTGAAGTACAAAGATGATTATGAAATAGAGACTCTTGTAGGGCTTTCGATGTATGCTCTCATACTATTTTTTTAATCTCATCTGTCTCTAATGCTCTGTATTTATAATAAATCTGAAATAGCCATTGAGTAACATGTCGTTGAGGAGCGGGATGTTCCATTATGAAATTGAATGTCACATTATGGAGTGAGATGTAGGCGCTTGTGTTTTTAGACATTTGTTCACAGTGGGTCAACTGCATATGATGACAGTTGTCCGGAAGTCCATGTGTAATGATGATGTTCACTGACCTTCTCATTTGAAACTATAATCCTAACGTTCATTTTCCTGTTTCACACTTGAAATATATGTTAGACAACATTTAGATATAATAAAAAGTGGTAAACATAATGAATAAATAACATTTAACCATATTCAAATTGTTCGCTGTGACTCTGTATTGCGTTCTGCTTCTGAGACATTTGGACTCGAGTTCATCATTCTCACTCAAGTATATTTGAGCTCCTCACTCAAGCGTTCTTTGATTTTTGGTTTGTCATATAGAGTTTCCTTGATCACACTCTCGAGTGCATGAGAACAACTTTCAAGTGTTAAGTGGTCACACTTGAGTTGTCAATCCTCACTCAAGTGCATATGTCAAGTTTCAGCTTATACACTTGTGAGTAAACTTTGCACTTGTAAGAGTATTCATGTCTCACTCAAGCACAACATCTCAACACTTGAGTGCTTAGCCAATTTAGCACCTCTTCACTTCATTCCTGCAGAAAGTGTGAAATTTGCACTGGAAGTGCAAGTCGACACTTGAGTGTCCTTTCCCTTTACTCGAGTGCACCATCACATGTTAACTTATTGAGGTTTTTCGGTCATGTTTCAGCATACAAGATTGCACACATATTCACTTGAAAGTGTTACTTCATGACTCGAGTGTTAGTCTCTCACTCGAGTGCAAGTTCATGACACTCAAGTATACTTTATAACTACTACATCCTTTATCCTCTCGGGCAAACACTTGCATGGTTGCACTTTCAGGACTCAAGTGCACCTCTTACCTTTACTCGAGTGTTGTGTCCCTCACTTGAGTACACAAGATAGTTTTTTATTTTGCTTGACTCTCTATGAAACACTTTCATGAATACACTTCTTGGACTCAAGTACTAAGGCATCCAGTACTCGAGTGCAATTTCTAATACTCGAGTGCATCAATAAACTTTCATGTCACATGATCAGCTTACCTGCAAGAGTTAAAAACCATACTTGAGTGTTAAAACCTACAGAACTCGAGTGCATCCCTCTCACTCGAGTGCATCAGCAGAATTTCACTTTCTGAACCAGCTTTTGCCTAACACTTGCAAGAGTCTGAAGCCATACTCGAGTGTTCAAGCTTCCAGTACTCGAGTGAAACTTCCTCACTCTAGTGCATCAGCAATTTTTCATATCAACTTTCTGTAAACTTTTGAAATGCATTTGATAATTAAATATACTTAAGTTTACATCTTCAAAACATAATTTTTTTCAAGATAATGTATTTATACTTTGTTATCATCAAAACATGGAGTCTAACAGGTATGTTGTTTGTGAGTATTTTGTAAAATGATTATGGGATTGAAAATGGTATATTGATATTTATTAGATATTTCAATGAGGGAAGGTTTATTGTGATTGAGAAAATTATCATGATATTGAGGAGTATTTTGATATAAACTTGCCTCTTGGAACCTTATGAATTGAATTGTAACATATATATATATATATATGAACTAAAAATTGAGACATTATGTTATGTATATGTAGATTATTTGAATATCCTTATATGAATGAGGAAATCTTAGGAAATTCCCATTAAGCTATTTATTGATAATTATTGTGATGATTGGTATGGGATGAGGTAAAGTAATTTGCTTTACCATGTGGTATAGTCTCCATTGGTGCACAATAGTTGACTCTCTATTGTCCCACTGGTTTAATGAGGGATTGCCCAACTAGTTCAATGAGGGGCTGCGACACCCTACCAATTCAATGAGAGTAAAAGACCCATGGTCTGGGCATTTGCTTTATGGATTTTGACCAATCCTCATCACGTGATCGGAGAGTTTTTTTGAGTGGCCAATGACATAAATAGTAACTTAGCCCATGGTTCTAGTTGGCAAAAATAAGGTGGTTCGGTTTGATTGATGGGAGGCAACTTGGGAATTATAACATGGGAATTGTCATATAGAAATTGTGATTTGAAATTCCTAATATGAAACTTGTGCAACTTAATTTGTGATACGGAACTTGTGATATTGAATTTTGTCAATTATATCTCTAATACTTTGTTATATGAACTGCTCCACTTTGCACTTCATGAACATATATCAACATGTGTAATGAGTTGGATAACTAGTTATTGAGACTTTCATCTCACTCCATCGATTTAACATTTTTTTGATGATAGTTTCCATGCTGGGACGTCTTGGAGAACTCCTAAGGCATAGATATCTCTCTATATATCTGTATAGCCTCATTTGATTTATTATGCGATGAAGTGATGTATATTGCCACTCTTAGGGCCCATATTTTGTAAACTTTGATTTAACTACATACTTCTGCTTATCTGTCGATGGCTGTGTGTTGCAAGACGGCCTGAGGCCTTTAGGATTGCATGCGAATAGATATGGATATACGAACTCATATTATGGGAAACTCTTCATAATCATGGTGAAATCTTGAATTGTTTATTACACTTTAGTTCTACCATGATTAGTGTTTGAAAGTTAAGTTAATATTATGAAATTAAGGAAAGGATTTTACACCTGTAATACTTCCTTCATATATAACTAAATGGTGTTGCCTAGAAATAAGGGTGCAGGAGATCTACCTTAAGCTGAGAAATGAGTATCATTGGTCTTGGATGTCTCAAGCTCTTGTCATTAGAGGTAACTCTATGCCCAATTTTCCAATCTGATGCCTCCCAAACTGTGGTAATCTCTCCAATGACTCATCCGGCTAATGCCATTTACTTTGAGGAACAATGAGATCAACTAAGGATATGGTATTGGTTTTGATTTAAAAGAGGTATACCTATACCTCTTTATCTCTAAAAAGATAATCTCTCCCAAGTTCCTTTCTTCCTTGCTCAAAATTGAAGCTATTATCTTGTAATCTCTATAAATGAAGTAATTGAAATTGTTGGATTTATTCACTATGTCCTGAGAGCAAATGTACCATATTATCTTGTTCAAATCACACATGTTGCTGGGATTGAAGTTAAGTATACCCATAGGTTCTCCTAGTCTTAATATCCTTTAAATCTCTCATTGATTAAACTCTCTTCGAGGATCCTTAAGTGGATTTTTTATCCTTAGCCATTTATTGACCTTGGAGGGTGAGATAGTGAATTTGTGATCTCTGATAGTTGTTTCCAACTGATCCTCAATAACAATACCCCTCTGTACAATCTTCTACTGGCTTAAGGTAATAGTAAAAATGGTGAACAACTTTTAGATAGTATGGCATTTGGATTGACAACCAGGGCATATATTGATCAAAATATGCATGAAGTCTAATTTCAAAGTTTCTAATAGAACTTGAAGATTGAGATAGAACATCTTACAAATTAGTCTCCTAGTAAAGTGCTCTTTAAACTTCTTGGAATCATCAAGAGCTAAAGAGATATATATTCAGGAGGAGCAATTAGGAGATCTTCCTTATTTTCTCCTTCTTGTTCAGCTTCAGCAAGATTTACTAGTGATAGAGTGTAATATCCCAAAATGTACTCAAGGGCTAAATGTACAGAATAGATGGTGGGATTAATGACAGAATTACCTCTAGAAATTTTGTTACGACTTTAGTCAATTTTCACATGCAAAAAATTGGCAATTGAATATTATATTGCAAGTGGATATTTTATAAGATCATCATCTCCTTCAAAGGACCATGACTTACGTAAGATATAAGGAGACAATATTGGTTATTAATATATGACATGTGAAGGCAATTTGACCAAGTTGTAAAAGGTGGTGACTAAGTCGACAATTTCAACTAAAGAAGTAATATTTGAAGAGTTGGAATTATGATTGATTCAAGAAGCTCTTTTGGCTATTCCAAGGGCTACAATTCGTATGGCATGAGAAGGAAAAGAAAATATGTTGAATTGGTCAAATATTGCAACTAAAGTAATGTATTTGAAGAGGCAAAAGTTATGATAAATCAAGGAGTATTTGTTTTTGCTCTTTAAGAGCTATTTACGGTGACAATAAAGAGAGAAAGAGAAGCACATGAAAGACCAAGTAAGGAGATGAAGACTTGGTCAACAATTGTAGGCCAAGCATAAGATGATATCTTGTATACAAAAGGGGAAAACATTTCGGTCAAAAAGGGAGGAGGAAGGAAAGAGAAAACTTGAAGTAATTTTCACCACATCTTTTATCTACTTTTGCACCATATTTTCGTTTGGACTTTGAGAGATAAGAGGGGCCAAAAATCTGATCATTAAGTCACATATTTCATCTCTCCTCAAGTCGGTTACAGCAACAAAAAAACGTGGAGGAAGAAAAGCAAGGTTTTAAGGTGAGCTTAATCTTGATTTTTCACCTTCTTAACCTCATCTATGGCTCAAGTGACCTTCATGAAACTTGTTCCTCTCTTTCTTAACTTCATTTCTATGGTTTTTGTTTTTGAAGAGGAGTTTTCAGCCACATTGCAAGAACAAAAGTTGAGGAATCAAGAAAAGAACACAAGAAGAAGCAAGAGGTGAGTAAGAGCATTATGTTGATGTATATGATGCTTTAATTGGCTGAGTTGTGGTGGGCTATTGTGACAGCCCTAATTTCGTTTTTTTAGGGTATATTAGGGATCATGAAGCTTTCATCCTATATATGTTGGTTTGGAGGCAAATGAGCTAAGCTTAGTAATTAGATAGTGAAGTGGTTGGTTGTTGTGAAATACCCTAAAATTCTGCCAAAACAGGACATGAGGAATGAGTGGGAATTTGTTCATTTTGATGTTACCATTGTGTTCTACACGAAAAATTATGTGGGAATAGGTTTGGTTGTTGATTTTGAAGTCATTGGACACATTGGTTGAAAATTGGAAAAACTGTCAAGTGTAACTTTGTGCAGGGCAGTCAGTTTGTAGGGACATTTTGAATGGGCAATTGGTGTCTAAAAATTCTGAAACTTTCCAGTCTTAAAGTTCACATTTCAAGCTTCAAAATAGACATATGATTTGTGTCATTTCGGTTTTTGAGCTGGGAGTTCTAGTTGCCCAAAGTTTGATGTCGAAACTGGACCTAATTCTGGAGCAGTGTGGAATGTTGTATAATTCTGGAATTTTGTGGTGATTTCTGGTAATGATTCATATTTTTCCTATTAAGAGGACTTCAAGAGCTTTCAATAGGCTTTGGGATCACCTCATTTTGATTTTTCTAGAATTAGTTATGAATTTTCAAAGATGTTGGAAAATTCTGGCAGATTGGTCACCTATGCGAAAATTGAAGATTTTATGGCATAATGTAATATTGTGGAACTTTGAGGTTAGAAATTAGCCTTTTAGGTTAATTGACCACTTTAGCTCCTTAGTTGACTTGATTAATTGACCATAGTGATAATCAACTTAAAGTATTATAGAGAAAAGAACTTGGGAAAGAGATTGACGGGTTGTCCCTAACTTGGTTACAGGATTTGATATTTGCCATCCTCGTGAGCCCGCAGTGCCAAGAAACGTCGGGAAAGGATCAGGTAGTGACTCTCTTTCTTATACTATGTATAATGCTCTGTATGTGTGTGTTATCATGTTATGTGATTATTCTTCGATGCTGCTGCGATTACAGCTGGTGATAGCTGTCGTTTACAGTGCAAGCTGTCGTTTACAGCGTAAGCTGTCGTTATTGTGATTACAGCGTAAGCTGTCGTGATTATTATGATTACAGCGAGAGCTGTCGTATTGTGCATACAGCCGTGAGTGCTGTCGTTTGTGGTGAAAACCATGTATCGTTGAGATTGCTGCTGCTGTTGCTAGTTGTGATTTATATACATGCTTTGTGTTATGCATTGTGTGAGTGGTTTGTTACTACTGGGATTCGCTCGAATCTCATTCTTTCCTATGACTAACATTTCAGACAGGGCATGTGGCTCAAAGGAGAAGCGGCCAACCCGAAGCACTTAGGATCTTTAGGGATACTAAGGATTTTTTAGATGTTGGTTATCTACTTTAAACTCGGGATTACTGTATATTTTGAATTAGGAATATCATATTTGATTTTGGTTGTGTAATCCCCTAGTGGATACTTGTAACCCCTAGTTTATATATGTATAGAACCCGGGAGTTGCCGGGGATTTGGTTATACACTCTGTTATACATGAATGTAGATAAACTGCACAGGTAATTATATTCGAATTTTGAAATGGAGACCAGGAACAGGAAGAGATTTTGAATGTTTTGTGAAAACCCTACTACAAAGTAGGAGATTGAAATGAGTTTAAGTTATCCGATGGTCTCTAATCTGAATTAAATGTGCATTATCGAATTATAATTACGTGATTAAAGGCAGGGTGTTACATAGAGTATCATCGTTAGAAGTACCAACTTGACCTTTTAGAGTTCCTTGCCTTGCCCTTCTTGGAATTAGAATTTTATCAAGCATATTTGCCATTACTCTATTGATTATAGCTTCATGTCTAGCTTTTTGTCTATCTTTCTCTATATAGGAAGGTGTATTCGAATCTAAACCAGAGCCAGGAGGTAGAGGAGGAGCTTTACACTTTCCTCTATCCATTGGACTTATTGATGCTGCTCTTGTCATTGAATGATTGGCTTTGGGCTTCTGAATCACAATACCCTTACCCTTTGGTTGAGGTTCAGGTAGAGCCTTATCTTGAACCTTGGGTCTTGGATGTAACCCCCTGCCTTAATTAGAGTAATTAAAATTTGATAATGCATAATAAAATAAAATAGAGGCCAACGAATGATTCAAAACTCATTTAAGACTCTCTCCATGTAGTAGGGACTTCACAAAATTTTCAAAACTTCTTTTCACTCCTGGTCTCAAGTTCAAGTATCGAATATAATTACATGTGCAGTTATATCACATTTAAATATATCAGAGTGTATAACTTAATTCTTGGCAATCCTTGGGTTTCATCTATATATATAACTATATAGGGTTCTAGTTCCCAATTAGGGGATTACACCACCATGTATTCAAAAACTATTCATAACTCAAAAATATCATACAGTAATCCCTATCCAAAATGAATAACCAACATGACTTGACTCAAATGTTAGTTGAAGGAAAGAATGAGATTCCAGAGAATCCCAGTAGTAACAAATCATTCATACCACACATAAGCACACAGCATGTAAGCAAATCATCATACAGCAGCAGTAGCACAAATTACACTCCACCCTCATCCTCTTTTATCGCCGGGAAGGCACACCGTTCTACCATGAACCGTTGTTAGTGACTCAGGGACTATTGGCGTGGTAGTGCATACACATAGCCTTATAGCTCATATAGCCATCCGGGTTTCACAATTAGCCCGTCGGCCTTCACAAATAGCCTTTCGGTTTTTCACATATTCAAACATATCACACCCCATCCTTATCCCCTTTTACCGCCGGGAAGGTACACCGTCCTAACCCGAACCGTTGTTAGCGACTCAGGGACTATTGGCATAGCGGTGTTTACACATATCCACAAATGTCGCAGTATACGAATTCATCATAAATCAATGATATAACACACATACAATGCATCACACATGGTATAAAAGAAAAAGTCACTACCTCATTTCTTCCTAACGTTCTCTGGCATAGTGGGCTCATGCGGGCGGCAAATGTCAAATCCTATAAACCAAATTAGGGACAATAGATCAATCTATTTTTCCAAGTTCTTAATTCCATAATACTTTAAGTTGGTATTCATATAAACTCTTTAGGTGGCTATTAAATGCCTAAACATATGCCTAAAGGGTTGGGATAACTAACCCCAAAAATCCCTTTTTAGGAAGCAAAACACTGATTTTTTGTCGACTCACTCTAGTGTTACCCCTAATTGCACTCGAGTCCCAGTGAGTGAGACACAAAAGGTGTGTACTCGAGAACATCAACACTCCTTAGAGTGGTCAGTTCACTCGAGCACAGACGTACGCACTCGAGTGATGGTACTTTAGTCACCTAAGTCCCATCGAGTGAGGTGCAAGAAGTGACAACTCGAGAGCAACTACAACTCTCAGGTGACAAGTGCACTTGAGTACTAGCCCTATCACTCAAATGACTTCCTAATGCTCGCGAGTGCCCATGTGCGCTCTTGACCATTTGCTTACGAGTGATAGCCCGAGACGCACGCCTATAGTGCTACATGCACTTACACTCGAGTGATACCATATGCACTCGAGTGATAACGTATGTCACTCAAAGATGAAGAAGTTCACTCGCGATTTCTGCCTGAAGACTTAACCAAAATACCCAGGTTTTCATACTGCACTAGAGTAAGCTCCAACCTCACTGGAGTGAGGCAATCAGAACCAGAATCGCAGCAGCTGATATACTTTTCCAAATTTACCAAATCTAATTCCAATGGTTTTCAAACTTATACCAAAGTTCATTCCCACACAAAATTCCACAATGAACCTATTGGTAACCTCAAAACAATCAAATTCCCATTCTAAAACAATCAAATTCCCATTCTACCAAGAAGTTTGGGTTTTGACCCACATTACACCACAACTACCAAATTCACCATACATCCCCATTCAAATCCCAACTAATCACAATGGCTTAAAAACACAATATGCCATCTAATCCTACACCAAACATTATCCAAATTCATGCATTTCAAATTACACCAAAATCAGGGCAAATAATAAATTCTCAAAACTCAACCTATGATCACAAAACTTAGATTAACAGAGAGCTCTTTCTTACTTCTTTCTTCTTCCTAAAGTGAGTTCCTTGATTTCTCAACTTCCAAATTCCCTCCAACACTAAAACACCACCTTTCACAAATCTAAAATCATAGCAAGGAAGCTCTCAACACCATGTATAACTTTAATGGAGAACATTTGAGCATTAAGAGGCATCTAGCTAGCCAAAACTCACCTTAACACTTTCTCTTTCCTTCTCTTACTCAATGAAAATGGAGGTTAGATGAGAGTCAAGATGAAAAGGATGAAGATGCATATTTTTCTCTCATTCCCATGCAACCAACCGAATTTACAAGTGAGAGGGAGGAGAAAAATGAGTTTTGAAATGTTGACTTCATCCATGGTCCTCAAGATGCCACTTGTCATGATCCTAGATTCTCCTTCCACACGCACACATGAACTCATTCATACACAATTCTACCTTCTCAATCACTTAATCCTAGCCATGATTCTAAAATTACCAAGGAGTTTCCTCTTCGGTAATGAACCAATCGGTCGGTAATTTACCATTTTACCATTTCCACTTTATGTACACAAACCCTTTTTGTACATATAAATGGTTCACAAGCCCAATTAAATTCCAACCACTCTTCCCTCTTCTTGGTCATCCATATTCACGTCTAAGGGCCCAATTTTGTGCCAAAATGGGCTGATCACAAATTATCCCATAATTACAAAGTTACCATCACAAATTTTTCATTTTTGGATTTGTTGGCAGATTTTCTGACCTAACTTTGAAAAATCATAACTAATTCTAGAAAAATCGAATTGGGGTGATTCCAAAGCCTATAGAACCCTTATTGAGTATAATTTTAAGGAAAAATATAGAATATTGCTAGCTAGAATAACAAAATTCCCAGAATTTTAATCTTTGCTACTGTTCCAGAAAATAATTAATTTCGTTGGACAAACTTCAAGAATTCATAACTCTTAGCTCACAAATTGAAATAACACAAATTATATGTCCATTTTAAAGCTTGATATGTGACTTTAAGACTGAAAATTTTCAGAATTTTTAAACACCATTTTCCCATTCAAAATGTCCATACAAACCGACTGTCTTGTACAAAATTACACTTAACAGTTTTTCAAATTTTCAACCAATGTGTCCAATGGCTCCAAAATCAACAATCAAACCTATTCCCACACAATTTTTCACAAGGAAACCATTGGAATCACTAAAACCACCAAATTCCCATCACACATTCTCCAAAAGTATTTATTCAACAATAATTACATCAACTTTTGAAGTTATTAGCCCTTAATCACTTTTTGGGATATTACATGCTGTAGGTTAGTTATTGGGGCAAAAAGGGTGAGATTAATAGGAATCTTAGTAGTAACAGCAATCACTCATATGATATGAAAATATACAGAGTATGTTAAACAAAAAACATCGCATAAACATACTCAATCATCACATCAAAAGATTCATCAATATGCAGCTATAACATCATACATAGGACCTACCCGGTCTACATGCATAAGACCTACCCAGTCCAATACCACAGCACTTGGAATTCAGATCTTACTGCCCAGGGCCTCCACCTAATACAAGTTGCACTTACTAGTCTTACTGCCTCAGGTTACTACCTAGCTCAGGTCTTACAGCTCAAGGCTTCAGCCCCATGCAAGTTGTACTTACGAGTCTTATTGCCTTGGGATTACTCGTCCCTATAATATAACCCCTTGTCTTGATAACCGTAATTAAGATTCAAAAATGCGTAATTTAAATAAATTAAAAACCGACGGATACATTTTTCTCAAATTTTTTTTCTAAAATTCGTTTAACATGGTCTCAAATTCATCTTCCGAATCTAATTACTCTGCGCAGTTCAATCGCATTCATACATATCAGATTGCATAGCCAAATTCCCGGCAACTCTCGAGTTTTATACATGTATAAACTAAGGGTTATAAGTTTTAACTAGGGGATTACATGACCAACATCAACGTAATATCTACATTTCAAAAATAAACAGTAATCCCATGTCCAAAATAGATAACCAACAATCTAACAACACATCTCTACAAGATCCTAGCTGCTCCTGGTGGTTCGTTTCTTCTTGGAGCCACTTGCCCTGTCTGAAATATTAGTCAATGGAAAGAATGATATTCAAAAGAATCTTAGTAGTAACAAATCACTCATACCACATGTAATCACAAAGCATGCAAGAAAATCATCAAGCAACATCACAGCATAAAGCACAGCACACAGGCTGCCACATATGCACATAATCACATAATCCCATACCCCGTATTCCACCACCCAGAAGGCACGATACTCCCACCGTTAACACCGATGGGCTGCGGGTGAAGGTTTCACAAATAGCCTTTCGGCTTTCACATATAGCCTTACGGCTTTCACATAGTCTTATCCCCCGAATTCCACCACCCCGAAGGTACGATCCTCCCATCGTCATCACCGATGGGCCGCAGGTAATAGACTCACAAACAATGATCAAACAAACATACCATGTATCACATATAGTATAAGGGAAAAGAGTCACTACCTCGTTCTTTCCTGACTGGCACCGGCACAGGCTGCTCGCGATCAGGGCAAATATCGAATTCTACAATTCCAAATGCATCATTTAGACACTTCCATAGTGTTTCTAGGGGTTATACGAGTCTATAATGAAAATTTACAAAAAGTGCCCTCGAAGGAATCCATCATTTAGACACTTCCGGCTGCATCTTTCCCGTAATTCTAACCTAGGCTACTCTAGCATATTTCCACCCAAGGAATCCATTTCCGGACTCGAAATTATCAAATTCAATATTAAATTACAAATTTACCCTTGGCAGCCCCACTTTAAGGGTTTTAGGGGCGTTTTCGTAATTATGCTTTTTCGGCCTTTTCTGAAAAAGTGACCAACTGTAACCCCACCTAATTTTTGCTCCTGAATTCAATGGAACTATCAAATCTTTGAAAATACAACTCTAAGACCCATTTTTAGAGCAGGCTGAAATTTATGAGTTCTCCAGGGAAAGTCGGGGTTTTACGATTTCGGCTCTGTAAACGAGTTCCTTTATACTCCTAACAAATTTATTAACCATCTAATTGAGTTATTACTACCATTTGAACTAAAATTAGGAAGCATAACCCTTAGGCACATACATTTCTAAAGTTTAAAACCAATGACAATCCGGCGAAATTTCACCGATTAAATTGCCCACAGCAGCCAGAATAGTTAATATACGAGGGTTTGGAAGTTACCTCAACCTCCCACAAGCTTTTCCCAAATATGGCTGAAAACCCTAAGTTCTCAATAACAGATTTTGAGCTTCCAAACCTTAAAGAACAAAGAAGAGTAGCTTAGGGTCGGAGTTATACACGTTAGGAGCCAAATTGTCGGAAGAAACGGCTTACCTTACGAGATTTCTTCTCCTTTTTCTCTCTAAAAATCTCAACGTCCTCTCTCTTGTTTCAGGTCTGCTTGGACGTGAAAATGGCTGCATAAGGAGGATGGAGATGATTTAATAATATATCATATGTTTACTTTATGCATTTTACTTATTTACTTAAGTAAATTTCCAAAAAGTAACCTTTTTGTACATAAATCCCTATGTACATATAACCTTGTCCACTAAGCCCAACAAATATTTTCTTCCTCATGCCACATGTAGGAGACACCTAAGGGTCCCTCCCTATGGTCTCAATTGGCTTCACAACTTGTTTCGGTTACGTATACACGTAAAGTCTCAATTTTGGTCAAAATTGCATTTTTGCTTAAATTGTCCATAAATTCATATTAAATTGACCAAAATATTATAAATATATTTTTCCTTTTATTTTCCTTAATTAATTGAAATTATTTTCAATTAATCAAAAAATAATTAATTTTGTGATAATTTGGCAAAATTACGATTTTACCATTACCTTTCTAATCCAATTTCTTCTCTTATTTTTCTTTGGTCAATTTCTATCTATTTTTGGACCAAATATTTTCTCTAATATTTCTTCATTTTTGGATCTTAATATTGGGCTTTTTAAATCACCCAAATTAATTCCATATTCATTTTTGCCCAATTTCCCGTGAAATTGAACAATTATAAAATTCATAAATTCCAAATTCATGAATATTCACCATTTTATTGAGTTTCCCCAAATAATTACAATATTTTTTATGAATATAAAATTTGGGGTGTTACATATAATGCCAATGATAAAGTTATACATGTAAAGCAATACATACGTTATAAGGGAAAGAGTTACTACTAAGATTCCTGTGAATCTCACCCTTTTTCTTTCAATAACTATCCTACAACAAGTACAAGTGGCTTTTGAGGCAAGAAGGTAATCATGGACAGTTAAAGCATGCAGATAGAGGATTAGGGCTTTCGGTTATCTGTTTTTACAAATTGTACACGTTGTCTATTACTAAGGGACACAACTATGGCATGAATAGTAGTAGTAATGATAGTAGCCTCACAGATGCATAGTAAACTACTAGTTTCCTAGTAACACAAGAAATGAAATAGAATAAGGTATTCGCATACTAAATACCCAATAACTAAACATCAATGTAAGGACTATAAGTAAAGAATCACTCGTATGCTGATAAAGGAACTAAGAGATGATGAGTTATAATGAAGTGAAGAACTCTTGCGAAATTGTTTTGAAAAGTTTTAAATTTTTTTGAAAAACCTACTCAATTATAGGTTTGAACCCTATTTTAAAGTTGGAATATACAAATGTTTACGAAAGTATATTTTTCCCAGGACTAAATCCTAGTTTAACGGTTTGATTTATTATGCATTTAAACTTATCTAATGACTTTGGAAATAAGCTGTTACATTTTATGGTATCAGATCATGTTTGGCACTAGATGCTAGAAAACTTGGATTCATGATAGGGGTTCTCACTACATAAGAGTGTGGATGAAGTGTTGGCTCCTATCCCGACATGGCCAGGCGGCTAGACACCGTACCTGGTTGCATTCCATCATGAGGTTGATACGTAAAACATGCATCTGAGGTACCTCTTGGTGTCCATCGGTTATGGGGTCGATGCTCGCCAATTTATGGTATCAGAGCATGTTATACAATATGGCAAATTCGTAACCATGGTTGGGGGTTCTCATTGCATGATACGTAGTGAACGAAGTGCTAGCTCTTATCCCAACATGGTGGAATAGCTAGCCACTGTTTGGTACCGGTTGCATAGGTCAAGAGGCCGTGCGTAAAATGTCCTCTGAGGTACATTTGGGTGTTCACCAAAGAGGTTCCTCGACACAACCCATTTTTGGTATTAGAGCATGTTTGGAATTAGATGACAGAAAACTCGGATTCATGATCAAGGGTTTTTACTGCATGAGAGTATGGACGAAGTGTTGGCTCTTACTCTGATATGGCCAAGCGGCTAGCCACCATACCTAGTTGCATTCAGTCGTGAGGCTGATACGTAAAACTAATCAAGAGTATCCCAAACTATTTTGGATTTGTGACTAATTCTTCTGAGACTTTAAACACTAAGGGTTTTTGCTCTTTCCTCCATGTAATAGTAATACATTATTGAAACTTCATGTTTTCATATTATTTGTTCTTTCCTTCATGTAATATCTTCACATTGCAATTGCAAAGAAGGATCAATAATTTAAAAAAAATCTCATTATCATTCTCCATTGGGCCCATAATCCAGAAAATAAGATGAAAATATCTTAAGCCATTGAAAGTGACTTAGTGATTCTTTATATAGTAAGTACTTATTTTATTGTTAACTACTTATTACTGTTTATAAATAATTAATAAAATTTAATTTCTAAAATTATCCCTTTATAAAGTACGAAATATCTAGAGAGCAGGCATAATGTCACATGTTTCTCGAAACAATGAAATACAAAATAATGGAATATTTCTAGATCCATAACGAATATGGTTAAAAAACAAATCTATATAGAAGAATCATGATGAAATTCTCGCTTCTAGAACATGACTTATAGGTGGGGGAAATCTATGTTCATTATGTCAAAAGCTAATGAGTAAAATATTCTAACTCCTTACATTTTGCCTTAATTATATAGACATCTTCTCTATTTTAAAAACATACACTTAATCCAAATTGTTAGTGTCCTTAAGAATTTTCTCGAAAAGATATTTTTTAATTAAAATTTACATTAGAATAAATTTTATTTATTACTTTACAATTGATCACACTAAATTCCTAATTTTGTTTGAAATTATTTTGAATAAATTAAGAGTTTTATTTTTCTTTTCCTTATTTTATTTTTTCTTTTTGCAAATATTTATTTGTTTAATGTTATATCATTGTGGAACAAAAGTTGATGAAGGAGCAATTGTTGCAGAAGGGAAGAAGGGAAAGGGGGAGGAAGAGAGAAGAGGGGAAGAGAGATAGATAGAGAAGAACGACTAGAGGATGGAGGATAGCAAGAAGGGAGGGAAATTAGACTAAAGAGGGAGGACAAAATTTTTAGAAAAGAAAAACTCAGCAATCAGTTTATTCAATCATCAAAGGCTCTCTATCTCTCTTGAGGAGAGTTCTTTTCAGCAGGGAGAAATTATGGGAATTACAAAAGAATTAGAAAGATTTGAATATTATCACATATAATGTTGAAGATATCAAGATTATGACTTATTTATTTTAATTATTATTTTCATTTATTTTAAGTATCATTTTATTATTATTAGAACCTACTTCCATTAAATCCTAGTGTTATAGTTGATGCTATAAAATAGAATAAATTGTCCTCAACTTTTCCATCCAAAGCAGAAAAATTTCAAAGTAGGCATGAAAAGTAAAATTGTGGTGTGTGCATGTGGGGAGTGAAATAGGGGAATGAGTCCATAACAATGTTCATGAACCTAGATCAGACCGGCCATTCTAGCCCGAAAACCAGTGAACTGGTCCGGCATCTGATCTGATTCACTATTTTTTTTAATTTTCTTTAGGATTTCATATTAATAACTCTGAAATCTTCAATTTCTCACTGGTTTGCCCTCGGGTTAGCTCTGGTTTGACTCCAATCTGACCCACTAAACCTTAACCCAATACTCCGAGCGATTCAATGCCTGGTCTGGGTTCATCAACCTTGGTCCATAATCATTGAAGTTTTGTTGTGGAAGGCAAAGAGCACTATGGTAAAATGTGGTTTTCTCCCCCATAAGATTGAATTGTGGGGAGAAATTTTGGGGTAAAAACTAAAAACATATGGGACCGACATTGTTTTTCCTTAAACAAGATAAAATTCATTCTCACCCGTTTTCTTCCATACTTTTCTTCTCCCCAAATTTTCTATAAATAACCATTATCATGACTTATAGTTATATTTAATAGAGTATTTATGTTTTTAGGGTAAAATACATCAACATTTCTTTATTTACTCTAAATTACAAAGACATCCTCCTATTTTGAAAACCAACATAAATCTCTCTTAAAATTAAAATATATGTTGTATAAACCTCCTTCTTATTTTTAACTTACATCTATCCAACCGTTAGTTAACTATTAAATCATGTCATTGGCCCATTATTTAGACCAAAATTCCCTACTTAAAATAAATATTATTTAATACTAAGGTAATCTTTGCCCAAAAAAATAATCATTTAATCACATATCTTTATCCAAAATTTTGAAAAATAATTTTCATATATATTTTTAAATTTTTTGTCATAATGTTAAATTGATTACCATAAAAATTTGATCATTTTTATTTATAACAACTTACTTATGATGTAATTTTTTAAATATATATTGCTAAAATGTTTTACTATCATATATGCATACACGGGAGAATCTTGTATAAATCCAATTGAAATATTAAAATCAAAATTCAGGCCTACATTTTTAATAAATTATTGATGATGCCAAGAGGCCTAATTAGAGATTTTTGTATGTTATTACAAGATTAGAAAGCCCTCCTATAATTAAAAAGGAAAATTGAAGGTAGATGTAGCCCATTTTTTATTATTTCAACAGAATTTATTTAAGATTTTCTCTTTATTTTTAGGTTGTCTGTTTGTTTTATGATTTTTTTCCTTTTTTATAAAACAAACAAATAATTATCTATATGTACAATATAAACGTTTTTTTAAAAAAAAACTATACTGTTTATCAAAATAAATTTATTCAAATTTGTATATATCCTATATGATCGCCAACAAATATTTTTGTCCAGCAAAGATATTATATGAATATAAGAATATATCTATATGTAGAATATAATTTTTAAAAAAAATTGTACCATTTATTGATATAAAATTATTCAAATTTGTATATAAAATGTACAATGGTAACAAATATTTTTGTTCAACCAAGATATTATAAAAATATAAGAATATAATAGGTAGATTCATTCTTCTATTTCATGAAAACCTTTGCATGTGATAGGGTTATCCATACAAGACAAAATATGTTGTTATTTCTTCTAAAGGGAAATTAATGAACATTAATGTGCATATTCCATCTTTGAATCACATATTAAACCACGGAGTAAATTTCGCTGGTTTTAATTAATAGACTAATTTAATAATCATAACTAAAATCGAGAGAGCAAAGACATAATTGAATTAACCAACAAAAGTGATTTGGGAAAGAAGAGATAACTTTGAGGGGGCAATTTGGTTATTTAACAACATTAAAAAAATTCTTAATTAGGCCTCTCAGCCTCATCAAGAGTTTTTTAAAAGTGAAGATCTAAATTTAGATTTTAATATTTCAACTGGATTTATATAGAATTCTTTCTATATATATATATATATATTTCAATTACGTTATAAAATTATAAAATGATATCAAAATGATATAATTTTGAGATTCTCATATTACAATTCAAAATGTTTAAATATATTTTGTCACACCCCCTTAGCCTAGGCCCACTGTGCACCCTTGGTGAGGGATGGACTCACAAAGCTACCACCAGCCTCCTTCTACATGGGTTTCTTTTGCCTTCCCAAATCTTGAAGATGCGACCCTGGAGTCATAAGTAAGCGCTTCGGATTTGGGAAGGCGAAAGAAACCCATGTAGGAGAAGGCCGGGGATAGTTTTGTGAGTCCATCCCTCACCAAGGGTGCACAGTGGGCGTAGGTTGAAGGGGGTGTTTTAATAAAAATACGCTTTTTTATTATCACACCCTACACAAAACCCAATCCCAAGCCTACAGGCGTAGACACACAAAGCTATCCCCGGCCCCTCCAACTCAACCAAGTTTCTTTTGACTTTCGAGTCTCGAAGCCGTGACCTTATTTGAGCCATTGGCTTAGATGGTACTAAAGTCTCGGTGAAGCGCGTACTTATGCCCTCAGGTTGTAACTTTCCTTAATTTCTTGGTTTTACTCCTAGCATTTTGGTTTAATTTATTGTGTGTTAATGTTTGAGGAAAAAAAAACTTTCTCTAAACTCTAGAAGACATTGAGGACAATGTCTAATTTAGGTTGGGAGAGGAATAGTAAAAAAAAATTATCTAGTTAGTTAGTACAACCATTAGATGCATGGGGTGTGGAAAAATTGGCAGAGTAAGGAGTTAGTCTTAACTCTTGAGATGCATTTTATTAGTTGCATTGTTTTGTTCCTTCTTAAAGAAAAAAAAATTTAAAAAAATCATCATGTTTTTTTAGATCCCATATGTTTTGATGATAACATAGATTGGATGAATATTACAAAAGTTGTTGAAAATAAACAAAAAGGTTTGAACAAAGGAACTAAGTTATCTATGGCAAAAGAAATACCATTACTCGAGTAGGTATTCAAGTAATGAAGAAGAACTAAAAGACAGAGAACATGAAAAAGCATCAATGGCAGATTTTTAAAGGCATTACTCGAGTAAGCCCTCGGGTAATGATCCTTCATTACTCAAGGGATCACTAGAGTAATGTTTGAGAAATTGTTCCAAAAGATCTTTGTCAAAAATTACATGTCATTACTCAAAGGGATCACTCAAGTAATCTACAAAGTTATTTGAAACATTACTTGAGGGTTCACTCGAATAATCAAAGTAGTAGTGATGTAGTAACTCTCAACCAAGAAATGAGTGACATTACTTGAGGGATCACTCAAGTAATATGAAATGAAAAGATAGTGTTGGCAAAAAAAAGAAAAAGAAAAGATAGCATTACTTGAGGAATCACTCGAGTAATCAGGTAAGCAAAGGAGAAGTTACTCTTGGCCAAAATTTGGATGACTTTACTCAAGGGATTACTCAAGTAATGAGAGAAGAATTTCAAGCATTACTTGAGGGATCACACAAGTAGTCAGAGAAGAAAGCAAGTCTTCAAAGTTTTATAAAATGAATTACTCAATGGATTACCCAAGTAATCTGTTTAGACAACGTTGAATTACTCTCTGGCATATTTTAAATGAGGTTACTCGAAGGATTACTCGAGTAATGGAAAATAATCACTCCAATAGCCACTCCAGTAATCAGGTTATTGTCGTTGACTTAACTATCTGCCAAGTTTTTTTAAAGGCTCACTCGAGTAGCCACTCGAGTAATGAAGCATGATTACTCGAGTAGCCTCTCAAGTAATATAGTATAGAAAGTATGATTTTAATCCATTATTCATTTATTTGATATCTATAAGACTAATATTTTATTGTATTAGTTTCCTAAGTATATTTGCAGAGAAACAATGAAGAGATCATGTATTGAGAAAAAAGTCAAACATATCATCCACAATGTTCGAAATACTCACCTACCGCAAACAGCTAGTTTTCAAATTTGAAGAATGGTCAAACGAAGCTGTGACTCTGACGGACATGTTTGAAATGCTTCCAACGAACATTACAATTCATCTATATATATGGAGCATTCAACAAAAAATAGAACACAACGACAGAGAACATACGAACACACATCGATCAATATATTCTTAGTGCTCTGTTTCTTATATTCACTCTTTGTACTTCAGTGATTATATATTTGCTCTATGAGAGAGATTTTCATTACAAACTCAATATTTGTTATTGAGACAACTTAAGGTTGTGAAACCTTGAGTTGGGGATTTGATTACAATGTGTAAGGGGGATCGAGTATCCAGTGAAAGAACTTGGTGTGTACTGAGGTGCCAAGTACCCACTGAATCTTGGAAGATATAGTGAAACTCTCAGAGAAGCTCTGAGGACTGGATGTGGGTCAAAGTGGTTGTAGCCAAACCAGTATAACTTCTGGTGTACACTTTGGTGATATTTCTCCTTGCTCTTAACTGCTTTAAATTTCCAGTCAATTTTTATATATACAACAAATTTTCTGGTATCACCCAATTCACCCCCCCTCTTTGGTAAAACGCTTGTACTAACATGTTTAAGTGCTTTGTAATGATCTTAAGAAGTATATAAGTTTTGAGTATGGATCAATTGAATTGAGAGGTTTCATAGCATGAATGAACACTGATTATTGCAATTGGTGATGAATTTTGAGATTGAATGTGTTGAGTTTAAAAGGCCCTAATGTGAGCTTTTGAGCCTATAATGATTATTTCTCTTGTGTGTGATATTCACCTATTAAGTTGTCACTTTAAAACTTGCTTTAAATATGGTTGAAATTATATCTCACATGCACATTCAAAAATGATAAAGGCATTCATTTCTTTTTAGCCAAAGGCAAATAGCCAACCTTGCAATTATACCATTGATAAACCCCTTTGAGCCTAATCGACTGTTTCTTTGTCTCAACTCATTAACATGTGTTTTAATGATATATCAAATGTTTTTACCTCATTCGAAAGGTTAGCAGAGCATTTAAAATTTTTGTGAAGTGGGCTTTTGACAAGCGTGGAGGTGTATATATCATCAACTTTAGAGTTGCAGAGAAAAAAAGTAAAAAAAAAAAAGAAGAAGAAAAAAAAATTGAGTATTCAAATTATGGATATTGTGATGAAATAGATTTATTTGCTTGCCCATTTTTCAATTATTCTATTAATTTTTTAAATCTAGCTCTTCATATCATGTTTTTCATTCCTTTTATCATAACCCCATTACAACCCTTAATAAGTCCTTTTGATTTGAATTATGCATATGAATTAGGTAGTGGAGATTGAGACTTTTAGCAAGCCTATGTTAGTACAATTTTTTCGGTTGAATTTTGAGCGAAATACTTACCCTTAAACACTTGAGAGATTGGGAGAATGAGTCATAAGTACCAACTCGATTAATTCATTTTCAAATAAAATTATCAATTTATATTTTTGTTGATTTATGAATACTATGATTTCTTTATTTTTCAGTTGTGCTCTCACTTATGACTTGATACTTCTGATTTTGTTGGAAGCACTTATTAGTCACTCCTTGTACGAGGACATTCAAGAGCTAAGTGTGGGGAATTTGATAAGTAAAATATTTTCATATTTATTTTCTGTTATATGATGATTTTATAGATGATATTTGAGCTCAATTTAATGAATTGGAGTGTAATTGATAAATAAATAATGATTTTGGTATAAAATAGTATTTCTTGAAAAATACTAAATCAAATCCTGTTTTCGTTTTCAGGAAATATTTGGAGCTCTAAATGTCGGATTGGGACGTTCTTTATATAGATAAATAGCTAAGAAATATCTCTACAACTTTTATGTTTAGACTAAAACCCAGTTCTATCTTCAAAAGTGTCGAATTTTACTTGAAAGTTGGGAACGTGAATTTGTCCAAGCCTAACCTTTGCCTACTAATTTGATTATAACTAGAGCCGTAAATATTGAAATGAGGAGTTTCTACTTGCACCTTCAAGCTAAGATCCAGAGCTACAACTTTTATGAATATCAGAATGTGAAATTCTACCTACCATTTCACCTACCATTTCACTTACCGCTTCACCTACCACTTCAACCACCATTTCATCTATTACTTCAATCACCATTTCATCTACTATTTCACCTACCATCTGATGAACCCATGTAGCGTGAGTTCTCAAAATAAAATCAAGTTTGAAAATGTAGCGTAGTAGCTTAACCTAGGTCGTTATTGTGAAGAGATTAATTTCTAAGTTTCTAAGTTGTAAAGTGATAAACATCTTAAAGTTGTGAGAAATCATTTTGAGAAATTGCATTTTTAAACTAATGAAGTAATCTAAGCTAAAGCAATATTTTGTCTTTTTCAGTTTTTAAAACAAAGAAGCAAACAGAATTGCAATTAACACTAATAACAAGATAAATTTAATTAACTAGTATAATGATAAAATGCAATTCCCTTGAATTAAAGTTTTAGTCTTCTTTACTTGCTAATGATTTGAATTTCATAATGAGCCAAGAGGATGGAATTAAGCTACCACTAGCTCCATACTTATAATAATCATTTAATTCATTCTACTGAAGCAATTGAGTGAATACCACCGATTAATTGTGACTCAAGGAGATGAATAATTAATTCCAGCTCTAAATTGTAATTATCATTACAACAAATCAAAATATTCAGTTTAATCATTTAAATCCACTCAACCGAGTCGGAATAAACAATTCAACCTACTTCTAATATGAATCATACAAAGCTTAATTGATCAACTTCTAGCTCAACCACCAAGTTTTTTTTCTTGGCATAGAACAATCTAGATCACAATTACATACTTAACCAAGCTACATAATTATGAACTAGAAAGAGAGCATAAGGAATTCCATTGAAGTTTAGAAGTTCAAACCATTACCCATTCAAGGAAATCACCAACACTTTAACTACTCATAGAAGAGGAGGAAGATGAAGCTTGATGGAAGGATGAGCAATTAGCCATGGAGAAGAATGGAGAACACCGAACAGCCCCTCCAATTCTTTTTTGCCCCACGCCTCCTACTTCCTTTCTCTCTGTATCGCGTGTCTCTTCCGCCTTCTCATTGTCGGCTGTAGCTCCCTCGTCCCAGCCTTTCTTTTATTCATTGGTCAACTTGCTTTATTCATCAATTCGTTTCTTCCCTTTTTTTCACATTCGGTCTTGGTCTCCTTTCACACTCATTTCCCATTCGGTTCTGCCTTCTTCAACCCTCTTGGGTCAACAATTTCGGCCCTCCAATTCGGTTCAGCATCTCTTATTCAATTGCTTCCTTATGCTTCACACAACGACCTCTTCTTTTTCTTTTATTCCCATCGTGGTCCAGCACTTCATTTCAGTTCTCTTTTCTCTAATCTCCAAGCCACACGGTCAACTCCCTCCTCCTTTCTTATTCGACCAGCCTCTTGTTTCTATTTGGTTCAGCACCTCTCCTTCCATTTAATTCGGTCCAGCTCTCACATTTAACTCGGTCAGCTCCTCTATTCCTTCCAATCTTCAATTTCGGTTCAGCCTTCTTTTCTTCATTCAATTGGTTAATTTTGGTCCAGCAGCTCCCCCAAAACAATTCCATTCGGTTTAGCAAACTCCCTCCTTTCTCATTCAACCAGCTGCCACCCTCATAATCAATGGTCCCCACCTCCTTTTCTTTCTTCAATTTACTAGGTTAAATAAGTTGTGTCATGTTTGGATAAGGAGGTGAAAATATGTTTTAGCATTAAGCATAAAGTTGCAACCACCAAAAAGACCCTTACTTATTTAACCTCCTCTTAGAAATAATATGAAAATAAATTATGCACTTATGATGTTCCACTCTTGTCCTTCATTAAGCTCTAAAATAACATCTTTGACCTTGAACACTTGACAAAAATTGTGTCACATCATCACCTACAAAATTATATTTACAAAGGTAATATCTTTTGCTCACAATTAAAGAATAATGGGAATAACAAATATTAATTAAAAATATAACAATTTAACCACTTTAATTCCCAAATTATTATTTCACTAAAATATCACTTTAACACTTAATTATGCCCAAAGTATTCAATTAAGTCCTACAAAAGCTTAAGATTAATTAATAAAAATATATAAATATTGAGCTATATCACCATCCCACCAACTTCATTCCTCCCCATATATAGTCATCCTCTCCCTCAAATAGAACACACACAATTTCATATCCATTACTCTCCTCTCTTCTCTACATACACCATCATCTTAGAGTTAATTTCATGCATTGTATTTGTTTCTTGCATGCGTCCTACATGGAAGGTTTTACCTTCTTCATGGAAGGCTTAGGTAGTCCTCCTTTAAGGATAGTTTAATTTGCCACCTGCATGGAAGGCTTTACCTCCTATATGGAAGGCTAGATTTTTCTATTTTCATACATCTTGTGGTTGTAATTTTATGTTTTAGAATTTAATAATTACATTTATTGCAATGTTTATGAAGTTTTCAATTTATTTATTTTTAATTTCATCACGTGCTAAACATTTATTTTCCTAAGGTGATGACGTAGCTTACTAATGACAGATTGAATCTTAACTTATTAAATCTAGTTTGAATTTCTCTTTCATGATTGAGTTTTAATTATATTGCTTAATGCTTTCAATTGATTGACCACCTTTTGAATGATTTCAATATGTATGTTAAGACTACAAAGAGATGTATATGTATAAATCCTATAATTAAAACCATGACTAGCATATGAAATCAGAATATATTCATGTGAGTTGTGTAGTCTTACTGAGTTCCATAAATCTTAATACATAATTAATTACTTAAATTCATATAGGAATATATTGGATTAGCAATTAATTATAGAATTGCTTGATCTTGGAAGAGGTTAGTAATTAAATTAGGGAAACTCAACTATCAATCATGTGGAATAAATTAGGCTAGAATAGATAAGTGATTCAATCCAAAATTTGTTAAATGAAATCTAACCCCTAGAGCTTTTTTTCATAGTTGCTTTCATATCATTTGCATTCATATTTAATCATCTTTTATTTCGTACTCTCAATCACCAATTAATCGATCGACTAAATAGAATTGAAATTACCCATTTTGGTACTTAGTGATCAGTCCTCATGGGAACGATACTCTACTCACTTCTGTATTACTTGATTACGACTGTATTACTTGATTACGACAATGTACACTTGCACTATTTAATAAACCATTTACACTCGTAACAATGATGTTCTTGTAAATTCATTAAATCATTTGCCTTCTTATGTTGAATACTTATTTTACCTAGAAGATCATTTAAATGATAATTTTCATTACTTGACGTTATTGTACCCCATATTTGACCGTTCATGTACCTCAGCATATGAGGCATTTAGGGCTTATTTGGTATACTGGAAGTGATTTTGATGGAAATGGAAATAGAAATGAATATGAATATGGAAATAGATATGGATATAGAAATGAGATTTAAATGTATCTTTGGTATGTCAAGGAAATGAGACATGAATTTTAGGTGAAAAGACCAAAATGCCCTCCTTAAACGGAAAAAAAAATATTCCCAGAAATAACTTTGTAGCATTCAAAATTTTCAGCAAGATTTTAGAAATATTCCATGGAAGATCTGAAAGGAGTTCAAGCATAGATCGGTGGCCCTCCATCTTCAGTTCTTGGGCAACGATAGCAATGGTGGGGTTTAGGGATCGTGGGTTGCTTGGGTCGATGGAGAAGGCGATGGGATTTGCAGGTGTCGACGAAGCTCAATAAAGAAGGTGACGAGATGTACTTTGGAGGCTAGGTAGTCTAGGTCACGCATCATTAAGGACTTCAAGAGGTCGCCGTCGCCATCAAGCTGTCAGACTCTTCAACGCTAAGATTGTAGGTTGCGTCTTTGGGATGCCACTGCCTATTCTCTAATATGTGAGTCCTTTTGAAGATTGTCGACAATAGGGGAAGGTTGTCAGAAGAGGTCACCTCGTCACCGATGAGTGAGAAGAAGTCGCCAGTCGTTGGCTAGTCCACTGCTATCACTCTTGGTGGTGGGATGAGATGAGACCATGGGGTTTGAAGGGCAAAAAAGAATTTGTCTACATAGAATTGGAAGTCTTTACTTTTTGGTTGGAAGCCAATTTGATGGAATTGGGGAGATTTTACTTTTACATGGAATTGAAAAAATTTTCAACTCCATCATACCAAACAAACCTAGGCAAGACCCAATTCTAATTCCACACCTCTGTAATTTCATCATATCAAACATGCCCTTAGGCTTGATGGTTTAAAACATCAAGTATTGTTAAAAAAAAATAACCATTAAGTATTGTCAACTATGTGGCAGTGAAATTACTCTTCATAAAAGTCATTAGTTGGAGGAATTTGTTTAACTAGTTACAAAGTTTTATGGGAAAATCCTATATAAAGATGTTCGAAATAGAGAAATTGTAAATAAGGTTGATAAATTCAATAAATTTCTAATTAAGTCATTGACCTAATTTAAAATTTTAAAATGTGAGTAAAATAATTTTACCATCCTTTTCTAGTCTCCTATCTAATCTCAAAAGATTTTCATTGCTCTCTAACTTATTTCTTTCAATAAGTATTGTTAGATCTCAGGTTTTGATGACAACAAAGAATGGTATGAAAAGGAATTGAGTAATAAATAAGTTTGAATAAAGTAATAACAGGGAAAAGCATTACTTGAAGTTAGCATTGGAGTAATGAAGAAAGGCCAAGAGAAAAAGCTGAGAAACTTGATCAGAAGCAATTTTTCTAAGGCATTACTCGAGTAGGTACTCGAGTAATGAGACAAAACTTGAAGTAACCAAAGGCACCTTCTACTAACCGCCAACGTTACTCGAGTAAGTACTCGAGTAATAGTGGAAATGTTTTCAAGCTGCTCTCGGCCTGCCAATGTTACTCGAGTAGGTACTCGAGTAACCAGGTAAAAGTTTTCAAGTTCCTCTCGGCCTGCCAATGATACTCGAGTATGTACTCGAGTTACTCTGTTTCAGAAAATGTGTTGCTCTCGGCATTTTGGACCCTGCCAATGTTACTCGAGTAGCTACTCGAGTAACTCACTGAGGTAAGCAAAAACCTGAAGGTAGTACTCGAATAACTTGATCTAATTTTATTTCATTTTCATTGAGTCATTACTCTAGTATGCAAGTATTTAATGATTCATTTTAAAGTGGATTACTTGAGTATGTACTCGAGTATGCAATGTTATGATTGAAGGAAAACCTCAAGTCATTACCTGAGTAAGTGATGCACAAAAAGTAAGTATACTCGAGTATGTACTCGAGTAACAAGGTAATCAAACTTGAAGTGCTCTCGGCCTTGAAATCCTGCCAACATTACTGGAGTAAAGTATCGAGTAACCCAAAGTTTATTTGAGGTTTACTCGAGTAGGTACTCGAGTATGAATTTATTAGTGGATTACTCGAGTAGGTACCCGAGTAAACAACTATTCCCAAAGGTTTGAAATTTAGTTTATTCCATGCATTACCCGAGTAATCTTATTCTTGTGTGTTGACTTGCAGTCCATCAAAGTTTTCCCGATGATACTCGAGTAAGTACTCGAGTAAACTTAAATGAATACTCGAGTAACTACTCGAGTATGCAAGTCCAGAAACTTATAAATCATTCCAACGTTCATTTATTTGTTTCCTATATGATTAACCTTTTATTATATTAGTATTATGAGCATATCCACAGATAAACAATGAAGAGATCTTACCAAATATGGAAAGTCAAATGCAACGTTCAAATGTCACCGACTGCTACCTACCACAAACGGATGTTTTTTTCAAATACTGGAAAAGTCAATAATGACTGCGCACGCTCCAACGGACATGAAGAAAAACGTTCCAACAATCATTACCAATGTATCTATAAATATGGGAACATCCAAACAGAGAAGAACAACAAGATCACACACGAATGTATCATCAAGTTCACTACTCTGTTTTACATTATATTTGTAATTCTATACTTTAGTGATTCTTATTCACTCTGTGAGAGAGATATTTCATTCAAACTCAATATTTGTTATTGAGGTAACTTAAGGTTGTGGAACCTTGAGTTGGGATTGGATTACAACTTGTAAGGGGGAGCGAGTGTCCAGGTGAAGGAACTTGCTTGTACTGAGGTGTCAAGAACCCACTGAATCTTGGAAGTTATAGTGAAACTCTCAGAGATGCTCTGAGGACTGGACGTAGGTCAAAGTGGTTGTGACCGAACCAATATAACTCTCGATGTACACTTCGGTGATATTTCTCCTTACTCCTTACTGTTTTAATTTCACTGTCAAATTTTATATTTGCAACGAAACATTTAGTATCACCCAATTCACCCCCCTCTTGGGTGAAACGCTTGCTCTAACATTTGGTATCAGAGAATAGGTCTTCTTATTAAGGTTTAACAGCCTAAGAAGGATCCAATGGCAAGCATGGGTGAAGGAATTCTTCCCGACGGAGCATCCATCACTAGACCTCCAGGTTTCAGTGGCGAACACTTTTCTTTCTGGAAAGCGAAGTTTAAAGTATTTGTGATGGCTACTGAATATGGGCTATGGGATGTGATTGAGAGTAGAAACTATCAACCTACAAAGATTGTAGATTCTCAGAAAATTCCCAAGACGCCAGTGGAATATGATGAGAATGACAATAAACTTATCACTCTCAACAGCAAGGCAATTCTGATGTTACAAAGTGCTTTGAGGCAAAGTGAATATTTCAGAATTTGCACACTCCCAACAGTAAAGGAAATGTGGGAAGCTCTGGAAATAGCTCATGAAGGAACTTCGGGAATAAAGGAGAATCGAATCAACACCTTGGTCACTGAATTCGATCTACTTCGAATGAAATCAGGTGAGTCGATTTCTGAATTCGAACTTAGATATACTCATCTTGTTAATCAACTTGCAGCACTTGGGAAAGTCTATGATCAACATACCCAAGTACGAAAGATTTTGAATATTCTTTCTAAAGAGTGGGAGGCCAAAGTCACTGCGATAGAAGAGGCAAAAGGAGAATCAATGAGATCAGTTGCTTCTCTATTTGGAAGCCTTTCTGAATATGAAAGTAAACTAAAGTTCAAACGGGAACTGGATGACATTGGTGACAAAAGAAAGAAAGGTCTAGCACTAAAAGTAAAAGAAGAAAATCAAGATGAGGATGAGGAGTTTGATGATGATGAAATAGGCTTAATCATAAAACGATTCAGAAAGTTCTACAAGAAAGGTCAAGGCTTCAAACATTTTTAAAAAGGAGGAACTAGCAACAAAGATCATATCATTTGCTACGAATGTGGAAAACCAGGACATATCAAATCAGAATGTCCAGAACTGAATCAAAAGAGCAAAGAAAAGAGAAAAGGTAAATTACTGAGCACAAATTGACCTGGACAAATTATATAGATTGGAGCAAAACTATTCGCATGTACTTACTTAGTATTGAGAAGGAGGGCCATTTGACTGAGACGCCTCCCACGGATGACCCTAAGATAGCTTGGGCCCGCACTGATGCTCGTTTATTCTTACAAATCCAGAATTTCATTGGCAGCAAAATCCTTCCCTCGGTTAGTCACTGTAATACTATTAAGGAACTTATGGGTTGCTTGGAATTTCTGTATTCTGAAAAAGGCAATATTACTCACATTCATAATGTCTGCAAGGGATTTTATCGTGCTGAACAGTAGGGCCGCTCTTTGAAGAGCTTTTATGTGGAGTTTAAGAAAATGTATGAGGAATTGAAGATGTTGATGCCGCCTACCACTGACCTTCAGGTACAGGTTGATAATATGGAGAAATTGGTGATTATCAGCTTTCTTACTGCCCTTGACCCGGCCTATGAGACAGTTCGTTCCCAGGTTCTGTCTAGTTTTGAACTTCCTTCGCTTTAGGATGTGTACTCTCGTGTGCTACGTGCAAATAATCTCTTACACCCGATCTCTACTCCTACTGCTAGTGCGTTGGCCGGCCGTGGTCCCACTGATAACCGCCACCAGAACTTCTTGAACTTTGGACCTAGTACACCATCCTTGACCTTTGTTGATTCGCGGAACCAAGGTCCTCCACGTTTAGGCAACAATTCTCTGACTCCTAGTCCTATTATCTGCTACTATTGTAAGGAACCGGGTCATACTAAACGCTACTGTCGTAAGTTGCAAAACAAGCTGCAATGTACTGGAGCTGCTCATATGGCCCAATCCACAGATCAACCTGCCACTGTTCCATCCACTCCGAGTGCGCTTGCTACAGGTAACGGTGACTCATGCCTTGCTACTTTTTCCTCGAGGTGGATCATCGATTCTGGTGCCACTGACCACATGACAGGTAACCATCGTTTGTTCTCTACATATGCACCTTATGCCACCCCTCTTCTATCACTACTGCAAATGGTTCTGCTTCTCGTGTCCTTGGCTCTGGCACGGTTACACCTACATCCTCTATTCCTCTATTGTCAGTCCTTAATATTCTTGACCTTGCTTTTAACCTTCTGTCTCCCAACAAGCTTACTCGTCAATTGAACTGTTTTATCTCACTGTTTCCTGACCATTGTGTGATTCAGGATCTTACGACGAAGCAGATTATTGGTAGGGGTTATGAATCGGGCGGCCATTACTTTCTTGACGATCAGGTGCCGCATTCCGTTGCTTGCTCTGGGGTTCCTCTCCTTTTGATGTTCATTGTCGTTTAGGTCATGTGTCCTTTTCATCTTTGAAGAGGTTGTATCCTCAATTTCATCATTTGTTATCCTTAGAGTGTGAGTCGTGTTAGTTTGCCAAACACCACCGTGTTCACCTGGCACCTCGCGTCAATAAACGGGCTGCGTCCCCTTTTGATTTGGTTCATTCTGATGTTTGGGGTCCTTGTCCTGTTGTGTCCATGTCTGGTTTTAAGTACTTTGTCACTTTCATTGATGATTTTTCTCGAACCACCTGGGTTTATTTAATGAAAAGTCATTCTGAGTTGTTTTCTCACTTTTGCCATTTTTGTGTTGAGATCAAAACTCAATTTGGTGTCTCTGTGAAAACCTTACGCAGTGATAATACTAAAGAGTATTTTTCTACCCATTTTCACGACTATATGCTTACCCATGGCATGCTTCATCAGTCCTCGTGTGCCGATACACCTGCTCAGAATGGTATTGCCGAAAGAAAAAATCGGCATTTATTAGAAGTTTCCCGTGCTATAATGTTTCAAATGCATGTTCCTAAATCCTTTTGGGCTGATGCTGTATCCACCACCTGCTTTCTTATTAATCGTATGTCATCTCTTGTTCTCAATGGCGATGTTCCATACACCACTTTGTTTCCTTCCAAACCATTATTTCCCATTGATCCTAAAATTTTTGGGTGTGTCTGTTTTGTTCGAGACATTCATCCCGGTCTCACTAAACTTGATCCAAAATCTTTCAAGTATGTCTTCCTTGGTTATTCTAGGGTTCATAAGGGCTATCAGTGCTACTCTCCGAACCTTCGGCGTTATCTTGTGTCTACAGATGTCACTTTCCATGAATCCACTTCGTTCTTCTCTGTCCCTGCTCTGCCTTCCTCTTCTGCCCCTAATCCAGATCTTGATCATATCTTAGTGTATGAGGTTCGTTCCCCACCAGTGCAAGCTTCTATGCTGGCCCCTGCTCCACCTCCTATCCACCATGTTTATCAAAGACGTCTTAAGGAAAGTAATGTTGCTGCTCGGCTTCCTGACCTACCCATGTCCGCCTTGGCACCTGATCCGCACTTAGCCCCCTCGCCTTCCCCTGCCCCTGACCCTGAACCGGTGCCTGAACTAGTGCCTGAACTAGTGCCTAAACACGTGCCTGCTAATCTCGGTCCTACTGTCCCTTTTGCTGACCTGCCCATTGCCCTCCACAAAGGTAAACGCACTTGTACGTACCCTATTTCCTCGTTTGTTTCCTATCATCACCTGCCACCCACATCCGGTTCCTTCATAGCCTCCGTAGACTCTATTCCCCTTCCCACCCATCTCTCCCAAACCGTCTCAACTTAATTTAAACTAAACTAATTAAGGCAATTCATATTCAAGACAATGTATCATTGTGATTTTTTTTACCAAGCAACCCATGCCAAGTTCAAAGCTTCCAACTAAACAATTTTCAAGCCTCCACAATTTTTAGATAAGTATTATTCATCCCATCACAAGAAATGAGCTCTCTTAGAAATGCTCTCCTAGAAAAAAAGTGTCATACCTATTTTATGGCATAATTGATGTTGTATTATATTGTACCTCATCAATATTCCAGAACCATACACGCATTTGAGGCAAAACTCTGACATATTTTTGTAATTTAGTTGACTTTTGAATAATGTTAAACTAGACTAACCTAAGCCAAACCAAATTCATTCCTAAGTATCATTGTCATTTTTTTAACTCATGTCTATATATATACATCACCGTGTTGAAGTCTGCTGACAAAAAAAAACAAGTATGCAATAATGACAGTCCATTTCCATATCAAGCAAATTAGAAGCAGATTAAAAGTATGCATATACAAGTTACTCTGTTTTTCCATTTTCATAATCTGATTTAAATTAACAGTTACAAGCATTTGTTCAATCATTTGTATCCAAAGTTGTGGGAGTGAGAGACAAACCTGTGGACGACGGAAATGGAGATGACTCACAGTAGTGCCACCAACTAGGAAGACGATAGTTGTGAAAGGGAGACACAAATGATGGTGCTCTCGTCAAAGAAGAGAGAGGGAAAAATAGAAATATGATTATGAGAAAGAGGAAGGCAGATAGGGAAGGAAGCACGGGAAAGGGAGTTGCAGCAACGAACTGAGAAAGAGGAAGGAAGACGGGAAAGGAAGCAAGGGAAAGGGGAAAGAGGAAGACAGCTTGGAACGAAGCTCACGAGGGAAGACGGAATGAAGCTTGGGGAAGGAAAATAAAGTTGCTGGCCTGCTGCTGATGGGATGGGTGTCTGATGACAGGCTTTTCCGCATACCCAGTTTGACTGGGGACGTCTAAAGTGGTTCAAATTTTTTTTTTTTTAAATTCAACCAGTGCCAATATTTCCCGCTTAATATTGAACTTTGGGCGTCCCTAATTTAAAAAGGGACGTCCTTTAGGGTCGTTAAATATCTAGTTTGTAGTAGTGCCATTGCAGACATGGAATTCTTATCATTTTTAGGTTGAGGAGTTGATATGCTGAATCTTCATGATTATATTGGTATTACGTTGGTTTGATTATCTGGACGTGGTCATGTTTTAAATAGATTTTGTTAACATTACCATTCTAGCATAAAGTTCGTTGTCACATTGCTGTGTTTCCTGATGTTTGAATGTGCATTTTGAATTTGCACATGTAGAAAAAAAGGTGCAAATTTTTCTTTGGTGAGGTTGTGGTTATGTGAGGTGTGAATGTGTATCAGTAGGTTGCATGTAATTTTGTAGTCTCTACCCTCAACAATTATTAACCATGTCAGATATGTCTCAAAACTTTTGACGGCTTTTTATATGAAATCGTGGCGAGTACTTGTTTACAATATGCTACTATGCCATCTATAACAACTGAAGTTTGATTTATTCTTATTATTTGTTTTAACTGCCACTTGTAGGATGTTTGATTTTCGGTCATTCATTCCTCTGCATATTTTCCTCCTGAAGATTTCTAACTAGGAGCAGGATAAATTTGAGTTTAATTTCATATTACGTTTACATTTGAAATTAGATTGTTGAGGCCGGTGCTTGCGTTGGAATTAGGACTTTGGTAATAATTGTCAAGTTAAATGATGGCTCTTCCATTCTCATAGATTTTGACAATATCTGAAGTTTAACTCGAAATTTTAAATTCTTTTTTTTCTTTCTTTATCACAAATATACTTGTAGTGTTTTCACTCCTAAGAGCCTGTTTAGATTAACAGTGGAAATTGTTTTTCTAACGTGATTTAAGGTATACGAGATAAATGTGTGAGAGGAGTTTTGTTTCGTCTTGTGTGAACGTGCTTTTTAAACGACAACTCAAACAGGCTCTAAGTCATGACGGCGCTTTCATTAATTATAATGTTTTGATAACTGAGGACTCGCTTGTTTATGTTGGTCCTGCACATGATGAACCATTAGCATCTTCCTCAAAACTTGTGTTGTCATTCTAACTTTGTGTGCTTTATGCTATCATACTTTATAACCTTATCAGGATTTAAATCTAACACTTCACATTGTAGAGTTATTGCTTGAAACATATGATAATATTGAGATAATCCACCTTTCTAGTTTTGACTTCATAAATATATATCAATTCTTCTTGTAAATTATTAAAATTATAATAACTCAAGTAACAAGAAAGTGTGAGAAAAATTTATAAGGATAAAGAGGTAATTGCATATTTTGGAATCTCTATCACTTAGGTTTTTTGAGACTTGTTAATTCCTGAAAGATTTAATGAGACTTTTCAGTTATTATTTATGAAAAATAGTTGAACTTTACTGTGACTTTCCCTTTTCTTGAAGTGCAAGGAATAAAATCCTAAGTTCACATAACAACGTTGTAGGACAAATATTTACCCTACACCCTAAACCTTTTTTTCCTCTGTTGTCAATAAACCAAGTTCAATTAACAACGTCAATGCCATGTAGGACTAGTTTTAACGGAGTCATGTTTTTTAAATAAAAAATAAGGATAAATGGAGGTAATTGATAAAAGTATAAGGACAGATCATGATGAGTTAAAGTATAACGACCGAGTTACAAACTCAGAGAAACTATAATGACCAAATTAAATTATTAATTTCTCCTTTTTAAGAAAGAATGTCTATATTTTCCTTTATCTATGATTCAATCATTTCGGCTCTATTTACTCCTCCCCATCTACTATTTGTAGTTTACTATCAATTTTCAATAGTTGACATTTTATATATTATAACAATATCATTATAAAATTACACAAACATATATATACATATATATTTAGCCTATAAAGACATAGTCCATAACTGCAAGCCGCAGAGGATAAAATAATTGTAAAATATTTTTATAAATATCTTGCCGTGTTGTTGTATTCATACTCCCTCCAATCCTAATTATAAGATAAAGTTGACTTTTTTGAAGAAATTAAGGAAACTAATTAAATTACGTTTGAGTATTTTTATTTTTATTTTTTTCTCTAAAATAATTAGTTTGACTAATAAAATAATATATAATCTAAGGATACATAACATATAATATGATTAAGTAACTTATTTAATTTTTTTAATCTCTCCAAAAAAAAAGTCAACTTTATCTTACTATTAATTTTATCCTGACAAATTTTTTTGACCGTATATACATGTGTGTATTTTTATTACTTAATATTATAATAATATTGTTATAATGTATTAAATCATACCTACTGGAAGCTGATCCTATGCTATGAAATAGTAAATGGAGAAGAAACGAAGATGTTTCTCCCCTTTTAGCCAACAACATGGTGTCTTCTAATATATATATATATATATATATATATATTTGTTAAGCCTAACTTAATTTATTGACAATTAATGGCCAGTAAATTTTAGTAATTAAGAACAAATTGAGAACAAAAACAAAAGATAAGAGGAAAAACAAGTGAATTAAAATTGGGAGAATTGTGAAAAAAGACCTCACTGGCAAATTAATTGTCAAATGGGACCTGGGAAGATCATCTGCATATGGGGGGAGATATTGTGTACATGGGGGAAAATCTTGTGCATACAGAGGAAAATATTTTGCACACGCATAGGGAAAAATATTGCACACAGGGAAAATCGTCTGCACACAGGGGAAGATTTTCTGCACACCCGAAAGATCGTTTGCACACCGGAGTTCCATTTGGCAATTAAGTTCCCACTGAAATATTTTTTCACAATCCTCCCATTAAAATTCTTATCCAAATATTATTTTCATAAAAAACAGAAAAAGAAAATAATTTTTTAATAAAATAGGAATTGTATATGCTCCAAATTGTTTCGTCCCTGCAATGCATACTACCCTTCTTTTCGGAGAATTTCATAGGAGTCCTATAAAGTTACTTAATTTTCAGCAAGACCTAATAAAGTACTGCTAAAAATTTAGTTTAACAAATATTGGTGTCCATGCATTACACGAGAGGGTTCATGTTTATGTAATGTGTCATTTAAGTTATATGAAGTCGCCTATCAGTGTTGATACTTGTATATGCTTTTTTTTAAAATTTTGCTCACTTATATTTTTCTAAGAGCATAAAATGTTAATAGAGAAAGTGTTGGCCAAAAAAAAAAAGGATAACAGAGAAAGTGAATTTTATAAAGATTTTGACATTCTTTGAATTTAAATTAATATTTTTGCACTCAAGTTCAAAAACCTATAATGAATCACAATGCACAAATATAATCCAAACAAAGTAGAATCAAATTAGAAATATAAAAAAAGAAATTAGAAAATAATCATTAATAAATTTTATTTATTGATTAATGGATTCAAATTGAATTCCTAGTGTTTATTATCAAACTGAATCCCTCAGTATTTATTATGTTTTTCAGCAAAAAAAAAAAAAAAAGTCATCAATAAATTATTTTTATTGATTAATATGGAGATAAAAAATTAATTATAAAGGAATATAACAAAATAAACTTAGAAAATAATCATCAATAAATTATATTTATTAATTAATAGATCCAAAATAAATTCCCTGGTATTCATAATGTTTTTTGCAAAAAAAATATAATTCTAAATTATGGTAACCCCTTGGTTTATGGAATTAAAACAAAATTCAATTATGAAGAAATATAAAATGATGTTACTTAGCAGAATTAATAGTATTACTTAAAAACAAAACATAATTTAACCGTATTACTAGTTTACTACAATATTATAGAATATATAGATTATAGATATTAGAGGAGAAAAGTAAAATTATACTAATTGATACTCCCTCCATTCCATTTTCATAAGAAGCAACTATCCCTTATTTCTATTTATAAGAAACATTAAAATGTTGTCTCAATTTTTTGTGCTTAATTTCTCATTTTGTTCCCATTTAATTACTCGTATTAAGTATATAAGTATCTAACTTTCTTTTTTTTTCTTTTGCCAACAAAGGAATAAGTAGTATTGAATTTAACTAAGCTACAAAGTCTCATAGGTTGAATTAAAACAAACAACACCAATAGAACGGGATATTAAACACTTTAAGCTAGCTAACAAGGTAAAAGGGCAAGAATTTAAATGTGTTAGATCTCATGTTTTGATGATAACAAAAGAATGGTTTGAAAAGGAAATGTTTAATAATCAAGCTTGAACTAAGTAATGACAGGAATAAGCTTTGCTTGATGTAAGCATGGAAGTATTGAAGATTAGCCAAGAGAAAATGATGAGGAACTTGATCAGAAGTGCAGTTTCTAAGGCATTACTCGAGGCGCTACTCGAGTAATGATCCAAAACTTGAGGTAACCAAGGAAAACTTCCAGTAACCTGCCACCATTACTCGAGGAGCTACTCGAGTAACCAGGTAAAATTTGAAGGTTGCTCTCGGCCTGCTAATGTTACTCGAGGAGCTACTCGAGTACTCAAGTGAAAACTTCCAGTGGCCATCAAGTTTTCCAAATGATACTCGAGGAGCTACTCGAGTACCGGTGTTTCCTAAAATATGTACCTCTCGGCATTTTGTACCACTGCTAATGTTACTCGAGGAGCTACTCGAGTAACCGGGTCAGAAACTTCCAGTCAGCCTTCAAGTTTTCCATAATACTCGAGGAGCTACTCGAGTAACCGTGTATTTGAAAATGTGTAACTCTCGGCACTTTGTACCACTGCCAATGTTACTCGAGGAGGTACTCGAGTAACAGCCTGAGGTAAGTTAAAACTTGAGGTTGGTATCCGATTAACTTGAATTGTTTATTTCGTCTTCCTCGAGTGCTTACTCGAGTATCTAAGTTTCTAATGTTTTATCTTAAGTGGATTCCTCGAGTATGTACCCCAGTAAGCACAAATATTTTCAAAGGAAACTTCAAGTCACGACCAGGGTAAGTTATGTTCAAATGTCTCAGTTACTCGAGGTGCTACCCGAGTAACTTATGCAAGATTGAGTGTATTACTCGAGGAGCTACTCGAGTAATGAGGTAAGTGCTCTCGGCATTTTGATCCTGCCAACATTATTGGAGTAGAGCATCGAGTAATCAAAAGTTTTTCAAAGGATTACTCGAGGTGTTACCCGAGTAACTCATAAAGTTGTGAGTGCATTACTCGAGTAGCTACCCGAGTAAATAACTATTCCAAAGGTTTGAAATTTAGTTTACTCCATGCACTACCCGAGTAATCTTATACTTGTTCATTAACTTGCAGTTGGTAAATGATTTCCCGATGTTACTCGAGGAGCTACTCGAGTAAACTTCAAGGGTTACTCGAGGAGCTACTCGAGTAAGCATACCCAGAAATTTAGAAATCATTCAAACGTTCATTGATTTGTTTCCTATATGATTAACCTTTCATTGTATTAGTATTCTTAGTCTATTTACAGATAAACAATGAAGGAATCACTTCAAGAAATAAAAGTCAAATCAAACGTTCAAATGCCAACCACCGCCAACGGATATTTTTCAAAAACTTGAAAAGTCAACAGTGGCTGCGCACTCACCAACGGACGAAAGGAAAACGTTCCAACGGTCATCACCATCATATCTATATATATGGGAACCTTCAAACAGAGAAGAACAACTAAGCATCCACACAAACGATTCATTAAGTTCATTGCTCTGTTTTCACGTTGAAATTGTATTCATATGCTTCAGTGATTATCACTTACTCTTTGAGAGAGATATTTCATTCAAACTCAATATTTGTTATTGAGATAACTTAAGGTTGTGGAACCTTGAGTTGGGATTGGATTACAACCTGTAAGGGGGAGCGAGTGTCCAGGTGTGAAGGAACTTGCTTGTACTGTGGTGCCAAGAACCCACTGAATCTTGGAAGTTATAGTGAAACTCTCAGAGAAGCTCTGAGGACTGGACGTAGGTCAAAGTGGTTGTGACCGAACCAGTATAACTCCCGGTGTACACTTCGGTGATATTTCTCCTTACTCATTACTGTTTTAATTCTTTTGTCAAAGTTTTATATTTTCGAAAGAAATTTCAGTATCACCCAATTCACCCCCCCTCTTGGGTGAAACGCTTGATCTTACATTTGGTATCAGAGCGTAGGTCTTCTTGTTAAGGTATAACAACCTAAGAAGGATCCAATGGCAAGCATGGGTGAAGGAATTCTTCCCGACGGAGCATCCATCACTAGACCTCCCGGTTTCAATGGAGAACACTTTTCTTTCTGGAAAGCTAAATTCAGAGTGTTCGTGATGGCTACTGAATATGGGCTATGGGATGTAATCGAGAGTGGAAACTATCAACCTACAAAGACTGTAGATTCTCAGAAAATTCCAAAGACGCCAGCGGAATATGATGAGAATGACAAGAAACTTATCACTCTCAATAGCAAGGCAATTCTGATGTTACAAAGCTCCTTGAGTCAAAATGAATACTTCAGAATCTGCACACTCCCAACAGCAAAGGAAATGTGGGAAGCTCTGGAAATAGCTCATGAAGGAACTTCGGGAATAAAGGAGAATCGAATCAACACCTTGATCACAGAATTCGATCTACTTCGAATGAAAACAGGTGAGTCAATTTCTGAATTCGAACTTAGATATACTCATCTTGTTAATCAGCTTGCAGCACTTGGAAAAGTATATGATCAAAATATCCAAGTACGAAAGATTTTGAATATTCTTTCTAAAGAGTGGGAGGCCAAAGTCACTGCGATAGAAGAGGCAAAAGGAGAATCAATGAGATCAGTTGCTTCTCTATTTGGAAGCCTTTCTGAATATGAAAGCAAGTTAAAGTTCAAACGGGAACTAGACGACATCAGTGACAAAAGAAAGAAAGGTCTAGCTCTAAAACAAAAGAAGAAAATCAAGATGAAGTTGAGGAGTTTGATGATGATGAAATGGGCTTAATCATAAAACGATTCAGAAAGTTCTACAAGAAAGGTCAAGGCTACAAACACTTTCAAAAAGGAGGAACTAGCAACAAAGACCATATCATTTGTTATGAATGTGGTAAACCAGGACATATCAAATCAGAATGTCCAGAGCTCAATCAAAAGAGCAAAGAAAAGAGAAAAGGCAAATTCTTTAACAAAAAGAAGGCCTTTGTATCTGCTATATGGGGAGATAGTTCCTCAGACGAAGAAAGTGATGAGGAAGAAGTAGCCAACATTTGTCTTGTTGCTCAAGAAGAGACAGAAGAAGAGGTAAATGATTCTGACCCTACCTATGATGAATTATTATCTGAATATAATGCTTTACATTCTGAATTCATCAAAGTAGTTAAAGAACTAATTGTTTTCAAAAAGAAAAACAAAGCTCTTGAAATTGAACTTAAAGAAAGTTCAGAAAAGAATTGTGAAAATTGTTCTTCTTTGAAAGAGAAAAACAATGATCTCACAAAAACTCTTGAAAAGTTTACCAAAGGAAGTGAGATGCTAAGTGTGATTTTAAAAGAACAACGATTTGTAAATGACCGATCTGGTATTGGATATGATCCAAAATCAGATAAAAGGAAAGGTAGAAAGAAAGCAGGAGGTAAGTCATATTTGAATTATTTCCAGCATTCTGTACATATATCAAATCCTTTTGCTTTTTGTAATTACTGTAATAGAAAAGGTCATTATACCTCCTCATGCATTCATAAAAAGAAAGGAAACATAGGAACCTACAAATGGGTACCTAAAGGCACATATATTCAGAAAATCATTTATACTAACCCAAAAGGACCCAAAAAGAAGTGGGTACCTAAAACTTAGTCATTTGATTGCAGGTATGTCTTAAAGCATCCAAAAATAACAAATGGTTCATAGACAGTGGATGCTCTAGACATATGACCGGAGATTTCGAAAGTTTTACCACATTACAACCCTAAGGAAGGTGGAAAGGTAAAATTTGGAGGAAATCAATCCGGAAAAATAGCAGGAATTGGTGAAATCAAAAATGACAAAGGCATACAAATCAAAGATGTATATTACGTTGAAGGCTTGTGTCATAATTTGCTGAGCGTAAGTCAAAGTGCAGATAAAGACAACTGGATAATATTTGATTCAGAGGAATGTCTAATTATCAACAAGAATGACTTACAGCTTGATAAGAAAAATATCAAGGCTAAGCTCAGAGCAAAAAGGGAAGGTAACTGCTATACTCTAGATATTAGTAGAAATGAATCTGAAAATTGTTTTCTGAGTAATACCGATGAAAGTTGGTTATGGCATAAGAGATTGGCTCATGTCAATATGCATCAACTAGGTAAACTACTCAAAAAGGATTTAGTTCTTGGATTACCCAAAGTAAATTTCAAAAACGATTTGATTTGTGACGCATGTCAAAAGGGTAAACAAACTAAATCATCTTTCAAATTGAAAAATGAGATTTCAACAAATAGACCATTACAATTATTGCATATGGATTTAGTTGGTCCAGCAAGAGTAAAGAGTCTTGGTGGCAACTTGTATTCATTGGTCATTGTTGATGATTTTTCTAGATTTACATGGGTTATTTTTCTATCATCAAAAGATGAAACCTTTGAAGAATTTATTGTTTTTGCCAAGAAAGTGTAAAATGAGAAAGGTATGTCTATTGCAGGTATTAGGACTGATCATGGTGGAGAATTTGAGAATCAAGCCTTTGAAGAATATTGTGATACTAATGGCATTGATCACAACTTCTCTGCTCCAAGGACGCCTCAACAAAATGGAGTTGTGGAACGCAAGAATAGAGTACTTACTGAAATGGCTAGAACAATGTTAAATGAAAAGAACATGTCTCAAGTTTTCTGGGCTGATGCTATGAGTACAGCATGCTATATTTCAAATAGAGCCTACATCAGAACGAAACTTGGAAAGACACCATATGAGCTATACAAAGGAAGGAAGCCAAACATTGGTCATCTACACATCTTCGGTTGTAAGTGTTTCATTCATAATAATGGTAAAGATAACTTAGGAAAATTTGATTCTAAAACTGATGAAGGAATTTTCTTAGGATATTCTAACCGAAGTAAAGCATATAGAATTTTCAATAAAAGAACTTGTGTTGTTGAAGAATCAATTCATGTTGTATTTGATGAATTTGAAACCTCTGACAAAACCATTGATGAAGAACAGGAAGTTGTTTTAAATCAAGAAAATGGTCAATCTATCTCTAAGTCTCTTATTCCAGAGGTTGATGAAACTAAGGATGAAGAGCAATCCCTAGGTCAACCTAAAGCCTGGAAATACAATAGAAGTCATCCCTTAGATCAAGTCATAGGAGATGTGAATGAAGGGATCAAAACCAGAAATAGAGTTTTCAATGAAGTAAGTTTTTCTGCATTTATTTCTGAGATTGAACCTTCTAACATTGATGAAGCCCTATCAGACAATGATTGGGTCATAGCAATGCAAGAAGAATTAAATCAATTTGAAAGGAATCAAGTCTGGGATTTGGTGCCCCGACCCAAAGATCATACGATCATTGGTACTAAATGGGTATTCAAAAACAAACTTGATGAATCTGCAATTATTGTCAGAAACAAGGCAAGATTGGTGGCCAAAGGCTATAATCAGGAAGAAGGAATTGATTATGAGGAAACGTATGCTCCAGTGGCTAGATTGGAAGCTATACGTGTACTCTTAGCCTTTGCATGCATCAAAGGATTCAAACTCTATCAAATGGATGTTAAGAGTGCCTTTCTAAATGGTTACATCATGGAAGAAGTGTATGTGGAACAACCTCCTGGTTTTGAAGATGTCACTAAACCGGACCATGTTTTCAAACTTAAAAAGGCTTTGTATGGTTTAAAACAAGCTCCTAGAGCCTGGTATGAAAGGCTTAGTAAGTTTCTCATCGATCAAGGTTTTGTACGAGGAAAAGTTGATACAACATTATTTATAAATCGAAAACGTGATGATATTTTAATTGTACAAATATATGTTGATGATATTGTTTTCGGTGCTACTAATGAATCTCTGTGTAAGGAATTTTCTGAGATTATGCAGGGAGAGTTTGAGATGTCAATGATGGGAGAATTGAATTTCTTTCTTGGTTTGCAAATCAAACAAAGAAAGAATGGGATCTTCATATCTCAAACAAAGTATTTAAAAGAGCTATTGAAGAAGTATGGAATGGATGAAGCAAATGGCTCAGATACGCCTATGAGCTCAACAACGTTGCTTGATGCTGATGTCAAAGGGAAAGACTACAATATCACAAAATATAGAGGAATGATTGGATCATTACTCTATCTCACAGCAAGTAGACCAGACATCCAATTTAGTGTTGGCATATGTGCAAGATATCAATCGGCACCAAAGGAATCACATGCTGAAACTGTCAAACGAATCTTTAGATACCTTGCTGACACACCAGAATTGGGTCTGTGGTATCCCAAAGGAAGAAGTGAGTATCTAATTGCATATTCGGACTCTGATCATGGAGGATATAAGACAGACAGAAAGAGCACCAGTGGACAAGGACAATTCCTTGGAGGATCTCTTGTCTCGTGGTTCAGCAAGAAACAAAATACAGTGTCTCTTTCGTCAACGGAAGCCGAATATGTTGCAGTCTCAAGTTGTTGTGCACAAGTGATATGGTTAAAACAACAACTACAAGATCTTGGTATTTATCTCAAAGAGATACCAATCTATTGTGACAACACTAGTACGATAAGCTTGGCAAAGAATCCAGTTCAACACTCTAGAACCAAGCATATCGATGTCAGACATCACTTCATCAGAGATCATGTCCAAAAGAAAGATGTGAAAGTGATATTCATTCCTACTCATCTTCAATTAGCCGATATCTTCACAAAACCCCTTGCAAAAGATCAATTTCTATACATTAGAAGAGAATTGGGAATGGTAAATCCCAATGAGTTATAAGTAATTTCAGCATTTCATAATATTAGATGAAGTCATTTAATAATGTTTTGATAATTACTAACTTAAGCATCGGAGTATATAGAAATTTGTTTTGCAGGAAGAAAGAAACTCTGTTTTGAGAAACAAAAACAGAGGTGATCAGAGGACACCATTACTGGAGTACCAACTTGAAGTAATGGGTGACAGAAAAGATTTACCCGAGGAGTAACTTGAGGTAAAGTGGCAGTTTACTCGAGTATGTACTCGAGTAATGGCCCCCAAAACTGGAAGTAATGGATCAAGTAACTTAATATTTAAATCTAACGGTTCAGTTTTGAGGAAATGAAAGGTCAGAAGTTCAAAAGACAGGTTACCCGAGGCAAGCCTCGAGTAAACTTGAAGATTACTCGAGGAAGGCCTCGAGTAAAGTCGGAGTCCAGATTCTCAAATTGATAAAGAATGATGCAAATCTGATCAACATGAGTTATAAATGATCGAGGGAACATCTATGGATAATTACTATATTATTCATACAAGGTACGCAATTTAAATGAATTATTTTGAATTTTTCCTGTATGAACACCCGAGGAAGGCCTCGAGTAACGTTGAATGTTACTCGAGTAAGGCCTCGAGTAAAGTCAGGATTTAGGTCTTTATCTTGCGCAAACTTGGTCATTTCCACAAAATCTCCTCGAGTAAATCACTATACACCCTTTCAAAAACTTTTCCCAATCGATTCCTTGCCTCATTTCCGTCAAAACCCAACTGGTTTCAAGTCCAAAAACTTCCTATTTTGTTCAAAATCCCTCTGACCTAAACTTGCGACAGTTACCTTATTTTTTTGAAAATCTCAGTTTCTCAATTCTTCAGGAAGATGAGAACCAAAAATATTACTCCCTTAGATTCCTCTGAATCCGAGCAACACTCTGATCCTCCTTCATCTCATCCCAAGGGAAAAAGAAGAAAATTGACCCCAAGACCAAAAGCCAAAATTCCTCTTCAACCTCAACCTCAACCAAAGGCCAAAGGGGTGGTAATCAAAGAGCCTATTGTGACTAGGGCTCAGTCTAAAAAGAGCACATCCACTGGAAGAAGCAAAGGTGTCAAAACTCCCTCACCTTCACACTCAGACTCATCCACACCCTCTTTTACTCCAAAAATTCCCAAGAAGCCAAAATATGACAAAAATGTGGCTAAGGCAATGGCTGGGATCATTGACCAATTGGAGAAGGGTCAATCATCAAAGAAATCCAAGATTCCAGAGGCAGAGATCACTACCCCTCCCAAAGGATTCAATGTGGGGAAATTGGTGGAGTCCCCCAAGTATCTGACACAGTTCTCCAGAAGGAAAGTGTGTAAAACACACTACGTTGATCTGAAGCTTCTTCAAGAGGTAGTGAAGTTTGACCTTAGTCCTTATCTTAATCCATTTATGTCTTGGTTGTCTGTGAGATTGCCTTTTTGCACAAAGGTAATCACCCATTTTTACTGTAACCTAGAAATCACTGATGAGCCTGACCGAACCTCAGTTGAGGAAGAAATGACTACCACAGTGAGAGGACAGAAAATCCTTATATCTCCCTCTAGGATCAATTTATGGTTAGGAATTGAGAATCCCCCGGATGATATCTATTCTGAGCTTGAGCCAAACCAAATATTCACTATCCTTAAGCCCGGTGAGTTAGTTGGCCCCTTAAACTTTAAACCGAGTGATATGTGTGATCATCACAGGGTCCTATGGTACATCTACTCTAGGTCCCTAGTAAACAAAGCCAACAACTATACCCACTTTTCGGATAGGGACTATAGATGGTTTGCTTCACTCCTCTTGAAAGAAGAAAAGGATCTGGGAGAGTATATATTCTCAGAGATGAAGAGGTATAAGGTGGATGGGAAAGGGACTACTCCAATGCCATATCCCCAAATTGTGTCTCTTATCCTAAAAGAGAACAAAATATGGTACTTGGATAGCAAAGAGCCAATTGAGAGGTTGTCTCCGGTCGGAAGGAACCAGATTGGTAAACTAAACATAGACATTCCTCTCAAAGGCCCACTGGAGTCTGGGTCCAAGAAGAAGAGAAAGGCTACTGAGGCTGAAACCAGTAGAATGGATGACACTCAGTCATCGGCTCCAGCTGCTACCACATCCTCACCATCTTTCCTGAATGCCACTCTCCAGCACTTCATGGAGAACATTCTCAGAGGCTTCCATGTGGACATAGCCAATACTAATGCTGAATTGATTACCAATACCAACTTCAAGATGGGTGAACTAGTTGAGAAAATTGACAAAAGGCATGAGGAGTTGGTTGAGAGAATGGATAGGAAACATGAGGAGTTGCTTGAAGAGCAACGTGCCCAGGGAGAGACCTTGAGACTGATACTGGCACGCTTGGACTCATTGGGTCCCGGACCTTCTGCCGGTCCATCCTCATCTACACCACCACCTCCAGAGAACCCTCCTACTGATATTCCTATTCCAGAGGCTGAACCCTTTACCCCTTTAGTTTCTGATCCACTTGAGCCCCAAGGAAAAGATATCTTATTCACAGTGGATGATCCTGAAACCCATGAGACTACACATATTACCATTGGTGATTCACCTCAAAAGCCACAATCTGAGACCACTCCCAAACCTATTCCCTCTCCTACCCAAACAGAGGTAGTGTCATCTTCTTCTTCTGAGCATCTCACTCCAACTTTTGACACAACTCCAGAAGCTGAGACTCAGATCACCCCGGAAGGAGAAACCTCAACTATGGTTGTCTTCCAACCTTCTCCTCTCCTGCCTAGAGATGACATCCATATTCCTCCACTTAATCTGCCTGATCCTGTACCTTCTAGCTCATTTGACTCTTTGGACTCAGATGATTCTATGGTCTTTCCTGTAACACCCATCTCCATGGCGAAGCCTCCTAGCCCTCCTCTTGATTGATGAAGCCAAAAAGGGGGAGAAGAACTTGAGAGTGATTTTGTGGATTTGTCTTTGCTTTTCATGGGTATAGGGTGTACATGGGACTTTAGGGAGCTTTTTGAATTCAGTATGAACTTATTTTGTAATTTGAAATTTAAGTTCAATGCAAGTATGTTTAAATTATGCTTCATTTGATTTCATTTAAGTTTGTGAATTATGATACATGCTTGGACTAATGAAGTTGTCAACTTAATAAGAAATAATTAATTAAGAATCCACTTTGAAAAACCATGTTTCAAAATCACCAAGTTTTGTCATCATCAAAAAGGGGGAGAATGTTAGATCTCATGTTTTGATGATAACAAAAGAATGGTTTGAAAAGGAAATGTTTAATAATCAAGCTTGAACTAAGTAATGACAGGAATAAGCTTTGCTTGATGTAAGCATGGAAGTATTGAAGATTAGCCAAGAGAAAATGATGAGGAACTTGATCAGAAGTGCAGTTTCTAAGGCATTACTCGAGGCGCTACTCGAGTAATGATCCAAAACTTGAGGTAACCAAGGAAAACTTCCAGTAACCTGCCACCATTACTCGAGGAGCTACTCGAGTAACCAGGTAAAATTTGAAGGTTGCTCTCGGCCTGCTAATGTTACTCGAGGAGCTACTCGAGTACTCAAGTGAAAACTTCCAGTGGCCATCAAGTTTTCCAAATGATACTCGAGGAGCTACTCGAGTACCGGTGTTTCCTAAAATATGTACCTCTCGGCATTTTGTACCACTGCTAATGTTACTCGAGGAGCTACTCGAGTAACCGGGTCAGAAACTTCCAGTCAGCCTTCAAGTTTTCCATAATACTCGAGGAGCTACTCGAGTAACCGTGTATTTGAAAATGTGTAACTCTCGGCACTTTGTACCACTGCCAATGTTACTCGAGGAGGTACTCGAGTAACAGCCTGAGGTAAGTTAAAACTTGAGGTTGGTATCCGATTAACTTGAATTGTTTATTTCGTCTTCCTCGAGTGCTTACTCGAGTATCTAAGTTTCTAATGTTTTATCTTAAGTGGATTCCTCGAGTATGTACCCCAGTAAGCACAAATATTTTCAAAGGAAACTTCAAGTCACGACCAGGGTAAGTTATGTTCAAATGTCTCAGTTACTCGAGGTGCTACCCGAGTAACTTATGCAAGATTGAGTGTATTACTCGAGGAGCTACTCGAGTAATGAGGTAAGTGCTCTCGGCATTTTGATCCTGCCAACATTATTGGAGTAGAGCATCGAGTAATCAAAAGTTTTTCAAAGGATTACTCGAGGTGTTACCCGAGTAACTCATAAAGTTGTGAGTGCATTACTCGAGTAGCTACCCGAGTAAATAACTATTCCAAAGGTTTGAAATTTAGTTTACTCCATGCACTACCCGAGTAATCTTATACTTGTTCATTAACTTGCAGTTGGTAAATGATTTCCCGATGTTACTCGAGGAGCTACTCGAGTAAACTTCAAGGGTTACTCGAGGAGCTACTCGAGTAAGCATACCCAGAAATTTAGAAATCATTCAAACGTTCATTGATTTGTTTCCTATATGATTAACCTTTCATTGTATTAGTATTCTTAGTCTATTTACAGATAAACAATGAAGGAATCACTTCAAGAAATAAAAGTCAAATCAAACGTTCAAATGCCAACCACCGCCAACGGATATTTTTCAAAAACTTGAAAAGTCAACAGTGGCTGCGCACTCACCAACGGACGAAAGGAAAACGTTCCAACGGTCATCACCATCATATCTATATATATGGGAACCTTCAAACAGAGAAGAACAACTAAGCATCCACACAAACGATTCATTAAGTTCATTGCTCTGTTTTCACGTTGAAATTGTATTCATATGCTTCAGTGATTATCACTTACTCTTTGAGAGAGATATTTCATTCAAACTCAATATTTGTTATTGAGATAACTTAAGGTTGTGGAACCTTGAGTTGGGATTGGATTACAACCTGTAAGGGGGAGCGAGTGTCCAGGTGTGAAGGAACTTGCTTGTACTGTGGTGCCAAGAACCCACTGAATCTTGGAAGTTATAGTGAAACTCTCAGAGAAGCTCTGAGGACTGGACGTAGGTCAAAGTGGTTGTGACCGAACCAGTATAACTCCCGGTGTACACTTCGGTGATATTTCTCCTTACTCATTACTGTTTTAATTCTTTTGTCAAAGTTTTATATTTTCGAAAGAAATTTCAGTATCACCCAATTCACCCCCCCTCTTGGGTGAAACGCTTGATCTTACAAAATGTTCTTTAATAAGGGTAGGACACAACCATAGAGCTGGTACATCTTCCGCACTAACAGCCGAACTGATCTGCACCTGTGCCTATGCCTGGAATGAAGGTCGAAACACCCAACTAATAGTACAAGACCCTTCCAATGAAGCTTTGGCAATCCATACGGCTACCAAATATGCTTCCATGGGAACACATCTGCAATAATGGTTCCTAACCAATTTCCTTGGTACAACAATGTACTCAAGGAGGGCAATATTCATCATGGAGTTAGATAAAGCACAAACTAGTAGACAGAAGTAAAAGAAATCAAACCTCCAGTCTGAGAATGAACAATAATGCCGTATGCACTGAGCAGGCACATGTCTAGCCTGAAAATGAACAGTGTTAATCAAGACACTGAACAGGCACATGCTTAGCCACTAAAGAACAGCACATACAATTCTACTGAAAAACCCATATTGATGATTATGAATTTTCTAACTAATGTACTCTCCTTCAACACTTGACCAATAACATAATGTATCTGCCTTCCACGTACAGATACTCCAAACCAAGCATAACCATGTTTTGAGGAAGTCTTAATTCCCCTATCCTTTGGGCTTGGCTCTGCCGATCCTACTCTTTCCCATTTACCCATCCACAGTAGTGCTAATAGGACAACATCTTGATTAAGGTATATTGACAAATTAGACCCGCTGATCAGTGAAGAAGAATAAAGAATCACCCATTCAATTGAGACTAACCAAGTCATACTAGGATCCAAATTTTCAACACAATCATCATATTTTAACATACAAACCCTAATATCAAGAGGAACTATCCTACAAATCACACCAATCAATCCCAAAAATCTATCGAAAGGCACAGATCGAAACATTTGTAAACCCCTTACCTCAAGCTCCAAGAATCGCAAAGCATTCACCTGGGATTGCGTTGGCATCGTTGAGCTCCGTTGTCTTGTACGCCGCACCTCCACCACAAATCTCATCGTCGAAGGCCATGGGGGTACCCATCGAAGGTCGTAGTCAGAAAGCGTCTCGGGAGAAGGATGCTTGAACGCCTCGCCTTTGACCACCTCGCCTACACTGCTGTCGTCGGATTTGTTCCCGGTCAACATAGCCACCGGCCATGACTTACCAATCCGACCTAGACGCTTCATCAGAACACTACTACAGAATTATGATATAACCACCCCCAATGATGTCCCAAATTTAAAATTGGGTGGTTAAAAAGGGAGGCGGTGGCATTTTCGTAATTATATGTACGCAGGAAAACCTTTAGGCATCCCAAATTTGAATTTGGGACGTCTAAAGTTCTTCCAGGCACGAAAAATAAATTTTGTAAATTTTTTTTAACGCCAGGAAGGGTTTAGACGTCCTAAAATAATTTTGGGATGCCTAAACCCAGACTTTAGGCGTCCCAAATGGCATTTGGGACCCCTAAAGGAGTCCCTGTCCGCATGTCAGATACTTGTCTGACATGCGTCTTCTCAATCCCATTCCCTCCTCCCTCCTTTTTTGACCAAAAGCTTTACTCTTCTTCCTTCCCCTCCTAGCTTGCTTGTCAGTCGGCCTCTTTGTTTCTTCAACACCTCCCTTCTTCAACTACTCTTTCTTTCTTCAACTCCTCTCTCCTCCACCTGAAATCCATTGAAGGACGCACGCACCAGGCCACCATTCTGCAACTTCACCTCCTCCATAGTGGGTTTTTGCTCTCCTCCACCTCCTTCCTTCCATTGTTGTCCACACCTCCACACCACCACACTACCGTGGTTCTTTGCTTTCTCCACCCTCCGGTGTACCTCCCCATCATGCATACACCTCTGATCTCCAACGTCTTCTCTACCTCTCCAGCATACATAGCAGTCGGCGCCCCAGGTTAGTTTATTTTCTTCTTGTTTTTTTTGTAATAGAATGGTATATATAGTTTTTTTGAAATATAAATTTACTTGAATAAATTAAAGTAAAACTTGCAATGTGAAAAGCCTAGGCAATAGGAAATATCGCGTTAATTGTGCTTATATATTGCTTATATTGAGATGGTTGAGATTAGCCTGATGTGTTTGGTGTGCTTATATTGCTTAAATTGTATTCGGAAACTCCACTGCAATGGTTTATTTCCTTTTTTAAATATAAATTTACTTGAATGAGTAGGGGTTATTTTAATTTTAATCAAGGGAAAATTCCACATAAAGTTGCCTCAAATAGGAAAATTCAAAATTAGGTTGTTAAACTCAACAAATCCCTAATTAAGTTATTCACCCAATTTAGAATTTTAAAATATAAGCAAAATGACTTCATTGCACTCTCATAGTCTTCTCTATCCTCTCTCTCCTCTCTTTAGTTATATTGTTGTGTAACTTAGTTTTGTGTATATATATTACCATTAGTATATATAATAAAATAAAATATGATTTGTTTAAATTAAAGAAATTCTTGTATTCCAAACGAATTATGAAGAATAATTCAAGCTAAAACTAAAAAGAAAACCATAACCCCAATATTCATTAAATGATTTTTATCTAAATATTTTCAATAAAACAATTTTATTTTTGGAAGAACTCAACTTAAAATTGTTTTGTTAATAAAAGATAATCAAAATTCATAAATTATAGAATTTTGACTTTTGCGATATATAGCTTGGTTTTTAACGTTGATGAAACTCGTTTTTTTTTAATTCCATTAATGAAAATCTTTGATATATATAATATCACAGGAGTCAGAATTTTTGTGATCAACAAAGTTTAATTTTCTTCTCATAAAAAAAATTCAGGTAGAAATTAAAATTTTGTATTGTCAATATTCAACTAAAAATCATCTAATTGTAATTGGGGTTTTACTTTCTTTCTTTTTTTTCTTTTGGCTTGCATTATTCTAGAGTATTCTTCCAAACCTCAAAAAAATTCTTTAATTTAATCTTATTATATTTATTTTATTATACATTAATGTTTATATACATATACTTATTAAAAAAAAATAAGTTACAGAGCACTGAAACCCTTTTAAGAGGAGAGAGGAGACTAGGAGGGGGCAATAAAGTTATTAAGCCCATATTTTAAAATCCTAAATTGGGTTGATAACTTAATTAGGCAATCGCATCATATGTCGTTGACAATTGTACTAAACGTGTGAATGTTATTGGGAATGCCTTAGGTGGTAACAAAATGGATCATAGTTGGATGAATGCTTTGAGAACTAGTGAAGAATATGAGAAAGGGGTGGAAGAATTTATTGAATTCGCTAAAAAGAATGCTCCTGCAAAAAATGGGAAGTATTTTTGTCCTTGTGTCAATTGTTTGAATGAGAGTCGACGGGATGTTGATGTCATAAAGGATCACCTACTTTGTGATGGAATAAATCTGCGATACACAAGGTGGATATGGCATGGTGAGGAAGTAACGGATTGTCCGTCGCACAAGAAGGAAGATATGGATATCATAAATGAAGATAGAATGGAGAAAATGATTCACGATGTTGAGGTAGAATCCTTTGCGTAGTCGCAGGAGTATGACAGCCTGCGGAGTGATGCAGAGACACCATTGTACCGTGGGAGTAAGTACACGCGGCTGACGGGAACATTACATTTGGTTAACTTAAAGGCAACTTGTGCGTGGACCGATAGTAGTTTCACATTGCTGCTTGAACTATTGTGTGATATGTTTCCAGAGGATAATGTACTTCCAAATCGCATATATAAGGCCAAGAAAATCCTGTCTACGATGGGTATGGAGTATAAAAAGATACATGCTTGTCTTAATGACTGCGTACTGTACAGAAATGAGTATGGAGGTCTTAGTGAGTGTCCTAAGTGTAAAACTGCACGATACAAAGTGAAAAAAATGGTGGTTATGGCGATGTGACAAGTAAAAGGCAACATTTAAAGGTTATGTGGTATCTTCCAATAATACCACGTTTTAAACGTTTGTTTGCGACTGCAACAAAAGCGAAGAAGTTGAGATGGCACTCTGATGAGAGAATATCTAATGGGAAATATCTTCGGCACCCAGCTGACTCTCCACAATGGCAAAAAATAGATGAAATGTTCCCTCAATTTGGCAGCGAGCCCATAAACCTTCGGCTTGGACTTTGTACAGACGACATCAATCCGTATGGAACTCTTACTAGCACACATAGTGTGTGGTCGGTTCTCTTTGTAATATACAACTTGCCTTCCTGGCTATGTATGAAACGTAAGTATATGATACTATCTATGATGATTTCTGGACCAAAATAGCCAGGGAACGATATTGATGTCTATTTGGCGCCTTTGATTGAGGACTTGAAGAAGTTATGGGAGGAAGACGTAAATGTGTTTGATGCTTATAAGAAGGAGTCTTTCAGGCTACGTGCAATGATTTTCACAACGATAAATGACTTCCCTGCGTACGAAAACTTGTCTGGGTACAGCGTGAAGGGTCATAAAGCATGCCCAATATGTAAAGCAGACACACATTTCCAACAACTAAAGCATAGAAGAAAAATTGTCTACCTTGGCCACAGGAGGTTTCTTCATCGGTTCCACCCGTATCGTAGGCTAAGAAAGCGTTTTAATGGCTTACCGGAGTATGGAATGGCTCCAAAGTCGTTAACTGGAGAGGAAGTTTACAATCGAGTGGAACGTATCAATGTCACTTTTGGTAAGAATCAGAGGATTGTGGGTGAGAAGAACATATGGAAGAAGAGATCCATTTTCTTTGATCTTCTATATTGGCATTCGCTTGACGTGAGACACAGTATTGATGTGATGCATGTAGAGAAGAATGTTTGTGATAGCTTTATCAGTACACTTTTGCACATACCAGGGAAGACTAAGGATGAGATTAGTGCGAGATTAGACCTTGTTGATATGGGAATAAGAGAACGGTTACATCCACAACTAAAAGATGATGGTAGGAGGGAATACATGGAGCCAGCAGCGCATACACTATCAAAAGCAGAGAAAAGAAGTTTGTGTGGGTGTTTGCATGAAATTAAGGTGCCGCAAGGGTATTCCTCGAATGTGAGAAGATGTGTCTCAATTGACGATTTGAAGTTAGTGGGAATGAAGTCCCATGATTATCATGTGTTGATGCAACAACTATTACCGGTAGCTATTAGAGGCATAATGAAAGATGAAGTACGAACCACTGTAACAAGATTGTGCATTTTCTTCAATGCTATCTGTAACAAAGTCATTGACACTGAAAAGTTGGATGAACTGGAAAATGAGGGTTACATTATTTTGTCACAACCAGATATGCATTTTCCTCGTTCATTTTTTGATATAATGGTGTATTTGGTAGTTCATTTGATAAGGGAGGTAAGGCTCTGTGGTCTAGTTTACCTGAGGTGGATGTACCCTTTCGAGCGATACATGAAGATCTTAAAATGGTATTCTAAAAATCCTTATCGACCAAAAGCCTCAATAGTAGAAAGATATGTAGTTGAGGAGGCTATGGAGTTCTGCAAAGATTATATGTCAGGGAATAAGGAAAAATCTTGGCATGAAGAGGGGATAAGTAAGGGAACACGAGGACTGAAAGTGAAGAATGTTCCTCGTGAAGAGGTGTTGCAAGCCCACTTGTATATCCTGAATAATATGGAAGAAGTTCAACCTTACATAGATGAACACAGAAAGACTTTGAAGAATAAGAATCCAAGGAAGAATGACATGCAGATTGCTATTAAGCAAAACAAGACATTCATACAGTGGTTCGAGGAAAAGGTTTTGCACGAGACCGGTGTGTCTGAGACAATCGAGTGGCTAGCTTAGGGGCCTTTGTTTCAGGTCATTACTTAGATCGGTTATGATATAAATGGCTATTCTTTCTATACAAAAGAGCAAGATGACAGAAGTACCATGCAAAATAGTAGGGTCATGGTAGAAGCTGAAGCTATGCACTTTTCCAGTTTGAGAGACAAAAACCCCATATTAGTGTCTATGGCCTATTATGGAGTTATAGAAGAAATATGGGAGATGACATACAACAAGTTCAAAGTTGCTTTATTCAAATGTAAGTGGGTTAGCAATAATGTTGTGGTAATAGATAAACAATTTGGATTTGTCTCAGTCAATCTTCGAAGAGTTGGCTATAGAGATGAGCCCTTCATTTTAGCAAGCCATGCGAAACAAGTGTTTTATGTCACCGATCCTGCGAGCAAAAACATGTCCATTATCCTTAAAAGTAAAAAACAGAAGTATGGTGATCCGACCTTCAACCTTGATGACACACCACCCTTCACAACAACTCTACCTCGAACAAATGAAGTAGAATTGGTAGATGATGACGAATATGCTGTAAGAAATGACCATGGTGAAGGACTATGGGAAATAATATAGAGTAAGACCTTAATTTATAAACGAGAATTGTGTGTTTTTTCTGTTTTACTTCCCGCTTAGTTTATTTCATTTTTATTGCAATTTATTTACGTTTCTGACAATACTTTTTGTGTTAACAGGAATATGGAAAACTCTAGTGATGACGAGAGGCGTAGAGATGACGAAAGCCCTAACAATAACAAAAGGCTTAGAGATGAGCCCGTTGCAAGAAGGAGGGTTAGAGGCTATACAAAGATGGGAGCATTGGTTGCACGTCATGAACATCAACAGGAGAGGCTGCATATAGACTTCGATGACAATCTGAATCTAGTTGGTCATGAGGAAGACCACTTCATTAGCTACGTAGGGTTTTTGGGTTGAAGCAAAGTGCGCATTACCTACGATAATTGGAGATTGGTTCCCCCAAAAACGAAAGACATGATTTGGTAGCAACTTTTGGTATATAAGTTTTGATGCATCTATGGTAATTGTAGCTTTATTCTTATTGTTTCAAATATAATAATCTTATGTTTTACCTTGCAGCAAACATACAATGTCCCGACATCAGGGAGATGTATAAGCACTGGATGGATGAGGTTCGTGTATGATCGAAAGGTTTCAAGAACAAGCTAACAGCACGGTACATTCGAGGGGCCCTTAGGGGTCAAGATCCATGTGCACATTATTCGTATTTGTCTCTAGAGGACTGGAGGTTGTTTGCAGCATCACGAGCAAATCCTGAGTTTTTGGTAAGATTTTTGTCATCATGATATAGAGCTTTTAGATTTCATATACTTGATATCGTTGATTTATTTTTTGTTGTTTTTCATTCATAGAAATTAAGTGCAGCAAATGCACAGAGGCAATCAGAAAATAAATATCAACATTACATGTCTCGTGGTGGATATCGGAAGCTTGGATGAGACTCACGTTATTCGTCACAAGCTGGACCTAGTAAGGACCTTGTGGCCAAGATTTGAGAGGACCTCGAACGAGAGATCGAGGCCAACCTTCACGACAAGCTCCGACAAGAGCTGTTGCCAGAGCTTCAACTTGAAATGGCAAAGATGTTCGAAGTGCAAAGGGCAAGGGACGAGCATAGAACTCAGGAATCCCTGGCTTTCAATAGCACCAGAGGAAGTTACAACCCTCTGGAGGAACTACTTGGCGACCCTTCTCCCACTCCAGTGTCGGGAGACCCTTCCACCCTCTATTTGGATGATCCACTGTTGCGTGTTGTTGTTGATGCTCTCGTTCACACACGTGCTACCACCCACCATCATCAGCAAATTCCGTAGGATTTTCGTAGGGTGAATGTGATGAGTGTTAGAAAGGGGGAAGAAGGTACAGCCATCCCTGTTCCTGATCCAGAGGTTCGCACGTGAGGTCAAGCGATAGGATCTTTCATCCTTTGGCCTCACAATCTTATTGGTTCAGACGCAACACCTCTAATGGTAGGAATTACCTTACTATTACTGAAAATCTGTTGGCATCCTAATAACAATTTGTTTTTTGATGTTCTAAAAGGATGACGAAGATGCGAGAAAATGGCCCTACTTAGCACGGCTGCAATAGATCTATAAGGGCATTAAACAGATTGACCTGAAGATGCCTCCAGGGATTGTGGGCCTTACATTAGAGTATCCCTACACGATTGACAATACAGATCTCAAGCAGTTTATTAGGTTGGAGGAGATAGATGCAGGCTGGGTGAAATTTGCAGTCTGGTAATTTTTTTTTTTCAATTTTCCCATAGAATTCGTTTAGTAGTTTTTTGATTTCATACATTTAATAATTCATTCCTTATTTTAATTCTATTATAGCACCTTCCACGGTCTTCACACAAATATGGAAAGACGTGATTGGTATGGATTCTTATGTCCTGCGAATACGACAGGGGATACTTGTACTGTGGCACATAGGACTCACTATGTCGGCTACGCAATGGGAGAGACCAAACTTCGTTGTTATCTAGCATCCATTGTTCAACGGTTCGTATTTTCATTTTGTCAATTTAAGAAGTTTAATAAATAATTGTCTTGTCATCTAACTTCATTTGAATGTGTACATGTTGTTAAAGTTACCACTGGAGTTTGTGTTATATGTCCCCGCCACAACATAGTCTATTGGTTTGATCCCTTGAGTAAAAAGCCAGACAAAGATACAAAATCCGTCTTTGACACGTAAGTTATTCTGTTTGTATTTCATTGACTCTTAAAAAAAATGAATAGTTCTAATTTCTGTTCATTTTGATTTTCATGATAGTGCTTGTCAAACATATAGAGTCCTAGATGGGTCACGCAAGGGTACAGTTGTTAAAAAGCCAAAGTGGTTTTATCCGATAGTAAATAGTTTCGATCCTAGCTAATTGTTTCATTGACGGTCCTTTTAGACATACCTTTATTGATTTTAACAACCAATTCCATCCCTTTGATTTAAAGTGCCCTCGGCAACCTGGCAGCACTGAATGCGGATATTATGTTATACTTTATATGTATAACATCACTCAAAGTGGAATTACTAGCGATTTTGAAAAGGTAATCGCTTCTTCATTCTCAAATGATAATATTTTTGGTGTTCTAATCTAAATACTAATTAATTCATTTGCTTGAGATTCATTTCATCAAAGCTTACTTTCTAATTTTTAGATTTTTGATAATGAAGATGCCTACCTACGTGAAGACCTTGATTTGGTCAGAGATCTTTTGGCTGGACATCTTCTTCAACATATAGAGCAGTAAACTTTTTATTTTATATCAGTTTGTAGTTGTGTGATGACAGCGTTTTGACACTTTCTGGTTGTTATTGTTGATATATATAGTAGTATGTTGTATGAGTTGTTATTGTATGTATATATAGTAAAGATTGTAGTGCTGGATGTTCTTACCATTTTGTAACGGACAGTGTGGTTTATGAATCCATCTTCTATTCTGTTTCTGCAGTTTGAATTCGCTGGGTAATATATAATGTAAATTATGGTATAAAAAAAATCTAAGCTTTAGACGTCCCAAATTAAGAATTGGGACGTCTAAAGTCTTACTTTAAACGTCCTTTTTATTTGGGACGTCTTTTCTTACAACATACTACGCCCCCAACATATATGTCCCCCCATTTTTGAACGTTAAAGGTGCCAAATTTAGGACGTTATAACCCTTTTTTGTAGTAGTGGAAGAAGAAAAAAGCCTTAACCGGAGAAGGGGCTGACCTCCACCCTCATAGCATGCGACTGCTTGAAGGCAACGACTGAGCCCTAAATGGAGGGAACTGAAACCCTATAAGAGGGACATCTGAAATGAATGGAGTATTTAACACTATAAGTATTTAACTTTCACACATTCCTTCCATCAAACATTCTCTCCAATAAGACGAGGGTATTTTTATGGCAAAAAAAAAAAAAGATGAGGGTATTTTGGTTAAAGAGATATATATATGTATATATATTTACACTTTTTATTGTTTCTAAAAACTCTGTGATCTGATCAGATTGGATTATATGTTTCTCACAAAAATGAACAGTAATGTTATTCTCTACTCCTTTGTTTCCTAGTGGACAACCAACGCCAGAGCTCTTTGCTTGGTCGGAGGCGGTCACTCGAATTGAATCACTCACTTCAGTGTCTCGCACTTGCGCGAAGAAGCCCTAGGAAGCAGCAGCCTCCCTCATCTTCAAATCAATCGCCGTCCGGCGACCGATCACTCTCCCGGAATCCCCCATCTCTTTCTTTTCTCGGCGTCGCGCACCCTACCTCTCGACGTTGCTCTCTGGTTCTTCTTCTTCTTCAGCTAAGCTGTTCCCTATTGGTACGAATAAATTCATCCTCCTCCTCCTCCTCTACATGTTTTCTTTGCAATAGAAATATACAAGTTCTGTCTTGTTTTTTCCCCTAATTCCTGTCATTTTTCTGTTTGTATCTCGCCTTTTCTCTCTTCATTTCTCGGGGTTCTTCTGTTGGCCGATATTATGTGGATTTGGGGATTTTTGTTTGTTTACCAAGTCTTCTGATATGGTTAAGATTTTGTTTCGGTGGGTTTTGGTCAGTCTTAAGGTGACTTATTTGGCGACCACGAACTTGTTTATCACTCTCATATTATTATCAAACTTGAGTTTTGGGCATAGCATGTTGCTGCTGCTGATTTCTGAACTTGCATTGAAAATTTAGAGAGCCTGTTATGCCAACACTGTATACATTTTGCTGGGTTCTGACCTTGCATTGAAACTGTATTTTGAAAAGATGTTGTGAAACATACGAAATACCCCATTGTCTCATATTTTGGTAAATTTTACTGATTATTATAAAGGATGCATTGCTACCCTTCACATAAAGGATCCATTTCTTTATGTGTGTGTGTTTTGACATTTAAACTTTGCATAATAGCTGAGACATAAATGCAATTATTTGTTTTATCAATATATTGATAATACTGCTGTGCATTGATTGGTTGTGGCTCTTGGAAGTTTTGAAAGTAGAAGATGGATGACAGCTTGTACGATGAGTTCGGGAACTATATCGGACCAGAAATTGAGTCAGACCAAGAAAGTGACCGAGAGGATGAAGATGAGGAGCTTCCAGGCAGACCCCCCGAGGATGAGGCAGCATCTGATGGTGAGGTTGCACCGGGTGCAACCAATGGCTGGATTACCACCTCCAATGATGTTGATATGGATAATCAGGTTGTTCTTGCCGAGGACAAGAAGTACTATCCCACTGCAGAAGAGGTTTATGGAGAAGATGTTGAAACTCTGGTCATGGATGAGGACGAGCAGCCTCTCGAGCAACCAATTATTAAGCCTGTTAGGAATATTAAGTTTGAGGTTGGAGTGAAGGATTCGTCTACCTATGTTTCTTCTCAGTTCCTTCTTGGCCTCATGTCTAATCCTACACTTGTTAGGAATGTTGCACTTGTGGGGCACTTGCAACATGGGAAGACTGTGTTTATGGATATGCTGGTGGAGCAGACCCATCACATGTCTACCTTCGATCCGCATAGAGAGAAACACATGAGGTATACGGACACTAGGATTGATGAGCAAGAGAGGAGGATATCAATCAAAGCTGTTCCTATGTCACTTGTACTGGAGGATAGCAATGCAAAATCATATTTGTGTAACATTATGGACACCCCTGGTCATGTTAATTTCTCTGATGAAATGACTGCTGCCCTAAGGCTTGCCGATGGTGCAGTGTTGATTGTGGATGCTGCTGAAGGAGTAATGGTAATTGTTTTAATAGATTGACTGAATTGGCTATTGAAAGCTTGTCATCCTTTAACAGATTAACAGATAACTATTTTAGGTTAGGCTATATTGAACTATATACGCTTAAACCCTTGGTTGAGCAAATCCTTTTGTGAATAGAATGATTACTTTGCTGAATCTGCTCTAACTTTCCTGGCTTAATTCCCTCAACAGCTCTCAGTTTTCTATTTATCTTAAAAGTTATGGTTGTGGTCTATTAGGTTGATCCCCCAACCCCGCTTCCTTTTTTGTCAATTAGCATACTTGAACTTAAGAACATGGATTTCTATTGTAAATGTAGGTAAACACAGAGAGGGCCATACGTCATGCCATCCAAGAGTGCCTACCTATCGTTGTTGTCATCAATAAGGTAAATTATTCTTTACTAAACTTCAGTGACAGATTTTTAGTGTTATTCTAAGGTTTCCTATCTTTCTAATTTGTTGTTTGTCTTTTTTTTTAGGTTGATAGGCTAATAACTGAACTTAAATTGCCCCCAAAAGATGCTTACCATAAACTCAGGCATACTTTGGAAGTGATCAATAACCACATATCTGCTGCTTCTTCAACTGCTGGCAATGTACAAATTATAGATCCAGCTGCTGGAAATGTTTGTTTCGCTAGTGCAACTGCTGGATGGTCTTTTACTCTGCAATCATTTGCTAAATTATATGGGAAGCTGCATGGAATTCCTTTGGATGCTAATAAATTTGCTTCTCGTCTTTGGGGAGATCTTTATTATCATCCAGATGCCAGGACTTTCAAAAAGAAGCCCCCTGCTAGTGGAGGGGAACGATCTTTTGTAGAGTTTGTGCTAGAGCCCCTTTACAAGATATATAGCCAGGTGATTGGAGAACATAAAAAGAGTGTGGAGACAACTCTTGCAGAGCTTGGAGTTACTCTAAGCAATGCAGCCTATAGATTAAATGTCAGACCTTTGCTAAGGCTGGCCTGTAGTTCAGTTTTTGGTCCAGCCTCAGGTTTTACTGATATGCTTGTTCAACATATACCTTCACCAAAAGAGGCTGCAATTAGGAAGGTTGATCATATATATACTGGGCCAAAAGACTCTACCATTTATAGAGCCATGGCACAGTGTGATCCTTCTGGGCCACTTATGGTTAATGTGACCAAACTGTATCCAAAGTCTGATTGTAGTGTGTTTGATGCCTTTGGTAGAGTTTATAGCGGCAAGATACAAACAGGGCAGAGTGTACGTGTTCTAGGAGAAGGCTACTCACCGGAAGATGAGGAGGACATGACTGTTAAAGAAGTAACGAAATTATGGGTGTATCAAGCTCGAGATAGGATGCCAATAGCTGAGGCTCCTCCCGGTTCCTGGGTTCTTATTGAAGGTGTGGATGCTTCAATCATGAAAACTGCCACTCTATGTAACGTTGATTATGATGAAGATGTGTATATATTCAGACCACTTCAGTTCAATACTCTGTCAGTGGTGAAAACAGCTACTGAGCCATTAAATCCAAGTGAATTGCCAAAAATGGTGGAGGGCCTGAGAAAAATCAGTAAGAGTTATCCCTTAGCAGTTACTAAAGTTGAGGAATCTGGGGAACACACTGTGCTAGGGACTGGTGAACTCTACTTGGATTCAATTATGAAGGACCTGAGAGAGCTGTATTCTGAAGTCGAAGTCAAGGTCATTGGCTCACCCATTTTCTATTTCCCTAGTATTCTCTGCATTGACTCATGAGTTGATTTTTAAAGCTGTAATTTTTGTTGAAGTTTATTCTATGGTTGACTATTTAGGTTGCTGATCCTGTCGTCTCATTCTGTGAAACTGTTGTCGAATCTTCATCAATGAAATGTTTTGCTGAAACTCCGAACAAGAAGAATAAAATAACTATGGTAGGCGGCTGCCCAAATTTGATGTTGGTTTTAATCAAATATACTGTATTACTTGACTTTGCTCAAGCTAACTTCAATCATTCATTAGATTGCAGAGCCCTTGGAAAGAGGTCTTGCTGAGGACATAGAAAACTGTGTTGTTAGTACTGACTGGAATAGAAAGAAACTAGGTGAATTTTTCCAGACAAAGTATGACTGGGATCTCCTTGCTGCACGGTCAATCTGGGCATTTGGCCCTGACAAGCAGGTAAAATTTCTGTCTATCTGTCTGTCTTTGTGCTTGCCTGTCTGTGCGCTGTCATGCTTGTGCATTTGTTGGGCTTATGCTTGTGGATATGCAGGTACAGAGATAAATGTTTTGTATTGATAGTGTAGAATTGCATTCTGTATCTTTTATGTTTGATCCCTGTTTCCTGTTTTGATTATATTTATTACTGCACAATTAGATGTAATTTTTGATGATATCCCTAAACTTTAGTGGTGACATGCGTGAATATCTCTTCCAGGGTCCCAATATTCTCTTGGATGACACCCTTCCTACTGAAGTTGACAAGAGCCTACTAAATGCTGTGAAGGATTCCATTGTTCAAGGGTATGCATAATGATGTGATATCAATCTATTTATTGATCAAGTAGATGCACATTGATCATGAAGTTTTATGTTATTTCTTTTACAGATTTCAGTGGGGTGCACGAGAGGGACCTTTGTGCGATGAGCCCATCAGAAATGTCAAGTTTAAGATTGTTGATGCAAGGATTGCCCCTGAACCACTCCATCGTGGATCTGGCCAGATCATTCCAACAGCAAGACGAGTGGCCTATTCATCTTTCCTCATGGCTACACCTCGGCTTATGGAACCTGTATATTATGTGGAGGTGAATGCTTGTTATTTTGATAGAACTATTATGAACGTTTAAATAAATATGGAACCCGCGTATTATCAGGATCAGATGATTGAATCCCTGCGCTCTCTTTGGTTTAAACAGTCGTCTGATTCAACTTTTCTGTCCGCTAAGCCTAGAAGTATGATCACAATTGGATAAGACATACAGTAAATATGACAGGAATAATGAGATACCATAATTTCTGTGTTTGACATTGATTAATAATTGTTTTGAACAACAATGTATATTCCTTATGTAGTGGAAAGTTGAAAATTGTATGATGGCATGTTAAAAATATTCTTGCTGTTTCTTCAGATCCAAACACCAATAGACTGTGTTTCTGCAATCTACACTGTGCTATCTCGCAGACGTGGGCATGTCACAGCTGATGTTCCTCAGCCAGGAACCCCAGCATATATTGTCAAGGTTGGTGACAAGTTTTTGTGTACAAGCTGTTGTTTAGAAATTGCTTATACATGATTACCATGAGACTGAATTTCTGTATCATGCATCTCAAGCCTCGATTGTTGACTTCTTCCCACCTTTTATCTCAGGCATTTTTGCCGGTCATAGAGTCTTTCGGATTTGAGACAGATTTGAGATACCACACGCAAGGTCAAGCGTTTTGCCTCTCAGTATTTGATCATTGGGCTATTGTTCCTGGAGACCCTCTGGACAAGAACATTGTTCTGCGTCCTCTTGAACCAGCACCAATCCAGCATCTTGCTCGTGAGTTTATGGTAAAAACAAGGCGTAGAAAGGTATAGTGCCTCTATTCTTTGTTGCATCATTCACCAGTAATGTCTTTATATTGTTGGTTGCATGCATTGTTGTCTTGCCTTTTTATGAATTACCTTAGCTGCCAGAAAGGAAAAGAATTGTTGTAGGATTCTGCTCTGTTTATTCTTGTTGGTTTAGAATCTGTTGAGGAATGTGATTCAAATTTCAGCTGACTAATTGTTAGGCAAAGCAAATAAACTGATATATGCTATTTTGTGTTTCCATAAACTATGGAATCGTTGTTTAACAATTAGTTTCTCTTCTGCTAAAGACTACGATTATGGATACTTAAATCTCATGACAATATGGTAAATAACTAATTAGTAGCTCATACTTATTTAAGCCATGTCCACTCTAAGTTAATGGATCCCTACGAATAATACTCCTTTAGTACTTAATGTAAGACTTATTTACCTAAGTTGATGAGATTAAAGAAGTTAGTTAATTTAATAAGACGTTTTTTCCCTTAAATCATCCTAATCATCTTAATTTCCTTCATCTTTCTCTTAATTATTGTTGTGGGAGCATCAATAGGGGTAATTTTGAAAAAGATTGATAAAATGTGGAAAATTGGTCTTACATTTAGGATCACGATCAACTCCTCAATTAGGTTATACGTTAAGGACCGGAAGACTAACAAGAAGGGAAAATTTTCCAAATTATATTTATGGACAGAACTAGGAGGGATGCTGTAAATTATTAAGTATGAAATACTGGATAAGGAACATCTATTAACTTACGTGGTTGCATTCAATCTGTCAGGGAATGAGTGAGGATGTTAGCATCAGCAAATTCTTTGATGAGGCTATGATGGTGGAACTGGCTCAGCAGGCCGCAGATCTTCATCAACAAATGATATAATTCTTCAAAATTCTGAAGTTTTCTGTAGCATCTGGTTTTTATCTATTTCTGAAATTGGCTTATATAACTGCTCCTGCTTAGCTCATATGCCATTGTAGAGTCTACATTCATGTTCTTCCCACCTTGGAAACGAAATGAAGTTTGAGGCCTTTTTAGATATGAACTTGAAGAGAAGAGTGGGTTGGCGAGGATACTGTAATATATTGTCGCTTTGTTCCCAACTGTGAAACAGTGACTGATTGTAATTTTCAATGGTAGATTCAATTTCTACCATGTTCATTTTCTTTGACACGTAATAGCCCCAGTAATTTAACAAGAATTCTTTTAGTTAGTTGATTGATAGTGATGCTATCAATTTATTCTATATTTCAAATTGTTCTGTTCTGTGATTTTTTAAATAGAAGTTTTGTTGTAATTGAAAAAAAGGTCCATATAGAAATACTCCAAATTAAATAATAGGAATGACAATTTTCAATTAAATCTAGTTGAAATATCAAAATTCAAATTCAATATATGCAAGGTGTTTATATGCTTGTTTTCTGCCTCCTGGATTATTCTGTATTCATTCATTGACCCGGCTTTAAAACTTTAATAAACAAATAGCGCAACTTAAGATATTGGGTGCGGCCGGAAATCACTTTAAGGGTGTGTTTGGTTTGAGGGGGATGATTGGTAAATTATAATTTTGGATAAGAGAAATCTAAAATTTACCCTCTCATTCTTTTAAATTTTGGTTTTCCAATTAAAATTTATCATCTCATTTCTTTTAAATTTTGTGTTTCTATTCAAAATTTAAATATCTTCAACCCTAAAAATGTAATTTAACCCCCTCTCCTCCCCTTCCTCCCCTACCCTCTCCTCAAATCAAGTACACCCTAAGTGCTGGATGCTAATTTGCTCTCTTTTTTCTTGTTTATTTATTTTAACTATGGGTGAGGTTGATTCAACTTTAAAACATTAATATTCAAATCTCTCCCTGTTCATATTTTGAATTTCAGAGGCCTAGGATATTTACGGTGCTATAAAACTTTCTTAAAATTAAATTTTAATTTTAAAATAAAAATTTAAGAAGATTGTTTGAATTGCATTTTTTAGTAAATTTATTTATTTTTTCCGTCAAATGATCCTTTTTTGTTTTGCCAGTATCTAATATCAAATCTAACCATGTAATTCATAAATTCTATGTTCTATCTATCTTCAAATATAATCGCCCATTGCAAAAGTTTCGGATTCAGTAACGGAAGCAAAATAAACCAGCGACCCAGCGTTTTTCTTTCGACTACTGTAACCCTCTAATTGCTTCCTTGATTGCAGGGCTTTGTTCTAAAGAATCCCTTCGAGACAATCTTCGTGAAGCATGGACAGCGACACGCCATATCTTCCTGAAGAAATCATCACAAACATTCTCAAATGTGGTAAAATCACTAATTCGATTTCAATGTGTGTGTGAACATTGGAAAAATCTCATAAAAAACCCATCTTTTATAGCGGACCACGTTCAACAGTCCAGTCATCAAAACTCGGCTTCTTTTGGAATGGGCTAGAAGAGATACTCAATGACGCTTGCTTTTTCTGGATTGTGGGGTGCAAGTACGTGTAATTGAGAAAGCACCTTTGGTTGATTTCGTGCAAGGTGTTAGTATCATCGGTTCCTTCAATGACCTTCTTTGTGTTGAAATCTGTCAATATAATAAAAAATATCCTCCTTTGCTTTCAAAGCTCTTTAACCTGCCTAACTGGGTGGAAGTGTTTTCCTTAGTAGAGAGACATGGAAGGAAATAGATATTGGGATTTTAAAGAGAGTGAGACATGATTTGAAACAGTGACGGCTAATGGAGCCATGTTTTGGTCTGGGACCGATGAAAATTATACCAAGGTGATAGTTTCATTTGAGATAGCAAAGGAAGTCTTTACATTGGTGCCAAGACCTAATCTAATTTAGACTATGTTGCAGATGAAATCCTAACTGTTTATGAGAATAAACTTGCTATACTTCGTGTCATTCTGGATGTCATTGATTTGTGGGTGAGAGAGTATATACCTGCCCCCTGTCCATGTTCAAACATATTAAATCCAATGACTATTTGGAGGAATAAGATTGTCTGCAAAGTATATTCTATTCCAAAAAAACATAAGTGATTTTTACCTTATTAGTGTCACTACTAATGAAGTTAAGAGATTTGTTGTTTATGCCCCTATTCATACTATTTGCAATTATGGGAAAGCTTGGTATCGGTTGGCAACAACTACTTGGAAGAACCTTGATCCATAGACTTTGAAGACTCTTGATCCTAATTTCAAAGTACTATATTACAGATTTCCATTTTGGTGGAACAGAATCGCCAATATTTTACATATTTCTTTTTTGATATTATTTTATGTTATTTGGAATTATCTGGAATGATGAATGCAGATATTTAACTACAAATGTGCCTAGTATAATTTTTTATGATGACAAGACAAGCCGCAGATATTAGTAGATTTGACACCCTATCCTAACCTAAAACTGAGATATTAAATTCATCCGTCTTTTTAACTTTTCTCTAGTCTAATTTTATGAAACACAAACAAAACATAACAGCAATGACGCAGGCAGTGAAGGATGAAATAGGGAATAACAGCGGGGGGTTGATGGCTGAGGGGTAGATGGGAGGAGAGGCATACTGTTGTTAACTTTGGTATTATTTTAATAAGTAATTTTATAGTATAAATAGGTGCACCATTTCATTATAAAGAGATCTGACTATTCAATAAATATTTTGAGATTGGTTCCTAAACCATTTTGGTATTATAGTTGAATTCCAAAGGGCTAGAGAGCAAAAGAGTGAGGAGTGGGTGAGAAATAAAAAACGTTGAGAAATAGAGGGTGTCAGATTTCACTCTCGGAGCTTTTTTTGGAGAAACCGACCCTATCATCGTGTTCAGAAGGCCAGAAAACCTTGGGTAAGCTTCGGAAACAGTCGTGAAACGCCCCCACACACTTTCACATGCCACTACCGGATATCCACGTGCTGTCAACGTCGCTCCCGCGCTGGCCATGCGTGGATTGAGGTTGAAGATGGTGACGTCATCTACCACGTCATCCAGACCTGCTATGTTAGTAAAATTCATTTTCACCCCATAATTCTACCAAAATTACATTTCAGTCCCCAAAACTTTCTAAAATTACATTTTAACCTCAGAATTCTACCAAAATTACATTTCATGCCCAAATCTTTCGAAATTATATTTTTTAACTAGATTTATGCTAAAATTACATTTTACCCCAAAAATTTCTGAAATTACATTTTTGACCCCAGATTTTTGTTAAAAATATATTTTTGCCCCAATACTTTTTGAAATTACATTTTGACAACTCAATTTGTGCCAAAATTACATCTCAGGCTCAAAAACTTTGTCAAATTATATTTTTGACCCCAGTGTTTTGCCCAAATTACATTTTAGCTCCCTAAACTTTCTTAAATTACTTTTCAGGCCCATAAAGTTTCCAAAATTACATTTTTACCCCTAATTGTCCAAAAAAATTTCCAATTTGACCCATTTTTTCCCATAAACACCAATAATATCCTATACCCTTCCTTCCTATACCTAATAATTGTGTCTCTTATGTCCTAACTTCATAAGAACAATTCCAAAATCCCTCCAAGACGTGGGAATAAGCACGAAATTAAGATAGAGGAAATGAGATGCCAGATACAGGAGCTAGAGACCACTTTAGAATCTCAGCTAGCCTTGTTGAAATCTTGCGGTGAATATCTAGAGGATGATTTGGATAGCAACAGTTCATCATCCACTTACAACCGTCGCCATCCTCAACAATAGCTATTTCGTCCTAATGACATTAGAGTAGACATACCTGAATTTGAGGGAAGACTCCAGCTGGATGAATTTGTCGATTGGCTTTAAACTGTTGAATGAGTTTTTGAATATAAAGAAATTCCTGATAAGCAGAAGGTCAAAATTGTTGCCGTTAAATTGAAGAAACATGCCTCCATATGGTGGGAAAATCTCAAGAAAAGGTGTGAAAGGGAAGGAAAAAGTAAGATCCGAACATGGGACAAGATGTGACGTGGCTCTCACGTAAATTTCTTTCTAAAAATTATTATCAAGATAATTTCCTTCAATTACATAATCTCCGCCAAAAGGCTATGTTTGTGGATGAATATACTAGGGATTTGAGAAGCTTATTGTAACCCCCCTCACGGTAATTATATCTGGATTATGAAATTTAAGTAAAATAGAGACCAATAAGACAAAAATCACATTTAGGATCACTCATCTCTAAGAGACGGGGTGTCCAAACAAAATGTTCAAAATAGAATTCATCTGGTCTCACATTCACTTTCGAATACAATTACCTGTGCCGATAAATCACATAATAAATATCAGAGTGCGTAACCAAAATCCCAGCAACCTCGGGTTACTTATATATAGAATGGGATTAAAGGTTTCCTAAGATGGGGATTACATATCCAAAATTTGCTATATACATCTCATATACATACAGTAATCCCAAAAGCCAACTAGATAACCAACGTCCAAAATACAAAATATCCCTAAAGCCCTAACCACTCCTGGTTGGCCGCTTCCCTTTCGAGCCACATGCCCTAAATGAAATGTTAGTCATTTGGAAAGAGTGAGATTCAAAAGAATCCCAGTAGTAACAAATCACTCATACAATATATAAACATAAGGCATATAATGTATCATGTTCACTAGCATCATCAGCAACACAATGGTCCATGACTCGCGCCACAGACGACAGCACTCACGGCTGTATCACAATGCACTATGCCCGCTTTCACGATAATCACAATGACAGCTTTCGCTGCAAACACTATGCCCGCTCACACAGTAATCACTATGCCAGCTTTCGCTGTAACCACAATGCTCGCTTTCGCGGTAATCACTATGCAGCAACATCACAAAGCACAAGGTATCTCAATGCACAATGTATCACAAGGCACAATGCTCCACAATGCACAAAGCTCCATAAGGCACAATGCTCCACAATGTATCTCAATGCATGTCAAAGCAGCAGCAGCACCAAATGCATGATAGGCAAACATACAATATATTTACACAAAGTATAAGAGAGGAGTCACTACCTGAATCTTTTCTGACGTTCTTTGGCACAGTGGGCTCACACGTCTGACAGATGTCAAATCCTATACCAATTTAGGGACAATTGATTAATCTCTTTTCAAAACATTTATTCCATAATACTCTAAGTTGGTTATCATTTTGGACTCTTTAGGTAGCTAATAGAGGCCTAAACATATACCTAAAGGGTTAAGAGAAACTACCTTGAAGACCCATTTTCCGAAGACAAAACACATATTTTTGGTTGACTCACTCGAGTGATGAGACATTCGTGCCCGAGTGAGAACGGCTCTCACTCGCGAGTGTTTGATAGTGAGCAACTATGATGGCCAGAAAGTGCTCACTGTAATATCCTGAATTGTAATCAAGGATTAATAACTTTAAAGGGACGTAATTAATGATAATTAAGTACTTTTGAAGTATATGTTGTGCAATGTGATATAAAGGTGCTTAGTGATGGTTTAGTAAAGCATTGTGTCGATCAGGGGCAAAATGGTAAATTTACCAACCGACTAGTCAATTACCGAAGAGGAAACTCATTGGTAATTGAGATTAATGGCTAGGATTTGTTAAGCAAGAGGTGTAATCAAGTGTGTATGGGAATATGTGAGTTCATGAAAGGGGGAAGGAGATCTTGACAAGTGGCATTGTGATGACCATAAGATTGGTCAAAATGTCAAAAGTTATTTCCCTATCTCCTCCTCCTCTCAAAGTCGGCTGTGTGTATGTATGGGGCAAGGAAAAATGGTTTCTTCATCATCTATCATCTCTCTCCTCATTTTCCCTCCATTTCCGGTGAGCTAGGCAAGAAAGAAAAAGGAAGGGTTTGAAATCTGTGTAGGTAAATGACTTCACATGCTCAATCACTCTTCATTAATATTGTTTAAGAAGTTGAGAACTTGACTTCTATGTTTTCAGAATTTTTAAAAGTGGTGATTTGGTATTTGCTCAAATCTGAAAGTTGGAGAAACAAAGATTTGATCTTACCAAGTGAAAGAGGTAATGATTTGATGTATTTTGATGGTTGTGTTTTGAATGTTGGTTAAGTTTTGTAAATTCTAGAATTTTGCCTTGAATAGTGGTATTAAATGGAAGTGGGAATTGGAAGGAGTGTCACTGTTCAATTGGTAGCTTGTGGTATTTTGAGTTGGTTAGGATTGATTTAGAAGTAAGGAATAAAAGTGTTAATGATTGAGTTGTTGAGTGGAATGTGGAGATTTAAGGACAAATTGTATTTGGGGTGTGATTTTGGATATTTTGAGGTTATTAATAGATTCCTTATGGAATTTTAGGTGAGAATGAACTTTGGTACAAGTTTAGGACCTATTGAGATATGTTTGGGTAAATCTGAAAAACCTTATCAGTTGCTGCGAATCTGGCTTCTGATAGGCTTCACTCGAGTGAGGAGGGGTCTCACTCGAGTGCAGTATGAAGTTCTGGGTATTTTTGCCAAGTCTTCAGGCAGAAACCACGAGTACACTTCTTGACTTGCAAGTGAGATATAATTCCACTCGAGTGAGCATGGGCTTGCTCGAGTAAGGGAGTAAGTTTAAGACCTGGAAGTTGATGGTTACTCTCGGGTAATCACTCGTTGGGCCTCACTGCTTGGTGCTCGAGTGCACTTAAGGTCATCACTCGAGTATAGCTTCTTGTGCTTGAGTGAGTGTGAGAGATATTTTGGGGATTGCTTTCGGGCAAACACTTTCTGTGTCGTACTCGCTGGGACTCGAGCATGGGCGAGGGCAACACTCGAGTGAGACCTTCCTCACTCAAGTGAGGCAGCCCAAAATTTTTGTGCTTTACCTGAAAAAGGTATTTTCAGGGTAGTTTCTCTCAGCCCTTTAGGCATATGTTTGGGCCTATAAAAGTCACCTAAAGAGTTTAGATGATAACCAACTTAAAGTATTATAGAATTAAGAACTTGGAAACGAGATTAATGGGTTGTCCCTGATTTGGTTTATAGGATTTGATATTTTCCGCCTTCGAGAGCCCACGGTGAAGAAGAACATCAGGAAGGGACAAGGTAGTGACTCCTTTCTTATACTTTGTGTTAAACATTGTATGTATGTTTGTCGTGCATTGAGAATACATTGTAACATTGTGATGCTTTGTGATCGCAGCGAAAGCTGACACCTAGTGAATACTTTGTGAATACATTGAGATCGCAGTGAAAGTTGACGCTTAGATTTTACAGCCATGAGTGATGTCGTTTGTGGTGTGAACCACGTTACATTGTGATGTTGCTAACATGGCCTTATATGCTTTGTATTTATGCACTATATGAGTGCTTTGTTACTACTGGGATTCTCTTGAATCTCATTCTTTCCAATGACTAATATTTCAGACAGGGCAAGCAGCTTAAAGGAGAGGCGAGCAACCCGGAGTGATTAGGACCCCTCGGGGTATATTTGGTTTTGGGAAAATGTGGTTATCCATTTTGAACTTGGGATTACTGTATATTTTGAGATGTATATATTACATTCGCTATTGGTTATGTAATCCCCTAGAGGAGACTTATAAACCCTTAGATTATATATGTATAGAACCCAGGAGATTGCCGGGGATTTAGTTATCCACTCTGATATATGTTAATGTAAATTAACTGCACAAGTAATTATATTCAAAATTTGAAATCGAGACCAGGATGGGAAAAAGTTTTTGAAAGATTTTGTGGAAATCCTACTATAACGTAGGAATTTGAAATGAGTTTAAATTATCTAGCGGTCTCTAATCCAATTCAATTATGTGATATCGAACTATAATTACATGTTTAAAGGCAGGGGGTTACACTCACCGCACTCGAGCACATAGCTTTGCACTCGGATGATGACTCCAAACTCACTCGAGTCACCGAAAGTACAAGACAAGAAGTGAGAACCCGAGAGCACAAACAACATTAGAGGGACAAGCTCACTTGAGCATACCCCCCAGTGCTCGGGTGAGAGGCCTGCACTCACGAGTGTCAGATCACACTCTTGAGCATTGGCCAGCGAGTGACAACCCGAGAGTAACCCTAACCTTGAACACATACTATCACTCGAGCAATCTCATGCTCACTCGAGTGATCACCAACTTCACTCGCGGTGAAGGAAGTGCACTCAGAGCCTTCTTCATGAGAACCTAGGAAAAACACAATGCAGAAAGGAAAAAATAGCACGCAGCACTCGAGTGAGTTCCTCCCTCACTCGAGTGAGGCATTAGATTGCCAGATCGCAGCAACTAATAGAAAATTCCCAGATTTACCAAACTTAACCCAATGGTTCCCAAACTTCACACAAAGCTCAAACACATTTAAACTTACCTAAGGAACACATTGGTAACCCCCCAAACATTCAAATACCATTATAAACACAATCTATGCCCTTTAGTCTCTATGACACACAAAATTCCCAAATTCACTCAAATCACTTCCTACATCAAAACCATATCAAATACCTAAAGAAATTCACAATGAACTAATCCAAACATTAATCACTATGAAATTCACACATTCCAAAATGGGCATAAATCAGGGCAAATTTCCAGAATTCATCAAACTTATCCAAACTCACAATGAATATACCAAAAAGCATCAAATGCTTACCTTTTCACTTTGCCAAATCCAGAATCTTGATTCTCCAACTTTCAATTTCGTCCAACACCTAAATCACCATTAATCAAGGTTCTGAAACCACCACAATGAAGCTCTTAACACTATGAACAAAATTAGTGAAGAGGATTTGAGCTTAAGAGGATTATTACTCACCCAAAATCAAAGCTTTCTCTTTCTCTTCCCTTGGTTGTACGTCAGAAATGGAGGAAGAAGAGAGAGAATATGAGAGATGGTGAGGTGATGAGGAAGATGATGATGATATGAGCTTCTCTTCCCTAACCCATGCTTCTACCAAAAAGAGAGATAAGGGAGAGAGAAAAGTGGATTTTTGTCACTCTGTGCCACATCTAATGGTCTACACTATGCCATATGTCACCATCATACTCACTTCCTCAATGAGCTTACACAAGCTTAATGCACAAGATTCTGACCCATATGCAACAAATCTTTACCCTTGATCTTTAATCTCAAAATATACTCATATCAAATTTACATCTTATTTTTTTTCAAAAGTGTTTAATCACACTAATTACAATCAATATCATAGTCATTAGCCCTTAATCCCAAATTGGCTCATTACAATTCTCCCCTCGTCAAATAAATTTCGCCCTTGAAATTTGTCAAACCACTTGAGCCATGAACTCTGGATATTGCCTCGCATATCCTCTTCCACTTCCCAAGTTGCTTCTCTCTTAGTCATTGCCTTCTAGATCACTTTCACATAAGGAATACTTCGGTGTCTGAGCCTCCGTTCTTCTTGATCAATGATCTATTCTGGCTCCATCACATACGTGAAGTTATCTTGCAACTCCACTTCCTCATACTCAACGATGTGAGAAGGATTCGGCTAGTACTTCTTTAATTAGAAAACATGAAACATATCATGAAGTCTGCTCAAGTTTGGAGGTAGGGCTACTCGATATGCAACATGCCCAATCCTTCCAAGGATCTCAAAAGGACCTATATACCTTGGACTCAATTTCTTTGGCTTGATAGCTCGCCCAATACCGATGACAGGGGATACTCTCAGAAACACATGGTCACCAACCTCAAACTCTAAAAGCCTTCTTCTCTTATCAGCGTAACTTTTCTGCCGACTCTGAGCTGTAAGAAGCCTCTTACGAATGATTTAAATCTAGGTTACTGTTTGATCAACAAGATCTAGCCCATAAAGCTTCCTCTTAGACAATTCATTCCAACACAATGGCGATTGGTATTTTCTTCCATATAACGCTTCATACGGTGCCATCTGAATGCTTGCATGATAGCTATTGTTGTAGGCAAATTCCTCAAGAGGAAGAAAATGATCCCAACTCCCCTTAAGTCGAGAACACATGCCCGCAACATATCCTCTAGGGTCTGAATAGTCCTCTCTGACTATCCGTCTGTCTGAAGATGATAAGCTGTACTGAATCTCAACTGAGTACCCAGTGCCTCATTCAATGCCCTCCAGAATCTCAATGTGAAACATGGATCACGATCGGAGATGATATTCTTTGGTATGCCATGGAGCTTCACAATTTAATGAATATAAATCTCTGCTAGCTTGTCCGGAGAGTAACTAGCATTGATTGGTAAGAAGTGCGCTGACTTCGTTAACTAGTCTACAATGACCCATATCGCATCATAATTCCTGATCTTGGGCAATCCCACAACAAGATCCATGGTCACACTTTCCAATTTCCATCTTGGAATTTCAGGACTTTGCTACAAACCAGGCGGTCTCTGGTGCTCGATCTTTACCTTCTGGCATGTGAGACACCTCGCCGCATACTTCGTCACATCACTCTTCAATCTTGGCCACCAATACATAGATTTCAAATTATGGTACATCTTGGTCATACCCGGATGGAGAGTATACCGGCTTTTATGTGCCTTATCTAAGATTTTCTGTCTCAACTCGGCCTTAAGTAGAACACAAATTCTTTTTTGGTAGCAAACAAGTCCATTAGGCGATAAATCATAGCCCTGAGCTTCTCCGCACTCAATTCTAGCCAGATTATGCTGTATCCAGCCATCTTGCCTCTGAGCCTCTTCAATCTCAGCTCTTAAATCACTTTCCCCTTGGGAAACAGTATAGTTGGCGCCCCTTTTTTGGCGTTTCTTTAAAGAAGCACAATAGATAATAATTTTTTTAAATGTTCAGAAGCTACGAAACTTCCTAATATAAGTGCCAAAGCTTAGTGTTAGGCTTGTACGACACTTTCTTAGACAAATGCCATACAAAACATTTATTTTAAAAAAATCGAAAGCCCAAGCTACAACGCTTCTCAAAATAGTGCCATAGCTAGGTTAATTTTTTAGCATTTTTATTTGAAAAAAACTTATCCGGTGCTTAAAAATAAAATGCCGGAGAAGGGTGAGAATAAGTAAAAGATATTTTTATTCAGAATTTTGTGTTGTAGTAAGTAAAAACAAAATCACCTGTTTCATTCTTGAGTTCCCAAAAAAAAAATTGACCCTTAGCCGGCATTTGATTATAGAGTGCTCGCTAAAATTGGCCTTAGCCGGTGCTCTATAATCAAGTGCCGGAGGAGGCCAAATATACCTTAGCCGGCACTCTATTATATAGTGCTGGTTAAGGCACTCTATTATTTTACAAGGCACCAAGTGCCTTTCATATTCAAGGCATGTGGTGCGCTAGATACTTTAAGGCACCATTTGGTGCCTTAAATATATTTAAAGTGTTTGTTTTTTTTAAAAAAAAATTTAGGAAGTTAAGACGCTTTGATAAAAAATGCTATAGCTTCTTTACAATTTTCTATTTAAATTTTGCCTTGCTGTTTTTGTTTTCATTTTCATCTTCCCGCATTCTTTCTAGCTCCTCTATTTTTACAACTCTGTTGCAGTACAAAGCTTCCTCTCCCATATTTTTTTTCTTGTCTCAGCCTCTTTCAAAATCTTCCTAGCGTGTAAGTGTTTTATTTCTCAATATTTGGTTCAGTTTTTCTTTTTTAGTTAAAATATGTCATGATCATATATGTGTGCTCATTATTTTCTTTCAGATATTTATTTGAAGTATCAACTCTATCTTCTTAAACTTCCTATATATTGTAAGTTTTTTATTTTTTGAGCTTACAAATATAATAATACTTAGTTTAATTCATTTTGTGTATGATTTTTATGTAGTATTATAAAGATCAACATTGTGCCCAATTGATTGACAACAAGTAGATGAAATCATTGAGGAATAGTATGAATATATGATCAGCCAATTAGTTAATATTTAGGGGCATATGTACGTTAGGTTGTTTCTTTGCCTATTCTCATGTTGTTTATTCTCTTAAAATTAGTTATATAATTACATTAATTGTAATTACATATATCTAGTACTGATTTTATGAATTAGTTATGTGTTATTTCATTTTGATTTAGTTTACTTTTTTTTTTTCTATTCGTATTGTAAATTGATGTGGATTTTAATTGGCTAAGTTCAAGGAAACAATTATATAAAATAATAAAAAAATATTATTACATATTGCGACACTTTTGGGAATAAGTGCTGTAGGAGGGTATATATCTCCTACAGCTCTTTTGAGGAGAAAAGCCATATGAGGTATATACCCCCTACAACACTTTTCCCTAAAAATGCCGTAGGAGTCCCATAGAAAAAACACACAAGTTACGGCGCTTTCAGAAATTCAAAAAGCGTCGTAGCTTACTTTTACGGTCTTGAAAGCTATGGCGCTTCCCAAGCGCCATAGTATTCACAAAAATAAGTGCTGTTTATTATATTTTTTCTAATAGTGTTAACCCATTAATTTCAAGTCTAGCACGATTTTATCTAAGTTCTACAATTAAATTAGCTTTATCAAGCATCACTCAATTGAACCTAACAATCTAAGTGGTGGCCAATAACCCAGCATTAAGCATGAGATAAAATCAATACATAAATTTCATTAATCAATAAAAGAAAGGAATTAAAAAGTCTTAATCCATCCAATAGTTCAAAGCAATTCTAGAACAAGAAATTTAGTTACTCATATTCAAAATCAAACAAAAACCAAAATAGAAGCTGTAACCTCATAGTGCCTTGCTCTTCATATTGTCTGCTTTAGAGACCCCATACCCCTTACAGTTTTAAATCGTGTCAAGAAGGAGAGGTATCCATACCCTTATAAGGCATCTTTTGTTCTCTTCCCCAGCCGATATGGGACATAATACTCCACTAACCTCTGGGCCTAGCGTCCTTGCAAGCACATCAACCCACATTGACTTAAGCTTGGTTTTGATACCATTTATTCCATCTCATCACCTTGCTCTCGATATTATCCGCTTTGGAGACCCCGCCACCCCTCACGGCTTTAAAATGAGTTAAGAGGGGGAGGTATCCAGACTCTTATAAAACGTTTTTCATTCCCCTCCCCAACTGACATGGGACATAAAGGTTGGTGGACGTATGTGTGTTATTTTTCCATCCATCTTAGTAAGATGATCTTCAACATCTTGGAGTTCTTCCCTCAAAACACGGAAAACCTCTTCCACTATTGCCATTACCGCATTAACAATGGCTATCGGGCTGCAATGAGAGGGCACTCAATAGACTCTAAAGCAGACAATATAGAGAGCGAGGCATTGAGATGTTAAAAATGGTATCAGAGCTAGACTCGAGTTGATGTGGACTGATGTGCCAATGAGGACGCAGGGTCTGAAGATGGGTGGAGTGTTATATCCCATATTAGCTAGGGAGGGGAACGAAAGACACATTATAAAGGTCTAGATACCTCCTGTTTTGATGCATTTTAAAGCCGTGAGGGGTGGCAGGGTCTCCAAAGCAGACAATATCAAAAGCAAGGCGCTTAGATGTTACAGAAGCATGGTGAAGGAGAAAGGAAAACTAATGAAAGAACTAAGATTAAAGTTCCAAATCTCTTTGAATCTTTAAGCTCTAGCTCTCCAATTGCTCAATCTTCTCTCTCTAGCCCTTAGCTCATATACTCTCCTTGCTCTGTGTACTCGAATACGTCTCCTTCTAGAAGACAAAGATCCCCTATATATAGGTTAGGTTCCTAAATCCTCATTCCAATAAGTGCAATATCCCTCTAACAAAATAAAATTAACAAAAAGATAAGACGATAAAATTAGATAATGATGATGATAATAATAAAATGAAATATCTTTTCCTTTTCTTATCTAAAATTATTTTTATTATTAATATTATTATTTTATCCTTAATATCAAAATCATTATTTTTATCCTAAACTTTGATATTTATAATGAAATCCCCTAAATCATGCACCAATTTGATATCTTATCAAAATTCCACTTAAATCCCTTTAATTTAGCATAGATGACTCCTAAATATATTAAAATATATCTTAAATTTATCTAAAATTTGGGAGCCATCACGTGGTAAGCCCATTGGTTCCAAAGATAAAAATCCTCGAAATACAAAAGCAGTAAAAAATATAGATGGTCAAGTAGAGGATAGTCAAGAAAAGTTAGTAACTCTTGAACAATCATTGGATAATGCTAATGTCTCAATTCCAAGAGACTGAGGTATATGGAATATGTGAAAATAATGAGATCTCAATAAATTATGCTATGAATGGAATACAATGAGACCAAAATCAAGTCAACGTTGATGATTGATGACTCCCTATTTTTAGATAATTTTAAGACATACTTTAATATATTCGGGAGTCATTTATAATAAATCAAAGGGATTTTAACCAGATTTTGATAAGATATCGACTTAAAGGGATTTCACTATAAATATCAAAGTTTAGGATAAAAATAATGATTTTGATATTAAAGATAAAAATAATGACATTGATAATAAAAAAAATAATTTAAGATAAAAAGGAAAAGATATTTTAGTTATTATTATTATTATTATTATTATTATTGTTATTATCATCATTATCATTATTTATTATCATTGTCATTATCTATTTTTTTTATCCTTTTGTTTGATTTTATTTTGCTAGAGGGATATTGCACTTTATGGAATGAGGATCTAGAAACCTAACCTATATATAGGGGTTCAGGTTTTTCAGAAAAGGAGAAGGAGAAGCGTTTGAATACAAAGAGCAAGGAGAGCATCAGAGATGAGGGCTAGAAATAGAAGATTGATTGATTGGAGAGCTAGAGCTTGAAGATTCAAAGAGATTTGGAACTTTAATCTTGGTTCTTTGATGTTCTTTTCTTCTTAATTTGGCTTTTGTTATGGACCGAATTATCATCTCTGGTTTTTTGCTTGATTTTGAACATGAGTAGCTAAATTTATTATTCTAGGATTGCTTTGAACTATTAGATGGATTAAGACTTATTTATTTATTTCTTTTATTTATTAATGAAATTTATGCGTTAATTTTATTTCGTGCTTAATGCTTTTGGGTGATTGGTCACCACTTAGATTATTGGGTTCAATTAACTGATGCTTGAGAAAGCTAATTTAATTGTAGAACTTAGATAAAATTGTGCTAGACTTGAAGTTTATGAGTTAAATGGATGGTTTTTTAATAGAATAGAGATATAACTATTAGCCTAGTATTTTCTACTTGAGGTTAGAGCTTAATGAGTGTTTTCTTTAAATGAGACAAGAGATTGCACAAGTTAATTGAAAATATAAAATTGGTTTTGACTTGAGAAAGCTTTATCAATTATTTTGAACCTCTGACAAGCACAAGTACAATAGGGATAAGTAATCCTAGGTTTCTTCGATCTTGAAGAAAAATGTTAATTGTAGAAGTCTTAAATAAATCTTTTCTTAAACAAAATAAATTTCAAAATATTCTCACTAATCTAATTGAGAACTCAATTGAGATAATTAATTCATTTTTGTCATGGTCCTCATGGGAACGATCTTTTTATATTACTTGCCATTCGTGTGCTTGTGGTTAAGCTAGATGGCTAACAAGTTTTTGGCGCCATTGCCGGGGACTTTGGCAAAAAAGCTCATTGAGTTAGTTATCTTAATTATGTGATTAATGACGTTTGAGTATTTTCTCTCTTTTCTTCATTCTTTTTTTCCTGTTTTATTTATTTATTTTTATATAAGTTTGATATTCCTTGGTTGTGTTTCTAGGATTTGCAGGTACCTCTCAACATATGAGTGGCATATTGGTAATTCATCCTGACAACCTAGGTAAAGTGCATCATTCTGAAGAAGAAGAACTTAAGTCCAAATCAGAATCATCAGAAGAACTGACATAACCTAATCTAAAGAACATGGCACAACCTAATGATGATATTTTGGATCATACTTTAGATGAATATATGGAACAACTGTGAACTCTTTAATGAGGCATAGGAGATATTTAAAGAAATGTGGTGTAATTGCCCTAATCATAAGCAGAAAGCTTATGTGTTATTAGAAGTTTTTTGGGCTGGATTGGATGGTCCTACCGTCTCTTTGGTCAAGAATGTTTGCAATGGTGGGATTAACAAGAAGAAAGTGTCTGAGTTATTAAAGCTGTATGATGAAATTGCTTTTAGTACTCTGCAACAATACGATAAAGCACGGTTTGGGTACAAGACTTTGATATATTTGTTGTGGTCATTGGTTGAGACTTTGAATTTCTAGATTTTTGCCCTAATATTTGTGTGAATTAGGGTTTTAGAGGGTCATGGTGTTTTGATCGTTAAAATGGTGTCTCGTGTTGTGTTTTGGACAATGGAAGTAGTTTGGAGTCTTGAATGTGGAGTTTGGCAATTTTGTGGTTTTGTGTTGAAATGTGCTATAAACAGAACATGTTAAAGGAATGAGAATTTGTTTGTTTTGATGATTCCATTGGATTCCATGTGAAAAATTGTGTGGGAATATTGTTGGTTGTGAAAATTGGACCGTTGGAAACGTTTATTGGTAAAATTGGAAAATGCTGTTGGCAGAAAATCTGTTCAGGTAGTTAGTTTACATGATTGTTTTGAATGAGTAAATGGTGTCAAAAAATTCTGAAACTTTTTAGTTAGACAGAGGATGTGTTGAGCTTCAAAATGGACAAATAATAGGTGTCATTTTGATGTGTGTGTTGGAAGTTATGTATTTCCAAAGTTTGAGGTTGAAATTGGAATCAATTTTGGAAAAGTATGGACATTTGTTGAATTTTGTAATTTTATTGTTGTAGATGGAAGTGATACATATTTTTCCTGTAAATAAGGCTTAAAAAAATTTAAGTAGGAATTGGGATCACTCCATTTCAATTTTTCTAGACTTAGTTATGATTTTTGAAAGTTCAGCCAAGAAGCAGGAATTTCTTTGGCCACAGCTAGAAAGTGTTGGACCTGCTTTTGGCCGTAGCCAAAAACCTTCAGTCTTATTTTTGGCCATAGATAGAAGACTCTTGGCTGCAACAAAAAACATTCTAACCTATTTTTGGCCGCCGCCAGAAGACTCTTGGCCACAGCCAAAAAGTCTCTAACCTATTTTTGGTTGTAGCCAAAGAATTTCTTGGCTGCTGCCAAGCCCCAATTTCAGCATTTTGCCCTTTTGAAAGGTGGTCTTTGGTATAGTTTTTTCCAACCCTTTAGGCATTTGTTTAGGCTACTAGTAGCCAACTAAAAGTCTTAAATAATAACTAACCTTAATTGTTTGGAGTTAAGAACTGAACAAGGAATAACTCGTCATCCTTGATTATGATTTATAGGACTTGATATCTGCCCTGAGCGTGTGAAAATGGTGCCTGAGCATGGACGGAAAGAACAAGGTAGTTATATTATGTATAATGCATTGTATGTATGTCTTATCATTGAATTGTGCTGATTGCAAATGCTGCTATTATGTTGTAGTGAAAGCTTTGTGTATACAGCTATGAGAGCTATCGTTTTTTGGCGCAAGTCATGCATCATGTGGATACAGCCGTGAGAGCTATCGTTTGTAACGCAAGTCACACATCATGTAGATACAGCCATGAGAGCTGTCATTTGTGATGAAAGTCATGCAGCACTGTGATTGTTGTTGTAACTCCCTTACCGTAATTACATTTGGATTATGAAATTAAAGTGAAATAGAGACCAGTAATTACAAAAACAACATTTTCAATTTCCTATCTTCTAGATAGGGTATTTACAAAATAGTTCAGAATACTAGTAATTTGGTCTCCCATTCAGTTTCGAATATAATTACCTGTAAAGGTTAATCGCATTTATAAATATCAGAGCACACACCTAAAATCCCGGCAAGTTCCCGGGTTACATATATATATTGGGTGTATCATTTTTCCCAAAAATGGGGATTACATAACCAAAGTAGTATTTACAGCCCCAAATATATACAGTAATCATGTTCTCAAAAAGTTAACCAATAGTTCGAAGTCAAATATCTCTAAGAAGTCCTATCCACTCTTGGTTATCCGTTTTTCCTTGGAGCCACTTGCCCTATCTAAAAGGTTAGTCATAGGAAAGAGTGAGATTCAAAAGAATCTCAGTAGTAACAAATCATTCATACCACACCTAAACACATAGCATGTAAGCAAATCATCATATAGCAGCAGAACGAATCACACTCCACCCTCATCCCCTTTTACCGCTGGGAAGGCACACCGTTCTAACCCGAACTGTTGTTAGCGACTCAGGGACTATTGGCATGGCGGTGCTTACACATATCCATAAATGTCGCAGCATACGAATTCATCACAAATCAATGATATAACACACATATAATGCATCACATATGGTATAAAAGAAAATTCACTACCTTGTTCTTTCCGATTGTGCTTTGGCGTAGGTGGATCACGAGCAGGGCAAATACCGAATCCTATAAACCTAAATTGAGGACGATGAATTGTTACCTAATCCAATTCTTTAATAACTCATAATACTTGGGTTGATTATCACTATGGTCATTTAATTAAGTCAACTAAGGAGCTAAAGTGGTCAGTTAACCTAAAAGGCCAATTTCTAACCTCAAAGTTCCACAATATTACATTATGCATGCCATAAAATCTTCAATTTTCACATAGGTGACCAATCTGCAAGAATTTTTCAACATCTTTGAAAAATCATAACTAATTCTAGAAAACAAATGAGGTGATCCCAAAGCCTTCGAAACCTCTTAAGGTCCTATTCATAGGAAAAATATGAATCTTTACCAAAAATCACCACACAATTCTAGAATTACACAAAATTCCACACTGCTCTAAAATTAAGTCCAGTTTCGACATCAAACTTTGGGCAACCAAAAATCCCAGCTCAAAAAGCGAAATGACACAAATTATATGTCCATTTTGAAGCTTGGAATGTGAAATTTAATACTGGAAAGGTTCAGAATTGTTAGACACTAATTTCCCTTTCAAAGTGTCCCTACAAACTGACTGCCCTGCACAGAGTTACACTTGAAAGTTTTTTCCAATTTTCAACCAATGTGTCTAATGACTCTAAAATCAATAACCAACCCTATTTCCACACAATTTTTCATGTAGAACACAATGGTAACATCAAAATGAATAAATTCCTACTCATTCCTCATGTCCTGTTTTGGCAGAATTTTAGGGTATTTCACAACAAACAATCACTTCACTATCTAATCACTAAGCTTAGTTCGTTTGCCTCCAAACCAATATATAAGCACATATATAGAATGAAAGCTTCAAGATCCCTAATATAGCCTAAAAACCGAAATTAGGGCTGTCACAATAGCCCACCACAACCCAGCCAATTAAAGCATCATATACATCAAGCTAATGCTCTAACTCACCTCTTGCTTCTTCTTGTAGTCTTTTCTTGGTTCCTCAACTTTTGTTCTTGCAAGGTGGCTGAAAACTGCTCTTCTTCAAAAACAAAACCATAGAAATGAAGCTAAGGAAGAGAGGAACAAGTTTCATAAAGGTCACTTGAGCCATAGATGAGGTTAAGAAGGTGAAAAATCAAGATTAAGCTTACATTGAAACCTTGCTTTTCTTCCCTTACGTTTTTGCTGCTGCAAACCGACTTGAAGATGGAGAGAGAGAGAGAGATAATTGATCAGATTTTTCCTTTCCTTTATCACTTAAAGTCCAAATGAAAATATGGTGCAAAAGTATAGAAGAGTTGTGATGAAAATTACTTCACTTGGTCATGCACTTATGGTGAATTAACTAAGTATATTTTGCTTCAACTTTTCTCTTTCCTTCCTCCTCCCTTTTTGACCGAAATGGTTGCCCTTTGTATTCAATATGTCATTTTATGTTTGGCCTACAATTATTGACCAAGTCCTCATCTCCTTACTTGGTCTTTCATGTGTTTCTCTTTCTCTCTTTATTGCACTGAAAATAGCTCTTAAAGTAACCAAAAGAAAGCTTCTTGAATTATCAATATTTACCTCCTTACTTTAGTTGTAATTGTTGACTAAATTCAACATACTTTCTTTTCCTCTTCATGCCATACGAATTGTAGCCCATGGAATAGCCAAAAGGGCTTCTTCAATTTATCATAATTTCAACTCTTCAAATATTACTTCTTTAGTTGAAATTGTTGACTTAGTCATCATCTTTTACAACTTGGTCAAATTGCCTACACATGTCATATGTAATAGCATATATTGTTTCCTCTTGTCGTACATAAGTCATGGCCCTTTGAAGAAGAAGATGATCTTGTAAAATCTCATCTTGCAATATAATATTTAATAGCCAATTTTGCATGTGAAACTTGACTAAAGTCATAACAAAATTTTCAGAAGTAATTGTGTCATTAATCTCATCATCTATTTTGTACATTTAGCCCTTGAGTACATTTTGGGATATTACAATTCTCCCCCCGTAAAATAAATTTTGTCCTCAAAATTTGTTAAACAACTTGAGCCATAAACTCAAAATTTGCATGTCGGCTTCCGCTTCCCAAGTTGCTTCCTTTTGGGTCATTCCCCTCCAGATCACTCTCACATACGGAATGCTTCGGTGTCTGAGCCGTCGTCCTTGGTGATCAATAAGCTGTTCTGGCTCTACTGCATATGTGAAATTGTCTTGCAACTCTACTTCCTTATGCTCAATGATGTGAGATGGATCCGGTTGGTATTTCTTTAGTTGGGAAACATGAAACACGTCATGGAGCCTGATTAAGCTTGGGGGTAGGGCTACTCTGTAAGCAATAGGCCTAATCCTCTAAAGGATTTCAAAAGGACGTATATATATTGGGCTCAGCTTCTTCTTCTTGATAGCTCGCCCAATGCCCGTAATTAGTGATACTCTTTGGAATATGTGATCACCAACCTCAAATTCTAGAGGCCTTCTCCTCTTGTCAGTGTAACTTTTCTGCTGACTCTGCGTTGCAAGGAGCCTCTTATGAATGATTCGAATCTGTGTCGAGGTTTGGTTAATCAACTCGGCCCATATAGCTTCCTTTTAGATAATTCATTCCAGCATAAGGGTGATTGGCACTTCCTCCTATTCAACGCTTCATATGGCGCCATTTGAATGCTCGCATCATAGCTATTGTTGTAAGAAAACTCAGCCAGTTGAAGAAAGTGATCCCAGTTCCCTTTGAAGTCGAGGACACAAGCTCGCAACATATCTTCTAATGTCAGAATTGTCTTCTCTGATTGTCCATCCGTTTGAGGATGATAAGCCGTGCTGAACCTCAATTGAGTTCCTAGGGCTTCATGCAATGCCCTATAAAATCTCGAAGTGAATCGGGGATCTCGGTCGGAAATGATATTCTTTGGTATGCCATGGAGCTTCACAATCTCTCGAATGTATATCTTTGCTAGTTTGTACGGAGAGTAACATTGATCGGTATAAAATGTGCCGACTTCGATAACCGATCCACAATAACCTAGATTGCATTATAGTTTCTGATCTTGGGTAACCCCACAACCAGGTCTATGGTCACACTTTCCCATTTCCATTCTAGAATCTCAGGAGTGTGAAGCAAACTAGGCGGTCTTTGGTGCTCGATCTTTACCTTCTGGCAAGTAAGACACAATGCCACGTACTTCATCACATTACTTTTCAAGCCCGGCTACTAATACACAGACTTTAGATTATGATACATTTTGGTCATACCAGGATGAAGGGTATAACTGTTAGATCTTATGTTTTGATGTTAACAAAAGAATGGTTTGAAAAGGAAATGATAAATAAACAGGTTTGAACAAAGGAATAACAGGGATAAGCATCACTTGAAGTTAGCATTGGAGTAATGAAGAAAGGCCAAGAGAAAATGCTGAGGAACTTGATCAGAAGCAAGTTTTCTAAGGCATTACTCAAGTACCTACTCGAGTAATGAGACAAAACTTGAAGTAACCAAAGGCACCTTCCAGTAACCTGCCAATGTTACTCGAGTAGTTACTCGAGTAATAGTGTAAGTATTTTCAAGTTGCTCTCGGCCTGCCAATGTTACTCGAGGAACGACTCGAGTAACCAGGTAAAAACTTGGAGTTGCTCTCGGCCTGCCAATGTTACTCGAGGCGCTACTCGAGTAACCATATGAAAAACTTCAAGTTGCTTTCAGGTTGCCAATGATACTCGAGTACCTACTCGAGTAACTCTGTTTCTGAAAATGTGGAGCTCTCGGCACTTTGTACTATTGCCAATGTTACTCGAGGAGCCACTCGAGTAACGCACTGAAGTAAGTAAAAACTTGAAGGTGGTAACTGATTAACTTGATATAAATTTATCTCATTTTCCTCGAGTCCTTACTCTAGTATGCAAGTATTTAATGTTCTATTTTAAGTGGATTCCTCGAGTAAGTACCCAAGTATGCAGAAATATTTTCAAGGTAAACTTCAAGTCATTACCCGGGTAAGTCATGCAGAAAAAGTACATTTACTCGAGGTGGTACCCGAGTAACCTATGCAAAAATGAGTACATTACTCGAGTCCATACCCGAGTAACAAGGTAAGTGCTCTCGGCCTTGAAATCCTGCCAATATTACTGGAGTAGAGCATCGAGTAACCACAAGTTTATTTGAAGGGTTACTGGAGTTGGTACCCGAGTAACTCATAAAGTTGTGAGTGCATTACTCGAGTAGGTACCCGAGTAAACATATATTTCCAAAGGTTTGAAAATTGGTTATTTCATGCACTACCCGAGTAATCTTGTATTTATTCATTGACTTGCAGTTGATCAAAGATTTCCGGATGATACTCGAGTAAGTACTCGAGTAAACTTCAAGTAATACTCGAGTAGCTACTCGAGTAAGCTTACCCAGAAATTTAGAAATCATTCAAACGTTCATTAAATTGTTTTCTATATGATTAACCTTTCATTGTATTAGTATTTCTAGCATATTTACAGATAAACAATAAAGGAATTATGTCAAGAAAGGGAAGTCAAATTAAAAGTTCAAATGCCAACCACCGCCAACGGATATTTTTCAAAAACTTGAAAAGTCAATAGTGGCTGCGCACTCTCCAACGGACGAAAGAAAATGTTCCAACGGTCATCACCAACATATCTATATATATGGGAACATCCAAACAGAGAAATAACAACAAGAACACACACAAACGAATTATCAAGTTCATTGCTTTGTTGAGATTATATTTCTATGCTTCAGTGATTCTTATTCACTCTGTAAGAGAGATATTTCATTCAAACTCAATATTTGTTTTTGAGATAACTTAAGGTTGTGGAACCTTGAGTTGGGATTGGATTACAACTTGTAAGGGGGAGCGAGTGTCCAGGTGAAGGAACTTGCTTGTACTGAGGTGCCAAGAACCCACTGAATCTTGGAAGTTATAGTGAAATTCTCAGAGAAGCTCTGAGGACTGGATGTAGGTCAAAGTGGTTGTGGCCGAACCAGTATAACTCCCGGTGTACACTTCGGTGATATTTCTCCTTACTCATTACTGTTTTAATTCCACTGTTAAAGTTTTATATTTCCGATGAAATTTTAGTATCACTCAATTCACCCCCCCTCTTGGGTTAAACGCTTGTTCTAACAATAACGGCTCTTGTGCGCCTCATCCATAATCTTCTATCTCAAGTCCGCCTTGAGTGGAAAATAGATTCTCTTCTGATAGCAAACCAATCCACTAGGCGATAGATCATAACCCTAGGCTTCTCCTCGTTCAATCTGAGCTAGATTGCACTGTATCCAGCCATCTTGCCTGTGAGCTTCTTTAATCTTAGCCCTCAAGTCGCTTTCCTCTTAGGAAATAGTATAGTTAGCACAGAGGATTTTGATTTGACAGATTCCAATCACGTAAATCTTCTATCAATTTTCCTTCTTGTATCATCATATCTGCACAAGCATAGTCTTTCGACTAAGAGCATCCGCGACTACGTTTGCCTTACCCGGATGATATCTGATTTCCAAGTTGTAGTCCTTAAGAAACTCCATCCAACGACGCTGTCTCATATTCAAATCTTTCTGATTATACAAATACTTGAGACTCTTGTGGTCGTAGTATAGTTCTACCGTCACACCATACAGATAGTGCCGCCAAATCTTCAAAGCAAACACAATGGCCGCAGCTCCAGATCATGTGTAGGATAATTCATTTCATGAGGTTTGAGCTATCGAGATTCATAGGCCACCACACGTCCTTACTGCATTAGGACACATCCTAATCCCTGCTTACTCGCATCACTGTACACAACATAAGTCAGGCTAGGATCAGGTATAATCAATACAGGTGCCGTAGTTAAACTCTCTTTCAACTCCATAAAGCAATTTTCACATTTCTCATCCCACAAAAATGGTTGATCCTTCCTCGTGAGCTTGGTCATTGGCAAGGCAATACGGGAGAAATTCTGAATAAATCTTCGGTAATAACTAGGAAGACCTAGAAAACTGTGTATCTCAGCAACAATTTCTAGCCTTTTCCAGTCCAATACTGCTTCCACTTTACTGGGATCCACAGAGACCCCTTCACGTGAGATAACATGGCCTAGGAATTTTACTTCTGAAAGCCAGAACTTGCACTTACTCAGTTTGGCATAGAGTTGCTTCTCACGCAATACATTCAATATAATTCTTAAATGATGCTCATGCTCTTCCCTACTCTTGGAATATATCAGAATGTCCTCGATAAACACAACAACAAACTGATCCAAATATTGTCGAAAGATACGGTTCATGTAATCCATAAATACCGCAGGTGCATTGGTTAGCCCGAATGGCATCACCAAGAACTCATAGTGACCATACCTAGTTCGAAAGGCAGTCTTCGGAACATCATCTACCTTTACTCACAGCTGATGATACCTTGACCTTAGATCAATCTTCAAAAATACACAGGAACCAGATAGTTGATCTAAAAGGTCATCAATTATGGGAAGAGGGTACTTGTTCTTAACAGTAATTCTTTACAGTAATCTTATTCAATTCTCTGTAGTCAATACACAACCGAAGACTTCGGTCTTTCTTCTTAACAAATAGAACTGGAGCTCCCCAAGGTGACACACTGGGTCTAATGAACCCTTTTTGGAGTAAATATTCAATTTGCTTCTTTAACTTCGCTATTTCATTCAGGACCATACAATATGGGGCCTTAGATATAGAACTAGTTCCAGGCACAATTTCAATTGGAAATTGGACCTCTCTTTCTGGAGGTAATCCGCTTAAGTCATCTGGAAATACCTCAGGAAATTCCCTTACCACAGGTATACTATTCAAAGTTTCACTAATCTCCCGTTGCATAGAGAAGAACACCATATACCTTTGGCATCCCTTCTTCAAACACTTCTCAGCTTCGGTTGTTGAAAGGAAGTTCAATCTAGCATTCACATTCTCAACATTTTGACATACAAAGTACACAATCCGCTTGTTCCCACAATCAAGTAGTACATTGTTTGCCGTTAACCAATCAAAACCCAGAATGACTTCCAATTGGTAAAGCGGGAAGCAAATCAAATCAATAACAGATTGACGTCCCTCTACCGTTACTACATAATCTAGGCAAGCTTTGGTAGTTACAGCTTTAACACCCATTGGTGTTAACAAATTGAATGGCAATTTATGCATATGCATACCTAGGCGCTTCACGTAATCATATGCAATAAAGGAATGACTGGCACCCGAGTCGAACAATGCTTGTAATGCATTACCGTTAAGAAGAATATTATCTTGAATGAGATCGGGGGACTTCCAGGCTTCTTCGTGAGTCATTGTAAATACCCTGCCCTGAGTCCTTGGTCTTTATTCGGATTTTGGTCGCTAACAATCTCTAGAAATATGTCCTGGTTGCTTACAATTAAAATAGATCATTTCACCCTAACAGTTCTTGCCATAATACGATTGGTTACAGCGAGGACATTTCCACTCAGTCACAAATCTTTGAGGTTCATGATCTCTAGGTTGGTAGGGCTTCTTATCACTGCCCTTAAATGAAGAAGATCCTTGGCCTTTCCGTTTCTGAGAAACATTACCCTTACTAGGTTCACTGCGGCTACTAGCACCTTTGGCTGGATACAGATCCTTCAAGTTATTCTCAGTGATTCTGCATTGTTCTATCGCCTTGTTGAATACAATGAACTGGTGGGTAGCTAGCCGATTCTTCATCTCCCATCTCAGACCACGGATGAGCATATCAGAACTCCATTCTTCATCATCCTTATACCGGATGTAGGAGGAATATCAGGACAACCGTTCAAAACAGGAGAAATATTTATCGAAAGTCTCTATGTCTCCTTGGATTATATTAAGGAATTCAGTTTCCTTCTCCAGCGCAGCGACTTGGGAAAATACTTCTTGTTAAACTGCTATTAGAACTCCTCCTAGGTCAGTGCCATGTTTCTGCTCTGCAGCGTGATAGAAATGTTTCTCCACCTGCGGTCTGCATCACCTTCTAATTTATACACTGTTAATCAAGCTTTTACCTCAGAAGGGCACTCAATAACTTCAAATATCTTCTCCAGCCGATTCAACCAGTCTTCGGCTGCTTGGCGATCAAATCTACCTCTAAATACCAAAGGTAGATATTTGCAGAATCTTGAAACCCAGAATTGAAGATCCCTTTCCTCTCTAACTGGAACCCCGTGTGGCTCTTGATTCAGAATGGCATGAAGTGGGGATTCTAGCGGTCTTACTGACCCTTCAACTGTTTACCCATGATGAGTCTCTTATTGGGTCTCCTCCTCAGTAGACGGACCCTGATCAGCTCTATTTTTTCCTTTTTCAATTTTGAGCTCTTCTCTCAGCTCAGTGATCATGTCCCACTGATCCTTTATCAAACCCATTAATTCTTGCATGGATCTCGTGGATTGTCATTAACTATCTCCACCTCTAGGTCCACTTGTTCAACTTTGGGATGACCCTTTGTCTTTTTTATTCTATAAATCATTCACTGCATCAGTTCCACAAAGAATGTATACACATAGTCTACAAGTTTCATATATATACCCACAGCACATAGCACATATGTGCATACACAACAAATCAATAGGATTCATCTTCTATCACTATAACCAAGCCTAAGAGAATTATCCTAGAAACTTTACCCTTGCCAAGAACTACAGCTCTGATACCAAAATGTAACCCCCTCACCATAATTACATCCGAATTATGAAATTAAAGTGAAATAGAGACCAATAATTACAAAACAACATTTTCAATTTCCTATCTTCTAGATAGGATATTTACAAAACAGTTCAAAATACTAGTAATTTGGTCTCAAATTCAGTTTCGAATATAATTACCTGCACAGGTTAATAGCATTCATAAATATCAGAGCGTACAACTAAAATCTCGGCAAGTCCCCGGGTTACATATATATATTGGGTGTATCATTTTTCCCAAAAATGGGGATTACATAACCAAAGTAGTATTTACAACAAAAAATATATACAATAATCATGTTCTCAAAATAGATAACCAACAGTTCCAAATCAAATATCTTTAAGAAGTCCTATCCGCTCTTGGTTATCCGCTTTTCCCTGGAGCCACTTGCCCTGTCTGAAAGGTTAGTCATAGGAAAGAGTGAGATTCAAAAGAATCCCAGTAGTAACAAATCATTCATACCACACCTAAACACATAGCATGTAAGCAAATCATCATATAGCAGCAGAACGAATCATACTCCACCCTTATTGCTTTTTATCGCTGGGAAGGCACACCATCCTAACCCGAACCGTTATTAGCGACTTAGGGACCGTTAGCGTAGTAATGCATACACATAGCCTTATAGCTCATATAGCCATCCAGCTTTCATAATTGGCTCGTCGATCTTCACAAATAGCCTTTTGGCTTTTCACATAATCACACATATCACACCCCATCCTCATCCCCTTTTACTGCTGTAAGGCACACCGTCCTAACCCGAACTTTTGTTAGCGACTCAGGGACTATTGGCATGGCGGTGCTTACACATATCCATAAATGTCATAGCATACGAATTCATCACAAATCAATGATATAACACAAATACAATGCATCACATATGGTATAAAAGAAAAATTCACCACCTTGTTCTTTCCGATTGTGCTTTGGCCCAGGTGGATCATGAGCAGGGCAAATACCGAATCCTATAAACCTAAATTGAAGACGACGAATTGTTACCTATTCCAATTCTTTAATAACTCATAATACTTGGGTTGATTATCACAATGGTCATTTAATCAAGTCAACTAAGGAGCTATAGTGGTCAATTAACCTAAAAGGCCAATTTCTAACCTCAAAGTTCCACAATATTACTTTATACCATAAAATCTTCAATTTTCGCATAAGTGACCAATCTGCCATAATTTTTTAACATCTTTGAAAAATCATAACTAATTCTAGAAAAAGAAATATGAGGTGATCCTAAAGCCTATTAAAATCTCTTGAGGTCCTCTTTATAGGAAAAATTTTAATCATTACCAAAAATCACCACACAATTCTAGAATTACACAAAATTCCACACTGCTCCAGAATTAAGTTCAGTTTCGACATCACACTTTGGCAACCAGAAATCCCAGCTCAAAAAACGAAATGACACAAATTATATGTCCATTTTGAAGCTTGGAATGTGAAATTTAATACTGGAAAGGTTCAGAATTGTTAGACACTAATTTCCCTTTCAAAGTGTCCCTACAAACTGACTACCCTGTACAGAGTTACACTTGACAGTTTTTTCCAATTTTCAACCAATGTGTCCAATGACTCTAAAATCAATAACCAACTCTATTTCCACACAATTTTTCATGTAGAACACAATGGTAACATCAAAATGAATAAATTCCTACTCATTCCTCATGTCCTGTTTTGGCAGAATTTTAGGGTATTTCACAACAAACAATCACTTCACTATCTAATCACTAAGCTTAGTTCGTTTGCCTCCAAACCAATATATAAGCACATATATAGAATGAAAGCTTCAAGATCCCTAATATAGCCTAAAAAATGAAATTAGGGCTGTCACAATAGCCCACCACAACCCAGCCAATTAAAGCATAATATACATCAATATAATGCTCTAACTCACCTCTTGCTTCTTCTTGTGTTCTTTTCTTGGTTCCTCAACTTTTTTTCTTGCAAGGTGGCTGAAAACTTCTCTTCTTCAAAAACAAAACCATAGAAATGAAGCTAAGGAAGAGAGGAACAAGTTTCATGAAGGTCACTTGAGCCATAGATGAGGTTAAGAAGGTGAAAAATCAAGATTAAACTCACCTTAAAACATTGCTTTTCTTCCTCTATGTTTTTGCTACTGCAAACCGACTTGAAGATGGAGAGAGAAAGAGATAATTGATCAGATTTTTCCTTTCCTTTTTCACTTAAAGTCCACACGAAAATATGGTGCAAAAGTAGAGAAGAGTTGTGGTGAAAATTACTTCACTTGGTCATATACTTATGGTGAATTAACTAAGTATATTTTGCTTCAACTTTTCTCTTTCCTTCCTCCTCCCTTTTTGACCGAAATGGTTGCCCTTTGTATTCAATATGTCATTTTATGTTTGGCCTACAATTATTGACCAAGTCCTCATCTCCTTACTTGGTCTTTCATGTGTTTCTCTTTCTCTCTTATTGCACCAAAAATAGCTCTTAAAGCAACCAAAAGAAAGCTTCTTGAATTATCAATATTTACCTCCTTACTTTAGTTGTAATTGTTGACTAAATTCAACATACTTTCTTTTCCTCTTCATGCCAAAGGAATTGTAGCCCATGGAATAGCCAAAAGGGCTTCTTCAATTTATCATAATTTCAACTCTTCAAATATTACTTCTTTAGTTGAAATTGTTGACTTAGTCATCATCTTTTACAACTTGGTCAAATTGCCTACACATGTCATATGTAATAGCATATATTGTTTCCTCTTGTCGTACATAAGTCATGGCCCTTTGAAGAAGAAGATGATCTTGTAAAATCTCATCTTGCAATATAATATTTAATAGCCAATTTTGCATGTGAAACTTGACTAAAGTCATAACAAAATTTCCAGAAGTAATTCTGTCATTAATCTCACCATCTATTCTGTACATTTAGTCCTTGAGTACGTTTTGGGATATTACTATTGCTGTTGCTTTGTGATTTGCTTACATGCTATGTTATTATATATTATATGAGTGAATTGTTACTATTGAGATTCATTCGATTCTTACTCTTTCCATTTACTAACCTATAGCTAGGGCATGCGGGTAAAAGGAGAAACAAGTGATCAAGGGCAGCTAGTGCTCCCTATTAGGAGTTTTAGTTTTGTTAGTTGGTTATCATATTTTTGGGATTATTGTACATATTATAGTTGTAAATTTGGAAAAGTTTTTGAAAACCCACTTTATCACTTGACTGAACCCTATCTTGGAGTTGGTACTTTCAATAACTTTTGAATTATCCATTGGTCTCTAATTTAACATAATGAGTCATTTTTGAACTATAATTACGGCTATTAAGATAAGGGGTTACAGAACCCAATCATGAAGGAAATTGTGAAGAAGAAGATTCTTAAATGGCTTGATGTAGGTATAGTGTATCCTATCTCTAACAACTCTTAGGTAAGCCCAGTTCAATGTGTCCCCAAAAAGGGCGGTATGACTGTAGTGGCTAACTCCCACAACAAGCTAATTCCTACTCGCACTATTACTAGTTGGAGGGTTTGTATGGATTATCATATGCTGAATGCGGCAACTCGAAAGGACCACTTTCCTTTTCTATTTATTGATCAATGTAACCCCCTTCACGATCAAGGCCGAGATTAGTTCGTAAAAACGTAATTAAGTTTGAATTAGAGACCATGTATGATTTGGGACTTATTTAAAAGTAAATATCCCAAAAATAGGGTTAACAAAAACTTTTCAAAAGTCTGTTCAATAATAGTCTCATATTCACATTTCAGTATACACATGGCCTATACAAATTGATTCCATTCATCAATATTAGAGTACACAGTAAATTCCTGACATACTCGGGTTCCATATATCAATTAAGGGTTTTACAAGGCACAATTGCCAATAATCCATTACTCTTACTAGGGGATTACACAATTCTGAACCACAAATCCAATATATACAATCATTTCCCAACAAAACATCCAAAATAAAACTATGATAACCAAAACCAAAATAGACCTTAGCTCAGAGCTTCAACTGCCCTTCGTTACCTGCTTTTCCTTTGATCCTTCGGCCCTGTCTAAAAATTGTTTTTTTGGGAGAGTGAGATTCTAAAGAATCCCTGTAGTAACAAATCACTCATAGTATGAACAATAATAAGGTATGAAAGTAAATCATAACCCACACATGGCAACTACAACGGCAGTTACAACGACAAAGGCAGGTATAACTCATGTCACCCTTACGTTTGCTCACACTGAATTGCTCACGCTCTATTGCACTACAACAGTTCACACAATATATTTCACCACAGCTGGGATTCATATAAAGCATTTCATACGCAAGCCATACAGGCAAGATACATAACACACAGCCCACGACTGGATTCACAATACGCCGTCCCATGGGTCGGATTCACAAAGATCCATATCGATTACGATGGCACTATAATGGCCGAGCTAGAGATGACCAGCGTCAATCCCTAAATGGCTCATGATGCATTGCTCATACTGTAATGGACCATGGTACATATGTAGGATCGGTAAGCACAGCGGAAGAATTTAAAAAATTTTCACCGATCCTAATCGAGGATCTATCAACGGCGTTTAAACCAAGTTGGAAGGATTCATACCTTTTTGATGATTTAGAGTTTTCACGATCTCTAGGAGCCAACACGTCGGTCCGCTCCCTCTACCGGTATCCACACGAATGCTCTCCAACCGAGACTGCATGCTAGTGCCTCTAATGTCTCCAAGAGTTTAACTTGCGGCTCTTAATTCTGATGTACCCTGAGTCTATCAGCTTTATCAAGTTTATAACCCATGAGGGTTATTTTCAAATTTCAAAATTAATCATCATTAATTTCAAAATTAATTAACGATTAATTAGCTTGATGAGCTAATTAAATAAATTCAGTTTAAATTAAATCTGTTCAACAGTTTTAATTTAACCTATTTATTTAATCTAAATAAAGAGCCATTAGATTTAATTTATCTTCATAAATTAAATCTGAGATACTATATCTCTATCATGTTAGTTATTAAATTTAATATATCTTAATAAATTAAATTTAAAACCAACACAATATAATATCATCATATAATATATATATATATACATACATATATATATATATAATATTATTAATGAATTTTATATTTTATATATATATAAATATAAAATTCATCCACCCTAAATCAAACATTATCTCGTGTTGGGCCATTCTTGTGTGCGACCCTGTAGGCCCATATGAAGTTGGCAGTGGGCCAATAACTACACTAACCCAAAAGCCGCAAGCGGCCTTTAGCAAGACATTACGACTACCCAATTTATATGAGGATCGTTATCACGATGCAACCTGTCATACAACCATGTCACGTCCCTTTTGTCACACGATATATCGATCAAGGATAAGGCATGAAAAATGTCATCCTCTTGTTCCTGACCATTACTTTCTCGATTCCTGAGTAGCCTGATAACAGAGACAGAAACTCCTTTCATCATAGTATGGCCATACATTTCTCAGACTCACTCATCGAGGGGCCCAGTAATATCTCTCTACTAATGTGAGGGACAAATTCCATCTTAATCATTCATATTCCTCTACATGAAAAACCACCAAGCCCGATCGTAGCCTTTATCATCACCCGGTCAAAAGTGACTTTTGACTAGTTCAAAGCTTAGCAACTCTCATGTAGGAATCCATGATGACCTCAGGTCTAAGGGCATTGTGACATGGTTATACATGAGAAAAGCTTATGACTTGATCCATGTAGCTTTCTCATAGTGGGTCGGTCCAGCACCTTGTACTCTTACAAGAGCCTAAGACTTTGATTCGTATCTCCATATCATATCAAAGTCATACTGGCCTTGTTTCATCTCTGCTCCCGCATAGATGACCGACCAGGGACATTTTAGGACAATCTTTATGAATTATCCAAGGATACCATTATCACAGTTAACATGCAAATAATATGATAACAGAATAGAGAAATTTCATTAAAATAATAATGTTTAAAGTACAATGATTGGCCCTTAGGGCACAATTTCCAACAACATACAGTTCACCAAACTCAATGACAAGTCATGCATACCAAAACATCATACACAATATGAGATAAGAGTCACTACCTTGATCCTTCCGTGTGTATTCTGGCACCGGTCTCTCTTGAGTAGGGAAAATGTCAAATCCTAGAATTATAATTAAGGACAAAGGTTTATACTCTATTCCAAGACTTAATTTAATTCATAACACTTAAATTTGGTTATCATAATTGACCCTTAAGAGGCCACAAATGCCTCTAATAAATGCCCTAAAAGGTTGGGAAACAATAGGTTGAAGATCACTTTTCAAAAACTTAAAGTCCTAGAACCCAGGGGTTGGCTGTGGCCAGCCCTCCCTTGGGCCACGGCTAGCCCTCCCATGGGCTGCGGCTAGAATCAAGAAAGAATGGTTTAAGCCGTGGCCAAGAAATTCCCTGATTCTTGGCTAAACTTCTAAAAATCATAACTACTTCTAGAATAATAGAAATGAGGTGATTACAAAGGCAAATGAACAGTATTTAAGTCCTATTTACTAGAAAAATATGGACCATAACTAGAAATCACCACAAAAATCCAGAATTACACAAAACTCAACACTTCTCCAAAACAGAGTCCAGTTTTTGTCCCAAACTTTGAAAAAGCATAACTCTCAGTTCACAAAATGAAATGACATGAATTATATGTCCATTTTAAAGCTTGGGATGTGAAATTTAAGATTGGAAAGTTTTAGAATTTTTCAACACCTTTTGGTCATTCAAAACTTTCATGCAAACTGACTGCCTAGAATAGAGTTCACACTTGACAGATTTCCAATTTTCTACCAAAGTGTCCAATGTCTCCAAAATCATTAACCAAACCTATTCCCATACAATTTTCCATAAGGAACACAATGGTAACCTCAAAATGACCAAAATCACAACCCATTGATATGCCCTGTTTTTGGCCTAAAAGACAAAACCAACATAAAGTTACCAAACTTCACATTTAAGATTCAATGCAATTCTATCACTTCAAAACACTAAACAAGGAACCATTTCCATAACAATAACATACCATACTCCCCCATGACCCTAAATCACAAAAATTAGGGAAAAGTTTCCAGAAATTCAAGGCCCAATCAATGGACACAAAACTTATATGAAAATGTAGCTTTCATTTACCTCAACAACTTTTCCAAAGAGGTTCCTTGGTTCTCCAACTTCTAGATTTCCTTGTGGCCACAAAACACCACCAATGGCAAATCTAAAACCATGAAAGTGAAGATCTCAACTCAAGGAACAACTTTATAGAAGAGAGTTTTTCCATTAGAGGTCATTTACTCACCTTAATCTCAAGCTTTCCTTCTTCCTTTCTCCTTCAACAATGGCGCAAGAGAGAGAACAAGAGAGAGGGAGTGAGTAAAATAATGAAGATGAAGGATTAGAAGCAGAAATTTCTGGCCCATGCCATACCCATTCAGCTAAAAGAGAGGGAAAGAGAGAAAAGTGGATTTAATATTCATTGTTTGACTTTCTCAACAATTCTCTCACCATACCCACTTGCCAAGTGTCCCAATATCATTGGTTCTCATAAAGTAAGTAACTTATTAGTTACTCTAACCACACCATTAGTCATTTAGTTACATATCTCATTTCTCCTTAGTTAGTAATTAATTTCTCCATTAATCACTAACCAATTGACCAATAATTTCCTTTCATTCTGATTTTCCATGGATCATGGAACATTTATTTAAATTGCCACATAACACATATTTAATTCTTTTCCTCTTCTTTATACACCATTTACCCTTATTTTAGCCCAATAATTATTTCATCATATAATTAGGCTAAAATACATGGTGTTGGACATTCCCAACACTTAATTCGGATCTCAAATCCACATTAATCCACATAATCATTCACAATAATTGCAATTAGCCCTTAATTGAAATTTGGGGCGTTACAATCAAATATTGGATAATCTTGCTAGAAAGGAATTCTTCTATTTTTTGGATGGATATTCTAGGTATAATTAAATTTCCATTACCCTTGAAGACCAAGAAAGACTACTTTTACTTGTCCATATGGGACATTCCCTTTCAAACGCATGCCTTTTAGGTTATGCAATGCACTGGCTACCTTTTAGAGATGCATGATGGACATTTTTGCTGATATGATTGAGCAAATAATAGAAGTTTTCATGGATGACTTCATAGTTTTTGGAGATTCCTATGATGAATGCTTGTTTAATTTGTTCAATGTGTTAAGAGATTGTGAAGAAACCAACTTAGTACTTAACTGGGCAAATGTCACTTTATGGTGAAAGAAGGAATTATGCTGGGCCACAAAGCCTCAAAGAATAGCTTAGAAGTAGATAGAGCAAGATTACAGTGATTGAAAGATTTTATGGCAAGGGTAATCCGTTGGGTGCTTCTCTTACAGGAATTTGATCTTGAAATTGTTGATAGAAAGGGTACGAAAAATCAAGTTGCTGATTATTTATCTAGGTTGAGTACTGATCCTCAACTAGAAGCTAATAAAGGCATTCATGAGACCTTCCCAGATGAGCAGCTATTTGTTATGAGATACTCTGATACCCCCTGGTATGCTGATCTTGTTAATTAACAGATTTGTGATATTATTTCTCCTGACTTGAATTATTATCAATGAAGAAAGTTCTTGCATGATGCTAGGCTGTATTATTGGGAGGAACCATTTTTGTTTCATCACTATGCTAATTAATTGATAAGAAGATGCGTACCTGAAAATGAGCAACAGGAAATATTAAAGTGTTGTCATTCTTCTGAGTATGGAGGTCACTTTGGAGGTAATAAAACTGTTGTAAAGTTCTTACAATGTGGCTTCTTATGGCCTACTGTGTTTAAAGATTCTTATGAGTTTGCCTTGAAGTGTGATCATAGCCAAAGATTGGGAAACATCTCTAAATGAAATGAGATGCTACTTAATAACATGCTTGAAGTGGAATTGTTTGATGTTTGTGGAATAGACTTCAAGGGACCCTCCCCTAAATCCTTTAATCATCAATATATTCTTATGGTAGTAGATTATGTGTCAAAATGGATTGAAGTAGCTGCTTTTGCAACCAATGATGTAAGGTTATAGTAAAATTCTTGAAGCAACATATTTTCACTCAATTTGGTGCACCACAAGCTATTATAAGTAATGGAGGCACTTACTTTTGTAACAACCAATTTAAAACTCTCTTGATGAAATACAATGTTAGACATAAGGTAGCCCTAGCTTTCCATCCTCAAACTAATTGGCAAGCTTAGATTTCTAATCGAGAGATTAAGAAGATTCTTGAAAAAACAGTGGGGGTCATAAGAAAAGATTGGTTCATGAAACTTGATGATGCATTATGGGCCTATCATACTGCTTACAAGACACCAATTGGTATGTCTCCTTATTAGTTGGTATTTGGGAATGCTTGTCATCTTCCGGTAGAATTAGAACACAATGCTTATTGGGCTATCAAAAAGCTAAACTTTGATGCTATGGCTGTGGAGAAAAGAGACTTTTATAAATGACTGAGCTAGAGGAGATTCGATTTCATGCCTATGAATGCTCTAAATTATATAAATAGAAGACCAAGAAGTGGCATGATAAGAAGATTGTGTACAAGACCTTTGAACTAGGACAACAAGTGCTCTTACATAATTCCAAGCTGAGGTTGTTTCCAGGAAAGCTAAAATCTTGTTGGTTGGGACTATTCACTTTGGTTCAAGTGTTTAGTCATGGTACAATATAGTTGAAAGGAAAAAATAGAGAGAAGTTCAAAGTCAATAGGCAAAGATTGAAGCATTACTAGGGTGGTAAAGTGGACTGTCAGACCACTACATTACCCTTAACAGTTGATTCTTGTGATGCTTTCATAGTCTGGCTGACGACTATAAACTTAGCGCTTCTTGGGAGGCAACCCAAGGTTTTGGTAATTTAATTTTTTTCCTTTTTCAAGATTTTCTTTGATGTTCATCTTGCAGCCCTTGAGGTCGTGTGCCACCTTGACAACAATGATAAGGAGAAATTGAGAGTGCAAATCAAGAATAAATGGGGGAGTATTCTTCTACTTTACTTTAAGTTGTTATTGAATTTGCATGTGATGGACATTGATCATGATTGTTATTTAGCATGTGGCACTTATTGCTAAATTGATGCAAATCTAAACCCTTAGGAACTTATATCACACCTACACCTAAATATGATTAAAAAGTTTCATTCTTCCTTATTCTTACTATTTCATGTTGCACATTCACATTGAGGACAATGTGAAATTTAATTGTGGGGGAGATACCATTGATTTTTGCACAACTTGTCCTTAAGTTTTTAATTGTTCTTGTGTCTAAATAGAATTTTTTTTTTGAAAATTTGTGAACAACAATTTTTTTACTCTTGAAAGTTGAGATTTTGCCTATGAACATTGTTAAGGTTGGTTTGACATAAACTTGAAAGGATTGAATCTAATTAGATCTCAGTTTTGTGTTCTTGAGTATTAGTAAATAGGCAAAGGTTTTCCTGGGGTGATTCAGTTTAGGATGTCAAGAACCTATGAGGAATTTGAGCCTATATATTTATTTTTTCAAGAGAGAGTACACATTGTGATTTAATCTCTACAACTTGTCTTGAACCTCTTTAAAGCTAAAAATTCTCTTTGTATCATAAAGATGATTTAGGCATTCGTATTTATTCTTCACTTTAGTTATAGTGCTAAGTTAAATAATAGAAAATAAAGGGGATTGAGAAAAAAATGAGAAAAGGAATAACAACAATAAAAACTCCACTGATTTCTCTAGATTTGACTTAGTAACCATGTGCACTTCATCACCAATGTTGGCACTTGTGTCAAATGGTTAAGTCAAAGAGGGTTATGAGTTAGGCTAAAAGCCTATTGATAAGTAAAATATTTGCATATTTATTTTCCCTTATATGATGATTTTGTGAATGATATTTGAGCTCAATTTGATGAATTTGGGCGTTATTAATAAATAAATAATGATTTTGCATGAAATAGAATCTCTTGAAAAAATTACTAAATTAGACCTTCTTTCAGTTTTCAGGAAATATCCGGAGCTTTAGATGTTAGATTGGGACATGCTTTATATGGATAAAAAGCTAAGAAAGAGCTCTACAACTTTTATGTTGAGACCAAAACCTAGTCTAGGGGTTTCGAATTTTGCTTGGACATTGAAAGTGGGAATCATCTACCATTCCACCAACCATTCCATCTACAACATTTCATCTACCACTTCATCTTCCTTTTCACCTACCACTTCATCTACCACATTCTATCTACCACTTCATCTTATTTTTCATCTACCACATTTCATCCACCCTACTCCATTCTTTCCTATATATAGCCATCCCCTCCTTTACATTTAACACACAATAATTTCATATCCATTACTCTCCTCTCTTCTCCACTTACAATCATTTTTTGTATCCATTACTTTCCTCTCTTCTCCACTTGCACACCATTTCATATCCATTACTTTCCTCTTCTCTCCACATACACCATCTTGAGCTAATTTTATGCATTGCATTTAATTCCTGCATGCCTCCTATATGGATGGCTTAGGTAGTCCTCCTTTATGGATGGTATAGGTTGCCACCTACATGGAAGGTTTTACCTCCTAAAGCGACGACTAGAGTTTCTCTATTTTCATGTATCTTTTGGTTGTATATTTATGTTTTAAAATTTAATATTCAAGTTTTATGCAATGTTTATGAAGTTTGCAATTTATTTTGGCTTTGTTTTTAATTTCATCATGAGCTAAATTTTTATTTTCCTAGGGTGATGACGTAGCATACTAATGACGGATTGAATCTTAACTTATTAAATCTAGTTTGAATTTCTCCTTCATGATTTAGTTTTAATTATTATTCTTAAATAGGAATATATTCATATGAGTTGTGTTGTCTTACTGAGTTCCATAAATCTTAATGCAAAATTAATTGCTTAAATTCATATAGGAATATATTGGCTTAGCAATTAATTATAGAATTGCTTGACCTTGGAAGAGGCTAGTAATTAAATTAGGGAAACTCGGCTATTAATCATGTGGAATAAATTAGGCTAGAATTGATAAGTGATTCAATCCAAAATTTGTTAAGTGAAATCTAATCCCTAGGACTTTTTCTCATAGTTGTTTCATATCATTTGCATTCATGTTTACTCATCTTTTATTTCATATTCTTAATCACCAACTAACCCTGAGGGCTTGTTTGGTTTGAGGGGAGGGGATGGAAAGTGGGAGGAGGGAAAATTTTTTTGAGTTAAATTTAAAAAAATTAGAGAAGTGGGGTTAAAAATTTGTAATTAATTTTTCTTACTCTTTTATCTTATATATTCTCTTTATTAAAATTTTATTACCCCATTTCTTCAATCTTTTAAAATTCAATTCATAAAAACTTTCCCTCCCCTCCCTTCCCTCCAAATCCCTCACACCAAACAGATCCTTAGTGATCAATCCTCGAGGGAACGATACTTTACTCACTTCTATATTACTTGTTTACGACAGTGTACACTTGCATTATTTAATAGACTATTTACACTTATAACACCTCTTGAGGTGCATGTTGGGGGTAACTGAGTAACCGGTGCTGCATTACCTATATGTAGGGTCATATCAAAAGGGGACCTTCAACAACCCAAGATAAAAAAAGGGTTGTTGGAGTAACTGAGTAACCGGTGCTGTATCACCCATATGCAGGGTTGTAACCCCCTTCCGTAATTATATCTGAAATACGCAATTAAAATGAAATAGAGACCAATAAGAAACAAAACTTGTTTAAAATCCCATCTTCACGATAGGGTTTTCACAAATGCATTTCGAAATCCCAATCAACCTGGTTTCATATTCAAATTTCAAATACAATTACTATGCGAAGATAAATCACATTTATACCAATATTAGAGTGCATAACATAATAATCATCTCGGTAATCCTAGGTTCTTACCTTTGCTAAAGATATACCTAGCACAATTGCCCATTACAATTCTTCAAATGGGGATTACACAATTCTCCTCGAATACATATACAAATAACCAAATGCTCATTCCAAATACATTATCAAATATTCTCATAACAATCAATCTCAACCATTGATCTTTGAGTTACTAATGAGCTTCCTCTTCGGTAACCGATCAATTGGTCAGTAACTTTACTGTTTTGCCCCTGATTACGGTAATTCACATTGAATCACCACCAAACTCATTTTCTCATTCCTTTTCTTTCACAATGCGCCCTCCCCTCTATTTAAGTCAATTTAGAGGTTAATCCATAATTGAACTCAAATACAGGGTTTCAACGTTGCTCACAATACATTCGAATCTCAAGTCACATAAGATTCTCTAAAAGGGTTAGTTATCACTAACCACATTCACTTTTGGAGTCATTATCTCTTAATCACAATTTGGGATCTTGCTAAACTGGGGCTTAGAAATCCACTTATTTTAGGCTTATTATTTAGCCTCAAGTCTCATAATTCGGGGTATTACAAGGGTCATGTCAAAAGGGTTCAATATCTGGTGAGGATATACCTATATCAGGCAGAAGCCTAATTCGGGAAGAGTCCCAAGAATGTTGAGAGATAGAAAGCCTATAGGGGACTATGTGATCTAGCCTTACCGAGCAGAGGGCCTAGTATGCATAGGCAGTAGGATCAAAGTATTAGTGCAAATGTGCACAGGACACATATAGGGTGCCATTGGGTGGTAGAAGATAATACCAAGCTATGTCATGAGGTAAGGGATAGATTAGTTGGGTGAAATAGGTTGGTGTTGGTGTGCACATGGCATTTTCATGACAGACATGTATACCTTGCGTTTTTAAAGTAGATACTGGTATGTAACACCATGTAGGGCCCATACACATATACTCTGACCTGGCATCATTTGTCGGGTCTCAATATACTTGTCGTATTCCCTAGCAAAACCCGAGTAGAGCCCAAGTAGGCACCGATAAAGTAACTTTATTAAAGTAGCTTTGTAAAGTAAGTCATTATAGCAAATGATGACACAACTTTTGTGTTAGATGAATAAGAGAGTGACAAGTGTCCTCTTATCATGACAAAGTACCATATCACTTTTGTGTTGGCTTGATAGGAAGGTGATACGTGTCTGTCATGATGACACTTGCTTTATGCCTTTTGTGTTGGCATCTCTAGAGAGTGCCACCTAGCACCAGTGTCTGAAAAATCCGCCAATCTTCGTTCCAGTTGTAAATTTGACTTCTCAAACACCAAACCTGGGAGTCCAAGGAAATTGTCAAGCCTCTCCTTCCACTGACCAAAAAGGATGGATTGAACCTGAGAAAGGAGGTGGGACCCACTTTATTAAAGCAAGTGACATATGTCACCGAACCAGTGGATTACCGGACAAATGGCACCATGAGAGCTTGACACTTGGCATAAATTTTCAAGACTCCTTCTTGGCCATATATTTTGGTGCAGTTGCCCAAAATTCAGAAAAAAGTATCCCAAAAACGTTGAGAAAAATGGTAGAGGAGAGAAGGTGGATGAATAGTGAAAGTTCTTGAGCTTTGAAGCTAATTTCACCCCCGATTCGACATTTTCAGCTCTCGAAGTCTTCTGTAATGTTGTTCCTCTCAGTGAGAGAAACATTTCTATGGTTTTGGATTTTCATTTGAAGTGGTTTGGTGCTATCTCGCCAGCCAGAGTACTGCCGGATTTCTGAACTGATTGCGGAAACACGCAAAGGTAAGCGTGGGCTTCATTTTGAACTGATTATTTTGTGTTTTCATTGAGTATTTCTTGACTCTTGTTCTACCCTTGATTTTTGGCCAAGGGAAGTTTTTGAAGCAAGATGATGTTTTTAATCATATTTAAGGTGACATATGATGCTTGTTGAAGTATTAGACTTGTTGGTGGTTAAAACCATAAAGTTGGATTTTTATTGTTTTGGAGGCAGATTTTGTTTAGGGGAAAAATTGGGGAAAATAATTTGATTTTGGCATTTTTGAGATTTCCATTGGATTCTACATGAAAACTTGTGTAGGAATAGGCTCTGATTATAATTTTTGGAAGACTGGTTAAAAAGCTTAAATATTGGAAACCTAGTTCACTAAGCTGCCTGTGTGCGTCTTTGTCTGGTAGTTTTGTTGTGGCAAAAATTTCATTATCCAAACTTCATCTGATAATGATGAGATTTTCCAAAATTAAAGTACACTTAAAGACCTTTGATTTGATAGGTATTACGATGGATTTGAATAAGTACACTAGGAGTTATGAGTGTTTGAAGTTAGACCATTAAAACTGGTCAGATTTTCTAGCAGCAAGGGGAAAAAGGAAAACTAGGAAGTGTTCATGTATAGGTGGCTACTAGAATTATTGTTCCTTTAAAATAAATTTGATAAGTGATGTATTGGACTTGGAATCACGTTAATTGGATTTTCCTAGATCAAGTTATGAATTTTCAAAGATTAATGAAAATTCTGTCAGCTTTTTAGTAAGTGTGCGAAAATTCAAGTAAAGTCTTTTTGTAATGGAATTGGACCTTTAAGGGTTAAGTTAAGTCTATAAATTTTGTGTGGGCCCATTATCTACATATGGTTTAATCATGTATTTATGATTTTATGATGATTTTGGAAGTTGTGTTCAAATATGCCTGAATTTGTTTTCTGGAGACAGAGAGCTTGTAACAAGATTTTGATCAATCAAATTTAATCCAAATGTTGTGAGCTTTTATGGGGTGAAATTAGATCTTCTAGGCTTTAATTCGATAGGTAATATGAGCTATTTGGACTAGTGGATTGAAAGTTATGATTTTCCAAAGTTTGACCTTGATTCTGAAATGAAATTTGTGGTAGTATGTGTTTGACAAATTTCTAGGAAATATGTGGTTGTAATTGATTCTTTGTGTTATTTTTTCCTTAAAAAGTATTTAAAGAGCTTTAATTACCCACTAGAACCAACTCATTTAGATTTTCTAGCATCAGTTATGATTTTTCAAGGCTAAGTGAAAACTTTGCCAACTTTTTGGAATAGTGCAAAAATGAAAAGTAATGGCATTTGGTAATAAAAATTAACTTCCAAGGGTTAAATTAAACACTTGAAGTTTGTATGGGTATAATAAATACCCATATGGCCTAATAGGTTAACTTTAAGGTTAACCAACTAATGTGTCTTGGGTTATTAAAATTTGGGATAAGAATGGCCCCAAAGAATAGAGATAAGGCCTAGAGGCTAAAGTAGCCCATTGGACATTTATTTGTCATGACTCTAATAATATGGCCATTTATCTAGGGCCATGAGATGGCAAAGAAGAGATAATGAAAGCAATTTTAGTGGTCGGAAGAAATGGTACAAAAAGGGGACTTGAAGACAAGAGGTAGTGAACTTACTTACTTGCATGTATGTGATGTTTATTCTATGTATTGATTTATTGTATTCCTTTGCTTGATTATGTGAAGCATTTATGAATGAATGAAGCTCTATTTCTGTTATTGCTATGGCCATAAGTTTGTTGCACGAAACATTGAGCATGCATGATATCATTATGTGAACATGAGCCTATGTTATGCAAGCATATCATGCACTAGCATTCATCTTACATGTATTGTTTGTGTTGTTTCCTCTTGAGATTCTCCCGAATCTCACCTGTAACCCCCTCACCATAATTATATCCGGGTTATGAAATTTAAGTGAAATAGATACCAATAAGACAAAAACTACATTTATAATTCCTTATCTTCAAGATATGGTGTCCAAAAAAGTAGTTCAAAAATATAATTAATCTATTCTCACATTCACATTCGAATATAATTACCTGTGTAGTTATCGCATTCGAAAATATCAGAGTGCCCAACTAAAATCCCGGCAACCTTGGGTTACATGTATATATAAAATGGGTATAAAGTTTCCCAACATAGGGAATTACATATCCAAAAATAATATTCATATCCCATATATATACAATAATCCCAAACCGAAACAGATTACCAACAGTCCAAAAATTAAAACTCCTTTACAAGGTCCTAACCGCTCCTGGTTGTCCGCTTCTCCATGAAGCTACTTGCCCTGTCTGATGGTTAGTCAAAGGAAAGAATGAGATTCAAAAGAATCTCAAAAGTAATAAATCACTCATACAGTATGTAAGCACATAGCATGTAAGATCATGTTTAGCAGCAACATAATGATTCATGGCTCACGCCACAAATGACAACACCTACAGCTGTAATAACAATGTGACAACTTTTGCTGTAATCTCTATGCCCGCTTTTGTGGTAAACACTATGCAGCAGCATCATAAGGCACAAAGCATCACAAAGCAGCAGCAGCAGTACTATGCATGATAGACATACATACAATGATTTACACACAGTATAAGAGAAAGAGTTACTACCTGGTTCTTTCCAGATGTTCCTTGGCACAATGGGCTCACAAGTCTGTAAAATTTCAAATCCTATAACCAAATTAGGGACATCCAATCATTCTCTTTTCAAATACTTATTTCCATAATACCCTAAGTTAGTTATCATTCAAACTCTTTAGGTGGCAATTAGAGGCCTACACATATGCCAAAAGGGTTGGGAGAAACTACATTGAAGACCCTTTTCTGGAAGCAGAAGACTGATTTTTGGCTTACTCATGAGTGTTTGACAGTAAGCAATAACCATGGCCAAAAAATGCTTGCAACACTCGAGCATGAGGTTTTGCACTCGAGTGATGACTCCAAATTCACTCAAGTCCCCGAGAGTGAGACACAAAGAGTGTTTGCCCGAGAACACAGACACTTTAGGGGAGGAAGATCACTCAAGAAAACCACTTGGCACTTGGGTGAGAAGACTATACTTGCAAGTGTTAGAACATATTCTTGAAAATTAGCCTGTGAGTGACGACCCGAGACGCAGCCCTATAACATGAACTCACACCTTCACTCGAGTGAACCCATGTTCACTCAAGTGATCACCAATATTACTCATGGGTTAAGAAGTGCACTCTTGCTTTTTATCAGAAAACCAGGTGAAATGCAGAAGGAAAAAGGGAAATTATACTGCATCACTCAAGTGATACCCCCTCACTCGAGTGATCTTATCAGATTGCCAGATCGCAACAACTGACAGAAATTCCTAGTTTTGCCAAAACTGACCCCAGTTGTTTCCAAACTCAACACAAAGCTTATTCACATTTAACATTTCATAAAGAACCTATTGGTAGCCTTAAAACACTTAAAAACCCATCCTAACCATAATCTTACTCTTGGGCATGTATAACACACAATACCCAATTTCATTCAACTCACTTCCAAAATTCAAAACCATATCCAACACTCAAATAACTTCACAATAAACTAGTTCCAACATCACTCATCATGTAATTCATGCATTCAAAAATTGGCATAAAACCAGGGCAACTTCCAAAATTCATCAAGCTCAACCAAAATCACAATAAGTACACCAAAATGATCTAAATGCTTACCTCTTCAATTTGCTAAAGTCAAATCCTTGATTCTCCAACTTTAAAATTTGTTCTAAAACCCAAATCACCACCTTTCAAAATTTTGAAACCATCAAGATGAAGCTCTTAACACTATGAACAAGATTAATGAAGCGTATTTGAGCATATGAGAACCATTACTCACCAAAAAATCAAGCTTTCTCTTTCTGTTTCCTTCTTGAAATCGCCGGACATAGAGGTGATGAGAGAGACAATGAGAGATGATGATGATGATGAAGAGTGGAGTTGTCTTCCTTGGGCCATGCTCCAAAACCGAATAGGAGAGAGAAGAGTGAGAAAAGGTGAGTGGGTGACAATGGGCATGATCCTTTGGCCCATATAATGCCACTTGGCATAATCTTGTTCACTCTTCCATGAGCTCACATAGGTGCATAGCACATGATTTTGACCCATAGACAATAAATCTCAACCATTGATTCTTAATCACCAATGAGTTTCCTTTTTGGTAACTGACCAATTGTTTGGTAAATTTCCAATTTTACTATTTTGCCCCTGGTTTCCACTATGATTATTCAATTATCACCAAGTATATTTATATCAAATTCACATCACATTTATCCAAAAGTTAATTTCACTAATTTCAATAAATTTCAAAGTTATTAGCCCTTAATCTCAAATTGGGTCATTACAATTCTCCCCTCGTAAAATAAATTTTTCCCTCAAAATTTGGTCACACAACCTGAGCCATAAACTTCAGATAACGCCTTCGCATATCAGCTTCCGCTTCCCAGGTTGCTTCTCTCTGGGTCATTCCCTTCTAGCTCACTTTCACATAAGGAATACTTCGATGTCTGACTCTTCCTGATCAATAATCTAGTCTGGCTCCACCAAATATGTGAACTTGTCTTCAAACTCAACTTCCTCATACTCAATGATGTGAGATGGATCCAGTTGGTACTTTTTCATTTGGGAAATATGGAACACGTTATAGAGTCTGCTCAAGTTTAGGGGTAGGGCTACTCGGTATGCAACAGGCCTAATCCTTTCAAGGATCTCAAAAGGACCTATATACCTCATGCTCAGCTTCTTTCTCTTGATAGCTTTCCCGGTGCCGGTAACTGGAGATACTCTAAAAAACACATGATCACCAACCTCAAATTCTAGAGGCCTCCTCCTTTTGTTTGCATAACTTTTCTAGCAACTTTGCACTGCAAGAAGCCTCTTACAATGATTCAAATTTGTGCTGAGGTTTGATCAACAAGCTCCTGCCTATAAAGTTTCCTTTCAGACAATTCATTCCAGCATAATGGTGATTGGCAGTTTCTCCCATACAATGCTTCATACGGCGCCATCTGGATGTTCACATGATAGCTATTGTTGTAGGCGAATTCAACAAGTGGAAGGAAGTAGTCCCAATTCCATTTAAAATTGAGGACCCAAGCTCATAGCATATCCTCTAGTGTCTGAATAGTTCTCTCTGCCTGTCTATCCGTCTGAGGATGATAGGCCATACTGAATCTCAACTGAGTTCCCAGGCTTCATCCAATGCCCTCTAAAATCTAGAAGTGAATCAGGGATCTCAGTCAGAAATGATATACTTTGGTATGCCATGGAGTTTCACAATCTCATAAATGTAAATCTCTGCTAGTTTTTTCGGAGAATAACTAGCATTGATCAATATGAAGTATACCAACTTTGTTAACCGATCCATAATTACCCAGATCGCGTCATAGTTCTTGACCCTGGGCAATCCCACAACAATGTCCATAGTCACACTTTCCCATTTCCATTCCATAATCTTTGGACTTTGCAATAGACCCGGTGGTTTCTGGTGCTCGATCTTTACCTTCTGGCATGTGAGACACCGTGCCACATATTTCGTCACATCACTCTTCAATCTCGGCCACCAATACAGAGATTTCAAATTATGATACATCTTGGTCATACCAGGATGAAGAGTGTATCAACTCTTATGCGCCTCATCTAAGATTTTCTGTCATAATTCTGCCTTAAGTGGAACACAATTTCTCTTTTGGTAGCGAACTAGTCCACTAGGTGACAGATCATAGCCCTGAGCTTCTCCTCGTTGGTTCTAGCCAGATTATACTGTATCCAGCCATCTTCCCTCTAAGCTTCTCCAATCTCAGCTCTCAAGTCACTTTCCCCTTGGGAAACTATACAGTTAGCACAGATGATTTGGTTCGACAAATTCAAATCACGAAAGTCAATAATCAGCTTCCCCTCTTGTATCATTAAAGCTGCCACAAGCACCATCTTTTGACTAAGAGCATCAGCGACTACATTTGGTTTACCTGAATGATATTTGATTTCCAGGTTGTAGTCCTTAAGCAACTCCATCCAGCGGCGTTGTCTCATATTCAATTCTTTCTGATCATATAGATACTTGATACTCTTGTAGTCACAGTTCAGTTCTACCGTCACAACATACAAAATAATACCGCTAAATCTTCGAAGCGAACACAATGGCCGTAAGGTCCAGATCATGGGTGGGATAGTTCATTTCATGAGGTTTGAGCTGTCGAGATATATAGGCCACCACACATCCCTGATGCATAAGGAGACACCCTAATCCCTGCTTACTCGCATCACTATACACAACATAGGTCAAGCTGGGATCAGGTATAATCAATATAGGTGCCGTAGTCAACCTCTCCTTCAGCTCCACAAAGCACTTTTCACAATATTCATCCCATACAAATGGCTGATCCTTTCATGGCAGCTTGGTCATCGGCAAGGCAATACATGAGAAATTCTGAATGAATCTCTGGTAGTAACCAGAAAGATCCAAAAAACTGCGTATCTCAGCAACAGTTTTTGGCCTCTTCTAGTCAGTACTGCTTTTACTTTACAGGGATCCAAAAAGACCCCTTCTCGAGAGATAACATAGCCTAAGAATTTTACTTCTGAAAGCCAGAACTTGCATTTACTCAATTTGGCATAGAGCTACTTCTCACGCAATGTATTCAACACAATTCTCAAATAATGCTCATGCTCCTCCATACTCTTCGAGTATGTCAGAATATCATCAATGAATACCATAACAAACTGATCTAGGTATTTTTGAAAGACACGGTTCATACAATCCATGAATACCGCAGGTGCATTGGTTAGACCAAATGGCATCACTAGAAACTCATAATGCCCATACCTCATTCTGAAAGCTATTTTTGGAACATCTTATGCTTTCACACGTAGCTGATGGTATCCCGACCTTAGATCAATCTTCAAAAATACACATGCACTAGATAGTTGATCTAATAGGTCATCAATTATGGGGAGAGGATACTTGTTCTTGATAGTAATCTTATTCAACTCTCGATTATCTATACACAAACGAAGACTCCCGTCTTTCTTTTTGATAAACAAAACTGGAGCTCCCCAAGGGGACACACTAGGTCTAATAAACCCTTTATCAAGTAACTCTTTAATTTGGTTCTTCAATTCCGCCATTTTATTTAGGGCTATACGATATGGGGCTTTAGATATAGAACCAACTCCAGGAATAATTTCAATTGGAAATTGAACTTCCCTTTCAGGAGGCAACCCACTTACGTCATTTGGAAATACCTCAGAGAATTCAATTATCACAGGTATACTATTCAAAGTCTCAATGGTTTCCCTTTGCATAGAAAAGAAAACCATATATCCCTTACAACCCTTTTATAAATATTTCTCAGCCTTAGTTGTTGAACGGGAATTTAGGCCTACATTCCCGTCATCAATGCTTTGAGAAACAGGATACACTATCATCTTGTTTCCACAATCTAATAACATGTTATTGACTCTCAACCAATCAAAACCCATAATGACTTCTAATTGGTATAGCAGTAAACAAATCAAATCTACCACAGACTTATGACCCTCAACGGTTTCAACACAATTTAAGCAAGCTTCTACAGTCACATCCTTAACACCCATCGGCATTGACACAATCAGATCGAAAGGCAACTTATACACATTTATAGGCAATAAAGGAGTAACTCGCACCTGAGTCAAATAATGCTTGTAACATATTACCATAAAGAAGGACTTTACCTTGTATCAACTTTAGGGATTTTTGGGATTCCTAGTGAGTCATAGCAAATACTCAGCCCTGAGCCCTCGGTCTCTACTCCTGTCGCGGCTGTCTACATTCAATGGATGCATGCCCCACTTGCTTGCAATTGAAACAGATCACCTGACCATCACAAGTCTTTCCATAATGAGGCTTGTTACAATTAGGACGTGCCATATTGTAGGGGCTCTTTATTGATCATGACTTTCAGACTGATAGGGCTTCTTACCGCTGCCCATATACAAAGATAATCTTGGGCCTTTTCGCTTTTGAGAAGAACTACCCCTATTAGGCTCACTAAGGCCAACAATAGCCTTAGATCGGATACAAGTCTCTTAAATTGCTCTCTGTGATCTGACATTCCTCAACCGCCTTATTGAACTCGATAAACTGATGGGTAGCTAATCTCTTCCTCATATCACTCCTCAAACCCTATACTAACATATTCGAGCTCAACTCCTTATCATCCATCTTCCGTAAATAGGAAGAATATCGAGACAAGCGGATGAAATGGGACAGATATTTATCAAAAGACTCCATGTCCCCTTGCTTGATGTTAAAAAATTCAGTCTTTATCTCAAGCCTCACCGACTTGGGAAAATATTTTTCATTAAAATGTTGCTAGAACACCTCCTAGGTCAGTGGTATATTTTTGCTTCGTAATGATAAGGCAATATTTTGCCACTAGCGATCTGTATTTCCTTCAAGCTTATACACCGTTAGTCAAGCTTTCACTTCTGATGGACACTCAAGGACCTAAAAAATATTCTAAAGATGGTTTAGCCAATTTTTAGCCGCCTGAGGATCAAATCTCCCTTTAAATGCCTGAGGTAGGTGTTTGCAAAATTTGGATACCCAAAACTGAAGATCTCTTTCCTCTTTAGCTGGAACTCCATATGATTCCGGTCTGGTCTAGCACGAGGAGGTGACTCGAGTGGTCGCACCAACCCTTCTGCATTTTCTTCTCTATGGGTCCTCTCCTGGTTCTCCTCTTGTGTGGACTGACCCCGGTCTTCTTATTCTTTGCTCTCTCAACTCTGAGCTATTTTCTTAGCTTAACAATTATGTCTCGCTGATCCCGAATCAACCCTATCATTTCTTGCAGTGGGTCCTGTGGATTAATCACCTACACCTCAGGATCTACTTGTTGTACTCTGGGGTGACCTTTTATTATTCTTTTCATTCTATAAATAACTAACCCCATTAATCCAACAATTATGGTATACATATAATTCCACAAAAGCACATATATCCACATAACAAGAATGAATATGTGTATACAACAGTTATTCACAAATAATCATCTATCACTAAGACCAAACTGTGGGAGCTATCCTAGCAAACTCTATCCTTGCCAAGAACTACAGCTCTGATACAAAAAATGTAACCCCCTTACCGTAATTATATCCGGTTTATGAAATTTAAGTGAAATAGAGACCAATAAGATAAAAACAACATTTATAATTCCTTATCTTTAAGATAAGGTATCCAGAAAAGTAGTTCAAAAATATAATTAATCTGGTCTCACATTCACATTTAAATATAAGTACCTGTGTAGTTATCGTATTCAAAAATATCAGAGTACCCAACTAAAATCTTGGCAAACCCAGGTTACATGTATATATAAAATGGGTATAAAGTTTCCCAACATAGGGAATTACATATCCAAAAATAATATTCATATCCCATATATATACAGTAATCTCAAACCAAAATAGTTAACTGACATTCCAAAAATTAAAATGTCTCTACAAGGTCCTAACCGCTCCTGGTTGCCTGGTTCTTCATGGAGCTGTAATATCCCAATTTAGGATTAAGGGCTAATGACTCTGATATTGATTGTAATTTGTGTAATTAAACACTTTTAGAGAAATGTGATGTAAATTTGATATATATGCATTTAGTGATTAGAGATCAATGGTTAAGATTTATTGCATATGGGTCAGGATCCTATGCATTAAGCTTGTGTAAGCTCATTGTGGAAGTGACAAGATGGTGACATGTGGCATAGTATGAACCATTGGATGTGGCATAAAAGGACAAAACATCACTTTTTCTCTCTTTTCTTTCTCCTATTCGGTTGTGTTGGGAAAGGAAAAGGAAACACTTCATCATCATCATCTTCCTCATCACCTTACCATATCTCATTTTCTCTTTCTTCCTTCCCCATTTTCGCTAAACTCAAGCAAGGAAAGAGAAAGTGAAAGCTTTGATTTTAGGTAATGGTCCTTCTTTGTCAAAATCCTCTTCTCTAATGTTATGCACCTCATTGAGAGCTTCATTGTGGTGATTTTAGAATCTTGAATAGTGTTGATTTGGGTGTTGGGTGAAATTGAAAGTTGGAGAATCAAGATTCTGGATTTGGCAAAGTGGAGAGGTAGTCATTTGATGCATTTTGATATATATGTTATGAGTTTTGGATAAGTTTGATGAATTCTGGAAATTTGCCCTGATTTATGCCCATTTTGGAATGTGTGAATTTCATAGTGATTAATGGTTAGATTAGTTCATTGTAAAGTTCTTTGGGTATTTGATATGGTTTTGATGTTGGAAGTGATTTGAGTAAATTTGGGAATTTTGTGTGTCATAGAGACCAAAGGGCATAGATTGTGTTTAGAATGGTATTTGGGTGTTTTGGAAGTTGCCAATGTGTTTCTTAGGTATAAGTAAGTGTGTATGAGCTTTATGAGAAGTTTGGAAACTATTGGGATTGGTTTTGACCATCTGGGAAATTTTTGTCATGTGCTGCGATCTAGGCATTTTGATGGCAACACTCGAGTGAGGGAAGATCATGCTCGAGTGCTGCGTATATTTTCCCTTTTCTGCTTTGAGTTTTGCCTAGGTTCTCTGAGTGGAGCTCGAGTGCACTTCTGTAACCGCGAGTGATGTTGGTGATCACTCGAGTGAGCATGAGATTGCTCAAGTGATAGTATGTGTTAAGGTTAGGGTTACTCTTGGGTTGTTACTCACTGGCCATACTCAAGAGTGTGATCTGACACTCACGAGTGCAGGCCTCTCACCCGAGCATTGGGGGGGTATGATCGAGTGAGCTTGTCCCTCTGATGTTGCTTGTGCTCTCGGGTTCTCACTTCTTGTCTTGCACTTTTGGTGACTCGAGTGAGTTAGAGTCATCACCCGAGTACAAAGCTATGTGCTCGAGTGTGGTGAGCACTTTCTGGCCATGATGGTTGCTCACTGTCAAATACTCGCGAGTGAGAGCCATTCTCACTCAGACACGAGTGTATCATCAGTCGAGTGAGCCAGCCAAAAATATGTGTTTCACCTTCAGAAAAGGGGTCTTTATGGTGGTTTCTCTTAATCCTTTAGGCGTATGTTTAGGCCTCTATTAGCTACCTAAAGAGTCCTAAATGATAACCAACTTAGAGTATTATTGAATAAGTGTTTGGAAAAGAGATTGATGGTTGTCCCTAATTTGGTATAGGATTTGACATCTGTCAGACGCGTGAGCCCACTATGCCATAGAACGTCAAGAAAGATTCAGGTAGTGACTCCTCTCTTATACTTTGTGTAAATGTATTGTATGTTTGCCTATCATGCATTGTGTGCTGCTTTGAATGCATTGAGATACATTATGGAGCATTGTGCCTTGTGATACATTGTGCATTAAGATACCTTGTGCTTTGTGATGCTGCTGGCATAGTGATTACCGCATAAGCGGGCATAGTGTTTACAGCAAAAGCTATTATTGTGATTACCGCAAAAGTGAGCATAGTGAATTGTGATATAGCCGTGAGTGCTATCGTCTGTGGCGCGAGCCATGGATCATTGTGTTGCTGATGATGCTGGTGAACATGATACATTACATGCCTTGTGTTTATATATTGTATGAGTGATTTGTTACTACTGGGATTCTTTTAAATCTCACTCTTTCCAAATGACTAACATTTCAGATAGGGCATGTGGCTCGAAAGGGAAGCGGCCAATCAAGAGTGGTTAGGGCTTTAGGGACATTTTGTATTTTGGATGTTGGTTATCTAGTTGGCTTTTGGGATTATTGTATGTATATGAGATGTATATAGAAAATTTTGGATATGTAATCTTCATCTTGGGAAACCTTTAAACCCATTCTATATAAGTAACCCAGGGTTGCCAGGATTTTGATTACGCACTATGATATTTATTATGTGATTTATTGGCATAGGTAATTGTATTCAAAAGTGAATGTGAGACCAGATGAATTTTGTTTTAAACGTTTTGTTGGGCACCTATCTCTTGGAGATGAGTGATTATAAAAGCGATTTTTGTCTTATTGGTGTCTATTTCACTTAAATTTCATAATCTGGATATAATTACCGTGAGGGGGGTTACATGAGCCACTAGCCGTGTCTGATGGTTAGTCAAAGAAAAGAATGAGATTCAAAAGAATCCCAGTATTAACAAATCACTCATATAGTATGTAAGAACATAGCATGTAAGATCGTGTTCAACAGCAAAACAATGATTCATGGCTCATGCCATAAACGACATCACTTACATCTGTAATCATAATGTGATAGCTTTCACTGTAATCTCTATGACCTTTTTAGCGGTAAACACTATGCCAGGTTTCGCTGTACTCACTATGCTCGCTTTCGCGGTAAACACTATACAGCAGCATCATAAGGCACAAAGCATCACAAAGCAATAGCAGCACCACAATGCATGATAGACATATATACAATGATTTACATATAGTATAAGAGAAAGGGTTACTACCTGGTTCTTTCCTGATGTTCCTTGGCATAGTGGGCTCACAAGTCTAGCAAATGTCAAATCCTATAACTAAATTAGGGACAACTAATCATTCTCTTTTCAAATACTTATTTACATAATACCCTAAGTTGGTTATCATTCAAACTCTTTAGGTGGCTATTAGAGGCCTACACATATGCCAAAAGGGTTGGGAGAAACTACCTTGAACACCCCTTTTCAGAAGCAGAACACTAATTTTTGGCTAACTCACTTAAGTGAAGATGACATTTTTCGAGTGATGAGAAACTTGCACTCGAGTGAGAACGATTCTCACTTGTGAGTGTTTGATAGTGAGCAACAACCATGGCTAGAAAGTGCTCACAACACTCGAGCATGAGGTTTTTCACTCGAGTGATGACTCCAAATTCACTCGAGTCCCCGAGAGTTAAACACAGAGAGTGTTTGCCCGAGAGCACATACACTTTAGAGAAGGAAGATCACTCGAGCACAATCCTTGGCACTCGGGTGAGAAGACTACACTTGCGAGTGTTAGAATACACTCTTGAAAATTGGCCTACTAGTTATGACCTGAGACGCAGCCCTATAACATGAATTCACACATTTACTCGAGTGAACCTATGCTTACTCAAGTGATCACCAATATCCCTTGCAGGTTAAGAAGTACGCTCTTGCTTTTTATCAGAAGACCAGGTGAAATGCGTAAGGAAAAAAGGAAATGATACTGTAGCATTCAAGTGATACCCCTTCACTCGAGTGATCTTATCAGATTGTCAGATCACAGCAACTGACAAAAATTCCCAGATTTGCCAAAATTGACCCCAATAGTTCCCAAACTCAACACAAAGCTTATTCCCATTTAAAATTTCATAATGAACCCATTTGTAGCCTTAAAACACTCAAAAACCCATTCTAACCATAATCTTACTCTTGGGTCTGTATAACACACAATACCCAATTTCATTCAACTCACTTCCAAAATTCAAAACCATATCCAACACTCAAATAACTTCACAATAAACTGGTTCCATCATCATTCATCATGTAATTCATGCATTCAAAAATTGGCATAAAACCAGGGCAACTTCTAAAATTCAGCAAGCTCAACCAAAATCACAATAAATATACCAAAATGATCCAAATGCTTACCTTTTCAATTTGCTAAAGCCAAATCCTTGATTCTCCAACTTTAAAATTTGTTCCAAAACCTAAATCACCACCTTTCAAAATTCTGAAACCACCAAGATGAAGCTCTTAACACTATGAACAAGATTAATGAAGAGTATTTGAGCATATGAGAACCATTAATCACAAAAAAATCAAGCTTTCTCTTTCTCTTTTCTTCTTGAAAACACCAGAAATAGAGGTGAGGAGGAGACAATGAGAGATTATGATGATGATGAATAGTGGAGTTGTCTTCCTTGGCCCATGCTCGAAAACCGAGTAGGAGAGATAAGAGAGAGAAAAGGTAAGTGGTTGACAATGGGCATGATCCTTTGGCCCCTATAATGCCACTTGGCATAATCTTTTTCACTCTTCCATGAGCTCGCATAGGTGCATAGCACATGATTTCAACCCATAGACAATAAATCTCAACCATTAATTCTCAATCACCAATGAGTTTCCTCCTTGGTAACTGACCAATTATTCGGTAAATTTCCAATTTTACTATTTTGCGCCTAGTTTCCACTATGATTATTCAGTTATCACCAAGTACATTTATATTAAATTCACATCACATTTTTCCAAAAGTGTTTAATTACACTAATTTCAAAAAATTTTGAAGTCATTAGCCCTTAATCTCAAGTTGGATCATTACATCACCCAATTTTAATATATAAATTAATATATTTGCAATGGATAACTGTATAACCAGCATAAGGAATGAATTAATTATCCAAGCATAATAATTAAATTAGAAGTGGGTAATTGCTCGATACAAGCCCATTAATTAATAATAGTGGATTAATAGCCAGAAGTGAATGATAATCCCCAATAAGAATTGTGTAGAAGCGCTTCTGTGTACATAATCAAGAGAATTAAGGAAAGATGAGTCACAATGAGTAGGGAACCACAGTGAATAATCTTCATAAAGTTTTAAGTTATTCAAAAAAACCCTTCAAGTGTAGGTTTGAATCTTGCATTGGAGTTGGGATTTGAAATTGTTTTCCAAGAAATATCACTTAGGGATTTATATTCACCATGAAAGACTCATTAGAGCGATAATGTAACTAGTGTGTTACAAAGGGGACCTCCAATGGCTAAAGGTAAAAAATAAAAAAAAACCATTTAAATAAAATGTCCATTATATTCATCATAAAATTTCCCTTTATTTCTCATGTCTTTTATTGAATTGCTTGACACTAACTACAATTTTATTCATTATCAAGTCCTTTTGATTTATGTATGCATTGGGTTAATAAAGTGGATATTGAGATGATAAACAAGCCTATGGTAGATGTGTTGCTATAAGTGGAATTGAGTGAAACACAAGCCCTTAATTATATTAAGATATGAGTGTAAACACTTGCCTTGTGAGGGATATTCTATTATGTTTTTCTTTAGCCAAGATATTTGCCTTGCTACTTGCATTTCTAGAATGAGGAAAAGAATTTTATAAAGGTCTAAGTTTTGAGAGTTTAAGTTGGTTTTACTTTTATAATGTTTTCTTCAAAATCTTTCTTCCAATATTCTTTTTGGTTGTTTACAAATTAAAATCTTGAGGACAAGATTTCATGCAAGTGTGGGGGTGTGATGACTCCTTATTTTTAGATAATTTTAAGATATATTTTAATACATTTGGGAATCATCTATAATAAATCAAAGGGATTTTAGTTAGATTTTGATAAGATATCGATTTAAAAGGATTTCATTATAAATATCAAAGTTTAGGATAAAAATAATGATTTTGATATGAAAGATAAAAATAATGACATTAATAATAAAAATAATAATTTAAGATAAAAAGGAAAAGATATTTTAGTTATTATTATTATCATTATTTATTATTACCATTATCTATTTTTTTATCTTTTTGTTTGATTTTATTTTGCTAGAGGGCTATTGCACATTATGGAATGAGGATCTAGGAACATAACCTATATATAGGGGTTTAAGTTCTTTAGAAAAGGACGAGGAGAAGCGTTTGAATACAGAGAGCTGTTAGATATGATTAGTTTTGATGATGTCAAATATAGATATGAAATGATAAGAGCAAAAAGTTTATATGATGTATTTCTTTGACTAACTACTATATTTAATGTTACATATTTTGTAGATTAGTCAAGCAAAGAATGAAGAAGATTGAATTAATGAAAATGAACAAGAGGAAGAAGAAGGAAGAAATTGAAGATAGTCAATGAGATGCTTACTTTGGTTATGGAGAATTATTATCAAGAGGAAAACCAAGAAGAAAGATATTGAAGAATGAAGAACTTGGAAGATCTATCATGAATATCAAGATTCAAGTTGTTAGATGTGATATTGGAGGTTTCTATAATGATACCGGAGGTTTCTATGATCAAATAATGGTTGGAATAGGTTAATATGAAGCTAAGATGACTTATATATTAGTTTTGGCACTTCCAGAGGTGTTCTACTCGAGCACGAGGTGTTTCACTCGAGCACAGGAAGAACACACTCGAGCACAGACCAATTCACTCGAGCACGGGGTGAATACTCTGTTCTACTCTATTTTACGTTCAGCTTGAGCGAGGTCTGATATTTTGGTCATATCTCTCAAACCACACATCGGATTGACCCAAAACCGGTGACATATGAAAGAAGACTCCCAACACGTAAAATGGGCACCAGGATCACATTGAAAGAAGATCAAATGAAGGAGATATGAATCGTGGAAAATGAAACTGAAATCACCGTCATGTTTTAACACAGGTTCGGTATTGTGAGCGTAACTTACAAACTACACATCGGATTGAGACGATACCAGTGCTAAATGAAAGTAGACTCAAAGAGCTTTCCATGGATAGGTAATTTGTCTAATTTCAACGTATATTCTAGGAGCTATGCCTTCTGGAAGTTGATGCTTGTGCAGACTAGCGAAATATACACTCTTTCGATCATAACTTGCAGAATACAAGGAGTTTGGAGCTGATTCTTGTTGCATTAGAATGCATATGGCAAGAGCATTCTTATGATACATCATTTGAATCAAATAAACAAATTTTTTCTAAAGTGGCCCCACATCACCCGCGAGTGTAAAAACTTTCTCTCTGAAAATATTGTGCGAGTAATGTCCAGAAGCAGCTGAAACGTGAAGAAAATTGCATCACTCGAGCACTAGGATCCATGCTCGAGCATTGGATGATTTCTCACTCGAGCATATGCAAGTTTTGACGTGGAAGTGATAACCCGAGAAGAAGCTTGTACGTGAAAGCATGAAACGCACTCGAAGCATGAATGGTTGTGCTCGAGTGATTCGAGAATTCACTCGAGCAGATGCGAGTGAAGTGCAACGAGTGCTTGCCCGAAAGGAAGTCAAAACATGAAATTATCAACTGCACTCGAGTGAGCCATATTGCACTTGAAGTGAGGTCCTGACAGAATGCAGAAACGAAACAGAGCCTCATAGCCATCAATCCAAACGTGGTTAAATGTTATACAATTATTATGTTTTCACTTGTTATTGTTCCTAAACATTAACTAACATATATTTCAAATGTAAAATAGGAGATTAAATATTTGGGTTGCATCTTCAAGAATGGAGGTCATGTATGAAAAAACTTCACTCAACGTGATGAGTCCCAGAAGCCAGAAATTTAGCTTTTGACCAATGATCCAACATACCCATGACTAATACTTCATCATATTAGTGATTAAACATTTTACAGTGTGAAACAGGAAATTTAACGGTGAGCTTACAGATTCAAATGAAAGAGTCAAGTGTTGCGGGCGACATCATTACACACCGAGCATCAGCTACCTACCACGACAAAAGCTTGACCCACCATAAGAGATTGTCTGGAAACTCAAACGAATTCATCCCGCTCCACAACGTGATGTACAGCTTAAAATGAGACATGCAGCTCCTCAACGTGACACTCTGCTTTGCAATGGAAAGCTCATGGTAGCTCATTTTTCAAATGTGCTCAACGGTCAAAATGACTCCAACGGATGAATGCTCACAACGGCCATTATATTCATCAACTATAAATGAGAGAGCATTCAACGATGATGGGTAACTGAGAAAAATGGAGAAAACAGAGACAACGAGCAACTACGAGAAAAATGATAGAAATATGAATCCTTTGCTTCTACCCAAACACTCTCTGTTCTGCGGTTTCAATATTACTTATCATTAAGAGAGTGATTATTTGTATTGCACTTCAGTGAGTATTATATTCACTCTGTGAGAGAGTCTGTAAACACTTTCATCTATATTTTTGAGTTGATCTCAAGGTAGAGGGACCTTGAGAGGGTTGATTTTCTTACGGAGAAGCTGTAGAGAGAATTGCCAGTAAGACATTCTGCTCGTAAGACTTACAAGGTGCAAGCAGTAGAGAACGTTGCTGCTCATAAGACTTACAGGGGTGTAAGCAGGAGAGAACGTTGCTGCTCATAAGACTTGCATGAGTAAGCAGGAGAGGAAGATCTTCGGGATTGCTCTGCTCGTAAGACTTGCTGTAAGGGGGAGTATTTCAGTAAGAGATTTGTAAAAGGTTTCATAATTACCCGGCTAAACTTGTGGGATTGTAAAGGCTTTTCTTGTGCCCGGATTAAACAAGAAGATAATGGATTTGAAAATCTCAGGAGGAGCCTGGGGACTGGACGTAGGCCATCACATATTGGACCGAACTAGGATAAATCACAGTTTGCATATTCTCTTCCCTAAACTCTTATATTTCCAGCATATATTATTTAATCTAACTGTTGATTTATAAACCTTCATACTTACCGCTTTCATTAAGATATGAAAAGATTTCTAAAGTTCTTAAGTTTTTATTATACACCCAATTCACCCCCCTTGGGTGATAGCCGGTTCTAACAAGAGCATCAGAGCTGAGGGCTAGAAATAGAAGATTGAGCAATTGGAGAGCTAGAGCCTGAAGATTCAAAGATATTTGGAGCTTTAATCTTAGTTCTTTCATTTTTATTTTGTCAAACCCCTTAATATTTTGATATTCACAGAGTGTTAAGCACGTAGTTTTGTAAGGCATATAGAAATAGCGGAAACATACTGACTGTAGGTACTTACATACAATATAGGAAAATCACTCACATTGTTTGAAAATATATATAAAGTGTTTAAGAAGAACCAAAAGTATAGTTTTAAATAACTAACAACAGCTTTGGTTTGCATCGAGACTCTATTCACTGACAGTCGCTGCCTTGCCCTTCGAGCTACTAGACTCAGTTGTAAAGTTTTTCAATTTGAAAAAGGGTGAGATTTAAGCAAATCTCAGTAGCAACAGTTAATCAAACATATAAAATGCAATAATAAATATACAATGCACTATGTCATGTAAGATATGAGCTCGTGTTGTGTGTACCTTGTCCAAGGCCAAACAACATGTTTGAAACCCTGGATTAACTCGTGTCCAAGGGCAACAACATGTTTGCGACCCTGGATTAACTCATATCCAAGGGCAAACAACATGTTTGCAACCCCGGCATAACTTGTGTTCAAGGGCAAACAACATGTTTGCGACCCTGGCTTAACTCGTGTCAAAGGCCAAACAACGTGTTTGCGACCTCGGCTTAACTCATGTCCAAGGTCAAACAACATGTTTGAACCCCTGGCCTATCTGTGTATACCGTTGTAATACTCTGAATTTTGAGACTTGAGGCTAGAGAATAAGCTTGGAATAAGTGGATTGCTAAGCCCCGATTTAGCAAGATCCCAAATTGTGATTAAGGGATGATGACTTCAAAAACAGATATGAATAGTGATAAATGGACCCTTTTGGAGATTATGATGTGAACTATGATGCGTATGCGTTGTGAGCAGTACCAAAATCCAATATTTAAGTTTAATTATGGATTAATATCTAAATTAACTTAAAATGTAGGGAGGGCCTATATTGTGGCTAAATGGAAAAGTATGATGTGTTTAGTGGTGATTCAGGAGGAATTGCCATAATCTGGGGCAAAACGGTAAAGTTACCGACTAATTGGTCAGTTACCGAAGAGGAAACTCATTGGTAACTTGAAGATTAATGGTTAGGGTTGATTTGTTGTGAGATTGAGTTGGTGGAATCCCATGTGTGTGATTTCATTGGAATTGGTTGGAACTTTGGAAAGTAAAGAATTGCAATGTGAGTTTGAATTGTGACTTGTGTTGACATGTTGTGATTATTGGTGAAACATGTCAATGCAATGTGAATTTGATTGATTTGGTGTTTCAAATGGATTCCTTGTGAAAATTTATGTGAGAATGATGTTTGGTATGAAAATGGGACTATTGGAAGCAACGATGCAAAATTTGGAATTTTGTCCAGTGAAACTCTGTTCTGGGCAGTCTGTTTGTATTGATATCTTGAGTGGGCAAATGGTCTCTAAAAATTCTAAAACTTTCCATTCTTAAATTTCACATTCCAAGCTTCAAAATGGACATATAATTTGTGTCATTTTATTTTATGAACTGGGAGTTATGGTTTTCCAAAGTTTGATGTTAAAACTGGGTGCAAATCTGGAACAGCAAGGGAATTTCGTGTAATTATGAATAGGACTTAAATATCTTTCAATGGGCTTTGTGATCACCTCATTTTGATTTTTCTTGAATTAGTTATGATTTTTCAAAGTTTGGGCAGAAAATCTGCCAGAAAATCCGAAAATGGGAACTATGACATCATCAAAATAAAAGATGACATCAGCATGGAATTAAAATATTTCCCATCTTCTTCTTCCTCCCATTTCTGTCGTGAGGTTTAGCAGCCAAGGAGAGAGAGAGTGTGTGTGTGTTGAGAGCTCTTAGAGAGAGAAAGAGGAGAAATCTCACAAGGTAAGCCGATTTCTCTGATGATCTAGCTTCTAACGCGTATAACCTTGCTCCTACGCTTCTCTTTCATGTTCTTGAAGGTGTTAGAAGCTCAATTTTCATAGTTAAGAAGGGCTATGGTTTTAGCCACTCTTGAGAAAAGCTAGTAGAAACTTGAGGTAACTTCCACACTCTTGTGTATTGACTATTCTGGCTACTGTGGACAATTTAATCGGTGAAATTTTGCCGGATTGTCATTGGTTTCAAAAATGGAAAATCAGTGTGTGGGGCTGTTATGCTGCCCAAATTGGTACTAAATGGTAGTTGTATCCTAATGGAATAGTCAATAAAGTGGTTAGGAGTAGAAAGGAATGCGTTTACGGAGCCGAAACCGAAAAACCCCAATTTTTCCTGGAGTACTTGTATATTTTGGCCAAGGCTATAAATGGACCTTAGAGATGGATTTTCAATAGTTTGATGATTCCATTGAATTCAGGAGCGAAAATTAGGTAGGGTTACAGTTGGTTACTTTTTCGGAAAAGGCCAAAAAATCATAATTACGAAAACGCCCCTAAAACCCTTAAAGTAGGCATGCCAAGGGTAAATTTATAATTTGACAACGAATTTGATAATTCCAAATCCGGAAATGGATTCCTTGGGTGAAAATAAGTTAGGATAGCCCTAAATAGAATTTCGGGAAAAGTACAGCCGGACAAGGTACGGCGGGGCCGAACCGGGTACTGCGGGGCCGGATCGAGTCCCCGGGGGTATTTTAGTAATTTTTCAATATAGCCTCATCTAACCCCCAGAAACACTATGGAAGTGTCTAAATGGTACATTTGGAATTGTAGGACCCATTTGAGGGCCCGAGTTGCTAGTATGCAAATTGAGGAGAAAAGACTAGAGGTAGGGAACTTACCTCTCCTGCATGTATTTGATATTTGTGTTAGTGTAATGATGCATGTTATTGCTTTGCTTGATTATGTGAAACATATATGAACTATTGAGGCTCTATTTGTATTATATTATGGCCATAAATATATTGTTTGAAGCATTGAGTTTGCTGATATGTCATTGTGTGAGCATGAGTTATATAATGCAAGCATGTCATACATTAAACACATATCTTACATGCATATTGGTATCTGTTTCCTACTGAGATTCTCTCGTATCTCACTCTCCCCTACTAATAATTTAGACAAGGCAAGTGGCTCGTGGAGGGATCGGCTAGGACTCCTTCGAGATGAGAGTTGGTAGTTGGTTATTAATATGAGTTGAGATGGCTGTATATGATTTGGATGAGGATTTGTTATGTATTTGAGATTCCCCATATGAGGGCTTGTAATGGGTGAATGTGCCCTATAAAGCTTGAGTTAATAAATGGAATCCGGAATTGCCAGAATTATTACATTGCGTACTCTAATATATTAAATGTGATTTATCTTTGTGTAGTAATTGTATTCAGAATGAGAATATGAGACCAGGTTATAAATGATTTCAAAAGGTATTTGTGAAAACCCCGTCTGATAGATGGGTTTATAAATGTTATTTGATTGTTATTTGTCTCTATTTCACTTTAATTGCATATTCCGAATATTAATTACGGAAGGGGGTTACAACCATCATTGGACCTCATATAATAGCTAGGTCGCGTGTCCTAAGCACTGTCATGCTATAGAAGATAGCATGCATAATGCATATAGATTAATACATAGTATATGAAAGAAAATGTTATTAATTGAATCCTTTTTTAGTTCACAGTTCATCCTATATTCCTGTTTTAGCTTGGGCTATTACCAATTCCTATAAACAACACAAAATTCCCTATGCATTGCACATATTTGTGTTTTCTAAAGATGATTTCTGTTAGATTCCATATGTTTTGATGATAATAAAGATTGGGCTAATGATATAAGAGGATTTGATAACAAACAAATGAATTTAAACAAAGTAACTAAAAGGCAGACAAAAGCATTACGTGAGGTAAGCACTAGAGTAATGAATAAGAACTGAGTCACAAAGCACAGGAAAAACAGCAATGGCAGATTTGGTCAAGGGTTACTTGAGTAAGAACTCAAGTAATGGAACCTGTTACTTGAGGCATCACTCAAGTAATCTGCAAAGTTATATGAACCATTACTCGAGTAACCACTCGAGTAACAATATGAGAAAAGGCCTTACTCGAATAGCCACTCGAGTAACCAGGGCAAATATCTTCCAGTAGCTCTCGGCCAAGAAATGTCACTATTTACTCGAGGGAGCACTCGAGTAACCATGTGAGAAAAAGGCATTACTTGAGGGAGCACTCGAGTAATTTGCAGACTTATTTGAAGCATTACTCGAAAGATTACTCGAGTAATTAGAGAATAGGTACTCTTGACCAAGATTTGATTCTCATTACTCGAGGGACCACTCGAGTAATCTGTACACTTATTTGGAAGCTTACTCGAGGGATCACTTGAGTAACCAAAGAAGAAAAAACATGTTTACTCGAGGGAGCACTCGAGTAACCAAGCAATCAAAGGTTTTGTGTAGTAAGTTACTCCATGTCTTAAACAAGTAATATGGTGAGAAAACATTGATTTACTCTCTGCCTATTTTTAATAAGGTTACTCGAGGGACTGCTTGAGTAATGAGCATGAACACTCGAGTAGCCACTCGAGTAAGGAAGTCCAAAAAACACATCTTTAATCCTATGTTTATTGATTTATTTTCTATATGATTAACCATTCTTTGTATTAGTATTATAGGTGCATTTGCAGAGAAAAAAAAAAGAGATCATGCCATAAGTGGTAAGTAAAAAATAATGTCCGAATGCTTACCTACCGCTACCTACCGCAAACAGATAGTTTTCAAATTAGAAGAATGGTCAACAGTTGCTGTGCGACTCTAACGGACATATTTGAAATGCTTCCAATAGATACCACCAATCATCTATATATATGGAGAATTCAAAGAACAGAACAGAACAACTGAGAACACACGAACATACGCTGTGCAACACATTCTTAGTGCTCTATTTTCTTATACTCATTATTTGTAATTCAATGATTATTCATTTACTCTATGAGAGAGTTTTTCATTACAACCTCAATATTCATTATTGAGACAACTTAATGTTGTGCAACCTTGAGTTGGGGATTTAATTACAATGTGTAAGGGGGAGCGAGTGTCCAGGTAAAGAAACTTGCTGTGTACTGAGGTGCCAAGAACCTATTGAATCTTGGAAGATATAGTGAAACTCTCAAAGATGTTCTGAGAACTAGATGTAGGTCAAAGTGGTTGTGGCTGAACCAGTATAATTCTCGGAGTACACTTCGGTGATATTTCTCCTTAGTCTTAACTGTTTTAAATATTCTGTCAATTTTCTTATACGCAACACAAATTTTTGGTATTACCCAATTCACCCCCTCTCTTGGGTGAAATGCTTGCACTAACATTTGGTATTAGAGCGTAGGTCTTCTTGTTAAGGTATAACAGCCTAAGAAGGATCCAATGGCAAGCATGGGTGAAGGAATTATTCCCGACAGAGCTTCTATCACAAGAGCTCTAGGTTTCAATGGCAAATACTTATTATTCTGGAAAGTGAAGTTTAGAGTCTTCATAATGGCTACAAAATATGGACTATGGGATGTGATTGAAAGTGGAAACTACAAACCTGAAAGGATTGTAGATTCATAGAGGATTCCTAAGACACTAGCAGAATATGATGAAAATGACAAGAAACTCATCGCACTCATTAGCAAGGCAATTCTAAGATTCAAAGTGCCTTGAGTCAAAATGAGTACTTTAGAATCTGCACACTCCCAACAACTATAGAAATGTGGGAAGCCTTGGAAATAGCTCATGAAGAAACTTCAGGAATAAAAGAAAATTGGATAAACACTCTAGTTACTGAATTCGATTGGCTTCGAATGAAATCAGATGAGTCGATAGTTGAATTTGAACTTAGATATACTCATCTTCTTAATAAACTTGCATCACTTGAAAAAGTCTATGATCAGCATACCCAAGTGAGAAAGATTCTTAATATACTCTCTAAAGAGTGGGAGGCCAAAGTTACTGCAATAGAAGAAGCAAAAGGCGAATCAATGCGATCAGTTGCTTCTCTATTTGGAAGTCTTTTTGAATATAAAAGTAAATTAAAGTTCAAACGAGAACTAGAAGACATTGGTGATAAGAAGAAGAGAGTCCTAGCACTAAAAGTAAAAGAAGAAAATCAAGATGAGGATGAAGAGCTTGACGATGACGAAATGGGCCTAAGAATAAAATGATTCAGAAAGTTTTACAACAAAGGTCATGGATTCAAGAATTTTTAGAAAGGAGCAACAAGCAGTAAAGAACACATCATCTGCTATAAATGCGGAAAGCCAGGACATATCAAATTAGAATGTCAAGAACTGGCTCAGAAGATTAAAGAAAAGAGAAAAGGCAAGTTATACAACAAGAAGAAAGCCTTTGTATCTGCCATATAGGGAAAAGGAAGTAGCCCATATTTGTCTAGTTGCTCAAGAAGAAATAGAAGAAGAGGTAACTGATTCTGATCCTACCTATGATGAATTTCTTTCCAAATATAATGCTTGACATTCTGAATTCATCAAAGTAGTTAAAGAACTAGTTGTTTTCAAAAAGAGAAACAAAGTTCTTGGAATAGAACTTAGAGAATTTTGAAAAGGATTGTGAAAACTGTATTTCTTTAAAAAAGAAAAACACTGATCTTACTAAAACTCTTGAAAAATTCACTAAAGGAAGTGAGATGCTAAATGTAATTTTAAAAGCTCAACGATTTGTGAATGACTGATCGAGAATTGGATATGATCCAAAATCAGATAGAAGGAAAGGAAGAAAGAAACTGGAGGTAAATCATACTTGAATTATTTTCAGCATTCTAAGCATACATCAAATCCTTTTGCATACTATAATTATTGTAATAGAAAAGTTAATTATACTTTATCATGCATTCATTAGAAAAACGGAAAGATAGGAACCTACAATTGGGTACCTAAAGGTTTATATGCTCCAAAAATCTTTTATACCAACCCAAAAGGACCCAAAAAGATGTGGGTACCAAAGACTTAATCGCATTTGATTGCAGATATATCTTAAAACATCCAAGAACAACAAATGGTATATAGACAGTGGATGCTCCAGACATATGACCGGTGATTTTGAAAGTTTTACCTCATTACAACCAAAAGAATATGGGAAGGTAAAATTTGGAGGAAATCAATTTGGAAAGATAGCAGAAATTGGTGAAATAAAAAATGATAAAGGCATACAAGTGAAAGATGTTTATTACTTTGAAGTCTTGTGTCATCTTGCTGAGCGTGAGTCAAAGTGCAGATAAAGACAACTGGGTAATATTTGACTCAAAGGAATGTCTAATTGTAAAGAAGAAAGATTTACAATTATATAAGAAGAATCTCAAAGCAAGGCTCAAAGCAAAAAGGGAAGGTAACTGCTATACTCTTGATATCAGTGAAAATGACTCTGAAAATTGTTTTCTAAGTAATGTCGATAAAAGTTGGTTATGGCATAAGAGGCTAGCTCATGTTAACATGTACCAACTAGGTTGGTTAATTAAAAATGATTTAGTGATTAGATTACCCAAAGTAAATTTCAAAAATGATTTGATTTGTGACGCATGTCAAAAGGGTAACAAACTAAATCTTCTTTCAATTTGAAAAATGAGATATCAACCAATAGACCACTTCAATTATTACACATGGATTTAGTTGGACCAGCAAGAGTTAAGAGTCTTGGTGGCAACTTATATTCATTAGTTAATGTTGATGATTTCTCTAGATTTACGTGGACCATTTTTCTATCATTAAAGGATAAAACCTTTGGAGAATTTATTATTTTTGCCAAGAAAGTGCATAATGAGAAAGGCATGTCCATTACAGGTATTAGGATAGATCATGGTGGAGAATTTAAAAATCAAGCCTTTGAAGAATATTGTGATACTAATAGCATTGATCACAATTTCTTTGCTCCAAGGACAACTTAACAAAACGGAGTCGTGGAATGTAAGAATAGAGTGCTCACTGAAATGGCTAGATTAATATTGAATGAAAAGAACGTGTCTCAAGTTTTCTGGGCCGATGCAATGAGCACAACATGTTATATTTCAAATAGAGCCTACATTAGAACAAAACTTGGAAAGACACCATACGAGCTATACAAAGGAAGGAAGCCAAACCTTACTCATTTACATATCTCTGGTTGTAAGTGTTTCATTCATAATAATGGTAAAGATAACTTAGGAAAATTTGATTCTAAAACAGATGAAGAAATTTTCCTAGGCTATTCTAACCGAAGTAAAGCATACAGAATTTTCAAAAAAAGAACATGTGTTGTTGAAGAATCAATTCATGTTGTATTTGATGAAGATGAATCCTCTGACAAAACCATTGATGATGAGCAGGAAGTTGTTTTAAATCAAGAAAATGGTTAATCTATTTCTAAATCTCTTATTCTAGAAGTTGATCAAACCAAGGAAGAAGATCAGTCACTAGGACAGCCTAGAGCCTGGAAATACAATAAAAGTCATCCCCTAGATCAAGTCATAGGAGATGTGAATGAATGAGTCAAAACTAGAAATAGAATTTTCAATTAATAAGTTAGATTTTTCTGCTTTTATTTCTAAGATTGAACCTTCTAATATTGACGAAGCCCTATCAGATAATGATTGGGTTATAGCAATGCAAGAAGAACTAAACCAATTTGAAAGAAATCAAGTTTGGGAATTAGTACCCCGACCTAAGGATCATCCGATCATTGGCACTAAAAGGTAATTCAAGAATGAACTTGATGAATCCACAATAATTTTCAGAAACAAGGCAAGAATTGTGGCCAAAGGTTATAATCAGGAAGAAAGAATTGATTATGAGGAAACATATGCTCTAATGGCTCGATTGGAAGCTATACGAGTACTCTTAGCCTTTGCATGCATTAAGGGATTCAAAATCTATCAAATGGATGTAAAGAGTGCTTTTCTAAATGGCTACATCATGGAAGAAGTGTATGTAGATCAACTTGCAGGTTTTTAAGATGTAACAAAACCTGACCATGTTTTCAAACTAAGAAAAGCTTTATACGGTTTAAAACAGGCTCCTATAGTATGGTATGAAAGATTCAATAAATTTCTCATTGATCAAGGTTTTGTAAGAGGAAACGTTGATAAAACACTTTTTACAAAAAAAAAAGAGATGATATCTTAATTGTACAAATTTATGTTGATGATATAGTTTTCGGTGCTACTAATGAAACCTTGTGTAAGGAATTTTCTGAGATAATGCAGGGGGAGTTTGAGATGTCAATGATGGGAGAATTGAATTTCTTTCTCAGTTTGCAAATCAAACAAAGAAAGAATGGAATTTTCATATCTCAAACAAAGTACTTGAAAGAGCTATTGAGGAAGTATGAAATGGATGAAGCAAATAGAATGGACACACCTATGAGTTCAACTACGTTGCTTGATGCTAATGTCAAGGAAAAAGATTACAACATTACAAAATATAGAGGAATGATTGTATCATTACTCTATCTTACTACAAGCAAACCTAACATTCAATTCAATGTAGGTATGTGTGCAAGATATCAATCAGCACCAAAGGAGTCACATGCTGAAACCATCAAATATATCTTCCGACATCTTGTTGACATTGCAGAATTAGGCCTCTGGTATCCCAAAGAAAGAAGTGAATATCTAGTTGTATACTCAGACTCTGATCATGGAGGATACAAGACAGACATAAAGAGTACTAGTAGACAAAGCTAGTTTCTTGGAGGCTCACTTGTATCACGGTTTAGCAAGAAACAAAATACAGTGTTTCTTTTGTCAACTGAAGCTGAGTATGTTGCAACTTGAAGTTGTTGTGCACAAGTGTTATGGCTTAAGCAACAACTCCAAGATCTTGGTATTTATCTAAAGAAAATACCAATATACTGTGACAACACTAGCATGATAAGTTTGGCAAAGAATCCTGTTCAACATTCCAGAACCAAGCATATTGATGTTAGACATCACTTCATCAGAGATCATGTCCAAAAGAAAGATGTCAAAGTGATATTCATTCCAACTCATCTTCAACTAGTTGATATCTTCACAAAACCTCTTGTAAAAGATCAATTGTTATATATTAGAAGAGAATTGAGAATGGTAAATCCCAACAAATTGTAAGTTATTAATGTTTATAAAATGTTAGATAATGTTATTGATTAATGTTTTGATGATTACTAACTTAAGCATTAGAGTTTCTAGTAATTTGTTTTGCAGGATCATAATATTCTGTTTTAGGGTATGAAAAACAGAGGTTAACATAGGACAATATTATTGGAGGGACAACTTCAAATAACCAATATTACTGGAGTGACACCTTGAAGTAATTGAATGGATAACTCGAGTAGCCATTCGAGTAATGACCTGAAAATTATGATAGTGCAGCATTAATTCAAAATGAATTAAAAAGAAACGGCATAACGGTTGGAAATAAACAGTCATAATGTGAAGGGTCAGATTACCTGAGGGAGGCCTTGAGTAAACTTCAATATTACTCGAGTGAGGCCTCTAGTGAAATTGGTTGTAGATCACAAATTTGCTGAGTTTTAGCTTAAATTTGTCTTAAAGAGTTATCAAATGATCGAGGGAATATACATGGGTAATTATAATATTATTCATGCCAGGTACGCACTTGAATTTACTATATTTTGAAATTTCTGGTATGATCACTCGAATAGCTACTCGAGTAAAGCTGATGATCACTCGAGTAAGCCCTTGAGTGATGTCGGGCCCTAGGTCTATTTCAGTCGATACTCGGTCATTTTTCACAAAATCGCCTCGAGTGATTCTCTTAGTGCTCTCACAAAAAATTTTCACAGATTCTTCTTCACTTTATTTCCATCAAAACCCTATGATTTCTACCTTGAAAAACCTCCCAGATTGCTCAAATTCCTGTGCCCTACTCTCATGACCATTGACCCTATTTTTTCAGAAAATCTTATTTCTCATAAATCAAAATGGTGAGGACAAAAACTCCCAATCTCAACACTCATTCTGAGTCCTCTAAACCATATCAACACTCTGATTCACTTTCCTCTCCTACTACCAAGAAAAGAAAACTTTCTTCCAAACCAAAAATATAGACCAAGCCGCAAGCTAAGCCTAAGGTAAAAGGGGTTTTCATTAAGGAACTAGTGCCCATATGAGCTCATACCAAGAAGAATTCACCTCTAGGAAGAGGCAAAGGAATAAAAGCACCATCTCCTCTTCCTTCTGACTTATCCGACACACCTATATTTTCTCCAAAACCTCCTAAAAAGCCCAAGCTTGATAAGGATCTCACCAAAGTCATAGTAGGCATGCTTAAAGAAGCTTTTCAGTCTAAGGGAGTAAAGAAAGGGCAATCACATTTCCTTCATAGGGATTCAATGTAAACGAGCTTGAGGAATCTCAGAAGTACCTGAGTCACTTTGCAAGAAGAAAAGTGTGCAAGACGCATTACATTGACCTCCAAGTCCTTTAAGAGGTATTGAAATTTGATCTAAGTCTTTATCTCAAGTCTTATATGCCTCGGCTATCTGTTAATCTTCCTTTTTGCTCCAAGGTAGTTAGTCATTTCTATTACAATTTAGAGATTCTAAATGATCATGTAAGAAGATCTGTGGAAGAAGAAATGACTACCAAAGTTAGAGGACATAAAATCCTTCTCTCACCTTCCATAATCAATACCTGGTTAGGGATAGAAAACCCTCCTGATGGTAACTATCCCACCCTTGATTCAAACCAGTTGTTTTCCATTTTGAGACCTGGTGAGATTGTGAGACCCCTCAATTTCAAACCGAGTGATATGAGTGATTTTCACAGAGTCCTATGGTATATCTATTCGAAAGCCATGGTGAACAAAGCTAACAACTACACTCATTTCATAGAAAGGGACTATAGGAAATTTTGCCTCACTTTCCTCAAAGAGCAAAAAGACTTGGGAGAGTAGTTGTTTCCAGACTTAATGCTATGGCATTTGGCTCCCCTATTCCTGGTCCTTTTGTTACTCCTGAGCCAGTACCAGTCTCTGAACCTGGGCCTTCTAAGCCTAATCCTTCTGATACTATACCTACTAAACATAAACCCTTTGAGCTTGGACCTAGTAATCTTCTGTTCTCTATGCCTGACCCTGACACATCCGAGCCAATCCACATCACCACTGATGATCCTGCTCAGCCAATTCTGCTTAAGTCAATACCAACTCCCATTGCCTCACTTGTACGCACTGAGGAGATGCTTGTGTCTTCACCTATTGCTATAGAAGAAGTAGAAATTACTTCTTTGATTCCTTATCCATCACCTCAGAACCATCCAGTAAACCCTCCACAGGATCTTCAGATTGTTAGAACCGACTGACACCCAAGAGGGGGGTAAATTGGGTGTAAGATAAAAATCTTAAGAACTTTTAAAATCTTTTTGCATCTTAGAGGAAGAAATAAATGTGAAAGTAATGAATAATAAATCAACAGTTAATATATGCTGGAAATATAAGAGTTTAAGGAAGAGAGTATGCAAACTGTGATTTATCCTGGTTCGGTCCAATCTGCGATGGCCTACGTCCAATCGCCAGGCTCCTCCTAAGATTTTCAAATCTACTATCTTCTTGTTTAATCCAGGCATAAGAAAATTCTTTACATCCTACAAGTTTAGCTGAGCACTTGTGAAGCCTTTTACAAATCTCTCACAGAGTTACTCCCCCTTACACATAGTAAGGTTACAACCGAGTTGCTCTTCCTTACACACCCCGTAAGGATACAACTTTGATGTGGAAAGATTACAATCAATCTTCTCTCTCAGAAGTGAATAGATGAATACTGAAGCACAATACAATCAATTACTCTCTCAAATACACATAATATAAAAAATAGATAAGAATAGAGAGTGTTTGGGTCAAGATAGATATCTTATGATATGAGCATTTTTGTGTCATTATGTTCTCTTTATTGTTGCTCTTTGTTGAATGTTCCTATATTTATAGATGATTTGTGATAGTCGTTGGAAGCATTTTAACCTATCCGTTAGAGTGGCGTAGCTTCATTTGACTATTCTTCAATTTAGAAAACTAGCTGTTGTGGTTGGTGAACGCTTCACTTCTGAAAAGTCAACTTTTGTCTCTTCTCATAATCTCTTCATTGTATTCTTAGAGAAATGTATTACACATTAATACAATGAAGTGTTAAATAATTGGAAGCAAGAAGAGTGAGTTTCATAATCATTCCCATAATTTGCAAAAGCTTTAATACGTTGTTCTTTTCTCCTTGGAACCATTACTCAAGTGGTCACTCAAGTAAGCCTTGGTCATTACTCGAGCGATCCCTCGAGTAAACATATTCAAAATCTGGCCAAGAGTATTTCCATTTTCATTACTCGAGTGATCCCTTAAGTAAGCTCTCAAATAAGTTTGCATATTACTCAAGTGCTCCCTCGAGTAAAGCCTTTTCTCATCTGGTTACTTGAGTGGTTCCTCGAGTAAAGTCTGTTAATTCTTGGCTGAGAGCTACTGGATTATTTCTTCTCTGGTTACTCTAGTAATCCCTCAAGTAAGCTTTTCAAATAACTTTATAGATTACTTGAGTGATCCCTTTGAGTAATCCTATACAATTTGCGACAGAGAGCTTTTTGGAATAATTTCTCACACATTACTCGAGTGGTCCATTGAGTAAATTTTAAATAACTTTGCATATTACTCAAGTAGCCCCTTTAATTGATCTCTTTATTTTGATTCAAAACATGGAAAAGTAAGTGATCTCTTCATTTTGATTTAAAACATGGAAAATTATATATCATTAGAAAGCTCTCATCATCTACATTGCAATGCAACAAGAATTAGCTCCAAACTCGTTGTTTACAGAAAGTTATGATCCAAAGAGTATCTACTATTCTTAGACAATCTCTGAAATCACGAGCAGCAACTTTCAGAAGGCATAGCTCTTAGGATGCAACTTTAAATATGCCAAATTACAGATCCATTAAAGCTCTTTAAGTCTACTTTCATATGGTACTAGTTTCGTCGCAATACGATGTGTAGTTTGAGAGTTATGTCCGAAATACCAAAGCTGTTCTGGAATATGATGGTGATTCATGTGTCAACTTCAACAGATCATATCTTCCTCATCTGAACTTCTTTTAATGTGATCTTGGTGTCCATAGTTCTTGTTGGGAGTCTAGTTTCATATGCCACCATTTTTAAATCAATCCAACTTGTGTTTAGAGAGATATACCCAAAATATGAACCTTTGTCCTGTCACGTGAAAACAGAGCACAATAAAATTAAAGATTGCTAGAGTAGTCACTCGAGTGATCATGTCCATCACTCGAGTAACCACTTGAGTAATGCCTTCCAAAATATGGCAGAGAGACAAAACTCAAAGGAATACCTTGGGGAAGTTCCATAACTTTCATATAAGTTATCTTGGCTTTGAATAGACCCATTCCAACCTCCATATGATGAAAGAAACCTCCGGTATCACTTCTAATAGCTTGGACCTTGATATTCTCATGTGATCTTGCAAGTTCTTCCTTCTTCAATCTCTTTCTTCTTGTTTTTCCTCTTGATGATCATTCTTCATAACCCAACTAGATATCTTCTTGAATTGATGATCATTCTTCATAACCCAACAGATATCTTCTTAAATATCTTCAATCTTCTTCATTCTTTACTTAACTAATCTTGAATCTTGGTATTCCCATTTGATCTTACAATTTCTTGTTTCTTCAATCATTTGCCTCTTGATTTTCTTCTTGATGATCATTCTCTATTTATGAGGCATTATAAGCAAAATAACATCAACCCACCATCGGGTATATGATTAATCTACAAGATATACAATATTAAATATAGTAGTTAGTCAATAAAGAAGATAAATATATTATGCAAACTTTTTGCTCTTAATATTTGACATCTATATTTGATATCATTAAAACTATTCATATCTAACACAGACACCTCCAGTGAACCTTCCTGAACCTGAACCATCATTTTCAGATTCTTCTAGTTCAGATGGATCACATGAATCCTTGGCATTTCCTATCACTCCTATCTCAGCAGCTAAGCCATCTACTCCTCCTCATGATTGATTCCACCCTTGTGATGAAGACAAAAAGGGGATAAGAGCCTGAGTGATTTTGTGATCAATGGCAGAGTAAATGTATAAGGGATATGGGTGTACAGGGCTTTAGGGAGTTTTTTTAACTTTAAATTCTAAGTTTGATTATGTAATGAATTCTTCTTTATGCCCTTAAGGTTAAATTTCTTTCAAGTTATATTGCATTGTGGGACTAACGAGTTTTTGATTGTGTATGCAAGGTGAACAAGTAAATAAGAACAAAAACTCAATTTTTCAAGATCATTTGAAAAGATCTTTACTACTAAGCTATTTCAAAAGAGTTTTCAAGTTTAAATCGAACAAAAAAATTTTCATATGAAAAGTATTTAAGAAGCATATGTTTGAAAACTCAATTTCAAAAACTTTGATCAAAATCACCAAGTTTTGTCATTATCAAAAAGGAGAGAATGTTAGATCTCATATGTTTTGATAATAACAAAGATTGGACTAATGATATAAGAGGATTTGATAACAAACAAATGAATTTGAACAAAGTAACTAAAAGGCAGACAAAAGCATTATGTGAAATAAGCATTGGAGTAATGATGAAGAACTGAGACACAAAGCACAAGAAAAACAACACTAGCAGATTTTGTCAAGGGTTACTCGAGTAAGCACTCGAGTAATGGAACTTGTTACTCAAGGCATCGCTTGAGTAATGGTGGAGAAAATGTTCTAGAGAGGCTTTGCCAAAATTTGAAAGAAGTTACTCGAAGTTAATGCATAATAATTTGAAAGGAATCAGGTTCTAAAGGGAGTAAAAAAATTATGTGTAATTAAAATCTCTTCATCAACTAATATCATTCCAATATTCCATATAGGTTGAGGATACCCCTTCTTCCTTACGCTCCACTTTCTCAAAACCTTAGCATGAATATGTGGGTAGTATTAATACACAGTGATACCTCATTTAAGTTTAAATAATGTTGCTTTATTAAAACATGTTAAATTAAAAATGTTGTGAATAAATGGACCAAAATATGTGAGTATTGTTGACTCGGATAAACTCATTAAGGAAAAAGTAAAATCCACCATGAGGAGGTAAGAATAATACCCATGAATGAATATGTCATAAAGTTCAACTTAAAAAATCACAAGCTGCGTTAATTATTAGTGACTAACCCAATTTCCACCTTTTTTTAGTGCAGGAAGTTAATATATTGTTTATGGATTTAATGGATTTTAACGATGGTTGGGTCACAAAAAAATGCTGTCAATTAACATTTATTCCACATACTCCTTTCTCCACTTTCCAATACACATCTTAACTCCTTTCTCTACTTTTCCATACGCATTTTCTCTAAATATATTAAGAATGGTGCATGCGTAATATTCCCACTAATTTCTTCACCAGTATGACATGAACATGAACTTTGTATACATGACAGCATCGTGTGAGTTGCAGTTTGTGGCAGGGATACTATTTAATGCATCAAGGGAAATAAGAGCCTTTAAATGCCATTAGACTAACCTTGGTGAAGATTTTAGAATATTTGCATTGGGAAGGATGACAGATTACACGGGGATGATGATAGAGATGATGGTTAGCTAATGGTGATTAGGAAGACAACGATTTATGAAATATTTCCGCTTCCTTGGATTGATGATGTGTCAAAAAAAAACATGGGAAAGTTGAGATGCCAATAATAAGATGTTAAAGGTGTAGGTAGATGATGATATGGTCCAATTGCTGATGAGGTACAAGTTTTAGTAGTATATAGTTGATGATAGTTGATAGTTGAATAAAGTTAACAAGTAACTAGTTATTACTTGTACTATTACTATGTTTAAATCAAAATCTATTGGTTATCTAATGCAGTTATAACAATTTTTGTACAGTACATACAATGTAGTTTCACTGTTTCTAGAAACTGGACGATTTTTTAGTGAACTTTGAAAATTTAAAATTAATTCTAGCAAAATCCAATTTGATTAATTCCAAAGACTAAGTGAAGCTCTTTAAATGTAATTTCATAAAAAAAATACCCAAGGCTAGTTACTGTTATCACATTTTTCCCATAAATTAGCAAAGCTTCCCTTGTTCCATATCACATTCCAGAAACAGTGCACAACTTCAAAAATCAATATATGTTAGTATACAAGTCCAAAATATATGAGCCACCTATTAAATTAAAGTTCTATATGTATAATGTAATCCTGGAATGCATTGCTTCTAGTGAAACAATCAAACAACATTTACTTTATACTTCAAGAAATTCCAGATTTACATACAAACATCCAAAAATCATAAAGACATATATTCATACAAAATTTTCCCTTCTAAATCCAATAGAACCATCATAATTTCAAAATTCCAGGTCTATCCTTATGTTCTGCCTCTGGCCGAAACTTAGGTTCTTAGGAGGGAAAGTATGTTTTCTTGATTTCTCTTGATTAACCACTTCATTTTCTCTTATAATCAAAATATTAACTATTTAAACACTAAACAAACATGATCCATAGAAATTTTGGTAGCATAACATTCTGGGGTTTATCATCACAAATTTACAAACCAAGCCAAATTCCACAACCACAACTACAACAACGGGCATGTTTGGATTGGCGCTGAGATTTCTTATAAGCTGCTCTTCATGTAAATCGAGACAAAACTCCTCTCACATACTTACCTCGTACACCATAAATGACGATTGAAAAGCTGATTTTAAGTATTTCAATTATAGCATAAGAGGATCAAGTTTATGAGATTAACTCTCCCTCTTGATTTTGCTTACTAAACATGATTTCTAAGATGAAGAAGTGGTTAAAAAAAGTTCCCAAGTGATTTAGAAGGCATAAGCACTTGAAATCAGGCCTCTTACCTTAGATTTTGGCTTCTAACACTCTTCTTCTTAGTGTTCTTCAAAGCTCTTTCTCTTTCGACTTCCTTTAGCTTTAGATGAAAATGGAGGGCTAGGAAAGAAATAAGAAGCTTTTACAATATCACTTCATCTCTCTTAGAAATATATTATTTTAAGGTAATTTGCTCATGAGCTCTTACTTGGGCTTATCTCTATATAACTTGTCATAATTATTCCCCTTGCTTCTTCAATCATTTTCTTCCCTTCTCTTTAGGCTAAAAAGACGCCATGGAGGGGTTCCAAATGAACCAAATGGGCCTCTTCAATTGCTACCTGAAGTTACCATGTACTTAGCCCTTTAATTACCACTTGTCTTTGACTTTTCAAACCCCCCTTTTGCTTCATCTTTTTACTTGGCTTAAGATAATGACACATGGCCCCATTAGCTATCAAGTATTATTATTTCCTCCTAATTTCCCTTTTCAGGTGAAAATATTAAGGAGAAAGGAAAATAATAATTGCCTCTTGCATTATCACAATTCTTTCTTCAAGAAATCAATTAATTGCCATTTTTACTTTTAACTTTTTAAACTTTAATTGCTTAGCCAATATTGCTTCATTTCTTGGCTTAATGTGAATCAAGTGTTTAATATCCCTCTTGCCTCTCTTTTTGACTAAAAGTTGCCTTAATTATTGGATAAATATATAAGAGCTTCTTACTTTATGGCCAACTTTGACCCTACATTTTTTTTTCTAATTTTGCACATTGCTAGAAATCTGACAGAATGTTCATAAAACTTTGGAAATTCCTATCTAATTGAACAAATGTCCAATCGGTATGGTTCTAAAGGCTATGTGATCCTTATTAAGTCTATTTCCAAGGAAAAATATAGCCTTTAGCAAACTGGAAGCTTATAATTTCCAAAATTTTCATTTTTGGATGTTGTCATTATTGGAATGTGCCAGAAGGGCCAATCATTGTACTTTAAGCATTATTAATTTAATGAAATTTCTCCATTCTGTTATCATATTATTTGCATGTTAACGTGATAATTGTATCCTTGGATAATTCATGAAGATTGTCCTAAAATGTCCCTGGTCGATAATCTATGTGGGAGCAGAGATGAAACAAGACCATTATGACTTTGATAAGATATGGAGATGCAAATCAAAGTCTTAGGCACTTGTATGAGTATAAGGTGCTAGACCGACCAACTATGAGAAAGATACATGGATCAAGTCATAAGTTTTTCTCATGTATAACCATGTCACAATGCCCTTAGACCCAAGGTCATCATGGATTCCTACATGAGAGTTGCTAAGCTTTTAACTGTCAAAAGTCACTTTTGACCGAGTGATGATAAAGGCTATGATCGGGCTTGGTGGTTTTTCATCCAGAGGAATATGAATGATCAAGATGGAATTTGTCCCTCACATTAGTAGAAAGATATTACTGGGCCCCTCGATGAGTGAATTTAAGAAATGTATGGACATACTACAATGGAAAGCAGTTTCCATTTCTATTGTCAGGCTACTCAAGAATCAAGTAATAGTCAGGAACAAGAGGATGACATTATCCATGCCTTATCATTGATCGATATATCGTGTGACAAAAGGGACGTGACATGGTTGTATGACAGGTTGCATCATGATAATGATCCTCATATGAATTGGGTAGTCGTAGTGTCTTGCTAGAGGCTGCTTGCGACTTTTGGGTTAATACAGTTATTGGCTCACTGGCAACTTCATATGGGCTACAGGGTCACACACAAGAATGGCCCAACTCGAGATAATGTTTAATATAGGGGTGGCGAATTTTATATATATATATATAATAGAATATAAAATTCGTTAATAATATTATATAGATATATATTTTCGAAATACATATTGTATATATATTTATATATATTATATGATATTATTATATTGTGTTAGTTTTAAATTTAATTTATTAAATATATTAAATTTAATAATTAACATGATAGAGATATAGTATCTCAGATTTAATTTATGAAGATAAAGTAAATCTAATGGCTCTTTATTTGGATTAAATAAATATGTTAAATTAAAACTTTTAGACATATTTAATTTAAACTAAATTTATTTAATTAGCTCATCAAGATAATTAATTGTTGATTAATTTTGAAATTAATGATGATTTATTTTGAAATTTGAATATCGCCCTCATAGGTTATAAACTTGATAAAGTAGATATATTTAGATGTGCATAAGAATTTAGAGCCGTAAGGGAAACCCTAAAAATATTGGAGGCGCTAGCACACAGTCACGGTTAGAGAGCATTCGTGTGGATACCGATAGTGGGAGTAGACCTAACGAGTTGGCTCCTAGAGATCATGAAAGCCCTAAGTTGAAAAAGGTATGAGTTCTTTCTAACCTGATTTAAACGTCGTTGATAGATCCTCAATTACATGCATTATGTTCTGTTTTCAATTCTGCCACTAGCATCGCGATTTCTATTCTGAATATGCTTGCATGAAATCGAGCAGGGTACCTGAGATCATAGTTAGCAGCAGTCCAATCGGGTCTAAGTTCGGATATCTATTCGGGTAATAGGGATCCGAACTATGGTAAAGACAAGCTGGATCAGAAGCGTTCTGGGCCATTGTTCTTTTTTGAAACTGGGTCGAAATCCCTTAAGAATTGGACTAAAAGAAGTTTTTTGAAAAATAGGGCCTGAGATTTTCAAATTGTCAAATATTTCTTTTAAAAGGAATGTACCCTTTTTCAAAAGCTCCAGGGGCGTTGCCCCTTGACCCCACCCGCTAACTAGCTAGCGAGATCGCTGTGGCTACCTCTGTGTAACACAATATAATCTGATCATGACATTTATTGCTTTTCATGTTGTGGTTTATTATTTATACTAGTTTGGGTATGGTCAACAACATGGCTTTAGAATTTTACAAAGGGTTGTAATATTTAAATACGGCCTGTGTGCCGTGCCTTTCTCTAAATACTCTTGATGTACATTCTCTTCTCATCTCATTCCCCTTGAATGTTTAAATGAGGTTTCTCTCAATGTATTTCTTTTCTTATTTAGAGAAGTCCTCTTATTGGCTTAGGAGGATTTTAGGTTAGGTAAGCCATGATGTGTCACGTTTAAATTATGCTTTTGATAAGATCATGGCATGAATACTTTTAATGGGCTAACTTTAAAAATTCACAATTTTTTATGTATAGTTCCAAATGACTTATATCAAATTAAAGCTTTATAAGTATACTTTCATTCTAAAAAAATCATTGTCATTGGACATCATTTGCCTATTTAAAAATATCACACAACAAGACTACTACACAAGGAAACTCACTGGCAGCAAATTCAAATGTTTACAATTTGTGTTTTAAACATACTCATGTTGTGTGTGACCACCAATTGCCTTGTTTTATGATTTCCCATGCTCTTTAATTCACCATTTTATTTCACTGAATGCCATAAATATTTACAAGGCATATTGGTGAATAGAAATGGGGTGTTACACTTTTCTTCTTCATTTGGCTTTTGTTATGAACCGAATTATCATCTCTAGTTCTTGTTTGATTTTGAACATAAGTAGCTGAATTTATTATTCTAGGATTGCTTTGAACTATTAGATGTATTAAGATTTATTTATTTATTTCTTTTATTTATTAATGAAATTTATGTATTGATGTCGTGCTTAATGCTTCTGGGTGATTGGCCAGCACTCAGATTGTTCTATTCAATTAAGTGATGCTTAAGAAAGCTAATTTAATTGTACAACTTAGATAAAATTGTGCTAGGCTTGAAGTTTAGGTGTTAAATAGATGGTTTGTTAATAAAATAGAGATATATCTATTAGCCTAGTATTGTTTAATTGAGGTTAGAGCTTGATGAGTGTTTTCCTTAACTGAGACAAGAGATTGCGCATGTTAATTGAGAATATAAATTTGGTTTTGACTTGAAAAAGTTTTATCAATTAATTTTGAACCTCTGACAAGAACATGTTTTCATGTTAAGATTTAAGTTAGTCTTATCAAGTACAATAGGGATAAGTAATCCTAGGTTCCTCCGATCTTTAAGAAAAATGTTAACTTTAGAAGTCTCAAATATATATTTTCTTAAACAAATTAAATTTTGAAATATTCTCACTTAATTTGATTGAGAACTTAATTGAGATAATTAATTCATTTTTGTCATAGTCCTCATTGGAATGATCTTTTCATATTACTTGCGATCCATTCGATAGCGGTTAAGCTAGATGGCTAACAATGATATGTTTGCTTATAATAAAGTGCTTAATGTAATGAATGATGATGAGGATCTTGAGCCAAAGTCAATTAGTGCGTGCAAACAAAGAAATGATTAGCCAAAATTGATAGACACAATTGAGGCATAATTAAAATCATTGGAAAAGTGAAAAGTTTTTTGACATGTAGTCCTTATGCCTAAAGATGTAAAACCAGTTGAATACAAATGGGTTTTTGTGTGAAAGTGAAATGAAAGGGTGAAACTGCAAGATAAAAGGCAAGTTTGGTTGCTAAAGAATTTACACAAAGACCTGGTATGTATTTGGAAGAAACATACTCACCAGTGGTGGATGCAACTAGTTTTCGATATTTGATTAGCTTAACCATGAGTGAAGGGCTTAATTTGTGACTAATGGACTTTGTTATAGCCTATTTATATGGATATTTAAATCAAGTAAACAATATTTAAAATATTGAGAATCAAGTAAACAACTTACGAAAAACAATATATTTAAAATCACATAAGTAAAGATGAAAAGAATGCACATCCTAGAAGTAAACTCTCCTATCAAATATAGTTCAAATCACTAAAGGTCAAAGAATACTCATCCTCTAGCAAGATCAAAACAATTACATAGAGCCATAGGTATAATAGACCCTAATTAGGTCAAATAGATAATATCTCTAAAGGACATCAAGCTCAGGAAAAAAAAACTATAGTATAGTGTACCTTATTTAGAGTATCATATTGATAACGCATTAAAAATAAAGAGAATACGAGAGGAGGAGAGGATAATTCTTATTCAGGATTCAAAAAGGGGTCTCTAGTATATAATGGATGCCTTCTATTTATAGGCATAGCTTTACAATTTTAACGCCCCAAAAATTGAGAAGTGACAGGGTTGGGATATGAGAGAACTCACATCCTTCAAGCCTTAGATATATAGAACTTCACATAGTTAAATGTAAATATATTTACACTGCATAATATAAAGTCTATAAATATAGTTCATATACTAAAAGTTGTAAACTTCCTAAGGAAATTTTGATATTGTCTCTATTAGAAGTTGGACCCTATTAGGCCTATGATGGCCAAAACTCTAACCCTAATTAGAGTTAGGTTAATTATCCTATTTGTTATTATTACTATTATTAGGATTATTAGATTATTCTGTTAAGTTTTTTTATTTGAATTTCAAATACTTATTTGAATTTTGAATACTCCTTGATTATAGGAGATATTCTGTTAGGTTTAGTTAGACTAAACCCTTCTCTATATCACCTTATAAGTATTATACACCATCAATGAATAGAAATATAGAGTTGCTGCATAATTTATCAATTTATTTTATGGTATCAAAGCCTAGTTCTATATGCCGTACCGAGCAACTCTAAATGGCTAGCAACGAGCTTTTACTATTGATAATGTTGAACAACAAGCCATATCGACTAGTGATGGCTCAAAAAGGTTGGACACACCAAATTCTAGTATGGTGCCAAAGTCCCTTAGATAAGTTATGGTTACATACCATTTTAATGACAACAACTACTTACAATAGTCGCGAAACATGCTGACGTTCATCCATAGGAAGAATAAGGAAAAATACGTTACTGGAACACCTACAGTACCTTTAGCAGAGGATCCTACATTTAAGACATGGTCAACCAAGAATAATATGGTCATGGCTTGGCTTATGAACTCCATGACAATTGACATCAGCAAAAATTACCTCCTAGCATCTACAATAAATGAGATTTAGGACTTAGCTTGCTGTCTATATTCAGAAAAAAGATAATATTGATGATATTATACTGGTTAAGCATTCTCTTCATGGCTTAATTCAAGCAATCACAGATCGAGATTATTGCATAGACTTCCATCTTGACCCACGTGACTTATTTGAGCCAATCTAAGCTCAAATAATGAATCTAAAACTGATGCCCTCTCTAGAAGATGCCTTCTTTATGGTCAAGAATGAGGAAAGTCATCACTCCTTTCCTAAAGGAACATATGAACCTTCCTCTAGCAACATTGATGCCTTATCCTTTGTTGCTTGTGATTTGAAGAATAAGAAAAGCGAAAAATGGTGTGATCAATGTAGTAGGAGTGGTCACACTAGAGATGAGTATTGGAAACTTTATGGCAGATCTTCCAACACTAAAAATGAGGTAAGTTTGATAAAAAAAGGGGCTATTAATTGGCAGCGCTGACTCTAACAAGGATTTGTTGAGCAGTGTAGAACTTTCAGTACTAAAAATGCTTCTAGAAAAGCACTCTGATTCATCTTCTTCTTTAAAATTATGTGAGACTCATTCCCCTTCTGTGATTTTGGCCCAAGCAGGTATTACTTTCATGAACACTCTTGGTCCTACAATTCAAAATATTTGGATTTTTGATTTTGATGCAACATATCATATAATAGGTTTTAAAGGACTATTCTCTGAATTTACTGAGCACTCTAAATGTGTAATTGTAGAAGTTGCAAATGGAAAATTTGTAAAGGTTTTAGGATTTGGTTTTGTGTGTATTTCTGAAAATATTTTGTTGCAAAATGTTCTTTTTGTGTCAGATATTAAGTATAATATTAAGTACAATATCCTTTCTGTCCATTATGTCGCTGATCATAATAAATTGCCTTGTGACTTTTGACAAATCTGGTTGTGATTTTTTGGACTTGGTATTAGGGAAAAGGATTGGGAATACTAAAGTATGGAATGGACCCTATTACATCCAAGGATCATCTCTAAATAATGCTAGTGCATTGACTTCAGCAATGTCATCTTATATAAAGTTGTGGCACTCTAGCTTAGGCCACCTTAGTCTCAGTTACATGAAATTTCTATTCCAAATATTGCCAATAATTCTATGTTGAGTTTTCATTTTGACTCTTGCTAATTTGCTAAACAAATTCGAAATTCCTATTTTTCTCATTCTTATACACCATCCTCTCCATTCTCTTTGGTTCATATTTATGTTTGGGGTCCTTCAAAAATTGAAACTAACTCAAAGGCTAAATGGTTTGTAACTTTTATTAGGGATTACACTAGACTCATATGGGTTACTCTTTTAAAAGACAAATAAGAGGTCTTCACTGTTTTCAAAAATTTTTACTTATTCATTAAAAACCAATTTCAAAAATCATTTAAAATTCTTCATAGTGATAATGGTAAAGAATATGTCAATTCAGCTTTCAAATAATTTTTACTTGAAAATGTGATTCATCATCAAACCTCATGTGTTTACACCTCTCAACAAAAAGGAGTGGCTGAAAGGAAAAATCGTCATCTCCTAGAAGTCGCTAGGTCACTCATGTTTGAAAGTAATGTACCATATAGGTTTAGGGGGATGCATTCTTGCATCTGCTTATCTAATAAATTATTTACCTTCTAAAGTCCTAAATTTTTGTACGCCAATTCAAAAAATTGCTAAAACTTACCCTAACTCACCTCTTATAACTCCAATTCCCAACAAAGTTTTTGGCTATACAATTTTTATGTATAATAAGGGGGAGGGAAATTGGATTCTTAGGCTATCAAATGTGTTTTCATGGGATACTCACTTACTCAAAAAGGACATAAATGTTACTCTCCTCTCACCAATAAGGTTTATATTATGATGAATGCTAAATTTGTTAAACACCAGCCTTATTGTCCCAATTCAACTATTTAAGGGGAGTGAAGTAGAAAAAAGGATGAAAGGGAATGGCTTATTTGTGATCTTAATGATGGTCTAGTAAATATTGAAATTACTAACCAGTGAGTTTGTGACAATTTTGATGAATCTCAAACATCAATGAACATTGCACTTATTACTATCCATTTGAATAACACAGATAATCTCAACATAGATTTTGTGTGTCATAATCCACTTCTAGGAACAAACCAAATCCAAGCATTTCAAATCCTAATCCTATTAGAAATTGTAACACCCCAAATTTTATTCACCAAAATATTTGTAATTAATTCAAAATATTCAACAAAATGGAATGGTGAAATTCGGAGAAGGTGAACATTGCTGCCAGTGAGATTTCCTGAGAGGTAGTGAGCTTGCCATGCGATTTTGTATAACCAAATGATGAGCAAAAATTATAAAATTTTATAGGATGAAAGTAGACATCCTCAGCTTTAATTTGATAAAATGGAATGGTGAATTTTGAAGAAGGTCAATAGTGCTTCCAGTGAGATTTTCTGAGAAGTAGTGGGCTTGTCATGAGATTTTGTGTGTCCAAATAATGAGCAAAAATTATGAAATTTTATAACATGAAAGTAGACATCATCAGATTTAATTTGATAGGTAATGGATAATTTCTGGAGTTGTATACTAAAAGTTATGTATTTTTGAAATTTACGCAGTGACATTGGAAAGTTTCTAAAACAACATCCAAAGAAATTAATTCTGGGAATTTTGTACTTCTAATTGGATAAAAACTATATTATTTATTGAAACTAGACTCAATAAAGGTTCTATAGCATTTAGAATCACTCCAATACGATATCTACACAATGAGTTATGTTTTTTAAAAAATTGGGTAGAAAATCTGCCAGAAAATCCAAAAAAGAAAGAAAATGTAATGGCAAACTTGTAATTTTTTCAAAAAGGCATCAAATTAATTATTTCCCAATTAATTGAAGTTGGTTTTAATTAATTAAGGAAAATAAAGGGGGAAAATATATTTGTAGTATTTTGGTCAAATAAATATGAATTTATGGAAAATTGGAGTAAAAGTATAAATTTTATTGAAACTGTCACCTAAATTGTACACGTAACTTGAACAAGTTATGAAGCCAATTGAGACCCAAGGGAAGGACCTCGAGGCGTCTCTTACATGTAACAAGAAGAGGGAACTGTTAGATGCATGTTGATTGAGCTTATGACACAATTATGAAGATAGGAATTATTGCATGAAAATTTTAAAGTTTGGAATTTTGGAAATTGAATAAATAATTAAATATCATATAATATATGATATAAAACATTTCCTCCTTCCTCCTACAGCCATAACTGATGTCCCATAGCAGCCATAGAGAGAGAGTTGTGAAATATTAGAGAGAAGGAGAAGAAAAGCTTGCAAAGGTAAGTGATTTCTTCGGTAAATTAGTTCCTAATGTGTATAATCCTTCTCCTATGCTTCTTTTCTATGTTATTGAAGGTATTGAAGCACCAAATTTGCTATTAAAGAGTTAGGGTCTTAGCCATAAGAAGGATAACCAGAAGGAGCTTAAGGTAACCCAGAAACTTTGAATATTGATTGTTCTAGCTGCTTCAAGTAGTTTAATCGGTGAAATTTTGATTGATTTGCTCTGAATTTGAATTTGGGAAAAGTTGTGTCCTATGCGTTATGCTACCAAAATTGAGTCTAAATGGTGGTTTCAATGTAATTAAATAGTTAATATAGTGGTTAGGAGCAGAAAGGAGCAAATATGCAGAGTCAGAATTGGAAAAACCCAAATTTTTCCTAGAGAATCTCAGGATTTAGCCAATGCTATTTGGAGGGCTTAGAGTTGGATTTTTGACATTCTAATGATTTTATTGAGTTCAGGGGGAAAATTAGGTAGGGTTACAGTTGATCACTTTCTTAGAAAAGCCCATAAAAGTATAATTATGAAAAATGACCCTCAAACCTTGAAATTGGGGCTGCCAAGGACATTCTGGTCTTTTGGGTGTGAATTTGGTAATTCCAAGTCTAGAAATGGATTCCTTGGGCAAAAATATGTCAAAATAGCCCAAGTCAAAATTTTGGGAAAAATATGGTCGAACCGGGTAAATCAAGGCCAAGTCGGGTCCCCGGTAGCATTTTGGTAAATCTTTTACTATAGGCTAGTATAACCACTATAAACACTATAGAAGTGCCTAAAATATTACATGAATGGGTTTTAACCTAATTCTTGTACATTTGATATTTTAGGACTGAGTTGGGAGCCTAAGTTTGGCACACTTTACGAGGTAGACAATTCGAGGCAAGAAAGGGTTAAGGTAGTAACTATTATCTCTCATATACTATGTGATTATTGATGTGTTGTATGCTACTGCATTCTATGATATGAACACGTGCCTAAGGCATATTACCTGGTTGTGGTTAGGTGCCCAACCGGGGTACACATATATTACCTAGCTGTGGTTAGATGCCTAGCTACGATACATGTAGGGGATCTAAACTGTCATTTAGCTCTGAGCTTTGTGTATACATGTAATTGATATGAATTTTCATTTTGCACTATATGGTGCATTGCATATTAAATTCTCACATTTTATATGTTTGATCGTATGTTACTATTGGAATTCCCTGGAATCTCACCCCTTTTTCTTAACAAAATGTCTCAGTGAGTACTAGTGGCTCGAAATACAAGGACGCAGATAGGGGGAACTGACATGCATGCTTCCCGAGATGAAGACTATGGTTATAGATAGTCTGTATTTGGAATACTTTTAGGCATTATTGAGTATATATATTTGTAAATATTATCAAAGTCTACACTATTGATTCCTGTCTGTAAACAATTACTTTTTTCAGTATAACTGTACTTTTGTTGTATGCCTGTGGAACTTGGTCTCTATTATTTGTATATATCAAAATGGAAATAAGTGTTGACATTTTTTGTATCAGAGCCTAAGTAGTTCTAAGAGCTAGTAAGCAGTTCTAGCATTATCAGAATGGTATACTAATATGGTCCTATTTGCATGGTTTAAGTAATCATGAGCGGTTAGAGTTTAAGCAGTTCGAGTGAGGAGAATAAGGGATCACTCTCCTAGGTGAATCAAGGTACTCCTGGATAAAGTATCTCTAAGGAGTTGCAGTCTGTCGAGACGAGGAATCCCAGGGAATAGGTCAAAGTTAGAGTAGTATATGGGCCTCAACTAAGACTTGAACCAGTACCTCGAGAAGGAATGGGAGATTCTAAACAACTATAGACCGATGAATTAGAATTAGATTTGGGTTTTTCTGCCTATTCCAGAGCTAGAACTGTGTACGTATTACACAACTAATGACCAGATTGAGATTTATGGGAGTATGTGAAAGGTATATAGCGGCAGCCCTTCCTTGTATGGGGCACCCCTGTTGATTGATATATGGAATATCTGGAAGAAATAGACACATTACACGCGGGGCAGAGCTACTTTGATTTGGATATTTTGGATAATGTATGGATTCGCACGACATTATATTTCTTTCCAGACACAACATTTTGGGCCAGGAAGAGAAATGATATAGTTAGCAGGGCCCAAATAATAATTTTAATGCGTTATGGAGTATATTACTTTCTTAGTATAGTGATACATATACTTCAAGTGATGTAGGACCCAGGTAGTATATTTTAGTGACCGGCATGTATTTCAAGGTAAGGGCAGTCATGTGGAATTGACAAATGAAAGAAGATAGAGTTGAAGTTGGTTTTTTAGGCCAGTACATAGAAAGTTAAGCATGTTAGACCCAGGATAATCCTAGGATGGGTGACCCCCTGGGAAGTTGCTTATAACTTAAGACTTATGTAATATAAAAGGGACTAATATGTCATGTATAGTAGTTTATAGGTTGCGTGATGCTCCTAACTTTTTGTAACCACTATAAATAGTTGATGTATGTTATAAATGACATATCTGTGTACCTAAATTATTATAAAATGATGAAAATGCCATTGCATTTATATGAAATTTACTTCTTTATTCCTATTTAATGAGGTACCAAAATGATATATTCAAGAGAGGGATATCATAACCTAAATTGGAAAGGTAACCCTGATTCTATGCAATAAATACAGAGCACGATGGCACAACAAAAAACCATGATGATTAATCTTAGAGATGAACTGTGTAAGGTACGACAGAGATAGGAAAGATCAGAACATCTTGAAAGATTGAAGGTGAACGTAATCTACTTCGGCAACCTCATCAAGAGCCACCACCCATGCTTGCGTATGAAGAAAACATTTTTCAAACATGGGTGAAACGTTTTGAGAAATAAGAACTTCCTACTTTCTAAGGGAGATTTGTTCCTTTATAAGTAGAAGAATGGTTATCCGCACTGGAGAAAATTTTCACAAGACTGATGTGCTCTAATGATATTAAGGTTTAGCTAGTCGTTAGTAAATTAGAGGGAGAGGTAGTTATATAGTGGAGGAATACATAGCTGATTCTATAGGTATAGAATATTCCAGTAACATGGGAAATGTTCCAGGGAAAATTTAATGAAAGATATTTCTCTCAATCAGATAGGTTAGCAAAAGAAAAGGAATTCCTTAACCTACGATAGGATAATGAAGAGAGCTTTGATGAGTACCTGGCACGTTATATTCGACTGTCTCGATATTCCTTATACCTAAGACATCAGGATGATGAAGAGTGGAGCTCCTATATCTTGGTACAAGGTTTAAAGCTAGAATTGAGAAAGAAATTGGTTTCTAAATATTTTATAGTGTTTTCCAAGGCAGTTGAAGAGTGTCAACTTGCCGATAATGACTTGTCGAGCTTGCACCTCGACAGAAGTGACAACTACAGAAAGGTATCTGATAGTGGGAGTTCCTAAAAAAACACAAAGATTAGGATGAATTGTCCAGAGGGAACTATAAAAGGCTGAAGCAAGCCAAAGGTCGTGGAGGTCAAAATGCCGCTAAGGGTAGAAAATGCTGGCGGTGTCACAAGCTATTTCATCCTGGTAAATCATGTAGAGATGCATCCAGAAAATATAGTTCAATTGGACGAGATCAAGCTAGCCAGATCTATTATTAGTGTCGAGAACTAAGGCATCTTGCTAAAAATTTCCCACAGAAGCAACAACTAGGAGAACCTAGACTAGAAGCTCAGAGTGTGGTACACGTAATAACTCAGGAGGAGGCCAGAAAATCTTTTGAACTTATTGAAGGTACAATTTCTTTTAATAGCAACTCAATATGAATAATGTCACTTGGGTTTAGTTATTTATTTACTATATATGCACTTTAGTGAACTTTATATTTGATGAAATTTGGGGGCTAGGATATGATTTGATGAGCTAGTCCTCAGATATAATAGAAATGTAGTTGAAATAATGAAAATGGGGGTTGATAGTGATTTTATTTTGACAGCATACTCCCCCAAAGAAAAAAATAAGGCTGCTTTAGCAGAGCACTTAAAGTTGTTTTACTATGAACTTAATAAAACATGGTGAGCAAGGAGAAGCAGGGAAAATTTTGGTTACATTCTTGAGAAAAAGAATAGGAAATAGGTCAGTGGTCAGTACATTCCCTAAGTCCTTCTGAAAGATAAGGATAATTGAGGTAGAATGATTTTAAACCCCGTTAAAATTGAGGTTTGAGTTATGATTGAGAGAATTGTATATGAAAATCAAACTTAGAAGTTGAGTTAACTCTTTAGGCATTTGATATGGCCTTAAAGTTGTTTGAGGTATTAGCATGTGATATATGATGTGGAGTGATTATGTGGTATGCCAATCTTAGAGGATTTGATCTGATGATACTGAAGGTTGGGGATAGACTTGAATTTGATTTAAGCTAAAATAATACTTAAGTCAGAATGTGAATTTGCTACATTATGGTTCTGTTCCATGATAGAAGATTGAACCATGTGGCTAATATTGAACCTTCAGTAATGTTTTGAGGATATTACTTGAATACCATAAAGGTTAGAATAGGCGCTATTAATTGTGAATCTTGGCGAATCTATTGGGTATAATTGAAGAAAATGATTTCCAATGTATGTGATGTTAAGGTTCAAGATTCATGATAGACGTAAAAGTTGGGCTAGGGACCCTAGGCTATAAAATCAAACATGCCAGATATTATTGTCAACCTGCATGTCTAAAGGCCCTTAGACCTAGTGGACTAGTATGTCCTAAGGTAGCGAATTTATTCAGAATCTTGTTGTGATAGTGATAATCAATGGAATTGAGGAAAGTAATTTCTTGGCTCAGCTCATGTTGAGGTTTTAAGAGTTGAAATGTGATTCAAGAATCAGATTTAATAGTTGAACTGATTTCTTAGGAATTTGAATTGACCTGGATGGTTTGAGGTGCTACAACATGGTATTAGAATGCATTGAAATGTGTGTGAGGTTTCTCAAGGTTGCTAGTTACTAGTCTAGCATAGGGAATGATTCAATCATAAAATATTCCCATACAAAGAATGATTGAGAGTAAATCCTTGATAGAATAAAGGATAGTTAGGAATAGTGATTTGATAGCCTGGTAGGCTGATGAGTTCTCTAGAATTTGTTTTGGAGGATATGAATGGGCTACCCGTAAAAGGGTAGTAGAATTTGTAAGTAAGTATGGATTCCCATATGAATAGATTGTGCCTACACCTATGGGTGTCAGGGTTGTTAGTGTAAGCATTTTACCTAAGAGGGGGGGGTGAATTGGGTGATTACAGAAAATTCATATCGTATATAAAAAAATTGACTGGGGATTTAAAGCTGTTAAGAACTAGGAGAAATATCACTGAAATGTACACCGGGAGTTATACTAGTTCGGCCACAATCATTTTGACCTACATCCAGTCTTTAGAGCTTTTCTGAGAGTTTCACTATATCTTCCAAGATTCAGTGGGTTCTTGGCACCTAGAACATAGCAAGTTCCTTCACTGAACACTCGCTCCCCCTTACATATTGTAATCAAATCCCCAACTCAAGGTCCCACAACCTTAAGTTGTCTCAATAACAAATATTGAGTTTGTAATGAAAATCTCTCTCACAGAGCAAATATATAATAATTGAAGTACATAAATAAATATAAGAAAATAGAACACTAAGAATATGTTGATTGATGTATATTCGTTTGTTCTCAGATGTTGTTATAGGTCCTCTATTAAATGTTCCCATATTTATAGATGTATCTTGATAGATGTTGGAAACATTTCTATATGTCCGTTAGAGTCGTGCAGCTTCGTTTGACTGTTCTTTGAATTTGAAAACTATCTATTTGCGGTAGGTAAGCGTTTCAGACGTTGCGAATGTTATGTTTGATTTTTCTCTCAATGCATGATCTCTTCATTGTTTCTCTGCAAATATACTCAGAATACTAACACAATGAAAGATTAATCATCACTACTACGAAAAGGGGTTTTAACTTCCCAATTTTGGCACTTTTAACGTCCAAAAACAGGGGGATGTCTATTTGGGGGGCGTAGTATGTTTTAAGAAAAGACGTCCCAAAAAAATGGGATGTCTAAAGTGAGACTTTAGACGTCCCAAATGACAATTTGGGATGTCTAAAGTCCTCTAAAGGGGGACTTTAGATGCCCCAAATCACAATTTAGGACGTCTAAAGTCCTCTAAAGGGGACTTTAGACGTCCCAATTCTTAATTTGGGACGTTAAAAGGTTTGATTTTTTTAAAAAATGATTATTTACATTCTGCATTACCTAGAGAATTCAAACTGCAGAAATAGAATAAAAAATGGATATATAAACCACAATATCCATTACAAAATGGTAAGGACATCTAGCACTACAATCTTTACTATATATGCATACAATAACAACTCATGCAACCTACTACTATATATATATCAACAATAACAACTAGAAAGTGTCAAAATGCTGTCATCATACAACTACAAACTGATATAAATAAAAAGTTTACTGCTATATATGCTGAAGAAGATGTCCAACCAAAAGGTCTCTGATCAAATTAAGGTCTTCACGTAGGTAGGCATCTTCATTACCAAAAATATGAAAATTAGAAAATAAGCTTTGATGAAATGAATGAAGCAAATGAATTAATTAGCATTTCGATTAGAACACCAAAAATATTATCATTTGAGAATGAAGAAGTGATTACCTTTTCCAAATCTCTGGTAATTACACTTTGAGTGATGTTATACCTATAAAGTATAACATAATATCCGCATTCAATGTTGCCAGGTTGTCGAGGGCACTTTAAATCAAAGGCATGTAATTGGATGTTAAAATCAATAAATGTATGACTAAAATGACTGTCAATGAAACAATTAGAATCGAAACTACTTACTATTGGATAAAACCACTTTGGCTTTTTAACAATTGTACCCTTGCGTGACCCGCCTAGGACTCTATATGTTTGACAAGCACTATCATGAAAATCAAAATGAACAGAAATTTGAAATATTCATTTTTTAAGAGTCAATGAAATACAAACAGAATAACTTACGTGTTAAAGACAGATTTTGTATCTTTGTCTGGCTTTACTCAAGGGATCAAACCAATAGACTACGTTGTGGCGAGGACATATAACACACAAACTCCAGTGGTAACTATAATACCATGTACAGATTAAAATGAAGTTAGATGACAAGAAAATTATTTATTAAACATCTTAAATTAACAAAATGAAAATACGAACCGTTGAACAATGGGTGCTAGATAACAACGAAGTTTGGTCTCTCCCATTATGTAGACAACATATTGAGTCCTATACTCCACATTATTGGTATCCCCTGTCGTATTCGTAGGGCATAAGAATCCATATCAATCACGTCTTTCCATGTTTGTGCAGATACCGTGGAAGATGCTATAATAGAATTAAAATAAGGAATGAATTATTGAATATATGAAATCAAAAAACCACTAAATGAATTCTATGGGAAAATTGAAAAAAAATTTAGCGGATTGCAAATTTCACCCAGCCTGCATCTATCTCCTCCAACCTGATAAACTACTTGAGATTTGTATTGTCAATCATGTAGGGATACTATAATGTAAGGCCCACAATCTCTTGAGGCTTCTTTAAGTCAACCTGTTTAATGCCCTTGTAGATCTGTTGCAGCCGTGCTAAGTAGGGCCATTTCCTCACATCTTCATCATCCTTTTAGAACATCGAAAAACAAATTGTTATTAGGATGCCAACAGATTTTCAGTAATAGTAAGGTAATTCCTACCATTGGAGGTATTGCGTCTGAACCAATAAGATTGTGAGGCCGAAGGATGAAAGATCTTATCGCCTGACCTAACGTGTTAATCTCTAGATCAGGAACAGGGATGGTTGTACCTTCTTCCCCCTTTCTAACACTCGTCACATTCACGCTACGAAAATCCTACAGAATTTGCTGATGATGGTGGGTGGTAGCACGTGTGTGAATGAGAGCATCGGCAACAACACGCAATAATGGATCATCCAAATAGAGGGTAGAATGGTCTCCCGACACTGGAGTGGGAGAAGGGTCACCAAGTGGTTCCTTCAGAGGGTTGTAACTTCCTTTGGTGCTATTAAAGGCCGGGGATTCCTGAGTTCTATGCTTGTCCCTTGCCCTTTGCGCTTCGAACATTTTTGCCATTTCAAGTTGAAGCTATGGCAACAGCTCTTGTCAGAGATTGTCGCAAAGGATGGCCTTGAGCTCTCATTCGAGGTCCTCTCCAATCTTGGCCACAAGGTCTTTACTAGGTCCAGCTTGTGACAAATAACGTGAGTCTCGTCCAAAATACCTCGCGGTACTAACCCCCCATGTCTCTCCTTGAACATGACCAAGTTCATGTGTCTTCCCAACAGCCGTTGACAAGATGTCCATCCGTCTACTTGGATTGAATGAACCTTGGCTACTCTGATCTTCCAATTCATCCTGTAGCATACAGTTTATCATAAATGTATCGACACTACTCTCGATATGTAAAAAAGTAGGTACTTATGGTATAACTACTTACATTCCTCATAGCTACCTCAGCAACAACCGGATTTTTGTACTTCCCACCCTTAATTCTCTCTGCTTTCCATTTTTTGTGATGTGGAGGAGGTACCGGGGCCTGGATAACAATGCTAGGATCAGATTCCGCTGCTTCCTTTATTTTCTGTAACTCTTCTTGCATCATTTGCCGCTCAAGCTTCCGATATCCACCATGAGACATGTAATGTTGATATTTATTTTATGATTGCCTCTGTGCATTTGTTGCATTTAATTTCTATGTATGAAAAACAAAAAAAGATCAATGATATCAAGTATATGAAAATTAAAAGCTCTATATCATGATGACAGAAATCTTACCAAAAACTCAGGATCTGCCCGTGATGCTGCAAACAACCTCCAGTCCTCTAGAGACAAATACGAATAATGTGTACATGGATCCTGACCCCTCTGAGCCCCTCAAATATACCTTGATGTTAGCTTGCTCTTGAAACCTTTCCATCGTATACGAACCTCATCTATCCAGTGCCTGTACATCTCCCTGGTGTCTGGGACATCGTATGTTTGCTGCAAGGTAAAACATAAGATTATTATATTTGAAACAATAGGAATAAAGCTACAATTACCATAGATGCATCAAAACTTATAAACCAAAAGTTGCTGCCAAATCATGTCTTTCATTTTTGGGGGAAATAATCTTTAATTAACATAGGTAATGCGCACTTTGATTCGTCCCAAAAACCCTACATAGCTAATAAAGTGGTCTTCCTCAGGACCAACTGGATTTAGATTGTTATCAAAGTCTATATGCAGCTTCTCTTGTTGATGTTCATGATGTGCAACCAATGCTCCCATCTTTGTACAGCCTTTAACCCTCCTTCTTGCAACAGGTTCATCTCTAAGCCTTTTGTTATCGCTAGGGCTTTCATCATCTCTACACCTTTCGTCAGCACTATAGTTGTCCATATTCCTGTTAACACAGAAAGCATTGTCAGAAACGTAAATAAATTGCAATAAAATTAAAATAAACTAAGCGGGAGTAAAACAAAAAAACACATAGTTCTCATTTATAAATTAAGGTCTTACTCTATATTGTTTCCCATATTTATCATCATTTACCAATTATACTTCATTTGTTCGAGGTGGAGTTGTTATGAAAGGTGGTGTGTCATCAAGGTTGAAGGTCATATCACCATACTTCTATTTTTTACTTTTAAGGACAATGGACATGTTTTTACTCACAGGATCGGTGATATAAAACACTTGTTTCGCCTGGCTTGTTAGAATGAAGGGCTCATCTCTATAGCCAACACTTGTTTCGTTGCTGGCTCCATGTATGCCCTCCTACCATTATCTCTTAGTTGTTGATGTAACCGTTCTCTTATTCCCATATCAACAAGGTCTAATCTCACACTAATCCCATCCTTAATCTTCCCTGGTATATGCAAAAGCATACTGATAAGGCTATCACAAACATTCTTCTCCACTTGCATCACATTAATACTGTGTCTCACGTCAAGCGAATGCTAATATGGAAGATAAAAAATGGATCTCTTCTTCCATATGTTCTTCTTACCCGTAGTCCTCTGATTCTTACCAAAAGCGATATTGATACGTTCCACTCGACTATAAACTTCCTCTCCGGTTAATGACTTTGGAGCTATTCCATGCTCCGGTAATTCGTTAAAACACTTTTTTAGCCTATGATACGGGTGGAACCGATGAAGAAACCTCATGTGGCCAAGGTAGACATTTTTTATTCTATGCTTTAGTTTATGGAAGTGTGTATCTACTTCATATATTGGACATGCTTTATGACCCTTCACGCTGTACCCAAACAAGTTTTCGTACGTAAGGAAGTCGTTTATCGCTGTGAAAATCATTGCACGTAGCTTGAAGGACTCTTTCTTATAAGCATCAAACACATCTACGCCTTCCTCCTACAACTTCTTCAAGTCCTCAATCAAAGGCGTCAAATAGACATCAATATCGTTACCTGGCTGTTTTGGTCCAGAAATCATTATAGATAGCATCATATACTTGCGTTTCATACATAGCCAGGGAGGCAAGTTGTATATTACAAGGAGAACCGGCCACGCACTAGTGTGCTAGTAAGAGTTCCATACGGATTGATGCCGTGTGTACAAAGCCCAAGTTGAAGGTTTCTCAACTCATTGCCAAATTAAGGGAACATTTCATCTATTTTTTGCCATTATGGAGAGTCAGTTGGGTGCTGAAGATATTTCCCATAAGATATTCTCTCATCAGAGTGCCATCTCAACCTCTTCGCTTTTGTTGCAGTCACAAACAATTATTTAAAACATGGTATTATTGGAAGATACCATATAACCTTTAAAGGTTGCCTTTTAGTTATCACATCTTCACAACCACCATCTTTTTTCACTTTGTATCATGCAGTTTTACACTTAGTACACTCACTAAGACCTTCATACTCATTTCTATATCCATCACTCGAGTGATCTTCGAGTGATCCATTGAAAAACTTGGCAGAGAGTTATGTCAATGACTCTTGTCTTGATCACTTGAGTGGTCACATGAGTGATTCAGAAGCATCACTCGAGTGGTCACTTGAGTAATCCCTTTAAAATATTGGCAGAAACTTTACTACATCAATTCTTACTAGGTCACTCAAGTGATCCTTTGTTATTACTAAAGTGATCTCTCGAGTAACACCATGAAAAACTTGGTAGAGAACTTCTGGAACTATTTCTCACACATAACTCAAGTGGTCACTCGAGTTATGAAGAATCATCACTCAAGTAATTCTTTAAAATTTTGCCAGTGATGCTTTCTCCTGCTCTCTGACTTCCAATTCTTCTTCATCACTAGAGTGCTTACTCGAGTGATGGCTTTACCTGCAACCAAGAACTTAATTACTTTTTTCAAAACTCTTTTGTCTATTATGGAAACCTTTTTTAATATTAATCCAATCTTTGTTATCATCAAAACATAGGGATCTAACATTCTCCCCCTTTTTTATCATAACAAAAATTGGTGATTTTTTGAGCAATGTATTTGAAAGCATTTCAAAAATTCAACCTTCAATTAGGATCATATGCCTTTAAAATACTTGACATCTTTCCATTAGTCCAGACTAAACTTGGATATTTCAAAACTTCTTTTTAATCAATGATTTTGAAATTTATATTATGGAATCATTTTGAGTTCAGTTTTAATAACTCTAAAACTTTTAGCATTTAAAACTCTTAGCATTTAAAACTCCTTTGAATCCAAATCCAATGATTATGAAAATTTGATAGACAGAAATCATTTTGAATTTAAATTCAGTGACTTTGAAGTCTTTAGCATTTGAAATCATTTAAACTAATATCTTAGTTTGAATTGAAACCTGTAATCTTCTGACATACATAATGAAAAGCTGATTAGTCCACAACAGAATTAGAGTGTTGAATTAATAACTTAAAGTAAATTAAAGAAAAATATACATATGTCAAAATATAGTACAAAAGTCAAAAGCTACTCCCTAAATCCCAATACACCCATATCCCCAAACTCTATATCAATACAACATTATTGTCAATTTTCAAAAAACACTTGTAGTTCTTCTCCCCTTTTTTATCTTTATCACAAAGGTAGGAATTAGTCAAAAGAAGAACTAGAGCTAGATGGATGGGCAACAGAGATGGGAGTGACAGGGAGAGGTATAGGTCCAAAGTCATTTGAGTAACCCAGATTGGAAGTATCTAAAGATGATGGTTCAGGCTCAGGAAGATTCACTGGAGGTATCTGAAGAGGATTATCTGGAGGATTCTATAGTGCTAGGATCTAAGAAGTAACTTCTACCTCCTTTGTACCAGCAGGTGACTAATATGTAGGATCGGTAAGCACAGCGGAAGAATTTAAAAAAAAAATTTCACCGATCCTAATCGAGGATCTATCAACGGCGTTTAAACCAAGTTGGAAGGACTCATACCTTTTTTATGATTCAGAGTTTTCATGATCTCTAGGAGCCAACACGTCAGGTCTGCTCCTTCTACTGGTATCCACACGAATACTCTCTAACCGAGACTGCGTGCTAGCGCCTCTAATGTCTCCAAGGGTTTAACTTGCGGCTCTCAATTCTGATGTACCCTGAGTCTATCAGCTCTATTAAGTTTATAACCCATGAGGGTTATTTTCAAATTTCAAAATTAATCATCATTAATTTCAAAATTAATTAACAATTAATTATCTTGATGAGCTAATTAAATAAATTCAGTTTAAATTAAATCTGTCCAACAGTTTTAATTTAACCTATTTATTTAATCTAAATAAAGAGCCATTAGATTTTATTTATCTTCATAAATTAAATTTGAGATACTATATCTCTATCATGTTAGTTATTCAATTTAATATATCTTAATAAATTAAATTTAAACCCAACACAATATAATAATATCATATAATATATATACATATATATATATATAATATTTCAAAAATATATGTATCTATATAATATTATTAAATATAATAATATAATAATATATATATATATAAAATATATATTTCGAAAATATATATATATCTATATAATATTATTAATGAATTTTATATTATATATATATATATATATGAATATAAAATTCATCCACCCTAAATCAAACATTATCTCGTGTTGGGCCATTCTTGTGTGCGACCCTGTAGGCCCATTTGAAGTTGGCAGTGGGCCAATAACTACACTAACCCAAAAGTCGCAAGCGGCCTCTAGGAAGACATTACGACTACCCAATTCATATGAGGATTGTTATCACGATGCAACCTGTCAAACAACCATGTCATATCCCTTTTGTCACATGATATATCGATCAAGGATAAGGCATGGAAAATGTCATCCTCTTGTTCCTGAGCATTACTTTCTCGATTCCTGAGTAGCCTTATAACAGAGACAGAAACTCCTTTCATCATAGTATGGCCATACATTTCTCAGACTCACTCATCGAGGGGCCCAGTAATATCTCTCTACTAATGTGAGGGACAAATTCCATCTTGATCATTCATATTCCTCTACATGAAAAACCACCAAGCCCGATCATAGCCTTTATCATTACCCGGTCAAAAGTGACTTTTGACTAGTTCAAAGCTTAGCAACTCTCATGTAGGAATCCATGATGACCTCAGGTCTAAGGGCATTGTGACGTGGTTATACATGAGAAAAGCTTATGACTTGATCCATGTAGCTTTCTCATAGTGGGTCGGTCCAGCACCTTGTACTCTTACAAGTACCTAAGACTTTGATTCGTATCTCCATATCTTATCAAAGTCATACTGGTCTTGTTTCATCTCTGTTCCCACATAGATGACCCGACCAGGGACATTTTAGGGCAATCTTTATGAATTATCCAAGGATACAATTATCACAGTTAACATGCAAATAATATGATAGCAGAATGGAGAAATTTCATTAAAATAATAATGTTTAAAGTACAATGATTGGCCCTTAGGGCACAATTTCCAACATAATAATCATTGGATGAAACAACTACCTCCTCAGTACTTACAGGTAAAGCAATAGATGTTGTCACAGGCTGGGGCTTGATTTGCTAGATAGGGTAATCGATAGTGTTATGAACTAGCTCAGATGTGGATGGATCAGGTATAGTAAAGAGAAAGTTACTTGGAATGGTGATAGGTATGGTAAGAAGAGTAATAGAAGAAGGTCCAGGCTCAGAAGCTGGTACTGACTCCCATGGCTTCAAGCTTGATGTGTAATGATCGCATGAGATTACCAAGCTCCTGAATGGCAATCCCTTATGCTCGTTGCTCTGCTAGCATTGTCTTATTGTGTTGGCTAATACTGATCACCAACTCTCCTATCTTGTGGTTTATGTGAGTGATTAGCTCAGCATTGGTATTAGAAATATCCACATGAAAGCTCTTAAGAACATTTTCCATAAATTTCTACAATGCAGATTAAAAGAATGATGGAGGAGTGGTAGAGGCAGGGGCAGAAGACTATGTATCATCCATGTGACTTGTCTCTATCTCAATCTTATTTTTTTCTTCTTAGGGCTAGATTCAAGTGGTTTCTTCAGGGGAATTTCAATGTTTAATTTCCCAATTTGATTTCTTTCCACTGGGGCTAGCCTCTCAATAGGCTCATTCTTCTCCAAATACTAAATATTATTCTTTTCAAAAATAGAGATATAAGCTGGGGAAAAGGCATTGGGGTGATCATAGTTCCATTAAATCTATATCTCTTGATTTCTGCAAAAATGAGCTCACTCAAGTTTTTTTGCTCTTTTAGGAAAATGGAGGCCATGTTTTTGAAATCTCTCCTAATGAAATGTGTGAAATTGTTTGACTTATTGACTATGGCTCTAGAGTAGATATACCATAGGACTCTATGTAAGTTACACATACCACTAGGATTAAAGTTGAGTGGTCCTACTCTCTCCCCAGGCCTTAAAATAGTAAATAATTGGTTTGAAGCAGGTTAGGATAATTATCTTTAGGTGGGGTCTCTATCCCTAACCAAATGTTTATTTTGGAGGGTGATATTAGAGTTCTTATCCCCTAACCTTTGATACCAATTCTTATTCTAGAGAGTCTCTAAGGGCATCATTGACTGGCTCCAAATTACAATAGAAGTATCTGACTATCTTTGTATAAAAAGGAAGTCTAATTGATAGCCAGGGCATATAAGACTCAAGATAAGGGTTGAGGTCAAATTTTAATACTTCTTGAAGAAGATCGAGGTCAACATGGTGTATTTTGGACACTTTTCTCCTTGAAAAGTGATCATTGAACTTCGAGTCTCCTCTAGCTTTTTCACATTGAAGCCCTTGGGAGGAAATGTAATGTCTTCTTCTCTTTCTTCTTATGTAACCTTTGAGGATTGATCCTCTTTTCCTCCTTTAGATTGTAGAGCTTCTTCTAGGATGTTTACCATGGCTTTGGCAAGTTTCTCATCATACTTGGAACCTTTAGATGGTTTTCCAGACCAAAAGGGTGTGTCAGATGAGTTTAAAGGTGGAGTTGGTTCCTTGGTTCCCTTTGTTAGAATCGGTAGGCACAGCAGAAGAATTTTAAAAATTTTCACCAATCCTAATCGAGGATCTATCAACGGCGTTTAAACCAAGTTGGAAGGATTCATACCTTTTGATGATTTAGAGTTTTTACGATCTCTAAGAGCCAACACGTCAGGTCCGCTCCCTCTACCAGTATCCACACAAATGCTCTCCAACCGAGACTAGGTGCTAGCGCCTCTAATGTCTCCTAGGGTTTCACTTGCGGCTCTCAATGCTCATGTGCATATCAATATATCTGCTCTATCAAGTTTATAACCTATGAGGGATATTTTCAAATTTCAAAATTAATCATCATTAATTTCGAAATTAATTAACAATTAATTATTTTGATGAGCTAATTAAATAAATTCAGTTTAAATTAAATCTGTCCAACAGTTTTAATTTAACCTATTTATTTAATCCAAATAAAGAGCCATTAGATTTAATTTATCTTCATAAATTAAATCTGAGATACTATATCTCTATCATGTTAGTTATTAAATTTAATACATCTTAATAAATTAAATTTAAAACTAATACAATATAATAATATGATATAATATATATACATATATATATATATATAAGATATATATTTCGAAAATATATATATCTATATAATATTATTAATGAATTTTATATTATATATATATATAAATATAAAATTCATCCACCCTAAATTAAACATTATCTCGTGTTGGGCCATTCTCGTGTGTGACCCTGTAGGCCCATATGAAGTTGGCAGTGGGCCAATAACTACACTAACCCAAAAGTCGCAAGCGGCCTCTAGGAAGACATTACGACTACCCAATTCATATGAGGATCGTTATCATGATGCAACCTGTCATACAACCATGTTACGTCCCTTTTGTCACACGATATATCGATCAAGGATAAGGCATGGATAATGTCATCCTCTTGTTCTTGACCATTACTTTCTTGATTCCTGAGTAGCCTGATAACAGATACAGAAACTCCTTTCATCATAGAATGGCCATACATTTCTCAGACTCACTCATCGAGGGGCCCAGTAATATCTCTCTACTAATGTGAGGGACAAATTCCATCTTGATTATTCATATTCCTCTGCATGAAAAACAACTAAGCCCGATCGTAGCCTTTATCATCACCTGGTCAAAAGTGACTTTTGACTAGTTCAAAGCTTAGCAACTCTCATGTAGGAATCCAAGATGACCTCAGGTCTAAGGGCATTGTGACGTGGTTACACATGAGAAAAGCTTATGACTTGATCCATGTAGCTTTCTCATAGTGGGTCGGTCCAGCACCTTATACTCTTACAAGTGCCTAAGACTTTGATGCGTATCTCCATATCTTATCAAAGTCATACTAATCTTGTTTCATCTCTGCTCCCTCATAGATGACCGACCAGGGACATTTTAGGACAATCTTTATGAATTATCCAAGGATACATTTATCACAGTTAACATGCAAATAATATGATAACAAAATGGAGAAATTTCATTAATATAATAATGTTCAAAGTACAATGATTAGCCTTTAGGGCATAATTTCCAACACCCTTGCCTCTCCATAGAGGTGAAGTCTTCTTTGATTGAGCCCTTGTGACCCTAGGATCCTTGATCACAACCCCTTTGACTTTGGGTTTAGCTTGAGACTTTGGTTTGCTTTTGGTTTGGGGGATAATTTTTGTTTCATGGTTGAAGGAGATAGAGAAGATTCAGATGGTTGTTGAGGATCAGAAGGATTATAAGGAGTGTTAGAATGAGGAGTTTTAGTTCTAACCATTATGATTGAGAGATGAAGTGGATTTCTAGAAAAAAATAAGTGCCAACAGTCGTAATTTAGGGCTTAGAGATTTAAAAGATTTGAGAGGTTTTTCTTGCTAAAAATAGTGGGTTTTGACAGAAATGAAGTCAGAAAGAGTTTGTGAAAGATTTTTGGGAGAGTACTAGGAGAATCACTCAAAGTAATTTTGTGAAAAATGACCAAGTTATGACAGATAAAACCTTAGCACCAGACATCAATCGAGTGATCTTGAGACATTACTCGAGTGGTCACTCAAGTGATCATTCCAAAAATTCAAAAATAACAAAATTTAAATGTGTACATAGCATGAATAATATTGTAATTACCCATGTATATTCCCTTTGTGATTTGATGTTACTTTAAGGCAGATTTGAGTTGAAACTTGATTGATTTTTGATCTGCAATCATGTTCACTTGAAGGCTTACTTGAGTGAATTTGAGACATTACTCTAGTGATCACTTGGGTGATAAGTCTGTTTTCCTCCTAACTGTTCATTTTCAATCATTATACCATTTCTCTTTGATTTAATGCTTTGCTGCCAACTTTTCCAGGTCATTACTCGAGTGGTCACCCTAGTAATGCTTACCATCACTTCTAGTTATCACTTGGGTAATATTGAGTACTTGAAGTTGTCCCTTAAGTAATGTTGTACTCTGTTAACCTCTATTTTTCATACCCCAAAATAGAGTATCAAGGTCCTGCAAAACAAATTGCTAGATACTCCGATGCTTAAGTCAGTAGTCATCAAAACATGATCAAATTCCAATTTCTAACATAAAACAACTTACAATTCATTGGGATTTATCATTCCCAATTCTCTTCTTATGAATAGAAATTGATCCTTAGCTAGGGTTTTGTAAAGATATCAGCTAGTTGAAGATGAGTAGGAATGGATATCACTTTCACATCTTTTTTTTGAACATGATCTCTGATAAAGTAATCTTTAACATCAATATGCTTGGTTCTTGAATGTTGTACTAGATTCTTTGCTAAGCTTATCATACTAGTGTTATCACGATAGATAGGCATCTCTTTTAAATATATACCAAGGTCTTATAGTTGTTGCTTCAGCCACAATAGTAGTACACAAAAACTTGATGCTGCAACATACTCAACTTCCATTGATGAAAGAGATATTGTGTTTTGTTTCTTGCTAAACCATGATACAAGTGAACCTCCAAGAAAAGGGCATTCTCCACTGGTACTTTTTTTGTTAGTTTCCTATTCTCCATGATCAAAGTCTAAGTATGCAACTAGGTATTCATTTCTTCCTTTAGGATACCAGAGGCTTAATTCTATTGTTTTGGTTAGATATCTAAAGATACGTTGGATAGTTTTAGCATGTGATTCTTTTGGTATTGATTGATATCTTGCACATATATCAACACTAAATTGGATATTAGGTCTACTTGTAGTAAGATAGAGTAATGATCAAATCATTCTTCTATATTTTGTGATGTTGTAATCTTTTTCCTTAACATTGGCATCAAGCAATGTGGTTGAACTCATAGGTGTGTCCATACCATTTGCTTCATTCATTTCGCATTTCTTCAATAGCTCCTTCACATGATTTGTTTGACATATGAAAATTCCATTCTTTCTCTATTTGATTTGCAAACCGAGAAAGAAGTTTAATTCCCCAATCATTGACATCTCAAACTCCCCCCGATTTATCTCAAAAAATTCGTTATATAAAGTTTCATTAGTAACACCGAAAGCAATATCATCAACGTATATTTGAACTATTAAAATATCATCTCGTTTTCATTTTGTAAAAGTATTGTATTAACTTTTCCTCATACAAAACCTTGATCAATGAAAAATTTACTAAGTCTTTCATACCATGCTCTCGAGGCTTGTTTTAAACCGTATAAAGCTTTTCTTAGTTTGAAAATATGGTCAAGCTTAGTCATATCTTCAAAACCTGGAAGTTGATCTACATACACTTCTTTTATGATATAGCCATTTAGAAATGCACTCTTTATATCCATTTGATACAGTTTGAATCCCTTGATGCATGCAAAGGCTAAGAGTACTTGTATAGCTTCTAATCTAGCTACTGGAGCATATGCTTCCTCATAATCAATTCCTTCTTCCTGATTATAGCCTTTGGCCACCAATCTTGCCTTGTTTCTGACAATGATTGCGGATTCATCAATTTTGTTCTTGAATACCCATTTTGTGCCAATGATCAGGTGACTTTTAGGTCAGGGTACCAAATTCCAAACTTGATTTCTTTCAAACTGGTTTAGTTCTTCTTGCATAGCTATTACGTAATCATTGTTTGATAGGGCTTCGTCAATGTTAGAAGGTTCAATCTCAGAGATGAATGCAGAAAAACTAACTTCATTAAAAAAATTTTGATGGTTTTAACTCCTTCATTCACATCTTCTATGACTTGTTCTAGGGGATGATTCTTGTTATATTTCTATGCTCTAGGTTGTCTTAGTGATTGTTCTTCTTCCTTGGCTTGATATTTTTCAGGATTGTATGGTTTAGAATTAGGTTGCTCATTTTCTTGATTTAATAAAATTTCCTGCTCTTCGTCAATAATTTTGTCAGAGGATTCAAATTGATCGAATACAACATGAATTGATTCTTCATCAACACATGTTTATTTATTGAAAACTTTGTATGCTTTACTTCGGTTAGAATAGCCTAGGAATAATCCTTAATCATTTTTAGAGTCGAATTCTCCTAGGTTATCTTTACCATTATTATGAATTAAATACTTACAATCGAAGATGTGCAGATGAACAAGATTCAGTTTTCTTCTTTTGTATAGTTCATACGGTATCTTTCCAAAATTTGTTCTGACATAGGCTCTGTTTGAGATATAGCATGTTTTACTCATTGCATCAGCATAGAAAACTTGAGACACGTTCTTTTCATTCAGCATTACTCTAGCCATTTCAGTGAGTACTCTGTGCTTTCGTTCCATGACTCCATTTTGTTAAGGTGTCCTTAAACCAGAGAAGTTGTGATCAATGCCACTAGTATCACAATAATCTTCAAAGGCTTGATTCTCAAATTCACCACCATTATCTATCCTGAAACCTGCAACGGACATACTTTTCTGATTTTGCACTTTCTTGGAAAAAACAATAAATTCACTAAATGTTTTATCCTTCGATGATAAGAAAATAGTCCATGTAAATTTAGAGAAATCATCAACAATGACCAATGAATATAAGTTGCCACCAAGACTTTTAACTCTTATTGGTCCAACTAAATCCATATGCAACAATTAAAGTGGTCTGTTGGTTGTGATCTCATTTTTTGATTTGAAAAATGATTTAGTTTGTTTACCCTTCAGACATGCGTCATAGATCAAATCATTTTTGAAATTAACTTTGGGTAGACTAAGTACTAAATCATTTTTAAGTAACTTTCCTAGTTGGTACATATTGACTTGAGCTAGTCTCTTATGCCATAATCAACTTTCATCGGCATTACTTAAAAAACAATTCTTAGAAGCATTTCTACTGATATCAAGAGTATAGCAGTTACCTTCCCTTTTTGCTCTGAGCTTTGCTTTAAGATTCTTCTTATCAAATTGTAAGTCTTTCTTGTTTACAATTAAACATTCCTATGAGTCAAATATTACCTAATTATCTTTATCTATACTTTGACTCACACTCAGCAATTTGTGACACAAGCCTTCAATGTAATATATGTCTTTGACTTGTATGCCTTTGTCATTTTTTATTTCACCAATATGTAAGAACAAATTTTACCTCTCCACCTTCCTTAGGTTACAACATGGTAAAACCTTTGAGATCACTAGTCATATATATGGAGAATCCACTATCTATATACCATTTGTTACCTACATCCAGTCTTCAGAGCTTCTTTAAGAGTTTCACTATATCTTCCAAGATTTAGTGGTTTCTTGGCACCTCCCTTCACTGGACACTCGCCCCCTTATATATTTTAATCAAATCCCCAACTCAAGGTTCAACAACCTTAAGTTGTCTTAATAAAAAGTATTGAGTTTGTAATGAAAATCTCTCTCACAAAGCAAATATATAATCACTGAAGTATAGAAATAAATATAAGAAAACGGAATACTAAGAATATGTTGATCGAAGTATGTTCGTTTATTCTTAGATATTTTTATATGTCCTCTGTTTAATGTTCCCATATTTATAGATACGTTGTGATAGCTGTTGGAAATATTTCTACATGTTCGTTAGAGTCACGTAGCTTCGTTTGACCATTCTTCAAAATTGAAAACTAGCCTTTTACAGTAGGTGAGCATTTCAGACATTGCGGACATTATGTTTAACTTTTCTCTCAACACATGAAATGTTCATTGTTTCTCTGCAAATATACTTAGAATACTAACACAATGAACGATTAATCGTATAGATAATAAACCAATAAGCAATAGATTAAAATCATACTTTTTGAACTTTATTACTTAAATGGTCACTCGAGTAATCTAAATCTATCACTTGAGTGATCCATTGACAAACTTGGCAAAGAGTTAAGACAATGATACTTGACCTTATCACTTGAGTGGTCACTTGAGTGATTTAGAGGCATCACTCAAGTGGTCACTCGAGTGATCCCTTCAAAATATTAGTAGAGACTTCTCTACCTCAATTCTTACCAGGTCACTCGAGTAATCCTTTTTCATTACTCAAGTGATCCCTCGAGTGACACCATAAAAACTTGGCAGAGAACTTATAGAACTATTTCTCACACATTACTCAAGTAATAAAGAATCATCAGTTGAGTAATCTCCTCAAAATTCTATAAGTGCTGCTTTCTTCTATTTTCTGACTTCTAGTTCTTCTTTATCACTCGAGTGCTACTCGAGTGATGGCTTTACCTACTACCAATAACTTCATTATTTTATTCAAAACTCTTTTGTCTATTATCAAAACCTTTTATGATATTAATCTAATCTTTGTTATCATCAAAACATATGGATCTAACAAGGGTTGCCACCGTTGATGTATGTATGAGTGGTATAATGAATGTTGAGGGATATAAATCAACCATGGACTTGACTGTATTCCGATGCATGGCTGTATGGCTTAGTAGTAATCCTTAAAATTGGTTGACTGATGTTAAATACACCTGCTATGTTTATGGACCATATGAATCAAATTTTTCATCTATACATGGTCTAATTTATGGCAATCTCTACTGATAACATGTTAGTAAACGAGGTTGAGCATGGTAAAGGGAAAAATAAGATTATGCCAACATGAGTAAATGCAAGTTATGCATTTCAGAGGTAATATTTCTTGGCTATATAGTCTCATAGCAAAGGATCCTGATGGACCATGGTAAAGTAGAAGCAATACTGACTTGAGAATGCTAGAATCTATTGTGATATGCAGTGTTTTAAGTCTTATTTGTAATACCCCAAATTTTGAGATTCAAGGCTAGAGAATAAGCCTGAGATAAGTGGACTGCTAAGCCCCGGTTTAGTAAAATCCCAAATTGTGATTAAGGGTTAATGACTCCAAAAGTGGATGTCATTAGTGATAAATGAACCCTTTTGGAGATTATGGTGTGATTTGGCACCCGATGTGATTCGTATGTGTTCTGAGCAGCGCCGAAACCCTGTATTTAAACTCAATTATGGATTAACATCTAAATTGACTTAAAATAGAGGGAAGGCGCATATTGTTGCTAAATGAAAAGATGTGAAGTGTTGGTGGTGATTCAAGAGGAATTGCCATAATTAGGGGCAAAACGGTAAAGTTACCGACCAATTGATCGGTTACCGAAGAGGAAGCTCATTGATAACTCAAAGATCAATGGTTGAGATTGATTTGTGTAGAGATCAAAGGGTGGAATCCCATGTGGTTGTGCTCATGTGAGCTCATGGGATGTGTGTCAAGATGGTGACACTTGGCACTTTTGTGAGCCCTTGGATTTTGGTCAAATATTCAACTCATTTTCTCTCCTCTCTATTTGGACGTTTATCTTCACTCCCTCTCTCTCTCTCACACACTCCATGGACGCCAAGCACAAGGGGAGGAAAGAGAAAACTAGAGGTGAGATTTTGGTTGGTTTATAGTCCTCTAATGCTCTAATGTCCTTCTATAAAGTTGTTCATAGTGATGAGAGCTTCATCTATATGGTTTTAGATTCTTGATTGGAGGTGTTTGATTGATTGAGGAAAAGTGAAAAGATGAAGAATCAAGGAATTGGTTTGGGAAAGAGGAAGAGGTGAGTATTTGAAGCCTTTTGATCTAAGTTTTGTGATTTGTGGTTGAGTATTGTGAATTTTGGTTTTTGCCTTGATTTTGGTGGAATTGTGAAATGCATGAATTGTCATGTGTTTTATGTTGAAAATGGTGCCATGTTGTGGTATTTGGTCATTGGAATTGATTTGGGAACTTGAGATGGAAAGTTGTGCAATGTTGAGTTGAAATGTGGTTTTGTGATGACATGTTGTGATTATTTGTAAAACATGTCAATGTGATATGAATTTGATTGATTTGGTGTTTCCAATGGATTCCTTGTGCAAATTTATGTGGAAATGGTATTTGGTGTGAATTTGGGAACCATTGGAATCATTGGTGCAAAATTGAAAATCTGTCCCTTGAAGTTCTGGTCTGGGCAGTCTTGTTGTGTGGACGTTTTGACTGGGCAAATGAAGTCATAAAACTATGAAACTTTCCAGTCTTGAAGTTCACATCTTAAGCTTAAAAATGGACATATAATATGTGTCATTTCATTTTGTGAACTGGGATTTATGTTTGTCCAAAGTTTGAGGACGAAACTGGACCCTGTTTTGGTACAATGTTAGGTGTTTGGTAAATCTGGACTTTTGTGGTGATTTCTAGTTATGGCCAATATTTTTCCTTGAAAGAGGACTTGAATAGATTTCATTTGGCTTTGGAATCACCTTATTTCAATTTTTCCTGAATTAGTTATGATTTTTGGAAGTTCAGCCAAGAAACTGGGTTTTCTGGGCCGCAGCCCATGGATTTTGGGCCGCAGCCCAAATGTTTCTGGGCCGTTTTGGGAATAGCCCGTGGATTGTGGGCCGTGGCCCACCCCCAAAAATCAGCATTTTGGACTTTTAAAAGGTGATCTTTGGTCAAGTGTTTCTCAAGCCTTTAGGCATATGTTTGGGCTTTGATTAGCCACCTAAAGGTCATGAATGGTAACCAACTTTAAGTGATATGAAAGTAAGAGTTTGGAATAGAGAATAACCCTATGTCCTTGCTTTGATTATAGGGTTGATGTTCACCCTGAACGTGGTTCAATATTCGCCTGGTCGTGAGTAAGCGGTGCTGGAGCTTACGTAGAAAGAGTGTAGGGAACTTACCTCTTTTGCATGCTTTGATATTTGTGCTTGTGTTTTGATGCATGTATTGCTTTGCTTGATTATGTGAAACATGTATGAATGATTGTAGCTCTGTTTCTAGTTATGCTATGGCCATGAGTATGTTGTTGAAACATTGAGCACGTAGATATGTCATTATGTGAGCATAAGATATGTATTGCAAGCATGTCATGCATTAAACACATATCATACATGCATATAGGTATCTGTTTCCTACTGAGATTCTCTAGAATCTCACCCTCCCCTATCAACCATTTCAGATAGGGTAGCAAATCGATGATGGAGTAAGCAGCCAAGGGTGAAGAGGACTTCCTTCAGGTTGAAGATTCGGTAGTTGGTTATCATTATAGTTGGGATGTGTATTTGTATATTTGGATGAGTATTGATTATGTATTCGAATGGGTTTGTGTAATCCCTATTTGAGGAGTTGTATGGGCTAATGTGCCCTATGATTGTTTAGTGAAGATATGAAACCCGGGGTTATCGGGAAGATTATATTGTGCACTCTGATATTGGTATAAATGTGATTTATCTTCGCATAGTAATTGTATTCGAAATTTGAATATGAGACCAGGTGTATTATATTTCGAAAGGTATTTGTGAAAACCCTATCGTGAAGATGGGATTTTGAAATAGTTTTGTTTCTTATTGGTCTCTATTTCACTTTAAATCGCGTATTCCGGATATGATTACGGCAGGGGGTTACATTATTCATTAGTATTAGGGGCTTATACCGAAATTCTCCAGAACTCAACATTATTCATCGGATGAAGATTGTGAGAGGCAAATTTATTAAAGTACCAATGCTGATAATCCCATATTTACAATAGACCTTTGTTGTCTTCACTAATGCCAGACAACATGGATTGGGAAGGGTATTAAATCCTAAATGCCAATAGGCATGGATTGAGATGGGAATTAATGCGAACCGGGTGAGGGCGTATTCATCTTGTTGGTTGAAGCTTCAGGAATTGAACTATCCCATCCATAATCTTGAGTTGATGGTAATAATATTTGTACTGAATCTGGAAACGTTGCCTTTTTGGCGTAACTATGGAGTTATACTGCGACCACAAATGTTGAAATATGTATATGATTAAAAAGAATGAAATATGACACAATGTAAGTGGATAAAGTTGTTGAAAGATTAAGACCTAGAATTTAAATATCATCCAGGGTAGGCTAATGTTGTCACTGACATATTGAGCAGTAAAACAGTGCAAGTGGAAGACATGATGATTTATGAGCAAAAAGCTAATCGAGGATTTCAAAGATCTTAGTCAGTCTAGTCAGATTTTGATTAATGGTAATAATGTTAGTGAGACATATAAGGATATGAGAGCATCAATTTAAAAAAGCTCAGATCAAGGATAGATGATGCAATCTATCAGGAATATGTAATTAAACATGAGAATATGGATATATAGGATTATTAGATGTATGAAGTCATACCTAATCGAATCATTGATCGGCAGGAGAAGTAGCTCAGAAATAAGAACATAGTATCATAAGAAAGTAAGAGAAAGCGTTACTCAAATTTTATGGCTGTACATATGTAGCAAAATTTCAGAGACGAAATTTATTTAAGTGGGGGAGAACTATAACACCCTAAATTTTATTCACCAAAAATACTATAATTAATTTGAAATATTCAATAAAATGGAATGGTGAATTTTGGAGAAGGTGAATAGTGCTGCTAGTAAGATTTCTTGGGAGGTAATGAGCCTGTCATGCGATATTGTATGACTAAATGATGAGCAAAAATTATGAAATTTTATAGGATAAAAGTAGACATCTTCATCTTTAATTTGATAGGTAATGGGTAATTTCTGAGCTGTATACTAAAAGTTATGTATTTTCGAAATTTACCCAGTTAAACTGAAACGTTTCTGGAATAGCATCCAAAGAAATTAATAATTAATTCTGAGAATTTTGTATTTTCGATTGGATAAAGGCTATATTTTTCCTTGAAACTAGACTCAATAAGGGTTCTATAGCCTTTATAATCACTCTAATACGATATCTACACAATTAGTTATCATTTTTCAAAGATTATGTAGAAAATATGAAAAAAGAAAGAAAATGTAATGGAAAACTTGTAATTTTATCAAACAGGCATCAAATTAATTATTTTCCAATGAATTGAACTTAATTTAAATTAATTAAGGAAAATAAAGAAGAAAAACATATTTGTAGTATTTTGGTCAAATAAATATGAATTTATGGAAAATTGGAGTAAAAGTGTAAATTTGACCGAAATTGTGACTTAAAGTGTACACGTAACTTGAACAAGTTATGAAGTCAATTAAGACTAAAGGGAAGGACCCCGAGGCATCTCTTACATGTAACAAGAAGAGGGAAATGTTAGATGCATATTGACTGAGCTTATGACACAATTGGATGAAGTTAGGAATTATTGCATGAAAATTTTAAAGTTTGGAATTTTGGAAATTGAATAAATAATTAAATACCATATAATATATGATATAAAACATTTTCTCCTTCCTCCTACAACAATAATTGATGTCCCATAGTAGCCATAGAGAGAGAGAGTTGTGAAATATTAGAGAGAGAAGGAGAAGAAAAGCTTGAAAAGGTAAGTGATTTCTTCGATAAATTAGTTCTTAATGTGTATAATCATTCTCCTAAGCTTCTCTTCTATGTTAATGAAGGTATTGAACCACCAATTTGGCTGTTAAAGAGTTAGGGTTTCAGCCATAAGAAGGATAAGCTAGAAGGAGTTTAAGGTAACCTCCGAAACTTTGAATATTGATTGTTCTGGATACAGTGAGTAGTTTAATCAATGAAATTTTGATTGATTTGCTCTAAATTTGAATTTAGGAAAAGTTGCATCCTAGGCATTATGTTTCCAAAATTGAGTCTAAATTGTGGTTTTAACGTAATAAAATAGTTAATAAAGTGGTTAAGAGTAGAAAAGAGCAAGTAACTGGAGAATCTCTGGATTTGGATAGTACTGTTTGGAGGTGTTAAAGATGGATTTTTGACATTCTGATGATTCCATTAAGTTTAGGAGGAAAAATTAGGTGGGGTTACAGTTGATCACTTTCTCAGAAAAAGCCCGAAAATGCATAATTACAAAGACGCCTTTGAAACCCTGAAATCAAGGCTGCCAAGGATATTCTAGTATTTAGGTAGTGAATTTGTTAGTTCCAAGTCTAAAAATGGATTCCTTAGGCGAAAATATGTCAAAAATAGCCCAAGTCAAAATTTTGGGAAAAGTACGGTTGAACCCGGGCTAGCACGGTTCCCCAATGGCATTTTGGTAAATTATTACCATAGGTTAATATAACAATTATAAACACTATGAAAGTGCCTAAAATGTTACATAAATGGGTTTTAACCTAATTCTTATACATTTGATATTTTAGGACCGAGTTGGGAGCCTAAGTCTGGCATGCTTTACGAGGCGGACAATTCGAGGCAAGAAAGGGTTAAGGTAGTAACTATTATCTGTCATACACTATGTGATTATTGATATGTTGTATGTTACAACATTTCCTGGTTGTGGTTAGGTGCCCAAATAGGGTACACGAATACTACCTAGCTGTGGTTAGATGCCCATCTAAGGTACACATAAGAGATCCAAAATGTCGTCTGGCCCTGAGCTTTGTGTATACACACAATTGATATGAATTTTCATTTTACACTATATGGTATATTGCATATTAAATTCTCTAATTTTATATATTTGATCGTATGTTACTATTAGGATTCCTTTGAATCTCATCCCTTTTTCTAAATAAAAATGTCTCAGCGAGTGTCAGTGGCTCGAAATACAAGGATGCAGATATGGGGAACTGACGGGTACATTCCCGGAGATGAAGACTGTGGTTATAGCTAGTCTTATTTGGAATACTTTTGGGTACACTACTACAAAAAGGGGTTATAACGTCCCAAATTTGGCACCTTTAATGTCCAAAAACTGGGGGACGTATATGTGGGGGGCGTAGTATGTTGTAAGAAAAGACATCCCAAAAAAAAGGGACGTCTAAAGTGAGACTTTAGACGCCCTAAATGACAATTTAGGACATCTAAAGTCTCCCCAGACGGGGACTTTAGACGTCCCAAATGTCATTTGAACGTCTAAAGTCCCACCAGGGGGGACTTTAGACTTCCCAATTCTTAATTTGGGACGTCTAAAGGTTAGGTTTTTTTTAATACCATAATTTACATTCTGTATTACCCAACGAATTCAAACTGTAGAAACAAAATAGAAGATGGATTCAAAAACCACACTGTCCGTTACAAAATGGTAAGGACATCCAGCACTACAATCTTTACTATATATACATACAATAACAACTCATACAACCTACTACTATATATATCAACAATAACAACTAGAAAGTGTCAAAACGCTATCATCACACAACTACAAACTAAAATAAATAAAAAGTTTACTGCTCTATATGTTGAAGAAGATGTCCAGCCAAAAGATCTCTGACCAAATCAAGGTCTTTACGTAGGTAGGCATCTTCATTATCAAAAATCTGAAAATTAGAAAGTAAGCTTTGTTGAAATGAATCTCAAGCAAATGAATTAATTAGCATTTCGATTAGAACACAAAAAATATTATCATTTGAGAATGAAGAAGCGATTACCTTTTCAAAATCGCTAGTAATTCCACTTTGAGTGATGTTATACATATAAAGTATAACATAATATCCGCATTCAGTGTTGCCAGGTTGTCGAGGGCACTTTAAATCAAAGGCATGCAATTGGTTGTTAAAATCAATAAAGGTATGTCTAAAAGGACCGTCAATAAAACAATTAGGATCAAAACTACTTACTATCGGATAAAACCACTTTGGCTTTTTAACAACTGTACCCTCGCGTGACCCGCCTAGGACTCTATATGTTTGACAAGCACTATCATGAAAATCAAAATGAACAAAAATTAGAACTATTCATTTATTTTAAGAGTCAATGAAATACAAACAGAATAACTTACGTGTCGAAGACGAATTGTGTATCTTTGTCTGGCTTTTTACTCAAGGGATCAAACCAATAGACTATGTTGCAGCGAGGACATATAACACACAAACTCCAGTGATAACTTTAACAACATGTACACATTAAAATGAAGTTAGATAACAAGACAATTATTTATTAAACTTCTTAAATTGACAAAATGAAAATACGAACCGTTGAATAATGGGTGCTATATAACAACGAAGTTTGGTCTCTCCCATTGCGTAGCCGACATAGTGAGTCATATGCGCCATAGTACAAGTATCCCCTATCGTATTCGCAGGACATAAGAATCCATACCAATCACATCTTTCCATGTTTATGCAGAGACCGTGGAAGGTGCTATAATAGAATTAAAATAAGGAATGAATTATTGAATGTATGAAATCAAAAAACAACTAAAAAATCACTCCGCAGGCTGTCATACTTCTGCGACTGCACAAAGGATTCTACCTCAACATCGTGAATCATTTTCTCTATTCTATCTTCATTTATGTTATCCACATCTTCCTTCTTGTGCGATGGACAATCCGTTACTTCCTCACTATGCCATATCCACCTTGTGTATCGCAGATTTATTCCATCACAAAGTAGGTGTTCCTTTATGACATCAACATCCCGTCGATTCTCATTCAAACAATTGACACAAGGACAAAAATACTTCCTATTTTTTGCAGGAGCATTGTTTTTAGCGAATTCAATAAATTCTTCCACCCCTTTCTCATATTCTTCACTAGTTCTTAAAGCATTCATCCAACTATGATCCATTTTGTTACCACCTAAGGCATTCCCAATAACATTCACACGTTTAGTACAATTATGAACGATATATGATGGGATTGCCTTTTTTCACATTTTTCAACAAAAATTTGGACAGCATTTCCCCTTAAAAGTAAGACAACCCAAAATTTCAAGCAACCATATCTCTCCACTACACGAATAATAATCATACTACTTACTATATTATTATATTAAGGAACTACATTAATAATCTTACCAATCTGTTTAATTGTTGTTAATTTCATCAAAATCATTCAAAAGCTCCATTTATTTATAATAATATATATACATTGCCTTTAAATTACATGGAATGGCTGTGTATGAAAAAAAATAATTAAAACCATTAATAGTAGCTTATTTTAAGTTCTATGCAAAACATGAGTCCATATAATAATTTTCTATATAAAACAGAATAATGTTTTTCCTAAAGATGACAAACGAACACATGAAGATAGAACATATACATATATGTAGTTGCAGTTTTGTTATAAAATCCTCAAAAAAAGGGTGATTTGATTAAAATTAAAATAACCCCTACTCATTCAAGTAAATTTATATTTCAAAAAGAAAATAAACCATTGCAGTGGAGTTCCCGAATACAATTTAAGCAATATAAGCACACCAAACACACCAAGCCAATCTCAACCATCTCAATATAAGCAATATATATGCACAATTAACGTGATATTTCCTATTGCCTAGGCTTTTCACATTGCAAGTTTTACTTTAATTTATTCAAGTAAATTTATATTTCAAAAAGAAAATAAACCATTCTGTTACAAAAAAAGAAGAAAATAAACTAACCTGATCATGGGGGCGCCAACTACTATGTATGCTGGAGAGGTAGTGAGAAGACATTGGAGATCAGAGGTGTATGCACGGTGGGGAGGTACACTGGAGGGTGGAGAAAGCAAAGAACCACGGTGGTGTGGAGGTGTGGACGACAATGGAAGGAAGGAGGTGGAGGAGAGTAAAAACCTACACTGTGGAGGAGGTGAAGTTGCAGAAGGGTGGCCTGGTACGTGCATCCTTCAATGGATTTTACGTGGAGGAGGGAGGAGTTGAAGAAAGAAAGAGTAGTTGAAGAAGGGAGGAGTTGAAGAAAGAAAGAGTAGGCAACGGACAAGCAAGGAGGGGGAGGAAGAAGAGTAAGCAATTTTGGTCAAAAAAGGAAAGAATGGGAGTGAAGATGGAGAAGACGCATGTCAGACACTTGTCTGACATGCGCAGGGATGCCTTTAGGCGTCCCAAATGCCATTTGGGCCTAAAGGTGACTTTAGGCATCCCAAATGGATTTGGGACGCCTAAAGTCTTGGTTTAGGCGTCCCAAACGATTTTGGGACACCTAAACCAAAACTTTAGGCTTCCCAAATCCATTTGGGATGGCTAAAGTCTGGGTTTAGGCGTCCCAAAATTATTTTGGGACGTTTAAACCCAGCTCCTGGGGCTAAAAAAATTTACAAAATTTATATTTCGCACCTGGAAGAACTTTAGACATCCCAAATTCAAATTTGGGACGCCTAAAGGTTTCCCTGCATACATATAATTATGAAATTGCCACCGCCTACCTTTTTAACCACCCAATTTTAAATTTGGGTCGTTCTTGGGGTGGTTATATCCTAATTCTGTAGTAGTGGTATTACTAGGTATATATATTTGTAAATATTATCAAAGTTTGCACCGTTGATTCCTGTCTATAAACAATTACTTTTATCAATATAACTGTACTTTTACTGTATGCCTATGGAACTTGGTCTCTATTACTCTGTATTTATCAAAATGGAAACGAGTGTTGACAGAAACAACTACCGTAATTCTTCTCCAAAGTCTGCATCTCGCAATTCCTCTTTAAGGAACATATCTGAACCACCTAGAACTCATGATTCAAATCTAGAAATTATACATAATAACCCATTTGAACTACTAAATCAGATTTCTGATACAGAAGAAATTGAGATTAAGAAGGAAGAATCTTGTGACGGTACATATCAAGTAGATTCCAATTCTGTATTAAGGCAAACCCATGACTTGGTACTTGAAAAAAGTTTGAAGGATTTGTACTTGCCAATAGCCTTGAGGAAAGGAAAAAGAAGCTCCACTTATCTCCCTATAGCTAGATATGTCTCTCATCAAAAGCTTTCACCTCATATGAAGACTTTTATGACTAATGTTAAAAAAGAAACCATACTTAAAGGGTTTGAACAGGCTATTTTCTATTCAAGATGGAAGCAAGCTATAAATGAAGAGTTAAGAGCTCTACATAAAAATGGACATGGAAAATTACAAATCTACTATAAGGTAAATCTGTAGTGAGCAGTAAGTTAGTATTTACTATTAAGTATAGCCCTGATGGAAGTGTGAACAAGTATAAAGCTCGTTTAGTGGCTTATAGGTTTACGCAAACATATGGCATTGATTACCAGGAAACTTTTGTCCTAGTAGCAAAACTTAACACTATTAAAGTGTTACTTTCTTAGCTGTAAACATTGATTGGCCTTTTCATCAAATGGATGTGAAAAATGCATTCCTTAATGGAGAACTTGAAGATGAAATATATATGGAAATTCCTCTAGGGGTGAGAACTTCAAAAAACTCAAATCAAGTTTGCAGACTATATAAATCTCTTTATGGGTTAAAACAGTCACCAAGAGGTTGGTTTGAAATATTTACTCAAGAAATTAAGTCTTTGGGTTATGCCAAATATAATGTTAGTATGATAATACCTTGTTTATCAAACACTACGGTAATAAGATAACGATAGCCTTAATTGTTTATGTAGATGATATTTGTAACCCCTATCACAATTATTATTCAAATTTTGTAATTAAAATAAAATTGAGACCAATAAAACAAAACTCACTTTCAATCCTTTCCTTATGGTAGGGTTTTCACAAACATTTTCAAAATTTCTGTCCTTCCTTGGTCTCAAATTCCATAATCCGAATATAATTACCCTGTGCAGTTGAATCACATTTAAACATATCAGAGTGTGAAACAGAAATCCCGAAAACCCCCGGGACATGCATATACTAACTATCAGGTTTATAACTTCCAACTAGGGGATTACATACCGTAATCAAAATATTATTTACATCCAAAAATAATATACAGTAATTCCAAAATTTAAAGTGACACTACTAGAAAAAAGGGTTTTAACGTCCCTTTTTTTGGCCTTTCAACGTCTGAAAACAGAGGGACGTCTATGTGAGGGTCGTAGAAAAAAACGTCATTAACGTCTGTAAAACTGGGGACGTCTAAGGTGGACTTTAGACGTCCCCAGTACCCTGGGGACGTCTAAAGCTGGACCTTAGACGTCCCCAGTCCATTGGGGACGTCTAAGGTCCCCCTTAGACGTCCCCAAGTTCAACTGGGGACGTCTAAGGTCCACCTTAGACGTCCCCAGAAGACCTGGGGACGTCTAAGGTCCACCTTAGACGTCCCCAGAAGACCTGGGGACGTCTAAGGTCCACTTTAGACGTCCCCAGGTCTTCTGGGGACGTCTAAGGTGGACCTTAGACGTCCCCAGTTGAACCTGGGGACGTCTAAAGTGTCGCCAGCAGTACTTTCCACGTCCCTTTTTTTATTAAGGACGTTGTAAGTTTTTTTTTTTTTTTTAAATGGACCTTTTATACATATTGCACTGTCTGGAAAATATGTAAACTGCAGAAATAGAATTCCAACAACAGCAGTTCAGCAGAATGAAAACAACAACAAACACAGTGATCAACCCAAGGCTACTACATGCCACACAAACTTTCAAACCACACAAACTACACAACAATCTATATCCAAGTCTACTACATGCCACACAAACTTTCAAACCAGACAAACTACACAGCAATCCATATCCAAGTCCCCAGTTTGTACAATAACCAAGACTAAAATCCAATCCATATCCAACAACAATAACGCTAATTATATGTACTACCACAAAAGTATGTCCTACACAAACTACTAAAGACTTTACTCTTCTGGTACACGTTGAAGAAGATGTCCAGCCATAAAGTCTCTGATCATATTTAAGTCTTCATATGAGTAGGCATCTTCATTGTCAAAAATCTGTAAATTAGAAAATAAGCTTAGATGAAATAATGAATGAAGTGAATGAATTCCCATTGAATCACAACACCAAGAATATTATCCTCAGAGAATGAAGAAGCGATTACTTGTTCAAAATCTTTCGTAATGCCACTCTGAATGATGTTATACATATAAAGCAAGACATAATATCCACATTCCCAGCCGCCAGGTTGTCGAGGGCACTATAAATCAAAAGCAAATGGTTAAAATCAATAAAGGCATATCTAAAACGACCGTCAATCAAAAGAACTTGATTTGAAACTACGTACCTTTGGAAACAACCATTTTGGATCTTTGCCACCTCTACGTTCGCGTGGCCCGCCAAGCGCTCGATACGTCGTGCATGCGCTATCATGAAAATGAAAATCAACATAAATTAGAATAATTCATTAAGTGAAGAATCAAGAAGCAATGAAATACAAAAAAATAACTTACTGGTTGAAGACGCTTTTAGTTTCTTTGTCTGGTCTTCTATTTAAGGAATCAAACCAGTAAACAACGTGCGACCGAGGACAGACAACACACAAACTCCAGTGATAACTATCACAACATATACAGATTAAAATGAAGTTAGATGGCAAGGCAATTATTTACTAAAAGCAATTATGCTGCAATCTGGCGAATGCCTTTATAGATATGTTGCAATCGTGCTAAGAAGGGCCATTTCTCTGCTTCCTGCTCGTTCTTTTAGAACATAAAAACACATACTGTTAGTAGGATGTCAACACATCTCAAGTAAAAGTGAGGTAGTTGCATACCATTGGAGGTGTTTGTGGTAACAAGCCAATAAGATGTACAGGCCAAAGGATGAAAGATCCTCTCGCCTGAGCTATCGTGGCAACCTCGGCATCAGGAATAGGGATCGCTGTACCTTCTTCCCCCGCTCGAACACACGTCACAGTCACCCTACGCAAATGCTGTGGAATTCCACTGTGGAGAGTCAGCCGGGTGCCGAAGATATTTTCCGTCGGATATTCTGTCATCCGAATGCCATCTCAACTTCTTCGCCTTTTTTGCAGTGCCAAATAAACGCTTAAAGCGAGGTATTATTGGAAGATACCACATAACTTTTACAGGTTGCCTTTTAGTCTTCCCATCGCCACAACCACCATCTTTCTTCACTTTGTATCGTGCGGTTTGACACTTAGGGCACTCACTCAGGCCTTCATACTCCTTTCTGTACAGTACACAGTCATTAGGGCAAGCGTGTATCTTTTTATACTCCATACCCATTGTCGATAGGATTTTCTTGGCCTCATACATACGATTTGGAAGTACATTATCGTCTGGAAACATATCACACAACAGTTCAAGCAGCAATGTGAAACTACTATCGGTCCACCCACAAGTTGCTTTTAAGTTAACCAAATGTAATGTTCCTGTGAGCCGTGTGTACTTACTCCCAGGGTACAACGGTGTCTCTGCATCACTCCGCAGGCTGTCATATTCATGCGACTGCGCAAACGATTCTACCTCAACATCGTGAATCATTCTCTCCATTGTATCTTCATCTATGACATCCACAGCTTCCTTCTTGTGTGACGGACAATCAGTTACTTCCTCACCATGCCATATCCACCTTGTGTACCGAAGATTTATTCCATCACAAAGTAGGTGATCCCTTATAACTTCAACATCCCGTTTTCTCTCATTTAAACAATTGACACAGGGACAAAAATACATCCCATTTTTTGCTGGAACGTTTCTCCTAGCAAATGCAATAAAGTTTTCAACCCCATTCTCATATTCTTCACTTGTTCTCAGGGCATTCATCCAACTATGATCCATTTTATTACCACCTATGCCATTTCCATTTACACTCAAGTTTAGAATAATTGAAAACACGGGGAATTGCCTTTTACAAGCATGTTTTTCAAAATTTTGGCAGCATTTCCCCTTAAAATTGAGACATCCCAAAATCAAAATAACAAACCATCTCAGCTTAATTTAAATGAAACAAAACTTTAGCTTCTAGCACCAAGCACAAACATAATACACTTATATTTTAGCAACCAAATTATTAAATCAAGTACGCGAATTTAATGAAAAATTGTAAAAAAAAAAAAATGCAACTACGCGAATTTCTTATATTAATGTCTACGTACACTAAGTTACAATAAGATTGCCTAATTCTAGCACTAAATATATATATTAATGCGTGTGTCTTATGGAAAAAAAAAAAAATTATTGTGTGTCTACAAGATAATTTTTTTTGTATTTTTTTACTTTCTTTTTATTCTTTATTCTTTTCTCATTTCTTTTCCTTTCCCTACTAATTAAAAGCATGTGCCAAAACTAATAGTTACCATCATCAACCTAATCAAAATGCATAAACAGAGTAATAAAATAAACCTCTAACTAATACTAAAAATATACTATACTAAAAATATAAAAAATTAAACACTTATTCAATTCATCATACAAAACTAATAATAAGAAGAATAATAAAACGCCCTGCATTTCTTTTCCTTCCCCTACTAATTAAAAGCAATTATCATGTGCCAAAACTAATAGTTACCATCATCAACCTAATCAAAATGCATAAACAGAATAATAAAATAAACCTCTAACTAATACTAAAAATATAAAAAATTAAACACTTATTCAATTCATACAAAACTAATAATAAAACGCCCTGTCATCTTGTTCAAAACGAAAATGCATGCTAACCTGAAAATTTCTCACAGCTTTGGAGAGGCCGACGGTGGTGGAGAATCTGCAAACCAAGAATCTCAAAAACTGCAGCAGGGGAGCAAAGAAGATGGCCTGGTGACGGAACTGAGGAAGCTTTGGAGAAAGAAATTAAAAAACCAAGAAAGGGAGAGGAGACCGATCAATGGGGATGGAGTGATGAATTTGGGAGGAGATGCAGCAGGGGAGTGGAATGGGAAAGGAGAAACAATGAAATTTCTGCAGCAATGGCGCGCGGAGTCTAACGGAGATGGAGTGAATGAGTAAAGTTGGGATGGAGGAGGAGAGATAGATGGGAGGAAGAAGAGCTTTCTGACATAAATCACATGCACAAGTCACTTCATAACAGGCGCATGTGATGGTTTTAGACGTCCCCAGCCCAGCTGGGGACGTCTATACATACCTTTAGACGTCCCCAGCCCAGCTGGGGACGTCTAAAGGTACCTTTAGACGTCCCCAGACCAGCTGGGGACGTCTAAAGAGAGTCTTTAGACGTCCCCAGCCCAGCTGGGGACGTCTAAAGGTAGTGTTTAGACGTCCCCAGAAGGGCTGGGGACGTCTAAAGTTTGTGTTTAGACGTCCCCAGCAGGGCTGGGGACGTCTAAAGGTTGTGTTTAGACGTCCCCAGCTGGGCTGGGGACGTCTAAAGGTACCTTTAGACGTCCCCAGCAGGGCTGGGGACGTCTAAAGGATTTCTTTTTTTTTTTTTTTTTTTTTTTATGACGGATAATGGTAATCAGACGCGCCAAAAGATAAAATTTGAACCTGACCATATTTTGGGCGTCCCTTTTTCAAAAAGGGACGTCCTTTAGGGACTTTATAAGTATCTTCTGTAGTAGTGTGAATAGCCAACAATCCAAAACTACTATCTCTACAAGGTTCTAGCCGCTCCTAGTTGTCTGTTTCTCCTTGGAGCCACTTGCCCTATCTATAAGGTTAGTCAATGGAAAGAATGAGATTCAAAAGAATCCCAATAGTAACAAATCACTTATACAATGTGTAATCATATAGCATGTAAGTAAATCATCAAGCAGCATCACAACATAAAACACAGCACACAGGCTGCCATATATGCACATAATCACATAGTCTCAACCCCCGGATTCTACCACCCCGAAGGTACGATCCTCCCACCATCACCACTTATGGGTAGTAGGTGATAGACTCACAAATAGCCTTTCGGCTTTCACATATAGCCTTATGGTTTTCACATAGTCTCATCCCCCGGATTTTACCACCCCAAAGGTATGATCCTCCCACCATTAACACCGTTGGGCCGCAGGTGATAGACCCATAAACAGTGATCAAACAAACAGATCATATATAACATATAGTATAAGAGAGAAAGTCACTACCTTGTTCTTTCCTGACTTGCTCCGGCACCGTTCGTTCACGACTAGGGCAAATGTCAAAGCCTATAAACTGAAATCAAGGACGATAGGTTATACTCTTTTTTTCAAATTCTTATCTTTATTTTACTTTAAGTTGGCTATCGTTTGAACTCTTTAGGTGGCCACTAGAAGCGTAGACATATGCCTAAAGGGTTGGGAACACTTGACCAAAGATCCCTTTTTGGGAGCAAAAGTACTGATTTCTTGCTGATTTACTCGAGTTAAGAAGACCTCACTCGAGTGATGCCCCTACTTGCACTCGAGCCTTGGCGAGTGAGACACAGAAAGTGTATACCCGAGAGTACTAACATACCTTGGAGTGAACAGTTCACTTGAGCACTATCCTCATCACCCGAGTGACAACACACATTTACCCGAGTCCCATCATGTAAGGTGCAGAAAGTGACTACCTGAGAGCAACCCTAAGGTAAAACCTACTCCCATACTCGAGTGAGACCGAGTTCACTCGAGTGATGACTCATATCACTCGAAAGCAAGGAAGTGCACCCTTGCTTCCTACCTAAACACTTAACCGAAATGGTAAGAGAAAAGGAAGAACATGATACTGCACTCGAGTGAGTCCCTACCTCACTCGAGTGAGGCTATCATAAGCCAAAATCGCAGCAGCTAATAGAGTTTTCCAGATTTTCTAAAACTGATTCTAATGGTTCCAAAACTTATACCAAAACTCATTCCCATCTAAAATTCCATAGGGAACCTATTGGTAATCTCAAAATACCTAATTTCACATTCAATCAAGACATTTTCAACTCTAGCTCTCAAGGTCACATAAAACCACAAACTTCCAAACTTCCTTATTCAATTCCAAATCAAACCTAATGACATTATAACACATCCTAACACCATTTTCTACATATTACCATTCTAAACTCTTGCATTATCTAATTCTCATGAAATCAGAGCAAAATTCTAGAGTTTACAAAACTTAACCAAAAATCATAACAAATATACCAAAATGCATCATATGTTTACCTCTTCAATTTGCTGAAATCAAAACCTTGATTCTCCAACTTTCAAATTTGTTCAAATACCAAAACACCCCTTCTCCAAATTTTGGAACCATGGAAAGGAATTTCTCAATACTATGAACAACTTTAATGAAGAGCATTTGAGCATTAGGAGGCATCTAGCTAGTCAAAACTCACCTTAACACTTTCTCTTTCTTGCTTCAAGCTTGGCAGAAATAGAGGGTGAGGAGAGAGATAAGATGAGTGGATGAAGATGCAACTTTTCCCTTAATTCCATACCCTCAGCCGACCTTGAGAGGGAAGAGAGAGGGAAAATAGTTTGACTTTTGGATTCAATCTTGTGGTCCATAAAATGCCACTTTGCTCTGGACATCCCAACATCACTCATCTCTAAATCTGGCAACTCATGTGAAAGGGGATTTTGGCGTATACAGAAATTGAGGTCACTTCCCTCACCTGGGTCCCACGGGTTAGTGGCCTCCATATTTTCCTCATTCTTCCCTTTCTTTCTAAGAGTATTACCATGCTCCTCCAACTTATTCTTCCCCACATTCACAGCTGTGAGTATCGAGTGCTTTGCTTGAGCCACGACTTTCATACCCACAGCCCCATTATGGACTGAAGATATTGTTTTGGCTCTACCCAACTTCAGCTCTACATTTGCCTGCTTACCCAAACCCAGTTTCGCTTTCATTTCTATAAGCAAGCCCATATTAGATGACCCCTCGGCCTTCCCCACTTTCTTCTTTACAATTACACATTTTAGGCTCAGTTCCACATGTTTAGGCCCACTACTTCGTTGACTCTGAAAAGCTTCCACATGGATCGACACCTTCTGCTGATCTTCCTCTTTTCTCGCCGATTTCTCCTCGCCTGCATCAACATTATTGGAAATCTCTTGTAACGACTCTCTATCCCAGATAGTTCGTGATCCCCATGTATCGCCCACCATATCTGCCAATTTTAGTGCCTTATACCATGATCCTTGGCCTTCCAAATAAGGACCCTGTCGGCTTTCACGCCTGTCGGTACTGGAGTATGCAGACCCATCTGATTGACATTGCCGTCTCAGTCGCTGGACTAAGGTCCAACTATCAAACTCAGTACCACCCATGTCCTTCTTCCCGTTACTTACTTCATCTTCGATCCCACTACAACCTCCAATGTCAGGGCCACTTACCTGGCTTGCCACAGTATTTACAGTGTACATCACCATATTGCCTTCCCCATTCACCCCAGCCAGCATGATGCAGCATCCTTATACGGATAGTGATCAGCATCATACTTGAAACATATAAGCTGTATCCCCTCATACTGAACCCGAGTTAGCTTACCGTTAATCAATATGAAAGGTCTTAGAGGTACAGTGAGGTTTAGTTTGACACATAGACAAGCAAAATGCCCCTTCTTCCTCTTCAACGTTGCCATATCAATCTTTAGCACCTTCCTAACCTGCGAACCCAATACAAATAAAGTGCCCTTATCATAGTTGTCCAGTGGTAGCTTCACAAAACAGATCCATATGGCAATCTTTGACACTACCTTCTTGTCAGGATAAAAATCTTATTTCCATAGTTGCACTGATATATAGTGATCGAACAATAGCCACAGGCCTCCCTTGAGTACAAGTTCAAAATCCCTTCTATCCTTAAACTGCACCATAAAGAAGCCGACACCCACATCAATTGCATCCACTTCTCTATTCTTAGCCCATAGCTGTTGCACTTTCGAAGACATATAGATTGGGTCCACATGTACCTTAGGAGCTTGAGAATCAGTGTATTGTTCCACTGCTTTGCCAATCAAACTCTCTTCTCTAATGAGAAGATGACATTTGGTCCCAACGCAGTCATCTCCACTTTGATACATTCCTTCCACCTATCCCCACTCTACCAGTCAACATCCTCCTCAGGTTCACTCCACTCCTGCAATACTGCTTCCATGAAGGATCACCATTTAGGTTCTGTATGATCCCTTGACCCATCTATACTCCCATCAATATTTTCATCCCTAACGACAGGTTCCTGCTCTACATTGTGCATCCACTCTTCATCCCTGGGAACTAGTTGATGATCGCCAGTAAAACTACCAAACCCCATGTAAATCTTCTTACGACTCTGATCCAAGGCATCTTGTTCCTTCTCATTGGTATCGGGGAACCACATTCTCTACTCTGTTCTCTCTCTTGCTCACTCATGTATTTTTGGAAGCATAGAAAATATGAAACTCTAAATTTCTCTTCTTCATCTCATACTTCGTGATTTGAACACTCGTGTGATTTTGCTGCCTTCTTTATCTCTCCCTCTTTATGGTGCTTCCCTCTTACATGTATATACATGCTACGTTTACGATTTATAATTATGCCAATCTCACTAGTGAAGCAATCAATCACTTTATACATATATATATGTATATATACTGCATACCCAACTATGTGGATCTGCATGCTACATGCAAAATCCTTTCGTATGTCCATAAAAATGCCCCCAAAAGTGAGTTCATTAGCCATTCCACTTAGGGTTAAAGTTTAATTTTGTCATGTAAGTTTTGTGTTAGAGATGTGGATATTCAGAAATTTTTTTAGATCAATTTTGTCCTGAAAATGTACAACAAAATGAGAAAATTTGCAATATTTAATAGTTTAACTCTATGCATATATGCATATTTCAAAAGAATTTTTTTTTCATAAAGTCATGTTTAAATCATTATGCTCAATTATGTCGAATTAACTATATTCTTAGAGCAAGTGAATTATGATTCCTATAAGCTAACCATGAGTGGATCGAAGTAAAACTAGATATCAAAGGAAGAAAAAGATTTATATGGTTTTGTAGGAAGAAGAATGGAAGAGCTTAATCTCAAGATTATGACTACATAGGATTTCACTCAAATCTTGATGAAGTTGAACTTTAAAGCTATATTTTAAATGTGTAGAGAAATGGAACCATTACTCGAGACATCATTGCGAGTGCCTAGCTAGCAATGAAGGAAGAAAAGATGCACAGTAAAGCATCAATCAAGTAACCAATCAAGTGATCATCATCACTGTGTAACAACTGGGAGTGAATGTTCAAGTGATAAGACAAACTAAAAATTGGGAGGCAAAAGTCAAGGAATAATGCATAAGTAAACTTCAAAGGATAATTTCTTGAGTAATTACGAGATTACTCAAGTACGGTATTGTCTTCTTTATCCTTACCCGATACTGTGCTTACATGAATTATTTGTTTGCATAATGAATAGCTACTTATTATTGCAAACTATTAGCAATCAATCATTTATGGTTTTTCAAAATGTTTTTTGATTGCTAAATTAATTGAAAGTGAAATGGTGCATAATCTTTCTATGCATTGGAAGTTTGAAATACTTTTTTGAAAAACTTGCTTAGATTTCAATCCATCTTATTAGTGCAAACACATTATTTGAAAATTATTCATATTTTGTTTACATTCAAATTGGTTTCAAAATTGGAAGTTAATATTTTTGTATACTGAAAGTAAGAAATGCTTCAAATTTTTTCACCAGAATATTTCCCCATCGTTGACATATTGATCATTGATCTTAAATGTGTTATCAAATGCTTGAACTTCTCAACCATTATTTTCTAACAAGTTAGACCTTATGCCTAACTAGTTAACTATCTATACAAGTTTTAAGTATATCTTTTAGAAAAGAATTCAATATGCGAAAGCCTTGTGCCTAATGCACAAATACTTATTGGCCAACTTATTCCAAGCATTATGAATGTTTATTAATGCATTGAATCTTAATGCATTAACCATTATTATGGAATAATCTACTAGGATAATATTCTAGAACTCTAGTCATTTGGACTAATGCGTACATGCTTAATCATAATTCATTTGCACTTATTTTGTTACTCGAATACATTAACCAATGACATAATATATCTCTGAGTAACTAGTGTCTTGAATTTAAATGTTTAAGTTGAATGTTCTTATTCTTCAAGACACAAGAGTCAATATTATCTCTTGGTCAATAGCAAAGTCATTGTGTATATATATTCAAGCTAAGTCTTTTTGGCTAAATTCTTTCATCCATATAACTCTTGCTCTTTGAAAAATTGTCCAACATTTTAACTTTGATGATAAACATGTTATCTTAATTGAACTTCAAAGTGAAGCCTTTGATATATATTTTATTACTATTGACTTCCACCAATTTTAGCATAAGCATTGATTATAAGCATGTTTTAAAAGTGAGTTTTGCATGTATTCAAATCTTAATTTCACAATGCATTGTTATGGTTTGAAATAATATTTGAGATTTAAATTTTCATATTTCATTCTTGAAAAACTTGATTTCATTCATGATTTATCATTTCATAGTAGTTGGTCATTATGAAAAGATCTTCAACTCTCTTTGATCTGACTTACATGGATTGCGTGAAAATCTTATCAATGACATATTTTCAATATAAAATGTATTTATAAACCTAATTGATCATTGATATCACTTATTACCCTTTATGATTCAATTGCTTTAATTTATTTAATTGGGTAAAATTATATCTTGGTCTTTGTTTAGTTATGATACTCTTTGCTCAAATATCATATGCTTTAATTGTATAAGAGAATATAAGTTTTAATGTCTAATATTGTATGGACCCAAGAGAAAGTTGGGTACCAAAGAGCATATACTTATATTTTTGCAGGATTTGATCAAAATGCTCTTCTTTCAGATACAAAGATTAGAGGCTAATAAAAAAGGCATGACTGACAGTGTTGCAGTGTGAGCTAAAGTGGAATATGTGACATTACTCAAATGATACCCCATCACTAACAAATAACTAGCTAGTGATACAGTTAGAGAAAGAGAAAGAGGAGGAAGATCTCTTAGTAGCCCCAGCTAAGTTTAATTCAAGGCCAAGAACAAGTCTAGTCATTATAAGTCTTTATTACCTACCCATCTTCCTTATCGTTTCAAGGTGATCAAACATTTCCACTGTGATATGAAGCCAACTGAGATGTTCAAAGGAAGACACTGATATGTAAGGAATCATCAAGCTTGGCCAATAACTGCACTTACTTCAATGAAAAGAATTATCAAACAATGACCTATATTATTAGCAAGGAGGAGAAGAACACTAGAGAGATCATATCTTTCAAAGAATAAAAGATGAGCCCCTTGTGAGAACTTTTATGGTTGAGAAGCTACACATCCAAAGGGTGAATATATACTTGTCACTAGTGGGCGGTACTAGCTAGAGACAAAGAGCAGAACCTAAGGCAATTAGAGTAATGAAGAACAATCCTTGCTAGAGCTAAATCAGCTAGAGTCTCTTTCATTAGATCGACCATTCAAACAGACTAAGCTTTACTTGTGGATGAAAGAGTTAGGAAGTTATGTACTGTGGTGAATCAAAACTTCCAAATGTTGTTTTACTAAACATTGGACCTTCAAGTAAAATACAATTCCTTCAAGTAATCTAAAATTACTTCAAGTAATTCTGAGGATCACTTCATGTAATCTGCAATTACTCCAAGTAATTCTGAGGATCACTTCAAGTAATTCAAAATTACTCCAAATAATTCTTAGGATCACTCCAAGTAATCTGCGATCACTCCAAGTAATTTGTGGATCACTCCAAGTGATTTGGAACCACTTCGTTTAAATTACTAAACCTCACTCCAAGTTAACACAAGAGGCATAGAGGATGAGAGCTGAGACTTCAAGGACAGATAAGATACAACACTTTGCTAGAGCTGGTCTCCCTAGTCCTTCATTCATTGGTCCATTTATCTGGGGCTATATGAGAAAGAAGCTTCAATAATCACATAGAGCTTAATACGAATAATGCTGAATTTATCTCTTCTGTGAATTTGCAAGATTAGACAAACTCTATGACTTGATCAACTAGAACTTTAAGGCCTTATTCTAAGCTCATCTTGGTATACTTAAATGCTCACAGAGACTACACTTCAGAATCCCTCAGTACTAATCACTTCATTAGATATTGAATAGCCAATGATACATTAATGAACTATAGAGGATTTTGACTTGAGTAATTATGATATTATTCGAGTGAGGTATTGTATTCTTACTAAATTAAAATTCTCTGAGTCACATCACTCGAGTGATGTTTGAGTAGAATCACTCAAGTGACCACTCGAGTGATAAAGGGCTATAACCTTAAAGCCTTGAATAGCATCATCATTTTCAAAACTTGATTTCTCTTTAAATCTTCAGATTTTTATACTCATTTTCTCTATGCAGTTTCCAATGGTTTTACAAATCCAAGAGAGTTATTAACTGTATTCCTCATAAAGATTTTCTTTTAAGCCATGCATTCATTATGGGGGAGCTTCATATTCATATGTGTTTTATATCTTGAAAGCTTATATCCTTTATTTAAAGAAAAGAATTATAACATATCCATCTACATTCACTCTCAATTGATTAGTTTTGACGATGAGTTACTTATATATCTTCTTTTTATAACCTTAATTTACATCTATTGAAACTTTTGATACTTGATTGCACTAACCATTCTCCTTGCAAGAATGATTTTAACTTATGGCAGGAGAATTTGATCTATGTAAGATCATTCCTCAACATACTACACGAAGAATCTATCAACTTTGAGGAATGATGCTTTAACGCTTAACAAGAGAAATATATTGGCTCTAACATTCAAAGCAACAAATACATATACCAATACAATTGAGCATTAAGCATGATGAATAGAAGCTCAACTCAACAGGAGAATCCTGGAAACAACATGAATATACATTAGAGTTCATAGCAGGAGTACAGTGAATACAACATCATGAACAAGCATTATCAAAGAATAAAGCAACAGACTTCATGGTGCACATCTTTATTTTTCCAATCTACATGAGTATCTCTAAACCCTCTCTTTATATTTTGAGAATACTTTTCATATATTTTCAATTTGTCTTGACTATAAAGGTTTTTCTTGAAAATCTCTCTAAATTGTTTCAAACTTGCTTCAAACTTGTCTTCAAATCAAGGGAGAGAAAACTATTTTCTTGACATATTTATTTTGATTGAGGAAGAGAAAGGCATTTCTAATTCATTTTTATATTTGCTTCTTTAAGAGCTTTTCCTATTTATTCTTCAAACTTTTTGTTGATGTCAAATAGGGGAAGAGAAAGGCAAGAAAAATATGTTGCATTCAAATTGTTGTCATATTCACACATATTTTTCTTTAAGGATTTGCCATCATAAAAAAGGGGGAGAATGTTAGATTTGATTATTTTTGATGATTCCAAATATAGATGTCAAGCATTAAGAGAAAAAAGTTTACATAATAAATTGATCATCTACATTGACTAACTACTATATTTAATGTTGTTTACCTTGTAGATTAGTCATAAATAGAGAATGATTATCATAAAGAAAATCAAGAAGTAAGGGATTGAAGAAAGAGAAAATTGCAAGAACTAAAGGAAATATCAAGAAGAAAGATTAGTCAAGCAAAGAAAGGAGATTGAAGAAATTCAAGAAGACATCTAGTTGAATTATGAAGAATGATTATCAATTCATGATATATCTAGTTGGGTTATGAAGAATGATCATCAAGAGGAAAAACAATAAGAAAGACATTGAAGAAAGAAAAACTTGCAAGAACAAATGAGAATATCAAGATTCAAGCTCTTAGAAGTGATAGCGGATGTTGGAATAGGTTAATACAAAGCTAAAATGACTTATACAGAAGTTATGCCACCTCCAGAGGTGATTACTCTAGTGATCCCTCAAGTAATATGCCATTGCCTGATTTTAGAGGTGATTACTCAAGGGCGGCTCCCTTGAGTAATAACCCAGAATTACTCTAGTGACCACTAGAGTAATGAGAATTTTGATGTGCTCTGTTTTTATGTAGTAGGATAGAGGTTCAGTATTTTGATGATGTCTCTCAAACTACACGTCGGATTGAACAAAAACTAGTGGCATATGAAACTAGACTCCCAACACAAACTATGTACACAAAAATTACATTAAAAAGAGTTCAAATAAGAGAGATATGATCTATTGAATTAGACATATAAATCACCATCATAGTCCAGGATAGCTTTGGAATTTTTGACATAACTCCTAAACTAAACATCGGATTGTGACGAAACTAGTGCCATATAAAAGTAGACTTAAAGAACTTTCCATGGATAGGTAGTTTGTCATATTTCAATTTATATACTAAGATTTATGCCTTTTGGAAATTGATGCTCATGATTTCAAACATTATATAGTGCAGAAGATACTCTTTAAATCATTACTTTCTGTATATAATGAGTTTGGAGGTTATTCTTATTACATTAGAATGTAGACAATGACAGCTTTCCGATGATATGTAATTTGTCATGTTTCAAGTCAAAATCAAGAGATCACTCAAGTAATCACTTGAGTAATGTCCCAATATTACTCGAGTGATCACTCGAGTAGTGAAGTTAGAAATGCTCTCAGCCCGATTTTGAAGGGGATTATTTGAGTGATTACTCAAGTAATGACCCAGGGTTACTCAAGTGACTACTCGAGTGACTACTCGAGTAATACAATAGACAACGTATCCGAAGCTTATGAAAATCAATGAAATGATTATGTAACTCATTCATCTTGCTTTTAATCACTCTAACACTTCATTGTATTAGTGTTTAATATATTCCTCTAAGAATGCAATGAAGAGATGATGTGAAGAGATAAAAGTTGACTTTACGGAAGTGGAGCGACCAACGTTCTAACGGCTAGTTTTTCAAACTCAAGCAAACAAACAAAAGAAGTAGCCGTACTCCAACGGATATGTTGAAATGCTCAAATGGTCACCAATCCTCATCAACTATAAATAGAAGATCATCCAAAATAGAAGAGAGACCTAGTGCATACATCATCTAAATGCCAATATCCTGACATCAATGCTCATCAAACATACTCTCTATTTCTCTAACTTCTATATCATTTACCTTTTAGAGAGAGATTATTTATATTGTACTTCAGTGTTCATTTTATTCACTTTTGAGAGAGAAGATTTGTTATATTTCTTTTTCATCAAGGTTGTATCCTTACGGTGTGTAAGGTGGAGTAACTTGATGAGAGATTTGTAAAAGGCTTCACAAGTGCCCGGCTAAACTTGTGGGATTGTAAAGGCTTTTCTTGTTCCCGGATTAAACAAGAAGATAGTGGATTTGAAATATCAGGAGGAGCCTGGGGACTGGGCATAGGTCATCGTAGATTGGACTGAACTAGGATAAATCACAGTTTGTATACTATCTTCCTTAAACTCTTATATTTCCAGCATATATTAACTGTTAATTTGTAATTCATTACTTTCATACTTATTGCTTTCATTAAGATACGAAAAGATTTCCAAAGTTTATAATTTATTATCAAACACCCAATTCATCCCTTTCTTGGGTGTCAGCTAGTTCTAACAGTATATGAATAGCGGTTATTGTAAACCGCTACAAATCTATTTGCAACATTTGTAATGGTTATTGTAAACTGCTACTAATGTCATTTTTAGAGGTTAAAATAACTAGAAACACACATTTTTAACTACTACTAAATCATAGTTTTTTTGTAGTGTCAGTTAGACAGACTAAGGGTCAAGTGTGTTGTGTTTCATATGATTAAATTGAAGAGGAATGGTTGGGTTTTTCGGGTTGTCGTGCTGAAGACTTTAAATAACATTTGTATTGATAAAACTGCTATTTATTCGATTATATATTACGATTTTTTGTTAATAACCATGAGGTATGTTACTTTTTTATAACATATACATTAATCACAATTTTATTTGATTATATATTATATATTGATTTTTTTAACTTGTTTAGGCAACTAGTACCTAGATAATTATATTTTTATATTTTATAAAAATAAAATAAGAAAAATATCACCCTTTGGTGACTAATCTCCTGATAGATGATTCGAGGTTTGTTGTAAATTTAGGAACTTTTGTTTCCTTCAATTTGACTTAATTAAAGGTTCTATACATTCATAGTAAACCTCATATCATCTTGCCAACCTGCTTATAGCATGGTCAATACGTTCTGTATGCTATATCATTGCCTCCACTTGAGGTAGAGGTAGAGGTTGGGGAGTAGGTACATGGGAGCAAGAGATAATAGAGGAGGAAAGGGGAAGAAGGAGGTGGAGGAGGAGGTTGACACCGTGGATTTTCTAGCAAGTCTTCAGCATGACATTTCAACTTGGCCATTGAAAGAACAGAGGAGGCTAAAATAAATAGTATGATAAACATAAGGGAATAAGGAGTTGATATAGATTGGAAGTGTGGGTTCGAACTATCATTGAACATGTTGGAAGTTGAAGATAAGTAGTTGCACACAGTGATGGGTAATGAAAGAGTTATTCGTTCTTGTGCCAATTATTGAAGAATGAAGAAGCATAGAGTATTCTTATCATAAGTGTAGGGAAAGGAAAAGGTTTTGACCATTTAGTTGATAGTCATTTAAGAGAAATTGTTATGTTTATGTTGTTGATATCAAGTTGAGAGACAAAATTATTTGTTTGTTCATCTAACTTTTCATGACCATTTTACCGTAAGAATCGTCATTCTTGTGAGGCAATATATGATGGTTACAAGTTACAACTGTTATGTATTTGCATAGTATTCTAATAATTGACAATTGTTACTTAATAACCATAATGTATATTTCCTTTTTTTCTCCTAAATTTTGGTGGTTGATTATGCAACCTATCAACCACCATTTTACAGAAAAAAAGAAAAAGAAAAAGTAAATAAACAAACAAAAATAAAAAGTTATGGAGATGTTGAATCAGAAGTTAACTTGCATTTGTGCATGATTTTTTTTGGTGAATCATAAGCTGGCTTTGAAAAGTTGAAATGGAAGTAGAGAAGTATAAGGGTTTTGTTTTTGAGCGTTTATATTTCATGGATTATTGAGCTGTTACGTCTTTTAGTATTAAAGATAATTATATTTTATAAGTTGTGACAGTTAATTCTTAATAATCGTTAGGAATTTGAAATAGTATTATAAGAAGTAACTGCTTTTATGTGTCAACTGTTATGTATTTGACAATTTTTTTAATTAATTGGTGTCTGTTGTTAATTGCACAATCAACCACAATATTATAAAAAATATATTAAAAATGAAAAATATAATGTACAAAACAAATAAAAAATAAAAATTTATGGAGATGAAGCAACTGATGCATCATCATATCCTTCATTCTCCAGTTAATCTATTAACCTTCTCATTCAGAGAGTGAACGAAAGAGGTATGTTTTTTAGATGAATGTGTGTGTCCCTGTAAATATTTTTTCAAGGAATTCATGATGATTGGATATCCAAAACTTCTAATCACAAGGTTTTGATATCCAATCATCATGAATTCCATTCACAACCAACAATAATGTCATGACTACAGAGGAGGAAGAGCTCTAATCCCAGGGGTTTAAATAGGTGAGTATTAATTAGAGATTTATGAAAAGGTAATTAAAATAAGAGTAGTTGGTAGTTAGGGAAAGAGTACATATTTGGTAGTTAGAGAAGGTGGCATTGGTGCTTTTAAGAGTTATTCTTTAAATGATGGGTTTTTTCTAAAAAAAAGGTCATTTTGTTGTTCATACTTTATGAATATTTAATATAACCATTTTTTTATGTTTTCATTGATGGAAGGTTGGAAGTGAGATCATTCGTAAGTGTTATGTGAAGGTTTCTTTTTCGAAAGAACAGTTTTTTGTCACTAAATAAATGACGGTTATTAACTACAGCCGTTTTCGCGAATTCTGTAATGCCCTAATCCTTTTTCCATAATTTTCAGAGTACATGAGCCTGGTTTAGTGGGCACACATGAATAACGTAAATATACTAATATATTAATACAAGGTACTTGATTACATTATAGGTTTTTCCCCTAGGGTTTGTACATAATACTTATAGACCTTGAAATAATAAAAGGTCTACAGATAACCAACATCTTCTCTTGATCTTGACTAGAACCTTCAATTACTGGTAAATACAATTTTGACCTCGAAGTCATTTTCTACTGCTGTAAACTTTATACAACTATGGAAAAGGGTGAGATTCGAGAGAATCTCAGTAGTAACAGACAATTGATCATAGAAAATGCAATAATAAATATGCCAAATACCACATACAGCAATATTATGATAACATATAATTCAGTTCAGTTGGAAATGTTCAGAGCCAACTATTGTTGCAACCCCTACTCATTACGTACCTTAGCTCGGCATGAGACCATCAACCAGGCATATCAGTGTACTCGTAGGCACTAGGTTCAGTGTACCTGTAGGCACTATGTATCATATATATTACAGAAAATAGAATACATAAAGTATATAAACATTGACATAATAAATGAAAGATATAGTTACTACATGAAATAGCCATTTCTCGCCTAATCATTTAACTGTCTTGATCTGACTCGGCCACAATTGTCCGGTCTTAAAATTCCAAGTTTACAAGAATAAGGTTAATACTCATTCATGTACTACTCTAACTCTTTTAAACTCATTTTGTTGGTTATCTTTGCTCAAAATTGAAAAATTACCAACATGCCCCTAGGACTCGGTCTAAACCCCTTTTTTACCTATGCAACTGTACTTTTCCAAAAATTACAACCTGATCTATTCCTACATAGTTTTGCTTGTAGAATCCATTTTTTACCTCAGATTTCTCAAAATCACTGCCAAATGACAGTTTTGCCCTTGACAGCCCCTACTTAGGGTTTTAAGGGTATTTTCGTGATTTCATTTTCTAGGACTTTTCACACTTCCTCCTAAACATAAACCTTACACAATTTTCCCTCCTGAACACAATGGAACCATCAAATTAATGAAATTCCAGCCTAGCTCCTTGAACTAGGTCTGGCCGAAACTTGCTCTAAAGAAAGGGAAAATGTGCTTTTCTTGATCTAACCCTTAAAACTCCTTTCTTTTCACTTCTAATCACATGATTAACCATTTAAACTCTTATTAGACATGATTTGAGGAAATTTGGACAGCATAACCCCTTAGAGTTTCAACATCCCAAATTTACAAAATAATCAACCAAACTACAAATCATGACAATATCATCAACAACAACAACAAAACACCACTCTTTCTCTCTCTAGGAGTCCTCCCTTTCTCTCTCTCCTCCTTGGAATCTTGTTTGCAAACCATGATATTCATGGAGAAGAAGAGATTAAAAGAGATTTTACACAAGTTAGAAGGCAAGAACACTTGAAATTACAATTACTTACCTTTGATTTTGTTTTCATGAGATCTCTTTGTGCCTATATTCCTTAAAGCTCTTTCTCCCTCTATTTCCTTAATGATGGATGAAAATGAGAGCTAATGAAAGGGATGAGAAGTCTTACAAAATATCTCTATTCACCCCCTTTAATTTAATATATTTTAAAGGAAATTCCCACATGCCAAAATCTTAAACTTCATCTCCTTCTAACTAAATCACAATTGCCTCCTTTTCCACTTTTTGATGTGATGAAAATGAGCCCTCCAAATAACCAAATGGGATTTTTCAATTACCTTCATCCATTCCCTTGTAATTAATTGTGTAGTAGCAATTTATTAAAATTTTTGCTTTTTGACTTTTCAACTTTAATTTACTTGGCTAGAAATACTTCTCCTTGATTAATTATGAACCAAATATTATTTTCACTTTCTCATCCTCTTCTTGGACAAAAATATGTACCTCTTTGGGAGGTTTAATGAGCTCTTGAAATATCAACTCCACCTCCTTAAATGAGCTCTTCCATGTGGCATCATTTGTGTCCAAGTGAATATTTTCCACTTGCTCTTCCATGTTGGATGAAAATATTTCCTTAATATTAGAAATTATGTGCTCTTTTATTCTCCAAATTTGGGCCTTCATAATGGGCTTTTTGAAAACAAACATTAGCTTTATGATCTGTTTTAGCCTACTTGCCATGTAACTTCCATTAAAACTATTTCTATCATTTTAATTGCATCCAAATTCACCATTTTATTCCATTGAATGCTATGAAGTACAAAGGAATTTTGGTGACTAAAATTTGGGATGTTACATTTCTCCCCCCGTTTAATAAATTTTGTCCTCAAAATTTGAATGTCTATAATTTAGGGATCACTTCGTATCACTCAATCCATTCCTTTTTCATGTGCAGGCTCACAAGCCATGTAACATAATGACCATATTAATTCTATCTCTTTCATTTGCAAGACAATTATCATATTCACATTAAAGATCTCAGATAGTATTCAGCATTCATCATTCATTTAGTACACAGTATATAGCATGCAATCAAATATAAAACCCACTGGTCCATTCCCACAGCGCTTGGTTCCATATGTAACCCCCTGCCATAATTATATCCGATCTATCAGACGGGGTTTTCACAAATACCCTTTGAAATCATTTATAGCCTGGTCTCACATTCACATTTTGAATACAATTGCCACACGAAATGTAATAATCGCGACAATCCCAGGTTCCATATATTAATCAATGCCTTATATGGTACATTCACCCATATACAATTTCCCAAATAGGGGATTACTCAAACTATCTCATATACATAATCAAATCCTCATCCACATATACATAACCAAATCCAAATACACATCCCAACAAGCAATGATAACCAACTACCGAATCTTCAACCTGAAGGAAGTCCTTTCCGTCCCTGATTGCTTACTCCATCCTTGATCCACTACCCTATCAGAAAGGTTAGTAGGGGAGGGTGAGATTCAAGAGAATCTCAGTAGAAAAATAATACCAATATACATGTACGATAAATGTTTAATGCATAACATACTTGCATCACATAACTTATGCTCACACAATGACAAATTTGTTAGCTCAATGCTTCAAACAACATACTAATAGTCATAGCATAAATTGAAACATAGCTTCAAACTACACATAATCATGCAAAGCAAAGACATGCACCAACACACTAACACAAATATCAAATACATGCAGGAGAGGTATGTTCCCTACCCTTATTCTTCCCATGTATGCTTCATCACTGGCTACTCGCGATCAGAGCAAATATCCAACCATATAACTAAAGCAAGGACATAGGGTTATTCTCTAATCCAAAACCTTACTTTCATAACACTTATAGTTGATTACCATTCCTGACCTTTAGGTGGCTAATCAAAGCCTAAACACATGCCTAAACGCTTGGGAAAACACTTAACCAAAGACCATCTTCAAAAGTCCAAAATGTCATTTTTGGGGGTTGGCCACAACCCAAAAATCCACTGGCAGAGGCCAAAAATAGGTCAGAAACATTTAGGCCACGGCCAAGAACCTCTGGTCGCAGCCAAGAAAATCCTGTTTCTTGGCTGAACTTCTGAAAATCATAACGAATTCCAGAAAAATTGAAATGAGGTGATTCCAAAGCCAAATGAAATCTATGTAAGTCCTATTTACTGAAAAAATATGGACCATTACCATAAATCACCACAAAATTCCAGAATTACACAAACTCCACCACTGCCCCAAAACAGAGTCCATTTTTGACATCAAACTTTGGACAGCCATATCTCCAAGCTCACAAAACGAAATGGCACAAATTATAAGTCCATTTTGAAGCTTGGGATGTGAAATTTAAGATTGGAATCTTTCATATTTTTCTAACATCATTTGCCCATTAAAAACGTCAACACAAAGAGACTGCCTAGAATAGACTTTCAATGGACAGTATTTCCAGTTTTGCAACCAATGTGTCCGATCTAATCCAAACCAATTCAAACGACTAAATACCACAACATGACACCATTTTCAACATAAAACACAACCAATTCATCCAATCCAAAATCACAAGAAAATCAGGCAAAATTTGAAATTCACAAAGCTCATCAACAAATCACAAAACTTAGATCAAAAGGCTTCAAATACTCACATCTTCCTCTTTCCTAAACCAATTCATTGATTCTTCATCTTTCCACTTTTCCTCAAGCTATTAAACACCACCAATCAAGAATCTAAAACCATAAAGATAAAGCTCTCATCACTATGAACAACATTATAGAATGGTGTTTAAGCAATAGAGGACATCTACCAAGCTAAAAACTCACCTAAAGCTTTCTCTTTCTTCCTCTTGAGCTAGACGTCCATGGAGATGAAGAAGAGAGATGAGAGATGATGATGAAGATGAGACAAGTCAGTTTTTTGGTGCCCAAAACCGACCTAAAGAGAGGGAGAGGAGAGAAGGAAGAATTTTGACCATTTGACCCAATCCATGACTCATATTGTGCCAAATGTCAAGATCTTGTTCATCTTTATAAGCTTACTTAGGCACATACACATTGGATTCCACCCTTTTAATCTCATAACAATCAATCTCAACCATTGATATTTGAGTTACTAATGAGATTCCCCTTCGGTAATCGATCAATTGGTTGGTAACTTTACCATTTTGCCCTTGATTATGGCAATTCCCTTAGAATCACTGCCAAACACATGTTCTCATTCATTTACACCATACATACGCCCTCCCCCTTATTTTCATTCAATTAAGATGTTAACCTATAATTGAACTCAAATACAGGGTTTGGGCACATCTCACAACACATACGAATCACATTCGAATCCCAAATCACATCATATTCTCTAAAAGGGTTTTTTATCACTAACCACATCCACTTTTGGAGTCATTAACCCTTAATCACAATTTGGGATCTTGCTAAACCGGGGCTTAGCAATCCACTTATTTCAAGCTTATTCTCTAGCCTTGGGTCTCAAAATTCAGGGTATTACACCATAGGCCTCACAGCTTCTTCGAAACTCCGCTTGGATCACACAATCACATCAAACACTGAACCTAATTCACCCAACGATTGTAATAGGCACTGGACCTCACTCACCTTAGTCACAATCATAACAAGCACTACTAACCACACAATTTACGTTACTGCGACCTCATAAGTTGCATCATTATAAACACCACAGCCACACAAATCACTACATTACAGACCATACAGTTTGCCTTATCACAAATTACACAGCGGACCATCCAATTCACCATATAGCAGACCACACAGTTCACAATATAACAGATTATATAACTCACCATACAACAGACCACATAAGTCATCATATAGTAGACCATATAGTTCACCACACAGCAAACCCCATAAGTCACCACACAACAGACCATATAAGTCACTATATAGGGTGTAATACTATTGGTTACACTACCTCAGCACACATGCTTCTTGACTACAAGCAACCAGTGCAGCGTAACCAGCTTGGCCATGTCAGGGTAAGAGGCACCAGATCATAGACTGATTAGCCACATCTTTAAAATGCTCTGATAGGCTGCCTCACTACTTAGGGCAAATCACTATATGCTATACAGGCTATGACATTGTAGGCCACACGGGTCTAATCATGATTTGGGATAATCATCACTGATGTGATTGTTAACCTCTCCAATAAACCTAAAAAATTTCACATGGATTCACCATACTTCTGCTGCTCACTCTGATGTTTCACACTATCAAATTCAATTCTATATAAATTTGCCAACCTAAGGATACATTGGTCCGCTAAGACTTAAGGCTTCTGGACAAACTGGTGCATTACAATATATCTAGCATGTAGAAGTTTACCGCCTAGGGTCTCTAACCTAACTTTTAGGTTCATCAAGAAATCTAAAACCTAACATCACACAGATTGGAAATCATTTTTCTCAAGTATACCCACTAGGTTCGCTAAGAATCAGGATCAATAGCGCCTATTCTAACCTCTACGGTATTTGGGTATTTTCCTCAAAACATTATTGAAGGTTCAACACTATTCACAAGGTTCAAACTTCCATATGGAGTATAACTATAGTGCAACAAATTCTCATTCCGACCTAAGCATTATTTCAGCTTAGATCAAATTCAAGCCTATTCTTAATGTCCAATATCTTCATATCGGATCCTTTAGGATCAATATACAGTATAATCACCATTCATCATATAGCACCGTATATCATGTCTACATTCCTTTAACATCACAGTGTTACTAAAGATCATCACTTAATATAGAGAAACCTCAAACATTAACTACACCTTACATTTCCCATCACCTTATCAAATGAAATTTTCTGCGCAGTAATTACTACAATAGAAATGGTTCGAATCAGGATTAATACTTACATCGTCATCATCTCCATGCTTCTAAATATAATTTAAATAATCTAATTAAGAAGATTATTAGTCATGGAGAAACCTTAAGATAATAACTATTCCTCAAGTCTCCATGACATTGCTAACTTAACTTTCTTGGGGGTCACACATCCTAAGATTTCCCTAGGTTGAGCACGCTTAATTTTTGTGTGCCCGTGCCAAAAATGCAGACACCAGATATATTTGCTCCTGACCACTGGTACCTTGAGACTACCCTTGTCTCAAATATTATGCTAGCTGCCTCCGACTGACTAGATACAGTGTATGGTATGAACACTAGCCTTTGTCATACCCATTCCTCAGGTTTTACATTATCTTTAGATCAACCTCAGTCTAGTATGGTACCACTTGGTGCCCTTCAGTATTCCACTGTTCCTTATGGCTAGTTCACAGATGAGGTGATTCACTTCCCTAGTGCCCAATTTTGGGCATATTTCCTTTCACCATATAATCAAGACCTTATCAATATACTATCATGTTGCCAGAACCTCTCGTTCTGCCAGAATAGCTTAACTCTTCTAGAACCGCTTGGGCTTGTATACCAAAAATATAACACCCTAATCTTATTTCCATATTTTCAAAGTACTTGAGCGTAGCTCAGTGGGCACACAGAAATAGCATAAATATATTAATATATTGATATAAGTTACTTGATTACATTGCAAGTTTTCCACACCAGGGTTTGTACATAATACTTACAGACCTTGAAATAATAAAAGATCTTTAGACAACAAACATCTTCTCTTAATCTTGACTAGAACCTTCAATTACCGATAAATACCATTTTGACATCGGAGTTGTTTTCTGCTACTGCAAACTTTATACATTTATGGGGTGAGATTTAAGAGAATTTCAGAAGTAACAGACGATCGATCATAGAAAATGTAATAATAAATATGTGAAATACCGCATACAGTAATATTATGATAACACATAATTTAGTTCATACGGCATAATGCATTTCAATAAAAAATGTTGAAAGGCAACCACTATTGTAACCCCTACTCATTCCGTACATCAGCTGGGCTCGAGACCACCAACTGGGCATATCAATGTACCCATAGGCACTAGGTTCAGTGTACCCATAGGCACTAGGTTCAGTGTGCCTGTAGGCATTGTGTATCAAACATATTATGGAAGATGGCATGTACAAAGCATACAAACATTGACATAATGTATGAAAGATAGAGTTACTACTGAAATAGCCCTTTCCTGCCTAATCATTTAACTATCTTGATCCGACTCGGCCACAACTATCCAGTCCTAAAATTCCAAGTTTATAAGAATTAGGTTAATACCCATTAATGTACTACTCTAAACTCTTTTAAACTCATTTTGTTGGTTATCTTTACTCAAAACTATAAAATTATCAAAATATCCCTACGGACCCAGTCTAAGCCCCTTTTTACTCGATCCAACTGTACTTTTCAAAATATTTTGACCTGGTCTATTCCTACATAATTTTGCTTGTAGAATCCATTTCTTACCTCAGTTTTCTCAAAATCACTGCGAAATAATAGTTTTGCCCTTAACAGCCTCTACTTAGGGTTTTAGTGGTATTTTCATGATTTCATTTTCTAAGGCTTTTCACACTGCATCTTGAACATGAACCCTACACAATTTTCACTCCTGAATACAATGGAACCATTCGATTAATGAAATTCTAGCCCTAACCCCTTGAACTAGGTCTAGCCAAAACTTGCACTAAAGAAAAGGGAAATATGTTTTTTATGATCTAACCTTTAAAACTCCTTCCTTTTTACTTCTAATCACATGATTAACCATTTAAACACTTATTAGACATTATTTGAGAAAATTTGGGTAGCATAACCCCTAGAGTTTTAACATCCCAAATTTACAAAATCATCAATCAAACCACAAATCATGACAATATCATCATCATCAACAACAAAGCACTAAATAAATTAAGATTTTTGAAGTTACCTCTTGATTCTCCTCTTTCTCTCTCTAGGCGTCCTTCCTCCCTCTCTCATCCCTTGGAATCTTGCTAACTAACCATGATATTCAAGGAGGTGAAGAGATTAAAAGAGATTTTACACAAGTTAGAAGGCTAGAACACTTGAAATCACAAGTACTTACCTTTGATTTTGTCTTCATGAGCTCTCTTTATGCCTATGTTCCTCAAAGCTCTTCCACTCTTTGTAACATCCTGAATTTCGGTCACTAAAATTTCTTATAGATAAGGGGAACAAATGGTGAATTAAAGAGCACATGGGATGTCAAAACTAAGCAATTGGTGATTACACACAACATTGATATGTGGGAACACAAGTTGTTCAAGTTCAGGTTTGCTACCAGTGAGTTCCCTTGTGTAGCAGTTTTGTTGTGTGACATTTTTAAATCAGAAAATGATGTCTAAAAATTGTGAAATTTTACAAGATGAAAGCTTTAATTTGATAGGTGATGGAGGTCATTTGAAGCTATACATAAAGAATTATGAATTTTTGAAGTTAGCCCAATGAAGCTGGCTAGCATTTATGGCAGCATCCAAAAACAATAATTCTGAGCAGTTTGAGCTTTCAGTTGGCTTAAAGCTATTTGTTTCTTGAAACTAGACTCAATAAGGGTTTCATAGCCTTTAGAATCACTTCAATTGAATTTCTATAAATAAAGATATGAATTTTCAAAGTTTGGTCAGAAAATATGCCAAAATTGTCAACTATTACAAAATAGAAAAAAAAGTGTAATGACAAATGTGTAAATTGTGGAATAAAGAAATAGGAAGGAAAAATTATTATTTGGCTCATAACCATTCCAAGTGTCATCAATCCAAGCCAAGGGAATAAACAAGAATTTATTCAAATTTGAGCATGTGGGAAATTTCAATAAAATATTACATGTGGTGTAATTCGTTGAGATAGTTAGGGAAAAGCCCAATTGGGATTATGAAAGACCCATATGGCGTGATTATGAGCTAAGGAGGAAGGATAAAATTTGGTTCAAAGTTAAGAAATTTATGACACCAATTTTATGAAGGGATAAGATTGAACAAAAAGGTTGTCATAAAACTTAATAAAATAATATAATTTAAATGAGAGAGAGATGGAGACATTTTAAAAAAAGTAGAGAGGGAGGAAGTGCCATAGAGAAAGCTTGAGAAACCTAGGGTTCAAGAGAGCTTGAGGAGAAAAAATTTCAAGCAAGCAAAATATCAAGAGAAACGAGAGAGAAGGTAACGCCTAGAGAGAGAGAGAAGAAGAGAAATCAAGAGGATATACCAATAGCCCGAGCTGGATACAGTATGGGACCGACAGTCAGTCAAAGGAGGGTGATCCAGGTAGTGAACTTACCTCTCCTACATGTACTTGATATTTATGCTTGTGTATTGATGCATGTGATCACTTTGCTTGATTATGTGAAATATATATATGAATGATTGCAACTCTGTTTCTATTTATACTATGACCATAAGTATATTGTCTGAATCATAGGGCACATAGATATGTTATTGTGTTAGCATGAGTTCTTGTGATGAAAGCGTGTCATGCATTAAGAACTTTATCTTGGTTGCATATTGGTACTATTTGCTACTGAGATCCTCTCGAATCTCACCCTCTCCCAACCAACCATTTAGACACGTGATCATAAGAGGTGTGCTGATAACAGAAAAGAGGACTGCATGCAGAGAAATGCTGTATTGAAATGAAGGCGGACGGATGTATGAGTTTTATTAAATGGGTTTAGACACCCTAGTAGCCCTGTATGGCTACATTTTTTTTAATTGTTATGTACAAACCCCTATGGGGAATTTCTGTAATCATGTACATATTATTAGTATATTTATACTATTCCTGTATGCCACCGAACTGCACAATTGCTATTCTGATTAATAACGGTAATAAGTGGTATTTAAGGCGGGGCCTTACACTCTCTATTTCCTTGATGATGGATGAAAATGAGAGCTAATGAAAGGGATGAGAAGTCTTAAAAAATATCTCCATTAACCCCTTTTAATTTAATATATTTTATTGGAATTTCCCACATGCCAAAATCTTAAACTTCATCTCCTTCTAACTAAATCACAATTGCCTCCTCTTCTTCTTTTGGATGTGACGAAAAATGAGCCCTCTAAATAATCAAATGAGGTTCTTCAATTACCTTCATCTATTCCCTTGTAATTAATTGTGTACTAGCAATTTATTACAATTTTTTGCTTTTTGACTTTAAAACTTTATTTTACTTGGCTAGAAATACTTCTCTTTGATTAATTATAAGCCAAGTATTATTTTTCTCTATCCCATCCTCTTCTTGGACGAAAACATGGGCCTCTTTGGGAGGTTTAATGAGCTCTTTAAATATCAACTCCACCTCCTTAAATAAAGTATTTAATTACCAATTTACACATTGACTTTTATGTCATCGTTTTCCAAAATGCTTCCATGTGGCATCATTTGTGTCCAAGTGAATATTTTCCACTTGCTTTTCCATGGTGGATGAAAATATCTCCTTAATTTGGAGAAATAATGTCCTCTTTTATTCTCTAAATTTGGGCCTTCATAATGGGCTTTTTGAAAACAAACATTAGCTTCATGATTTGTTGTAAACCAATTGCCATGTAACTTCCACTATAACTATTTTTATCATTTTAATTACATCCAAATTCACCATTTTATTCCATTGAATGCCATGAAATGCAAAGGAATTTTGGTGATTTAAATTTAGGATATTACAAATTCCACTACCCAATACATGACAGTGCGCATAATTAATTGTTACTTTTAGGCATTATATATCTATGTGTGACCTCTGCCTCGATATATATGACGTTTATTAAATATAATCATTATGTATTAAGTGCTATAAATGAGCAAATTTGTACTAGTGATTTGTCTATTTTCTTCTTCCTTCACTTGGATACTAACTTGTTCAATTCGACAAAGTAACGGTACCAGATTTCCTTGCTAAGAACTTTGATTAACAGGGAGAGCAAATTAGGTTTGGACCATCCAAGTGCTTAGTAGTGAGAGCTAATTAGGTTTGGAATATCTAGATCTAATCTTGGATGGTCCAGATTAAGTTTTATTATTTTATTTTGTGAGGAAGTATATTTTGCCCAATAGGTTGGCTTTAAAATAAAATATAATGAATAATTTCATTTTAATATGAATTTAGTTTTTGATTTGAGTGTGTTAATTTTTTTTTTGGTAAAATGATTATGTTAAGCTTTTATTGGGACTTTTTTCATTGCATTGCTTAATTGAAAAATGATTAAAAATTAAAGAAGGGTATTATCATCTTTGTAAATGTAATGGATTTCATCTCCACTTTTGTCTCATTTATCCAATCAAAGCATAATAGGAGATAATATTATCTCTCTACTTTCTCACCCCTCCATTCTCTTCCAAGTTTTCTCTTCATCCAAAGATAGTGTTAGTAAATATTAATTTAAAATATAAATGATTTTTGACAATGCCATGAATAACATTACCCTAAATAGTGATAGTTATATGTGTATCCATAAAAAATATAAATCATTATACACTACTACAAAAAGGTTAAAAAGTGGAGCCTATTTTGTGGTCCTTCTTTAAAGAAGTGCCACAGCTTCTTTTTTTTTTTTACTTTTTCTATTTTTTTTTTGAAATTTTGGCCAGTGGCATTTGGTTAGCCAAGGCCACAGCTGGTGATGCTTGCCTTGGCAAGTGCCACGATTGGCTGAAAGTGGTTAATAGAATCCACTTCTAGCCAATCAGATTTCTTCCCTCTTTACCTTTACTCTGTCTTTCAATTTTTCTCCCTCTTCAATTTTTCCCTTATTCCCCCTACAAAGGACTCTTTCTCTACACAACAAACAAACAAACAAACACACACACACACACGTCTTATTCTTCAAATTCTCTTGGTCCCTTTTTCCCTATTTGTTCCTTGTCGCCCCCACTCCTGTCCCTAATTGTTCCCTTTTTTTCCTACTCTTTATCTCTCTTCATCTTTTGAACCCCACTCTAGTTGGTCCCCACTCCACTCCACAACTCACATTTCCTCATCCTCCTCACTTAAGCTAGCGTCACCAATGTGGTCCCCCACTCCCTGCGCTGGTCTATTAATCTGTAAGTGTCTGTGTTTTTTTATTTTTTAATTTTTAATTTTTTCAAGTTCTTTTATATGATAGCTTGCTTTATTTTTTTTTGGCCAACAACTAGCTTGCATTTTTTATTAATATTTTAATTTACTTAGTTGCTAATGTACTATGCTCACATATCAAGTTCTTGTGCTATGATTTTTTATGTTAATAGCGCTATATATATAGCTTGCTTTTTTTAAGCTTTTATGTTTTTTTATTCCATAATTTATTGTTACACATGACTATTATGGCTTGGCATTGTGTGCTGGAGAATATAATGTACTCCATGATATACATGGTGATAAGGTATAGCTGTATATTTATAAGTTCACAAAGATTGATGGTTGAATTTTAAAAGTTTTATCGTGATTTGTTATTCTTAAATATGAAAATAAATTATAAAGTGTTGATCAGCATAATTTTTAGTAAAATAATAAAAATTAATTGAATTTGATATACTTTGAAAAATACTATTAAAATTGAATTTTAAATGTGAAAAAAAATAAATGTTATATCAATATATATAAAATATATTTTAGAAGGAAATGACACAAGTGAAAGGAAAATTATTTTAAACAAGTTTTAGTATTTCAATAATAATGATTTTAATTGTAAATCATCTAATTCTATTTTAAATAAATTTTATTATTGGTAGATATCTTCAATGAATGTGTATTTAAATTTTAATTTTTTTTGATGAAATTATATAAAACCCCTAAACTTTGGATCAGTTGTAAATAACCCCCTGACTATTTACTAAATTTACAAAAATTAAAGTAGTTTTTATTTGAAAAGAATTAACACTTGGAAAATACAAAATACAAGTAATTGTTTTAATAAAATATATTTATAATATATGAATATAAGGATGTCAAAATTATATCATTTTATAATTTAATTGGAAAATAAATATATGTGTATATGTGAGATTTCAAAACATATATATTCTTACTTGTCGGTATATAGAAAAAAACAAAACATATTACAATATTTAGTTTGCTTTCCTATGATTCATAGTGTCATGAAATAACACATATAACAAATTAATTTTTGTGTTCCATATTGCCAAAGCTTGCTTTCCTATGTGTTGGGAAATATGATTTCTTTCCTTATGAGCTGTGAAAAATTATTATGATGTTGTGAAATTAATTAATGGATTATTTGTCAATTAAAACACAGGGTTTAATTTAAGACTTAGAAAGCTTCAATTTTATTTTAAAATTACTGAGAGAATATTAAAGTAATTAGTAAAATAGTCATACAACTAACCACATACTTTTTTAAAAATAGATTGAAGGTATAGATAGATCGTAAATGGATGTCATCTAATTGGTGTTCATAAGAATATATAGATGGGGTGAAAAAGTTTATTACATTTGCAATTGAGCATACAAAAAGATCCTGACAAAATCTTGTGTTCTTACTTATCTTGTTGTTTTAGAAAGCGGATTAGTCCACTTGATTTGTTAGATCATTTAGTGTGTTATGAAATTGATCAAACATATACATGATGGACAAGGCATGGTGAGATGAATGATGCATGAAGTGATCGGGTGCATACCACGAGTGGTGCTTTAAATGAATTTGATGAAAGCATGTTTGATAAAGATGATGGTCTTGAAGAAATGTTAAACGTGGTTGAAGAGGTGCTTCATAACTACCCTAACGAAATTGAAAGGTGATGCAGAGAAACCATTACATTACAATAGTACTAAATACACAAGATTGCTAGTAGTATTGAAGTTGTATAACTTTAAAGCTCGCTACCAAGACATATGAGGCAAAGCGAATTCTTTGCTTTACAATTGGTATAGGATATGAGAAGATACATGCATGTGCTAACGATTGCATATTATTTCAGAATCAGTTTGCAACATTGGAGAATTGCCCTAAATACAACGCACCTTGATATAGGAAGAAGAAAGGAAAAAGTCCTTTGAAGGTCCTATGGTATTTTCCCATTATTCTGAGATTCAAGTGACTATACAGTAATGTAGAGATTGCTAAATAGTTGACATGGTATGCAGATGAAAGGATTAAAGATATAAAGCTTGGCACCCTGTAGATGCTCCTTAATGGAAAAAAAATTGATCATAAGTACCTTGACTTTGCAGATGAAGTAAGGAACCTTCGCCTTACACTGTCAACTGATAGAATTAATCCGCACGGTGTTCAGAGTAGTACACATAGCATGTGATCAGTGATACTGATGATTTATAACCTTCCTCCATACTTGATCATGAAATGTAAGTTTATGAAGTTGTGTGTGTTAATTTCTGGGCTAAGGCAACCTGGGAATGATATAGATGTATACTTGGCTCCTTTAATTGATGACTTAAACCTGCTTTGGGAAGAAGGTGGCAATGTGTATGATGGTTATAGGGATGAAAGTTTCACTTTAAAAACCATGTTGTTTGGCACAATTAATGATTTCCTTGTTTATGGTAATTTGTCAGGATATAGCATCAAAGGATATGATGCATGCCTTATATGTGAAGATGACACTCATTCAATGAGACTTCATCATTATAAGAAAAATGTTTACATGGAACATCGAAGATTATTACCATCACAACATCGTTAGAGGAAGTGCAAAAAGCCTTTCATGGTGACTCAAAAGAAGGTAACCCTCTGAAGATGTTGATCTGTGCCCAGGTGTATTCAAAGGTACAAGATTTGGATAAAAATTTTGGTAAGCCTTTTACAAAACAAATCAAGACAAGTGGTTGGAAGAAAAAGTCCATTTTCTTTGAACTTCCATATTGGAAGTCTTTATATGTAAGACATTTTCTTAATGTGATGCACACAGAAAAAAAATCTGTGATAGTCTAATTGGCTCGTTGCTCAATATCCAAGTAAAAAGTAAGGATAGTGTCAATTTGAGGTTGGATTTGGTGAACTTGGAAATTAAAGAAGAGTTGGCACCGATTGAGCAAGGGCATCGTACTTATCTACCGCCAACGGCATACACTCTGTTAAGGAAAGAGAAGAAATTGTTTTGTGAGTTTCTGTAAGGAATTAAAGTTCCCAAGGGCTACTCTTCAAATATAAAGAACCTTGTATCATTAAAAGAGTTGAAGTTAAAGAACCTCAAGTTTCATGATTGTCATGTGCTCATACAGAATTTCCTACTGATTGGTATACGATCCATTTTACCCAAAAATTTAAGAAACATCATCACTAAACTTTGCATGTTTTTCAAGTTGATCTGGTGTAAAGTGGTAGATTTAAATAACTTACAAGATTTGCAAAGGCTAATTGTTTGTACTTTGTGTGAACTTGAAATGTATTTTCCACCTTCTTTTTTTGACATTATGGTACATCTAACCATATACTTGGTCAAAGAAATTCAATTATGCAGTCCAGCATACTTGAGATGGATGTACCCGAATGAGCGATTCATGAAAATATTAAAAGGGTATGTGAAAAATAGATATTGCCCAGAGGATTGTATTGCTGAAAGGTACATGGTTGAAGAAGCGAGTAACTTCTGTGATGATTTTCTATCAAATGTTGACCCTGTAGGGATCCCCAAGTCCCGTCATGATGGATGAAGATTAGGGAAAGGAATAAGTGGGAGGGTGTAATAACGATATCAATGACTGAATGGGAGCAAGCCCACTTGTATGTACTATATAACATTGATGAGGTTAACTATATGTTGAAGAACACATAGATGCTCTTCAATTAGTACATGGTGATAGGAATGAAAATTTGTTAACAAAAGAACATAATAAACAATTTTCAGGCTGGTTGAAAAAATGCATTAATGACGAGATGGAGTAGAATCCTGATTCAGATTTTGAAAAATTGAAATGGCTATCAAATGGACCAAGCTTAAATGCGTTATCATACAATGGTTATGCAATCAATAGTTACACATTCTATATACAAGACCATGATACACAGAGCACAATGCAGAATAGTGGTGTAACACTTGTTACTGATTCTTGACATAGATCCACTGCTAAAGACAAACACCCTATCTATGCATCAATGTCATACTTCGGTATCATTGAACACATATAGGAGTTAGATTACTCTATGTTTAGGGTCCCTGTCTTCATATGTAATGTTGATATCGGTAGGCACAGCGGAGGAATTTTAAAAATTTTACCGATCCTAATCGAGGATCTATCAACGGCGTTTAAATCGGGTTAGAAAGAACTCATACCTTTTCCAACTTAGGGTTTTCACGATCTTTAGGAGCCAACACGTTAGGTCCGCTCCCTCTACCGGTATCCACACGAATGCTCTCCAACCAAGACTGCGTGCTAGCACCTCCAATGTTTTTAGGGTTTCCCTTGCGGCTCTAAATTCTCATGCGCGTATAAGTATATCTGCTCTATCAAGTTTATAACCTATGATGGCTATATTCAAATTTCAAAATTAATCATCATTAATTGTGAAATTAATCAACAATTAATTATCTTGATGAGCTGATTAAATAAATTTAGTTTAAATTAAATCTGTCCAATAGTTTAAATTTAACCTATTTATTTAATCCAAATAAAGAACCATTAGATTTAATTTATCTTCATAAATTAAATCTGAGATACTATATCTCTATTATGTTAGTTATTAAATTTAATATATCTTAATAAATTAAATTTAAAACTAACACAATATAATAATATCATATAATATATATAATATATAAGATATGTATTTCAAAAATATATATCTATATAATATTATTAACGAATTTTATATTATATATATATAAATATAATATTTGTCCACCCTAAGTTAAACATTATCTCGAGTTGGGCCATTCTTGTGTGTGACCCTGTAGGCCCATATGAAGTTGGCAGTTGGCCAACAACTACACTAACCCAAAAGTCGCAAGAGGCCTTTAGCAAGACATTACGACTAACCAAATCATATGAGGATCCTTATCACGATGCAACCTGTCATACAACCATGTCACGTCCCTTTTGTCACACGGTATATCGATCAAGGATAAGGCATGAATAATGTCATCCTCTTGTTCCTAACCATTACTTTCTCGATTCCTGAGTAGCTTGACAATAGAAATGGAAACTCCTTTCCATTGTAGTATGACCATACATTTCTCAGACTCACTCATCGAGGGGCCCAGTAATATCTCTCTACTAATGTGAGGGACAAATTCCGTCTTGATCATTCATTTTCCTCTGCATGAAAAACCACCAAGCCCTATCATAGCCTTTATCATCACTTGGTCAAAAGTGACTTTTGACTAGTTCAAAGCTTAGCAACTCTCATGTAGGAATCCATGATGACCTCAGGTTTAAGGGCATTGTGACATGGTTATACATGAGAACAATTTATGAATTGATCCATGTAGCTTTCTCATAGTGGGTCGGTCCAGCACCTTGTACTCTTAGAAGTGCCTAAGACTTTTATTCGTATCTCCATATCTTATCAAAGTCATACTAGTCTTGTTTCATCTCTGCTCCCCTATAGATGACCAACCAGGGGCATCTTAGGACAATCTTCAAGAATTATCCAAGGATAAAATTATCACAATTAACATCCAAATAATATGATAATAGAATGGAGAAATTTCATTAAAATAATAATGTTCAAAGTACAATGATTGGCGCTTAGGGCATAATTTCCAACATCCTCCCATTTGCCCTAGGTACAATCATTAATTTGCTTAAATCCCATTGCCCTAACATGAAGCTCATGCTTTGCCTGTGCAAGTGGCTTAGTAAGAGGATCAACAACATTATATTCTCCTGCTACTTTGCATATCTTTATATCACCTCTATAATTGATTTCTCTAATAAGATGAAATCGCCTGAGATATGCTTGGTCCTTTGATGTGACCTAGGCTCCTTGGCCTGTACAATAGCTCCGCTATTGTCACAGAACAAATCTATTGGATTTGAGATGGTAGACACCACCCCTAGTTCAGTAATGAACTTTTTTATCCAAACGGCTTCTTTAGCTACATCAGATGCTACTATATACTCAACTTACGTTGTAGAATCTGCTACAGTGCTCTGCTTGGAGCTCTTCCAGCTTACTGCTCCACCATTCAGGAGGAATACGTGTCCAGATTGCAATTTAAGGTTGTCTTTGTCAGTTTGGAAACTTGCATCTGTGTAACCAGTTAAACAGAGCTCATCATCCAATCCACCATAGACCAAAAATAGGTCCTTAGTCCTTCTTAAGTACTTTAGGATATTATTGACTGCAGTTCAATGACCCTCACCAGGATCTTATTGATATCTGCTAATCATACTTAAGGCAAATGAGACATCCGGTGGAGTACATAACATGGCATACATGATGGATCCAATGGCCGAGGTATATGTAACCTTACTCATGCGATCTCGCTGATTAGGTGTACTAGGACACAGATCCTTGCTAAGAAGGGTGCCATGAGACATGGGCATGTAACCCCTTTTTGAATCATGCATATTGAACCTATGCAGTATCTTGTCTATGTATATGCTCTGACTTAGGCCTATTAGTCTTTTAGATCTATCCCTATAGATCCTAATCCCTAGGATGTAGGTGGCTTCACCTAAGTCTTTTATTGAAAAGGACTTTCCTAACCAAGACTTGACACTTTCTAAGGTAGGAATGTCGTTCCCAATGAGTAGGATGTCATCTACTTTAAGCACTGGAAATACAACTATGCTCCCACTAACCTTCTTGTAAACACAAGGTTCATCGATGTTTTGAATGAATCCAAACTCTTTGACTACTCATCAAAATAATGATTCCAACTCCGAGATACTTGCTTTAATCCATAAATGGATCTTTGAAGCTTGCAAATTTTACCAAAGTCCTCTAGACACAAAACCTTTAGGTTGTGTCATATACACATCCTTAAACAGCTTTCCATTAAGGAAGGCTGTTTTGACGTCTATCTGCCATATTTCATAGTCATAATATGATGCAATGGCAAGAAGGATTCTGATTGATTTAGCCATTACAACTGGGGAAAAGGTTTCATTATAGTCTACATCATGAGTTTGAGTGAATCCTTTTGCAACCAGTCGTGCCTTAAAGACATTTACTTTGTCATCCATGTCAGTTTTCTCCTTGAAAACCCATTTATACTCGATAGATTTTACACCTTCAGGTGGATCGAGTAAGGTCAATACCTGATTTTCGTACATGGATTGCATTTCAAACTTCATGGCATTTAGCCATTTCTCAAAGTTTGGTCCCACTATGGCTTCTCGATAAGTGGTTAGCTCATTATTCTCAATGAGCAACACATCACGGCCTTCAGTAGTCAGAAATCCATATCTCTGAGGCTAATGACGTGTCCATATCTCTAATTTCCATCTGTGGTTCTGTATTATCTTTTGACTCTCGAATTTCTTTGAGATGTACCTTAGTCCTACTGGTTATTTTAGAGACAAACTCTCTTTCTAGAAACTTACCATTTCGATAACAAACACTTTGTTATCAGTGGGATTGTAGAAATAGTATCCTTTCATTTCTTTAGGATACCCGACGAAAAGGCACTTTGATGATCTGGGAGCTAATTTATCAGAGGCTTGTTGCTTAACATAGACCTCACATCCCCAGATCTTAAGAAAAGATAAACTTGGTTTCTTTCTACTCCATATCTCATATGGTGTCTTTTCAATTGCCTTAGATAGAACATGATTTAGTGTGAAAGTAGTTGTCTCTAGTGCATTTCCCCAAGAGGATGGTGGAAGATCTGTTTGACTCATCATAGATCGAACCATATCTAATAGTGTTTGATTCCTCCGTTCAGAAACGCCATTCCATTATGGTGTTCCTGGAGGAGTTAATTGTGAGATTATCCCATAACTCCTAAGATGGTCAATGAACTCTTGGCTCAAATATTCACCACCTCGATCAGATCGAAGTGCTTTAATTATTTTGCCAAGTTGGTTTTGTACTTCATTTTGGAATATTTTGAACATTTCAAAAGATTCAGATTTATGTTTCATTAGATAGATATAGCCATATCTACTAAAGTCATTTATAAATGTAATGAAGTAGACATAACCTCCTTTGGCAGCTGTATTTAATGGTCTACATACATCTGTATGTATGAGGCCCAATAATTCAGTGGCCCTCTCACTATGCCCAATAAAAGGTGCCTTTGTCATCTTTCCTAATAAGCAAGATTTGCATATATCATATGATTCAAAGTCAAATGAGTTAAGAAATCAATCGTGATAGAGTTTGGAAATGCGTTTCTCATTTATATGGCTTAGACGACAAAGCCATAGGTAGGTTGGATTCAAATCGTTTGATTTTAGCTTTTTAGTAGTTACGTTATAGATGTTTCCATTATTAGGATGTTCCAAATTTAATATATAATGACCAATATGCAAATCACCATAGCATAGAAAATGTCATTACAATAAATACAACATTTACCATTCCTAGTAATGGAAGCATAACCTTCCTTATCCAAATAAGAAAGAGAAACAATGTTACTACTCAAAGCAGGAACATAATAGTAATTGTTCAAAACTAACAAAAGCCTACTGGGCAGAACTAATTCATAAGTGCCTACGGTTAAAGCAGCAACTCTTGCTCTGTTTCCAACTCGTAGGTCCACCTCGCCCTTCTTCAGCTTTCTACTGTCCTTTAGACCATGCATATTCGTACAAATGTGAGAACCACATGCAGTATCTAATACCCATGTAGAGGAAGTAGAAAAATGAATGTCTATAACATAAATACCAGAAGTGATAGCCCGCATCCTTCTTGTTCTTTTTCAGATCTTCCAGGCAGAGTTTGCAATTCCTTTTCCAATAACCAAGTTCATTACAGAAGTAGCAAACTCTTTTCTTTGGAGGCTTTGCCTTCTTAGGTGCAGACTTGGTTTTGACCTTGTCTGACTCTTTGGTCTTACCACCTGAGCCAATACCCTTCCATTTGCCCTTCCCTTTCTTTTTCATACCCTTTCCTTTCTGAACCATCAAAACTGTACTAGGCTTTTTCTTAATACTTTGTTCAGCAGTTTTGAGCATCCCATACAGCTCAGAAATTGATTTCTCCATGTTGCTCATGTTGAAGTTCATGACAAACTGGTCATAACTCTCCGGGAGTGAGTTCAAGATCAAATCTGTAGCTAACTCCTGGCGCAAGGGAAATCCAAGTATCTCAAGGTGATCAATATAGCCTTTCATCTTGAACACATGAGTACTAACTGATACACCTTCAGCCATGTTGCAATAATGTAAGGCCTTTGTGGTCTCATACCTTTCTTGCCTTTCCTGTTGTTGGAACATTTCCTTGAGATAGACAATCATCTCATGAGCCTCCATAAGTTCTATATCTCTTTAGAGCTCTGGAACCATAGTGGCAAGCATCAGGCAACTTACATCCACAGAGTCATCCTTATGCTTGGTGTAAGCATCTCTCTGAGCTCTTGGAGCATTGGTTGCAGGCTCCTCAGGAATAGGTTGATCTAGGACATAAGCCTTTCTTTCTTGCTTGAGAACAATTCTCAAGTTCCTGAACCAGTCAAGAAAGTTTGTCCCATTGAGTTTGTCCTTCTCAAGGACTGATTGCAACGATAGCGTGGCAGTATTACTGGTCGACATGATTCTACAATTAAAATATGCAAAGTTAGTTAGTAATCTCCCACTAAATTAACAACCCTCAAAATAATAATTAGTGGGGTAAGATCCATATTTGGCTTAAACTTAAGTCCGCTTTGGCAAGACAATTAAATTCAAGTTATTTAGGTAAGTAACCTATTTACCAATTACAACACATGTAACTCTTAGATGTTTATGGGATTTGATTATCATATGATCCGGCATGTTTAATCCCATCTAACGCCTTGAGATTCAAAACCATTTTGTTAATCTCAATTAAGTCAAAACAATAATGAATATTATGAGCAGCAATATTACTCATGCTTGTCTCATCAAGATAACTCAAGTGCATCCACTTTGGTGGTTTCCGCAATTAAGCGATCTAGGTTTTGATAGGTATTCATTAATTGACGGCATTAAGACTTAAGATTTAATTAGAGGGCTCAATTAATTAGTCTTGTTTATATGATTGCAATTGTGGTCGTATCTCATACAAATAAATACATATAAACATAAAAGTATTCATGCAATGATATTATCAAAAACATAATTTAAACGTGACACAACATAGCTTACCTAACCTAAAATACTCCCAAGCCAATGAGAGGACTTCTCTAAATAAGAAAAGAAATACATTGAGAGAAACCTCTTTTAAATATTCGAGGGGGGTGAGATGAGAAGAGAATGTACATCGAGAGTATTTAAAGAAAGGCACGGCACGCAGGCCATATTTAAATATTACAACCCTTTGTAAAAGTCTAAAGCCATGTTGTTCACCATACCCAAACAAGTATAAATAATAAACCACAACAAGAATGAGATCAGATTATATTGCGCTACGCAAAGGTAGCCACGGTGGTCCCACTAGCAGATTAGCGTGAAGGGTCAAGGGGCAATGCCCCTGGAGCTTTTGAAAAAGGGCATATTCCTTTTAAAAGAAATATTTGAAATTTTGAAAATTTGAAAACTTCAGACCCAAAGTTTTCAAAAAAATTTGTTTAGTCCAATTCTTAAGGGATTTCGGCCCAATTACAAAAAACAACAATGGCCCAGAACGCTTCTGATCCAGATTGTCTTCCCCATAGTTCGAATCCCTATTACCCGAATAGATATCCAAACTTGGACCTGATTGGATTGCCGCCAACTATGATCTCAAGTATCCTACCCGATTTCATGTAAGCCTATTCAGAATAGAAATCGCGATGCTAGTGGCGGAATTGAAAATAGAACATGACGCATGTAATCGAAACAATTTCACCAAATCGCATAAACACACAACTCTTGTAACACCCTCACTATAATTACATCCGGATTATGAAATTTAGGTGAAATAGAGACCAATAAAATGAAATCAACAATTATTAATCCCTCATTACAAGATGGGGTATTTCCAAAAATCAGTTCAAAACATAATTACTCGTGGTCTAACATTCACGTGCGGATATAATAACTTGAGAAATCAAGTCACATAATAAATATCAGAGTGCAGAAACTAATATCACGACGAACCCCGGGTTACTTACATACATATAATGGGTTTAAATTTCCCAAAATGGGGATTACATATCCAAAATCATCATTTACAAGACATATACAAATGGTAATCCCAAATCCCAACTAGATAACCAACATCCAAAATACAAAATGTCCCTAAAGCCCTAACCACTCCTGGTTGGACGCTTCCCTTTCGAGCCACTTGCCCTATCTGAAAAAGTTAGTCATTTGGAAAGAGTGAGATTCTAAAGAATCCCAGTAGTAACAAATCACTCATACAATATATAAACACAAGGCATGTAATGTATCACGTTCACTAGCATCATCAGCAACACTATGATCTATGGCTCGCGCCACAGATGACAACGCTCATGGTTGTATCACAATGCACTATACCTGTTTCCGCGGTAATTGTAACCCCCTGCCGTAATTATATCCGAAATACAGGATTAAAGTGAAATAGAGACCATAACAAACAAAACTTATTTAAAATCTCATCTTCACGATAGGGTTTTCACAATCCACTTTCGAAATCTAATTAACCTGGTCTCAAATTCAATTTCGAATACAATTACATCATGCAGAATATCACATTTATACAAATATCAGAGTGTACAACAATATCATCCCGGCAACTCCCGAGTTCATATCTTTACTAAATATACACAGGGCACAATTGCCCTTTACAATTTCCATAAGGGGATTACACAAATTCTCTCAAATACATCTATAAATATCGTATCCAAACACATTCCAACCCGTACATATCTAAATCTGAATCCAAATATACGCAATACTTCCAACTATAATAACCAACTATCAGAATGACTACCCGAAGGAGTCCTCATCGCCCTTGGCTGCTTGCTCCATCCTCGATTCACTACCCTATCTGAAAGGTTAGTAGGGGAGGGTGAGATTCTAGAGAATCTCAGTAGGAAAACAATATCAATATGCATGTATGATAAATGTTTAATACATGACATGCTTGCATCACATAACTATCACAATGACAAATCTGTAAGCTCAATGCTTCCAACAATATACTAATGGCCATAGCATAAATTAAAACATAGCTTCAAATAACACATAACCATGCAAAGCAAAGACATGCACCAACACATTAATACATATATCAAATACAAGCAGGAGAGATGTGTTCCCTACACTCTTTCCACGTAAGCTCCAGCTCCGCTTACTTGCGATCCAAACGAATAATGAACCCTATAAACCAAATCAAGGATATAGGGTCAATCTCAATTCCAAATCCTTACTTTTATATCACTTAAAGTTGGTTACCATTCACACCCTTTAGGTGGCTAAAATAAGCTCAACGAAAGCTTAAAGGATTGGGACGTACTAGGTTGGAAATCACCTTTCAAAATATCAAAATGCTGAAAATGGGGGTTGGCTGCAGCCACGAATCCTCTGGCTGCAGCCAGAACACGTACAGAAGGTTTTTGGCTGCAGCCAAGAATTTCTGGCTGCGGCCAAAATGTGCACAGAAACTTTTACGCTGCAGCCAGAATTTTTTGCTGCAGCCAAGAATTTCTGGCTGCGGCCAAAACGTGCACAGAAACTTTTACGCTGCAGCCAAGGGAACTTAGGAAATTCATAACTAATTCCAAAAAAATCGAAACGAGTTGATCCCAAAGCCAAATGAAATATTTTTAAGTCCTATTCATAGGAAAAATATGGCGCATTACCAGAAATCACCACAAAAATCCAGATTTACACAAAATACAACATTGCTCCAAAACAGAATCCAGTTTCGTCCTCAAACTTTGGGCAAACATAAATCCCAGTTCACAAAACGAAATGGCACAAATTATATGTCCATTTTAAAGCTTAGGATGTGAACTTTTAGACTGGAAAGTTTCATAATTTTTAGAGACCATTTGGGCATTCAAAACGTCCACAACACCAGACTGCCCAGAACAAAACTTCAAAAGACAGAATTCCAAATTTGCACAATTGGCTTCCAATGGTCCAATTTTCATATCAAACATCATTCTCACACAAAATTTTACAAGGAATCCATTGGAAACACCAAAACAACCAAATTCACATTATATTGACATGTTTTACCAACATTCACAACATGTCATCACAAATCACAACACAAATACCACATTGCCAGTCTTTTCATTCCAAGTTCTCAAATCAATTCCAATGACCAAATACCACAACATGGCACCATTTTCAACATAAAACACAACCCAATTCATCCAATCCAAAATCACAAGAAAATCAGGGAAAAATTCAAAATTCACAAAGCTCAACCAAAACTCACAAAACTTAGATCAAAAGTCTTCAAACCTCTACCTATTTCCCAAACCAATTCCTTGATTATTCATCTTTCCACTTTTCCTCAAGCTATCAAACACCTCCTTTCACAAATCTAAAACCATAGAGATGAAGCTCTCATCACTATGAACAACATTATAGAAGGATGTTTGAGCTAAAGAGGACACCAAGATAACAAAATCACACCTTTTTCTTTTCTCTTTCCACCTTGCTCTTGGCGAAAATGGAGAACAAGAGAGAGATGAAGATGATGATCAGATTTTGGCCCCAAAAATACACACATGGACGACCAAATAAGGGAGAGAGAAGAGAAAAAGAATTTTGAACTTTTGACCAAGATCCAAGGGTCCAAATTGTGCCAAGTGTCATCCTCTTGCTCCATCAACCATGGGCTCACATAGGCACACCACATGGGATTCCACCCCTTGATCTATTGTACAAATCAATCTCAACCATTGATCTTGAAGTTACCAATGAGTTTCCTCTTCGGTAACTGACCAATTGGTCGATAACTTTACCGTTTTGCCCCTGATTATGGTAATTCTCATTGAATCACCACCAACACTTCACATCTTTTCATTTAGCCACAATATGCGCCTTCTCTCTATTCTAAGTCAATTTGGATGTTAATCCATAATTGAACTTAAATACAGGGTTTCGGCGTTGCTCACAATGCATACGAATCACATCGGGTGCCAAATCATACCATAATCTCCAAAAGGGTTTATTCATCACTAACCACATCCACTTTTGGAGTTATTATCTCTTAATCACAATTTGGGATCTTGCTAAACGGGGCTTAGCAATCCACTTATTTTAGGCTTATTCTCTAGCCTCGAATCTCAAAATTCAGGGTATTATAGTAATCACAATGATAGCTTTTGCTGCAAACACTATGCTAGCTCTAGCGGTAATCACAATGCTAGCTTTCACTGTAATCACAATGCACAAGGTATCTCAAAGCACAACGTATCACAAGGCACAAAGCTCCACAATGCACAAATCTCCATAAGGCACAAAGCAGCAGCAGAACATAATGCATGATAGGCAAACATACAATACATTTACGCATAGTCTAAGAGAGGAGTCACTACTTGTATCTTTCCTGACAATCTTTGGCACAGTGGGCTCACGTGTCTGACAAATGTCAAATCCTATAACCAAAGTAGGGACAACTGATCAATTTCTTTTCCAAGTTCTTAATTTCATAATACTCTAAGTTGGTTATCATTTAGGACTCTTTAGGCGACTATTAGAGGCCTAAACATATGCCTAAAGGGTTGAAAGAAGCTACCCTAAAGACCCCTTTTCGGAAGGTAAAACACATATTTTAGACTGGATCACTCGAGTGAAGATGACCTCACTCAAGTCATGAACGACTTGTGCTCGAGTGAGAACGATTCTCACTCACGAGTGTTTGACAGTGAGCTACTACAACGACCAGAAAGTGTTCACATCACTTGAGCATGAAACTTTGCACTCGGGTGATGACTCCAAATGTGCTCGAGTCTGTGAAAGTGCAACACAACGAGTGACAACCCAAATTACATTCAATTCAGTTCCCACATTCCAAACTACATCCATTACTCAAATATCTTTACAATGAACCAATCCCAACATTAATCACAAAGAAATCCATACTTTCAACATTTACACAAACTCAAGGCTAAATTTACAGATTTTCCCAAACTTATCCAAAAATCACAAACAATATATCAAAATGCACTAAATGCCTACCTCTTCACTTTGCCAAACCCAGAATCCTGATTCTGCCACTTTCAATTTTGGATCGACACTCAAATCACCACCTTTCAAGATTCTGAAATCACCGAGTTGAAGCTCTCAATGAGATGCACAACAATAGAGAAGAGGATTTTAGCATAAGAGGATCATTACTCACCAAGATTCAAGCTTTTCCTTTTCTTTTTCTTGCTTGTGACCAGCAAAAATGGAAGAAGAAGAGAGAGAAAATAAGAAATGAAGCAAATGATGAGGATGATGTGATTTTTCTCTTCCCTTGCCCATACCAACCGAATAGGAGAGAGAGAATGAGGGAAAAAGTGGACTTTTGTCCTCTTATGATTTCATCTACTAACTCACACAATGCCACTTGTCACCATCCCCACACTTCCACTAAGAGCTCACATAAACACAAAACATATGATTCCGACCCATAGCCAAAAGATCTCAACCCTTGATCTCTAAGCACCAATGAATATTCATAAGAAATTCATATCATATTTCACCAAAAGTGTTTAATTACATTAATTACAATAAATCTCAAAGTCATTAGCCCTAATCACAAATCGGGATATTACAATTCTCCCTCTGTCAAATAAATTTTACCCTCGAAATTTACTACACCACTTGAGCCATAAACTCGGATATTGCCTTCGCATATCTTCCTCTGCTTCCCAAGTTGCTTCCCGCTAGGTCATACCCTTCCAGATCACTTTCACATAGGGAATTCTCTGGTGTCTGAGCCGGTGTTCCTCTCGATCAATCATCCACTCTGACTCCACCGCATACGTGAAGTTATCTTGCAACTCCACATTATCATACTCAACAACATGAGATGGATCCAATTAATACTTCTTCAGTTGGGAAACATGGAACACATCATGAAGTATGCTCAAGTTCGGGGGTAGGGCTACTCGGTATGTAATAGGCCTAATCCTCTTAAGGATCTCAAAAGGACCTATATACCTTGGGCTCAACTTCTTTCTCTTGATAGCTCGCCCAATACCGATGACAGGAGATATTCTCAGAAACATATGGTCACCAACCTCAAACTCTAGAGGCCTTCTCCTCTTGTCAGTGTAACTTTTCTGCTGACTCTGAGCTGCAAGAAGCCTCTTACGAATGATTCAAATTTAGGTTGCAGTTTGATTGATAAGATCCGGCCCATACAACTTCCTCTCAGACAATTCATTCCAACACAATGGCGATTGGCATTTTCTTCCATATAACGCTTCATACAGCTCCATTTTAATGCTCACATAATAACTATTATTGTAGGCAAACTCAGCAAGTGGAAGAAAACAATCCCAACTCCCTTTAAAGTCGAGAACATATGCCCGCAACATATCCTCTAAGGTCTAAATAGTCCTCTCTGACTGTCCGTCTGTCTGAGGATGATAGGCCGTACTGAATCTCAATTGAGTACCCAATGCCTCATGCAATGCCCTCCAGAATCTCGAAGTAAATCAGGGATCATAATAAAAAATGATATTCTTCAGTATGCTATGGAGCTTCACAATCTCACGAATATAAATCTCTACTAGCTTATCCGGTAAGTAACTAGCCTTGATCGGTAAGAAGCCCGCCGACTTCATTAACTGGTCTACAATGACCCAAATCGCATCATAATCCCTAATCTTAGGCAATCCCACAACAAGATCCATGGTTACACTTTCCCATTTCCATTCTGGAATTTCAGGACTTTGCAACAAACCTGGCGGTCTTTGGTTCTCGTTCTTTACCTTCTGGTAGGTGAGACACCTCGCCACATACTTCGTCACATCACTCTTTAATCTCGGCCACTAATACACAGATTTCAAATTATGATACATTTTGGACATACCCGGATGAAGAGTGTACCGGCTCTTATGTGCCTCATCTAAGATTTTCTTCGTCAAATCTGCCTTAAGTGGAATACAAATTCTCTTCTGATAACGAATTAATCCACTAGGCGACACATCATAGCCCTGTGCTTCTCCCCGCTATATTATAGCTAGATCATGCTATATCCAGCTATCTTGCCTCTGAGCCTCTTCAATCTCAGCTCTCAAATCACTTTCCCCTTGGGAAATAGTATAGTTAGCACAGATGATCTTATTTGACAAATTCATATCTCGAAAATCAGCAATCAATTTCCCCTCTTGTATCATCATAGTTGCCACAAGCACAATCTTTCGACTAAGAGCATCAGCGACTATATTTGCCTTACCCGGATGATATTTTATTTCCAGGTTGTAGTCCTTAAGTAACTCCATCCAGCGCCGTTGTCTCATATTCAATTCTTTTTGATCATACAGATACTTGAGACTCTTGTGGTCGCAGTACAATTCGACAGTCACACCATACAGGTAATGACGCCAAATTTTCAAAGCAAACATAATGGCTGTAAGCTCCAGATTATGAGTGGGATAATTCAATTCATGAGGTCTGAGCTATCAGAGGCGTAGGCCACCACACGTCCCTGCTGCATAAGGACACACCCTAATCTCTGCCCACTGGCATTAGAATACACAACATATGTCAATCTGGGATCAGGCAAAATCAACACAGGTGCCATGGTCAACCTCTATTTCAGCTCCACAAAGTAATGTTCACAATGTTCATCCCACATAAATGGATGATATTTTCTCATGAGCTTGGTCATCGGCAAGGCAATACGGGAGAAATTCTGAATGAATCTCCGATAATATCCAGCAAGACCCAGAAAACTAAGTACCTCTGCAATAGTTTCTGGCCTTTTCCAATCCAGTATTGCTTCCACTTTACTAGGATCCATAGAGACCCCTTCTCGCGAGATAACATGACCTAAGAATCTCACTTCTGATAGCCAAAACTTGCACTTACTCAATTTGGCATAGAGCTGCTTCTCACGCAACGTATTCAACACAATTCTCAAATGATGCTCATGCTCTTCTCTACTCTTAGAGTATATCAAAATATCATCTATGAATACCATAACGAACTGATCTAGGAATTGTCAGAAAACACGGTTCATGTAATACATGAAGACCACAGGCGTATTGGTTAACCCAAATGGCATCACTGAGAATTCATAATGACCATACCTAGTCCAGAAAGCAGTTTTCAGAACATCTTCTGCTTTCACTCGCAGCTGATGATACCCCGACCTTAGATCAATCTTCAAAAACACACATGCACCAGATAATTGATCTAAAAGGTTATCAATTCTAGGGAGAGGGTACTTGTTCTTGATGGTAATCTTATTCAACTCTTTATAGTCGATGCACAAACGAAGACTCCCGTCTTTCTTTTTCACAAACAAAAATGGAGCACCCTAAGGCGACACACTGGGTCTAATAAACCCTTTCTCAATCAAATCTTCAATCTACTTCTTCAATTCTACCATCTCATTTGGGGCCATACGATATGGGGCTTTGGATATAGAACCCGCTCCAGGCACAATGTCAATCAGAAACTGAACTTCCCTCTTAGGAGGTAATCCACTTTACTCATCCGAAAAAACCTCAGGGAATTTATTCACTATGGGTATACTACTCAAAGACTCACTGGTTTCTCCTTGTACAGAAAAGAAAACCATATACCCTTGACAACGCTTTTGCAAATATTTCTCAGCTTTAGCTATTGAAAGGAAACTTAGTTCGACATTCTTGCCCTCAATGCTATGAGAAACAGGATATACTATCCTTTTATTCCCACGATCTAATAACACATTATTCGCTCTCAACCAATCAAAACCCACAATGACTTCCAACTGACAGAGCGGTAAACAAATCAAATCTACTACAGACCCATGACCCTCTACAGTTATAACACAACTCAAACAAGCTTCTGCAGTTACCGCTTTCACACCCATCGGTGTTGACACAATCAGATCGAATGGCAACTTATACACATTCATACCCAGGCACTTCACACAATCATATGCAATATTGGAGTGACTTGCACCTGAGTTAAACAAAGCTTGTAATACAAATCCATTGAGAAAAACTGTACCTTGTATCAGCTCTGGAGACTTTTGGGCTTCCTCGTGAGTCATAGCAAATACTCGGCTCTGAGTTTTTGGCCTCTGCTCCAGTCATGGCTGTCCACACTCAATAGATATATGCCCAACTTGCTTGTAATTAAAACAAATCACCCGACCATCACATGTCTTGTCATGATGTGGTTTGTTGCAATAAGGACAGGTCCATACCATAGGAGCTCTCTGTTTATCACGTCTCTCAGACTGATAGGGCTTCTTACTGCTACCCCTATATGAGAATAATCCTGAGCCCTTCCGCTTCTGAGAAGCACTGCCCTTACTGGGCTCACTATGACCACCAACAGTCTTAGCCGGATATAGCTCTCTCAGATTGCTCTCTGTGATCTAACATTTTTCAACAGCCTTGTTTAACTTGGAAAACTGATGGGTGGCTATTCTCTTTCTCATATCACGCTTCAAACCCCATATAAGCAAGTCTGAGCTCAACTCCTAATCATCCATCTTCTAAAGATAAGAGGAATATTGGGACAACTAGGTGAATCGGGACAAATACTCATCAAATGTCTCTATGTCCCCTTGCTTTATATTCAGAAACTCAATTTCCTTCTCAAGCCTCATCGACTTGGGAAAGTATTTCTTATTGAAGTGTTATTGAAACACCTCCCAGGTCAATGGTATATTCTTGCTCTTCAAAGACAAAGCAATGTTCCGCCACCAGTGATCTGCATCTCCCTCGAGCTTGTACACCACCAACTTGGCTTTTACTTCTGAGGGATACTCTAGGACTTCAAAGATTTTCTCAAGACAGTTTAACCAATCTTCAGCCGACTGAGGATCAAATCTCCCTTTGAATACTGGAGGTAGGTGCTTACAGAATCTAGAGACCCAAAACTGAAGATCTCTTTCCTCCCTAGCTGGCACACCATGGGATTCTTGGTTCGGAACATCATAAGGAGAAGATTCTAACGGTCTTGCCGACCCTTCAATAGTTTCTTCCCGGGTTTCCTCTCGAGTCTCTTCGTGAGTAGACTGACCTCGACCCTCATTATTCTTTGCTTTTTCAGCTCTGAGCTCCTCTCTAAGCTCAGCTATCATATCCCACTGATCTCTTATCAGACCCATTAACTCTTATATCAGGTCCGGTGGATTCTCATTTACAACCTCCACCTCAGAATTTTCTTGTTGTACTCTAGGGTGACCTTTCATCTTTTTCATTCTACAAAGAGCTCACCCCATTAATCTAACAATTATGATATTCACATAATTTCCACAAAGCACATATATCCACATAACCAGACAGATATATGTATACGACAGCTATTCATAATGATTTTCTATCACTAGGACCACACTATGAGAACTATCCTAGCAAACTCTACCCTTGCTAGGAACTACGGCTTTGATACAAAAAATGTAACACCCTCATGTAATTACATCCGGATTATGAAATTTAGGTGAAATAGAGACCAATAAAATGAAATCAACAATTACTAATCCCTCATCACAAGATGGGGTATTTCCAAAAATCAGTTCAAAACATAATTGCTCGTGGCCTAACATTCACGTGCGGATATAATTACTTGAGAAATCAGGTCACATAATAAATATCAGAGTGCGGAAACTAATATCCCGGCGAACCCTGGGTTACTATTGTTAGAGCAAGCGTTTCCCCCAAGAGGGGGTAAATTGTGTGATATTAAATATTTCTTTGTAAATATAAAAACTTGACGTTGAATATAATGCAGTAAAGAGTAAGGAGAAATATCACCAAAGTATACACCGGGAGTTATATTGGTTCAGCCACAACCACTTTAACCTACGTCCAGTCCTCAGAATATCTCTGAGAGTTTCACTATAACTTCTAAGATTCGGTAGGTTCTTGGCACCTCGATACAAGCAAGTTCCTTCGCCTGGACACTCACTCCCCCTTACAAGTTGTAATCCAATCCCAACTCAAGGTTCCACAACCTTAAGTTACCTCAATAACAAATATTTAGTTTGAATGAAGTATCTCTCTTACAGAGTAAATAAGAATCACTGAAGTACAGAATTACAAGTGTATAAAAATAGAGTATTGAACGTGAACTTGATAATGTGTTCGTATGTGTGTTCTTGTTGTTATCTCTGTTTGGATGTTCCCATATATATAGATGTGTTGATAATGATCGTTAGAACATTTTCTTCTAGCCCGTTAGAGTGTACGCAGCCACTGTTGACTTTTCCAATATTTGAAAAATATCCGTTTGCGTTAGGTGGCTGTAGGTAGCGTTTGAACGTAGCCTTTAACTTTCCTTATTTGGTAAGATTTCTTCATTGGTTATCTGCGAATATGCTAAGAATACTAATACAATGAAAGGTTAATCACATAGGAAACAAATCAATGAATGTTGGAATGATTTCTGAATTTCTGGACTTGGATACTCGAGTAGTCCCTTAAGTATTCATTAAGTTTACTCGAGTAATTACTCGAGTATCTTCGTGAAATCATTGATAGAGAGCAAGTCAATAAATGAACATCATAATACTCAGGTAGTGCATGGAGTAAACAAATTTACAAACCTTGGAAATACCTGTTTACTTGAGTACTTACTTGAGTACACTACAATTTTCTTCATAGGTTACTCGAGTGGCTACTCGAGTAGTCTATCAAATAAACTTCAGGTTATTCGATGCTTCACTCCAGTAAAGTTGGCAGGATTACAAAGCCGAGAGCACTTCAAGTTTGCTTACCTGGTTACTCGAGTACCGCCTCGAGTAAACATCTATTTTCTGCATAGCTTACTCGGGTACATACTTCAAGTGCATTGTATATAACTCTGCAGATTACTCGATTACTAACTCGAGTAATCTCGTTCAAGTCTTTGACAATATAATAACTTAATACCTGTATACTTGAGTGGTGCCTCAAGTGAAGTGTGAGAAAAACATTTCATATTAATCGAGTAATACCTTCAAGTTTTGTTTACCATAGTGATTTACTCGAGTAGCTCCTCGAGTAATATTGGCAGAATTGAAATGCCGAGAGCAACATATTTCTTGAAGCAGGGGACTCGAGTACTGACTGGAGTAACGTTGGCAGGCTGAGAGCAACTGGAAGTGATTTCCCTGATTACTCGAGTACCTACTCAAGTAACGTTGGCAGGCCGAAAGCAACTACAAGTGATTTACCTGGTTACTCGGGTAACGTTGGCAGGCCGAGAGCAACTGCAAGTCTTTTCCTTGGTTTCTCAAGTACTTACTCGAGTAACGTTGGCAGGTTACTTGAGGGTCAACTCTGGTTACTTCAAGTTTCTGTCTCATTACTCAAGTTCTTACTCGAGTAACCCTTTAGATATTTTGCCAGTCATGAAGTTTCTTAGATTTTTCTCTTAGCCTTTCTTCATTACTCCAGTGCTTACTTCAAGTGATGATTTGCTCTGTCATTACTTTGTTCAAGCTTATTTGTTCATCAAATCTTTTTCACATCCATTCTTTGTTATCATAAAAACATGTGAGATCTAACATTCTCCCTTTTTTTGATGATGACAAAACTTGGTGATTTTGAACAAAATTTTTGAAGTTGAGTTCTCAAATAAACACTTCTTAAAATCAATTATAATTTTGAAAACCTTTTTGAAATAACTTGTTAAGTGTCAATTCAAAGTGTCACCTTGCATACATAATAAACTCATTAGTCCCACAATGTATTATAACTTAAAAACTTAAATAGAGTTGAAATGAAATTAAAACTTAAAGAAACTTGCATTGAACTTAAAATTACATTACAAGTATGAAAATCTCCCTAAATCCCATGTACATCCATATTCCCAAAATGAAAGAAACTCAGTCAACCACAAAATTACTCAAACTCTTCTCCCCCTTTTTGTCTTCATCAATCAAGTGGAGGATCGAAAGGCTTGACTGCAGATATGGGCTTGACAGGAAGGACTAAGAAGCCATCTGAACTAGAATAATCAGAAGTGGAGTTGGAAGATTCTGGTTTAGGAAAATTGAGTGGAGGGATATCAATGTTATCTCTTAGAGGAACTGGAGGGGACTGATAGACAACAATAGTGGTGGTCTCAACATCTTCTGTGGCATCTACAGAATGATGACCAGAGGATGAGGGAGACATTTCCTCTGTATGAGAAGGGGAAGGAATAGGTGTAGGTGTGGGTTCAGGCTAAGCTATAGGTGGTGAATCCTCAATGGTAATATGGATAGTCTCATTGGTTTCAGGATCATCCACTGTTCATAGAATATCTTTAGGAAGAACAATAGGGAATTTTAGTACAGAGGGTCTTGGTTCAAGTGGGCTACAATCTGGAAGTTTGGGAAAGGATATCTCAGGGGTAGTTGGCTCAACCTCAGTATGATGATGCTCAGAGGGGATGTTCTCTAGAGGTGAGAATGCCTCAGGTGCAGATGATGGACCAGCAGAAGGTCCAGGACCCATAGATTCCAATCTTACTATAATCAATTTCAGAGTCTCACCCTGGGCACGCTGCTCAGCTAACAACTCCTCGTGCCTCTTGTCTTTCCTCTCAACCAACTCAGCCATTTTGTCATTCATGTGAGTTTTCAACTCAGCATTGGTGTTGGCGATATCTATGTGAAATCCCTTTAGTATATTCTCCATGAAGTGTTGAAGTGTGGCATTAAGGAAAGAGGGTGAAGAAGTAGTGGCAGCAGGAGTAGAGGACTGAGTATCATCCATTTTGCTTGTCTCAGTCTCAGTCTTCTTCTTCTTCTTGGGACTTGACTCCAGAGGACCCTTGAGAGGAATCTCAATATTGAGCTTCCCAATCTGGTTTCTTTCAATTGGAGTGATCCTCTCAATGTGCTCTTTATTCTCCAAATACCATATCTTGTTTTTCTTCAGGATAAGTGAAATATTCTGAGGATATGGCATAGGAGTAGTTGCTTTCCCCTCTATTCTGTACCTCTTCATCTTAGAGAAGATGTATTCTCCCAAGTCTTTTTGTTCCTTCAGGAGTAGAAAAGCAAACCACCTATAGTCCCGGTCAGAGAAATGGGTGTAGTTATTGGCTTTGTTCACAAGGGATCTAGAGTAAATATACCAAAGAACCCTGTGATGGTCACACATGTCACTCGGATTAAAGTTGAGAGGACCCACTAGCTCACCAGGTTTAAGGACAGTGAAGATTTGGTTAGGTTCGAGCTTGGAATAGATGTCATCAGAGGGGTTTTCTATTCCTAACCAAATGTTGATCCTAGAGGGTGAGATAAGGATTTTCTGGCCTCTAACAGTTGTGATCATTTCTTCCTCTGCAGAAGTCCTATTAGGTTCATCTAGGATTTCTAGGTTGCAGTAAAAATGAGTGACTATTTTAGTGCAAAAAGGTAGTTTAATTGATAGCCAAGGCATAAAAGGTTCAAGAAAGGGACTTAGGTCATACTTCAATACCTCCTGAAGTACTTTGAGATCCACACTGAGTTTTGCAGACTTTTCTTCTTGAAAACTATGTGAGGTACTTCTGAGAATCCTCCAATTTGTTGACATTGAACCCCTTTGGAGGTTTAGTGATTTCTTCTTCTGGCAATTTTGACTTCTTGGATGATTGGACCTTCTCCAATTGATCAAGAATCCCAGCCATAGCTTTAGCCATATTCACATCATACTTTGGCTTTTTGGAGGGTTTTGGAGTAAAAGAGGGAGTGGAAGAACCAAAAGGTAAAGGAGAAAGAGACTTGGTGCTTTTGCCTCTCCCAGTTGAGGTGCTTTTCTTTGATTGAGCCCTTGTAACCACTGGCTCTTTGATCACAACACCTTTCTCCTCTGGTTTCAGTTGGATTTTGGCTTTTGATTTAAGAGTGAGTTTTCGTCTCTTTCTGGGAGGAGAAGAAAGAGGGTCAGAGAGTTGTGGAGATCCAGAAGAGTTTGTAGGAGTAAGATTTTTGGTTCTAAGCATCTTGATTCAGAGAAAATTGAAATCTCAGAAAAAAAACAGAGTGAGAAGTCGCGAGATAGGGTAGAGAGATTCTGAGCAAAATAGGATGTTTTTGAAGCTAAAAATTGATGGGTTTTGACGGAAATCAAGCAAGGAAGAGATTGTGAAAACTTTTTATTAGAGGACTGGGTGATTCACTTGAGGAGATTTTATGGAAATGACCGAGTTTGCGACTGATAAAGACCTAGAACCTGACATTACTCGAGGCCTTACTCGAGTAATTATCAAGTTTACTCGAGTCCCTACTCGAGTGATCATATAGAAAATTCTAAAATAATTCATTTAAATTACGTACCTGGCATGAATAATATTGTAATTATCCATGTGTGTTCCCTCGATCATTTAATAGCCATTTTAGAATAGATTTGAGTTGATTCTCATCGAGTTTGTGATCTGGACCTGCAGTCACTCGAGGCCTTACTCGAGTAAACTTCAAGTTTACTCGAGGCTTTCCTCAGGTAATCTGTCTTTTCTCCTCTTGACTGTTCATTTTCCACAAATGAGCTGTTTGATTTAAATTCCTTGTGACTTGAGACTTCACTGCCAGTTTTTGAAGTCCATTACTCGAGTACTCACTCGAGTAATGTGCTCTTTTACTTCAAGTTGTCCCTTGGGTAATGCTGCACTGTCAGACATTACTTGAAGTTGGCACTCCAGTAATGGTGTCCTCTGATAACCTCTATTTTTATTTCTCAAAACAGAATTTCAATCTTCCTGCAAAACAATTTTCTACATACTCCGTTGCTTAAGTTAATAATCATCAAAACATTATCAAATAACATTATGAGAAACCGAAATAACTTACAATTCATTGGGATTTACCATTCCCAATTCTCTTCTAATGTATAGAAATTGATCTTTTGCAAGAGGTTTGGTGAAGATATCAGCTAGTTGAAGATGAGTAGGAATGAATATCACTTTCACATCTTTCTTTTGGACATGATCTCTGATGAAGTGATGTCTGACATCGATATGATTGGTTCTAGAATGTTTAACTAGATTCTTTGCCAAGCTTATCGTACTGGTGTTGTCACAATAGATTGGCATTTCTTTGAGATAAATACCAAGATGTTGTAGTTGTTATTTTAACCATATCACTTGTGCACAACAACTTGAGACTGCAACATATTCGGCTTCCGTTAACGAAAGAGACACTGTATTTTGTTTCTTACTGAACCATGATACAAGAGATCCTCCAAGAAATTGGCCTTATCCGCTGGTGCTCTTTCTGTCTGTCTTGTATCCTCCATGATCAGAATCTGAATATGCAACAAGATATTCACTTCTTCCTTTAGGATACCACAGATCCAATTCTGGTGTGTCAGCAAGGTATCTAAAGATTAGTTTGACAGTTTCAGCATGTGATTCCTTTGGTGCTGATTGATATCTTGCACATATGCCAACACTGAATTGGTTGTCCGGTCTGCTTGCCGTAAGATAGAGTAATGATCCAATCATTCCTCTGTATTTTGTGATGTTATAGTCTTTCCCTTTGACATCAGCATCAAGCAACATAGTTGAGCTCATAGGTGTGTCCGTTCCATTTGCTTCATCCATTCCATACTTCTTCAATAACTCTTTCAAGTACTTTGTTTGAGATATGAAGATTCCATTCTTTCTTTGTTTAATTTGCAAACCAAGAAAAAAATTCAATTCTCCCATTATTGACATCTCAAACTCTCCCTGCATTATCTCAGAAAATTCCTTACACAGAGATTCATTAGTAGCACCAAAACCAATGTCATCAACATATATTTGAATAATTAAAATATCATCACATTTTCGTTTTGTAAAAAGTGTTGTATCAAATTTTCCTTGTACAAAACCTTGATCAATAAGAAATTTACTGAGCCTTTCGTACCATGCTCTAGGAGCTTGTTTTAAACCATATAAAGCCTTTTTGAGTTTCAAAACATGGTCAGGTTTGGTTACATCTTCAAAACCTGGAGGTTGTTCTACGTAAACTTTTTCCATAATGTAACCATTTAGAAATGCACTCTTTACATCCATTTGATAGATTTTGAATCCTTTGATGCATGCAAAGGCTAAGAGTACACGTATAGCTTCCAATCTAGCCACTGGAGCATACTTTTCCTCATAATCAATTCCTTCTTCCTGATTATAGCCTTTGGCCACCAATCTTGCCTTGTTTCTGACAATAATTGTGGATTCATCGAGTTTGTTCTTGAATACCCATTTAGTGCCAATGATCAGATAATCCTTGGGTCGAGGTACCAAATCCCAAACTTGATTTCTTTCAAATTGATTTAGTTCTTCTTGCATTGCTATAACCCAATCATTGTTTGATAAAGCTTTATCAATGTTAGAGGGTTCAATCTCATAAATAAATGCAGAAAAACTTACTTCATTGAAAATTCTATTTTTAGTTTTGATCCCTTCATTCACATCTCCTATCACTTGATCTAAGGGATGACTTTTATTGTATTTCCAGGCTCTAGGTTGTCCTAGTGACTGCTCTTCTTCTTTGGTTTCATCAACTTCTGGAATAAAATATTTAGAAATAGATTGACCATTTTCTTGATTTAAAACAATTTCCTGCTCTTTATCAATGGTTTTGTCAAAGGATTCAAATTCATCAAATACAATATGAATTAATTCTTCAACAACACATGTTCTTTTATTGAAAACTCTATATGCTTTACTTCGGTTAGAATTTCCTAGGAAAATTCCTTCATCAGTTTTAGAATCAAATTTTCCTAAGTTATCTTTACCATTATTATGAATGAAACAATTACAACCGAAGATATGTAGATGAGCAATGTTTGGCTTCCTTCTTTTGTACAGCTCGTATAGTGACTTTCCAAGTTTTATTCTAATATAGGCTCTATTTGAAATATAGCATGCTGTACTCATATCATCAGCCCAGAAAACTTGAGACACGTTCTTTTCATTTAACATTGCTCTAGCCATTTCAGTGAGCACTCTATTCTTATGTTCCACGACTCCATTTTGTTGAGGTGTCATCGGAGCAGAGAAATTTGGATCAATGCCATTAGTATCACAATATTCTTGAAAGGATTGATTTTCAAATTCTCCACCATGATCAGTCCTAATACCACCTGCAATGGACAAACCTTTCTCATTTTACACTTTCTTGGCAAAAACAATAAATTTTTCAAAAGTTTCATCCTTTAACGATAGAAAAATAACCTATGTAAATCTGGAGAAGTCATCTACAATGACCAATGAATATAAGTTGCCACCAAGACTCTTTACTCTTGATGGGCCAACTAAATCCATATGCAATAATTGTAGTGGTCTATTTGTTGAAATCTCATTTTTCAATTTGAAAGATGATTTAGTTTGATTACCCTTTTGACATACGTCACAAATCAAATCATTTTTGAAATTTACTTTGGGTAATCCAAGAACTAAATATTTTTTTAGTAGTTTGCCTAGTTGATGCATATTGACATGAGCCAATGTCTTATGCCATAGCCAACTTTCATCGGCAATACTCAGAAAGCAGTTTTCAGATTCATTTCTACTAATATCTAGAGTATAACAATTACCTTCCCTTTTTGCTCTGAGCTTAGCCTTGATATTTTTCTTATCAAGTAGTAAGTCATTCTTGTTGATAATTAGACATTCCTTTGAGTCAAATATTACCCAGTTGTTTTTGTCTGCACTTTGACTCACACTCAGCAAGTTATGGCACAATCCTTCGACATAGTATACGTCTTTGACTTGTATGCCTTTGTCATTTTTGATTTCACCAATTCCTGCTATCCTTCCAGTTTGATTTCCTCTAAATTTTACCTTTCCACCTTCTTTAGGTTACAATTTGGCAAAACTTTCGAAATCACTGGTCATATGTCTAGAGCATCCACTGTCTATGTACCACTTGTTGTTTTTGGATGCTTTGAGACATATCTGCAATTAAATACGATTGAGTCTTAGGTACCCACTTCTTTTTGGGTCCTTTTGGGTTTGTACAGGAAATTTTCAAAACATATGATCTTTTAGGTACCCATTTGTAGGTTCCTATCGTTCCTTTCTTCTTATGAATGCATGAAGAGGTATAATGACCTTTTCTATTACAGTAATTACAAAATGCAAAAGGATTTGATGTATGCACAGTATGCTGGAAATAATTCAAATATGACTTATCTCCTGCTTTCTTTCTACCTTTCCTTCTATCTGATTTTGGATCATATCCAATACAAGATCGGTCATTTACAAATCGTTGAGCTTTTAAAATCACACTTAGCATCTCACTTCCTTTAGTAAATTTTTCAAGAGTTTTTGTGAGATCAGTGTTTTTCTTTTTTAAAGAAGAACAATTTTCACAATCCTTTTCTGAACTTTCTTTAAGTTCAATTTCAAGAGCTTTGTTTTTCTTTTTGAAAATAACTAATTCTTTAACTACTTTGATGAATTCAAAATGTAAGGCATTATATTCAGAAAGTAATTCATCATAGGTAGGATCAGAATCATTTACCTCTTCTTCTGTTTCTTCTTGAGCAACAAGACATATATTAGCTACTTCTTCTTCATCACTTTCTTCGTCAGAGGAACTATCACCCCATATAGCAGATATGAGGGCCTTCTTTTTGTTGAAGAATTTACCTTTTCTCTTTTTTTTGCTCTTTTGGTTCAGCTCTGGACATTCTGATTTGATATGTCCTGGTTTCCTACATTCGTAGCAGATGATATGATCTTTGCTGCTAGTTCCTCCTTTCTGAAAGTGTTTGAATCCTTGACCTTTCTTGTAAAACTTTCTGAATCGTTTTATGATTAGGCCCATTTCATTATCGTCAAACTCCTCATCCTTATCTTGATTTTCTTCTTTTGCTTTTAGTACTAGGCCTCTCTTCTTCTTATCACCGATGTCATCTAGTTCCTATTTGAACTTTAGTTTACTTTCATATTCAGAAAGACTTCCAAATAGAGAAGCAACTGATCTCATTGATTCTTCTTTTGCTTCTTCTATCAGAGTGACTGGCCTCCCACTCTTTAGAAAGAATATTCAAAATCTTTCGTACTTGGGTATGTTGATCATAGACTTTCCCAAGTGCTACAAGTTGATTAACAAGATGAGTATATCTAAGTTCAAATTCAGATATTGACTCACCTGATTTCATTCGAAGTAGATCAAATTCAGTGACCAACGTGTTGATCCGATTCTCCTTTATTCCCGAAGTTTCTTTATGAGTTATTTCCAGAGCTTCCCACATTTGCTTTGCTGTTAGAAGTGTGCAAATTCTGAAGTATTCACTTTGACTCAAAGCACTTTGTATCATCAAAATTGCCTTGCTGTTGAGAGTGATAAGTTTCTTGTCATTCTCATCATATTCCTCTGGCGTCTTGGGAATTTTCTGAGAATTAACAATCTTTGTAGGTTGATAGTTTCCACTCTCAATCACATCCCATAGCCCATATTCGGTAGCCATCACGAATACTCTGAACTTTGCCTTCCAGAAAGAAAAATGTTCGCCATTGAAAACTGGAGGTCTAGTGATAGATGCTCCGTCAGGAAGAATTCCTTCACCTATGCTTGCCATTGGATCCTTCTTAGGTTGTTATACCTTAACAAGAAGACCTTGCTCTGATACCAAATGTTAGAGCAAGCATTTCACCCAAGAGGGGGGTGAATTGGGTGATATTAAATATTTCTTTGCAAATATAAAAACTTGACGGTGAATATAATGCATTAAAGAGTAAGGAGAAATATCACCGAAGTGTACACTGGGAGTTATACTGGTTCGGCCACAACCACTTTGACCTACGTCCAGACCTCAGAATATCTCTGAGAGTTTCACTATAACTTCCAAGATTCAGTGGGTTCTTGGCACCTCGGTACAAGCAAGTTCCTTCGCCTGGACATTCGCTCCCCCTTACAAGTTGTAATCCAATCCTAACTTAAGCTTCCACAACCTTAAGTTACCTCAATGACAAATATTGAGTTTGAATGAAGTATCTCTCTTACAGAGTAAATAAGAATCACTGAAGTACAGAATTACAAGCGTATAAAAACAGAGTATTGAACATGAACTTGATAATGCGTTCGTGTGTGTGTTATTGTTGTTATCTCTATTTGGATGTTACCATATATATATATGTGTTGATAATGACCGTTGGAACATTTTCTTCTCGCCCGTTAAAATATGCGCAACCACTGTTGACTCTTCCAGTATTTGAAAAATTTCCATTTGCGATAGGTGGCGGTAGGAACGTTGCATTTGACTTTCCTTATTTAGTAAGATTTCTTCATTACCTATCTGCGAATATGCTAAGAATACTAATACAATGAAAGGTTAATCACATAGGAAACAAATCAATGAACGTTGGAATGATTTCTGAATTTTTGGACTTGGATACTCGAGTAGTCCCTTGAGTATTCATTAAGTTTACTCGAGTAATTACTCGAGTATCTTCATGAAATCATTGATAGAGATTAAGTCAATAAATGAACATCATAATACTCGGGTAGTGCATGGAGAAAACAAATTTACAAACCTTGGAAATACCTATTTACTTGAGTACTTACTCGAGTACACTACAATTTTCTTCATAGGTTACTCGAGTGGCTACTCGAGTAGTCTATCAAATAAACTTTAGGTTACTTGATGCTTCACTCCAGTAATATTAGCAGGATTACAAAGCCGAGAGTACTTCAAGTTTGCTTACCTGGTTACTCGAGTACCGCCTCGAGCAAACATCTATTTTCTGCATAGCTTACTCGGGTAGATACTTCAAGTGCATTGTATATAACTCTACAGATTACTCGATTACTGACTCGAGTAATCTCATTCAAGTCTTTGGCAATATAATAACTTAATACCTGCATACTTGAGTGGTGCCTTGAGTGAAGTGTGAGAAAAACATTTCATATTAATCGAGTAATACCTTCAAGTTTTATTTACCACAGTGATTTACTCGAGTAGCTCCTCGAGTAATATTGGCAGGATTGAAATGCTGAGAGCAGCATATTTCTTGAAGCAGGGGACTCAAGTACTGACTCGAGTAATGTTGGCAAGCCGAGAGCAACTAGAAGTGATTTCCCTGATTACTCGAGTACGTACTCGAGTAACGTTGGCAGGCCGAGAGCAACTGCAAGTGATTTACCTGGTTACTCGAGTACTTACTCGAGTAACGTTGGTAGGCTGAGAGCAACTGCAAGTCTTTTCCTTGGTTACTCGAGTACTTACTCGAGTAATGTTGGCAGGTTACTTGAGGGTTGACTCTGGTTACTTCAAGTTTCTGTCTCATTACTCGAGTTCTTACTCGAGTAACCCTTTAGATATTTTGCCAGTTATGAAGTTTCTCAGCTTTTTCTCTTGGTCTTTCTTCATTACTCCAGTGCTTACTTCAAGTGATGATTTGCTCTGTCATTACTTTATTCAAACTTATTTATTCATCAAATCTTTTTCACATCCATTCTTTGTTATCATCAAAACATGCGAGATCTAACAACTTACATACATATAATGGGTTTAAAGTTCCCAAAATGGGGATTACATATCCAAAATCATCATTTACAAGACATATACAAATGGAAATCCCAAATCCCAACTAGATAACCAACATCCAAAGTTCAAAATGTCCCTAAAGCCCTAACCACTCCTGGTTGGACGCTTCCCTTTCGAGCCACTTGCCTTGTCTGAAAACGTTAGTCATTTGGAAAGAATGAGATTCTAAAGAATCCTAGTAGTAATAAATCACTTATACAATATATAAACACAAGGCATGTAATGTATCACGTTCAATAGCATCATCAGCAACACTATGATCTATGGCTCACGCCACAGACGACAGCGCTCATGGCTGTATCACAATGCACTATGCTCGCTTCCGCGGTAATCACAATGATAGCTTTCACTCAAACACTATGCCCACTCTCACAGTAATCACTATGCCATTTTTTGCTGTAATCACAATGCACAAGGTATCTAAAAGCACAACGTATCACAAGGCACAAAGCTCCACAATGCACAAAGCTCCACAAGGCACAAAGCAGCAGCAGCACACAATGCATGATAGGCAAACATACAATACATTTACACATAGTATAAGAGAGGAGTCACTACTTGTATCTTTCCTGACAATCTTTGGCACAGTGGGCTCACATGTCTGATAGATGTCAAATCCTATAACCAAAGTAGGGACAACCGATCAATCTCTTTTCCAAGTTATTAATTTCATAAAACTATAAGTTGGTTATCATTTAGGACTCTTTAGGCGACTATTAGAGGCCTAAATATAATATCCTGAATTGTAATCAAGGATTAATAACTTTAAAGTGATGTAAGTAATGATAATTAAGCACTTTTGAAGTATATGTTGTGCAATGTGATATAAAGGTGCTTAGTGATGGTTTATTAAGCATTGTGACAATTAGGGGCAAAACAATAAATTTACCGACCGATTGGTCAGTTACTGAAGAGAAAACTCCTTAGTAATCAAGATCAATACTAGGATTGAAAGAATAAGAGGTGGAATTCTATGCATGCAAATTCATGTGAAATCATGGTAGGAAGAAAGAGATGGCGCCAAGTAGCAAAATATGAACCATAGATGGGGTCAAATTTTCAAACACTTATTCTCTCTCCCTCCTAAGTCAGCTATGTGCATGGGGGAGCATGAAAAATCTGCACTTCATCAATATCTCATTTTTCTCTCTCCATTCTCTCTATTCGGTGCAGCTAGGTAAGAAAGAGAAAGAAAAGGGCTTGAATTCTATGTAAGTATTTGGCTTCAAATGCTCATCTTATATTCATTATGGTTGTTCATGGTGTTGAGGGCTTTCTTGTTAGGGTTTCAGAATTTTCATTGGTGGTATTTGAGAGATTGTGAAGTTTGAGAAGTTAAGGAATCAAGGAAATCATATTTGGGAAGGGAAGAGGTAAACATTTAATGTGTTTTGGTACAATTGTTTTGACCATTGGTTTAGTTTTGTAATTCTGGATTTTTGCCCTGATTTCTTGTGATTTTTGAGGATATGAATTAAGTGATGTAATGTAGTGGAATAGATGCCAAATAGTATATGGATGTCAATGGTTTTGAGTTGAATTTGAAAAGATGAAGTTTGGCAAATTGTGGTTTTGGCGATCTTGTGGTTTAGAGTGGGAATTTGGTTGTTTTGAGTTTACCAATAGGTTCTTTGTGTTAAAATAAGAGAGAATGAGTCTTGGTACAAGTCTTAGAACCATTGGTAGAAAATTGGTCAATTCTAGAAAATCATATCAGTTGTTGTGATTTGGCATCTGATAGGCATCACTCAAGTGAGGGAGGATCTCACTCGAGCACGATATGAAATTCTGGGTAGTTTGGTTAAGTCTTTAGGTAGAAACCACGAGCACACTTCCTGACTTACGAGTAGGATATGATTCTGCTCGAGTGAGCATGGGCATCTCGAGTGAGGGAGTAAGTTTAAGACTTTGGAATTTATGGTTGCTCTCGGGTAGTTACTCGCTGAGCCTCACTTCTTGGTGCTCGGGTGCACATGAAGTTATTGCTCGAGTGCAGCTTCTGTGCTCGAGTGAGGTCTTGCCTGGAAGTGATCTTTGCTCCCAGGCAAACGATTTCTGTGTTTCACTCACTGGTGCTCGAGTACAATCAGGGGTGTTACTTGAGTGAGACTCCTTTCACTCGAGTGAGCCAGCCCAAATTCAGAAATTCTCCCTAGATAGAGGATCTTCGGGGTAGTTTCTCCTAATCCTTTAGGCATATGTTTAGACCTATAATAGTCACCTAAAGAGTTTAAATGATAATCAACTTAAAGTATTATAGAATTAAGAACTTGAAAATGAGGTTGACGGGTTGTTCCTAACCTGGTTTACAGGATTTGATATTTACCGTCCTCGAGAGCCCGCAGTGCCAAGAAACGTCAGGAAAGGATCAGGTAGTGACTCTCTCTCTCTTATACTATGTGTAATGCACTGTATGTGTGTTGTATCACTATTTTGTGATGATCTTTGATGTTGCTGTGGTTACAGCTGGTAATAGCTGTCGTTTACAACGCAAGCTATCGTTTACAGAGCAAGCTATCGTGGTGGTGATTATAGCGTAAGCTGTAGTTATTGTGAATACAGCGAGAGCTGTCATATAGTTTATACAGCTGTGAGTACTGTCGTTTGTGGTGAAAGCCATGTATCTTTGAGTTGCTGCTGCTATTGCTTTTTGTGATTTATGTACATGCTTTGTGTTTATGCATTATGTGAGTGATTTGTTACTACTGGGATTCTCTCGAATCTCATTCTTTCCAATGACTAATATTTCAGACAGGTCATGTGGCTCAAAAGAGAAGCGGCCAACCCGGAGTGGTTAGGACCCTTAGGGGTATATATTTGATTTGGAGATGTTGGTTATCCATTTTAAACTTGGGATTACTGTATATTTTGATATGCGAATTCTAGATTTGATTTTTAGTGGTGTAATTCCCTGGTGGAAACTTATAAACCCTCAGATTATATATGTATAGAATTGGGAGTTGCCGGGGATTTAGTTATACACTTTGATATGGATGATTGTATAATTATGTGTTTAAAGGCAGGGGTTACACTAAACATATGCCTAAAGGGTTGGTAGAAGCTACCCTGAAGACCCTTTTAGGAAGGCAAAACATAGATTTTAGATTAGATCACTCGAGTGAAGATGACCTCACTCGAGTAATGAATGACTCGTGCTTGAGTGAGAAAAATTCGCACTCACGAGTGTTTGACAGTGAGCCACTACAACGATCAGAAAGTGCTCACATCACTCGAGCATGAAACTTTACACTCGGGTGATGACTCCAAATATGCTCAAGTCCCCGAAAGTGCAACACAACGAGTGACAACCTGAGAGCACATGCAACCATCAGAGGGACAAGCTCACTCGAGCATACCCTCTAGTGCTCGAGTGAGACGGCCGTGCTTGCAAGTGTCAGAACACACTATTGAATAATGGCCAGCGAGTGACAACCCAAGATCAACCCTAACTCTAGATTCACACCATCACTAGAGCAAGCCCTTGCTCACTCGAGTGATCATCAACCTCACTCACGGATACAGAAGTGCACTTGAGCCTCATTCATAGAACCCAAGCAAAACTCAAAGTAGAAAAGGGAAAATACACACAGTACTCGAGCATTATCTTCCTCTGCTCGAGTGTTGTGGATCAGAGACAAGAAATGCAGAAAACAATAGAAAATACCAGATAGTCAAATTCATACCCAATGATTCCCAAACTCTACCAAAAGCTCATACACACTTAGCACTGACTAGGGAACACATTGGTAACCTCTCAGACACCCCCAAAACCTTTTTTACCACAATTATGCACTTAGGTCTCTATGACACAACCAATGTCCAAATTTCATTCAATTCATTTCCTACATTCCAAACTACATCTATTACTCAAATATCTTCACAATGAACCAATCCTAACATTAATCATAATGAAATCCATACTTTCAACATTTACACAAACTCAAGGCTAAATTTCTAGATTTTCCCAAACTTATCCAAAAATAACAAACAAAATATCAAAATGCACTAAATGCCTACCTCTTCACTTTGCCAAACCCAGAATCTTGATTCTCCCACTTTCAATTTCGAATCGACACTCAAATCACCACTTTTCAAGTTGAAGCTCTCAATGAGATGAACAACATTAGCGAAGAGGATTTGAGCATAGGAGGATCATTACTCACCAAGATTCAAGCTTTTCCTTTTCTCTTTCTTACTTGTGACCAGCGAAAATGGAAGAAGAAGAGAGAGAACATGAGAAATGAAGCAAATGATGAGGATGATGTGATTTTTCTCTTCCCTTGCCCATACTAACCGTATAGGAGAGAGAGAATGAGGGAAAAAGTGGACTTTTGTCCTTTTGTGATTTCATCCAATAACTTACACAATGTCACTTGTCACCATCCCCACACTTCCACTAAGAGCTCACATAAACAAAAAACATAGGATTTCGACCCATAGCCAAAAGATCTCAACCCTTGATCTCTAAGCACCAATGAATATTCGTAACAAATTCATATCATATTTCACCAAAAGTGTTTAATTACATTAATTACAATGAATCTCAAAGTCATTAGTCCTAATCACAAATCGGGATATTACAGCTCTATCAAAAAATGCACAATAACGTTGAACATATTATGTTTCTTATTAACATATTTGGATGTTTTCTTATAACCACTGAAGAAATAAGGCTTTGTCGGCTTTTTGCCTTGGTAACCTCTTCAAAAATAACCAAGGATCGCAATATAGGGTATAATCCCAGATCGTCTCTCGAAGAGCCTTTTATTAATTACCTAGAAACTAAGTGCAATAATTGACATGAAATGAGTTAAAAATGATCTTTGAGCTTTTTATCTAATAACTAAATTGCAATTAAACTAAAATGCTTTTAAAACTAATATTTTTGGATTTTTGTAATTGAAGAAGGAATGAAAACTGGTTAGAAATGCAAGTGATGAAGATGCTCTTGGAAATGATTTTCAATGGCTATCCTTGCTCAATTAAAATATTTGGGGAGTTAATTCACTAAGCTTCTAATATATCAAACCTCAATTACCATTGAGTCTAGCATCACAAGAGAGGAACCCCTACCCTTGAAATGCTATTAAGCCCTCTTAGTGTAATGAGTTTCTCTAAGTTTTCTAATATACCAAACCCCAATTACCATTGAGTCTAATGCTTAAACTCATGAACCCATTTATTTAAGCATTATTAAAACCCCTTAGAGAGTGATTATGGAATAAGCAATGCATTTAGGTTCAACTACAATTCCAATTCAATCAAACTATCCAACAATACCATGTTAAATAGATAGAAATAATAGAATCATAGATAAACATATATATAACCATATATATTGATGAGCACAAATCCTCATTACAAATTCCAAATCACAACAACCCAATCCATAAAATAAGACATAATTAAAATTATAGTCTCAATATATAAATGAATTCTTAAACCTAAGAAATCACAAATACAATGAGCTATAGATAAAATAAACTTCCCCTTTGAAGCATATGTGAGCTCAAGTCATCTCCAATTCATCTCCAAGAGCATAAAATTGTCTAGCTTATCATGTGAATAGCTTCAAGAAAAATACTCAAACTCTGATTCAAACACCCAGCCATAAAATCAAAGATTAAAATAACCAATTAACACTAAATCAATTTAATGCAAGGGCTAGATTTGAATCAAAGCAAAGGAAAATAAGCCATGGGTTGGACAGTTGAGGAACAGAGGACACCGACGGTTGTGGTTAAGCTCAATGGAGGTGGTGGTTCCAATCTGGTTTTCTCCTTCTCCAACTCGAAGATCAGTTAGAAATCAAGCTCCTCTGAAACTCAGAATCCAATCATGAACTCTGACGGTGGTTTGGTGCCCAACTTTCCTTCAGCCGTGTATGGTGATGTGGTGGATGGTGGAGGAACAGCGCTTGCCAGTGAACGTGGTGGAGAAGGTGGTCGCCGGCGAGGAAGCAAGAAGATGACGATGAAGCTACCGCGATGATGGTGATACTCGATGATCTGCGATAATGATCTCCACGGCGCTGTTCTCCCTGTTAATACCCTCAGCTCATCTCCGTATCGGGTCCTCCCATGTCCATTTCCCATGTCCACCGGGTTGGTCCATGGGAATCGGATCCCTTGGTCAAAATGACGTGTTTTGACCTAGGGACCAAAATGAAAACTGTAAAACCTTTTCTTGAGGGACTAAGCTGCACATTTTTGAAACTTTGGTGGGTAGAAGCAAAATTTCTGAACTTTTGGGTACTGATCTGTAATTCTCAATGTCCCTTTTATTCGTTATTTGTAATTTTCCCAAAATCTATGGCCCCTTTCTGTGATTTTCTCCCATCTTCAAAACATTAATTTGACCTCAAAATCTCCAATTTTCTTTCAAACCACCTACAATACAATATTAAACATCATGTAGCATCAAAAGTTCAAGGAAAACATTTGTATAAATAATCAATAGATTTATGACTATTTTGCCCTTAATTAAAATTAATTCAATACAAATGTTCCTAACTAAAATTAATGCTTAATCTTGCAATAATGTCCCAGAAAATACATTAAAATCTCAAATTAATCATGGAAAATTATGTAAAAATATGGTTCAATCAATTCCCCCACACTTAGACCTTTGTACTCCCGAACAAAGGCAATTAAACACAATTTCCTAAATTCAAATCATCAATGCAATTGAAAGAAGAGCAATTTCATAATTAGAAAGCAATGGATCAATTAATCAAATTTTTCAAGTCAACACTAATCATAGTCAAGAGATGCAAAGAAATTAGCTAACCACACAATCCAAAATATTAGAATAGAGCACAAGAGCACTCTCAAGGTATTAGTGTTTAACTCATCTCACCTTCTTGGGGTAATTTCACTCTAGCTCACTTAATTAACACCTTACCATAGGCTTGTAACAACTCTAATATCTCCACAACTAATAACAATAAATGTAAGAATCAAGAGGACTTAAAAGGCTTGTAATGATGGATGAAGGCTAGATGGAATGGGTTAATCAAAGAAAAGAAAAAGTTGATATGCAAGTCTAAGTTAATTAATAAATTCATAGCATCTAAATAACTTGAAAACTCTTGCCAATTCTTTTCTAAATTCATGAACAAATGCCTTATTGGTATTTCTTTTGCTTTTCTCTCTTTGTTTTTTTTTTCTAATTCAATCAATTTTTTTTTCTTTTTCTTCTCTTTTTTTTTCAATCCAATTCTCTTTCTTTTTTTTTCTTTTGCAATACTTTTTTTTTCAATTCAATTCAAGTGAGAATAGTACCTCATTAAATAACTTGATTGGGATTATAGTTCAAGACAGAGTCCCTATTACAATTCAAGACTGGAGACGGGTGAAGCAACATTATGAGGATAAAGTCTGGGATGCAGTACAGGTAACACATTAATTACTTTATTGTTTGGTTTGTTTTGTTTCACTTAATTTCAATGTAACAAATTATGTTTTTTTATTTTTACAAAGCATTTTTATTATTGATGATCATTAGAAGAACTTCGTGCTAAGAAAAGCAGGTAAACTTATGAGAAAGTTTCGCTCTAATGTTGTAAAATTCTTCTTGAGGGATGATAATGAGATTATCATTACTACACCGCTGACATTGTATGAAGGAATTTTCACTCAAGAAATGTGGGATGAGTTTGTCAGAACATATACAACTCAAGAATTCCTGGTGATATAATATGTTTGACTTTCCCTATTACTTGTAATGTATGTATTTGTAATTAACATTTATATATTGATATGAATCATTTTGATCTAAACAGGAGTTGAACTAGAAAAATCATGCTAATGCGACCAACATGCCATACCAGTACAAATAAGGACATGTTTCATACACACAGTTAGAAAAAAAATTGTAAGAACTAATGATTATTTCATATATTGATAAATTATATGAATATCATTTAACTTCAACTAACTTTGATATGCAGATAAAAGAATCAAGTTCAGATATTACACAAGTGCCACGACATGATCTATGGGTAGCCGGTTGCACAAATATTGTGTAACTATTGGATTATGCGTATAATAAATAATCAATTTCACTTAAATGAATTTGATTTATAATAACTAATATTGTTGTCATTCTTTTGGTGATAGTGACTAATGACACAGGAGGATCCTACGTTAGTGAGCTATGTTGGTCAAGATGATTTACTGAGCAGAGCGCTAGGAATGCCCCAGTATGATGGTCATGTTTGAGGTACTGGTTTCGCAGTCACCCAATCAGCATACTTCGGACGTCAGAAGCACCCCAATAAAAGTGATGTTTCCCAGCTGTGTGTGGAGATGACTAGTTTCAAGCATTAAATGCAAGAACTTCATGAACAAATGCGCTATAAGGAACAACAAGAAGAACAATTCTTAGAATAAATGGGTTTGATGCAAGAAAAAATGTGCTATTAAGAACATAAATAGAACAGTTGGCGCAGAGTAGGCCAACACAAAATGTTCCCCTCTATGATAGCCCAAGTGTCAGAGATAGTTTTCACTTCCATGCCTAAAGTCCCTTTTCCTTTGGTAATTAATTTCTTCTCTACTTAACTTTATATTACATTATAATTTAGCGAACTTTAATATATTAACTCTATTTTCCATAGGACAAATTATCAACGCAAGTTATATGTCAATCAAGCTTCCAAGCATTCAGTTGCAGTGGGTGCTATCTACAACCCTGATAAGGACACACTACACAATTCACTGTTGCCCAACAATATACTCTAAGTAAGGGTTGGCGTCTACATGAATGAAGATGCGCTCTTACCGATCCCATCTCAGGATGAGCAAATAATGGTAAAAGATGTTATAGGTGGCTATGTTGCTTGGCCAATATGTCTTATTTAGCCATATGAAAAATGTCGTTCATTTACAATTCCCTGCACTTTTCCTTCGTACTTCCATCTAAAATTGTGATTTAATTTTTTGATTGATTTTCGCAGGGTGGACAATCTAGAGGAAAAAAATCCAACTTTATGGTAAGATTTCAAAGTGTTTGACAACACAACCCAAGTCGAAAGCATTAGCTAGCCAATAGAGAAAAAGAAGACTAACCTCATATCACAATCAATTAGCATTGATTACACCAAAATTGATCTGTGAAGGAGGACTGGAAATACATTTTGATAGACATATCTACAGTGTTAGCGGTCTAGTTAATCATGTTAATGGTGATGTCTTGCACAACATATGTAATAGTGAATGGGTTAGTACTTCAACTATCAACATCTGGATTAGGTACTTTACCATCATCGTTTATCACTATTATTATTATTTCTTGTTCCAATTTTTTATTTTTCATGACACTGTTTATTTTATACCAGGCATTTGTAACATGAAATCTTAATGGATATAGACAGGGTCCAATTCGTATTTGTCAACCGTTATCTCGTTGGCCAGCATGGGAGCAAAGTAGATATACATGCACAATCTAATGATCTGAAAGATTACTTTAGAAAGAAAGCGACACCAACTACACTATTTTTAGTGCCATGTAATACGGGGTAAGTTATTAGTGGTACAATTTTGGTTTTTATTGTTTAACTTTTATCATGCCATGATTGTTGTTGAAATAGATTTTTTAAAATATTTTAGGCTATATTGGATAGTGATAGTTATCAATCCAGCGGAACCTTTAGGCCCTCGCATTTACTATGTCGATCCTCTAATTGGAGGTCTTCCAGAAAACCGTCTTGATATGTTGCGATTGTTCAATAGGTAAGCGTATGTACGTATGTGTAAATAATTGAATGTGATTGAATAACCAATAGTAATAAGTTTCTATTTGCTTTGTTAGCACATTGACTACGTATTAGGCCTCTATCTCCTTAACCTATTTTAAAGCTGCTGACCCTCACCTTAGCTATGCTTGGAAGAAGATACAAGTACTGATATATGAATTTACTCAAACTTTATTACTAAACAATTTTTATTCATAAACAGAGTTAAATATTTCATTATATTTTTACAATGCCCTTTCTAACCCAATGACAATGATTGTGGGTATTACATCATGAAATTTATGAAAGATGTAATTACTCATGATCAGTAATTTATTCCTCAAAAAGTAAGCAATTTAGTTTCACTTCATATTGTATTTTAATTAGATTTAATTAGTACCTAATAATTAAGTTTTATTGATTTTAATTCGCTTTTAATTTGTGCCTGATTGTATATATATGTAGTATTATAAAGATCAATGTTGTGACACTTTGAATGACTATCATGTTAATGAAATGATCGAGGAATGGTGTGAATATGTGTTTAGGTAAACCTCTGGGTAGCTACTATTTAATTCACTAGCTGGTCTCTGTGTTGTTTCTTGCTATTGTTATGTCATTTATTGAAGCTGAATTTATTGTATTTCATTCACAATATATTGTATAACTATTTTTAGTACTACTTTAGTTAATTAATCATCTGTTTGTATCATTTAAAGTTATCTCATTATTATTGTTTGCTTTTCTTCATTTTGCTGTGGATATATATAGAAAATGTTTAAACCAATGCACTATTACAATTATAGGAGATATGAACAAAAAATACGGACCAAAAAAGAAGTTTCTGTGGTTTTTCATTAAACAAGGGCCACAAGAAGAATGTAGAAAAAAAAAGGATGGGAACTTCCTAGGGCGCTTCCTTAAGGAAATGCCACAGGAAGGGTTGCCCTCCTATGGCGCTTGTTGACATAAGCACCACAGGAGACACCCCTCCTATGGCACTTCCTCTAAAAAGCGCCATAGGAGTGTACTTTTTTTTAAAAAAAATTAATATGTTCAGTGCCACAGCTTTGTTTAGTAGCGTCCTAGCTAATGCAATTATAAATGCCACATCTTTGCTTTTTGTAGTAGTGATATATTATACATTCAGTTTGAACTGAAATAAATTATTTTTTCTAATAATTAAATCCAAAGTCCAAACAGAAATTCAAGCTTTAGTTCAGATATTTATCTTTTTATTTACGGTTACTTACGGTCCAAATATTTATCACATATTTTTGAGGTGAGCAAATGACTCCTTTTTCAAATTATTAGACTTGTTTTATTTCAAAAAAAAATTTAAGTAAATAATACTTATAATATTTAATGTATTTAAAGTGACCAACATTTCGACCAAAAATTAAAATTCCAATTAGCATCACTTTGAAAGGGAATGGTGTAAAAGAAATTTGGCTCTTCACTATGGTAGTAGCTCATTTCCTCAATCAACCATTAAGGAAGTAGAGCACCCACTATCCTTTAACTACTTAGCATTCCAATCTAGTACACCAGGACTTCATTCTAATGTTTTAACAACAAATTCTTTTGGTGCCTTGGATTTGAACATACGTACATAGAGAGGGGTGTACTATCATATTGTAAAAGTACAAATTCAAAAGAAAAATCTACTACAATTCTTGGATTTATTTTCAAGGTCAATCTCTTCAACATATTGCTTGGAGAAAGGATTCTTTCCAAAGGCCTCATTGTGGTCTCATCTGTTTTTTGGGCTTGCTTATATTGGATAAGAAATTCTGCTTTCTTCTACCATTCAAGGAAGGACACTTTAGAAGTTTTCTGCTTAAAAAGGCCTTTTCTACATTCTACTAAGTTCTTAAAGAATCAGCCAATATCCTTCATCAAGATATTCCGTTTTCCATAAATGGCTTTATTTTTTCCATAATTTAGATAACTCCTTCTTTATCTTCTAGCTTTTTGCAATTTTTGAACTCATATTAGTCTTCTTATTTTAGTTTGTAGATTTTGTACTAATCCTTTTATATGTAGCATTTTGATCTTTTATAAAAGAATGCTAAATTATATAAAACCCCCTGAACTTTAAGTCACTTGCATATATACCTACTTGATATTTTTAAGTTTAAATTTAACCCCCCTGTCCTTTCATTTTTTAACTATTAACCTCTACCATTAAGTGACTATTATCTTTTTAATTGAAATCACCACATCAGATTATGAAATGACATGTGGCATCTTCTGTAAATTACTAATTTCATAAAGCCCCTGAACTTTGATTAGTTGCAGATAACCCTTTGGATCTTTGATCAGTTATAAATAATCCCCTTAACATTTCAAGATTATATTTAACTCCCTTAAAATTTTGATTTATAATATTAAACCTAATGTTGTTAATTTTATCATTTTAATAAACTTATTAAGTTTTTTTAATCAATTAAAATAGTTTCCTTGTATAGCAAAACTAGAAGAATAATATTTAAAAATTGTAAAAATAAAAATATCTTCATTTATTTATTTTCTTATGATAATTGAGCATTGATAGTATAAAAATGTCATCATTTGTGTTAAATATATTCTTGGAATGATTGACCATTGATAGTTTAATTATTATATATTTTATTAGGACTGCATATTTTTTCTTGAATAAGAGGCTTAACATTTAGTTTTTTTGTTTTTGCCATACAAATTTTAGTATTTTAATTGACAAATGATAGTAAAAATCTTAATAAATTGATTAAAATGATAAAAAGTAAAAACGAACATGTGGTTTAATGTTATAAATCAAAATTTTCACCGAGTTAAATTGAAATTTTGAAATGTCAGGGGGTTATTTTTAACTTTTAAAGTTTAGGGGGATTTTCTACAACTATTTAAAGTTTAGAGGGGTTTTATGAAATTAGCAATTTATACAGAATGTTATGTAGGATGACACGTGTCATCTCATAATCTGAAATGGTGTAACATCCCAAATTTTGTTCAACAAAATTCCTTATAATTAAGGAAATAAAATGTTGAATTAAAGAGCACATGGAATGACAAAATAAGGCAATTAAGGGTCACACACAACAGTATTATGTGGGAACAAGTTGATGTTTTCTACAGGTGAGCTTTCTCGTGTAGAGTCTAGTTGTGTGACATTTTTAAATAGGCAAATGATGTTTAAAAATTATGAAATTTTATAGGATGAAAGTAGACATCTTAATATTTAATTTGATAGGTAATCAGTAATTTTTGAAGCTGTATACAAAAAATTATGAATTTTTGAATTTAGCTTAGAAAAACTGTCAATTTTCTAAAACAACTTCCAAAAACTAAAAATCTAGGAATGATGTGGTTCCAATTGTAAAATTCTATACTTTTCCTTGAAACTAAACTCAATAAGGGTTTTATATCCTTTGGAATCACTCTGACACAATGTCTACAAATTTAGTTATGATTTTTCAAAATTTGGGCAGAATTTGTAAAAAATCTGAAAATGGGAAAATAAATTATAGGATGTTAAAAAATATTATAAAACATTTTCCCCATCATCTTCCTCCTCCAAACTTATGCCTTATGTAGAAAAAAGGGAGAGAATTCTAGAGAGAGAAGGAGAAGAAAACTCACAAGGTAGGTTGATATATTTGATGAATTCATTCCTAACGTGTATAATCCTTCTCCTAAGCTTCTCTTCTATGTTATTTAAGGTTGTTTGAAGCAAATTTCATTGCTTAAAAGGGCTAGGGTTTCAGCCATAAGAGGAATAGCTAGAAGGAAGAAAATGTAACTTCCTAAACTTCAAATATTGGTTGTTCTGGCTACCGTGAGTAATTTAATCGATGGATTTCTGTTGTAATTGTTCTAATTGTAAAATTTGGGCAAGGGTGTGCCCTAGGTGTTATGCTAACAAATTGAGTCTAAATGGTGTTTTAACATAATTAAATAGTTAATAAAGTAGTTAGGAGTATAAAAGAGCAAGTCTAGGGAATCAAAACTCAAAAACTCCAATTTTTTTATGAGAAGTTTAGGTTTTAGCCAGTGCTATTTGGAGGAGTTAGGGCTGGATTTTTTATAATTTTATGATTCCATTGTGCTTAGGATGAAAAATTAGGTGGAGTTACAGATAATCACTTTTTCAGAAAAGCCTAAAAAAGTATAATTACGAAAATGCCTTTGAAACCCTGAAAATAGGGGCTGCCAAGGGCATTCTTGTATTTTGATAGTAAATTTGATAATTCCAAGGCTGGAAATGGATTCTTTAGACAAAAATATGTTAGACTAGCGCAATTCAAAATTTCAAAAAAAGTACTGTCAGACAAGGTACGGCCGGGCCGGGCCGGGCGGGTCCTCAGGGGATTTTGGCAATTTTAAATATAGACTCATATAACCACCAGAGATACTATGGAAGTGTCTAAATTGTACATTTCAAATTTTAGGATCAAATTTGGAGCCTGAGATGTTTGAACGTAGATCGAGGAACTATTTTTGTTTAGCAAAAGGGACACAAGGTAAGGAACTTATCTCTCATGTGTGTATTGATGCACGCTAACGCTTTACTTGATTATGTGGAACATATATGAATGATTGAAGCTCTGTTTCTGTTTATGATGTAGCCATAGTTCTGTTGTATAAAACATTGAGCACCCAGCTATGTCATTATGTTAGCATCAGTTTATGTAATGCAAGCATGTCATGCATTAAGCACTTATTCTACATGCATATTGGTACTATTTCCTATTGAGATTCTTATAACACCTCAAATTTTATTCACCAGGAGTATGTTGCGATTATTTTATATATTCAATAAAATGGTGATTATTTAAGGCCAAAGGAATTAAATATTGAAAATTGAAATGTGAATAGTGTTTTAAGTGAAATTGCCTGTGAGGCAGTGAGTTTGTCATGTGGTTTTGGAAGACCAAATGATGAGCAACAATTATGAAACTTTACAGGGAAAAGATAGACATCCTAAGATTTAATTTGATAGGTTATATGAGTCAATTGAAGCTATGTACAAAGAGTTATGAATTTTTTAATTTAGTCCAAAAAATATGGAAAGTCTCTGGAGCAACAGTTAAAGAAATGAAATCTGGGAATGATATGCTTCCAACTTGTTAGATCCCAAGTTTTGATGATAACAATAATTCAATTATGTGTAAAACATGTTTTTAGAAGGCTAAGAAAAGATTCCAAGTTACCAAATGCATATTTGAAGTTTGCTGATATCTGCTGTAAATTTGCACTTGAGTGCTCAAGCATGAAATCTGCACTCGAGCACAAATCACTTCTGTACTTGAGCAGGTGTGAGAGAAAGCCAGGAAGTGAGTACCCGAGAGGCATTCTCCCTTTGTATTTACCGGATCACTCGAAGCACAAGCTATGCACTCAAGCAGAGAAGTCATTCTCACTCGAGCACACATGCGAGTGAGGGCATGCGAGTGCTTGGCCGAGAGCAAGTAATGGCATGCTTCCTATATTCACTCGAGCAAGGGCATGCGAGTGCTTGGCCGAGAGCAAGTAATGGCATGCTTCCTATATTCACTCGAGCAAGACACTGCAAGTACTTGGCCGAGAGTCTTGAAGTTCAGAAAAGTACAAGTGTGCTCGAGCACACCCATCCATGCTCGGAGTGACATGTCCATGCTTGCGAGTAATATTTCCATCCCTCTCCAGATCAGCTGCAAGTGCTTGTTCAAGAAAGCATATTCCTTGAGAATATGCTTCTCACTCGAGCAGAGGTAAGTGTGCTCGAGTGAGGGGCCAATATCACTCGCGAGTGAAAATTCTATCCCTCTGAAATTCTGGTGCGAGTGATGGTTTAGAGAGCATATTCCTTGAGAATATGCTTCTCACTCGAGCAGAGGTAAGTGTGCTCGAGTGAGGGTCCATTTCACCCGCGAGTGCAAATCCTCACTCTTGTCAAAATGGTATGCGAGTGATGACCCGAGAAGACATTCCCAGTGTAAAGTACAAAGATCACTCGAGCAGAGTTTTGTGCTCGAGTGAGACCCTTCTTCACCCGCGAGTGAATATTTTGTCTCTCTGTTTTTCCATGCAAGCACAACCCGATAACAGAGGTATATGAAGGAAAATAGGAGATCACTCGAGGTGAGCCTTTCATGCTCGAAGTGATGCCCTGTTAACCACAGAAAGTGCTAAGTATCACAACGTTCATTACGAATGTGGTTTATTGTTATTAATTCATATCATCATTTCTTCTTATCTTTGTTTAACATTGTTTTGGATGTTTTAAAAGGATGATACAGGAATATGAACGTTTGAATTGAACCACATGAGAAAAGTGATACAACGGCAGACAAGATGATTATGAACACGCTGGCACCTACCGCACTCAGGTTATTCAAACATGCACGTGTCTGCCATTAGTTTCAAATGTCCCGCTCCTCAAATGAAGAATTTCCAAATGGGCAAAAACTGGAGCAACTATATATATACAGAGACTCACGGAGAAACAACGAGTACACAGCACAAGAATTCACAAGCTTATATCGATCCTCTATTATTCATCTGTTTTCTCTGTATACACTTTGATCTTCAGTGTTTATTCATTTACTCTTTAAGAAAGTCCACATACAAACTCAAAATTCTATGTTTATGTGATCTCAAGGTATTGGGACCTTGAGAGGGTAGTTATTCCTTACGAGAGAAGCAGTTGAGAGAATTCCTTGTAGTGTCTTTCACTCATAAGCCTTATAAGATACAAGCAGGAGAGAACGTTGTTGTTCATAAGACTTACAGTTGTGTAAGCGGAAGAAAACGTTGCTGCTCATAAGTCTTGTATACATAAGCAAGTGAGAAGAGTCATAGGTTGTTTCTCTGCACATAAGACTTGTCGTAAGGGGGAGAGAAGTTTCTTGTTGAGAGAATATTTCTACTCGTAGTCCATTCAAGGACGATTGTTGTCTTGCGGCGTTCTGAGAGCCCATTGAATCTTGGAGATATTGTGAGAAGCTCAGTAGGTCTTGATCTCTGAGGACTGGACGTAGGCATTATTGTTGGGCCGAACCAGTATAACTCTCTGTGTTCAAATCTTCTCTACTCTACTCTAGTCACTATATTTACATTTCACCACCTCAAACGAAAAATTTATAACATCACCCAATTCACCCCCCTCTTGGGTTAAGCTTGCCTCTTTCATTTGGTATCAGAGCCTCGTCTTCTCCGAAGAGCCTAACAGCTTGAGAAGGATCCGACAAATGGCAACAATGTGTGAAAATATCCTTCCAGACGGTGCTTCAATCACTAGACCTCCTGGTTTTGCTGGAGATCATTTTTCGTTCTGGAAAGCCAAATTCAGAGTGTTCGTGATGGCCAACGAATACGGATTATGGAATGTTATACAAGATGGTGACTATGTTCCAGTGAAGAAAATCGAAGATAGAGCAGTTAAAAAGAGTCCAGATGAGTTTGACAAAAATGACAAGAGGTTAGTAACATTAAATAGCAAAGCCATTTTAATGATACAGAGTGCTCTTAGTCAAAAAGAATATTTTCGTATATGTACTCTACCTACTGCCAAAGATATGTGGGATGCTCTTGAAATTGCTCACGAAGGTACATATGGAATCAAAGAAAATAGGATCAATACTTTAATAACAGAGTATGATTTATTTCGTATGAAATCTGGAGAGAGTATATCAGAATTTGAACTAAGGTATACTCATCTTGTTAATCAATTATCTGCTCTTGGAAAGTCATTTGATCAAAATTCCCAGGTAAGAAAGATTCTTAATATTCTTACGAAAGAATGGGAAGCAAAGGTAACAGCCATCGAAGAATCCAAAGGAGAGTCTATGAGATCCGTAGCTGCTCTCTTTGGTAGTCTTTCCGAATATGAAGGTAAGTTAAGATTCAAAAAGGAACTTGAAGAAGTCGATGATAGAAAGAAAAAGGGAGTTGCATTTAAAGCTATTAAAGAAGAAGAAGAAACTTCCGAGAATGAAGATGTTCCTAGTGATGATGAAATGGGAATGATCGTGAGAAAGTTCAAGAAATTCTACAGAAGAGGACAAAGGAATTTCAAGAATTATCAAGGAGGACCAAGCAAGAAAGAAAACAAAGAACACCAAATAGTATGCTATGAATGTGGAAAACTAGGACACATCAAATCTGAATGCTTCAGGAACAAAGACAAAAAGAAGCAGAAAAAGAAAGCATATATATCATCTATTTGGGGTGATAGTTCGTCAGACGAAGAAAATGACAACGACGAAATAGCCAATTTATGCTTGGTAGCTAAGGAAGAAGAATCAGACTCTGAGGTAAGTGACTCTGAACCCTCTTATAATGAATTGTTATCTGAATATAATGCATTGCATACAGAGTTCATTAAAGTTGCTAAAGAAATGGTTAGTTATAAGAAGAAAGTAAAAGAATTAGAAAGTAATGTCATATCATCACATGAAATGTGTAAGGAGAAAGATAAGAAAATAGAAGACTTAACAAAGATTGTTGAAAAATTTACTAAAGGAAGTGAAACTCTCAAGGTTATCTTAAGTTCTCAGAAAGTTTCCTTTGATAAATCTGGAATTGGATATAATGCTGTGCATGATAAGAATAAGAAGAGTAGTAGAGACTATCTTAAATATTTTAGGAATTCTGTGCATACATCAAATCCATTTGTGTCATGCAATTTTTGTAATAGGAAAGGACATTATACTTCATCGTGTTATTTCAAAAAGGGAAAGGTTGTTGGAACATATAAATGGGTTCCGAAAGGGACACATTTTCCAAATACTAACCACAAAGGACCCAAGAAGGTGTGGGTACCTAAAACTTGATCATCTTATTCTAGGTATGTCTCAAAGCATCTCGAGCGAACAAATGGTATATTGATAGTGGATGTTCGAGACACATGACTGGTGACAAAAATAAGTTCACCATGTTTGAACCTAGAGAAGGAGGAAAGGTGACTTTTGGAGGAAATCAATCCGGAAGTATTGCTGGAATTGGTGAAGTGGGAAGAACAGATGGCTTTCAAATCAACGGAGTATATTATGTTGAAGGATTATGCCACAATCTCTTAAGCGTAAGCCAAAGCACTGACAAAGATAACTGGGTGATTTTCGATTCAAAAGAATGCTTGATAGTAAGTAAGAAAGATCTACTTCTGAACAAGGAAACTATCAAGGCAAAAATCCAAGCTCAAAGGGACGGTAATTGTTATACAATTGATTTAAATTCAAATTCTTCTGAAAACTGTTTTCTTAGTCGATCAGAGGAAAGTTGGTTATGGCATAAGCGTTTGGCTCATGTCAATATGAATCAACTTGACAAATTGATCAGAAAAGATTTAGTTGTTGGCCTTCCCAAACTCAAATTCAAAGACAACATGATTTGTGAAGCATATCAAAAAGGCAAACAAACTAAATCATCTTTTAAAAAAAATATATGAAATTTCTACTTCAAAACCTTTACAATTACTTCATGTGGATTTGGTAGGACCTGCAAGAGTAAAAAGTTTTGGAGGAAATTTATATACGTTAGTTATTGTAGATGATTTTACAAGATTTGCTTGGACTATATTCATTGCCTCAAAAGATGAAACTTTTGCTGAATTTATTATGTTTGCCAAAAAGGTTCAGAATGAGAAAGGTATTTCTATTGTCTCTATTAGAACAGATCATGGAGGAGAATTTGATAATCAATTGTTTGAAGATTACTGCAACAACGAGGGGATAGATCACAACTTCTCAGCTCCTAGAACACCTCAACAAAATGGAGTAGTGGAAAGGAAGAACAGAGTGCTTACAGAAATGGCAAGAGCTTTACTTAATGAAAAAGAAATGTCACAAGTGTTCTGGGCAGATGCAATGAGTACTGCATGCTATATTTCAAACAGAGCATATATTCGTAAATCTCTTGGAAAGACACCATATGAACTCTACAAAGGAAGAAAACCAAATATTGCTCATCTTCATATCTTCGGGTGTAAGTGTTTCATTCACAACAATGGTAAGGAAAATTTAGGTAAATTTGATTCAAAGTCCGATGAAGGTATTTTTCTAGGATATTCTAATAGAAGTAAAGCTTATAGAGTTTTCAATAAAAGAACATGTACTATTGAAGAATCTATCCATGTTGTGTTTGATGAAATTGAATCTCAGACAAAACTTAATGATGAAGAAGAAATGGATTCAAACAAGAAAAACAAATCTATTTCAAAGCAGGATGATTTTGAAACAAATGATCTTCAAAATTTGGAAGATGTTGATGATCATGATCAACCTAAAGCATGGAGACATATGAAGGATCATTCAATTGATCAAGTTATAGGAGATATTCATGAAGGTGTTAAAACCAGAAATAGAATCCTCAATGAGGTAACATTTTCTGCTTTTATTTCTGAGATTGAACCTTCTAATATAGAAGAAGCTTTATCTGACAATGATTGGGTGATTGCTATGCAAGAAGAATTAAATCAATTTCAAAGAAATCAAGTTTAGGATTTGGTTCCTCGACCTAAAGATCATACGGTTATAGGGACCAAATGGGTTTTCAAAAACAAACTTGATGAATCAGCAATCATTGTGAGAAATAAAGCAAGATTGGTTGCCAAAGGCTATAATCAAGAAGAAGGTATTGATTATGAGGAAACATATGCTCCAGTGGCAAGATTGGAAGCAATACGAGTACTCTTAGCTTTTGCTTGCATCAAAAGTTTTAAACTTTATCAAATGGATGTAAAAAGTGCTTTTCTAAATGGATATATTATGGAGGAAGTTTATGTCGAACAGCCTCCTGGTTTTGAAGATGAAACAAAACCTGATTATGTCTTCAAACTTAAGAAAGCATTATATGGTTTGAAACAAGCTCCCAGAGCTTGGTATGAAAGCCTAAGCAAATTTCTTCTTGATCAAGGTTTTGTCAGAGGTAAAGTTGATACAACTCTATTCATCAAACATAACAAAAATGATATTCTAATAGTTCAAATCTATGTTAATGATATTATTTTTGGCGCTACTAACGAATCTATGTGTCAAGATTTCTCTAAGATTATGCAGGGAGAATTTGAAATGTCCATGATGGGAGAATTGAACTTCTTTCTTAGACTTCAGATCAAACAAAAGAAGAATGGCATATTTATATCTCAGACAAAGTATTTAAAAGAATTGCTGAAGAAATATGGTCTAGATAATGCTAACGGAGCTTATACTCCAATGAGTTCCACAACATTGCTGGATGCTGATGTAAAGGGACCTAGCTTCAACATCACAAAGTATAGAGGAATGATTGGTTCATTACTCTATCTTACAGCAAGCAGGCCAGATATTCAGTTCAGTGTAGGAATGTGTGCAAGGTATCAATCCAATCCTAAAGTATCCCATGCAGAGACAGTAAAAAGAATTTTCAAATATCTAGGAGATACTTCAGAGCTTGGACTTTGGTATCCAAAGAAAGGGAACGAATACTTAATGGCATATTCAGATTCAGATCACGGTGGATATAAAACTGACAGAAAGAGTACCAGTGGACAATGTCAATTTCTCAGAGGTTCTCTAGTGTCATGGTTCAGCAAAAAGCAGAACACAGTTTCATTATCTTCGACTGAAGCTGAATATATAGCTGTGGCAAGTTGTTGTTCTCAAGTGTTATGGTTAAAACAACAACTTCGAGATTTGGGAATTTATTTAAAAGAAATCCCAATCTATTGTGATAATACTAGCATGATAAGCTTAGCAAAGAATCCGGTACAACATTCAAGAACCAAGCATATAGACATTCGACATCATTTCATTCGAGATCATGTTCAAAAGAAAGATGTCAAAGTGGAATTCATACCAACTCATCTTCAACTTGCGGATATTTTCACAAAACCAATTGCAAAAGAACAATTTCTCTATATTCGAAGAGAATTGGGAATGGTTAATCCCAATTAGTTGTAAGTTTTCTTGTTAAAAAGTTTAATTAAATGTTTATTTTGATGATAACTATACTGACTTTGGCATCGGAGTGGCCAAAATTTGTTATTGCAGGAGTCTCACTCGAAGCACTGAAGGTACTGCTCGAGTGAGAAGCTGTGTCACTCGAGCACAAGAAGCTCTGCTCGAGCACAGCACTATTCATGATGCTCTGTTCTCTTATAGTTAGAACAGAGGTTAACAGAGGAGTTAAGAACACCAAGGTGATATATCATAAACTACAGTGAGAATTGAGCTCACTCGCGAGTGAGGAATTCTCACTCGAGCATGGTATGAACATGCTTGAGGTGAGGAATGCCTGCTCGAGTAAGGTAGAAGAATTTCTGTGCAAAAACTATCCAAATCATGGTTACTCAAATGATCTTGGAGGATTTGAGTACAAAGATACAAAATATGTCAGGGAATCATCAATCCAGGTACGTTCTACTTGTTTCTTTATTTTTCCAGAGCATCACTCGAGCACAGATAGAACACACTCGAGCACAGTATGAACATCACTCGAGCACTAGGGTTCATGCTCGAGCACTGTCACTTATATCAGTTACTGGGAGCTCAGAACGTCGCACTTCCTCCTCTCACTCGAAGTGCTCTCTCACTCGAAAGACACAACTCTTCATCTTCAACAGTTATCTCATCATTCAATCACGTCCTTCTGCTTCAAATCGCCGTTACAACCTTTCAATCTTCTATAAGAGGTGATTTTTGTCTTCTGCATTCTTCACTTGTGCCCTAATCTCTCTTGTATTTTTTTTTCTCTGTCAAAAACAAGAGTTCTTGTTTCTCTTCCACTTTTCCAATGGCAAGAACAAAGTTACCCTCTATTCCTCAAAAGTCACATTCCCCTTCTCCTACTCACTCTGCTGCCAGTGAATCTGGAACCCCTGAACTTACTCCTCCATCTCCCAAAAACTCTCCCTCACCTTCACCTCCTCCTAAGCCTAAGACCAAAAAGAGAACTCCCGCTAAGAAACCTCACCCAAAGCGTCAAGTTTCCAAGAAAGACCAACCTCCTCAAAAGAAACCAAAGGGTGTGGTCTTCAAGGAACCCATACTCACCCGGTCTCAATCCAAAGAGGTACAAGGGAAGGGAAAGAAGAAGGATTCAGAGCAACCCCATTCATCCTCTTCTTCTGGGGATACTTTCAGTAAATAACTCAGGGAAGCAATAGAAAAATCCAAATTGGACAAGGTTGTTGGGAAGATTACATCTCAAGCCGGTGTTTCAAGTTCACACCAAGTTAAGCACCCAAGTGCTTCTGCTTCAGGAGCACCTTCTGCATCTCAAGCACCAGTGGATGACCAACTCACTAGTCCTCCTGAGGGATTCAATGTGACAGAGCTTAAGGCTTTACCACAGAAGGTATATGATGATGAATTCAAACATAGACATTTCTGCCCAGTAGTATATGTTGATTTGGATTATCTGAAAAAGAATTGTCATTTGGACTTGTATCCTTACCTTCAGTACTATGCTCCCTGGCTAAATATTCATATGCCATATTCCCCCACTGTTGTGAAAACATTTTACAGCAATATGAAAGTTCATAATATTATGTCTAGATCTGGTGATCTGATTGAAGAAGCTGTATCTACAACCATTAGAGGGAAATTCATTATGATTTCTGCCAAAATCATTAATGATTTACTTGGTTATGTTGCACCTCCTATTGATCCACCCTCTTTTTCTGCCAATGAAACCTTTAAAATCTTGAGACCAAAAGACCCAATTGGCCCCCTCACTTTCAAGCCTATTGATATGCCTGGTAATCACAGAATCCTTCATTACATTTACTCCCGGAGCATAATCAATAAATCCAAAAACTTTACCCACTTTGCACAAAAGGATTACTATCTATTGGCTTCATTGGTTGCTGGGCAACAAAGGAATGTAGGGGAGATCATTTTTAGTGAGATGAGAAGGTTTCATTTTTCTTCAACAAGATCCACAACCATACCTTACCCTCAACTTGTTTCCTTCATCTTGATGAAAAATAAAATCTGGTATTTGGAAGGAAAAGAAAGGGTGCTCATCTCAAGGTTTGGAAAGACTCAGTTAACTCACATGGGTATCAATCTTCCGGTGAGTCGGACCAAAGCCACATCAAAGAGGGAAGCCACTCCATCCAGAGGAGATGAGGCACAATCATCTGCACAAGGTCCTATTCCTCCTCCTTCATTTATCAACGCCTCTCTGTCCAACCATTTGTCTGAGGTAATTAATCAAGCTGTATCAAGTTTGAAGGAGTTAGTGACTGAATATGAGAAGCTTGTGGAGAAAATGGAAGCACAAGTCATCAATCTGGTAGACAAGGCCAATCTGAATTTTGAACTGATGTTCAAAACTCAGGATGAGATGTCACAGAGGATCACCAACATGGAGACCTTTCTACATTCACATTTTCCCTCTTCATCTTCTGGGGTACCTCCTGAGACCACTTCTCCCTCAGTACCACAAACTCATGTGCTCTTCACTGATCCTGAGTCCAATGTTGATGTCACATTTGATCGGTCGCCTTCACTTCCTCCCTCATCATCTGTACCTCATGCACCATCTCCCTCTGATCAGCCCATTGACCCTCTCACTGCCATGATATCTTTTGTTCCACCTCCAGAACCCCCTTCTGATGTTGACAAAACGGGGGAGAAGGATGATGTGTGATGTAGTGTTTGGGTAGTTTTTCTGTATTGGGTAGGATTTGAGATGTATGACATTGTCATTTTGCTATTTTAAAGTTATCTTGTATTGTTCAAATTTGTTTCTGTTTTCTTTAAAATTAATGACATGGTTCAAGTTTTTAATTATCAAATTTTCAATGTTTCAAGTTATTAAATTCTTGTTAAGTTATATACCTCATACTATACTTATCTTAGCTGTTAAGTGCCCAAAGGAAACATTGCAGGAAAACTTGAATTTGGAACTTAAACTTGATATGCATTTTGGAAACTTTGAAGAAATTTCAAAACTTTTCAATTTCATTCAATTTTCTTTTAAATCTTCATCACAAAGAGTTTTGTCATCATCAAAAAGGGGGAGAATGTTAGATCCCAAGTTTTGATGATAACAATAATTCAATTATGTGTAAAACATGTTTTTAGAAGGCTAAGAAAAGATTCCAAGTTACCAAATGCATATTTGAAGTTTGCTGATATCTGCTGTAAATTTGCAGTTGAGTGATCGAGCATGAAATCTGCACTCGAGCACAAATCACTTCTGTACTCGAGCAGGTGTGAGAGAAAGCCAGGAAGTGAGTACCCGAGAGGCATTCTCCCTTTCTATTTACTGGATCACTCGAAGCACAAGGTATGCACTCGAGCAGAGAAGTCATTCTCACTCGAGCACACATGCGAGTGAGGGCATGCGAGTGCTTGGCCGAGAGCAAGTAATGGCATGCTTCCTATATTCACTCGAGCAAGGGCATGCGAGTGCTTGGCCGAGAGCAAGTAATGGCATGCTTCCTATATTCACTCGAGCAAGACACTGCAAGTACTTGGCCGAGAGTCTTGAAGTTCAGAAAAGTACAAGTGTGCTCGAGCACACCCATCCATGCTCGGAGTGACATGTCCATGCTTGCGAGTAATATTTCCATCCCTCTCCAGATCAGCTGCAAGTGCTTGTTCAAGAGAGCATATTCCTTGAGAATATGCTTCTCACTCGAGCAGAGGTAAGTGTGCTCGAGTGAGGGGCCAATATCACTCGCGAGTGAAAATTCTATCCCTCTGAAATTCTGGTGCGAGTGATGGTTTAGAGAGCATATTCCTTGAGAATATGCTTCTCACTCGAGCAGAGGTAAGTGTGCTCGAGTGAGGGTCCATTTCACCCGCGAGTGCAAATCCTCACTCTTGTCAAAATGGTATGCGAGTGATGACCCGAGAAGACATTCCCAGTGTAAAGTACAAAGATCACTCGAGCAGAGTTTTGTGCTCGAGTGAGACCCTTCTTCACCCACGAGTGAAGATTTTGTCTCTCTGTTTTTCCATGCAAGCACAACCCGATAACAGAGGTATATGAAGGAAAATAGGAGATCACTCGAGGTGAGCCTTTCATGCTCGAAGTGATGCCCTGTTAACCACAGAAAGTGCTAAGTATCACAACGTTCATTACGAATGTGGTTTATTGTTATTAATTCATATCATCATTTCTTTTTATCTTTGTTTAACATTGTTTTGGATGTTTTAAAAGGATGATACAGGAATATGAACGTTTGAATTGAACCACATGAGAAAAGTGATACAACGGCAGACAAGATGATTATGAACACGCTGGCACCTACCGCACTCAGGTTATTCAAACATGTAAGTGTCTGCCATTAGTTTCAAATGTCCCGCTCCTCAAATGAAGAATTTCCAAACGGGCAAAAACTGGAGCAACTATATATATACAAAGACTCACGGAGAAACAACGAGTACACAGCACAAGAATTCACAAGCTTATATCGATCCTCTATTATTCATCTGTTTTCTCTGTATACACTTTGATCTTCAGTGTTTATTCATTTACTCTTTAAGAGAGTCCACATACAAACTCAAAATTCTATGTTTATGTGATCTCAAGGTATTGGGACCTTGAGAGGGTAGTTATTCCTTACGAGAGAAGCAGTTGAGAGAATTCCTTGTAGTGTCTTTCACTCATAAGCCTTATAAGATACAAGCAGGAGAGAACGTTGTTGTTCATAAGACTTACAGTGGTGTAAGTGGAAGAAAACGTTGCTGCTCATAAGTCTTGTATACATAAGCAAGTGAGAAGAGTCATAGGTTGTTTCTCTGCACATAAGACTTGTCGTAAGGGGGAGAGAAGTTTCTTGTTGAGAGAATATTTCTACTCGTAGTCCATTCAAGGACGATTGTTGTCTTGCGGCGTTCTGAGAGCCCATTGAATCTTGGAGATATTGTGAGAAGCTCAGTAGGTCTTGATCTCTGAGGACTGGACGTAGGCATTATTGTTGGGCCGAACCAGTATAACTCTCTGTGTTCAAATCTTCTCTACTCTACTCTAGTCACTATATTTACATTTCACCACCTCAAACGAAAAATTTATAACATCACCCAATTCACCCCCCTCTTGGGTTAAGCTTGCCTCTTTCACAACTGACTAAAGTCCATATTTTTTGTTGAAAGTAAACTCAATAAGGGTTCTATAGCCTTTGGAATCACTCCGAAATGACGTCTATAAAATTAGTTATAATTTTTCAAAGTTAAGGCAGAAAATCTGCCAGAATTGGCATTATTTCAAAAATTGAAAATAAAATGTGTTAGAAATTGATTAATGGAATTAAAGATACCAAGTGTCAGGATCATATGAGGAGGGGATTAAATTATAATGGATTTGTATGAGCACATGTCAAATTGCATTAAAATAATGCTACATGGACAAAGTAATTATGAGTAATGTTGAAATGGTATACTACCTTGAGTGTGAAGTTGGATTAGTTGGACTACTTGAGTGCAAGGTTGGGTGGAAGGTTGGGTGAAAGCTTGAGTGCAAGCTTGAGTACATGGTTGAGTGTATGATTGGAGAAAACTCATTTCACTACTTGAGTGCATGGTTGGTTTAGTTGGAAGAGGCAATTTGGTTAGTGCAGCATGTAAGAGGGGATGGTTTTGAGACAACCAAATGGAGAGAAAAATTAGCTCCATGCTAAGGGACACTAAATAGAGCCATCATGATATAAATTTAAAGGAAGAGAGGATTGTGACAAGTGTCATAATAATAACTCTTGATGAAATCAAATGGTGCAGGATGAAGGGAAAAATTTTATGAAGGCTCTTCCTTCCTCTTTCCTTCATACATTTCGGCTAGCACAAGAGGAAAGATGAGAGAGAGAGAGAGAGAGAGCTTGAAGAGTCTTGAAGTTCTAGAGAGAAGGAGATAAAGCTTAAGGTATGTAGTGATCTGTTATGTCTTTTCTTGTAATCTTGCTTAGAAAACCTCCTCTAAACCTTTTTTTTCATGGGATCCATGATCTTGAAGACACATTTTGAGCTCAAGGAGAGAGAGAGGTAGATGCCTAGAAAGAGAGAATCCAATATCTCAAGAGGTAACTTCATAAATCTTAAATCTATACTAGTATGAAGTTGTAGTTGGTGAATGTTGTTGGATTTGGTGATATTTGTCAAGTTTGTAAATTTGGAAAAGTCCTAACCCTAAGGGGTTATGCTACCCAAATTTCTTTAAATCATGGTTAAGATGTGTTTAAATGAGTTAATAAAGGATTAGGAGTGGAAAAGTACAAGTTTTAGAAGCTAAAACACAAAAGAGCATTTTTTTCATTTTTTTGCCTAAGTTTTGGCTAGAACCAGAATAGGTGGAAGGAACTATATTTTCATGAAATAGATGGTTCTATTGGATTCAGTGGGCAAAAATAGGTGGGGTTATAGTCAATCACTTTTTCAGAAAAGGCCAAAAAAGCATAATTATGAAAACGCCACTGAAACCCTAAATCAAGGCTGTCAAGGGTATTTTTGTAATTTGACACTAAATTCGGTGATTTTAAGCCTTGAAATGGATTCCTTGGGCGAAGTCCTCGGGGCATTTTGGTAAAATTTCACCATAGACTAATATAACCACAAAAAACACTATGGAAGAGTATAAAATGATACTTGGATAGGTTATGACCTATTTCTTGTACGTTTAATATTTTAGGACCGAGTCGGAAGTCGGAAGTGACATGTTTTGTGAGACATACTAAAAAGGGATTTAAAGGACTTTGAGGTAGGAAAATTATCCTTCATACATCATGTCATAGTTATATGCTTACGTGGATGCTATTGTTTGTAAATGCGCTTTAATAATTAACTTGATTTGCTTAGAAAGGGGCAGTTAGTGCCAGATTAGCACTTACACTGGGAGTTAGTGATAGTCCAACCAGGTGTAGATAGTGAGGCTGGGCCCTACTCATGTATACATGATGATGATATGTTACAATGATATGTTTATATTGTTCATTAATTGATGCATACCTTGGCATATATCATATTTACTTTCTACATTTTCTATGAACGATAGCATGTTTCTACTAAAATTCCTTGGAATATCACCCTTTTTTAAAAAAATAAATATATTAGCAGGTGCCAATGGGACAAAAGGCAAAGGTGTAGATATGGAGAAGTGATTTGAATGTGTCTCGAGGAAAGGTCAAGGACGGTGGTTATAATTATTCTATTCTTAAGATATTTTTGGAATCCTGTATATATTAAAATATCCACTATATGTCTGTCTTTTGTCAACGAGTGACTTTAGATTGTAAATGAATACTGTTATCAGTATAATTGTACTTTTTTGCATGCCCATGGAATTCCATCTTTATTACTCTTCGATTTTTGAAATTGAAACAGGTGTTAACAATTCTCTTGAATCTCACCCTCCCATACCAACAATTTACATAGGTGAATACATAAGGTACGTGGAGATCAAAGAAGAGAATTGCACGGAGAAGATTGCAGTGGTGGAATGAAGATAGGAAGATGTCTTTGTTTTACTGGGATGGGTTGAGACACCCAAGTAGCTCTGTGCAGCTGCATTGATGGTAATTATCATGTATGAACCCCTATAGGGAATTTCCATAATCATGTACAGAATATTAGTATATTTATGCTATTGTTGTGTTGCCCACTGAACCACACAATGATATTCTACTGCAAGTCAAAATAAGTAAGGGTGTGACAATTTTGGTATCAGAGCAAGGATTTTGGCCATATAATTGTCTGTAAGAGTAAATGTGGTGGTTCTGACAACAGGATAGTATATATATACTTGATTATACTGTGTTGGGACAGCGAAGTGAATTACTTCAGCTAGTTCACAAGCCCTTAGAAGGAATAGACATGCCTTAAGGAATAATGGAGTACCCAAAAGGCAGCACATATTACCATACTAGAGAGAGGATGGTACAAGGATGACACGGATGCCGAGGGAGCGAGTTTGAGTAAGGCCAAAGTGTTGGGCTTCATCCTGGAACAGAATCACCAATAGGCTTATCAATGTTCAACCACAATTACAGGTAGTTAAGAGTCAGGTAGATAAGCCATAAACAGACAAGACAGAGACAGATCTGGATTCCGTTATCGATCCTAGTGTTAGAACGGTATATGTGATGCATGGCTTACAATCGGATCAAGAGTTATTGCAACATATCAAGGGTATATACCTACGGGTTGTCCGTGAGAATAACATCCCATTAGCCTAGAATACAACATACATGGCCCAGTAGAGGGTGGTCAGGGATAATTTAGTTTGGGGATTCTGGATGACCTAGGGATCCATACAACACTATACTTCTTTCTAGATATAGTGTTTTGACCCGAAAGAAGAATGAGATTGTAAAGTGAAATTAGCAACGGATTAGAGACAGAATTTGTTTCGTCGATAAAAACACTGTTACTAATTAATTAGTGATGGAATTTTAAATTCCGTTGCTAATTTTCAATGGATTAGCAATGAAAAATTCCGTTACTAAATTCTGTCTCTAATTAGCTACGGAATTCACTAATTAGCGATGAAATTTTCCATCACTAATTAGTGATGGAATTTTCATCCCTATTCTATAGTAAAATATTTTTTTAATATAATTTAAATTGCCACATGTCCTAACTATAAACCTCCACATGTCCCTCATCGGCGGCCGCCATGTGTACCCACTACTGGCCATGTGTCCCCGTCAGCCATCGCCACCTTGCCTCCGGTCGCCACGTGTCCCGGTCAACTGCCACATGTCACCCTCTATCGCTCTCCATGTGTCACTCTCCATCGTGCGCCACATGTGCATGTCATAAATTGGTTGCATTTTGTGACCAAGTTGGGATTCAAAGCCTTGACCTTTAAAACGCGTGCCAGTACCTTTACCAGTTGAGCTAAGAAAAACCTGTGTAATTTAAATGCAAAATCATATATATATATATATATATTGCTTTGCAAACAAAAATAGAAATACAAAATTTAATATATTATTATATATTTCAATTTATTTTTCTTATTTTATTTTATGTAAATATTCTACCTAAACTTTTATTATTAATATCTTTTTTATTCATTTATTTTATTTTTTTATTTATAAAATTTGTATATAATATATTATTAAAAATTCAAATATATTATATTATAATTTCAATTTCAAAAATAAATATAAATTGATAATTTATAAAATTCCATCACGAAAGAAGAATTTAACAAAGGCCTGAAGAATAAATATCTAAGTTTATTTGACAAATGTTTGAAAAAAAACTACAACTATCCTAAACTAACTGCCCGGAGGATGATGATCAAGAGGGGAAGGATCACGGCGCTGATCATCAAGCCCTATTTGGTACGCGGCATTGAGGGGTAGGGACTGGAATTTGATCAGGGATTGAGCCAAGTTGTGTTGTTTGATATGAGGGACTAGAGATAACCCGGGATTAAGAGTACCACAAAAATGGGATTGCTACAAAACCATCTCCCCCTGATATTGCGTTTTCAATCCTAGGATTGCAAATGCCACTACAAAAAAACTATAATTTAATAGCACTTAAAAGTGTGTATTTGTAGCGGTTTTAACCGCTACAAACATGATTAGTAGCGGTTAATAAAACCACTATGAAATCTACTATTGCAAGTGGATTTATAGCGGTTATTTTAACCACTACTCAAGAAAAAAAAACCCTGCTACTATATTTATAGCAGTTCATTAGGACCGTTACAAAATTCTCAAACAAGGCAACAGTTTTCTGGAACTTTGTAGCAGTTAAAAACCGCTACAAATGGCAAAACATTGAATTTTGAATGGCGGGAAATGAAAATGAACATCTGGCTTATTTTTTATAACGGTTCACAAACCACTACTAAATTGAATTCAAAAAGGGTAGCAAATATTAGTAGCGGTTACGTAACCACTGCTAATTTCAATAGAAATTCAAATTTTACACCAAAAATTTAATTTGTCTTTTGGCGCCTTATATTAGTGGCGGTTATATAACAACTACAAATATCAGAGAAATTGAAAAAAAAAAATAAATTTTTTGTTTCCATTTTTTTAATATTAAATTAAATAGTTTATTATTCTAGTAGTTTAGATAATGTGATTAGCTTATTATTCATTAGTTTACATCATTTATAATTTAAAATGAATGATTTAATTAAGTTAGATAAGTATGAAGATTATATTGATAATATTATTAGAGATACGTAGATAATAAGGAACTATTATATTGTCTAATACAATGTGATTATAATTATGTAATGAAAATAGGAAACAATGAGAAAAATTTTCTTAAACATCTGCAAAAAAATAGTGAGAATAAATATTATACGAAGTAAAAAAGTATTGAAATAAAAAATTTAAAAATGTATTACCATATTTGATCACCTTGTTAAGCTCCTCGACTTATAGAAAAAAAATGTGAAACTGAGAGAAAATAAAGAAAGGTAAGGTGAAAAGAAATGGGGGGTGTTTAAAATGAGATGTGGTGGGGGTATTTATAGAGATTTACGTGAAACTTGTAGCAGTTAGTGTAACGGGTTTGGTAGCAGTTTTAATTTGTAGCGGTTATTTTATCTTTTTGTAGCCGTTTTATAACCGCTACAAATATTTTTTTAAATTTTTTAAAAAACCAAAACATAATTTGTTTGATCAATCATCCTTGTCATCCCTACAGAAATTGTGTAGAAAAATTGTTAGTGATATATTATTTTATTAAAAAAATTTAATTAAAATTATGTGATTTTAAAAAGTGCACCGAACTATAGGTAAATTGTGATCGCCTTCAAAGGAGTTTTTGAAATTGGCATGCTGAAATGGCTCACTCTTGTAGACGATGTTATCACCATCATCCATGTTGTAAAGGTCTTGAGGCTTTAAATAAACAACCGTATGCCAATCCCTATGTTTCTCGTCCTCAACATAATAAACCCAGTGTTAAACCCGGTGTGCCTCTGAGGAAAGAATATACGGCTCATCATCTTGAGAATAACCAGTGTGAATTGGCCGCAAGAAATTTATTGATGTGATGCCAAAGTCGTCAGTTGTCAGCTCCGGAGAAGTAATAGTATTTGCCCACAAACACTTGAACATTGTCACGATAAAATGGCCTTGGTAATTAAGTTTGGCGACATCAAGAAGCTTTCCATAGTAAGGGACGCCTCCAAACTGCATGTTGGCGTCACTGCTGCTCGCATAACTCCTTGTCCCAAAGGTGCCATAAACATCTGAATTTTGAGTTTGCAATCCTTGATCCCATGAAACCATGCAAAACTTGAAACCATTAACATTGTATACTGTAAACCTTTATGCATGATCAAGAGAGTCGATTGTGTGAGCTCTGAAATCTGGTGAGTGTAGGTTGTGGTCATTTAGTATTCTATGCGTAAACCAGCTTAGGAATTCTCTGTGGACCTTTTTGTCAACTTCGGAGGATGTTTGTGTACGGATCCTGAGTTGACGCTTAACATGACTTCTGGATTCCCTGCAATTAATCATGGGAAGGCGGTAGTAAAATGAAAGTGAAAAATGTTACGAAAGATATAGAATAACATGTGAGTGTACAATTCTTACTATATGAAAACTTCAACTTGAGTGCAATTAATCAAGATATGTCTATGTGCTTGCAACTTCTCAGTTGCAGTTAGTTTGATAGCAAACAACTCCCTAAAGTCCCGTCACGATGTCTATGTGTGATAGCAAACAACTCACCATAGTCCGTCTAACGGTTCTCCTGCTATGCCTTTCTCTTCTAAAGCAATTATAAAATTAAATTAGTATTATCAAAACAAAATACTAGATTTATAATATGAAATAACCAGCTAAAAATAATTGATATTGTGAAAAGTTACCAGCTCGCTGTACATGACAGCAAAGGTCTTCAATCCTACTGTGTGGTGGATTGTCTGTTGCCCACGGCACCTCATGTTCCTCTGAGAAAACGCCTGAAAAAAAAATATTAAATGTATTAAAACATTTATAATTAATAAAATCATAAAATTAATAAAATTTAAATTTAAATAATAATTTAAATTTAAAAATTATATATAATTAATTATATAATTAATTAATATTTAATAATGCATATTAATATTTATATAATCAAATCTAAATCTATTTTTTTATATAATTAATAATTATAAGTTATATTTAATTTTTTATGTAATCTAATCTAAATCTAATAATCGAAATAATCTAATAAATACATTACCTGTCCCTCAGCATTCCTCCTGAACCGGACGAAACTCACCTAGTCGTTCGACGAGATGCTGTCCGGGATGTTCTCAATCAGCAACTGTAGAGGCATCATCCCATCCTTATCCATACTGTGGAAGAGATGATTCCTGCTGTTCCTTTAGCCGTTGCCCATCTTCATTAGTATGTACCTCCTCTGGTTGGCCCGGATGGCAAACCTCAACTGTAACACCATTAAAAAAAGAAATTTAAATATGACTAATTACAAATAAGATAATTAAAATATATTAATTAAATAAAATTAATTACAAAAAATATAATAATTAAATATAATTAATTACTTGCACCACCTCCTCCCACGTCAGGTCCTTCCGCCCCTTCGCAACATTCCTCCATGTCCTGAAATGAAGGGGGAAGCGCATCCAATTTGATCCCAGCTTGTTTAGGAAGCAATTGAATAGGTGATCCCCATTGTCAATGGGCAGGTCTGTGCCCTCATTTGACAGAACTACAACTTATAGTGTTTGGTCCATGCTGTTCAGACTGACCATGTCCAACCTCCTCGTGGACACGTTCCCTTGCTCATCTGCACAATTTACCACATGTTAGATAAATTGTAATTCAAAATTAACATTTCAAATTTAAATATATCATTTATTAAATACAAAAATATATTTACATTGGACCTGTACCTCAAACCTAGTAAACTGGCAAAAGGACCCTCATGGGTTGTTCTGCTCCGTGCCTCCTCCTCATTGAGGAACCGCTCCATGTCTCTGATCGGAATTGAGATCTCAAAGTCCTCATTCGTGTCATAGTCATCGACACTGATATCTCCCTCTCCCAGATCAGGCACCTCTGGTGCGGTCTGTAATACCCCGAGTTTTGAAACTTGTGGCTAGAGAATAAGCCTGAGATAAGTGGACTGCTAAGCCCCGGTTTAGCAAGATCCTAAATTGTGATTAAGAGATAATGATTTCAAAAGTGGATGTGGTTAGTGATAAATAACCCTTTTGGAGAATTCGATGTGATTTGAATTCCGGATGTGATTTGTATGTGCTGTGAGCAGCGTCGAAACCCTGTATTTAAGTTCAATTATGGATAAACCTCTAAATTGACTTAAAATAGAGGGAGGACGCATATTGTGGCTAAATGAAAAGATGTGAAGTGTTGGTGGTGATTCAATGAGAATTACCGTAATCAGGGGCAAAACGGTAAAGTTACCGAAGAGGAAACTCACTGGTAACTTCAAGATCAATGGTTAGGATTGAATTGTGTAATAGATCAAAGGGTGGAATCCCATGTGGTGTGCCTATGTGAACTCATGGTTGATGGAACAAGATGTTGACACTTGGCAAGTTTTGGACCCTTGATCTTGGGTCAAAGATTCAACACTCTTCCTCTCTTTTCTCTCCCTTATTTGGACGTTTTTGGGGGGGCCTAATTGCCCAAAAACTGATCACTTTATTCATCTTCATCATCCACTCATCTCTCTCTCTCTCTTATGTCTCCATGGACGTGCAAGCTTGGAGGAAGAAAGAGAAAGCTTAAGGTGAGATTTTAGCTTGTTTGGTGACCTCTTTAGCTCTAATCACCTTCTATAAAGTTGTTCATAGTGATGAGAGCTTCATCTCTATGGTTTTAGATTCTTGATTGAAGGGGTTTGATGGCTTGAGGAAATTTGGAAAGATGAAGAATCAAGAAATTGGTTTGGGAAAGTGGAAGAGGTGAGTATTTCAAGCCTTTTGATCTAAGTTTTGTGAATTATGGTTGAGTATTGGGAATTTATGAATTTGCCCTGATTTTGTGCAATTTTTGAATGGTATGAATTGGCTTATGTGTTGTGTAGAATTTGGTCTTTTGTTGAACATTTTGGCCATTGGAATTGATTTGGGAATCATTTGGGATCAAATGTAAAAATCTGGAAAATCTGTCCAGTGTAAGTCTGTTCTGGACAGTCAGATGGCGTGGACGTTTTGACTGGGTAAATGATGTTGGAAAATTATGAAACTTTCCAGTCTTAAAGTTCACATCTCAAGCTTCAAAATGGACATAAATTTTGTGTCATTTCACTTTGTGAGCTGGGAGTTTGAACTGACCAAAGTTTGGCATCCAAACTGGACCCTGTTTTGGCAAGTCTATTCTGGACAGTCAGATGACGTGGACGTTTTGACTGGGCAAATGATGTTCGAAAATTTTGAAAATTCCAGTCTTAAAGTTCACATCGCAAGCTTCAAAATGGATATAAAGTTTGTGTCATTTCGCTTTGTGAGCTGGGAGTTTGAACTGACCAAAGTTTGGCATCCAAACTGGACCCTGTTTTGGCAAGTCTGTTCTGGACAGTCAGATGACGTGGACGTTTTGACTGGGCAAATGATGTTCGAAAATTATGAAACTTTCCAGTCTTAAAGTTCACATCTCAAGCTTCACAATGGACATATAGTTTGTGTCATTTCGCTTTTTGAGCTGGGAGTTTGAACTGACCAAAGTTTGGTATCCAAACTGGACTCTGTTTTGGCACAACGTTAGGTTTTTGGTAAATCTGGACTTTTGTGGTGATTTCTAGTAATGGACAATATTTTTCCTAGAAAGAGGACTTAAATAGCTTTCATTTGGCTTTGGAATCACCTTATTTCGATTTTGCCTGAATTAGTTATGATTTTTGGAAGTTCAGCCAAGAAACTGGATTTTCTGGGCCGCAGCCAACCCCCATTTTCAGCATTTTGAGATTTTGAAAGGGTTCAGTATTCGTTTGGTTCGCGAGTAAGCGGAGCTGGAGCATACGTGGAAAGAAAAGTGTAGGGAACTTACCTCTCCTGCATGTATTGATATTTGTGTTTGTGTATTGATGCATGTTATTGCTTTGCTTGATTATGTGAAACATATATGAATGATTGAAGCTCTGTTTCTATTTATGCTATGGCCATGAGTATGTTGTTGAAACATTGAGCATGCAAATATATCATTATGCGAACATGAGTTATTGTTATGCAAGCATGTCATGCATTAAACACTTATCTTGCATGCATATTGGTATCTGTTTCCTACTGGGATTCTCTAGAATCTCACCCTCCCCTACCAACATTTTAGACAGGTCAAGTGGCTTAAGGAAGGAGCAAGTGACTAGGGGCGGCGAGAATCCCTTATGGGTATTTGTATTTGGTAGTTGGTTATCGTTATATGCTGGGATAATTGTATATGTTCGGATGATAGTTGGGATGTATATTTGGATATTGTATTTGTATATTGGATGAGTATTGAGTATGCATGTATGGAGTTAAGATTTGTGTAATCCCCGTTTGAGGAATTGTAAAGGGAGAATGTGCCCTACTAATTCTATGTAAAGGTATGAACCCGGGAGTTGCCGGGAAGTTATTGTTGTACACTCTGATATTTTTATAAATGTGATATTCCGCGTAATGTAATTGTATTCGAAATTGAATATGAGACCAGGTAAATTATATTTCGAAAGTTATCTGTGAAAACCCTGTCGTGAAGATGGGATTTTAAATAAGTTTTGTTTCCTATTGGTCTCTATTTCATTTTAATTGAGTATTTCGGATATAATTACGGAAGGGGGTTACACGGTCGTTTCCTGTGGGACCATCTGTGGTGGCCATGGTAGGGCCGACTCCTATGGTTGTTGTAATGACCTAATATGAGATTAAGGGCTAATGGCTTTAAGATTGATTGTAATTAGTGTAATTGAACACTTTCAAAGAAATGTGATGTGAATTTGATATAAATATTCATAGTGATGATTTATTAATCATAGTGAAACCAGGGGCAAAATGGTAAAATTGGAAATTTACTGACCAATTGGTCAGTTACCCAAAGAGGAAACTTAATGGTAATTAAAGATCAAGGGTTGAGATCTATTGTCTATGGGTCGGAATCCTATCTTATGCACCTATGTGAGCTCATGGAAGAAGTGAACAAGATGTTGCCAAGTGGCATTGCATGGGCCATAGGATTATGCTAAAAGTCAAACACCACCTTTTCTCTCTCATCTCTCTCCTATTTGGTGGGGAGTATGGGCAAGGGAAAGATTACACTCATCATTATCATCTTCATCATATCTCACCATCTCTCTCTATCCTCCATTTCTGGCAAACACAAGGTGGAAAGAGAAAGCGAAAGCTTGAATTTTTGGTGAGTGATTATTCTTATATACTCAAACACTCTTCATTAAATTTGTTCTAAGTGGAAGAATCAAGTTTTTGACTTTGGCAAGTTGAAGAGGTAAGGATTTGATGCTTTTTGGTGTATATATATAGTAATTTTTGGTTAAGGTTGATAAATTCTAGAACTTGCCATGGTTTTATGTTAATTTTTGAATGCATGGATTACATGGTGAATTATGTTGGAATTAGTTCATTGTGAAGTTGTTTGAGTGTTGGTAATGGTTTTGAAGTTTGGAAGTGATTTGAATGAATTTGAGTATTGTGTGTATTATAGAGACCTAAAAGTATGAATTGTTGTTAGGATGGGTTTGAGTGTTTTGGAGTTTACCAATATGTTGCTTATGGGATTTTGAGTGGGAATGAGCTTTGTGTGAAGTTTGGGAACCATTGGGATCAGTTTTGGCAAATCTAGGAATTTCTTTCAGTTACTGCAATCTGGTAATCTGATAGCATCACTCGAGCGAGGGGGTCTCACTCGAGTGCTATCATGTAATTTCCCTTTCTCCTTTGTGTTTTGCGTGGGTTTTCATGAAGAAAGCTCGAGTGCACTTCTCAGTCCACGAGTGATATTGGTGATCTCTCGAGTGAGCATGGGTTCACTCGAGTGATGGAGTGAGTTTATGGTTAGGGTTGCTCTCTAGTCCTCACTTGCTGGCCAATTTTCAAGAGTGTGTTTTGACACTCGTAAGTGTGGTCTTCTCACCTGAGTGCCAAGGGTTGTGCTCGAGTGAGCCTTTTCCTCTAAAGTTGGCTGAGCTCTCGGGTCGTTACTTCTTGTGTTGCACTTTTGGGGACTCGAGTGACCATGGAGCTATCTCTCGAGTGTGATCCCTCATGCTCAAGTGTTGTGAGCACTTTCAAGCCATTGTTATTGCTCATTGTCAAACACTCACGAGTGAAAGCCATTCTCACTTGAGTGCAAGTCTCTTATCACTCAAGTAAGGTCATCTTCACTCGAGTTAGTCAGCCAAAAATCGGTGTTTTGCTTCTGAAAAAGGGGTCTTCAGGGTAGTTTCTTCCAACCTTTTTGGCATATGCTTAGGCCTCTAATAGACACCCCAAAGAGTTCAAATGATAACCAACTTAGAGTATTATAAAATATGTATTTGGAAAAGAGATTGATCAGTTGTCCTTAATTTGGTTATAGGATTTGATATATGCCAGACTCGTGAGCCCATTGTACCAAGGAACGTCAGGAAAGAACAAGGTAGTGACTCTTTCTCTTATACTGTGTGTGAATCATTGTATGTATGGTTGTCTTACATTATGTTGCTGCTGCTGCTTTGTGAAGCTTTGTGGAGCTTTATGATACTTTGTGCCTTGTGATACTGCTGCATAGTGATTACAGCGAAAGCTGACATAGTGATTACAGTGAAAGCTGGCATAGTGATTACAGCGTAAGCTGGCATAGTGTTTACTGCGAAAGCGGACATAATGCACTGTGATTACAGCTGTGAATGCTGTCATTTGTGGCATTAGTCATGAATTATTGAGTTGTTGTTGAACATGATAAACTTATATGCTATGTGTTTATATACTGTATGAGTGATTTGTTACTACTGGGATTCTTTTAAATCTCATTCCTTCCAATGACTAACATTTCAGACAAAGCAAGTTGCTAAAAAGGGAAGCGAACAACCCGGAGTGGTTAGGATCTCTTAGGGACATTTTAATTTAGACTGTTGGTTATCTATTTTGATTTAGGATTACTGTATGTATATGATTTTTGGATATCTAATCCCCATTTTGGGAAACTTTAACCCATTATATATATACACATGTAAACCGGGGCTACCAGGATTTTAGTTTCCCACTCTGATATTTATGAATGTGATTTAACTGCACAGGTAATTGTATCCCAAAGTAAATGTGGGACCAGATGAATTATGTTTTTGAACTATTTTTTGGGATACCCCATCTTGAAGATGAGGGATTATAAATGTTGTTTTGTCCTATTGGTCTCTATTTCACTAGAATTTCATAATCCAGGTATAATTACAGTCAAGGGGTTACAGCTACTATAGGGAGATGGGCTGAAATGGCGCGGTCACCCTTCCTCCACGTTACCCACTCCCATTGCCCCTCCCCTCTACTGTTACTACCCCACAGAATTGGTCTGGGGACCTCGGGCTCCTTCCCCTTGTCCATTCGTGAAGCGATATCAACTATAAAAATTTAGAGAAAAAATGATTTAGTCACATTTATATGTAAAATTATAATAAAAATAAAAATAAAATAAGTATTGTCTATACCTCAAGTGATAATGAGAAATGCTAGAGAGAAAACTCTTCGACAGATGTCAGAACGCTAAGATCTAAAGGAAAACTCTCAGAGAAACTTCAAAAAAAATGACCAAATGGGAAAAAAGAGGGGCGGCGGTGTTTTTATAGTTTTGGATTTTGTAGCAGTTATTGAAAAAGCTGCTACATCAACTGCTACAAAAATGCTAAGGCGGTAAAACTTTATAGCGGATAAAAAATAACTGCTACAAATGTGATGACCTTTGAAGTTTTGTAGTGGTTCTGAAAACATAACCGCTACAAATAGGTAACCTTTGGCATTTTGTAGCAATTCAATTTATAGTAACTGCTAAAAAAAACTGATACATTATTGGCGCGGCTTGGTGTCGATAAGTAGTGTGAGCGTTGTAGCGGTTTATTTGTTGTAACCACTACAAACTAACCACGACAAATTTTAGCAGGAAACTCGCGCCATATTTATAGCGATTTGTTTCTATTAACCGCTACAAATAACATTGCTAATCAGTCGTGCCACTTGGCGCATAGGGTACTGCTACAATATTGTAGCGGTTCATGTTAAAACTGCTATAAATGTCAATGTTTGTAGCGATTAAAATTAACCGCTACAAATTCACCACTACGAAATACCATTTTTTTTGTAGTGTGTTAGAGACAAAAATATTCCCGTTTATAATGTTTTTGGGACAAAAATTCTGCTATCAATTTTAATAATAAGGATATTTTAATCTTTCCATAATTTATAAAGGATTATAAAATAAAATCAATTCAAGTATTTCATCTAAATATTATCGCATACCAAACGTAATTTTAAACCTTTAGCTACAGTCCCAATACCTGTCCCTATCCCAATACCAGTCCCAATCTTAATCCATCAAAATCAGTGCCTCATACCAAACAGGTCCTCCCTCAGGGGGCTCCCTCTAGTGTGACTATATCAAGGCGCTGAGCAGAGTTAACAACACCATCATCATCAGCAAGAGGAGCCGGCTAGACGATGAACTGAGGGAGAGGGGGAACTTGTAGATGCTCCTCGTAAGGGAATAGGCAACTCCACGACCGCTCTAACATTTAGTTCATGATATTGCACCACTACGTATACTGAGTGTAGTAGTAATCAGCCTGCTGCTATATCTACTACATTTGATAAGCCACTGTAGCTTGTGTCCTGGCTAAATCTGAATAGAGCTCCTCAACAGAGTCTTCCCTTAAATGTCTGACCCTGGATGTCCTTGCTTGAGAGATGCCAGCCTCAGAGGCACCACTCTTGGCATATACCATACTAGGTCTGGCGCTTATCCCAATCCCCCTCACATATTCAAGGTGCTCAACCTAACCTAGACCCACTTTCAATGGCGTAGTGGGGTCCATAGACCCTTATGACTCCTGGGTCTGGGTTTCTCACAGCTTAGCCTGCGACTGCTGCATCCGCTACTGCCGTTTATTAAACAATTAAGTATTACAATTTACAATAAATTTGTTTTATAAAAAAGTAAAATAATAAACTAACTTACAATGGCCTCCTCTGCTTGCTAAGACATCAAAGTCCTGTCACGGTGTCTATGGGTAATAGCGAACAACTCTCCATAGCCGTCTGACGGTTCTCCTACTATGCCTTCCTTTCCTAAAATAATTACAAACTTAAATTAGTATTATAAACAACAAAATACTAAATTTATATTAGTACTACGAAAAGTTACCAGCTCGTTGTAAGTGACAGCAAAGGTTTTCGATCCTACCGTGTAGTGGATCGTCTTCTGCCCTCGGCACCTCGTATTCCTCAGAAAAAGTACCTAAAAAATATTAAAAATATTTATACAATATAAAACAATTATAATTATTAAAAAAATTCAATTTATGAAATTTAAATTTGAATTTGAATTACAAATAAATTACTTGCCCCTCTATACTCCTCCTGAATTGGACAAAACTTACCTAGTCGTTCGGTGGGACGCTGTCCAGGACGTTCTCAATCAGCTGCTATAGAGGAATCATTCCATCCTTATTCATACTGTGGAAGAGATGATTCCTCCTGTTCTTCCAGCCGTTGCCCATCTTCATCAACGTGTACCTTTTCCGGTTGTCCTAGATGGCAAACATAAGTTGTAACATAATTAAATAACAAATTATTAAATATGACTAATCAAAAATAAGACAATTAATAAATATAATTAAATACAATTAATTACAAAATATAAACTATAATTAAATACTATTAATTACCTTTACCACCTCGTCCCAAGCCAGGTCCTTTGGCCTCTTCGGAATGTTCCTCCACGTCCTAAAGTGAAAGGGGAATTGTATCCAATTCGAGCCCAGCTCGTTCAGGAAGCGGTTGAACAGGTGACCCCTATTGTCGATGGTTTGGTCCGTGGCCTCATTCCACAGAACTACAACTCAGAGTTTCCGGTCCAGGCTATTCAAACCAACCACATCCAGCCTCCTCGTGGACACATTTACCTGCTTATCTGTATAATTTATGACATATATTAGATAAATCAAATTTAAATATTTAATTGATTAAATAAAAAAACATATTTACCTTGGACCTGCACCTCAAACCTAGTGGACCGGGAAGACGACCGTCGTGGGTTGTTCTGGTCCTATGAGTCCTCCTCATCAAGGAATCGCTTTATGTCTCTGAGCGGAATTGAGATATCAAACTTCTTGTTCTCTTCATAGTCATTGACACTGAGCTCAACTCCCTCTCCTATAACGGCTTTAGGCTTCCATGGTACCATCGTCATCTCTTATGGGGCCATCTGCTGTGGCTATGATGAGGCCACCTCCTATGGCTGCTGTGGCGTGATTGACCTCCTTCCGCGCGGCCTCCTCCTGCTGTCCCTGCTACCCCTTAGAATCGGTATAGGGAGCTTGACCCCCTTCCCATTATCCCCCTGAAGCCATATCAACTACAAAAATTTAAAAAAATCAATAAATAGGCTACGGTTTGTGGTAGTTGTTTCTGAAACCGCTACATGAACTGCTACAAAACACCTCGGTAATGGAAAATATTTGATAACCACTACAAATATGTGACTCTTGAAGTTCTGTAGCAGTTGAGAAAAGAACCACTACCTCACCACTCATTTATATTCCGTAGCGGTTTAGCTTAATAAAACAGCTACAAATAAACAACTATAATGCTTCGAGCCATGTGGCTCAAAGCTGGCGCCACAATTATAGCGATTAATATGCAGTAACCGCTAAAAACTCAGTTTTACAAGTTCTAGTGAGAATTTGGAGCCAAAGTTATAGTGGTTTATATTTGCAAACCGTTACTAATAATGTTCAGTGTCCCTCGCGCTACTTGGCATAAAGCCGACTGCTGTAGAGTTGTAGCGGTTTATATACGAACTGCTACAAATAATAAAATTTATAGTAGTTAATTTTAACCCTTACAAACCCACCACTACAAAATGTCATTTTTTTGTAGTGACTTGCACTACATATCTAGATGCAAAAGTCATCGCTATGTCACCCAAGTTTCTCATGTTTTCAAAGAAATATGCAGTTTAATCTGATTAGAAAGCTCACACTAAAGCTTGTGGTACTAGAGAATATAAGTGCAACTGTGGTACCCCTATTCTCTAAGTACATACTAAATTCCTAAATCTCACCTCATAATAAATGCTACTATTGTTTGGAGGGGGAATTTACTTATTGCTTCTTTTATTAATGTAAATGATTGGGTAATTAGTGGGTTGTTTGTTCAAATCGTTCTTAAAATCAAGAAGGATAGTTTCATCCCCTGGGAATCACTATAGGAAGTGGATACGTCCTATGGCGCTTCCCCAAAATTGGAAGTGCCACAGCTTCTTTTAATGGCGCTAGAAGCGTGGTGCTTCCGAAGCGCCATACTATTCATCAAAATAAGCATTGTATAATGCAATTTTTGTAGTACTGATGATACACTGAAATTGCACCATTGTTATATTGATAAGTTTCACAACTCTAGCAATTATGAATTCTATAGACAAGAATAGCATACAATTACTACAACAACCATAAAGATTATACTGCTAGTAGAAAAAATGTAAACTTTCAGGTATCTCACAAAGAACATACAAGAAAGAAAAAAGAAAAAAGGAATATCATTTATACTTGTGGAAGGAAAGGCTTGCATGTATCTGCAACCTTTAGCTATGTTACTCCAATCCCCTGTTTTCAAACAGAGTTACATATTAGATCATATTTCAAAAACAAAAGTGATAGCTACAAAAAATGCTCAACTTAAAGTAGTAAATGAAATAATATTGGCCTCTTCATAAACTCTTTACACTAATGAAAATATGGTTTATTTGGCACTCATCTATCATTTATGCTTTGTGTGGTGGTGTTAATTAGCCAGAATTATGATTACTTGCTTCAAATTCAATGTATTATGTACATACCATATGTTAATGAGCTGTATTGAACTAGAAGCAAGCATGAATATGCTGGCCTACTACCACATATATCATATATTAGACACTTCTCAACTCATGAATATATGTTCTATTTGGCACTCATCTAGCCTCTGTACTATATATGCATGTCTTGGGCATGGTTTTATCATAGACTGAACTTTATGATATATGTGTTAGATCTCATGTTTTGATGATAACAAAAGAATGGTTTGAAAAGGAAATGTTTAAAATCAAGCTTGAACTAAGTAATGACAGGAATAAGCTTTTCTTGAGATAAGCATGGAAGTAGTGAAGATTGGCCAAGAGAAAATGCTGAGGAACTTGATCAGAAGTGCATTTTCTAAGTCATTACTCGAGGCGCTACTCGAGTAATGAGCCAAAACTTGAAGTAACCAAGCAAAACTTCCAGTTACCTGCCATCCTTACTCGAGGCGCTACTCGAGTAACCAGGTAAAAACTTGGAGTTGCTCTCGGCCTGCTAATGTTACTCGAGGAGGTACTCGAGTAACCATGTGAAAACTTCCAGTTGACTTCAAGTTTTCCCCATGATACTCGAGGAGCTACTCGAGTACCGGTGTATCCTAAAATGTGGACCTCTCGGCAGTTTGTACCACTGCTAATGTTACTCGAGGAGCTACTCGAGTAACCAGGTCAGAAACTTCCAGTTTGCCTTCAAGTTTTCCATGATACTCGAGGAGCTACTCGAGTAACCGTGTATTTGAAAATGTGAAGCTCTCGGCACTTTGTACCACTGCCAATGTTACTCGAGGAGCTACTCGAGTAATGCACTAAGGTGAATGAAAACTTGAGGTTTGTACCCGATTAACTTGATCTATGTTTTTCATCTTCCTCGAGTATGTACCCCAGTATATGCAAATGTTTTCAAGAAAAACTTCAAGGCATTACCAGAGTAAGACACTTTGAAAAGCTTCAGTTACTCGAGGAGCTACCCGAGTAACTTATGCAATAATGAATGCATTACCCGAGTCCCTACTCGAGTAATGAGGTAATTGCACTCGGCCTTGAAATCCTGCCAACATTACTGGAGTAAAGCATCGAGTAATCAAAAGTTTTCCAAAGGATTACTCGAGATGTTACCCCAGTAATCCATGAAGTTGCAGAAGCATTATTGGAGGCACTACCCGAGTAAATAACTGTTCACAAAGGTTTGAATTTTAGTTTACTCCATGCACTACCCGAGTAACCTTGTTACTCTTCATTAAAATTCAAACCAACAGTGATTTCACGATGTTACTCGAGGAGCTACTCGAGTAAACTTCAAGGGTTACTCGAGGAGCTACTCGAGTAAGCATACCCAGAAATTTAGAAATCATTCAAATCTTCATCATATTGTTTCCTATATGATTAACCTTTCTTTGTATTAGCATTCTTAGTATATTTACAGAGAAACAATGAAGAAATCATATCAAGAGATGAAAGTCAAATCAAACGTTCAAATGCCAACCACCGCCAACGGATATTTTTCAAAAACTTGAAAAGTCAACAGTGGCTGCGCACTCACCAACGGACGAAAGGAATTGTTCCAACGGTCATCAATAACTTATCTATATATATGGGAACCTTCAAACAGAGAAGAATAACCAAGCATCCACACAAACGATTCTTTAGTTCATTACTCTGTTTTCACGTTGAAATTGTGTTCATATGCTTCAGTGATTAGCATTTACTCTTTGAGAGAGATATTTCATTCAAACTCAATATTTGTTATTGAGATAACTTAAGGTTGTGGAACCTTGAGTTGGGATTGGATTACAATCTGTAAGGGGGAGCGAGTGTCCAGGTCTAAGGAACTTGCTTGTACTGAGGTGCCAAGAACCCACTGAATCTTGGAAGTTATAGTGAAACTCTCAGAGAAGCTCTGAGGACTGGACATAGGTCAAAGTGGTTGTGACCGAACCAGTATAACTCCCGGTGTACACTTCGGTGATATTTCTCCTTCCTTATTACTGTTTTAATTCTTTTATCAAAGTTTTATATTTTCGAAAGAAATTTCAGTATCACCCAATTCACCCCCCCTCTTGGGTGAAACGTTTGATCTTACATTTGGTATCAGAGCGTAGGTCTTCTTGTTAAGGTTTAACAGCCTAAGAAGGATCCAATGGCAAGCATGGGTGAAGGAATTCTTCCCGACGGAGCATCCATCACTAGACCTCCTGGTTTCAATGGAGAACACTTCTCATTCTGGAAAGCTAAGTTCAGAGTGTTCGTGATGGCTACTGAATATGGGCTATGGGATGTAATTGAGAGTGGAAACTATCTACCTACAAAAGTTGTAGATTCTCAGAAAATTCCAAAGACGCCAGCGGAATACGATAAGAATGACAAGAAACTTATCACTCTCAATAGCAAAGCAATTCTGATGTTACAAAGCTCTTTGAGTCAAAATGAATACTTCAGAATTTGCACACTTCCAACAGCAAAAGAAATGTGGGAAGCTCTGGAAATAGCTCATGAAGGAACTTCGGGAATAAAGGAGAATCGAATCAACACCTTGATCACAGAATTCGATTTACTTTGAATGAAATCAGGTGAGTCAATTTCTGAATTCGAACTTAGATATACTCATCTTGTTAATCAACTTGCAGCACTTAGTAAAGTCTATGATCAAAACATCCAAGTACGAAAGATTTTGAATATTCTTTCTAAAGAGTGGGAGGCCAAGGTCACTGCAATAGAAGAGGCAAAAGGAGAATCAATGAGATCAGTTGCTTCTCTATTTGGAAGTCTTTCTGAATATGAAAGCAAATTAAAGTTCAAACGGGAACTAGATGACATCAGTGACAAAAGAAAGAAAGGTCTAGCACTAAAAGCGAAAGAAGAAAATCAAGATGAAGATGAGGAGTTTGATGATGATGAAATGGGCTTAATCATAAAACGATTCAGAAAATTCTACAAGAAAGGTCAAGGCTTCAAACACTTTCAAAAAGGAGGAACTAGCAACAAAGATCATATCATTTGCTATGAATGTGGAAAACTAGGACATATCAAATCAGAATGTCCAGAGCTCAATCAATAGAGCAAAGAAAAGAGAAAAGGCAAATTCTTTAACAAAAAGGAGGCCTTTGTATCTGCTATATGGGGAGATAGTTCTTCAGACGAAGAAAGTGATGAGGAAGAAGTAGCCAACATATGTCTTGTTGCTCAAGAAGAGACAGAAGAAGAGGTAAATGATTCTGAACCTACCTATGATGAATTACTCTCTGAATATAATGCTTTACATTCTGAATTCATCAAAGTAGTTAAAGAATTAATTGTTTTCAAAAAGAAAAACAAAGCTCTTGAAATTGAACTTAAAGAAAGTTCAGAAAAGAATTGTGAAGATTGTTCTTCGTTGAAAAAGAAAAACACTGATCTCACAAAAACTCTTGAAAAATTTACCAAAGGAAGTGAGATGCTAAGTGTGATTTTAAAAGAACAACGATTTGTAAATGACCGATCTGGTATTGGATATGATCCAAAAACAGATAAAAGGAAAGGTAAAAAGAAAGTAGGAGGAAAGCCATATTTGAATTATTTCCAGCATTCTGTGCATATATCAAATCCTTTTGCTTTCTGTAATTACTGTAATAGAAAAGGTCATTATACCTCTTCATGCATTCATAAAAAGAAAAGAACAATAGGAACCTATAAATGGGTACCTAAAGGCATATATGTTTAGAAAATCATTTATACTAACCCAAAAGGACCCAAAAAGAAGTGGGTACCTAAGACTTAGTCATTTGATTGCAGGTATGTCTTAAAGCATCCAAAAATAACAAGTGGTTCATAGACAGTGGATGCTCTAGACATATGACCGGTGATTTCGAAAGTTTTACCACATTACAACCTAAGGAAGGAGGAAAGGTAAAATTTGGAGGAAATCAATCCGGAAAAATAGCAGGAATTGGTGAAATCAAAAATGACAAAGGCATACAAATCAAAGATGTATACTACGTTGAAGGATTGTGTCATAATTTGCTGAGTGTAAGTCAAAGTGCAGATAAAGACAACTGGATAATATTTGATTCAGAGGAATGTCTAATTATCAACAAGAGTGACTTACAGCTTGATAAGAAGAATATCAAGGCAAAGCTCAGAGCAAAAAGGGAAGGTAATTGCTATACCTTAGATATTAGTAGAAATGAATCTGAAAACTGTTTTTTGAGTAATGTCGATGAAAGTTGGTTATGGCATAAAAGATTGGCTCATGTCAACATGCATCAACTAGGCAAACTACTCAAAAAGGATTTAGTTCTTGGATTACCCAAAGTAAATTTCAAAAATGATTTGATTTGTGACGCATGTCAAAAGGGTAAACAAACTAAATCATCTTTCAAATTGAAAAATGAGATCTCATCAAATAGACCATTACAATTATTGCATATGGATTTAGTTGGTCCAGCAAGAGTAAAGAGTCTTGGTGGGAACCTATATTCATTGGTCATTGTTGATGATTTCTCTAGATTTACATGGGTTATTTTTCTATCATCAAAGGATGTAACCTTTGAAGAATTTATTGTTTTTGCCAAGAAAGTGCAAAATGAGAAAGGTATGTCAATTGCAGGGATTAGGACTGATCATGGTAAAGAATTTGAGAATCAAGCCTTTGAAGAATACTGTGATACTAATGGCATTGATCACAATTTCTCCGCTCCAAGGACGCCCCAACAAAATGGAGTTGTGGAACGCAAGAATAGAGTGTTTACTGAAATGGCTAGAACAATGTTAAATGAAAAGAACATGTCTCAAGTTTTCTGGGCTGATGCTATGAGTACAGCATGCTACATTTCAAATAGAGCCTATATCAGAACGAAACTTGGAAAGACACCATACGAGCTATACAAAGGAAGGAAGCCAAACATTTCTCATCTACACATCTTCGGTTGTAAGTGCTTCATTCATAATAATGGCAAAGATAACTTAGGAAAATTTGATTCTAAAACTGATGAAGGAATTTTCCTAGGATATTCTAACCGAAGTAAAGCATATAGAATTTTCAATAAAAGAACTTGTGTTGTTGAAGAATCAATTCATGTTGTATTTGATGAATTTGAATCCTCTAACAAAACCATTGATGAAGAACAGGAAGTTGTTTTAAATCAAGAAAATGGTCAATCTATCTCTAAGTCTCTTATTCCAGAGGTTGATGAAACTAAGGATGAAGAGCAATCCCTAGGTCAACCTAAAGCCTGGAAATACAATAGAAGTCATCCCTTAGATCAAGTCATAGGAGATGTGAATGAAGGGATCAAAACCCGAAATAGAGTTTTCAATGAAGTAAGCTTTTCTGCATTCATTTCAGAGATTGAACCTTCTAACATTGATGAAGCCCTATCAGACAATGATTGGGTCATAGCAATGCAAGAAGAACTAAATCAATTTGAAAGGAATCAAGTTTGGGATTTGGTACCCCGACCCAAAGATCATACGATAATTGGTACTAAATGGGTATTCAAAAACAAACTCGATGAATCTGCAATTATTGTCAGAAACAAGGCAAGATTGGTGGCCAAAGGTTATAATCAGGAAGAAGGAATTGATTATGAGGAAACGTATGCTCCAGTGGCTAGATTGGAAGCTATACGTGTACTCTTAGCCTTTGCATGCATCAAAGGATTCAAACTCTATCAAATGGATGTTAAGAGTGCTTTTCTAAATGGTTACATCATGGAAGAAGTGTATGTAGAACAACCTCCAGGATTTGAGGATGTCACTAAACCAGACCATGTTTTCAAACTCAAAAAGGCTTTGTATGGTTTAAAACAAGCTCCTAGAGCCTGGTATGAAAGGCTTAGTAAGTTTCTCATCAATCAAGATTTTGTACGGGGAAAAGTTGATACAACATTATTTATAAATCGAAAACGTGATGATATTTTAATTGTTCAAATATATGTTGATGATATTGTTTTCGGTGCTACTAATGAATCTCTGTGTAAGGAATTTTCTGAGATTATGCAGGGAGAGTTTGAGATGTCAATGATGGGAGAATTGAATTTCTTTCTTGGTTTGCAAATCAAACAAAGAAAGAATGGAATCTTCATATCTCAAACAAAGTATTTAAAAGAGCTATTGAAGAAATATGGAATGGATGAAGCAAATGGTTCAGACACGCCTATGAGTTCAACAACATTGCTTGATGCTGATGTCAAAGGGAAAGACTACAATATCACAAAATATAGAGGAATGATTGGATCATTGCTCTATCTCACGGCAAGCAGACCAGACATCCAATTTAGTGTTGGCATATGTGCAAGATATCAATCAGCACCAAAGGAATCACATGCTGAAACGGTCAAACGAATCTTTAGATATCTTGCTGACACACCAGAATTGGGTCTGTGGTATCCTAAAGGAAGAAGTGAGTATCTTGTTGCATATTCGGACTCTGATCATGGTGGATACAAAACGGACAGAAAGAGTACCAGTAGACAAGGACAATTTCTTGGAGGATCACTTGTCTCATGGTTCAGCAAGAAACAAAATACAGTGTCTCTTTCGTCAACGGAAGCCGAATATGTTGCAGTCTCAAGTTGTTGTGCACAAGTGATATGGTTAAAACAACAACTACAAGATCTTGGTATATATCTCAAGGAAATACCAATCTATTGTGACAATACAAGTACGATAAGCTTGGCAAAGAATCCAGTTCAACACTCTAGGACCAAGCATATCGATGTCAGACATCACTTCATCAGAGATCATGTTCAAAAGAAGGATGTGAAAGTGATATTCATTCCTACACATCTTCAACTAGCTGATATCTTCACAAAACCCCTTGCAAAAGATCAATTTTTATTCATTAGAAGAGAATTGGGAATGGTAAATCCCAATGAGTTATAAGTATTTTCAGCATTTCATAATTTTAGATGAAGTCATTTGATAATGTTTTGATGATCACTAACTTAAGCTTCGGAGTATATAGAAACATGTTTTGCAGGAAGAAAGAAACTCTGTTTTGGGAAACAAAAACAGAGGTGATCAGAGGACACATTTACTGGAGTACCAACTTGAAGTTATGGGTAAAACAGAAGCAATACCCGAGGAGCAACTTGAGGTAAAGAAGCATGTTACTCGAGTATGTACTCGAGTAATGGCCCCCAAAACTGGAAGTAACGCATCAAGTTACTTAATTTTCAAACATAACGGTCCAGATTTCAAGAAAATGAAGAGTCAGAAATTGAGAAGCTATTTACTCGAGGCAGGCCTCGAGTAAACTTGAAGCTTACTCGAGGAAGGCCTCGAGTAATGTCGGAGCTCAGATTCTCAAAAGGTTAAATAATGACTCAAATCTGAATCAAATGGACTATGAATGATCGAGGGAACATCCATGGATAATTACTATATTATTCATGCCAGGTACGCAATTTAAATGAACTATTTTTGAATTTTTCTGTATGAACACCCGAGGAAGGCCTCGAGTAACGTTGAATGTTACTCGAGTAAGGCCTCGAGTAAAGTCGGGATTTAGGTCTTTATCTTGCGCAAACTTGGTCATTTCCACAAAATCTCCTCGAGTAAATCACTATACACCCTTTCAAAAACTTTTCCCAATCGATTCCTTTCCTCATTTACGTCAAAACCCAACTGATTTCAAGTCCAAAAACTTCCTATTTTGTTCAAAATCTCACTGCCCTAAACTTGCGACAGTTACCCTGTTTTTCTGAGATTTTTGATTTTCTGTGATTCAAAATGGTTAGAACCAAGAATCTCAACTTCACTGATTCCTCTGATTCTCAGCAAAATCCTGATCTTCTTTCTCCACCTCCAACAAAAAGAAGAAAGTTGATTCCTAGACCAAAAGCCAAAACCCCTCTTAAACCTCAACCACAACCTAAAACCAAAGGTGTGGTAATCAAAGAGCCTATTGTGACTAGGGCTCAATCTAAAAAGAGCACATCTACAGGAAGGAGTAAAGGTGTCAAAACTCCCTCACCTTCTCACTCAGACTTATCCACACCCTCTTTTACTCCAAAACCTCCCAAGAAGCCAAAATATGACAAAAATGTGGCTAAGGCAATGGCTGGGATCATTGACCAATTGGAGAAGGGTCAATCTTCTAAGAAATCCAAGATTCCAGAGGCAGAAATCACTACCCCTCCCAAAGGATTCAATGTGGGGAAACTAGTGGATTCCCCCAAGTACTTGACACAGTTCTCTAGAAGGAAAGTGTGTAAAACACACTACGTTGATCTGAAGCTTCTACAAGAGGTAGTGAAGTTTGACCTTAGTCCTTATCTTAATCCATTTATGCCTTGGTTGTCTGTCAGATTGCCTTTTTGCACAAAGGTAATCACCCATTTTTACTGTAACCTAGAAATCACTGATGAGCCTGACCGAACCTCAGTTGAGGAAGAGATGACCACCACAGTGAGAGGTCAAAAAATTCTTATATCTCCCTCTAGGATCAATTTGTGGTTAGGAATTGAGAATCCCCCGGATGATATCTATTCTGAGCTTGAGCCAAACCAGATTTTCACTATCCTTAAGCCTGGAGAGTTAGTTGGCCCCCTCAATTTTAAACCGAGTGATATGTGTGATCATCACAGGGTCCTATGGTACATCTACTCTAGGTCCCTAGTGAACAAAGCCAACAACTATACCCACTTCTCCGATAGGGACTATAGATGGTTTGCTTCACTCCTCTTGAAAGAAGAAAAGGATCTGGGAGAGTATATATTCTCAGAGATGAAGAGGTATAAGGTGGATGGAAAAGGGACTACTCCAATGCCATATCCTCAAATTGTGTCTCTTATCCTGAAAGAGAACAAAATATGGTATTTGGATAGTAAGGAGCCAGTTGAGAGGGTGACCCCAGTGGGGAGGAACCAAATTGGTAAACTGAACATCGACATCCCTCTTAAAGGCCCAATGGAGTCTGGGTCCAAGAAGAAGAGAAAGGCTCCTGAGACTGAGACCAGTAGGATGGATGACACTCAGTCATCGGCTCCAGCTGCTACCACATCTTCACCATCCTTCCTAAATGCCACTCTCCAGCACTTCATGGAGAACATACTCAGAGGCTTCCATGTGGACATAGCCAACACAAATGCTGAGCTAATTACCAACACCAACTTCAAGATGGGTGAACTAGTTGAGAAAATTGACAAAAGGCATGAGGAGTTGGTTGAGAAAATGGATCGAAGACATGAGGAGCTACTAGCAGAGCAACGTGCCCAGGGAGAAACTTTGAGACTAATACTGGCACGTTTGGATTCTCTGGGTCCGGACCTTCTACCGGTCCTTCCTCATTTGCACCACCACCACCACCTTCAGTAGACCCTCCTTCAGACACTCCCATTCCTATTCCTACTTCTGAGGCTGAACCATCTACTCCTCTGGTTTCTGATCCACTCGAGCCCCAAGAAAAAGACATCTTGTTCACAGTGGATGATCCTGATACCCACGAAACCACTCACATTATCATTGATGATTCACCTCCCAAGCCACAACCAGACACTGCCCCTAAACCAATTCCCTCTCCTACTCAAACAGAGGAAATATCTCCTTCTTCCTCTTCTGAGCATCTTACTCCAGCTTTTGACACAACTCCAGAAGCTCAGACCACTATGATTGTCTTTCAACCTTCTCCTCTCCTGCCTAGAGATGATATCCAAATTCCACCTCTCAATCTTCCTGAACCAGAGTCATCCAGTTCCTTTGATTCATCTAGTTCAGATGGTGGTGGGTTGGTTCTTCCTGTAAAACCTATCTCTATGGTGAAGCCTCCTAGCCCTACTCTTGATTGATAAAGCCAAAAAGGGGGAGAAGAGCTTGAGAGTGATTTTGTGGACTTATCCTTGTTTATTTTGGGGATTTGGTTGTATATGGGCTTTAGGGTGCATTTTGTTATTAATCTTTCTTGAACTTAACTTGTAATTTGAATTTCTTAAATTTCAATACAAGTATGTTTAAATTATGACTTCATTTGTTTTCATTTAAGTTTGTGATTTGTGATACTTGTTTGGACTAATGAAGTTGTTATGTATGCAAGGTTTAATCAACTTAATAAGAAATAATTAATTAAGAATCCAAATTGAAAAACCATGTTCAAAATCACCAAGTTTTGTCATCATCAAAAAGGGGGAGAATGTTAGATCTCATGTTTTGATGATAACAAAAGAATGGTTTGAAAAGGAAATGTTTAAAATCAAGCTTGAACTAAGTAATGACAGGAATAAGCTTTTCTTGAGATAAGCATGGAAGTAGTGAAGATTGGCCAAGAGAAAATGCTGAGGAACTTGATCAGAAGTGCATTTTCTAAGTCATTACTCGAGGCGCTACTCGAGTAATGAGCCAAAACTTGAAGTAACCAAGCAAAACTTCCAGTTACCTGCCATCCTTACTCGAGGCGCTACTCGAGTAACCAGGTAAAAACTTGGAGTTGCTCTCGGCCTGCTAATGTTACTCGAGGAGGTACTCGAGTAACCATGTGAAAACTTCCAGTTGACTTCAAGTTTTCCCCATGATACTCGAGGAGCTACTCGAGTACCGGTGTATCCTAAAATGTGGACCTCTCGGCAGTTTGTACCACTGCTAATGTTACTCGAGGAGCTACTCGAGTAACCAGGTCAGAAACTTCCAGTTTGCCTTCAAGTTTTCCATGATACTCGAGGAGCTACTCGAGTAACCGTGTATTTGAAAATGTGAAGCTCTCGGCACTTTGTACCACTGCCAATGTTACTCGAGGAGCTACTCGAGTAATGCACTAAGGTGAATGAAAACTTGAGGTTTGTACCCGATTAACTTGATCTATGTTTTTCATCTTCCTCGAGTATGTACCCCAGTATATGCAAATGTTTTCAAGAAAAACTTCAAGGCATTACCAGAGTAAGACACTTTGAAAAGCTTCAGTTACTCGAGGAGCTACCCGAGTAACTTATGCAATAATGAATGCATTACCCGAGTCCCTACTCGAGTAATGAGGTAATTGCACTCGGCCTTGAAATCCTGCCAACATTACTGGAGTAAAGCATCGAGTAATCAAAAGTTTTCCAAAGGATTACTCGAGATGTTACCCCAGTAATCCATGAAGTTGCAGAAGCATTATTGGAGGCACTACCTGAGTAAATAACTGTTCACAAAGGTTTGAATTTTAGTTTACTCCATGCACTACCCGAGTAACCTTGTTACTCTTCATTAAAATTCAAACCAACAGTGATTTCACGATGTTACTCGAGGAGCTACTCGAGTAAACTTCAAGGGTTACTCGAGGAGCTACTCGAGTAAGCATACCCAGAAATTTAGAAATCATTCAAATCTTCATCATATTGTTTCCTATATGATTAACCTTTCTTTGTATTAGCATTCTTAGTATATTTACAGAGAAACAATGAAGAAATCATATCAAGAGATGAAAGTCAAATCAAACGTTCAAATGCCAACTACCGCCAACGGATATTTTTCAAAAACTTGAAAAGTCAACAGTGGCTGCGCACTCACCAACGGACGAAAGGAAATGTTCCAACGGTCATCAACAACTTATCTATATATATGGGAACCTTCAAACAGAGAAGAATAACCAAGCATCCACACAAACGATTCTTTAGTTCATTACTCTGTTTTCACGTTGAAATTGTGTTCATATGCTTCAGTGATTAGCATTTACTCTTTGAGAGAGATATTTCATTCAAACTCAATATTTGTTATTGAGATAACTTAAGGTTGTGGAACCTTGAGTTGGGATTGGATTACAATCTGTAAGGGGGAGCGAGTGTCCAGGTCTAAGGAACTTGCTTGTACTGAGGTGCCAAGAACCCACTGAATCTTGGAAGTTATAGTGAAACTCTCAGAGAAGCTCTGAGGACTGGACGTAGGTCAAAGTGGTTGTGACCGAACCAGTATAACTCCCGGTGTACACTTCGGTGATATTTCTCCTTCCTTATTACTGTTTTAATTCTTTTATCAAAGTTTTATATTTTCGAAAGAAATTTCAGTATCACCCAATTCACCCCCCCTCTTGGGTGAAACGTTTGATCTTACAATATGTAGTGGTGTTGGTAGGCTTAAATTAATCACAACAGAGTGATTAGCGCATATGCCGTAATCACAACTAACCAGACATCGATCAAGCACACCTTGTAATTCCATTTAGCCTCTTTGCAATATACGCACACCTTGTATATCCATCTTCATTACAGGTTTAATGTAACCTTGTAATATATGATGTGGTCAGAGAGCACAAGGTTTGTGTATATTGCGAAGAGGATAAAAGGTGTAAGTATTGTTGTTTCTAAAAAGCAAGAAAAGGAGCAAGCATAAATGTTTTTATAACTACAACAACCACAAACAATACTATAAAAAGGGTGAAAGGTGGTGCACATATTGTGGCCCTTCTTTAAACAAGTGCCACAGCTTCCCTTTTTTTTCTTCAAAAAAAATTTTTTTTTGGATACCAACTGTGGCGCCTAGTAAGTTAGGGGCCACAGATGGTAAGGCCAAGTGCGGCGCCTGCCGAGGCAGGCGCCACACATGGCCCACTAATTACCAGCACTGGGATTCCCAGGCGCCATAGCTGATGAAGCAAGTATGGCAGGCGCCACAGTTGTCCATTTCTTAAAAAATTAAAAAATTTCAAGTGAATAATGTGTGTAATCCTTCTCCACCAATAGCAATGCTCCCCGCCCAACCCTTATTTCTTAATTATTTCACTTCCCACGTCCGCCGCCCCACCATTCCTTCTCTTTTTGACTACTTTCCCTTTCTCATCTATTCTTAGTGTATCTGTCGACCCCCTCCCTCTATTTCCTATCATCTTCACACTAAAATACACACCCACGCGCTCACACGTCTTCATCAACAAATCTATATCTTTGTTTTAATTTGTTCCAACTGCCATCCCCACTCCTGTCCCTTCCCTTGTCTTTGTACTATCTTCTACTTTTGGTCCCCACTGTAATATCCTAAATTATGATCAAGGATTAATAACTTCAAAGAGATGTAATTGATGTTAATTAAGAATTTTTAAAGTATATGATGTGCTTAGTGATGGTTTAGAAAGTATTGTGATAATCAGGGGTAAAATGGTAAATTTACCGACTGATTAGTTAGTTACTGCAGAGGAAACTCCTTGGTAATTGAGATCAATGGCTAGGATTAAGTGATTGAGAAGGTAGAATTATGTATGAATGAGTTCATGTGTGTGGATAAAAGGAGAGTCTAGGATCATGACAAGTGGCATCTTGAGGATCATGGATGAAGTCAACATTTTCAAACTCATTTTCTCTTCCCTCTCTCCTTCAAGTCGGCTTGTGCATGGGGAAAAGGAAGAAGTTGGATCATCATTCTATTATCTCATTTCTCTCTCATCATTCTCCATTTTGGCTGCACAAGGAAGGAAAGAGAAAGAAGAAAACTTGAGGTAGGTGCCCTAAATGACTTCACATGCTCAAACACTCTTCATTGATGTTGTTCAAGAGATTGAGAGCTTGACTTCTATGGTTTCAGAATTTTCATTGGTGTTGTTTGAGAGATTGTGAAGTTTAAGAAGTTGAGGAAACAAGGAACCAACTTTGGGAAGAGGAAGAGGTGAGTATTTAATGTACTTTGGTGTAATTACCTTTGTTATTGGTTAAGTTTTGAGGATTTTGTATTTTTTCCCTGATTTTGGCTTAAACTTGAAAGATATGAATTGGTTAGTGTTTGGTGGTAGAGTTGGTATCAAACTATGACCTTGAGCCATTAGAGGTGATAGGAAAATTGTGGGAGTGTGATTGGTTGTTAATGAAATTTGGTTGTATTTTCGGTAAAAACAGGGTATGTGTGAATTGGGAAGGAATTGGGTTACTTTGATATCACCAATAGGTTCCTTATGGAATTTTAGCTGAGAATGAACTTTGGTACAAGTTTAGGACCTATTAAGATCAGTTTGGGTAAATCTGGAAAACCTTATCAGTTGCTACAAATCTGGCTTCTGATAGGCTCTACTCGAGTGAGGAGGGGTCTCACTCGAGTGTAGTATCAAGTTCTGGGTATTTTGGCTAAGTCTTTAGGCAGAAACCGTGAGTGCACTTTTGTTTTCGTGAGTGACATAGGTCATCACTCGAGTGCAGCTCCCTGTGCTCGAGTGAGGGAGTAAGTTTAAGACTTTGGAGATTATGGTTGCTCTCGGGTAGTCACTCGCTGAGCCTTACTTCTTGGTGCTTGAGTGCAATTGAAGTCATCACTTGAGTCAGCTTCTTGTGCTCGAGTGAGTGTGAGAGATATTTTGAGGTTTGCTCTCGGGCAAACACTTTCTGTGTCTCACTCGCTAGGACTCGAGCATGGGTGAGGGCAATACTTGAGTGAGACCTTCTTCACTCAAGTGAGGCAGCCCAAAATCTGTGTGCTTTACCCGAAAAAGGTATCTTCAGGGTAGTTCTCCTAACCCTTTGGGGATATGTTTAGACGTATAGTTGCACCCTAAAGAGTCTAAATGATAACCAATATAAAGTACTACGAAATTGGAAAACTTGGAAAAGAGATTTATGGGTTGTCCCTAATTTGGTTTATAGGATTTGATATTTGCCGTCCTCGAGAGCCCATGATGTAGAAGAACGTTAGGAAGGAACAAGGTATTGACTCTTTCTCTTATACTGAGTGTGAAACATTGTTTGTATATTTGTCATGCATTAAAAATACATTGTGATACATTGTGAATACATAGAGATCGCAGCGAAAGCTGACGCATAATGATACATTGTGATACTTTGTGAATACATAGAGATCGCAGCGAAAGCTGACGCATAGAGTTTATAGCTATGAGTGCTGTCGTTTGTGTAACCCCTTCCACCGTAGGCCGAGATTTAGTTCATAAACACGTAATTGATGTGGAATTAGAGACCTTAGATGATTTTGGGACTTAAACAAAATCAAACTTCCCAAAATCATGGCTTACAAACACTTTTACAAAACCTGTTCATGATAGTCTCATATTCACATTTCAAAACTAAATGGCCTGTACAGGTTGATTTCATTCACAAATATCATAGTATAATGCAAATTCCCGACACACTCGGGTTCCATTCATTAATAGGGGTTTTATAAAGGCACAACGCCCACAATTCATTACCCTTAACTTGATGATTACACAAAACTATACCACCAATCCCAATATACACAATTGTTTCCCAAAAACATCCAAATGATATACATGATAGCCAATAACCCAAAATATACTTCTAAATCGGAGCTCTATCCGCTCTTCATCGCTCGCTTTCCTTTTGATCCTTCTGCCCTATCTAAAACATGGTTTTTGAGAGAGTGAGATTCTAAAGAATCCCCGTAGTGTCAAATCAATCATAGTATGTACAACAATAAGGCATGAAATCAAATCATTATCCATATAAAGCAACTACAATGATAGTTACAACGGCAATGGTTAGTATGACACATGCCATCCCTTACGATTGCTCACGCTTAATTGCTCACGCTGCATTGCTTCACAACAATCCACACAATATATTTCACCACAGCTGGGATTCATATAAAGCACTTCATAACACAAGCCATACTGGAAAGATCAACACACAGCCCACGGCTGGATTCACAAAACACCACCCCACGGGTCGGATACACAAAAATCCATGTTGATTACGACGGCATTTCAATAGCCAACCTAGAGATGACCAGTATCAATCCCTATACGACTCACGCTGAAATGCTCACGCCGTAATGGACCATGGCACACAGTTCACAAAGTTCATTGATAAGTTATGCATATCAAAACATCATACACAATATGAGAGAAGAGTCACTACCTTGGTTGTTCCGGGCGTGTCCTAGCGCCGGTCTCTCCCGAGTAGAGCAAATGTCAAATCCTAGATTTATAATTGAGGACGAAGAATTATACTCTATTTCAAGACTTAATTTACTTCATAACACTTAAATTTGGTTATCATAATTGACCCTTAAGAGGCCACAAATACCTCTAATAAAAGCCTTAAAAGGTTGGGAAACAATAGGTTAGAGATCTCCTTTCAAAAACTCAAAGTGCTGGAACACAGGGATTGGCCACGGCCAGCCCTTCCTTAGGCCACGGCCAAAATATGGTCAAAAGGTCACTGGCCGTGGCCAGCCACCCATGGGCCGCGGCCAGAATCAGGTCAGAAAGGTTTGGGCCGCGGCCAAGAAATTCCCTGATTCTTGGCTAAATTTCCAAAATTCATAACTAATTCTAGGAAAATCAAAACAAGGTGATTCCAAAGCCAAATGAAAGGTATTTAAGTCCTATTTCTAGGAAAAATATGGATCATTACTTCAAATCATCACACAAATACAGAATCACCAAAAACTCAACACTACTCCAAAACAGAGTTCTGTTTCCATCCCAAACTTTGGACAATCATATCTCCAAGAATACTAAACGAAATGACACAAAATATATATCCATTTTGAAGCTTGGGATGCTAAATTTAGGACTGGAACGTTTCAGAAATTTCCAACACCATTTGATCATTCAAAATGCTCATGTAAAATGATTGCCCAGACAGAGTTCACACAAGACATATTTTTCCAATTTTCTACCAAAGTGTCCAATGGCTTCAAAATTAACAATCAAGCCTATTCCCACATAAATTTTCACAAAGAACACAATAGTAACCTCAAAATGACCAAAATCACAACCCAATTACATGCCCTATTTTTGCCCAATGCACAAAACCAACACAAATGTGTCAAACCTTACATTTAAGCTTCAATCAAATTCTATCTACCCAAGATACATCTCAAAGCATCATATCCATGACAACAACAATTCAAACACCACAAGACTCTAATTTTCAAAATTTCAAGCCAAATTTCCAGAATTTCCAAGCTAATCCATTTGGCACAAAACATAGATAGATAGATAGGTTTCACTCACCTTATCAACTTTCTCAAAGGAAGTTCTTGATTCACCACTTCCCAAACTTTCGTGTGGCCACAAACCAACACCAATGGGAACACTATAAACATCAAAATGAAGCTCTCACTCCAAGGAACAACATTCATGAAGTGAATTTGAGCAATAGAGATCATTTGCCTTACCTTTTCAAAGCTTTTCCTTCTCCTAGCTTCCTCAACAATGGCACCAGAAAATGGAAAGAGAAGAGAGAGATGAGAGCATAGGAGAGGATGAAGAAATGATCACCTTTACACCCGCTTGTCCATTCAGCCGAAAAAGAGGAAGGAGAGGAGAGAGAAAAGATTAAACAATGCAATTTGACTTCTCACACACTCTCTTGCTTCCTCTCACCTTGACACTTGTTAATTTCTGATTTGCTAACATAAAGTAATCTCTCAATTAATCACCTTAATCCCTCCATTAACCAATCTAATTACATTTCTCATTTCTCTCATAGTTAGTAGTTAGTTTCTCCATTAATTACCAACTCACGGCCAATAATTCCATTCTTCCAATTTTTCAATAATTATGACATATTAATTAATATTGCCATAAAACACGTAATAATTCAAATTAAATTCATAATTATCCACAATAATCATGAGTTTCCCTTAATCAAAAATTGGGATATTACAGTTTGTGGTGTGAGCCATGATACGTTGTGATGCTGCTTAACATGATCATATATGCTATGTGTTTGTGCACGGTATAAGTGATTTGTTACTAATGGGATTCTCTTGAATCTCATTCTTTCCAATGACTAACATTTCAGACAGGGCTAGTAGCGCTAAAGAGAAGCGGGCAACCCAGAGCGATTAGGATCCTACGGGGTATATTTGATTTTGGAATGTTGATTATCTACTTTTAAACTTGGGATTACTGTATATTTTGAGGTGTAGATATCACTTTTGATTTTGGCTGATGTAATCCCCTAGTGGAGACTTATGAAACCTCAGATTATATATGTATAGAATCCGGGAGTTGCCGGGGATTGAGTTATCCACTCTGATATGTGTAAATGTAAAAGTAACTGCATAGGTAATTATATTCGAAATTGAGACCAGGATGGGAAAAAGTTTTTGAAAGATTTTGTATAAATTCTACTATAAAGTAGGAAGATGCAATGAGTTTAAATTATCCGATGGTCTCTAATTCAACTTAATTATGTAATATCGAATTATAATTACATGTTTAAAGTCAGGGGGTTACACCCACTCCATCCAGTTGGTCCCAACTGCTGAAATTTCCTCCTCCTCCTCACTCAAGATTGCGTCACGAACAGGCAACGTGGTCTCCCACTGCACTGCATTGATAAATTAAGCTGTAAGTTCAATGTGTTTCGTTTTTTTTTTCAGGTTTTTCTGACTATTTTTGTTATCACACACACGTGTGTATATATATATGTTGATTATATTCTATGATGTGTTTTTTTTCTTTATATGACACACACGTGTATATACATATGTTATATATATTTGTGTTCCATTTTATAGAGGTAATATAAACACAAAATCATTAACTTAAACTTGCAATTAAGGTTTAAAGAGGTTTTGTTTTTTTTTTCTTTTTTTTTATGTTCTCTTTTTAAAAAAATCCTTGAGATAATAATAGCTTATGATGATTTGCATCTGTACGTACTAGCCATCGTGAATCTTTAGCCCTACAAAGTGATCACAAAAATTGTAATTAAAATTTGCATCAATTCAATTATGGCTTTTTAGTTCTTTTTTTATTTATACAATGAAAATGAAAATGTGACATTGACTTAATCTTGAGGACTAAAAATTGAAGATGAATTGTTCAGCCCAATGTGATTTGTGAAATTGTAAAGTTAATCTTGATTTTTTCTGTTCTTGGTTACCCATGATGTTTAAAGAAGGGAAAATATCAATTAAATCTTTTTAAAAATATTTAAAAAATTTGGCCTAAGCCTATTTTCAATTTTCTTAACTACATAGGGACATTTTTGTCTTTCATCAACATTTAGAAATCCCTAATGTAGCCTCTCGGCTTGATTAATAATTTGTTAAAAGTATAGTCCCAAATTTAAATTTTGGTATTTCAATTGGCTTTAAATAGGATTCTCCCTTAGATTTATAGTACTCTTTAATTTTGAATATGATAAAATAACACATTTATTAGTTAATCGGTAATTTAAACATATGCTTAATGAATATAATATATTTATACGTAAATGAAATTCTATATTGTATATATAATCAATGGATATAGCATTTTGATATTATAATAAAATTAATTAGAAATTATTTTTAATAAAATATTAGTCATACTTAAAGTTTATAATTGCCTCAAATTCAACTGTGATGACTTATTGGGGTTTAATAGAAGTGGCTTTGATAAATACCCAATTCCTGTATGTTACTGGTGTTGAGTTAGGTATGGTTCATTTCCTCTAGACATAATATGGTCTAAGTGGGTTCTTTAAGATAATGATGATTATTGATAGCTAGCCGTTATATATTAAGCACGTGGGACTTGTAGTGTGTGGTCAAATCGCTGACTTGAACTGATATATATTTGATACAGTGGGCCTCTCTGATTATTAACTAAAATAAGGAGTTCATTTTATTCAATTGAATTTTTTTTCCAAAAATTTTATAATATATATCAATATAAAAATTAATTTGTAATAAATATATTATATATAAATTTTATTATATTTGTTTCATATATAAAGTTTCCTTAAAGTTCTATATTCCAATATGTAAAGCAAAATTTTAAGCAAACTTAATTCACCAAATAAAAAAAGAAATTTTAAGTATATTTAATATCTTTTTAACTAGCATATTAATAGTGAAAAATATTTTTTTTACAATATGTGTGTCTAGTTCAATTCCCTCTTTATATGTATGTATGTATGTATGTATGTATGTATGTATGTATGTATGTATGTATGTATGTATGCATGCATGCATCATATTTATGACTACCCAAGATTAATTGGCAATATAATGTAGCTAGTAAAAAATAATTTTTTTTATATTCTCAACATTGAGCTGAAAATAATTTATTTAATGTTGGAATTATATATGCTTTCCTTTTTATTTTATTTTATTTTATTTTATTTGAATCATATTTTTTGATTTAAGCTAACTAATCATATTTTATTTTATTATATATTGATGTTTTGTACAAATTATTATTATTAAAAAAATAATTTACAATCACTAATATGTTATTGACTTTTTTTATGTATAATTTGTGTTTGTAGTTTCAGCTCATCAGTATATTGAAGCTTCTATTTAAGGTATGTTTTTTAAATTTTGAGCTTACAAATGTGATTGTAGTTGAATTTAATAATAGTTAGTTATAATGTGTAGGTGTTCTAATGATTGTTATGGATTAGTTGCATAAGTAAAATAATTATTTATATATTCTTAACACTTGTATTTTATTTATTGACTTGTAATGTTTTCTAATTTACCTATGATATGTTGTGGCAAATATGGTTTCTTTCGTTATGAGTTGTGAAAAATTATTATAATGCCTGGGAATAATGAATGGATTTTTTGTCAATTAAAACATAGAGTTTAAGACTTAGAAAGCTTCAATTTTGAAGATTTCATGTTCGGAATTTATTTTACAATTGGTAAGAGAATATAAAAGTAATTAGTAAATGCAATAGTCATACAACTAACTACGTACTTTTTTTAAAAATAGATTGAAGGCATAAATGGATCACAAATGGATGTCATCTAATCGGTGTTCAAGGGAATATATAAATGGGGTGAAAGATTTTATTACATTTGCAATTGACCACACAAAAGATCCTGACAAAATCTTGTGTCCTTGCTTATCATGTTGTTTTGGAAAGCAGATTAGTCCACTTGATGTACTAGATCATTTAGTGTGTTACGGTATTGATCAAATATATATATGATGGACAAGGCATGGTGAGATGAATGATGCATGTAGTGATCGAGTGCATACTACGAGTGGTGCTTCGGATGAATTTGATCAAATCATGTTTGATGAAGATAATGGTCTTGAAGAAATGCTAAATGTGATTGAAGGGGTGCATCATAACTGCCCTAACGAATTTGAGAAGTTAAAAGGTAATGCAGAGAAACATTATATGCCGGTAGTACTAAATACACAAGATTGCTAGCAGTGTTTAAGTTGTACAACTTTAAAGCTTGCTACGGATTAAGTGATTCGAGTTTCACCGCACTGCTTGAACTGTTGCAAGATATGCTTCCAGAAGAAAATGTACTTCCTACTAAGACATACAAGGCAAAGTGAATTCTTTGCTCTACAACCGGTATGGGATATGAGAAGATACATGCATGTCCTAATGATTGCGTATTATTTCAAAATTAGTATGTAACGTTAGAGAAGTGCCCTAAATGCAACGCATCTCACTATAGAAAGAAGAAAGGAAAGAGTCCTTTTAAAGGTCCTATGGTATTTTCCTGTTATTCCGAGATTCAGGCGACTGTACAGTAATGCAGATATTGCTAAGCAGTTAACATGGCATGCAGATGAAAGGATTAAAGACATGAAGCTTAGGCACCCTGCAGATGCTCCTTAATGGAAAAAAATTGATCATGAGTACCCTGACTTTGCAGATGAAGCAAGGAACCTTCGCCTTGTACAGTCAACTGATGGAATTAACTCGCACGGTGTTCAGAGTAGTACACATAGCATGTGGCCAGTGATATTGATGATTTATAACCTTCCTCCACACTTGATCATGAAACATAAGTTTATGATGTTGTCTATGTTAATTTCTGGGCCAAGGCAACCTGGGAATGATATAGATGTATACTTGGCTCCTTTAATTGATGACTTAAAGCTGTTTTGGTAAGAAGGCGTCAGTATGTATGATGGGTACAGGGAAGAAAGTTTCACTTTGAAAGCCATGTTGTTTGGCACAATTAATGATTTCCCTGCTTATGGTAATTTGTCAGGATACAGCGTCAAAGGATATGGTCCATGCCCTATATATGAAGATGACACTCATTCAGTATGACTTCATCATTGTAAGAAAAATATTTACATAGGGCATCAAAGATTCTTACCATCACAACATCGTTGGAGGAAGTGGAAAAAGCCTTTCAATGGTGACTTAGAAGAAGGTAGCCCACCAAAGATGTTGACCAGTGCCCAAGTGTATTCCAAGGTAAAAGACTTCGATAACAATTTTGGCAAGCCTTTTACAAAACAAATCGAGACAAGTGGTTGAAAGAAAAAGGCTAGTTTCTTTGAACTTCCATATTGGAAGTCTTTATATGTGAGACATTTTCTTGACGTGATGCATATAGAAAAAAATATATGTGATAGTCTAATTGGCACATTGCTCAATATCCAAGGAAAAAGCAAGGATAGTGTCAGTTCAAGGTTGGATTTGGTGAACTTGGGAATTAGAGAAGAGTTGGCATCGATTAAGCAAGGGCATCGTACCTACCGCCAGTGGCATACACTCTGTCGAGGAAAGAGAAGAAATTGTTTTGTGAGTTTCTACAAGGAATTAAAGTTCACGAGGGCTACTCTTCAAATATAAAGAACCTTGTATCAGTGAAAGAGTTAAAGAACCTCAAGTCTCATGATTGTCATGTGCTCATGCAAAATTTCCTACTGGTTGGTATACGATTCATTTTACCCAAAAATTTAAGAAACACCATCACTAAACTTTGTGTGTTTTTCAAGTTGATTTGTAGTAAAGTAGTAGATTCAACTAAGTTCCAAGATTTGTAAAGGCTGATTGTATGTACTCTGTGTGAACTTGAAATGTATTTCCCACCTTCTTTTTTTGACATTATGGTACATCTAACCATATACTTGGTCAAAGAGATTCAATTATGCATTCTAGTGTACTTGAGATAGATGTACCCAAATAAACGATTCATGAAAATATTAAAAAGGTATGTGAAAAATAGATATCGCCCAAAGGGTTGTATTGCTGAAAAGTATATGGTTGAAGAAGCAAGTGACTTTTTGCTGATTTTCTATCAAATGTTGACCCTATGGGGATCCCCAAGTCTCGTCAGGATAGGTGAAGATCAAGGAAAGGAACAACTGGGAGGGATGTAATAACAATATCGGTGACTGAACGGGAACAAGCCCACTTGTATGTGCTACATAACACTAATGAGGTCGAACCGTATGTAGAAGAACACAAGGATGCTCTTCGATTGGTACAAGGTGATAGGAATGAAAATTTGTTAACAAAAGAACATAATAAACAATTTTCAGGTTGGTTGAAAAATCGCATTAATTATAAGATGGAGCGGAATCCTGATTCAGTTTTTGAAATATTAAAGTGGTTGTCGAAGGGACCGAGCTTAAATCTATTATCTTACAATGGTTATGCAATCAACGGTTACACATTCTATACACAAGATCATGATACACAGAGCACGATGCAGAATAATGGGGTAATACTTGTTGCTGATTCTTGGCATAGATCCAGTGCTAAAGATATATACCCTATCTATACATCAATGTCATACTTTGGTGTCATTGAACGCATATGGGAGTTAGATTACTTTATGTTCAGGGTCCCTGTCTTCAAATGTAAGTGGGTTAACAACAACAGTGGATTGAGGATAGATGACTTAGGATTTGTTAAAGTGGACTTTTCTAAAGTTTGGTATGAAGATGATCCTTTTATTTTAACAACACAAGCAGACCAAGAGTTTTTCATTCCGGATCCTACTAAAAAGAATTGGTCTATTGTACTCCCATTCAATAAGAATCGTCAAGAATAAGTTGATCTTGAAAGTAATGAAAATTTGAAATCAATGATGATGATCCTTCGTTTGAAAATTTATGGTCAATAGAGATTGATATAGATGGAGATGTAGATGAAGATGAAGATATAGATGGAGATGGACCCGTATACGTGAGACATGATCATGAACAGGGAACTTGGGTGAAGAGAAACACAATTCTCAATCCAACATGAATTCTGAAGAATAAAATTTTAAATCAAACCAGAAAAAGGAAAAGATAATGAATGCCTTGACTTGTTTACTTGTACGTACGTTTTTATAAATTTCAAAATAATTTGCTTTCGTTGATATGGTTGACATTATACACTGATGTTTTATTTTGGTGTATTTCACTTCCAGGAATATGGACTCATCATACGATGAAACTGATGATGTTCCTCAGCACATTGGTGGACAAAGATTTGAGGCGAACGTAAGACGTGGCAGGATAGTTATGGCGAGATTGATCAAATTGAGAAGTAAGGGAATCAAGTTACAATTGGAGTGGAATGAAAATGGAAACCCGTTCGGTGAGAATGATAAGTCATTAAATAACTTGATTGGGACTACAGTTCGAGATAAAGTCCCTATTATAGTTCAAAACTGGAAAATGGCAAAAAAAGATTATGAGGATGACATATGGGATGAAGTTTAGGTAACACATTAATTATATTATTGTTCAGTTTGCTATGTTTCACTTAATTTCAATCTTACATATTATATATGTTTTTTTATTATTACAAAGCATTTTTATTATTGATGATGATCGGAAGAACTTTGTGCTAAGAAAAGCCGGAAAACTTATGAGAAAGTTTCGTTCTGATCTTGTCAAATATTACTTGAGGGATGATAATGACAATATCATTGATACACCGCCTTATCCATTGTACGAAGGAATCATCACTCAAGAAATGTGGGATGAGTTTATCAGAACACATACAACTCAGGAATTTCTGCTAATATAATTTGTTTTACTTTCCCTATTACTTGTAATGTACGTATTTGTAATTAACATTTATATATTGATATGAATCATTTTGATATAAACAGGAGTTGAGTGAGAAAAATCACGCTAACGCGCTTAATATGCCATATCGGTACACACAAAGACCTGTTTCATATACACAGTTAGAAAGAAAAATGGTACGAACTAATTATTATTTTATTTGTAGATAAATTGTATGAATATCATTCAACTAAATTTGTCTTGCAGATAGAAGAATCAAGTTCTGGTATTACACAGGTTCCACGACATGATCTGTGGATAGCTGGTGTCACAAATAAGAAAGGTGAAATTCATAGTGAGGAAGCAAGAAGAGTAGCTGAATATTGTATAAGTATTGGAATATGTGTACAATAAATAATTGGCTTTACTTAAATGAACTTGATTTATAATAACTAATATTGTTGTAATTCTTTTTGTGATAGCGACAAGTGTCACAGGAGGATCCTGCATTAGCAAGCTATGTTGGTTAGGATGATTTATTGAGCAAGCGCTTGGAGTACTCGAGTATGATGGTCATGTTCGGGGTACTGGTTTTGCTGTCACCCCATCAGCATATTTTGGACATCAGAAGTGCCATAGTAGAGGTGACATTTCCCAGGCGCGTGACAAGATGACTAGTTTCAAGCATCAAATTCAAGAACTTCAAGAACAAATGTGTTATAAGGAACAACTAGAAGAACAATTCTTAGAACAAATGAGTTTGTTGTAAGAATAGAATGTGTTGTTAACAACAAAAATACAATAGTTTGTGCAGTGTAGGCCAACACAAAATGTTCCCTTCTGTGATAGTCCAAGTGTCAGAGATAGTTGCACTTCCATGCCTAAAGTCCCTTTTCCTTTGGTAATTAATTTCTTCTCTACTTAACTTTATGTTACATTATAATTTAGCAAACTATGACATATTAAGTCTATTTTCTATAGGGTGAATTCCAATGTAAGTTATATGCCGAGCAAGCTTCCAAGCACGTGGTTGCAGTAGGTGCTGCCTACAACACTGATAAGGACATACTACATAATTCACCGCTGCCTGACAATACACTCTGAGTGAGGGCTGACGTCTGTACAAATGAAGATGCCCTCTTACCGATCCCGTCTCGGGATGAGCAAATAATAGTGAAAGATGTTGTAGGTGGCTATGTTGCTTGGCCAATAGATCTTATAGAGCCATATGAAAAGGTCATTCATTTACAATTCCCTGCATTTTTCCTTCGTACTTCTATATAAAACTGTGATTTAATTTTTTTATTTTCGCAGGGCAAGATGTCAAAGTGTTCGACATCACAACCCAAGCCTAAAGCTTCGGCTAGCCAACAGAACATAAGGAGACCGACCTCATATCGTGATCAATTAGTATCGATTACGCCACATTAATTGGTGCAGGAGGATGGGAAATACGTCTTGAAAGACATATCTATAATGTTGACGGTCTAGTTGATTATGTTACTGCCGAGGTCGTGCACGACATATGTACTCGTGATTGGGTTAGTGTTTTAGCTATCAACTTATGGATAAGGTACTTGACCATTATCGTTTATCACTGTTATTAATATTTCTTGTTCCATTTCTTTTGTTTTTCATGACACTGTTTGTTTTATACCAGGCATTTATACAATGACTGCTTAATAGATACAAATAGGGTCCAATTCGTATTTGTTAACCCTTATCTCTTGGCTACCATAGGGGTAAAGTAGATATACATGCGCAGTCTAATGATCTAAAAGATTACTTTAGAAAGAGAGGGACACTGACTACGCTATTTTTAGTGCCATACAATGCAGGGTACGTTATTAGTGGTACAATTTTTATTTTTATTGTTTAACTTTTATCATACCATGATTGTTGAAACTAATTTTTTAAAATATTTTAGGCGCTATTAGATATTGATAGTTATCAATCCAGCGGAACCTTCAGGCCCTCGCATTTACTATGTGAATCCTTTAAAAGATGGTCTTCCACAAAACCGTTATGATATGTTACTATTGTTCAATAGGTAAGCGTACGTGCGTATGTGTAAATATTTGCATATGTGATTGAATAATCAAAATTCATCAGTTTCTATTTGTTTTGTTAGCATATTGACTGCGTATTGGGCCTCTGTCTCGTTAAGCTACTCTAAAGCTGCTAACCGTCACTTTAGCTATCCTTGGAAGAAGATACTGGTATTGATATATGAATTTACTCAAATTTTGTTAGTAAACAATTTTTATTCATAAACAGAGTTAAATATTGCATTATATTTTTGCAGTGCCCTTTCCAACCTAATGACAATGATTGTGGGTATTACATCATGAAATTTATAAAGGATGTAATTACGCATGATCAGCCATTTATTCCTCAAAAAGTAAGTCATTTAGTTGCACTCCATATTGTGTTTTAATTAAATTTAATTAGTTCCTGATAATTACGTTTTGCTGATTTTAATTCGTTTTAATTTGTGGCTGATTGTATATATGTGTAGTATTATGAAGATCAACATTATGACACTTTGACTGACCATCAGCTTGATAAAGTGATCGAGGAATGGTGTGAATATATTTTTAGGCAAATCTCTGGGTAGCTATACTATTTAATTCATCACTAGCTGCTAGCCTTTGTTGTGTTGTTTCTTAGCAATTGTTGTGTCATGCATGCATGTAATCAAGTTGAATTTGTTATATAATTCATTCACGTACAATATATTGTATAATTATTTTATGTTCTACTTTAACTAATTAATCATCTGTTTTTATCATTTTGAAATTATCTATTATTGTTGTTTGCTTTTCTTCATTCTGCAGTACTGTGGATATAGATACAAAATGTTTATTAGACCATGCATTGTGAAATATTGTACAATTATGGGAGATATGATCGAACAAAAAATAAAAAAAAATAAAAAAGAGTTTTTGTGGAAATTTTTTAAATAAAGGGCCACAGGAAGAGCCCAAAAAAAAAGAAAAAAAGAGAAAAGAAAAGAAAAGGAAAAAAAGAACCTCCTGTGGCACTTGTTGGAGCAAGTGCCACAAGAGGGGGGTCTCCTGTGGCGCTTGATGACGCAAGCGCCACAGGAGACCCTCCCTCCAGTGGCACTTGCTCCAACAAGCGCCACAAGAGGGTATTTTTTTAAAAAAATTATAATGCTATGGTGCTTACCAGCGCCACAGCTTTTTTTAGTGGCATCCAGATATGTAGCACTTCTCTAGCGCCACAGCTAATCAATTATAAGCGCCACAACTTTGCTTTTTTGTAGTAGTGAAACAATATACATCACTACTATAGAAGGCATTTTTAACGACCATTTTTTTCCCTTTATATGACCGTTTTCAATAGGACGTGTATGTGAGTGTTGTTGAAAGTTTTAAAATAGACGACTGTTTTAAATTAGTCGTTGTAAGAGACATACAACAACTGTTTTTATGAAAACAGTCATTGTATCTCTAGAACATACAATGACTGTTTTGGATAAACAGTCGTTGTAACCAACATACAATGACTATTTTTGTTTAAAACAGTCATTGTTTATTGAGACATACAACTATTGTTTTTAAAAAAAAGTTGTTGTAAAACCCTAGTTTAAATTTTTTTTTACTTTGATTTTGCTCATCCACTGCCTGCCCTTGTTCTCCTGTTGTTATTTAAGTTACGCAGGAATAACATTCAAGTGTAAATGTACAGTTTTTTAAAGCAATACTTGTAGTTATTATTTACAGGGATGCAATCAATTCTTTGGTGCTAAGTCAGTGGCTCAATGCTCTAATAGGGTTCTCAAATATATATATATATTCACAGTTTGTAGAGTTTGCAGTTAAGTGTAAATTTACACAATGTGCAGCTTCATCTTCTTCGTGGAGACCCCGATGGGATCGAACGGAGGTGGGAATGACAAGTTCTATAGGCTTGAGCATAGAAGGAGTAGACGTGCATAGGTTCTGTTCAGTTTTCATCTTCTTCTACAAAGAACCAGCAGTGAAGAAACAGAGGAGATGTCGAATAAGGGAGCAGTTTCAGCATTTGGTTTTCTTGGTTTGTGTCATTTCAATAAGGAGATGGAACTTTGATTTTGGAAAGGATCGAAGTAAATTTTTTTGGGTAATGTATATGGATCGTCGATGCTTTTCTCGTGGGACGGTGGAGATTATGTGAAGCGAGGAAAATGGGATTGTAATTTGTGACATGAGACAAGGAACCAATAAGATTTGATCATGGACAACTTGATAAAAAGAACAAAAAGAGTTACAATGACCAGTTTTTCAAAACCAGTTGTTGATATTATCATCTTCTCCCAAAACTATGCTGATTCACCAAGCCGCTTGGATGTACTGGCAAAGATATCTGAGAGAATTGAAAAACTAGGAAACTATATTATACCAAATTTCTTCGATGTCCGTCCATCTGACATTTGAACCCAGGGTGGGAAGTATAAACAATTATTGGATAAATATGTAAGAGACTTCTGTGATGATATAGATAGGGTACAAATTAAGATGGAGGTTAACGCTTATTGAAGTAGCCTCTATTATTGGTTGAGATGTACAGGCTAAATCAGAGTCAGATGTTATTGACGAAATTGTTGATATTGCAATCTGCATATTGTGTCTGGGATCCTCAAGTCTGTTTGATGATTGAGTTGGGATGAAATCTAGTGTAAGAGCAATTGACAAAGAGGTTTTGAGAATTCTTGAAGCAAATTTTGTTTGGCTTGAGGAAAAGGTTAAGGATATATATTTGCAGATGTTGCTTGTTTTTTTTAGGGAGCTGACGAGAACTATGCCACAAAAATTTTGAAAGATTGTATCACCAAAAAAATATTCTAAAAGATTGTGGATTCAATGCTATTCTAAATCAGTCGTTGCAACTAAAAAAAAGATACGAGGTGAGGGAGGTTCGAACACACAACCTTAGCAAAACTCACCAAAAGCTCTAGCCAATTGTGCCACCACCAAAGTTGTTAAGAGATACAACGACTATTTTTTATAACATAGTCGTTGTAACTCTAAATAAAAAAATCAAAGAGTTGAGGGAGGTTCGAATACTCAACCTTAAGGAAAATAACCAAAGGCTCTAGCCAACTACGCTAAGAATAAAGCAACTTTGAACTTGTTGTATGTCATCTCTCATATTTCTTCTATAACTCCATAATAGGTCATAGACGCTAATATGGGGTTTTTGTCTCTCGAATTGGAAAAGTGCATAGCTTCAGTTTCTACCATGACCCCACTATTTTGCATGGTACTTCTGTCATCTTGCTCTTTCGTATAGAAAGAATAGCCATTTATATCATAACCGGTCCAAGTAATGACCTGAAACGAAGGCCCCCAAGCTAGCTACTCGATTGTCTCAGACACACCGGTTTCGTGCAAAACCTTTTCCTCGAACTACTACATGAATGTCTTGTTTTGCTCAATAGCAATATGCATGTCATTCTTCCTTGGCTTCTTGTTCTTCAAATTTTTTCTGTGTTCATATATGTAAGGTTGAACTTCTTCCATATTATTCAGGATATACAAGTGGGCTTGCAACACCTCTTCATGAGGAACATTCTTCACTTTCAGTCCTCGTGTTCCCTTTCTTTTCCCCTCTTCATGCTGAGATTGTTCCTTCTTCCCTGACATATAATATTTGCAAAACTCCATAGCGTCCTCAACTACATATCTTTCTACTATTGAGGCTTATGGTCGATAAGGATTTTTAGAATACCCTTTTAAGATCTTCATGTATCACTCGAAAGGGTACATCCACCTCAGGTAAACTGGACCGCAGAGCCTTACCTCACTTACCAAATGAACTACCAAATTCACCATTATATCAAAAAATGAAGGAGGAAAATGCATCTCTTATGTTGACAAAATAATGTAACCCTCATTTTCCAGTTCATCCAACTTTTCAGTATCAATGACTTTGTTATAGATAGCATTGAAGAAAATGCACAATCTTGTTACAGTGGTTCGTACTTCATCTTTCATTATGCCTCTAATAGCTACCAGTAATAGTTGTTGCATCAACACATGATAATCATGGGACTTCATTCCCACTAACTTCAAATAGTCCATTGAGACACATCTTCTCACATTCGAGGAATACCCTTACGGTACCTTAATTTCATGTAAACACCCATACAAACTTCTTTTCTCTGCTTTTGATAGTGTATGCGCTGCTGGCTCCATGTATGCCCTCCTACCATCATCTCTTAGTTGTGGATGTAATCATTCTCTTATTACCATATCAACAAGGTCTAATCTTGCACTAATCACATCCTTAGTCTTCCCTGGTATGTGCAAAAGTGTACTGATAAGGCTATCACAAACGTTCTTCTCCACATGCATCACATCAATACTGTGTCTCACGTCAAGCGAACGCCAATATGGAAGATCAAAGAAAATAGATCTCTTCTTCCATATGTTCTTCTCACTCGCAATCCTCTGATTCTTACCAAAAGTGACATTGATATGTTCCACTCGACTGTAAACTTCCTTTTTGGTTAATGACTTTGGAACCATTCCATGCTCCAGTAAGCCGTTAAAACGCTTTCTTAGCCTACGATACGAGTGGAACCGAAGAAGAAACCTCCTGTGGTTAAGGTAGACAATTTTTCTTCTATGCTTTAGTTGATGGAAGTGTGTGTCTACTTCACATATTGGGCATGCTTTATGACCCTTCACATTGTACCCTGACAAGTTTTCGTACGCAGGGAAGTCATTTATCATTGTGAAAATCATTGCACGTAGCTTGAAGGACTCCTTCTTATAAGCATCAAACACATCTACGCCTTCCTCCCACAACTTCTTCAAGTCCTCAATCAAAGGCGCCAAATAGACATCAATATCGTTCCCTGGCTGTTTTGGTCCAGAAATCATCATAGATAGCATTATATACTTGCGTTTCATATATAGCCAAGGAGGCAAGTTGTATATTACAAGGAGAATGATGCCGTCTATACAAAGGACAAGCCAAGGGTTTCTCGACTCACTCCCAAATTTAGGGAACATTTCATCTATTTTTTGCCATTGTGGAGAGTTAGCTGGGTACCGAAGATATTTCCCATCAGATATTCTCTCATCAAAGTGTCATCTCAACTTCTTCGCTTTTGTTGCAGTTGCAAACAAACGTTTGAAAGATGGTATTATTGGAAGATACCACATAACCTTTAAAGGTTGCCTTTTAGTTGTAACATCGCCATAACCACTATCTTGTTTCACTTTGTATCATGCAGTTTTACACTTAAGACACTCACTAAGACCTTTATACTCATTTATGTACAGTATGCAGTCATTAGGGCAAGCATGTATCTTTTTATACTTCATACCCATTGTAGACAGGATTTTCTTGGCCTCATACATACAATTTGGAAGTACATTATCCTCTGGAAACATTTCACACAATAGTTCATGCAGCAATGTGAAACTACTATCGGTCCACCCACAAGTTGCCTTTAAGTTAACCAAATGCAATGTTCCTGTCAGTCACGTGTACTTACTCCCAGGGTACAGTGGTGTCTCTGCATCACTCCGCAAGCTGTCATACTCCTGCGACTGCGCAAAGGATTCTACCTCAATATCGTGAATCATTTTCTCCATTCTATCTTCATTTATAACATCCACATCTTCCTTTTTGTGCGACGGACAATTTGTTACTTCCTCACCATGCCATATCCACCTTGTGTATCGCAGATTTATTCCATCACAAAGGAGGTGATCCTTTATGACATCAACATCCCATCAACTCTCATTCAAACAATTGACACAAGGACAAAAATACTTCCCATTTTTTGTTGAAGCATTCTTTCTAGCGAATTCAATAAATTCTTCCACCCCTTTCTCATATTCTTCACTAGTTCTCCAAACATTCATCCAACTGTGATCCATTTTGTTACCACCTAAGTCATTCCCAATAACACTCATACGTTTAGTACAATTGTCAACGATATAAGATGTGATTGCCTTTTTTCAACAAAAATTTCGACAACATTTCCCGTTAAAAAGCAAGACATCCCAAAATTTCAAGTAACCCTATCTCTCCACTACACGAATAATAATCATACTACTTACTATATTATATTAAGGAAACTACATTAATAATCTTACTAATCTAATATAAAAAAAATAAAATCAATCATATTAAAGAAATAAAAATTACTCTGTTTAATTGTTGTTAATTTCATCAAAATCATTCAAAAGCTCCATTTATTTATAATAATATATATACATATTTTCCCTCTCAATTCCCAACCTCCAAACATATAAAACAAACATTTCCAAGCTCCAAACATATCAAACAAACAATATATTAACATGATATTTCCTATTGGCTAGGTTTTCAATTATTTTCACTAAAAATATTAAACGTTCTATTTAGACAATATATAAGCCCAATTAACAAAGTCATTTCTATGTGAACTAGAATTTATATTTCAACAAGAAATTAAATGTCCTGTTTCACATTGCAAGTTTTAATTTAATAATTTCTTCAACTAAATTTATATTTTAAAAATAAAATAAACTATTCTATTAAAAAAAGAAAGAAAATAAACTAACCTGATGAAGGGGGCTGCCTACGGCTATGCACGGTGGAGGAGCTATGCCGGAGGGTGGAGAAAGTAAAGAAGACCACGGTGTGTGTAGGAGGTGTGGATGACAATGGAAAGCAAAAACCAAGACATTATGGAGGAGGGGGTGGTGTGTGCGTCGTCTTCAATGGAAAGGAAGTGGAAGAAAAAACCAAGAAGGGATGGTGGAAGAGGTGGGTCGACGGCCTTTGCTGAAAGAAGAAGGGAGGAGGAAGAGTAAAGTTGAAGAAGGGAGGGGTACGGTGTGCGTCGATGGTGAAATGAATGAAAGAGGGAGTTGGTCAAAAAAGAGGGATGGTGGGTGGAGAATGGAGAAGACACATGTCAAACAAGTGTCTGACATGTGCAGGGACGCCTTTAGGCGTCTAAAAAATCATTTGGTGCCATTTGGGACTTCTAAAGTCAGATTTGGGACGCCTAAAGTCTGACTTTAGGTATCCCAAATGCCATTTGGAACATCCAAACCCTACTCCTGGCACTAAAAAAAATTTGCCAAAATTTATATTGCACGCAGGAAGAACTTTAGGCGTCCCAAATTCAAATTTAGAACATGTAAAGGTTTTCCCTACATACATATAATTACGAAATTGCCATCGCCTGAATTTTTCACTACCCAATTTAAATTTGGGACATCCTTTGGGATGGTTATATCCTAATTCTACAGTAGTGCAAGCCAAATCTTGGATCTGAGTTTGAAGGGTTCTTTTTTCTAATCTCTCTATTTTTTATAGTTTATATAAAATATGTGGCTTGGTGGTGTGATAGGGATGGAGAGGGAAACAAAGTGATTCCATTGAAAAAAGGAAGAGGGAGCTTTGAGAGTATATAAAGATGGAGGAGCACTGAAGGCTCAACTCAAGCATGGGGTTCAACCTAGTCAGTGAAGGAGATGTTTGTGCTTCTTAACAGAGTTGTTTGGCGTCAGTATTAATTTGACAGCAATGACTAAAAAATGTAATAGTGCAAAGTTAAAGTAGCTGATAAAAATAAAAAAAAGCTTAGGGACTTAATCCAAAATCAAGGGAAACTATAAGGACCTCAAGTTTCATTTCCCTATTTTAAAATTATTTTTAATTCATAACGACACCGTCTGTTAAACAAAAACTTTCACCTAAAGGTTGAAACATTTTCACCAAAACAAATTAATATCATAGGATAGATGAGTATAATCATCAATAAGAAATATCAAAAGACATAAAAGACAAAAACGTTTTCATTAATCATCGTGTAAAGTCGGCATTATACATATGGATGAAATCAAAATTATATCAAAATATTATATATGATTATGAAAGACACAAAAGAACAACCACATCAAAATATTATAGTAATATTGGGGTCTTGAAACCTAGGCCTTCAAAAGATCATCATCATTCCAAGACTCACTATGCCTAGTCCAAATGGTCGACGATGTTGTTCAAAACCACCGCCACTTCCTCCACTCATTCAGAGAAGCAATTTTGCCTTTCCATTACCTCTAGAATGGTGCCCTGGAGGCAAAAGATAGCCTCAGCATTTTCTCTAACATCGGAGGTGGATGGGGCAGTGAAGAGGAACCTCTGGTGGCTGCCACCGGAGGGGAAGAGGGGGAACTTTGTCTCTTTGATCTTGCCATTTGCATCAATAAAAGTATTGACGCTCAAAAAAGAAAGAGAGAAGTAGAAAGGAACTTTTGAATTTGAACTTAGGAACTAAAGGCGCTTGGTATTTATAAATGGGACTGATGCTCGAATGGTTCAGATGATACTGATGAGACATGATGATAGGCTTTGGAAGTTGAAACATTACGTATTTACACAGGTCATATTTGAAATGCGGTCTAAATAATAATTATGAAATCAGATGCTCATCATAGCTGGTGTAAATAAAAAGTGAACGTTAGGAAAGTAAAAAATGTTTACACTGGTCAAGACTTAAACGATGGTTCAGATTAACATGAATATAATTAAAATAGACAAAAAAATTATATATTTCAAAAAAACCAGAAAAAAGATAAAAAAGACATGATTAAGATCAAGATCAAACAAGTTGAAGATTAGAAATTAAAATATTTTTTATTAATAATATATTTTTATGCTGCCCGATCAAGGGCAGTATCAGTACATAGATTAATATATATATATATATATATTACATAATAAAAAAACCCTCAATCTTCCTCCTCATTGCCGAAGGCAAAGGAGGAGGAAGGGGAAGAGGAAGGTGCAGGATCATTCGACAGATTGTACTCGATGTCATTGGTGTCAAGTACAAGGTTGAGCTTACTGTTGATAGTGTCGAGCAACTCGACCAGTCTTCCGTGGCATTTGTCTATATGATCTACCCTCACATGGAATTGCTGAAAAAGTTGCTTGGATGAAGGTGGCGAAGGAGGTGGCTATAGAGGAGGAGGAGGCAATGGAGGATGAACATAATCCCTTCCACGTACCATATCGATATTCTAGAGATGAGAGGAAGAAGAGATGAATCTGAAGAAACTAAAGCAATAAGGAGTTTAAATACATCAAGATGGATAAATATTAATTAATTACATTTATTGAAATGACATCAGATTTTAAAGAGACACATAGTTGGAAAGTTTACCTTGGCATATGTAGAATACTATGTAAACCAGATGTTATAGCATCAAGTGTAAAAGGAATTTAAATTTTTAAATTTTCTTAATATTTAATACTTATCGACACCGCATTAGTTTAAAACCGATCTAGAAAATATTATTTAGACTGCTCGTAAGCGTGATTGGTGTTAAGTTGTATCATTATTTACAAAAGATGCCACCGGTCATACTTTTTAATCACTACTACAAAATATTGCTTTTACGACCCTAAAGGACGTCCCTTTTTAAAAAAGGGACGTAAAAAATAAAGGCGGTGGCATTTTTGTAATTCTGTGTGAGATTTGAATAGTTTTAGACGTCCCCAATTCAAAAAGGGACGTCTAAAGTTACTTTAGACGTCCCCAATTTAATTGGGAACGTCTAAAGTTAAATTTTTTTTTTTAAATCAGGAACACCTTTTGTTCACTTTAGACGTCCTCAATTTAATTGGGGACGTCTAAAGTAAAATTTTTTTTTTTTAAACAGGGACGCCTAAAGTGGCATCCTCGATATAATATCAGGGACGCCACTTATATTAGGGATGCCTAAAGGCGTCTCTGATTATTAAAAAAAAAACTTTAAACGTCCCCAATTAAATTGGGGACGTCTAAAGTGTGACTTTAGATGTCCATTTTTGAATTGGGGACGTCTAAAGTTAAAAAAAATTAACTAAACAACTTTAGGCATCCCTAAATTAAATTAGAGACGCCAAAAACAATTCAAATCTGTACTGACAGTCTTTATTTATCAGTTTTATAGATCCACACTCTTCTTTCTCATCAACGCAACCACTACCACCACATATTTAACTTTTACTTCTTCTTCTTTATATGCTATTTTTAAACTCGTTTCTTCTTTTCTCTCTTTTTTTTTCACCAGATATGTAATGCTTACCACCACGCATTTAACTCTTGCTTCTTCTTCTTTATATACTATTTTTAAACTTCCTTCTTCTTTACTCTCTCTCTTTTTCACTAGATCTATTATGTTTCTTACTATTTTATCTTCTTTCTCTTTTTTTTTTTGGATTTCCCTTCTATTTTATCTTCTAACTCGTGTTGTTATGGTTTGTGGATCGAGACTCCAAAACATGCTTCATGGCCACGTTCCCACTGAGAAAATGAGGTACATCTCTCCCTGTTGCTCTTTTCTATTCATTATTACGAGAAAATGAATTTTAATAATAGAAGGAGATAAGTTTTTCGCAACTGATTCATCTTATTGTTATCATCTTCTGTTTATGAGATTTCAGCTCTAGAGTTATTATTGTATAGATTTTGGATTTGGAGTTCAGATACTAGATCTGTAATTTTATTGACGATGATATGTAATTTCTGATTTTAAATACTGTTTAGTCCAGATCTGTAATATAAACGAATTTTTTTTAAAAAAAAAAGCACTTTAGACGTCCCCAATTTAAAATGGAGACGTCTAAAGTTCAGACTTTAGACGTCCTTTTATCTACGGACGTTATTGCCATTTTTTACTACGTCGCTCACATAGACGTCCCCTTGTTTTCAGACGTTAAAAGGCCTAAAAAAAGGACGTTAAAAATATTTTTTGTAGTAGTGAATTCCTCTCTGCCTATAGAGGTCTAAATGTGGCGGTTTTATAGGCATTTTTTTCTCATAGTGATCTTTTAAAGCATGGGTTGAACTTATCAATTTTGTCCTGTAAATGAAGGAAAATAATTGGAAAATCAATCATCAAGGGACCACATTGAAAGAGGAACACTTTGGAGAACCAAATTGGATCAGTTAATAATCTGTCAGGGACAAAAAATAGTAATTTACTTTATAAAGTTTCCTCACATATATAAATATCCATATCATGAAACAAGTAAGAATCCAGCTGACACTGCTATTTTGAACTTGCTTAAGATCATAGATTATTTGACCTCTCCGAGAGGTAAATTACTATAATAGTTTAATCTCTAATTGCTTTGTCATAGTAGACGACAATGTTACCACTTTACGGGTGCTCGTTCTTATGAACCAGACTCCATTCTGGTGTGGATCAAGTCATCCTTCAGAGAGACCACTTGATCATGGAATGGAAAATTTCAGATTTTTATCACTCAAAGGGATTGTAAATATTTCAATAATAATAAATAAATTTATTAAAAAAATGCAATTCAAATAACGTTCTTAAATTCTAATTTAAAATATTTAGCACGGTAAATCATTTTGGCCTTCCAATCCCGGAGTTTTTTTTTGGGGGCGGGGGGTGGATGGTGTAGGGCTAGAATTAGATAGATAGAAGATATAGATTTGATATTAGTTATAAAGATTTAAAAGGTCTGTTAAGATTTCGATAATAATAAATGCAATTTAATGTATCAAAAAAATAAATAAAATTCATTAAAAAAATGCAATTCAATGAACATTCTTAAGTTTTAATTTTATAAAAATAGATTGTTTAGATTTGAATTTCGCAAATATTATGATTTCATATTTATTCTAATTTAATTTTTTAACTTTTTAATCCAGGGAACAATAAAACCAGTCATTTTGCCTGGTAAAGTTTTTTTTTTTTTATTCGACCTAATATTATTCTGCTCGATCGGCACAATAATTAAACAAAGAAACTCCATAGGCTCTAAACTAGGGTTTTATGATTGAAACCACAAAATAATCTTTTATTTGACTTAGCTTTTAATGGCGCGTAAAAATAGCAACACGCATGAATGAATAACATATTATTAACTAATTAATAGCTCGATAAATCACTTCAACCTTTCAATCGCGCAGTTTGGAATGTTTTAGAGTTTAGATTTTGATAGATAAAAGATAGATTAGACTTGATATTAGATAAAAAAGATAAATAAATTTATTTAAAAATTCAATTCAAACAATTTTCTTGTCTCTTTATTTTAAGACTGCCCATTGCATCAGATTCTTGGCTGATTTTAACCATACTACTCTGTATTAAACCTGGATCAACACCTTTACTGATAACATCATAACAATAGTGCAAACTAAATAAGGGAAGAGTAAAATCCTTTAACATTAAAAACTGTTTATTAAATATTGGCCTATATCAGTATTCAATTCTCTTCAGCTTTACCAGAAAAATAAATTACGCCTTGGTCCATTAATAATCATTAGGAAGAACTAGTTTATTATAAATAGCATTTCGCATATCTTAAATGAGTTTCATTGTGTGCCTCACATATTATATTTTAGCTTGATTTGATCCAACCCAATCGTGGTATTTTCAAACAAATCGTACTATTCTGCATGAAAAGGCACGTATTTTAAAAAAAGCAAGGTAGATATTTGCTGTGTTTTGCGTCTTTTTTTTCCGGCTGCAGAAGATGGGATGGAAGGAATATCACCTCTCACTCTCATTTTAATAAAAGCAATATGGAAAGAGTAAACCAAAAAAAAAAATCAAAGAAACGTGTTTTAATTTAAAACAACTAGAGAGACAGAAGGAGAGAAGCATTAGTTACTTTTATGGCCTCTCAATCTCATGCAATATAGTAAAAACACACCATTAGCATATTAGAGGACAGCAAGTCTCAAATGCTTGGCACATCTGCAGTTAAATATCTGCATTCATATTGTTCTAGATAACTTTAAATAACATCAAGTAATTTAGACATAAAATGATGTAAAACATTAGAGATTCCTTTCCACCAAAAGTACTTCAGCAATGTAAATTTGCAATATATAATAATTTGGATTTCGGATCAAGATTCTTCAAGATTTAGGATCAAGATTCTTCAAGATTTCGGATCAAGATTCTTCAAGGTAGTCGTTGCCAACTGATACAAGGCTTTCCACATAATTGTACATACTATGAACACGGCCACAATAGGGAAAAACAAAGCTCTTAACTTCGTTAGTAGTGACATTCATGAAGTACGAAACATTTCTTCTTTTTCCATCATCCTCTTCAAAAGAAGAAACTTCACAGACAATTTCATTCCTCCAAACAGCCATTGGATCTAATATGTATGGACATTGACTGCTAGTATAGATTTTAGTCCAACCCTGTCTCTCCCCAAATACACATGTACCTTCCTCCATCACCCACAAACTAATCAAGTCAGATCTTTCATCATCATCCACATCAATTTCACATACTATAGCAAGTTTGTTCTCATAAAGAGTAAGGCTTTCATTTGCATAATAGTCTAAATTAGGCTTTGGCATCAATGTAAAGACTTCCTTTGCTATGTCAAATGAAACTATCACCTCACCGTCATCCTTCGCATCTAGCTTCATCCCAAACCAAAATATTGCTCCATTAGCTGTCACAGATTCAGAATAAAGTTTCACTCCCTTTAAGTTCCCAAAATCTATTTCCTTCCAAGATCCTCTACTTAACGAAAAGACTTCCACCTGATTAGTCGCATCATACAACTTAGCATAAGTTCTTACTATCTTGTAACTATTATCAATTGGACTAAATCCAAATCCTGTCACACAATCATCAAGGTAGTCAAAACAATCAATTCTGGTTCTAGGCAAATGTCTGATTTCTTTGGTCGCAGGATTCCACACTAAAAGCGAGGGAGGAAATTTATTATACTGACGGATTTCAACACAAAGTAGGCCATTGCAGGAACCGATGATTCTAGCAACCGCCAAGGAATCAATCAAGAATGCTTTCTCAATTTCACGCACTTGCATTCCGCAATCCAGCAAAAGCAAGCGCCAGTGAACATCTCTTCTATTCCATTCCAAAAGAAGAAGCGAAGAGTTTTGATGACCGGACTGTTGAAGGTGGTCCGCCATAAAAGATGGGTTTTTTATGAGATTTTTCCAATGTTTGCACACACATTGAAATCGGATTAGGGATTTTACCGGAAGTCGTTTGAGAATATTTGTGATGATCTCATCAGGAAGATATGGCATCTTGCTGCCCATGCTTCAAGACGATCGTTTTGAACGGATTCTTCAGAACAAAGCCCTCGCCATCGACGAAGCAATTAGGGTTACAGTAGTCGAAAGAAAATCGTTGGGCCGCTATGTTGGGCGCACTAAAACAAAAATTTTCGCCCTAAATCGGGAAAATTAGAAGGAAGGAGTACCTATGGTGATATTTATTGGGGTAATAAAAGTTGTAATTTTTCAGGAGAACCAAGTATTAAAAATATAAATTTAAAAATATTAAATTGCCCTAACCAAACATTCTAATTTTCTTAGACATTATACTTTTAAAATTAATATGAATTTTTAATTTTTTCTAAATTAACCGAAATCTTTTCAAATACTGAATATCACTAATTTTGTTTCGATTGCTATATCAAAAAAATTTTTATATGATCAATAAAATTTATTTCTTTTGGCCTTTATATAATCATTAAAATCTGTACATAAAATGGCTAAGATATTAGATAGAAAACTACTTAACATCTTGAGAAAATCCTATTTAAAGCCGCCTAAAATAGGAAAATCCTAAATTAGGTCGGTAAAATCAACAAATCATTAATTAAGTTATAGAATCAATTTGGAATTCGTAAATATAGGATATTTTACCATTTTACCCTCCATTTATTTTCAAAGTTCCTCAATCCTCCCTAGCATCGCAAGATTATATAAATTTTGTGCTCATCTGTCTGCACGGCTACCTTCCATTTATAGCCACCTTCTATGGTCTTTGCGCCAAGCAACCACTTCCAGGTTTTGCAACCCAAAAATCAAAATGGTGCCTTTTTTATTTATACTTCCATTAGCGTCCTCCTCGACTCTGGGTATGCTCAGGATTAGCCTACCGACCAACCTTCCCTGTCCTTGGTAATAACTCAAGATGGTATTGCTTTTGTGAAAGATTTGCTTGTAAATGAGGCAATTTCCTCAATGATCCCACTTTGATTTCCTCAAAGATATCCTTGAAAATTCCAGTGGTGGTTTATTTTTTCATGGTTCTTTTTTTTTTGGTGAAGTGTTTTTCACGGTTCTTTATATCAATTGATGTTCCTTCATCGAATATCATGCCCGGGGAAAATGATGGACATAGTTTGACGGGGTGCGGAAAGCTTGTTGATCAATAAAGGAGAAGATGACAGCGACTGCGACTTGAGTTATCTTCACTATAGTAGAAGAATGAAGAAGAATGAGATGATGAAGAAGATTATTGCAGCGGCAATTACTAAGGGTTGAGAGGCGCGACTACAAGAATAGAGGTGTGAATGAATGGAAGGAAGAAGCAGGTGAGGATGAGAAAGAGTGATGTGAGAGTGAAGAGAGAGGGAGGGCGGTGAGGTAAATTAATAAGATTCCAAAATCCAAAAGTATGTCACTTAACCTAATTAAGGAATTGGCGAGTTTGAAGACCTGATTTTGGATTTGTGTATTTCAAGTGGCTTTATAAAGGATTTTCCCTAACATCTTCTAAATAGGTCTATTTTACCTTTTTTTAGCAGGAATATGCCCTTTTGTTGTAATTCTTTTGATGACTGAAACGTAATTTCTTTCATCTTTCTTAAATTTTTAGTATTGTTTTTGTGAGATGATTTTAGAGAAAATCTCAAAAAAATATCACTTAAACTTTAAAATATCAAATTGGTTTTGTTAACAATAGCCCATTTGATTTGATTCTATAGGAGAGGATTACATGTAATCTTAATGCAATAAACTAATTACAGCGTTTGGTTAGACTTATGTAATGTAAAAAATATTACAATTTGTAATCCTGATTACATCATTTGATGTAATCAAGATTACACTACTAGGACTGATGAATGGGTATCCAGACATTCCGTAATTAAGTGAGAAAGACATTATTGTCATTATAATTTTCTAAATTGATCAAAGTGCCTATCCATAAATGCGCTTAAATATTAAATAATTACCACCATTAAATGTTAAAAAATTAATTAATAATATAAATTTAGAAAAATATTAAAAATCCCTTTAAATAATATTTCCACCATTAAATATTAAAAAAATTCTCATGAACTCAACGTGTACACTACATAATATTTTTACCATTAAATATTAAAAAATTAATATGAACCCAACATGTATACTGCATCAATTAAAATAATTACTATGAACCCAACGTATATATATTATATATATATATATATGTGTGTGTGTGTGTAATCAGAAGTAATTTTATCTCTTATTATATTATTTTCGTATATTCTCATATTCGCTGTAATTCAACTAAATGTTTTTATGCATATGTATAATATTTCCTTAATGACAAACCAAACAAATCCATATAATCATAATTGCATTACGTTCAATTACATTGTATTACATTCTATTACATTACCTCTGATTCTGTGAAGCAAACAGGCAATAAGAGTAATGAGATTGACAAATAGAGTAATGGGATTAACAACTCAAATTTTTGTCAAATCACTAATTTGAGATTTTGAACTTCAATTTAGTATTTTCTTGGAATTTTCCCATGATTTTAAGGGGTAAGTTTCATAATACACCTATATTATATAAAACTCCAGCAAAGTGCAACCTGCATTAATAAAACTATAAATCAAGTTAATAGGTCGAGTAGCTTATTGTATTCTGACACCTGTATTAGTTTAACCAATCAGCACTTAACCAACATTTGGAGGCCAAACAGGGGTTTTCTCGATCAGCACTAAACAAATTCTGGTCGAAGTCAACTTACGGCCAAGGACACGAGTTTTGCCCCAAAGGTTGGAGGTTTCCTTTGGTATGGAGTGTGCGCTTTTGCGGTCTAATTAAACTGCTGTGAAGCATTGCTGCACTCAAATTGAAGGGTTTTTTTTAGATTGAACAAAATAAAAGAAATTGCCAGGGAATCCATAGCATACTGCAGGAAATAAAGAAAAAGAAGTTTATGTAATCTCTCTTGGTAATTCTTACTCTTGAGACTTTTTGTTTCCCCGAGGGTTATGCACTTTTATGTTCAAGGATATCACATCAGTTCACTTGCAAAGGAATGACAATTATGGGGTTTTTTTTTTTCCCCTTCAGTCAAAAAAAAAAGAAACACCCAAATATTAAAACAAAATAATTGATCAGAAGCAATATCACTCACGCGACTCAGACATTGGAGTTTGCGTATAGTCCTTAATAGGAAATCTATTTGGAGAGTTAGTATGTCTTGGTGGTAAGACATATTTTTAATATTTATCAATTTTTTTCTAATTTACTTCTATTAATATTCTCTCAATATTAATCAAGGAGGAGAGAGTGGGAGGAAAGTAAAGATAGTGACTAGAATAATTTAGAAAATATATGTTTTATGAATTCACTTAACTAATTAAGGAGAAGAGAGAAGGAATGAGCTAAGGATGATGACTAGAGTGCTTTAGAAAATATATGTCTTATTAACTTAACTAACCTTCTTAATTCATTCAAATTAGGTAAATATATTTTATATTAAGGACTGGAAGGAGAACTATATATCCCTCTTGCGCAATATCTCAAGGCAATAGTCTGATGGAAAAATCCCAACAACACAGAAACTCGAAGTCATATGCGGCTGTCCGTTGAATCGAGGGCAAAACTCGTGTGACCTTCACTAACTGTGGTGCCTTTGGAATTAAGCGATGACTGGTTTAACTAATACAAGTGGCAGAATATAATAGGCTACTTGGATGTAATGACCTAATTAACTTGACCTAAGTTTTGTTCATAATATAACTCATTTAATTAATCTTATGATTCCCACCTCAATTTGTTCATAATTTGACATGTTATAAATTTTAAATTGTTATCCCGATCTTCTGGCGAAAAAATGAGGTTGAAATCATATCAATTTTAACTAATATTTTAGGATGCTTCAATTTTGACACAATATTTAGTATATAACATTTTATTTCTGCCATTTGAGCCTAGACAACTAATTATGATAAAACAAGAATTGGTGCCCGTATGTTGCATAAGGTAGTTCATATTTATGTAAGGCCTTAGTTAAGTTATATGACGTCGACTATAAGTGTGGGTACTTGTACATGCCTTTTTCTTTTTATTTTGCTCATTCATAATTAGAACCAAATTAGGGACATAAAAAAAGAAATTAGAAAATAATCATCAATAAATTATATTTATTGATTAATAGATCCAAACTGAATGCCCCTGGAATTTGTTACCAAATTGACTACCCTAGTATTTTTTTTTTGGTAAAACAAAAATTAGAAAATATTCATCAATAAATTATATTTTTTGATTAATAGATCTGAACTAAATCCCCTAGTATTTATAATGTCTTTTTGGCCAAAAAAAATATAATTTTAAATTATGATAACTCCTTGATTTATCAACATAAAACAAAATTCAATTATGAAAGAATATAAAAACAAAACAGTGTTAATATGGATATTGATATTTATTGTTGTCAAAGTAAATGAAATACAGTAAAGGTTTTAATATAAACATAACTATTTTCTCAAAAAATGGTTGCTCGCACAATGATTTTTAAATGCCTTTAATTTTTTGTTATGGTGAATAGGGTTTATTTTCTATTAGGCTATATAAATTAGGAAAAAACTTAATGATATAAATGAATCAATAGTTATATTACTAATTAAATGATATATTGGCAATTAAAAAATAATCAACATCTCATTATGTGGAAGTTAGCTAGCAGAAAATAAAAGTTAAAAAAAAAAATCATCAAGCTAAGTCATGGATGATTTTGCTGGAAAATAAAACTTAAGATAGTTTTAAAATAGAGTGTGGGAGGGATTGTGAGGGAGAGTGTAGGAAGTTTAACCAATGACAATTTAGTATTTTGTAAAATTTATTTTTCAAAATTTACTCGTTCTGAATAATTTCAATTTTTTTTGTTCTTCTCCAATAAATATTATTCTCACTACATCCTTCTCCATAATTTGTCGTAGATATTAGTCTGAACTGTAAATGATTATATATTATATTTTGAGTTTGAACAAAAACCATAATTATTTGCTCTAATAATTCAGTCAAAAGAAATTTTAAGCTTTAGTTTAACTTAGGTGATGTGAATATTTTAATTACAATTATTTATTAGAGTAAAAATTTAAAATATGCTAACTACTTCTCTATTTTACCTTATTTACATAGACCTCCTTTTTGTTTTGAAAACTTATATAAACCTCCTTTAAAATTAAAATGCATGTTACACAAACCTCCTTTATATTTTTAGATTATATTTCCATACACCCAAAACCGTTAGTTGATTGTTATATTTGACTTTTAAACTCTTTTTTGACCTAAATGCCCCTTTTCAAGATTAGAATTATTTAAATACACACACATATATGTGCCAAGAACTTTTTTTAGACAACCAAAAATTATTTCTAATAGATTTTCTAACTTTCTAATATGGTAAAAACTTTATTAATTTTGATATTATAAAATCTATCATTTTAATGTTTCATTATACACACACACACACACACACACACACACACACAAATCAATAATTTTGATCCAAGATAAAGTTTTCAAAAAAGAGAAACCAGCAGATAAGCACTTCATATACACACTTACAGTAGATAACTAGATACTCCTATCGCATGATGAGATTTTTTTTTTTAGAAATAAAAAACTACGGGATATGAGAAATACTTTATTTACAAATAAATTAAGAATTTAGTATTAAGGGTAAATTCAGACTTTGGTATTTGGATTTTACTAAATATATAACTAGTTTTTTATTTACACACATAATTCCCACTTATTAACCTAAATTAGGAATTAAGTAAACTCCAAAAGTCTACAAACTGTCAAGTAAATTAGGAAATTAGTATTAAGTGTAAATAATAAATAAATTTTACTTATATATTGAGCATCGTTTTAGAATATTTTTAACAGAGTTAACTATTTGAACTGACATGTATATTTTCAAACTAGAGGAGAGGTTTTTGTAATTAAAGTAAAATAGCAGGGTGAATATTGCATCAAGATGATATGTAATCGAACCAAATGGGTTAGTAGTGAATTTCAGCAACACCAGTATCTTAATCTAAATTGTAGTGGTATTTCATCATTAATGTTTGAAATTCAGATCTATCTCATCGACCCCAAACTTTTGTTAGAAAAAATTAGCACAAAAGCTTTTTTTTTTTTTTTTTTTGGTTAGGACCTTCCACATGGACAGATGACTATTTTTTTAAAAAAAAAACAAAAAACTGAAACTTGTAAATCTTTAACGCTTAGGTTACCTTAACCCCATTTGGGAAGAGTATTAATCGATGGGACAAAATCTAGTCTTGTGCAAGTGATGAACTTTACCGTGGTGTGCAAAGGATCAATCTTAAGTCCAGAGTCCATTTGTACTGTTGGTGTTCATCTTCTATGGGTAATGCATGATCTCAAAAAGGCCTCATCTCACAAATAGATGTTGCTAATGAGTTTTTTTAATCTTAAAATGGCAAGAGATGAAAATTTGGGAGATGTTATAGATTGGGGCGAAAATGTGGCAATCGTAGTGTTGGTTCGATGATGATGATGTGCCAAAAATATACAATAAAAATGTACGTATTTTAAATTTTTCAACTCTCATTTTTTTTATTATCAAGAAAAAGGGGGAAAAAAGGCATCATCGCATTGCTTTCGAATACTCTTATTTATTGACTGAAGAGGTATATCCGTATTGGAGCTTAATGTTGATTTGTTAAACAAAATAAAATGAGAAATATAAAAAATTTAAGTGAAGGAAGAACACCCTAGTTTGGTGTAAGATTGAAAGGACATCGGAGAGAATGAGTGCGAGAGACAGGAAAGCGAGCGATGGGAGAACAGAAGGGGATGGAGAGCGCGGCAGAAGGAGGGACAGTGAAGGAGGAAGTGGCAGAGGTAGTAGAGGAGGAGGGAGTGAGTCCGATATGGCTGGAGTGTTTAGAAGCAAAGCGACGTCCCTGCCATCACCAGCATGTGTGGGCAAGTCATGACTTTGCGTCGCCTCGGGATTCACGTTGGTCGTACAAGGACAAGCTACCGTGCCTTCGTGATAATGGCTTTCTGGAACTCAACATGTCAGCGGCTCATGCTTTAACGGGCTGGAAAGACTACTTTGCCAAAATGAATGAGAAGCATAGTTGCAAAGGCACTGAGGATTCTGAGAATGAGGATGAGATAGAGGTGGATGCAGTGGAGGAATGAACGAGAACAGGAAAATTGCCAAAACTGAAGGTGACGGCGGAGGAGAACACAGCTTGGTGCAAGCCATATATGAATTCTCTCATAGTGAAGCTTCTTGGTAAATCATTTAATGTTGAATTTATGAGGCAGTGGATAGAACGGATGCGGAATCCCAAGAATCCGATGCCTATCACACCGCTCAATAATGGATATTATCTATTCTCCTTTTCATCTTAAGAAGATCGTGATTATGCCTTGCAAGAGGGTCCATGGATGATAGCTGATCATTAATTGTTGGTTTGGATATGGAGACCAAACTTTAATCCGTGCAAAGCAAATAATCAGAAGAAAATAGTGGTTTGGGTGTGCATTCACGATCTTAATTGTGCAATTTTGAATCTATTCGAAGATTGGTGAACATGATTGGTAAGACTATGAAGATTGATCGAACTACTGCATTCTTGGAGAAAGGTGGTTTTGCCAGGATGTGTGTGTTGAATTAGATCTACAAAAGCCTCTACTACCGGGTTTTGATCACTTTGGAGAAGATCGTCAGTTTGAGTATGAGGGATTACACCTCATGTGTTTCCATTGTGGGAAGTATGGTCACCAAATAGATCAATGCTCGTTGAACGTTTTAGATCAACCTGGCAGTAGTAATGGTTTGGAGAACCAATCGAGAGAACTGCCAGTGTAGGCTTCTGGGGAGTCAAAGGAGGCGTCGGTGAGTTTCTCTAGTGAGAAGAAGGTGGAGCCGAGGAAAACTTCTGCTGAGAAGAAGGAGGTGCAGGTGAGTAGTAAACACAGGGATTATGATCGCGTCAATTAACGGCCGACAAATGCTAGTAAGGCGAGATTTTGCGAAGAGGGCAGTAAAAGCGGATTTAAAGGGCTCACAAGCTGATTTGTTACCTAATAAGGATGGGAAGGATTTAGTGGGATGTACATACAATTAAGGGAGGATTTTCTCCAGGGGTTAAAGAGAGTTGACACCGGAAAGCGGATTGTAAGGGATATAGAGGAAGTGTGAGTTTCGGAAAGAAATTCAGAAGAACTTAATGTGGCCCAAGAATGGGTCCAAGTTGGATCAAAACGAAAGGTGGACCTAAAGGCGAGGCCACGGGGAAAAGAAAATAAAGTGAGTGGAGGCCTAACAACGTGGCAAGGGAAAGGTTGCTAACGAGTCACTAAAGTCCAAAGGTGTCTAATAGCTTCTCCCTCTTAATGTGTGGGCCACTGCTGATGTAACCCTAGAGGGCAATTTAGTCAATTTGCAGGTGTTTAGTGGAGAAGCTATTATTTGAAGATCAATTCAACTAGATTTTGTTTAAGTCATTTTTTTCTATTTATTTTGTAATTGTCATTTTTTAATTAGATCATGAGCCAAGAGTCATTAATTAATTGATGTTTTAGGAGCCATTTAATCATTAATGGCATATTAGGATTTTTTTATTATTTTAATTTGAAAGCCCATAATATCATCTCGTTAAATCAGATTGTCTTTTATGATATGATTCTATATTCCTATAATCATATTGTCATCCATGATCTGAGTTAGCCCATTTTAAAATATCTATTTTATCTATGGAGCCATATCATTAAATTAGATTATTTTAAATAATCTAATATCCTTTTATATATAATATTCCCAATATCCTTCATTAAGCAATCCATTATTTATTAAACCCATTCACACCAATCTGATTATTCAAATAATCTATTTGAAATATCTCCAACATATTTATTTATCCTTGATCATATCTATCATTATCTTTCATTATCCTTTGGAGCTGTTTAGATTAAAATATTATTTTTAGAAAAGTCTCAGTGAGTTAAGAGTTTTAGTTTGAGTCAGTTTATTGGGTCATAAATATCCTTTCTATGTATGCTATTTAGAGGAAGTTCAGTATGGAGTTATGAATAATACTTTCTTTAAACAAGAATTCATACTTGTTGGTTATGTATTCTTAATAGAGTACCAAATGGCGCAAAGAGCTTGATTGACTCTTGTGTGTATATTTAAAGTTCTTGGGCCACGTTTCCTTTTGGTGTTGGGTTTTATATACTCAGTGTTGTCTGGAACGAGTGTTCATAGGGTTATTAGTTTCTAGATCATTTTTGTTTTCTTTGTTTTTGTTATTAATTTGCTTCCGTAACTAACCTCTATGTTATTTCTGAGTTTTCTAGGACAGGTTCCTATTGGGTGGATATCAGATTGGTACCAGAGCCAGTCGCTATCTTTTTGTACTTTGGCTTCTATTTCTTTGTCTAACAACTTTGTCTATTTTGAAGTTCATGGGTGTGACTTTCAAGTGTAGTTTCTGGGTTCCTAGTGCAGGTCATCTAGTGGGTCCATATCGCTTAGGTATTCAAATTCAAGCATGTAAAATAGTGAAAAAAATGTAGAAAAGTAGTTGAAAAAAGGGCAAAAATAGAAGGGGAAACAAGTAGGAAAAAAATTATTACAAAAAAATATAAAAAATTGTTAATTGAGAGTATGAGCTTCAATTATTTTTTTCCCAGTAGGTTTATTTCACTTTTGCAGGTGCAACAAAAGATCAAATATGATCACTAAGTCTTGGTCATACCATGAAGACTTGCAAGATTCGAGCATGACTCTCTTTCAAGAGGGGGAGAATGATGGTAACCTGAAGGGGAATTTTGTCAATTTGTAGGATTTTAGTGATAAGTTATTATTTGAAGATCAATTCAGCTAGATTCTATTTCAGTAATATTTTTCCTATTTATTTTGTAATTTTCGTTTTTCAATAAGGCCATGAGACAAGAGTCATTAATTGGTGTTTTAGGAGCCATTTAATTATTAATGAAATATTAGGAATTTTTTTTATTTTTTTATCATTATTAGGTTATTATTATTTTAATTTAAAAGCCCATAATATCATCTCGATAAATCATATTGCCTTTTATGATATGATTCTATATTCTTATAATAAGATTGTCATCCATGGTCTGATTTAGCCTATTTTAAAATATCTTTTTTTATCCATGGACCCTTATCATTAAATTAGATTATATTTAAATAATCTGATATCCTTTAATATCCTTTCATGTATAATATTCCCAATATCCTTCGTTAAGTAATCTAACAGTCCGAATGCTACTTTTGATCACGAGCTTTGGAGAGACTGGGTACGGTTAAGCCTCTTGATATAGGGAGCATGGTGCTTGGGGGGTGATTTCAATGCCATTCTAGCTTCTCACGAGTGTCACTCTAGAAATTCCACAAGTAGGCCGGATAGAGACTCTTGTAGTTTTGTTGAAAAGGTAGAAGTAAATGACATGGGTTTTATAGGTCCTCCTTTCATGTGGAAAGTGGAAACACAGTGGGGTTAAGAGCATATTGGGCAGGGTGTTGGGAAATTCTCAGTGGCAAGATGGGTTTCCAAATGCCTCCATTACTCTCTTACCCTAGTTTAAAAGTTATCACAGGCCTCTCTTGTTGCAGTTGGAAGGTTTAAGACATAATCATCATGCTAATAGGCCATTCTGGTTTCTCGCGGCATGGACCCTGGATGAGAGGTTCACGCCTTTTGTTGAAGAGAACTGGAAAAATGAGTTGAATTGGCCAGAGAACGTTAACCAGTTTACGATAGCGTGTAAGGTGGAATGGACAAACTTTAATTCGGGTACACCACCACTTGGAAGAGGGAAATTATGAATAAACTGAACGGACTTACCAAAGTTGAATCTCAACATTGGTTAACGTCTGAGCAAAAAGAGCTTAAAGTTCAACTTTAGGAGTTAGAAGAAGTGCTATTGCAAGAATAATTGATTTGGGCTAAAAAATCTAGAAGTGAATGGACGCTTAATGGAGATAAAAATACTAGGTATTTTCATACACGAGCCAATGGAAGACATGAGGAGAATTTTATTAGTGCATTGAGAGATGGGGACGGGGAATGGATCTACGTTGGAGAGGTAATCCAAAACATGGCGATGTCTTATTTTGCGTCACTTTTCATGGAGGACCAAGCCATTCAGAATCCCTTGTAATGCAATGCCACATACCCAACGATAGAGACTAATGATTTAAACTCCAAGGGTTGGGATTAAACACGCATTTTTATTATAGGTGCTTTGAAGGCACCAGGTTTAGATGGTTTAAACGCTTTGTTTTATCAGAGTCAACTGAAAGTGGTAGAACACTCACTAAGCAATTTTATTAAGTATTTTTGGGCTAATCCGTTAAATATAAAGTCGTTTAATGATACATTGATTGTGCTCATCCCTAAGATGGACCACTCGGAAGTTGTTTAAGATTTGCGGCCTATAAGTTTAATTGTACAATGTGGTTTTCAAGATTTTAACTAAAATTCTTCTATCCGCATTAAATTGGTGCTTCCTCGGATTATCAGTCCCCACTAGTGTGGCTTTGTTCCTAGCCAGCATCATTATGATAATATTATAGTTGCTCAAGAAAAGTGATTCACATGATGCATAACATGCAAGAAAACAGGGATACTTGACCATTAAAATTGACTCAGAGAAAGCATATGATCGTTTGAATAGGTCATTTCTTTGAGGTTGCTTGGAGGAATTAAAATTCCCTACTTTGGTAATTGATATTAAGTATTATTGTGTTTCTACACCTAACATGCAGCTCTTGTGGAATGGTGAGAAAGCAGGAAAATTCACTCTGTCAAGGGGCATTAGACAAGGAGATCCTCGATCTCCATATCTCTTTGTCATATGTATAGAGAAATTAGGGCATTTAATTCAAGAACATATTGTAAATGGAGTTTGGAGGCCTATCCAACTTTGTAAGAATGGTCCCCCCACCCCCCAATTTCTCATTTGTTTTTTTTTTGTTGATGATATTGTGCTTTTTGTAGAAACATCGGTTCAACAAGCTACTGAAGTGAAGACTTGTCTAGATCGTTTTTGGGCTGCCTCAGGTTTGAACGTGAATGCTAATAAAACAAGGGTTTTCTTCTTAAAAGACATTCATCATACGAGGCGTACCAAGCTTAATGGTACTCTAGGATTTCAAGTAACTCTAGATCTGACTAAATATGTTGGTGTTCCGCTTCATCACGAACGAATTAAGAAAGGAAGCTATCAAGATGTGGTTGATAAAAAGTGAAATAACAGCTTGCGAGTTGGAAGGCAAATTCACTCTCACTTACAAGGTCTGTTCTTGTGTCTTTTGTAACATCGTCTATCCTGGGTTGCACGATGCAAATAGCGTCCTTACCAAGTGGCACATGTGACGACATCGAAAAGAGAACAGAGGGTTCCTCTGGGGTACTACACCGAAAAAGCGTAAGGCTCATCTTGTGGCGTGGCACACAATTTGTAATACTAGAAAGAATGGTGGGCTTGGCTTAAAGCATTTGATGGGCTAGAATCAAGCTTATATGCCTAAATTGGGCTGGAATCTAATTAAGCTCAGAGATGCTTTGTGGGTCCAAGTGATGTGTAGCAAAGTATCAGTATGGGGATGAAGTGATGTCGCATATTGATCTTTCTCGGCCCGGGGGTCGAATACCTGGTCAGGAATTAAGAAAGCATGGAGCCATGTAGAGGATGGTGTTGTAGTCAAACCCATGAACAATATTGTGTGTTGGAAACGTGATCGACATGGGGATCTCTTAGTTAAATCAGCCTACCAAGCGATTAAGAAGGAAATGGATGTGTGTGACCCAACATGGCAACGAATTTGGAAACTTAACGCTCTTTCTCGGTGCAAGACTTTTATGTGGTTAGAATACCATAACAAACTGGTTACAAATGAGGAGAATGTCGGCAGAGGTATGGGAGAAAATAGTGATTGTATGCTGTGTTGGAATCGATCGAAGGACCTCCTGCATGTATTGTGAGACTGTTGCAATACAAAGAAACTTTGGACCGAGGAGGTACGTGGGAGGCGTTGGAGCATGGATGGCTGAAGTTGAACGTCGATGGTGCTTGCACAAGAACCAGCTCTTCCACGTGTGGGGGTGTTCTACGGGATTCTTTGGGATGCTTTACATCTGGTTTTATGTTCCACGCTACAGAACCAGTTGATAGCCTTAAAGCAGAGTTGTGGACAGTCTTGTTTGGCCTTAAGATTAGCAAGGGATGTAGGGGCTCAAAAATTGATCATTGAATCGGATGCTAAAGAAGTTATTAGCTTAATGATGTCGAATCATTCAAATGCACACCCGAATGCCATTGTGATTGGGGTAGTGAAGCATTTCCTTGAGAGAGAACGGGAAATTGTGGTACAGCATGTACCTCGAAATGCTAATAATGTCGCTGACTATGTTGCCAAGCAAGCTTTGGATGTAGTACCCGGGTAACATCCTTTTGTATCCACTTTTGGGAATCTGTTTGAGCTCATGAAAAAAGATCGAGCTGCTCTTCTGGGTACGAATGATGGCATAGGTTGAGGGTATCCCCTCCTTCTCTTTGTATTTAAAATGAAAAAAGAAAAAACCATGGCAGAATTTGGAGTGATCAAGGTAAATATGAAAGCCATAGAATCTACCAAAATTCATACTCTTAAATAAATATCTCATGTTGAACAAAAATAAAGTAATAAAGCATGAATCAGTATGTTCTTTCCCCAAACTAGATGTTATGGTAAGTATAGCTGGACTTGCTATAAATTTATATTGATTTGAGCTATAGTAATGACAAGCCAAGTCCAAGGTGACTTGGAGACAATATGAGCTAACACAACATCATAATAGTGATGATGTTTAGGGTTAAGAGACAAAAATATATATTAACTTTCTCAACAGTGCACTTATCATCATAAACTTTTTTTTATTGTAAAAGTAACCATAAAATTTCAAGAAGGGGGCAAACGTAACATTGTCGTCAGAGTTAGAAAACACCTGCTATCTTTTATGTGGGCACCATGCTTTTTAAAAAAAAATAAAAAGACAAAAAAATTTTAATTTCCTATCCAACCCTCTTCCCCCGGGTTCAAATTCCTTCCTTCTTTGACAAACCCATTTCTTCTAAGCTCCCAATGATGGCAGCAATGGTGTCCTCTAATGGCATCATTGCATCTCGGTGAGAGGAGGATGGCAATACCCAAATGGAGACGGCAACATCGAGGGTGTGGAGGAGAGAAGAGAAGTCAGTGCCCTCATCCCCATCGCTTTTGCTTCTCCTCTCGTTGGCTTCGCCATCATGCCGTGTCGCCATTGGCCATTGTGTAGGCCTTCCCTAGACCTACTCTCCATTGGCTTGAGCCTTTGTTCAGAGTTTGACAATCTGATCGATGCCTACGACAAGAATTTCTTTGAATTACAGTGGCTGGCTTTAAATTCTTTTCATTTTCTTCTTACATTACAGTAGGCGCTTTCAACTTCTCCTTCAATCGATGGTATGAGTTTTTCAACTTTTGGTTTAAGTTTTGGTTGATTCCTAAAATTGATGATGAATTTCAAATATTTGGAGAGATTTGTTGTTGGTAATGAAGTGAAAGATGAATAGAGAGGTTGAGAGGGAGAGGTCCTTGTTTTCTCAATAAATCTACTACTTCTTGCTGGGCTTTTCTAGAAATTTGTTCTGATAATTGTTAGGATGCACTTCTTTTAATTTGCTTATTTGAATTTGTTTTCACTCATGGATTTTGAGTTTTTAAAGATGTTAGCTACTGCATCTTGGTCTCCCGATGTTGTAATTTCAAGAGGGATTTTGGTCACTGACATGAGGGATTTTAAGATGTTTATTCTCATCTTGATCTCCCAGTCATGATACTGAATTTCACACCCAGGATGGATTTCCAAAGAGTGAGCTTATTAAGAATTCTAGTATGCTTCCCAATTTTCAGTGGGAAGGGATATCCAATGGTGTGCACACCAAAGGAAAGGATTACCTAGTAGTCTCTTACAAACATGAAGGTTTGTCGTTGCAACAAAAATCAGGAAAAGTTTGTAGAAGATGAATATTAGAGAGACTTTTTTTTTTTTTTGGAGTTATGGGTATTTCAATACTTTCAAATTGGAGAAAAAACTAGTTAGTTTTAACGGGAGTGTCACTTTTACCCTTTTTTAAAAGTTTATAGTTACTTTTATAAAAAAAAAAAAAAGTTTAACATGGTGGGTGCAATTTTGAAAAAATTTTATGGGTATTTTTGCTCTTTAATCCTAACAATAATAATAAGCCAAGTAAAAATGAAAATTAAATGCATCATGCATGTTCTGCTAAAAATGACTTGGAAGAGCATAAGATAACAGAGGATTTGAATCGCAAAAACTCAACAGAAAACTTAAACAAACATTTAATATTAATTCATCAATGATCCAAAAGAGCCCACACCATCTCCTAGACTGCTTACAAAAATCAGTTTAATTCATATCTCCACAACAAATGAAATGAAACGGTAACAAACTAAAATTTGTTTCGCTTAGTTTTGTCCCAAAAACAAAAAACACAAGTATGTTAACTGGATAATTGTAAATGCTATGAATGGAGCGATAGTGAGTAGCAAACCTCTTAACTTCAATAGTAGTGACATTCATAAGATATAGAACAATTCTTCCTGGTTCATTACCATCTTCACTATAAGCATTGCGTACAATTTCATTCCTCCAAATAGTCATAGGACGTAATGTGTATGAAAAGAGACTGCTAGCATATATTTTACTCTAACTCCGTCTTCCACTTGCAGAAGCAACCTCCTTCATCACCCACAAATCAATCAAACCAGATCTTTCATGATCTTAATCCCAAATGTTACAAAGTATAGCAAGTTTGTTCTCAGAAACTATAAGCTTTTTCCTTTGCATTATAGCCAAAATCAGGCCATGGCACCAATGTAAAGACTTCCTTGTCTCTGTCAAATAAAACTATAATCTCAACATCATTTTCACCCTCCTCCCATGCTCCTAGCTTTGTGCAAGGCCAAAATATGACTCCATTAGCCGTGATTATTTCAGAATGAAGTATCACCCCTTTTAAATTCCCTATATCTATTTCCTTCCATGACACTCTAATGAACGAAAAACACTTCCACCCTATTAACTGCATCATGAAACTTAAATATCTCGTAATTTTTATCAATGAGACTGAAAGTTCTTACTATCCTGGAATCATTATCAATTAAACTGAAACCAAATCCTGTCATGCAATTATCGTTAGAGTCAATACAATCAGTTTTGATTCCAGGCAAATACCCAACTTCTGCAGTCACAGGATTCTGCAATGAAATCGAAGGAGGAGATTTTTTTTAAACGGATTGACTACTACAACACAAAGAAAGCCATTATAGGAACCGACCATCCTAGCATTGTCCAAGGAATCGATCATAGGCGCTTTATTAGTTTCACGCAGTTGCATCCCGCAATCCAGCAAAAGCAAGCTCCAGCACCAGTCGAGACGAAAATCTCTTCTATTCCATTTGAGAATAATAAGAGAAGGATTTTGATGACTGGAATGTTGAGAGTGGTCAGCCATGAAAGAGGGATTTTTTATGAGACAGTTCCAATAGTTACACACATTAAAATTAGATTATGGATATTATGGGAGGTCACTTGAGAATGTTTGTGATGATTTCCAAAGAAAGATATAACGTGTCGCTATCCATTCCTGTGATCGGCTTGAACGGATTTCTCAGAAGAAAGCCATGGCCATCAACTAAGCTAGGCATGCTCGTTAGGTAACTTTAGAGAGAGAGAAGTGGGGAAATAGGGAAATAAATTTAAATTTGAATAAAATGACTGGTTCAAAGTAAAAACAGCGGTACGTCATATATATACCTTTGCGCTTATGAAATTGGGGGGAATTGGATGCATCTGTGGGGGAAACTGATTCCTGCATCTGTGGGCTATTGTTCCACTCATTCCTTTTAAAATTAATAATTTAGTGTTTTGGATTTTCTAGATTTGTGTCCTTCAATTCCAGATGAGAGTTCCAGCTCAGTAAAAAAAAGACACAGCGTAGCTTGAAGTTGAGTGTTGATAAGGTTAAGACTAAGGGTACGTGTCAATATTAGGTAGATCTAAATTATTCGGTGCTTGAAGTTGGGTGCTTCATATGTATATAAATGTTGCCATAATACAAGAAGATTAGTCCAGTATTCAATGACTGAGAGATTACCTTCTTTAAGGTTGTCTAGCTTCGTTTCAATCTCCAATACAACTGCCCGATTTTTAACTGAGGTGAATATATCAGGGGACTGCCTCCCATACATCTTACGTTGATATTTGTTATTATAGAATTCACAAGCCAGCATTGAACCATTGAGTTTTCTGCTTCTGAATTTTTATACTTAGGATCTGTTGGTGGAGGCTTCGGCATGATGCTAGTAAAGTAGTCAAGTTTGCCTTTTCTGGTGATGTACAAGCGCACTCCATTAGCCCATTGAATGTAATTTTGACCATTTAATTTGTGAATAATAATCGCAGTGGAATTTGCGTCTTCTGGTGTTTGGTGACTCCCCTCGAAATTCACCTCTGATGCAGTGGCATTGTGTGATGCCTAGAGAAAGCCGTTACACATACTTTTTATGTGGTACTACCTCCAGTCCTAAATATAGGACAAAGTTTGTAGTGCAAATTGCACTACAAACTTTAGTTTATATTTAGGACCGGAGGTAGTATATTGGATCGGGCTAATCATAGAAAATGGAGGCGGAAAAGAAACAAGAGGATGCATGAGCTAGGGAGTAAAGGGGCTGCACGATTTTGTATATATATATATATATTCCCTGGATACAAACAGGAATTCAAGCTTTAGCTGAGATATTTATTTTTTTATTTACTGTTTACTTATCATCAACATATTTATCACACATTTTTTAAGTGAATAAATTACTCCATTTTCAAATTATTAAACTTGTTAAATTTCATAGAAAAATTTATTTAATTAATACCTCTAATATTTATTGAATTTAAAGTGACTAACATTTTGAAAATAAAAAGTAGAATTCCAACAAGCTTCATTTTGAAAGGTAATGAACTGTAAGTTGCAAAAGATGAGGAAAAAATATATATGTTTTCTATAAATAAAAATATAATAGGAAGAAAAAGGAAATACAGATGCAGAATAAAGAAATTGAAGAACTAAACCCATAACTGCACACATCAATTGTGGAACTAGAGAAAATTCAACTACATTTGAAAATTGAAGTTCCTAGGGGTATTCTTGAGAGAAAAATTAATTATGGTAATCGCAAACAAATTTCGAAGTTCAAATTAAAATTTAAAAAATTATTGGTAAAATGTATTATTGTCTTAGCCGACATATGGTAGTCTTCAAACATGCTTTTATAATTTAAGATACTCATTTAATACTTGAAAGTATTAAACAGTTGGTTTCACTGGATCTTCACCTTCATGTATCAATTCCAACGTGCTCCCAACTTCATACAATCATATAATATTTATATATTCTATCAACTTCAACGTTTAATAATTTCCATGTGAGTTTAATAAGAAATAACAAGCAAAAACTCCTCTGGACAGCAAGAACATATTCGGAAATCATCTGCCCCAAACAATAATCATCAAGCAACCATAAAACAAGCATTCCATCTTCCCTCAACTCAAGCTTTTCTATGTATTCTTCACTTAAATATAATTTTAGCACATGATAAATCATTACAACAGTGGGTGCTTGTCATCTTTAACTTCCAGACTTCTAAACAGCAACCCCTGTCAACTCAGAAAATTTCCATATTTAAGAATTATTTCTTGATCATGACATATAAACATGCATATGATTAAATCAGATCCTACAAGTGTTATACTAACTATTAAACATGGTTCAAACAATCAACTTGGTCCTTCATCTTCTCTCTCTGAACTCATCAATTACTCACCACAGCCTTACAAGAAAACACCCATCTGCTGGAGAAATTAATGAAGGAATATGGTTTAGGACCCTTACCTTGGTCTAGATTGAGCTTCCATACAAGTGATCTCCTTTCCTTCAATTTCTATTCCTCCTCTTTGTTTCCTCTTCTCTTCTCCCGATGTTCGCCCTTTCTCACTCTAATTATCTTCTTCTGGTCGCCAATGCGGGAGAGGGTCGGCTAATGAGTTAAATGTGAGGGATAAGTGATGTATTTATTATTTTTATCTATTTGGTTAAGGACTATCCCATAAGCTTCGGTTATTTTAATTTGACTGAACCAAAATCACTTAAATCTGACCCCAAGTTTATTGGGCTGGTCCACGTGATGGGCTATGGCTTCATAGCTTCGGCCTTAATCTTGTCCTAATTCAATCTTCTATCTCTGGGTAATGAAATTACCATTTTACCCATGCCCTTTTACCCATTCTTTATCATTGCTAAAATACTGAATAAATTCTAAAAATTAATTCTCGACATTTCATAAGGATTTTCTTACTCAATTAGCTTCGTTATCGATTAAAATAAACATATGCTACCCATGCATTGCACGGAAGCTTTTACATATTAATATATTTGTTCTCTTTACTTTGTACTTTGTTAAATATAGGGTCCGCATTTCTGGCTCATCACTGTGATGAGAAAAGAATTTCTCATCATCAAAACCACGTCGTTTTATTCAAAGAAGATATCTGAACCTTTGATACAAAAATAATTAGGGTCGTCTATGACATATCTAGTATCTTAAAATATTTTTTAAGTCTCTCTTCTCATCCTAAAAAATATATTAAGGGTAAAATTGCAGTCAGTCTGCTAACACACTGGGTACAACTGAAAAAATATTTTAAGGGGTTAAAAATAGTAAAAATTATTTTAGGATGAGAAGAGAGACTTAAAAAATATTTTAAGATACTAGATATGTCATAGACGACCCTAATTATTTTTATATCAAAGGTTCAGATATCTTCTTTGAATAAAACGACGTGGTTTTGATGATGAGAAATTCTTTTCTCATCACAGTGATGAGCCAGAAATGCGGACCCGTTAAATATACTATTTTCTTCATGCAATACTATTTAAACCATAAATGATTTAGCTACATTCTAATTACTAATTAGCAACAACAAAATTCTTCTTTATAAAATTTTGTAATTAGTACGATTCAATAAGGTTTTTTAGAACATTGTATGGATAATTGAAATACTTGACATTATGTATGGATAATCTATATTTATGGATCAATTCTTCTCCATTAATCGACTTAATCCATCAAAACATACTCAAATATAAGAATATAATCCAACCTTTTAAAAATGTATCATGATATTTTCAAAAATGAAAAACAAAAACTACAATGATATTCTTGTGATTTTTTTTTTTTTTTTTACATTATATAGTCTTTACCTATAGTCTTTCTTAACCATGAAAAAGACTATAAAAAATAGTATCGCACAGGAAGCTTGAAAATTAGAAGTCATTTTATTTTAATTCAAATTGCTAAATCACAAGGATGCAATTTTAAATACTTTTGATAGGTGACACATTAAAATTTATAGCCCCTGAAGGCTTATGCATTTGGTAATTAAAACTTATGTTGTTTCTCTACTTCTTTCAAGAAGGCTCCTTCCTTCTTGTCTTTATCATAGGGCTAGAGCTATTAATTGCAGAATTTGGCCATGGCCTTTGTCTCTTTATTCATTTATGTTTTGGTGCCTTTTCCTGTGCTTTTTTTCCTTCCTCAACCTTATTGTTCTGCTTCTTTCTGCAAAAGGCTGACATGAGAAAAGCAACCACTTTGGCCACCTTCATTGATAAAAAGAAACCATTTCACTCCATTAATAAACTTAAAAGTAACCTTTCAAATAAGACATTGACAAAATTGTCGAACATCTTTATCAAAAGATAAAGTAGTAAGTCAAAACATTATATTCATAATGAGACTAAAACAACATGAGGTTAGCACGGCTGAACATGGAGAAGGCTTCCAAGAACTAATGGTTGTGTAATTTCCAATCTAATGCTTTGTCAACCTCTTCTTTGCCTATACAATATCCTTTCTATAGTTTTATGTTGGTGTTACTGTAACTTGGTGATCATTGGCCACAGTTAATGATAGCATTAACATTCGCTCCACTATTTTCAGAGGTATCATTTGTTAGTTTCATTATCTTTAAACTATGAACCTCCAATCTAATGCTTTCATGACTATACACCCTTTACATATGATATACAGAGCTACAGGGGCTATGACAATTGCATGATTTAATAAAATATATAGTTCAAGGATCATATTTTTTGAATAGATTGGAGGTTCATAGTTATTCATGCTTTACCTATTAGGAACCCGACTGTTATTAGTTTTAACTTTAGTTTGACAGCAACAATACCTTTTACATGTTATGAAAGCTAACCCTTGTATAGCTTTTGGACTTGATGAAGTTGCAAATTTGCTTTATTACCTTTTGGACACATCATTTAAATTCCTCATCATGCTTTAAGCGACGCATGTTTGATCCACCTGCAAAAGTAAATTGAGGCCTTAGTAGGTTATGCTAGTATAATCTCGGTTATTTGAGATATAAACTAAAAGGCCTATGAATCTTTTGTCATATGGCTATCTATTTTTGGGTAACAAATTTAAACCACTTCCTGTAGGAAGAACAACAGTTTCTACTTCCATGTAAACTACTAGCAAACAAAAGGAAAAGCTAAGGGGTAGTAGTATAGTATAGGCAGTATATTGATTGAGCTCCCTGTTTATAAAACGTTAAAACAATGAATATAAAAGTGAAAAAATAGTTTGGCAGTGTCTAAGAATCAAAAAGCATGCTGCAATGTTCCGTTTAAGTGACTATTTTCGTGTAGTTCATGAAAACGGGCATGTCCAATCAGAATTACCTATTATAGAATCAAAGCACAGCAACCACATAACTGAAAAGTTGTCTTTAGACATTGCTAACACATCAACATACCTCCCCTTTCCTACTCACTTTACTCAGTTTTAGAATTCCTTTTTAAGCTTTTTAGAGGGAAACATCAAATAGGTATCATATAAAAGAAAAGGAAGACTGACTACTCATTAGTATTATAAGTTGCATTAACGGCATAGATGTGAATATGTTTCCTCTTTTTTGACCAGGTGAACATGTTTTTGAGCAACTAGGTCAAACTCAGTTAAAAATGTTATTAGCAAAGTTTAGAAGCCTACTTTACAACCTATAAGAAAGACAAAACCTATACCATTGTATAGTCAAAAGTCTTCACTTTTTCCTGTAATCATTTATCAAAGAAGCTTTCTCCCAGTCACAAAAAATATACTGTACAAACAAACTGCAAAACTTACTTCCCCTAAAGTTTGATTTGATCTCAAATAAACTAGTTTGACATGAAAGATTGCTAAAAATTAAAATCAAAGAGCATGAATGAAAAAATATATAATAGCAAATGTAGAATGAATGAAGGTAAGGTTTCTATTGGGTATCTATTATTTAAATGTAGAGCTAACATTTCAAAAGGCATAATCAATAGGGGGAAAGCGCTATTGATAGCTTAAAAAAAACATGATGTTCTTTCACTATAGAGCACACAGGTTCCTCCAACGGTTCATGTTGCTCTGAAGGTTATATATTTGCTACCATAGAGCAAAAAAACTCACAAGTTTGTACCAGCTACATGTCAGGCACCATTTTATGTTGAGAGAAAGGGAGAAATTTGTACCAGAAACAGCAATCCTATTGTCCATGCTTTGGCGAATGAGTATTCTGCACAATTCATTTGCCATACTCCCATCCAAATTTGTCCCTCCACTTATTCACTAATGGATGTAAGACATCCATTTATAGTGATTGAGAGTACCAATAGCAGAAGCTATATGATGACCATTTCCGCATGCTTACCGTGTTTAGAAGAAAAGTGAAGCCAAAATCTACAACCTAACTGCATATACAGAGAATTAGTGTTAAGGATTAAATACTTTATTGAAAAAGAACATTATCAGATTCTAATAGAGATGGAAAATATCGGTGACTAAAAAAAGGTGTGATAAGGCACAACCAATAAAAATTGAATCTTGATATGATAAAACATTAACCAAAAAATTAATCTCATTGAAAAGCATAATGTAAAGGAGGAGGAGAATGGAGCAAGAAACTCCATACCTTGCAATGAAGAAGAATAATCAAGATATTTTGCATGAGTCCAAGCCTTATTTGCAGTCTAAGATTCAGTTTGCTTTTTGAGCCCAAGCTTTTAGAATCGTAGAATACCCTCATATTGATAGAGCAAAGAAGAAAGGGAGAGATCAAAGACGAAGAGAAGAATGGTGGAAGAGTACAAACCTTCTTAGCATCGAGAAGCTACAAAAGAAAAGGACCAGAAAACTTCACCGATGATGACAGCAGAGAGAATTGGGCTTGAGTTTGGTGAGGAGATCCCTTACCCTTCAGTGCAGATGACTGAGAGAAAGTGCCGAAGAAGAAGAAATTTGATGGGGATTTATGGAAAGGGCCCCCGAGATGAGGTGGCTAGGAGAGAAATAGGAAAAAGTGAAAGGGAGGAGGAATGGGCATCGGGGCTGGGGAGAGCATAAGAGAGAAGTGAGAGAAGGGATTCAAATTTTGAATCCCCTGGGGCCCATATAGGAGATGTGTCACGTGAGAGAAGGAATGGCCTCGGGGAAACAAAAAGGAGGGAGTAAAAGACAGAGGAGAGGGATGAAGGGCCGTGTATCTAATTTTAATAGATTTATTTTAGAAGATGAGTCAAAGGGACACGGCTTGCACGAAGCCCAAAATGCAGTCAGATTGGCTTGTGAACGTGATCTGAGTCTTGTTTCAAAGATATGCCGTTTTTGAGCCAAGCTAGATGGAACAGTATGTATATATATATATATATTAATAATTTCCATAAAATTATGGCCATTTTGGGGGAACTCAACCTCTTTATAATTTTTCTAAATCCCCAAAATAATATTTCATACTATTTTCTCAATTTTTTGGCTCTTAAATAGTTTTAATAAATATTTTCTCTTTTATTTCCTTAAAGGTTTGCCTAAAAATAAGCTTTCTGGTCAATAATTCATTTTTTAGCCATTTAAATGTAAAATTGTTTCCATAAGCTCCTCGTATTTTTAACTTATTTAACTAGTATTCAAAATTTGGGGTGTTGCACTAAGGATCTAGAGATGAGTTCCTCTAAGGTTTTAGCTAATCAAAATTCTTACCTTTCAAGTCATTATTTATATATTTCCCACATCATACATGTTTATTAAATGGTCAACGTCCTTAACCGTATTAGCGTTTTTACACCAGTTTTAAATTTCATGTGTACTTTTACACCCAAGGAAAGTTTATGCTGTCTGGTTCAGAATTTCATGAGTAAAACTGCACCTTAAACCATGTTTTTATTAGTACACTTTTCGCTTTAAAAAGATATTGATCATAAGCAGAAAGGTAATGCAGATTTTTGTCCCCGTTTTTGCCATATATAGATGAAAAAAAGGAATGTATTCAAATTTCGCTTCATAAGGATAATTCATAACCATGGTAGAATTTGAAGTTTTCAATGTTAAAACTTAAAATCTACTGAACATGGATATTCTTAAACAAATAGCTGATGTAGAAATAACAAGTAACTAAATGGCTACAAAATAATTTTTTTTTTCTTGACTAGATGTGACTTTCATGCTGCTATAATATATATTGAACCTGAAAAGTCCGAACGAATGAAGAATTTGTTGCAAGGGCCAAACAAACTGAACTGCAAAAAAAGAAGTGCAGTTGCCCTTTTATTTTTAACAAATGAAGAAAATTTAAGATATAATGTGTAGAAGGAAGCTATCAATGCAAATTAATGACACCCAAATAGGTAATATTGACTGCACAAAAGAGAATGAACTATGAACTTGCAATTATCTAATTTTCAAGCAGACTCTAGTAAGCAAATATGAGATTAGAGTTGGAATTCACTTTTAATATAAAGGAATAGAGCCCTTCTTCTTTAGATATTCACCTGTATACCAATCCAACTTGCTTGCATCAACAAATAGCAATTTAAGCTTATGTCCATTGTTCATTTGCCCGGCTTGGAATTCACACATATAATTCTACTTGTTGTTCTTTGTTCTATATTCTTTTTTTCTTACGCAATTTGGACTTATATATATATTCAAATGTTTGCGTCAAAGATTGGGAACAATCATGATGAAGATAATGCCTTGAATATTGACTTTAATGATAGTAAAGAAGTGAATGAAGGTGAATTTTTTCTAGGTGCAGTTATTGTACTGCGTTTCATTTTTTAAGAGTTTACATAATTTGTGAATATATGCATATATGTGTGGGTGTGTCAAAGAAACAAGTCCCACATTACTTAACAAGAGAGTATAGCCTATATATATATCATCATATTATTTTGGGCTAGTAAAGAGGTCTAGAGGAGTGATGGGCTCATGCGCACAACAAGGGGCCACCAGAAGGCAAACTTAGTGGAAATATGGCAATCTAGAAATTTACCCCTGTGCGCAAGTAAATACTTGATACTGATACTTTTTGTAAAATATTTTTGCTCCCAAGAAAAATTACTTTTGGTTTTCCAAAATAATATTTTGTTTGGGCTTATCAAAAACGTTTTCATTAATCATCGTGTAAAGTCGGCATTATACATATGGATGAAATCAAAATTATATCAAAATATTATATATGATTATGAAAGACACAAAAGAACAACCACATCAAAATATTATAGTAATAATGGGGTCTTGAAACCTAGGCCTTCAAAAGATCATCATCATTCCAAGACTCACTATGCCTAGTCCAAATGGTCGGCGATGTTGTTCAAAACCACCACCACTTCCTCCACTCATTTAGAGAAGCAATTTTGCCTTTCCATTACCTCTAGAATGGTGCCCTGGAGGCAAAAGATAGCCTCAGCATTTTCTCTAACATCGGAGGTGGATGGGGCAGCGAAGAGGAACCTCTGGTGGCTGCCACCGGAGGGGAAGAGGGGGAACTTTGTCTCTTTGATCTTGCCATTTGCATCAATAAAAGTATTGACGCTCAAAAAAGGAAGAGAGAAGTAGAAAGGAACTTTTGAATTTGAACTTAGGAACTAAAGGCGCTTGGTATTTATAAACGGGACTGATGCTTGAATGGTTTAGATGATACTGATGAGACATGATGATAGGCTTTGGAAATTGAAACATTACGTATTTACACAGGTCATATTTGAAATGCGGTCTAAATAATAATTATGAAATCAGATGCTCATCATAGCTGGTGTAAATAAAAAGTGAACGTTAGGAAAGTAAAAAATGTTTACACTGGTCAAGACTTAAACGATGGTTCAGATTAACATGAATATAATTAAAATAGACAAAAAAATTATATATTTCAAAAAAACCAGAAAAAAGATAAAAAAGACATGATTAAGATCAAGATCAAACAAGTTGAAGATTAGAAATTAAAATATTTTTTATTAATAATATATTTTTATGCTGCCCGATCAAGGGCAGTATCAGTACATAGATTAATATATATATAAATATATATATTACATAATAAATAAAAAAAAACCCTCAATCTTCCTCCTCATCGCCGAAGGCAAAGGAGGAGGAAGGGGAAGAGGAAGATGCAGGGTCATTCGAAGGATTGTACTCGATGTCATTGGTGTCAAGTACAAGGTTGAGCTTACTGTTGATAGTGTCAAGCAACTCGACCAGTCTTCCGTGGCATCTGTCTATATGATCTATCCTCACATGGAATTGCTGAAAAAGTTGCTTGGATGAAGGTGGCGAAGGAGGTGGCTATAGAGGAGAAGGAGGCAATGGAGGATGAACATAATCCCTTCCATGTACCATATCGATATTCTAGATATGAGAGGAAGAAGAGATGAATCTGAAGAAACTAAAGCAATAAGGAGTTTAAATACATCAAGATGGATGAATATTAATTAATTACATTTATTGAAATGACATCAGATTTTAAAGAGACACATAGTTGGAAAGTTTACCTTGGCATATGTAGAATAATATGTTAACCAGATGTTATAGCATCAAGTGTAAAAGGAATTTAAATTTTTAAATTTTCTTAATATTTAATACTTATCGATACCGCATTAGTTTAAAACCGATCTAGAAAATATTATTTGGACTGCTCGTAAGCATGATTGGTGTTAAGTTGTATCATTATTTACAAAAGATGCCACCGGTCATACTTTTTAATCACTACTACAAAATATTGCTTTTACGACCCTAAAGGACGTCCCTTTTTAAAAAAGGGACGTAAAAAATAAAGGCGGTGGCTTTTTTGTAATTCTGAGTGAGATTTGAATAGTTTTAGACGTCCCCAATTCAAAAAGGTACGTCTAAAGTCACTTTAGACGTCCCCAATTTAATTGGGGACGTCTAAAGTTATTTTTTCTTTTTAAAATCAGAAACGCCTTTTGGTCACTTTAGACGTCCCCAATTTAATTGGGGACGTCTAAAGTAAAATTTTTTTTTTTTAATCAGGGACGCCTTTATATTAGGAACGCCTAAAGTGGCGTCCTCGATATAATATCAGGGACGCCACTTATATTAGGGAAGCCTAAAGGCGTCTCTGATTATTAAAAAAAAAAAAAAACTTTAGACGTCCTCAATTCAATTGGGGATGTCTAAAGTTAAAAAAAATAAAAATTAACTAAACAACTTTAGGCGTCCCTAAATTAAATTGGGGATGCCAAAAACAATTCAAATCTGTACTTACAGTCTTTATTTGTCAGTTTTATAGATCCACACTCTTCTTTCTCATCAACGCAACCACTACCACCACATATTTAACTTTTACTTTTTCTTCTTTATATGCTGTTTTTAAACTCGTTTCTTCTTTTCTCTCTCTTTTTTTTCACCAGATCTGTAATGCTTACCACCACGCATTTAACTCTTGCTTCTTCTTCTTTATATACTATTTTTAAACTTGCTTCTTCTTTGCTTTCTCTCTTTTTCACTAGATCTATTATGTTTCTTACTATTTTATCTTTTTTCTCTTTTTTCTTTGGATTTCCCTTCTATTTTATCTTCTAACTCGTGTTGTTATGGTTTGTGGATCAAAACTCCAAAACATGCTTCATGGCCACGTTCCCACTGAGAAAATGAGGTACATCTCTCCCTGTTGCTCTTCTCTATTCATTATTAAGAGAAAATGAATTTTAATAATAGAAGGAGATAAATTTTTCGCAACTGATTCATCTTATTGTTATCATCTTTTGTTTATGAGATTTCAGCTCTAAAGTTATTATTGTATAGATTTTGGATTTGGAGTTCAGATACTAGATCTGTAATTTTATTGACGATGATATGTAATTTCTGATTTAAATACTATTTAGTCCAGATCTGTAATATAAACGAATTTTTTTTAAAAAAAAAAGCACTTTAGACGTCCCCAATTTAAAGTGGGGATGTCTAAAGTCCAGACTTTAGACGTCCTTTTATCTACGGACGTTATTGCCATTTTTTACTACGTCGCTCACATAGACGTCCCCTTGTTTTCAGACGTTAAAAGGCCTAAAAAATGGACGTTAAAAATGTTTTTTTGTAGTAGTGAATTCCTCTCTGCCTATAGAGGTCTAAATGTGGCGGTTTTATAGGCATTTTTTCTCATAGTGATCTTTTAAAGCATGGGTTGAACTTATCAATTTTGTCCTGTAAATGAAGGAAAATAATTGGAAAATCAATCATCAAGGGACCACATTGAAAGTGGAACACTTTGGAGAACCAAATTGGATCAGTTAATAATCTGTCAGGGACAAAAAATAGTAATTTACTTTATAAAGTTTCCTCACATATATAAATATCCATATCATGAAACAAGTAAGAATCCAGCTGACACTGCTATTTTGAACTTGCTTAAGATCATAGATTATTTGACCTCTCCGAGAGGTAAATTACTATAATAGTTTAATCTCTAATTGCTTTGTCATAGTAGACGACAATGTTACCACTTTACGGGTGCTCGTTCTTATGAACCAGACTCCATTCTGGTGTGGATCAAGTCATCCTTCAGAGAGACCACTTGATCATGGAATGGAAAATTTCAGATTTTTATCACTCAAAGGGATTGTAAATATTTCAATAATAATAAATAAATTTATTAAAAAAATGCAATTCAAAAAACGTTCTTAAATTCTAATTTAAAATATTTAGCACGGTAAATCATTTTGGCCTTCCAATCCCGGAGTTTTTTTTTTGGGGCGGGGGGTGGATGGTGTAGGGCTAGAATTAGATAGATAGAAGATATAGATTTGATATTAGTTATAAAGATTTAAAAGGTCTGTTAAGATTTCGATAATAATAAATGCAATTTAATGTATCAAAAAAATAAATAAAATTCATTAAAAAAATGCAATTCAATGAACATTCTTAAGTTTTAATTTTATAAAAATAGATTGTTTAGATTTGAATTTCGAAAATATTATGATTTCATATTTATTCTAATTTAATTTTTTAACTTTTTAATCCAGGGAACAATAAAACCAGTCATTTTGCCTGGTAAAGTTTTTTTTTTATTCGACCTAATATTATTCTGCTCGATCTGCACATTAATTAAACAAAAGAAACTCCATAGGCTCTAAACTAGGGTTTTATGATTGAAACCACAAAATAATCTTTTATTTGACTTAGCTTTTAATGGCGCGTAAAAATAGCAACACGCATGAATGAATAACATATTATTAACAAATTAATAGCTCGATAAATCACTTCAACCTTTCAATCGCGCAGTTCGGAATGTTTTATAGTTTAGATTTTGATAGATAAAAGATAGATTAGACTTGATATTAGATAAAAAAGATAAATAAATTTATTTAAAAATTCAATTCAAACAATTTTCTTATCTCTTTATTTTAAGACTGCCCATTGCATCAGATTCTTGGCTGATTTTAACCATACTACTCTGTATTAAACCTGGATCAACACCTTTACTGATAACATCATAACAATAGTGCAAACTAAATAAGGGAAGAGTAAAATCCTTTAACATTAAAAACTGTTTATTAAATATTGGCCCATATCAGTATTCAATTCTCTTCAGCTTTACCAGAAAAATAAATTACGCCTTGGTCCATTAATAATCATTAGGAAGAACTAGTTTATTATAAATAGCATTTCGCATATCTTAAATGAGTTTCATTGTGTGCCTCACATATTATATTTTAGCTTGATTTGATCCAACCCAATCGTGGTATTTTCAAACAAATCGTACTATTCTGCATGAAAAGGCACGTATTTTAAAAAAAGCAAGGTAGATATTTGCTGTGTTTTGCGTCTTTTTTTTCCGGCTGCAGAAGATGGAATGGAAGGAGTATCACCTCTCACTCTCATTTTAATAAAAGCAATATGGAAAGAGTAAACAAAAAAAATAAATCAAAGAAACGTGTTTTAATTTAAAACAACTAGAGAGACAGAAGGAGAGAAGCATTAGTTACTTTTATGGCCTCTCAATCTCATGCAATATAGTAAAAACACACCATTAGCATATTAGAGGACAGCAAGTCTCAAATGCTTGGCACATCTGCAGTTAAATATCTGCATTCATATTGTTCTAGATAACTTTAAATAACATCAAGTAATTTAGACATAAAATGATGTAAAACATTAGAGATTCCTTTCCACCAAAAGTACTTCAGCAATGTAAATTTGCAATATATAATAATTTGGATTTCGGATCAAGATTCTTCAAGATTTCGGATCAAGATTCTTCAAGGTAGTTGTTGCCAACTGATACAAGGCTTTCCACATAATTGTACATACTATGAACACGGCCACAATAGGGAAAAACAAAGCTCTTAACTTCGTTAGTAGTGACATTCATGAAGTACGAAACATTTCTTCTTTTTTCATCATCCTCTTCAAAAGAAGAAACTTCACAGACAATTTCATTCCTCCAAACAGCCATTGGATCTAATATGTATGGACATTGACTGCTAGTATAGATTTTAGTCCAACCCTGTCTCTCCCCAAATACACATGTACCTTCCTCCATCACCCACAAACTAATCAAGTCAGATCTTTCATCATCATCCACATCAATTTCACATACTATAGCAAGTTTGTTCTCATAAAGAGTAAGGCTTTCATCTGCATAATAGTCTAAATTAGGCTTTGGCATCAATGTAAAGACTTCCTTTGCTATGTCAAATGAAACTATCACCTCACCGTCATCCTTCGCATCTAGCTTCATCCCAAACCAAAATATTGCTCCATTAGCTGTCACAGATTCAGAATAAAGTTTCACTCCCTTTAAGTTCCCAAAATCTATTTCCTTCCAAGATCCTCTACTTAACGAAAAGACTTCCACCTGATTAGTCGCATCATACAACTTAGCATAAGTTCTTACTATCTTGTAACTATTATCAATTGGACTAAATCCAAATCCTGTCACACAATCATCAAGGTAGTCAAAACAATCAATTCTGGTTCTAGGCAAATGTCTGATTTCTTTGGTCGCAGGATTCCACACTAAAAGCGAGGGAGGAAATTTATTATACTGACGGATTTCAACACAAAGTAGGCCATTGCAGGAACCGATGATTCTAGCAACCGCCAAGGAATCAATCAAGAATGCTTTCTCAATTTCACGCACTTGCATTCCGCAATCCAGCAAAAGCAAGCGCCAGTGAACATCTCTTCTATTCCATTCCAAAAGAAGAAGCGAAGAGTTTTGATGACCGGACTGTTGAAGGTGGTCCGCCATAAAAGATGGGTTTTTTATGAGATTTTTCCAATGTTTGCACACACATTGAAATCGGATTAGGGATTTTACCGGAAGTCGTTTGAGAATATTTGTGATGATCTCATCAGGAAGATATGGCATCTTGCTGCCCATGCTTCAAGAAGATCGTTTTGAACGGATTCTTCAGAACAAAGCCCTCGCCATCGACGAAGCAATTAGGGTTACAGTAGTCGAAAGAAAATCGTTGGGCCGCTATGTTGGGCGCACTAAAACAAAAATTTTCGCCCTAAATGGGGAAAATTAGAAGAAAGGAGTACCTATGGTGATATTTATTGGGGTAATAAAAGCTGTAATTTTTCAGGAGAACCAAGTATTAAAAATATAAATTTAAAAATATTAAATTGCCCTAACCAAACATTCTCATTTTCTTAGACATTATACTTTTAAAATTAATATGAATTTTTAATTTTTTCTAAATTAACCGAAATCTTTTCAAATACTGAATATCACTAAATTTGTTTCGATTGCTATATCAAAAAAAATTTTATATGATCAATAAAATTTATTTCTTTTGGCCTTTATATAATCATTAAAATCTGTACATAAAATGGCTAAGATATTAGATAGAAAACTACTTAACATCTTGAGAAAATCCTATTTAAAGCCGCCTAAAATAGAAAAATCCTAAATTAGGTCGGTAAAATCAACAAATCACTAATTAAGTTCTAGAATCAATTTGGAATTCGTAAATATAGGATATTTTACCATTTTACCCTCCATTTATTTTCAAAGTTCCTCAATCCTCCCTAGCATCGCAGGATTATAAATTTTGTGCTCATCTGTCTGCACGGCTACCTTCCATTTATAGCCACCTTCTATGGTCTTTGCGCCAAGCAACCACTTCCAGGTTTTGCAACCCAAAAATCAAAATGGTGCCTTTTTTATTTATACTTCCATTAGCGTCCTCCTCGACTCTGGGTATGCTCAGGATTAGCCTACCGACCAACCTTCCCTGTCCTTGGTAATAACTCAAGATGGTATTGCTTTTGTGAAAGATTTGCTTGTAAATGAGGCAATTTCCTCAATGATCCCACTTTGATTTCCTCAAAGATATCCTTGAAAATTCCAGTGGTGGTTTATTTTTTCATGGTTCTTTTTTTTTTGGTGAAGTGTTTTTCATGGTTCTTTATATCAATTGATGTTCCTTCATCGAATATCATGCCCGGGGAAAATGATGGACATAGTTTGACGGGGTGCGGAAAGCTTGTTGATCAATAAAGGAGAAGATGACAGCGACTGCGACTTGAGTTATCTTCACTATAGTAGAAGAATGAAGAAGAATGAGATGATGAAGAAGATTATTGCAGCGGCAATTACTAAGGGTTGAGAGGCGACTACAAGAATAGAGGTGTGAATGAATGGAAGGACGAAGCAGGTGTGGATGAGAAAGAGGGATGTGAGAGTGAAGAGAGAGGGAGGGCGGTGAGGTAAATTAATAAGATTCCAAAATCCAAAAGTATGTCACTTAACCTAATTAAGGATTTGGCGAGTTTGAAGACCTGATTTTGGATTTGTGTATTTCAAGTGGTTTTATAAAGGATTTTCCCTAACATCTTCTAAATAGGTCTATTTTACCTTTTTTTAGCAGGAATACGCCCTTTTGTTGTAATTCTTTTGATGACTGAAACGTAATTTCTTTCATCTTTCTTAAATTTTTAGTATTGTTTTTGTGAAATGATTTTAGAGAAAATCTCAAAAAAATATCACTTGAACTTCAAAATATCAAATTGGTTTTGTTAACAATAGCCCATTTGATTTGATTCTATAGGAGAGGATTACATGTAATCCTAATGCAATAAACTAATTACAGCGTTTGGTTAGACTTATGTAATGTAAAAAATATTACAATTTGTAATCCTGATTACATCATTTGATGTAATCAAGATTACACTGCTAGGACTGATGAATGGGTATCCAGACATTCCGTAATTAAGTGAGAAAGACATTATTGTCATTATAATTTTCTAAATTGATCAAAGTGCCTATCCATAAATGCGCTTAAATATTAAATAATTACCACCATTAAATGTTAAAAATTAATTAATAATATAAAATTTAGAAAATAATCCCCCATTAAAAAAATTATATTCCACCGATAAAAATATTAAAAATCCCTTTAAATAATATTTCCACCATTAAATATTAAAACAATTATCATGAACTCAACGTGTACACCACATAATATTTTTACCATTAAATATTAAAAAATTAATATGAACCCAACATGTATACTGCATCAATTAAAATAATTACTATGAACCCAACATATATTATATATATATATATATATGTGTGTGTGTGTGTAATCAGAAATAATTTTATCTCTTACTATATTATTTTCGTATATTCTCATATTCGCTGTAATTCAACTAAATGTTTTTATGCATATGTATAATATTTCCTTAATGACAAACCAAACAAATCCAAATAATCATAATTGCATTACGTTCAATTACATTGTATTACATTAACTTTGATTCTGTGAAGCAAACAAGTAATAAGAGTAATGAGATTGACAAATAGAGTAATGGGATTAACAACTCAAATTTTTGTCAAATCACTAATTTGAGATTTTGAACTTCAATTTAGTATTTTCTTGGAATTTTCCCATGATTTTAAGGGGTAAGTTTCATAATACACCTATATTATATAAAACTCCAGCAAAGTGCACCCTGCATTAATAAAACTATAAATCAAGTTAATAGGTCGAGTAGCTTATTGTATTCTGACACCTGTATTAGTTTAACCAATCAGCACTTAACCAACATTTGGAGGCCAAACAGGGGTTTTCTCGATCAGCACTAAACAAATTCTGGTCGAAGTCAACTTACGGCCAAGGACACGAGTTTTGCCCCAAAGGTTGGAGGTTTCCTTTGGTATGGAGTGTGCGCTTTTGCGGTCTAATTAAACTGCTGAGAAGCATTGCTGCACTCAAATTGAAGGGTTTTTTTTAGATTGAACAAAATAAAAGAAATTGCCAGGGAATCCATAGCATACTGCAGGAAATAAAGAAAAAGAAGTTTATGTAATCTCTCTTGGTAATTCTTACTCTTGAGACTTTTTGTTTCCCCGAGGGTTATGTACTTATGTTCAAGGATATCACATCAGTTCACTTGCAAAGGAATGACAATTATGGGGGGTTTTTTTTTTCCCCTTCAGTCAAAAATCAAAGAAACACCCAAATATTAAAACAAAATAATTGATCAGAAGTAATATCACTCACGCGACTCAGACATTGGAGTTTGCGTATAGTCCTTAATAGGAAATCTATTTGGAGAGTTAGTATGTCTTGGTCGTAAGACATATTTTTAATATTTATCAATTTTTTTTTTAATTTACTTTTATTAATATTCTCTCAACATTAATCAAGGAGGAGAGAGTGGGAGGAAAGTAAAGATAGTGACTAGAATAATTTAGAAAATATATATTTTATGAATTCACTTAACTAATTAAGGAGAAGAGAGAAGGAATGAGCTAAGGATGATGATTAGAGTGCTTTAGAAAATATATGTCTTATTAACTTAACTAACTTTCTTAATCCATTCAAATTAGGTAAATATATTTTATATTAAGGACTGAAAGGAGAACTATATATCCCTCTTGCGCAATATCTCAAGGCAATAGTCTAATGGAAAAATCCCAACAACACAGAAACTCGAAGTCATATGCGGCTGTCCGTTGAATCGAGGGCAAAACTCGTGTGACCTTCACTAACTGTGGTGCCTTTGGAATTAAGCGATGACTGGTTTAACTAATACAAGTGGCAGAATATAATAGGCTACTTGGATGTAATGACCTAATTAACTTGACCTAAGTTTTGTTCATAATATAACTCATTTAATTAATCTTATGATTCCCACCTCAATTTGTTCATAATTTGACATGTTTTAAATTTTAAATTGTTATCCCGATCTTCTGGCGAAAAAATGAGGTTGAAATCATATCAATTTTAACTAATATGTTAGGATGCTTCAATTTTGACACAATATTTAGTATATAACATTTTATTTCTGCCATTTGAGCCTAGACAACTAATTATGATAAAACAAGAATTGGTGCCCGTATGTTGCATAAGGTAGTTCATATTTATGTAAGGCCTTAGTTAAGTTATATGAAGTCGACTATAAGTGTGGGTACTTGTACATGCCTTTTTCTTTTTATTTTGCTCATTCATAATTAGAACCAAATTAGGGACATAAAAAAAGAAATTAGAAAATAATCATCAATAAATTATATTTATTGATTAATAGATCCAAACTGAATGCCCCTGGAATTTGTTACCAAATTGACTGCCCTAGTATTTTTTTTTTGGTAAAACAAAAATTAGAAAATATTCATCAATAAATTATATTTTTTGATTAATAGATCTGAACTAAATCCCCTAGTATTTATAATGTCTTTTTGGCCAAAAAAAATATAATTTTAAATTATGATAACTCCTTGATTTATCAACATAAAACAAAATTCAATTATGAAAGAATATAAAAACAAAACAGTGTTAATATGGATATTGATATTTATTGTTGTCAAAGTAAATGAAATACAGTAAAGGTTTTAATATAAACATAACTATTTTCTCAAAAAATGGTTGCTCGCACAATGATTTTTAAATGCGTTTAATTTTTTGTTATGGTGAATAGGGTTTATTTTCTATTAGGCTATATAAATTAGGAAAAAACTTAATGATATAAATGAATCAATAGTTATATTACTAATTAAATGATATATTGGCAATTAAAAAATAATCAACATCTCATTATGTGGAAGTTAGCTAGCAGAAAATAAAAGTTAAGAAAAAAATCCATCAAGCTAAGTCATGGATGATTTTGCTGGAAAATAAAACTTAAGATAGTTTTAAAATAGAGTGTGGGAGGGATTGTGAGGGAGAGTGTAGGAAGTTTAACCAATGACAATTTAGTATTTTGTAAAATTTATTTTTCAAAATTTACTCGTTCTGAATAATTTCAATTTTTTTTGTTCTTCTCCAATAAATATTATTCTCACTACATCCTTCTCCATAATTTGTCGTAGATATTAGTCTGAACTGTAAATGATTATATATTATATTTTGAGTTTGAACAAAAAACATAATTATTTGCTCTAATAATTCAGTCAAAAGAAATTTTAAGCTTTAGTTTAACTTAGGTGATGTGAATATTTTAATTACAATTATTTATTAGAGTAAAAATTTAAAATATGCTAACTACTTCTCTATTTTACCTTATTTACATAGACCTCCTTTTTGTTTTGAAAACTTATATAAACCTCCTTTAAAATTAAAATGCATGTTACACAACCCTCCTTTATATTTTTAGATTATATTTCCATACACCCAAAACCGTTAGTTGATTGTTATATTTGACTTTTAAACTCTTTTTTGACCTAAATGCCCCTTTTCAAGATTAGAATTATTTAAATACACACATATATGTGCCAAGAACTTTTTTTAGACAACCAAAAATTATTTCTAATAGATTTTCTAACTTTCTAATATGGTAAAAACTTTATTAATTTTGATATTATAAAATCTATCATTTTAATGTTTCATTATACACACACACACACACACACACACACAAATCAATAATTTTGATCCAAGATAAAGTTTTCAAAAAAGAGAAACCAGCAGATAAGCACTTCATATACACACTTACAGTAGATAACTAGATACTCCTATCGCATGATGAGATTTTTTTTTTTTAGAAATAAAAAACTACGGGATATGAGAAATACTTTTTTAAGGGTAAATTCAGACTTTGGTATTTGGATTTTACTAAATATATAACTAGTTTTTTATTTACACACATAATTCCCACTTATTAACCTAAATTAGGAATTAAGTAAACTCCAAAAGTCTACAAACTGTCAAGTAAATTAGGAAATTAGTATTAAGGGTAAATTAATAAATAAATTTTACTTATATATTGAGCATCATTTTAGAATATTTTTAACAGAGTTAACTATTTGGACTGACATGTATATTTTCAAACTAGAGAAGAGGTTTCTGTAATTAAAGTAAAATAGCAGGGTGAATATTGCATCAAGATTATATGTAATCATATCCCATAAAATCGAACCAAATGGGTTAGTAGTGAATTTCAGCAACACCAGTATCTTAATCTAAATTGTAGTGGTATTTCATCATTAATGTTTGAAATTCAGATCTATCTCATCGACCCCAAACTTTTGTTAGAAAAAATTAGCACAAAAGCTTTTTTTTTTTGGTTAGGACCTTCCACATGGACAGATGACTATTTTTAAAAAAAACAAAACAAAAAACTGAAACTGGTAAATCTTTAACGCTTAGGTTACCTTAACCCCATTTGGGAAGAGTATTAGTCGATGGGACAAAATCTAGTCTTGTGCAAGTGAGGAACTTTACCGTGGTGTGCAAAGGATCAATCTTAAGTCCAGAGTCCATTTGTACTGTTGGTGTTCATCTTCTATGGGTAATGCAAGATCTCAAAAAGGCCTCATCTCACAAATAGATGTTGCTAATGAGTTTTTTTAATCTTAAAATGGCAAGAGATGAAAATTTGGGAGATGTTATAGATTGGGGCGAAAATGTGGCAATCGTAGTGTTGGTTCGATGATGATGATGTGCCAAAAATATACGATAAAAATGTACGTATTTTTAATTTTTCAACTCTCATTTTTTTTATTATCAAGAAAAAGGGGGAAAAAAGGCATCATCGCATTGCTTTCGAATACTCTTATTTATTGACTGAAGAGGTATATCCGTATTGGAGCTTAATGTTGATTTGTTAAACAAAATAAAATGAGAAATATAAAAAATTTAAGTGAAGGAAGAACACCCTAGTTTGGTGTAAGATTGAAAGGACATCGGAGAGAATGAGTGCGAGAGACAGGAAAGCGAGCGATGGGAGAACAGAAGGGGATGGAGAGCGCGGCAGAAGGAGGGACAGTGAAGAAGGAAGTGGCAGAGGTAGTAGAGGAGGAGGGAGTGAGTCCGATATGGCTGGAGTGTTTAGAAGCAAAGCGACGTCCCTGCCATTACACCAGCATGTGTGGGCAAGTCATGACTTTGCGTCGCCTCGGGATTCACGTTGGTCGTACAAGGACAAGCTACCGTGCCTTCGTGATAATGGCTTTCTGGAACTCAACATGTCAGCGGCTCATGCTTTAACGGGCTGGAAAGACTACTTTGCCAAAATGAATGAGAAGTATAGTTGCAAAGGCACTGAGGATTCTGAGAATGAGGATGAGATAGAGGTGGATGCAGTGGAGGAATGAACGAGAACAGGAAAATTGCCAAAACTGAAGGTGACGGCGGAGGAGAACACAGCTTGATGCAAGCCATATATGAATTCTCTCATAGTGAAGCTTCTTGGTAAATCATTTAATGTTGAATTTATGAGGCAGTGGATAGAACGGATGCGGAATCCCAAGAATCCGATGCCTATCACACCGCTCAATAATGGATATTATCTATTCTCCTTTTCATCTTAAGAAGATCGTGATTATGCCTTGCAAGAGGGTCCATGGATGATAGCTGATCATTAATTGTTGGTTTGGATATGGAGACCAAACTTTAATCCGTGCAAAGAAAATAATCAGAAGAAAATAGTGGTTTGGGTGTGCATTCACGATCTTAATTGTACAATTTTGAATCTATTCGAAGATTGGTGAACATGATTGGTAAGACTATGAAGATTGATCGAACTACTGCATTCTTGGAGAAAGGTGGTTTTGCCAGGATGTGTGTTGAATTAGATCTACAAAAGCCTCTACTACCGGGTTTTGATCACTTTGGAGAAGATCGTCAGTTTGAGTATGAGGCATTACACCTCATGTGTTTCCATTGTGGGAAGTATGGTCACCAAATAGATCAATGCTCGTTGAACGTTTTAGATCAACCTGGCAGTAGTAATGGTTTGGAGAACCAATCGAGAGAACTGCCAGTGTAGGCTTCTGGGGAGTCAAAGGAGGCGTCGGTGAGTTTCTCTAGTGAGAAGAAGGTGGAGCCGAGGAAAACTTCTGCTGAGAAGAAGGAGGTGCAGGTGAGTAGTAAACACAGGGATTATGATCGCGTCAATTAACGGCCGACAAATGCTAGTAAGGCGAGATTTTGCGAAGAGGGCAGTAAAAGCGGATTTAAAGGGCTCACAAGCTGATTTGTTACCTAATAAGGATGGGAAGGATTTAGTGGGATGTACATACAATTAAGGGAGGATTTTCTCCAGGGGTTAAAGAGAGTGACACCGGAAAGCGGATTGTAAGGGATATAGAGGAAGTGTGAGTTTCGGAAAGAAATTCAGAAGAACTTAATGTGGCGCAAGAATGGGTCCAAGTTGGATCAAAACGAAAGGTGGACCTAAAGGCGAGGCCATGGGGAAAAGAAAATAAAGTGAGTGGAGGCCTAACAACATGGCAAGGGAAAGGTTGCTAACGAGTCACTAAAGTCCAAAGGTGTCTAATAGCTTCTCCCTCTTAATGTGTGGGCCACTGCTGATGTAACCCTAGAGGGCAATTAAGTCAATTTGCAGGTGTTTAGTGGAGAAGCTATTATTTGAAGATCAATTCAACTAGATTTTGTTTAAGTCATTTTTTTCTATTTATTTTGTAATTGTCATTTTTTAATTAGATCATGAGCCAAGAGTCATTAATTAATTGATGTTTTAGGAGCCATTTAATCATTAATGGCATATTAGGATTTTTTTATTATTTTAATTTGAAAGCCCATAATATCATCTCGATAAATCAGATTGTCTTTTATGATATGATTCTATATTCCTATAATCATATTGTCATCCATGATCTGAGTTAGCCCATTTTAAAATATCTATTTTATCCATGGAGCCATATTATTAAATTAGATTATTTTAAATAATCTAATATCCTTTTATATATAATATTCCCAATATCCTTCATTAAGCAATCCATTATTTGTTAAACCCATTCACACCAATCTGATTATTCAAATAATCTATTTGAAATATCTCCAACATATTCATTTATCCTTGATCATATCTATCATTATCTTTCATTATCCTTTGGAGCTGTTTAGATTAAAATATTATTTTTAGAAAAGTCTCAGTGAGTTAAGAGTTTTAGTTTGAGTCAGTTTATTGGGTCATAAATATCCTTTCTATGTATGCTATTTAGAGGAAGTTTAGTATGGAGTTATGAATAATAATTTCTTTAAACAAGAATTCATACTTGTTGGTTATGTATTCTTAATAGAGTACCAAATGGCGCAAAGAGCTTGATTGACTCTTGTGTGTATATTTAAAGTTCTTGGGCCACGTTTCCTTTTGGTGTTGGGTTTTATATACTCAGTGTTGTCTGGAACGAGTGTTCATAGGGTTCTTAGTTTCTAGATCATTTTTGTTTTCTTTGTTTTTGTTATTAATTTGCTTCCGTAACTAACCTCTATGTAATTTCTAAGTTTTCTAGGACAGGTTCCTATTGGGTGGATATCAGATTGGTACCAGAGCCAGTCGCTATCTTTTTGTACTTTGGCTTCTATTTCTTTGTCTAACAACTTTGTCTATTTTGTAGTTCGTGGGTGTGACTTTCAAGTGTAGTTTCTGGGTTCCTAGTGCAGGTCATCTAGTGGGTCCATATCGCTTAGGTATTCAAATTCAAGCATGTAAAATAGTGAAAAAAATGTAGAAAAGTAGTTGAAAAAAGGGCAAAAATAGAAGGGGAAACAAGTAGGAAAAAAATTATTACAAGAAACTATAAAAAATTGTTAATTGAGAGTATGAGCTTCAATTATTTTTTTCCCAGTAGGTTTATTTCACTTTTGCAGGTGCAACAAAAGATCAAATATGATCACTAAGTCTTGGTCATACCATGAAGACTTGCAAGATTCGAGCATGACTCTCTTTCAAGAGGGGGAGAATGATGTAAACCTGAAGGGAAATTTTGTCAATTTGTAGGATTTTAGTGATAAGTTATTATTTGAAGATCAATTCAGCTAGATTCTATTTCAGTAATATTTTTCCTATTTATTTTGTAATTTTCGTTTTTCAATAAGGCCATGAGACAAGAGTCATTAATTGGTGCTTTAGGAGCCATTTAATTATTAATGAAATATTAGGATTTTTTGTTATCATTATTAGGTTATTATTATTTTAATTTAAAAGCCCATAATATCATCTCGATAAATCATATTGCCTTTTATGATATGATTCTATATTCTTATAATAAGATTGTCATCCATGGTCTGATTTAGCCTATTTTAAAATATCTTTTTTTATCCATGGACCCTTATCATTAAATTAGATTATATTTAAATAATCTGATATCCTTTAATATCCTTTCATGTATAATATTCCCAATATCCTTCGTTAAGTAATCTAACAGTCCGAATGCTACTTTTGATCACGAGCTTTGGAGAGACTGGGTACGGTTAAGCCTCTTGATATAGGGAGCATGGTGCTTGGGGGGTGATTTCAATGCCATTCTAGCTTCTCACGAGTGTCACTCCAGATATTCCACAAGTAGGCCGGATAGAGACTCTTGTAGTTTTGTTGAAAAGGTAGAAGTAAATGACATGGGTTTTATAGGTCCTCCTTTCATGTGGAAAGTGGAAACGCAGTGGGGTTAAGAGCATATTGGGCAGGGTGTTGGGAAATTCTCAGTGGCAAGATGGGTTTCCAAATGCCTCCATTACTCACTTACCCTAGTTTAAAAGTTATCACACGCCTCTCTTGTTGCAGTTGGAAGGTTTAAGACATAATCATCATGCTAATAGGCCATTCTGGTTTCTCGCGGCATGGACCCTGGATGAGAGGTTCACGCCTTTTGTTGAAGAGAACTGGAAAAATGAGTTGACTTGGCCAGAGAACGTTAACCAGTTTATGATAGCGTGTAAGGTGGAATGGACAAACTTTAATTCGGGTACACCACCACTTGGAAGAGGGAAATTATGAATAAACTGAACGGACTTACCAAAGTTGAATCTCAATATTGGTTAACGTCTGAGCAAAAAGAGCTTAAAGTTCAACTTTAGGAGTTAGAAGAAGTGCTATTGCAAGAATCATTGATTTGGGCTAAAAAATCTAGAAGTGAATGGATGCTTAATGGAGATAGAAATACTAGGTATTTTCATACACGAGCCAATAGAAGACATGAGGAGAATTTAGTAGTGCATTGAGAGATGGGGACGGGGAATGGATCTATGTTGGAGAGGTAATCCAAAACATGGCGATGTCTTATTTTGCGTCACTTTTCATGGAGGACCAAGCCATTCAGAATCCCTTGTAATGCAATGCCACATACCCAACGATAGAGACTAATGATTTAAACTCCAAGGCTTGGGATTAAACACGCATTTTTATTATAGGTTCTTTGAAGGCACCAGGTTTAGATGGTTTAAACGCTTTGTTTTATCAGAGTCAACTGAAAGTGGTAGAACACTCACTAAGCAATTTTATTAAGTATTTGTGGGCTAATCCGTTAAATATAAAGTCGGTTAATGATACATTGATTGTGCTCATCCCTAAGATGGACCACCAGGAAGTTGTTTAAGATTTGCGGCCTATAAGTTTAATTGTACAATGTGGTTTTCAAGATTTTAACTAAAATTCTTCTATCCGCATTAAATTGGTGCTTCCTCGGATTATCAGTCCCCACTAGTGTGGCTTTGTTCCTAGCCGGCATCATTCTGATAATATTATAGTTGCTCAAGAAAAGTGATTCACATGATGCATAACATGCAAGAAAATGGGGATACTTGACCATTAAAATTGACTCGGAGAAAGCATATGATCTTTTGAATAGGTCATTTCTTTGAGGTTGCTTGGAGGAATTAAAATTCCCTACTTCGGTAATTGATATTAAGTATTATTGTGTTTCTACACCTAACATGCAGCTCTTGTGGAATGGTGAGAGAGCAGGAAAATTCACTCTGTCAAGGGGCATTAGACAAGGAGATCCTCGATCTCCATATCTCTTTGTCATATGTATAGAGAAATTAGGGCATTTAATTCAAGAACATATTGCAAATGGAGTTTGGAGGCCTATCCAACTTTGTAAGAATGTTCCCCCCACCCCCCAATTTCTCATTTGTGTGTGTGTGTTTTTTTGTTGTTGATGATATTGTGCTTTTTGTAGAAACATCGGTTCAACAAGCTACTGAAGTGAAGACTTGTCTAGATCGTTTTTGGGCTGCCTCAGGTTTGAACGTGAATGCTAATAAAACAAGGGTTTTCTTCTTAAAAGACATTCATCATACGAGGCGTGCCAAGCTTAATGGTACTCTAGGATTTCAAGTAACTCTAGATCTGACTAAATATGTTGGTGTTCCGCTTCATCACGAACGAGTTAAGAAAGGAAGCTATCAAGATGTGGTTGATAAAAAGTGAAATAACAGCTTGCGAGTTGGAAGGCAAATTCACTCTCACTTACAAGGTCTGTTCTTGTGTCTTTTGTAACATCGTCTATCCTGGGTTGCACGATGCAAATAGCATCCTTACCAAGTGGCACATGTGACGACATCGAAAAGAGAACAAAGGGTTCCTCTGGGGTACTACACCGAAAAAGCGTAAGGCTCATCTTATGGCATGGCACACAATTTGTAATACTAGAAAGAATGGTGGGCTTGGCTAAAAGCATTTGATAGGCTAGAATCAAGCTTATATGCCTAAATTGGACTGGAATCTAATTAAGCTCAGAGTATTAGTTATATAATAAGTAAGAATAGTCAAAACTAGTCACGTGTCAAGTGGTCAACTTGCTATTGCAAGTTGTCAAGTTGCTATTACACGTGTCATACAGTTACGCATTCTGTCATGAGAGTCTTGGGTTATAAAGCTCAGTTATCAATTGTAATTCATCATGATTAAAATAATAAAAACCAGATACTTTTCTCTCATTCATATCTCTGTATTTAGTATGGTATCAGAGCCTCCTGCTGTTGGCAGGACTCCGATCACCGATAACTAAATCAGATCAATTACCATCGGCATTGAACTGATCTCCTATTTTTGGATTGATCGTTTGACAATTACGATGGCCAATTCTGGTTCAGATTTTTCGGGTGCTCTCAGCTCGGACTCTTCCTCATTGTCAGCCCCTAACTTTACCAATAAGAAGATTACAGTGAAACTCGATGAATCGAATTATCTTCTATGGAAACAACAGGTGGCATTTATGGTCAAACAACATCGTGTTCTCGGCTATCTCACTGGTGCTGTGGTGATTCCTCCTCAAACGATTTGTGGATCTGATGGCAATACTGTTCCCAATCCTGATTTTGAACAATATGAAGCAATCGATTCTGCCCTGGCCTCCTGGCTCCTTTCTTCGGTGAGTCATGCTCTTCTGCCTGAACTTGTCGGTCTTGAGTCTTCTACTCAGATCTGGAACAAACTGAATCGCTTATTTTCTCACAAATCGGCGTCTCGGATTCTTTATTACAAGAATCTCATAGCTAATCACAAGAAAGGAGAATCCAAGATGCGCGATTATCTCTCAATGATCAAATCTTACTGTGATCACCTTGCGCTTCTCGGCGAACCTGTACCGGTTACACACATATATCGCATATTCTCAGTGGTCTCACTGTTGAATTTGAGCCGCTAATTGCAGTTATCAATGCGTCACCTACTCGCTTTGACCTTGATACGATTCACCAGTTGCTTATTGATTCGGAGGCTCGGCAATCAGCATTTCTTCATCATCCGATCGCTCATGCCAATGTTGCTGCTCACTTACCTTGGGATTATGTTTCCGATGAGCCTTCACATGTTTTTCACACTCAGGCTCCTTATACTGCTCATGGTAATGGTGGCAGAGGACCTCCGCGTCCACAATTTCTACCTCACTATATGCCTGGTCACATAAATCGTGGTCGTGGCAGAGGCCGTGGTTTCTCTTCTTTCCGAGTGTCTTCGTGTCAAATTTGTCATCGCACGGGTCACACAGCTGATCGTTGCTATTACAGGTACAATTTCTCTCAGTCTGCTTCCCATGGTCATTCTCAATCTGCTTATTATGCTGAATCTGGTTTTGATCCGTCCTTCTGTCCTTATGATGGTGCTCCATATTACTCTGGTCTCACTTCTTCGGAGTCCCACCCATATGTCTTTCCTGCACCTGCTCCAAGTTCATTACCTATTCCTGCCACTCCTTCACCCGTGGCTGTGAGTTCCCCTGCTCTTGCCACAAATACAGTAGCATCTACCAGTGCTGCATTGTCCACTGAATCAGCCTCGGCTGCTCAAGCCTTTATAGCCACTCCAGCTGTTGTTTCTGATGCTGCATGGTATGCTGATTCAGGTGCTACTCAGCACATTACCACGTCGCCGTCTGATTTTGGCCTCTCTTCTTCTGCTAGCAACGGTAAGGTCATGGTTGGCAATGGTAATCGCTTAGATATTACTCATGTTGGCAATATGGTCCTTCCCTCTTCCAGTTCTCAATTGCATATGCATCGTGTTCTCTGTGTCCCATCTATGCGTAAGAACTTAATTTCTGTGGCTCAACTTGCACAAGAAAATGGAGTTTCTATTGAATTTTTTCCTCACGCGTTTTCATTAAGGATCTGAGGACAGGCTAGATTCTTATGGATGGCATTGAAGTAGATCGCATGTATAAGCTGGGGCCTCATGATTCAACACTTGCTGTACCTCAGTGCCATCATGTGCAGTCTACTTCATCTCCATCTGCTGTGGAGGATGCTTCTACTGTTCACACTCTATCTTTGTGGCATCAACGACTGGGTCACCCTGCTTTTAATACTGTTAAAACAGCTTTACAAAATGCTGGCATTTCTTTTACTACTCCATCTGTACTTTCGTTATGCCAAGCATGTCAATATGGGAAAGCACATAAGCTTCCTTTTTCTGTTTCCTCTACTGTTTACAATAAACCTTTGGATTTAATTGCAATAGATCTCTGGGGCCCAACTCCTATTCCTTCTCATGGTTTTGGTTATTATATTGCCTTTGTTGATGCCTTTAGTCACTTTACATGGATTTATCCTTTGCATAAGAAATCGGATGCGTTACAAAGGTTTAAAGCTTTCAAACTATTAGTTGAAAATAAATTCAGTACTAAGATCAAAGCTATTCAATCTGACAATGGTGGAGAATTTATGGCTTTCAAGGCTTTTACTACTGACTGTGGTATTGACCATCGCTTTACTTGCCCCCATACATCAGAACAAAATGGATTAGTTGAAAGACGACATCGGTCCATTGTTGAGACAGGACTATCTTTACTTGCTCATGCTGGTCTGTCTCTTTCTTTTTGGAGTGATGCTTTTTGTACTGCTGTTTTTTTACTCAATAGAGTGCCTTCCACTGTTATTGGCAATATTTCCCCTTTTGAAAAGCTCTATGGTGTCAAACCAGATTACTCCATTCTTAAGGTGTTTGGTTGTGCCTGTTATCCTCTACTTCGGCCATATAACCGCCATAAGATTAAGTTCCGCTCATCCCAATGTCTTTTTCTGGGTTACAGTACTCAACACAGAGGTTATATCTGCTTGGACATTAAATCTGGTCGTACCTACATTTCTAGACATGTCCATTTTGATGAGCTTCTCTTTCCAAAGTTTGACCCTGCCTTAGTTTCCCCTGCTCCCTCTAGTTCCCTATCTGCTTCTTTCTGTCCTCCCCCTAAACCCTCTCCATCTCTTCCCTCGCCTAGCTCTACTTCTCCATCTTCTCTTTCATCCCCAATTATGTCCTCCTCCACATCACCAGCCCCTTCGTCCTTCCCTTTATCTTCATCTTTAACCCCATCATCTTCCTCTATACCCAACTCTCCCTCTTCTGCTACCTCACATATAGCCTCACCGCCTTCTGCTGCTCTTACTCAACCTCCCCCACCTTTTCTGCCTCATAATTCTCACCCTATGATCACCAGAGGGAAAGTTGGTATTTTTAAACCAAAAGTCTTTATGGCTCTAGAGGAAGTCTCCCCTCCAGCTACTATTGATGAAACTCAACACAGAGGTTATATCTGCTTGGACATTAAATCTGGTCGTACCTACATTTCTAGACATGTCCGTTTTGATGAGCTTCTCTTTCCAAAGTTTGACCCTGCCTTAGTTTCCCCTGCTCCCTCTAGTTCCCTATCTGCTTCTTTCTGTCCTCCCCCTAAACCCTCTCCATCTCTTCCCTCGCCTAGCTCTACTTCTCCATCTTCTCTTTCATCCTCAATTATGTCCTCCTCCACATCACCAGCCCCTTCGTCCTTCCCTTTATCTTCATCTTTAACCCCATCATCTTCCTCTATACCCAACTCTCCCTCTTCTGCTACCTCACATATAGCCTCACCGCCTTCTGCTGCTCTTACTCAACCTCCCCCACCTTTTCTGCCTCATAATTCTCACCCTATGATCACCAGAGGGAAAGTTGGTATTTTTAAACCAAAAGTCTTTATGGCTCTAGAGGAAGTCTCCCCTCCAGCTACTATTGATGAAGCTTTTCGTTTTGCTCACTGGAAAGCTGCTGCCGAAGATGAATATAATGCCTTACTCAAATATCATACTTGGGATGTTGTTCCTTTACCATCTGGTAGGAAGCCTATTGGTTGCAAGTGGTTATTTAAGAAAAAATTAAATGATGATGGCAGTCCAGCAAGATATAAAGGACGATTGGTGGCAAAAGGATATGTTCAAGAAATTGGTACTGATTACACAGATACCTTTAGCCCAGTAGTAAAATCTGTCACTATTCGCATTATTCTCACTGTTGCTGTTACAAATGGGTGGTTCTTGCATTAGGTGGATTTCAATAATGCCTTCTTAAATGGTGATTTACAAGAAGAGGTGTATATGGATCAGCCTCCAGGATTTGTTCAGACTGATGCCACTGGTCAGCAGCTCGTTTGTCGTCTAAATAAAGCTATCTATGGCCTTAAACAAGCTCCTCGTGCTTGGTTTCAAAAACTTGTTGATGCCTTAACACAGCTCGGTTTTCATCAGTGCAAATCAGATTCCTGCTTGTTTATCTATAATGAAGGAGCAGACACTATATATCTACTTGCCTATGTTGATGACTTAGTAATCACAGGAAGCTCAGAGGTCATTATTAAGCAACTTATCAGTAAAATGGGTGCTATGTTTTCCTTAAAAGACCTTGGTCGATTGTCCTTCTTTCTTGGTATTGAATTCACTCATACATCTGCTGGCTTATTACTCACTCAGCAGAAATATGTTAATCAGCTTCTTGAGAAAACAAATTTACTTCTTGCTTCTACTTTCTCTACCCCAATGTCTACCAAATCACAATTAAAAACGGGTGATAGTGCTTTATTTTCTGACGCCTCTTTATACAGGAGTGTACTTGGTACTTTTCAATATGTGTGCTATACACGTCCAGACATTGCATTTACTGTCAATAAACTGAGCCAATTTATGCATGAACCTACTATACAACAATAGAAATGTGTTGATCGTTTGCTGCGTTATCTCAAGGGTACCAGTCATTTTGGTCTTCTCATCAAACCTGCAGCTCATTTTCGGGTGCAAGCTTTTGCAGATGCAGATTGGGGTGGAAATAAAGATGATATGAGATCTACCAGTGGATTCTGCACATACCTTGGAGCTAATCCTATCACTTGGACCTCAAATAAACAACAGGTTGTTTCACGGTCAGCTACTGAAGCAGAATATCGCAGTATTGTAGACACAGTTCCGGATGTCCTCTGGACTATGTCTCTATTGAAGGAGATGAATATTTCTGTTATTGATACACCATCAATTTGGTGTGATAATTCTGGAGCAGTCGCACTTGCGTCCAACCCTGTCTTGCACAAAAAATCCAAGCATTTTGAACTCGATCTCCATTTTATCAGAGAGAAGGTTGCAGCTGGTCTCGTCACTGTTGGTTATGTGCCCTAGTTTGATCAAGTTGCTGATGTATTCACTAAAGCTCAAAGTGGTGCTCTTTTCCGCTATTGCCGTAACAAACTCAATGTTACCTCACTCCTCAGTCCAGTGATAAACACTGATGATGACATATCTGATGTTGATACTGATGTTGCAGATTGATTATCTCATACTGATTGATGTTGTGCTACTGTTGGTGTCCTTTACTAGTAGGGGGAATATTAGTTATATAATAAGTAAGAATAGTCAAAACTAGTCACGTGTCAAGTGGCCAACTTGCTATTGCAAGTTGTCAAGTTGATATTACACGTGTCATACAGTTACGCATTCTGTCATGAGAGTCTTGGGTTATAAAGCTCAGTTATCAATTGTAATTCATCATGATTAAAATAATAAAAACCAGATACTTTTCTCTCATTCATATCTCTGTATTTAGTACAGAGATGCTTTGTGGGTCCAAGTGATGTGTAGTAAGGTATCAGTATGGGGATGAAGTGATGTCGCATATTGATCTTTCTCGGCCCGGGGGTCGAATACCTGGTCAGGAATTAAGAAAGCGTGGAGCCATGAAGAGGATGGTGTTGTAGTCAAACCCATGAACAATATTGTGTGTTGGAAACGTGATCGACATGGGGATCTCTTAGTTAAATCAGCCTACCAAGCGATTAAGAAGGAAATGGATGTGTGTGACCCAACATGGCAACGAATTTGGAAACTTAACGCTCTTTCTCGGTGCAAGACTTTTATGTGGTTAGAATACCATAACAAACTGGTTACAAATGAGGAGAATGTCGGCAGAGGTATGGGAGAAAATAGTGATTGTACGCTGTGTTGGAATCGATCGAAGGACCTCCTGCATGTATTGTGAGACTGTTGCAATGCAAAGAAACTTTGGACCGAGGAGGTACGTGGGAGGCGTTGGAGCATGGATGGCTGAAGTTGAACGTCGATAGTGCTTGCACAAGAACCAGCTCTTCCACGTGTGGGGGTGTTCTACGGGATTCTTTGGGATGCTTTACATTTGGTTTTATGTTCCACGCTACAGAACCAGTTGATAGCCTTAAAGCAGAGTTGTGGACAGTCTTGTTTGGCCTTAAGATTAGCAAGGGATGTAGGGGCTCAAAAATTGATCATTGAATTGGATGCTAAAGAAGTTATTAGCTTAATGATGTCGAATCATTCAAATGCACACCAGAATGCCACTGTGATTGGAGTAGTGAAGCATTTCCTTGAGAGAGAACGGGAAATTGTGGTACAGCATGTACCTCGAAATGCTAATAATGTCGCTGACTATGTTGCCAAGCAAGCTTTGGATGTAGTACCCGGGTAACATCCTTTTGTATCCACTTTTGGGAATCTGTTTGAGCTCATGAAAAAAGATCGAGCTGCTCTTCTGGGTACGAATGATGGCATAGGTTGAGGGTATCCCCTCCTTCTCTTTGTATTTAAAATGAAAAAAGAAAAAACCATGGCAGAATTTGGAGTGATCAAGGTAAATATGAAAGCCATAGAATCTACCAAAATTCATACTCTTAAATAAATATCTCATGTTGAACAAAAATAAAGTAATAAAGCATGAATCAGTATGTTCTTTCCCCAAACTAGATGTTATGGTAAGTATAGCTGGACTTGCTATAAATTTATATTGATTTGAGCTATAGTAATGACAAGCCAAGTCCAAGGTGACTTGGAGACAATATGAGCTAACACAATGATAAGTAAAATATTTGCATATTTATTTTCCCTTATATGATGATTTTATGGATGACATTTGAGCTCAATTAATAAATTTGGGTGTAATTTATAAATAAATAATGATTTTGGCATAAAATAGAATTTCTTGGAAAATACTAAATTAGACCCTCTTTCAGTTTTCAGGCAATATCTGGAGCTCTAGATGTCGGATCGGGACATTCTTTATATGGATAAAAAGCTAAGAAAGAGCTCTACAACTTTTATGTTGAGATGAAATTCCAGTTCTATCTCCAAGGGTTTCGAATTTTGCTTGAAAGTTGAAGAGAGGGAATCATCTACCACATTTTATCTACCACTTCATCTTCCTTTTCACCTACTACTCCATCTACCACATTCTATCTACTAATCCACCTATCACATTTCATCTACCACTTCATCTACCTTACTCCATTTTTCCCTATATATAGCCACCCTCTCCTTCACATTAGAGACACCAATTTATATCCATTACTCATATCTCTTCTCCACACATACCATTTCATTTCCATTACTCTTCTCTCTTATCTACTTACACACCAATTCATATCCATTACTTTCATCTCTTCTATTTCTTCTTGCATGCCTCCTATATGGAAGGCTTAGGATTGTATTACTTTTTGCATGTCGTCTACATGGAAGGTTTTACCTCCTAAATGGACGGCTAGATTTCTCCATTTTTCATGCATCTTTTGGTTGTAAATTTATGTTTGAGAATTTGATATTCAAGTTTTATGCAGTATTTATGAGAATTTCATTCTAGTTTTATGTAATGTTAATTTATTTTTATTTTGTTTATAATTTCATCATGATCTAAATTTCTATTTTCTTAGGGTGATGATGTAGCTTACTAATGACGGATTGAATCTTAACTTATTAAATCTAGTTTTAATTTCTCCTTCATGATTGAGTTTTAATTATTACTCTTAATGCTTTCATTTGATTGGCCATCTTTTGAATGATTCCAATATATATGTTGAGACCGGAAGGAGATACATGTGTGTAGACCCTATAATTAAAACCATAACTTGCATATGAAATAGGAATATATTCATATGAGTTGTGTAGTCTTATAGAGTTCCATAAATTTTAATGCATAATTAATTGCTTAAATTCATATAGGAATATATTGGATTAGCAATTAATTATAGAATTGCTTGACCTTGGAAGAGGCTAGTAATTAAATTAGGGAAACTCGACTATCAATCATGTGGAATAAATTGGACTAGATTAGATAAGTGATTCAATCCGGAATTTGTTAAGTGAAATCTAATTCCTAGGACTTTTTCTCATATTTGTTTTCATATCATCTGCATGCATATTTAATTATTTTTTCTTTTATTTGTACTCTCAATCACCAATTTATCGATCGACTAAATAGAATTAAAATTACCAATTTTGGTACTTAGTGATCAATCCTCGTGGGAACGATACTCTACTCACTTCTATATTACTTGATTACGACAGTGTACACTTGCACTATTTAATTGACCATTTACACACGTAACAAGTTTTTGGCGCCGTTGCCGGGGATTGTTTTCATTAATATCAATACCAAGTAATTTTAATACTAATTTAGTCTGCATGTAAATTTTCAAAAAAAAAAAAATTAAAAAAAAAAATCAAAATAAAAATGAATTATTCACAGCATTCTTTTGGTGATAACTTGTCATATCTTAGTTCTTTTTCTAGAATGCCTGTGGATGGATTGAGACATGAAAATGCTAGTTGGGTTGAAAATTCTTCTCCTTATAATTGTTTTTCTGGTGCTTATTATGGAGAGTGTCATCCCTATGAGCAGTATCCATATAGCACTACCAGTCATTATATGGGAGATGATTTCAATAGCAACCAAACTTGTTTTGATCATTCATTTTATCCTGGTGGAAGTTTAGAGCAACAAGAGTCTTTGGATCCATATGTCAGGTATTATCCTAATCCTCCTTTCTACTCTTATCCATATATTGAAGAACAAACTCTTGAGTATAAGGAAAAGTCTGATTTAGAAAGATTATGTGAGGAGTTTGCGGAATCAACAGAGAGATTTAGTAGAGAGCAAAATGAACTTACCACTAGTGTTGAGTCAAGTGTTCAAAATATTGGAACATATGCGAGTCAAATTATTGCGTCACTTGAGACTATGAGGCAAGATAATTCTTTAAGCATAATAACCACTTCTTGTGTTGATGATAATTATTGTGAGGAAGTTGAGGATGTGGAATTGAATGAAACTTTGGCTCTTGTGGAATGTGTTAAGGAACTTGAAATCACTTTTGGAGAGAACAGTGAATGTCCAATTGAGATTCCGATTATGGAGCCTCATCTTTGTGACTTTGATGTTGAAACTAATGAGGATGTTCCAAAAGTTGTTGTTCATGTTTCTCCTGTTGAAGTGCTGACTCTTACCAATGAGAGTCAAGTGGATTTTGTGGGATGCTCTAAAATTTTGGAAACTCCTAAATTTGTTTGCAAGTGCATGGATGTTGTGGTTTATTTGAAATCAGTAAATAATTGTACTCTAAAATTGTCTATGATTGAAGAAGTACAATTAATTACTTTAAATGATCATTTCTTGTGTCTGAAACATTGTTGCTTGAAAAGAAATGAAGAAAAGGAAATCCTGGTGTTTGATACTTTTGATTAGTAGTTTGTGCTTAAGAAGTCTGGCTGAAGACTATAAATTTAGCGCTGCTTGGGAGGCAACCCAAGATTTGGTTGGATGTTTTGATTTTGCAGGACTTCTGGTAGCTCCTAATGATGTATTCCACTTTGATGGTTACAATCAAGAACATTTAAAGGAGTATAATGATGGGTACTCAACACTTTGACAACTGTCATCACGTTTGAGGAACCAATAGGTAAGTCCTCCTTCTCATAAAATTTAAAAAATAAAAATAAAAATAAAAATAAAAAGAAAAAAAAATTTGTTTAATCTTTGTCTAGCTAAAGACGTTAAAGAAGGGCGGCTATTTGGGAGGCAACCCAAAACTTCATTCCTACTCTTTCAAAATTTCTTTCCTACTCTCTCAATTTTCTTTCCTACTCACTTATTTCATTCCTACTCTCTAAAAATTTCTTTCCTGCTCTCTCATTTTTCTTTCCTACTCATCAAAACACACTGCACTGGGTTGAGAATTTTAGGCATCATCAATTTCATTTTAAGTTACCATGGAGGAATCCCTTGCAAATCTTAAGAACAGGTTCCCCACTCTTCCTAAAGATGTGCTCAGGAAGATCTATAACAGTCGACTTGAAAGGATGATGATATTCAATCGTTTGGGCCTTCCTGAGGATGTACGCTGGATCATTGAAGCTAAGGTACGTTTAGCAGGTGAGATTCATAATTCATTTGTTAAACCTTTGCCAGGAATGGGAAGAAGTTCTTACTCCAAAAAGAGAAGAGCTAAAAGGATGAACACTTGCTATAAATGTGCAAGGTGGAATTGTGATCAGCGCTGTAGGAGTAAAGGTATGGTTTCTGTAAATCGAGAAGATAAAATTAAATTTATAAAGGATGGGCTGAGTAAGGAGTCACTGGATGATATCATTCAAACTCTTGAGACGCATCCGAGTGGTGATGTTCATCGTATTCTTCTTGATTTAGCAGACATATTCAACAGAGAAAAGGAGCGCTATCGTCTTGGGAATATGACGTTAAAAGACCCTGTTTGCCAGTTTATAAGAAAACTGGATGGGAAGCAAATCCTCGATTCATAGAAAGCGTTTAAGCCGTTTCTAGACGTAAAACCAGAGGAAGATGTGAGCCAAAATCACAACTACTGTACATAATCATGCTTTTGTCTAATCGTCTTATCTTTTCTATAGCTTTTGTCAATTTTTTTTTTATCTTGTCGATAGCTTCTGCCTACTCTACTTTATCTTTTGACTTTCTTTCCTCTTTTTGTTTAATTTCTTCACGCAATGGCCCACCGGTCATCTGTGTCGGAAATTTTTTTCAAACTTCTTTGAAAAATGTGTGATTTGTGTGATTTTGTTGTCGCTGTTTTAGTGTTATATATGCATGTACTCTTCTACTTGTAGCATATCCACTTCCACTTGTAAATATGCAGTCTTCCACTAGTGAGCATATATGGTCCGAGAGAAAGAAAGAGAAACAGGGTATTTCACAAAAATGTAGATTTACATCTATTTGCATTTTTGGTGAAACTGATTTGGGCAAGAGAGGAGAGTTTATAACAGCAGCAAATGAACTGGGAATTGGATTAGCTGCCAGAAGAATCAACTTTGTGTACGGGGGAGGCATCCAGGGCCTAAAGGGAAGTGTGGTCATTTCTGCATCTATGAATGGAAGCAAGGGTTTAAGTGTAAGGGTGAAGGAGTTGGAAGATCACACTTTTTCCTTAGGACAAGAGTTACAGGTTTCGAGCTTGCCTGAACAAATGGGACTAATGTTTTACCATGCTCAAGCTTTCATTGCTCTACCCGGTGGTTTGGAGACGTTGGATGGTATTTCTAGCGTTGCATATTGGGCTAAGTTAAACTATCACAAAAAGCCATTAGGATTGTTAAATGTTAATGGTTTTTATGATAATCTGTTGTCTTTTCTTGATCATGCTGTGGAAACAGGATTCATACCCCAAGCAACTAGTCATTCCATAATTTCTGCATCAACTGCTGATCAGCTGCTCGATTAAATGCAAACCTATGAACCTAAACCAGATCTACTCGTCAAGCAAATAGGTGGGCAATCTTCAGATAGCAGTCAGAAGCAGAAACCAGATACCACTCTTCGGTTGTAACTTTCCTTAATCTCTTGGTTTTACACTTAGTATTTTGATTTTACTTTATTATGTGTTTATGTTTTAAAAAAAAAAAAAAACCTTCTCTGAGCTCTAGAAGACATTGGGGACAATGTCTGATTTAGGTTGGGGGAGGAGAAAAATATATATATTTTTTTTCTTTTTTGTTTTTCTTTTGTTAGTTAGTAAAACCATTAGATGCATGGAGTGTGGAAAAAATGGCAGAGTAAGGAGTTATTCTTAACTCCTGAGACGCATTTCATTAGTAGCATTTTATTGGTTGCAATTTTTTTTATCTTTTTCAAAAAAAAAAAAAAAAAAATTTCTTGTTCAAGTTTTTTAATGATATTAAGAAGTACACAAGTTTTGAGTATGGATCAATTGAATTTAGAGATTTTATAGCATGAATGAACAACTGATTGTTGTAATTGGAGATGAATTTTGAGATTGAATGAACTGAGTTTAAAAATCCCTAGCCGTGAGCTTCTGAGCCTATAATGATTATTTCTCTTGTGTGTGATATTCACCTATTAAGTTGTCACTCTAGAACTTGCTTTAAATCTGGTTGAAATTACATCTCACATGCACATTCAAAAATGATAAAGGCATTCATTTTCTTTAGCCAGAGCCAAATAGCCAACCTTGCAATTATACCATTGATAAGCCCCTTTGAGCCTAATTGACTACTTCTTTGTTTTTAATCCATTAACATATGCTTTAATGATATATCAAGTGCTTTTACCTTATTCGAAAAATTAGCTGAGCATTTGAAATTCTTGTGAAATGGGCTTTTGACAAAGTGTGGGGGTGTATCTATCATCAACTTTATAGTTGCAATTCAATAAAAAAAAAATAGAAAAAAAAAGGAAAAAATTATGAAAAAAAAAAAATGTTAAGTGTTTGAATTGTGGGTTGTTCTGATGAGATAAATTTACAAGTAGCCCATTTTTCAGTTGCTTTATTTCTTTAGCCTTTCATATCATTCCTTTACCTTAACCCCATTACAACCCTTAATAAGTCCTTTTGATTTGAATTATGCATGTGAATTAGGTACTGGAGATTGAGATTTTTAGCAAGCCTATGGTAGTGCAATTTTTTTCGGTTGAATTTGAGCGAAACACTTACCCTTAAACACTTGAGAGATTGGGAGAATGAGTCATAACTACGAACTCAGTTTATTCATTTTCAAATAAAATTACCAGTTTATATTTTCGTTGATTCATGAATACTATGATTCCTTTATTTTTCAATTGTGTTCTTGCTTATGACTTGACACTTCTAATTTTGTTGGAAGCACTTAATGGTCACTCCTTGTCCGAGGACGTCCAAGAGCTAAGTGTGGGGGAAATTGATAAGTAAAATATTTGCATATTTATTTTCCCTTATATGATGATTTTATGGATGACATTTGAGCTCAATTAATAAATTTGGGTGTAATTTATAAATAAATAATGATTTTGGCATAAAATAGAATTTCTTGGAAAATACTAAATTAGACCCTCTTTCAGTTTTCAGGCAATATCTGGAGCTCTAGATGTCGGATCGGGACATTCTTTATATGGATAAAAAGCTAAGAAAGAGCTCTACAACTTTTATGTTGAGATGAAATTCCAGTTCTATCTCCAAGGGTTTCGAATTTTGCTTGAAAGTTGAAGAGAGGGAATCATCTACCACATTTTATCTACCACTTCATCTTCCTTTTCACCTACTACTCCATCTACCACATTCTATCTACTAATCCACCTATCACATTTCATCTACCACTTCATCTACCTTACTCCATTTTTCCCTATATATAGCCACCCTCTCCTTCACATTAGAGACACCAATTTATATCCATTACTCATATCTCTTCTCCACACATACCATTTCATTTCCATTACTCTTCTCTCTTATCTACTTACACACCAATTCATATCCATTACTTTCATCTCTTCTATTTCTTCTTGCATGCCTCCTATATGGAAGGCTTAGGATTGTATTACTTTTTGCATGTCGTCTACATGGAAGGTTTTACCTCCTAAATGGACGGCTAGATTTCTCCATTTTTCATGCATCTTTTGGTTGTAAATTTATGTTTGAGAATTTGATATTCAAGTTTTATGCAGTATTTATGAGAATTTCATTCTAGTTTTATGTAATGTTAATTTATTTTTATTTTGTTTATAATTTCATCATGATCTAAATTTCTATTTTCTTAGGGTGATGATGTAGCTTACTAATGACGGATTGAATCTTAACTTATTAAATCTAGTTTTAATTTCTCCTTCATGATTGAGTTTTAATTATTACTCTTAATGCTTTCATTTGATTGGCCATCTTTTGAATGATTCCAATATATATGTTGAGACCGGAAGGAGATACATGTGTGTAGACCCTATAATTAAAACCATAACTTGCATATGAAATAGGAATATATTCATATGAGTTGTGTAGTCTTATAGAGTTCCATAAATTTTAATGCATAATTAATTGCTTAAATTCATATAGGAATATATTGGATTAGCAATTAATTATAGAATTGCTTGACCTTGGAAGAGGCTAGTAATTAAATTAGGGAAACTCGACTATCAATCATGTGGAATAAATTGGACTAGATTAGATAAGTGATTCAATCCGGAATTTGTTAAGTGAAATCTAATCCCTAGGACTTTTTCTCATATTTGTTTTCATATCATCTGCATGCATATTTAATTATTTTTTCTTTTATTTGTACTCTCAATCACCAATTTATCGATCGACTAAATAGAATTAAAATTACCAATTTTGGTACTTAGTGATCAATCCTCGTGGGAACGATACTCTACTCACTTCTATATTACTTGATTACGACAGTGTACACTTGCACTATTTAATTGACCATTTACACACGTAACACACAACATCATAATAGTGATGATGTTTAGGGTTAAGAGACAAAAATATATATTAACTTTCTCAACAGTGCACTTATCATCATAAACTTTTTTTTATTGTAAAAGTAACCATAAAATTTCAAGAAGGGGGCAAACGTAACATTGTCGTCAGAGTTAGAAAACAACTACTATCTTTTATGTGGGCACCATGCTTTTTAAAAAAAAATAAAAAGACGAAAATTTTTTAATTTCCTATCCAACCCTCTTCCCCCCCCCCCCGGGCTCAAATTCCTTCCTTCTTTGACAAACCCATTTCTTCTAAGCTCCCAATGATGGCAGCAATGGTGTCCTCTAATGGCATCATTGCATCTCGGTGAGAGGAGGATGGCAATGCCCAAATGGAGACGGCAACATCGAGGGTGTGGAGGAGAGAAGAGAAGGCAGCACCCTCATCCCCATCGCTTTTGCTTCTCCTCTCGTTGGCTTCGCCATCATGCCGTGTCGCCATTGGCCATTGTGTAGGCCTTCCCTAGACCTACTCTCTATTGGCTTGAGCCTTTGTTCAGAGTTTAACAATCTGATCGATGCCTACGACAAGAATTTCTTTGAATTACAGTGGTTGGCTTTAAATTCTTTTCATTTTCTTCTTACATTACAGTAGGCGCTTTCAACTTCTCCTTCAATCGATGGTATGGGTTTTTCAACTTTTGGTTTAAGTTTTGGCTGATTCCTAAAATTGATGATGAATTTCAAATATTTGGAGAGATTTGTTGTTGGTAATGAAGTGAAAGATGAATAGAGAGGTTGAGAGGGAGAGGTCCTTGTTTTCTCAATAAATCTACTACTTCTTGCTGGGCTTTTCTAGAAACTTGTTCTGATAATTGTTAGGATGCACTTCTTTTAATTTGCTTATTTGAATTTGTTGTCACTCATGGATTGAGTTTTTAAAGATGTTAGCTACTGCATCTTGGTCTCCCGATGTTGTAATTTCAAGAGGGATTTTGGTCACTGACATGAGGGATTTTAAGATGTTTATTCTCATCTTGATCTCCCAGTCATGATACTGAATTTCATACCCAGGATGGATTTCCAAAGAGTGAACTTATTAAGAATTCTAGTATGCTTCCCAATTTTCAGTGGGAAGGGATATCCAATGGTGTGCACACCAAAGGAAAGGATTACCTAGTAGTCTCTTACAAACATGAAGGTTTGTCGTTGCAACAAAAATCAGGAAAAGTTTGTAGAAGATGAATATTAGAGAGACTTTTTTTTTTTTTTGGAGTTATGGGTATTTCAATACTTTCAAATTGGAGAAAAAACTAGTTAGTTTTAACGGGAGTATCACTTTTACTCTTTTTTAAAAGTTTATAGTTACTTTTATAAAAAAAAAACAAAAGTTTAAGGTGGTGGGTGCAATTTTGAAAAAATTTTATGGGTATTTTTGCTCTTTAACCCTAACAATAATAATAAGCCAAGTAAAAATGAAAATTAAATGCATCATGCATGTTCTGCTAAAAATGACTTGGAAGAGCATAAGATAACAGAGGATTTGAATCGCAAAAACTCAACAGAAAACTAAAACAAATATTTAATATTAATTCATCAATGATCCAAAAGAGCCCACACCATCTCCTAGACTGCTTACAAAAATCCGTTTAATTCATATCAATACAACTGAAACCAAATCCTGTCATGCAATTATCATTAGAGTCAATACAATCAGTTTTGATTCCAGGCAAATACCCAACTTCTGCAGTCACAGGATTCTGCAATGAAATCGAAGGAGGAGATTTTTTTTAAACGGATTGACTACTACAACACAAAGAAGGCCATTATAGGAACCGACCATCCTAGCATTGTCCAAGGAATCGATCATAGGCGCTTTATTAGTTTCACGCAGTTGCATCCCGCAATCCAGCAAAAGCAAGCTCCAGCACCAGTCGAGACGAAAATCTCTTCTATTCCATTTGAGAATAATAAGAGAAGGATTTTGAAGACTGGAATGTTGAGAGTGGTCAGCGATGAAAGAGGGATTTTTTATGAGACAGTTCCAATAGTTACACACACATTAAAATTAGATTATGGATATTATCGGAGGTCACTTGAGAATGTTTGTGATGATTTCCAAAGAAAGATATAACGTGTCGCTATCCATTCCTGTGATCGGCTTGAACGGATTTCTCAGAAGAAAGCCATGGCCATCAACTAAGCTAGGCATGCTCGTTAGGTAACTTTAGAGAGAGAGAAGTGGGGAAATAGGGAAATAAATTTAAATTTGAATAAAATGACTGGTTCAAAGTAAAAACAGCGGTACGTCATATATATACCTTTGCGCTTATGAAATTGGGGGGAATTGGATGCATCTGTGGGGGAAACTGATTCCTGCATCTGTGGGCTATTGTTCCACTCATTCCTTTTAAAATTAATAATTTAGTGTTTTGGATTTTCTAGATTTGTGTCCTTCAATTCCAGATGAGAGTTCCAGCTCAGTAAAAAAAAGACACAGCGTAGCTTGAAGTTGAGTGTTGATAAGGTTAAGACTAAGGGTACGTGTCAATATTAGGTAGATCTAAATTATTCGGTGCTTGAAGTTGGGTGCTTCATATGTATATAAATGTTGCCATAATACAAGGAGATTAGTCCAGTATTCAATGACTGAGAGATTACCTTCTTTAAGGTTGCCTAGCTTCGTTTCAATCTCCAATACAACTGCCCGATTTTTAACTGAGGTGAATATATCAGGGGACTGCCTCCCATACATCTTACGTTGATATTTGTTATTATAGAATTCACAAGCCAGCATTGAACCATTGAGTTTTCTGCTTCTGAATTTTTATACTTAGGATCTGTTGGTGGAGGCTTCGGCATGGTGCTAGTAAAGTAGTCAAGTTTGCCTTTTCTGGTGATGTACAAGCGCACTCCATTAGCCCATTGAATGTAATTTTGACCATTCAATTTGTGAATAATAATCGCAGTGGAATTTGCGTCTTCTGGTGTTTGGTGACTCCCCTCGAAATTCACCTCTGATGCAGTGGCATTGTGTGATGCCTAGAGAAAGCCGTTACACATACTTTTTATGTGGTACTCCCTTCGGTCCTAAATATAGGATAAAGTTTGTAGAGTAAATTGCACTACAAACTTTAGTCTATATTTAGGACCGGAGGTAGTATATTGGATCGAGCTAATCATAGAAAATGGAGGCGGAAAAGAAACAAGAGGATGCATGAGCTAGGGAGTAAAGGGGCTGCACGATTTTGTATATATATATATTCCCTGGATACAAACAGGAATTCAAGCTTTAGCTGAGATATTTATTTTTTTATTTACTGTTTACTTATCATCAACATATTTATCACACATTTTTTAAGTGAATAAATTACTCCATTTTCAAATTATTAAACTTGTTAAATTTCAAAGAAAAATTTATTTAATTAATACCTCTAATATTTATTGAATTTAAAGTGACTAACATTTTGAAAATAAAAAGTAGAATTCCAACAAGCTTCATTTTGAAAGGGAATGAACTGTAAGTTGCAAAAGATGAGGAAAAAATATATATGTTTTCTATAAATAAAAATATAATAGGAAGAAAAAAGAAATACAGATGCAGAATAAAGAAATTGAAGAACTAAACCCATAACTGCACACATCAATTGTGGAACTAGAGAAAATTCAACTACATTTGAAAATTGAAGTTCCTAAGGGTATTCTTGAGAGAAAAATTAATTATGGTAATCGCAAACAAATTTCGAAGTTCAAATTAAAATTTTAAAAATTATTGGTAAAATGTATTATTGTCTTAGCCGACATATGGTAGTCTTCAAACATGCTTTTATAATTTAAGATACTCATTTAATACTTGAAAGTATTAAACAGTTGGTTTCACTGGATCTTCACCTTCATGTATCAATTCCAACGTGCTCCCAACTTCATACAATCATATAATATTTATATATTCTATCAACTTCAACATTTAATAATTTCCATGTGAGTTTAATAAGAAATAACAAGCAAAAACTCCTCTGGACAGCAAGAACATATTCGGAAATCATCTGCCCCAAACAATAATCATCAAGCAACCATAAAACAGGCATTCCATCTTCCCTCAACTCAAGCTTTTCTATGTATTCTTCACTTAAATATAATTTTAGCACATGATAAATCATTACAACAGTGGGTGCTTGTCATCTTTAACTTCCAGACTTCTAAACAGCAACCCCTGTCAACTCAGAAAATTTCCATATTTAAGAATTATTTCTTGATCATGACATATCAACATGCATATGATTAAATCAGATCCTACAAGTGTTATACTAACTATTAAACATGGTTCAATTCAAACAATCAACTTGGTCCTTCATCTTCTCTCTCTGAACTCATCAATTACTCACCACAGCCTTACAAAAAAACACCCATCTGCTGGAGAAATTAATGAAGGAATATGGTTTAGGACCCTTACCTTGGTCTAGATTGAGCTTCCATACAAGTGATCTCCTTTCCTTCAATTTCTATTCCTCCTCTTTGTTTCCTCTTCTCTTCTCCCGATGTTTCGCCCTTTCTCACTCTAATTATCTTCTTCTGGTCGCCAATGCGGGAGAGGGTCGGCTAATGAGTTAAATGTGAGGGATAAGTGATGTATTTATTATTTTTATCTATTTGGTTAAGGACTATCCCATAAGCTTCAGTTATTTTAATTTGACTGAACCAAAATCACTTAAATCTGACCCCAAGTTTATTGGGCTGGTCCACGTGACGGGCTTCATAGCTTTGGTCTTAATCTTGTCCTAATTCAATCTTCTATCTCTGGGTAATGAAATTACCATTTTACCCATGCCCTTTTACCCATTCTTCATCATTGCTAAAATACTGAATAAATTCTAAAAATTAATTCTCGACATTTCATAAGGATTTTCTTACTCAATTAGCTTCCTTATCGAATAAAATAAGCATATGCCACCCGTGCATTGCACGGAAGCTTTTACATATTAATATATTTGTTCTCTTTACTTTGTACTTTGTTAAATATACTATTTTCTTCATGCAATACTATTTAAACCATAAATGATTTAGCTACATTCTAATTACTAATTAGCAACAACAAAATTCTTCTTTATAAAATTTTGTAATTAGTACAATTCAATAAGGTTTTTTAGAACATTGTATGGATAATTGAAATACTTGACATTATGTATGGATAATCTATATTTATGGACCAATTCTTCTCCATTAATCGACTTAATCCATCAAAACATACTCAAATATAAGAATATAATCCAACCTTTTAAAAATGTATCATGATATTTTCAAAAATGAAAAACAAAAACTACAATGATATTCTTGTGATTTTTTTTTTTTTACATTATACAGTCTTTACCTATAGTCTTTCTTAACCATGAAAAAGACTATAAAAAATAGTATCGCACAAGAAGCTTGAAAATTAGAAGTCATTTTATTTTAATTCAAATTGCTAAATCACAAGGATGCAATTTTAAATACTTTTGATAGGTGACACATTAAAATTTATAGCCCCTGAAGGCTTGTGCATTTGGTAATTAAAACTTATGTTGTTTCTCTACTTCTTTCAAGAAGGCTCCTTCCTTCTTGTCTTTATCGTAGGGCTAGAGCTATTAATTGCAGAATTTGGCCATGGCCTTTGTCTCTTTATTCATTTATGCTTTTGTGCCTTTTCCTGTGCTTTTTTTCCTTCCTCAACCTTATTGTTCTGCTTCTTTCTGCAAAAGGCTGACATGAGAAAAGCAACCACTTTGGCCACCTTCATTGATAAAAAGAAACCATTTCACTCCATTAATAAACTTAAAAGTAACCTTTCAAATAAGACATTGACAAAATTGTCTAACATCTTTATCAAAAGATAAAGTAGTAAGTCAAAACATTATATTCTTAATGAGACTAAAACAACATGAGATTAGCACGGCTGAACATGGAGAAGGCTTCCAAGAACTAATGGTTGTGTAATTTCCAATCTAATGCTTTGTCAACCTCTTCTTTGCCTATACAATATCCTTTCTATAGTTTTATGTTGGTGTTACTGTCACTTGGTGATCATTGGCCATAGTTAATGATAGCATTAACATTCGCTCCACTATTTTCAGAGGTATCATTTGTTAGTTTCATTATCTTTAAACTATGAACCTCCAAGCTAATGCTTTCATGACTATACACCCTTTACATATGATATACAGAGCTACAGGGGCTATGACAATTGCATGATTTAATAAAATATATAGTTCAAGGATCATATTTTTTGAATAGATTGGAGGTTCATAGTTATTCATGCTTTACCTATTAGGAACCCGACTGTTATTAGTTTTAACTTTAGTTTGACAGCAACAATACCTTTTACATGTTATGAAAGCTAACCCTTGTATAGCTTTTGGACTTGATGAAGTTGCAAATTTGCTTTATTACCTTTTGGACACATCATTTAAATTCCTCATCATGCTTTAAGCGACACATGTTTGATTCACCTGCAAAAGTAAATTGAGGCCTTAGTAGGTTATGCTAGTATAATCTCGGTTATTTGAGATATAAACTAAAAGGCCTATGAATCTTTTGTCATATGGCTATCTATTTTTGGGTAACAAATTTAAACCACTTCCTATAGGAAGAACAACAATTTCTACTTCCATGTAAACTACTAGCAAACAAAAGGAAAAGCTAAGGGGTAGTAGTATAGTATAGGCAGTATATTGCTTGAGCTCCTTGTTTATAAAACGTTAAAACAATGAATATAAAAGTGAAAAAATAGTTTGGCAGTGTCTAAGAATCAAAAAGCATGCTGCAATGTTCCATTTAAGTGACTATTTTGGTGTAGTTCATGAAAACGGGCATGTCCAATCAAAATTACCTATTATAGAATCAAAGCACAGCAACCACATAACTGAAAAGTTGTCTTTAGACATTGCTAACACATCAACATACCTCCCCTTTCCTACTCACTTTACTCAGTTTTAGAATTCCTTTTTAAGCTTTTTAGAGGGAAACATCAAATAGGTATCATATAAAAGAAAAGGAAGACTGACTACTCATTAGTATTATAAGTTGCATTAACGGCATAGATGTGAACATGTTTCCTCTTTTTTGACCAGGTGAACATGTTTTTGAGCAACTAGGTCAAACTCAGTTAAAAATGTTATTAGCAAAGTTTAGAAGCCTACTTTACAACCTATAAGAAAGACAAAACCTATACCATTGTATAGTCAAAAGTCTTCACTTTTTCCTGTAATCATTTATCAAAGAAGCTTTCTCCTAGTCACAAAAAATATACTGTACATACAAACTGCAAAACTGACTTCCAACGGTTCATGTTGCTCTGAAGGTTATATATTTACTACCATAGAGCAAAAAAACTCACAAGTTTGTACCAGCTTCATGTCAGGCACCATTTTATGTTGAGAGAAAGGGAGAAATTTGTACCAGAAAGAGCAATCCTATTGTCCATGCTTTGGCGAATGAGTATTCTGCACAATTCATTTGCCATACTCCCATCCAAATTTGTCCCTCCACTTTATTCACTAATGGATGTAAGACATCCATTTATAGTGATTGAGAGTAGCAATAGCAGAAGCTATATGATGACCATTTCTGCATGCTTACCTTGTTTAGAAGAAAAGTGAAGCCAACATCTACAACCTAAGTGCATATACAGAGAATTAGTGTTAAGGATTAAATACTTTATTGAAAAAGAACATTATCAGATTCTAATAGAGATGGAAAATATCGGTGACTAAAAAAAGGTGTGATAAGGCACAACCAATAAAAATTGAATCTTGATATGATAAAACATTAACCAAAAAATTAATCTCATTGAAAAGCATAATGTAAAGGAGGAGGAGAATGGAGCAAGAAACTCCATACCTTGCAATGAAGAAGAATAATCAAGATATTTTACATGAGTCCAAGCCTTATTTGCAGTCTAAGATTCAGTTTGCTTTTTGAGCCCAAGCTTTTAGAATCGTAGAATACCTTCATATTGATAGAGCAAAGAAGAAAGGGAGAGATCAAAGACGAAGAGAAGAATGGTGGAAGAGTACAAACCTTCTTAGCATCGAGAAGCTACAAAAGAAAAGGACCAGAAAACTTCACCGATGATGACAGCAGAGAGAATTGGGCTTGAGTTTGGTGAGGAGATCCCTTACCCTTCAGTGCAGATGACTGAGAGAAAGTGCCGAAGAAGAAGAAATTTGATGGGGATTTATGGAAAGGGCCCCCGAGATGAGGTGGCTAGGAGAGAAATAGGAAAAAGAGAAAGGGAGGAGGAATGGGCATCGGGGCTGGGGAGAGCATAAGAGAGAAGTGAGAGAAGGGATTCAAATTTTGAATCCCCTGGGGCCCATATAGGAGATGTGTCACGTGAGAGAAGGAATGGCCTCGGGGAAACAAAAAGGAGGGAGTAAAAGACAGAGGAGAGGGATGAAAGGCCGTGTATCTAATTTTAATAGATTTATTTTAGAAGATGAGTCAAAGGGACACGGCTTGCACGAAGCCCAAAATGCAGTCAGATTGGCTTGTGAACGTGATCTGAGTCTTGTTTCAAAGATATGCCGTTTTTGAGCCAAGCTAGATGGAATAGTATGTATATATATATATATATATTAATAATTTCCATAAAATTATGGCCATTTTGGGGGAACTCAACCTCTTTATAATTTTTCTAAATCCCCAAAATAATATTTCATACTATTTTCTCAATTTTTTGGCCCTTAAATAGTTTTAATAAATATTTTCTCTTTTATTTCCTTAAAGGTTTGCATAAAAATAAGCTTTCTGGTCAATAATTCATTTTTTAGCCATTTAAATGTAAAATTGTTTCCATAAGCTCCTCGTATTTTTAACTTATTTAACTAGTATTCAAAATTTGGGGTGTTGCACTAAGGATCTAGAGATGAGTTCCTCTAAGGTTTTAGCTAATCAAAATTCTTACCTTTCAAGTCATTATTTATATATTTCCCACATCATACATGTTTATTAAATGGTCAACGTCCTTAACCGTATTAGCGTTTTTACACCAGTTTTAAATTTCATGTGTACTTTTACACCCAAGGAAAGTTTATGCTGTCTGGTTCAGAATTTCATGAGTAAAACTGCACCTTAAACCATGTTTTTATTAGTACACTTTTCGCTTTAAAAAGATATTGATCATAAGCAGAAAGGTAATGCAGATTTTTGTCCCCGTTTTTGCCATATATAGATAAAAAAAGGAATGTATTCAAATTTCGCTTCATAAGGATAATTCATAACCATGGTAGAATTTGAAGTTTTCAATGTTAAAACTTAAAATCTACTGAACATGGATATTCTTAAACAAATAGCTGATGTAGAAATAACAAGTAACTAAATGGCTACAAAATAATTTTTTTTTTCTTGACTAGATGTGACTTTCATGCTGCTATAATATATATTGAACCTGAAAAGTCCGAACGAATGAAGAATTTGTTGCAAGGGCCAAACAAACTGAACAGCAAAAAAAGAAGTGCAGTTGCCCTTTTATTTTTAACAAATGAAGAAAATTTAAGATATAATGTGTAGAAGGAAGCTATCAATGCAAATTAATGACACCCAAATAGGTAATATTGACTGCACAAAAGAGAATGAACTATGAACTTGCAATTATCTAATTTTCAAGCAGACTCTAGTAAGCAAATATGAGATTAGAGTTGGAATTCACTTTTAATATAAAGGAATAGAGCCCTTCTTCTTTAGATATTCACTTGTATACCAATCCAACTTGCTTGCATCAACAAATAGCAATTTAAGCTTATGTCCATTGTTCATTTGCTCGGCTTGGAATTCACACATATAATTCTACTTGTTGTTCTTTGTTCTATATTCTTTTTTTCTTACGCAATTTGGACTTATATATATATTCAAATGTTTGCGTCAAAGATTGGGAACAATCATGATGAAGATAATGCCTTGAATATTGACTTTAATGATAGTAAAGAAGTGAATGAAGGTGAATTTTTTCTAGGTGCAGTTATTGTACTGCGTTTCATTTTTTAAGAGTTTACATAATTTGTGAATATATGCATATATGTGTGGGTGTGTCAAAGAAACAAGTCCCACATTACTTAACAAGAGAGTATAGCCTATATATATATATCATCATATTATTTTGGGCTAGTAAAGAAGTCTAGAGGAGTGATGGGCTCATGCGCACAACAAGGGGCCACCAGAAGGCAAACTTAGTGGAAATATGGCAATCTGGAAATTTACCCCTGTGCGCAAGTAAATACTTGATACTGATACTTTTTGTAAAATATTTTTGCTCCCAAGAAAAATTACTTTTGGTTTTCCAAAATAATATTTTGTTTGGGCTTATCAAAAAGTCTTCATATTTTGGGGTTTATAATCTATAACCCTTCGTGACTGTAAATAGCTAACAGTTGGAAGCCTCCCTGAACATTCTCTTTACTTTGAACATACACATTTGTCTTTCCAATGATGTCTTTTCAGTCTCAATGGACGCATTGTTCGAACCATCTTTTGTCCCTTGATCGTGCCTATAAAAGGGACATGGACGAAGTGATCAATACCAAAACATTAATTCTCTCCTGCTCTGCATAATTTCTTCTTACTATGCTTATTATTTCTTCCACCAGTTCTACCACCTTGAATTTCTCAAGAATGGTCCATTTAATCCTTAGGAGTGCTGCTTCCTATCTATTGGTGGTCACGAAATTGTTCAATCCAAAAAACAATAATAGGCTTTCCTAGCTAGTTTATCAAGAATATGGTATATAAATGGTAGAGGGAAGTGATCTTTTCTAGTGGCTTTATTGAGCTTTCTGTATTCGATGCACACTCTTCATCCAGTCACCATTTGTTGTGGAATCAATTCATTTTTCTCATTAGGCACCATTGTCATTCCACCTTTCTTTGGCACAACTTGAACTAGATTTATCCATTGACTATCAACGATTAGGTAGATTATACTAGCATCTAGCCACTTTATTACCTCCTTTCTCACCACCTCCTTCATATTTGGATTGCGTCTTCTTTGGTGCTTGACTGACGGCTTGCAGTTGTCTTCCATCAAGATCTTATGCATACAGATTGAAGGACTAATACCTCTTATATCAGCTATTGACCATCCAAATATTGTTTTATACTCCCTTAAAACTCTTAATAACTTTTCTTTTTTAAGAGTAAGAGCTGTAGAGACGATTACTGGTAATGTTGAATTTCCTCCCAGATAAGCATACTTCAAGTGGGGTGGTAGTGCTTTCAACTCCAGTGCTGGTGGTTTTTCTATTGATAGTACCAGCTTACTCGGCCTTTCTCCCAGATCTTCAAATGGTTTCTTGATAAATATTGGGGATTTGCTTCCAGGTACCTAATATGCTCCGCGACTTCAGGATTAGTAGATTTTGATACATTTACCATTCACATTGCTAATGGTTGATCCATACAGATTTTGTTCACCAAGTCGTTTGTGTAGCTGGCACTATTACAAAAAAATAAAGTTGTAGCGCTTATAATTGCATTAACTGTGGTGCTAGAGAAGTGTCATATATCTGGACGCCACTAAAAGAAGCTGTGGTGCTTGAAAGCGCGACAGCATTTAAATTTTTTTTTTAAAAAATACCCTCCTGTGGCGCTTGTTGGAGACCCCCTCCTGTGGCACTTCCTCCAACAAGTGCCACAGGAGGGTAATTTTTAAAAAAAAATTAAAAAAATTTAGCTAAAGAAATTGTTTTATTTTAATTTACAAAATAATATTAATTGTCTAGATTTATTTTCGAAATTGAAGATATTGAGGCCAGTGTTAAACTAGAAACTGTTAGCAAAAAAGTTAAGCTAAAGAAACTTATATTATTATACAAATATTTTATTTTTCTTAATCATGCGTATGGACTAGACTATTTTCTTTTAAATTACTAAAATAAGGTTTTTTGAAATTAAAAATTTTTTCAGGCAAAAAATGTTCAAATTGCTTAAGCCTAATATGAAATCAAGTACTCCGGATATGTAAAGATATATTTTATCAACATGCTAAAGGCATCACGAGACATGGTCCACTTTTGGTTTTTCTTTTCTTTTGAAATATTATTTTTTTGGATAACTTCTTTTGAAATATTATATATATTCTCCACTTTTTAAACACAGATTAGAACATAGATATCAATTTGAAATAAAAAATTGCAGAAATTATATGCGAATTAAAAAAAAAGGAAGAAGCACGTTGAACTTACAAGCTTAATTGATCAGTGCAGTGGAGTGGGAGACCACGTTGCCTGTTGGTGTCGCAATATTGAGTGAGGAGGAGGAGGAGTGTGGATGGCAATTGAAACAAAACAAAGAAATAGATTCGATGATGAAGACATGTGTCCATGTGAGTATGTTTTTAAGTGTGAAGATGATAGGAAATGGAGGGAGGGGGGCGACGGTCATTCACTGCAAGAAGCTGTAGTGTAGATGAAAAGGGAAAGTGAGAAAGGAGGAAATAATTAAAGTGAGATGAGTCAAAATAAATTAAAAGAGAAGGAAGGAGGCCATTGCGCGGAAGGTGAAAAAAGATAAGGGTAGGAGCAGGGAGAATTGTGATTGGTGGGAAGTGAATAGTGTAATCCATTAAAAATGTAAAAAAAAAATTTTTTATATAAGTTGAACATTTTGACAAAAGTTTTTTTTTATTTACTAGGATCAGCTGTGGCGCTTGGATTCTAAGCGCCACAGCTGGTACATTTTTAATTTTTTTTTGGGAATACCTATACCAAATTTTTTTTTATTTACTAGGATCAGCTATGGTGCCTAGATTCCAGGCACCACAGCTGATCCATTTTTTTAAAATTTTTTTTAGGAATACCTACGCCAATTTTTTTTTATTTAATAGGATCAGCTGTGGCGCCTGGATTCTAGGCACCACAGCTGGTCCATTTTTTTATTTTTTTATTTTTTTTCCAGGCGCCACAGCTGATTCATTTTTTTATTTTTTTTTATTTGAAATACCAGCGCCTAAAATTACAAGGCTTTAGAACTATAAAGGCACGAGGCAGCTAGTCTTCTTTTTTTTTTAATATAGAAGAAGCTGTAGCGCCTGGTTTTCCTGGCGCCACAGCTGGTAAAGTTTTTTTTATTTATTATACAACCAGCTGTGGCACCTGATTTTCCAGGCGCCACAGCTGGTAGCATGCCCCCAATTGTGGCGTCTGCCTTGGCAGGCACCATAGTTGGGCCTACCAGCTGTGGCATCTAGTCCACCAGGCGCCACAGTTGGTACCCAAAATTTAAAAAAATAAAATAGAAAAAGAAAAGGAAAAAAAGGCAGTTGTGGCACTTCTTTAAAGAAGTGCCACAAAATGTGTGCCACCTTTCAACCTTTTTTTAGTAGTGTGGTCAATGTATCTCCTCTGTAACAGGTGTCACCTTTATCTAGAAAGGACAAAGCCTTGAAAATGTTAAAGGATACTTGATTATCTTGAACTTGCAAGGTTAATTTCCCTTATTGCATATCTATTAACGTTCTCCCAGTTGCTAGAAATGGCCTCACAAGAATGATAGGAATTTCTTGGTCTTCTTCTATATATGTCAAGTATTATGAAATTAGCTGGAAATATGAGTTTGTCCACCTTCACCCGAACATCTTCTAAGACACCCCTCAGATATTTTATTGATTGGTCAGCTTGAAGTAATGAAATTGTGATCGACTTCACCTCATCAAGATCGAGTTTCTTGTATCTAGATAGAGGCATGAGGTTTACACTTGCTTCAAGGTCACAAGTGCCCTTTCAAAATAACATTGACCTATAGTGCAAGGTATGTAAAAGCTTCCTAAACCTTTCAACTTTGGTGGTAACTTCTTTTGTAGAATAGCACTGCACTCCTCAATAAGTGCACTTGTCTCAAATTCCTCAAGCTTACACTTATGAGAGAATGTCCTTCATGAATTTTGCATAACTGGGCATTTGGGAAAGAGTCTTTACAAAAGGAATGTTGATATGTAACTTATTGAAAACCTCCATAAACTTTCCAAACTTCTTGTCTAGCTTCACCTTTACAAGTCTCTGAGGGTATGGAACTGGTGGTACATATGGAGGAGGGTTGTATGGAAAGCTGATTCTTCCTAGTAGCATATCATCTTCTTTAGGTTTATGTGCTTCCTCTTTCTATTCTTCTCCATTTTCTTTCTTGTCTCCATCATTCTTCTTTTTAATTACAGGATATTTCAATTCTTTCCCACTTCTAAGTGCAACAACCTTCACATGCTCTCTTAGGTTTCTTTCGGTGTCATTGGGTAGAGTTCCTAGTTGTTCAAAATTTAGCATATTTGCAATTTGGTCCATTTGGATCTCCAAGTTCTTTATTGAGCCTTCTTGGTTTTTGAGTGTTGCGTCAGTCTTAGCCATGAATTGAGATGCATTCATGGTTAGTTCTATTAGGACTGGGAAGCACAGTGGAATAATTTTATTTTCACCAATCCCAATCACGGATCTATCAACAGTGTTTAAATCGAGTTAGAAAGAATCGTACCTTTTATAAGTTTTGGATTTTCGATCTCTAGGAGCAAACACCTTAGATTCGCTCCCTCTACCAGTATCCACACAAATGTGCCTCCAACACAGACTGCATATTAGCGCCTCCAATGTCTCCTAGGGTTTCCTTACGGCTCTAAATTCTCATCTGTACATAAGTTTTTCTGCTCCATCATTTTTTATAACCCATGAGGTCTATATTGGAATATTAAAATTAATCTTGATTAATTTTGTAATTAATGAACCCTTAATTATCTTAATGAGCTAATTAAATAAATTCGGTTTACTTAAATCTATCCAACAGTTTTAATTTAACCCATTTATTTAATTTGAATAAATAGCCAATAGATTTAATTTATCCTTATATATTAAATATGAGATATTATATCTCTATCATGTTAGTTATTAAATCTAATTTATCTAATAAAACTAAATTTAAAACTGACATAATATAATAATATTATCATATATATATAATATAATAATATTATCATATATATATATATACATATAAATATAAAATTCATCCACCCTATATTAAACATTGTCTCGTATTGGGCCGTTCTTGTGTTTGACCCTGTAAGCCCATACGAAGTTGGTAATTGGCCAATAACTGTACTAACCTACAAGTCGCAAGCAGCCTCTAGTAAGATATTATAACTACCCAATTTATATAAAGATCGTTAACATGATGTAACCTATCATACTACTATGTCGCTCCCTTTTGTCACATGATAATTTAGTCAAGGGTTAGGCATGGATGATGTCATCCTCCTATTCCTGACCATTACTTTTCCGATTCCTGAGTAGTCTGACAATAAAAATAGAAATTCCTTTCCATCATAGTACGACCATACATTTCTCAAATTAACTCATCGAGGGGCCCAATAATATCTCTCTACCAATGTGAGGGACAAATTCCATCTTAACCATTCATATTCCTCTGTATGAAAAATTACCAAGCCCGATCGTAGTCTTTATCATCACCCGGTTAAAGGTAAATTTTGACTAATTTAAAGTTTAGCAACTCTCATGTAGGAATCTATGATGACCTCAGGTCAAAGGGCATTGTGACGTGGTTATACATGAGATAAGCTTATAACTTGTTCCATGCAGCTTTCTCATAGCGGGTCGGTCCAGCACCTTGTACTCTTACAAGTGCCTAAGACTTTGGTTCATGTCTCCATATCTTATCAAAGTCATACTGGTCTTATTTCATCTCTGCTTCCACATAGATGACCGACTAGGGACATTTAAGACAATCTTTATGATTTATCCATAGATACAGTCATCACAGTAAACATGTGAATAATATGATAACAAAATGGAGAAAATTTATTAAATTAATAATGTTCAAAGTATAATGCTTGGCCCCTAGAGCACAATTTCCAACAAGTTAAGCCAGTGTATCTTCCATATTCATTTCTACTATGATGGATTTGTTTGTTGAAGATCTTATTGTTGGTAGTTCCTTTACGGCTTGAATGCATTTTGATTATTCCTCCAACTAAAGTTTGGATGATTTCGCCAGCTTGGATTATTAGTGTTTGAGAATGGGTTATTTCATTGATTCCCAATGTAATGAGCTTGCTCTGGCATAAATGGGTGTTCTTCTTTACATTGCATGCTCACATGAGGTCCTCCATATTAATCACAGGTTTCAGTAGGAGTCTTGATTATAATTGCCTGGGTTGTCAATGAGCTCACTTGCTTGGATATAGATGCAACTTAAGAAGACAAAGTTGTAAGGATATCCAACTCGTGCACTCCAAGTGCTTTCTTTGAAATGTTACATTCAGAAGGCCACTGGTATGCATTGGCTACCATTTCCTCAAGTAGATTGTAGGCATCATCTAGACTTTTTACCATTAAAGATCCTCCAGCTATAGTATCTATAAGAGTTATGGAGGTATGCGTCATCCTATCATAGACAGTTTGAAGTTGCCACCAATCTGGTAACCCATGATAAGCTCATCTCCTTAGCAACTTCTTGCATCTTTCCTACGCTTCATAGAGGCTTTCTAGTTCATGTTGAGTAAATGAGGCTATTTCATTCCTTAATTTAGCAGTTTTTCCTGAAGGAAAGTATTTTGCCAAAAATTTTTGCGCCAAGACATCACATGTAGTTATACTTCCCACTGGTAGCAAGTGTAACCAGCTCTTAGCCGTATCATTAAGTGAGAAAGGGGAAAGTCTAAGTCTAATGGCATCATCTGTAACACTATTATGCTTGAATATGTCATAGATTTTTAGGACATTGGTTGTATGTGTGTTAGAATCTTTTGTTGGTAAACCACCGAACTGATTTTCTTGCACCATCTGGATGATTGCAAGCTTGATTTCAAAGTGTTTAGCTACTATTGGTACTTTTTTTATTCCAGAAGTAGTCCCTATGACTATTAGTGTTGCATAGTCATTAAGTGTTTTGGTATCTGGTACTTATTCCCTCGGATTTCCATCAGATTGCTTAGGATTGAAGTAGACCACTTTCAAACTCTTCGATTTCTTTGGCAAGTTCTCTAGATCTCAGAATCAAAAGTTTGTAGTTCAGTCTCCTTTGATCGGGTCATACACTAAGAAAAAACTTGAAAAGAAACATAAGACACCAAAAAGAAAAATAAATGTAATATGAAGACCAAATTAGTATTAAAATTATTTGGTATTGATATTAATGACAACGACCCCCAGCAATAGTGCCAAAAACATGTTACGAGTGTAAATGATTTATTAAAAATTGCAAGTGTACACTATCGTAAACAAGCAATACAGAAGCGAGTAAAGTATCGTTCCTACAAGGATTGATCACTAACTACCAAAATAGGCCATTTTAATTCTATTTAGTCAATCGATTAGTTGGTGATTGAAAGTACAAAATAAAAAATGATTAATATCAATGCAAATAATATGAAAGCAACTATGAGAAAAATCCCTAGGGGTCAAATTTCACTTAACAAATTTCGAATTGAATCACTTATCTATTTTGGTCTAATTTTTTCCACATGATTAATAGCTGGGTTTTCTTTATTTAATTACTAGCCTCTTCCAAGACCAAACAATTCTATAATTAATTGCTAATCCAATATATTCCTATATGAATTCAAACAATTAATCATGTATTAAGAATACACAACTCATGAATATATTCCTATTTCATATGCAAGTTATAGTTTAATTATAGGATCTACACATATGTATTTCCTTCTGGTCTCAACATACGTATTGAAATCATTCAAAAGATGGCTAATCAATTGAAAGCATTAAGAACAATAATTAAAACTCAATCATGAAGGAAAAATTAAAGCTATATTTAATAACTTAAGATTTTATCTGTTATTAGTAAGCTACATCATCACCCTAGGAAAATAAAAACTTAGCTCATGATGAAATAAAAAAAAACTAAAATAAATTGAAAACTTTATAAATATTGCATAAAACTTAATTATTAAATTCTAAAACATAAAGTTACAATACAACATGCATAAAAATATAGAAATTTAGCCCTTCTTATAGGAGTTAAAACCTTCCATCTAGGTGGCAACCTATACCATCCATAAAGGAGAATTACCTATACCATCTATGAGGAGGTCTACCTAAGCCTTCTAATATGGAGGCATGCAAAAAGTAATACAATACATGAAATTAAACCTAAGATGGTGTCAATCCTTTTTTAGAAACAATGCCTCACACTCTATGCTCCAACTAGATCGCCTCCTATCAAAGAAGGATGCCATACCCCCTTGGTTTTTCTACAATGATGCATATATATAGCAGATGAACCATGCCATTTTTTCCATGAGTGAATAGTGACACTACAGTAATTATCGGTCAAATAGTAATGCTACAGTGAATGTCAGCGCTACAATACTCTTTCACTTTTCCAATTGCACCTCCTTGTCCTGTTTAAATCCCGTAGGTCACTTTTTATGTCTCTTTTCTTCATAACATGGTGTTGTACATGGCTATCAAAAGAAAAGCAAGAAAACATCATATTTTAACCAAAATAATTATTTATTTATTAATAACACCTAAATTCATTACATTATTAGCATCCATAAAATCATCATATAAGGAAAAATAAATATGAAAATATTTAACTTATCAAACATATATCATACCTACATTTCTTTAACACCATAGTGTTACTGAGGATCGTCAGCTAGCATGAAGAACCCTCAAGACAGTCACTATGCCTCAAGTTTCCATAACCTTATCAAATGAACCTTTCTAGGTAGTACTTACTACGACAGAAATGTTCTAAATTAAAATCAATACTTACATCATCATTATCTCCACGCTTTTAAGCATAATTTATATCATCTAACTAAGATGAACATTAGTTATGGAGAAATCGTAAGACAATCACTATTTCTCAAGTCTCCATAACCTTCCTAACTTAACTTCCTAGGTCATCCTAAGATTTTCCTAGGTTGAGCACACTTAACTTTTGTGTTCCTATGCCAAAATGTAGATACCGGCTCTATCTGCTCCTGACCACTGGTACCCTAAGACTACCCTTGTCTCAAAAATCTTGTCCGCTATCTCTAGGCATCAAAATACTGTGTGTGGAATGCATATCAGTGCTGATACATGGCCTTGGTCCCGTACTTTGTCATATGCTTCCGAAGTCTACCAAGCTGTCATTCAGATACTAGCTGTTACATCCTTATAACGCCCTCGAACCAGCATTATGATACTAGCTGCCCTTTGGGTATTTCACTATTTCTCTAGCTTATCTATTCCTTTCAAGGGATTAACTGTGAACTAGTCGAAGTAATTCACTTTGCTGTTCCTATCACTGTATAACCAAGCATATATTATACTATCATACTACCAGAACTGCACGCACTGTGGCTATAACCACTGCACTAATACCAAAAACATAAGACCCCTCCTTGCATATCACTTATTATCGATATTAATCAAAGTAGCAATTACGTAGTTCGGTAGACATACATGAATAGGAAAAAAATATTGATATTATTGAATTAATATTGCTTGATTATATTACAAAAGTTCCTTATAGGGATTTGTATATAATAATTACAGACCTTAAAACAATAAAAGGTTTTTAGATAATCAACTTATCCTCTTATGCTCATCCGAAACCTTCTGTTGTTGGTAAATATGATTATGCCTTCTAAGCTGTTGTCTGCTGCTGAAAAATTTTTGCATTTATGGAAAGGGTGAGATTCAAAGAATCTTAGTAGTAACATACAATTAGACATATAAAATGTGAAATTAAATATGTAATGCACCATGTTATGTAAAATGATAGAATACTACGTGATAAAATGTTGTATACACACTGTCTAGGACTGAACGTCTGTTTGCAACCCTGGCTTAATCTGCGCCACTATTGGGTCCTAGACCACAACCAGGCTATTATGTGAGTCCCATACAGTATGCTCATATTACAGAAGAGGCATATACAAACATACAATAATCACATAGTGCATGAAGAAAGAGTTACTACCTGAAATCCCTTTTTCCTGCTTATACTACCCATCCACATTCTTTAATTCGGCTCGGGCAACTGCTAATTCCTATAAATTAGAGTTTAACAAGTAACTATTTATTTCTTGAACTATTATTGCCTTTAATCATAGTTTATTGGTTATCTGTCACAGTTTCAATAATTTTTGCACAGTACAACCTTGCACATTACAGTTTCACAGTTATCCAAACAATTGGCAGATTTTTAGTCAACTTTGGAAATTTATAATTAATTCTACAAAAATTCATTTTTACTGATCTGAAATCCTATGTATAGATCGATAAGTGTATTTTCATGTAAAAATATGCAAGGCTAGCCACCTTTATCACATTTTTCCTAGAAATTCGCCAAACTTTCCCTATTCTAGATTACATTCTAGAAATAGGGCACAAATTTGGAAAATCATATCTTTTAATCTACTCATCCAAAAATCATGTTCTACCCACCAAATTAAAGCTCTACATCTCTATTTTAATCTTGTAAAGTCTCATAATATTTGGATTAGGTTTGACTAACAAAATGCATTGCACAATAATACTACCTCCAGTGAAATAAATCAAGCAACATTTCTTTTCAACTTCAAAAATTTCCATATTTTCATACAAACGTTCACAAATCATGAACACATGTACTCCTACACAATTTTCCCTTCTAAATCCAATAGAATCATCAAAATTACAAAATTTCAACTCAAACCTCTAGTTTTGTATCTAACCAAAAGTTAAGGAATTTTAAAGGAAAATGTGTTTTTGTGATTTCATTCAACCAATCATCTCCCTTTCATTTCTAATAACTTATTTAACCTCTTAAACACCTCTTAACATGATTAATGGAAAATTAGGTCGCATAACATTTTAGGGTTTCAACATCCCAATTTACAAAAACCATGAAAACAAAGCCACAAATCTAATCAAACACCAACAACAAGTACTAATCACCAAGTGATGTCAAGTTCTTGTGCTCACCTTGATTTTTCTTTCTTTATCACTCTAAAACCTTGGCTTCCTCTCTCTCTTTACTCTTGATTTTGCTTGCTACAAGCCATATTCCTAAAGATATAGAGGTTATAAGAGGTATTACAAGAGCTAGAAGTTTAAACTCCAAGATTTCAAACTCTTACCTTGGATTTTTCCTTCTTGAAGCTTGGCTCCTTCTATGTTCTTCAAGTTCTCTTGGTCTAGCTCTCTCTCTCTGTAATGACCCAAATTGTGTATAAGGGCTCATGAATCCAAAAGTGGATATAATGAATGTTAAACAAATACTTTCGGGGAATAAAGTGTGAATTATGACACGAATTAGCAACAGAAAGTTCCCAAACCCTGTATTTAAGTTCAATTATGGTAACAAAGTCTAAATTGGACTCAAACAGAAGGGGAATGGCATATGGAAGATAAAGAAATGAAACAAATAAAAATTTTATGGCAATATAAAGAATGTTGCCATAATTAGGGGCTAAAGGGACATTTACCATTTGCTCTTGAGGATAGGAATGGAAACAAAAATGAAGGGCCAAGATTGGTCAATAGAAAAGTAAGAGTAATTATAAGGGTCAAAAAGCAAATTAACTCCCTTCATCATATTGTTAAAAACATCCAAAAAGGGTAAAGGAGAAAGAAAGAGGGATTTGGTCAAAATTTCAATTCTTTTACAAGAAGACTTGGGTTATATTGATCACATATATCTTTAAGCAAGTGGTCAACATTCTTCCTTGTGTTTTTATTGAAACATTTTGATTAAGACCAAGGAAGGGAAGAGGAATTGAATTAAAGCAAGTCCATACTCATTGACTAAGTCAAAAAGAAAGAAAAGAAGAAGGGAAGAAAAGTCAATAATTGTAGGCCAAACATGAGATGATATTTTGAATAAAAAGGGCCATATTTTCGCATGATATGAAGGAGAAAGAGAAAAGATGATGATATTAAGCAATTGGCACATGTTGATATAATAAAATACTATATATTCCTAAAGTGAATTCATTTTAACCATACCTTTTCTCCACCTTTTGTTCATAATTTTGGTTGGCTTTTAAAGGGATAAGGGACACAAAATATGATCATGTGAATACTCTTATTCTCTCTCTTCAAGTCAGTTTTAGGAGATGCCATACGAAGGAAGAATAAGAAAGCTTATAGGTGATATCTTTTCTCTTGATTTTCACCTTCTTAACCTCAACTATGGCTCAAGTGTCCTTCATAAACATTGTTCCTCTTGATGAAAGCTTCATTTCTATGGTTTTAGAATTTCAAGAGGAGGTGTTTTGTGTGCTCAAGAAAAACTAGTGGTTGGATAATCAAAGAACAAGTTAGAGGAAGTGATAGAGGTGAGTAAAGACAACTCTTTGATATGCATATTGTAGTCATTAGTTGAGAACTTGAATTTGTAAAATTTTTCCCTAATTTTCATGTAATTAGGGTGTTAGAGAGTTTATGGTGTTTTGTTGATGGTATTGATGTTTTGTGGTGTCCATTGGCTAAACAGAATTGATTTGGGAATTGAACATGAAGTTTGTAACTTGTGATATTTTGTGTAATTTTTGCCCTAAAACAGAACTTGTGAAAGGAATGTGAATTTGGTTTTTTTGATATTTCGATTGGATTCCATGCAAAAAATTGTATAGGATTCGTCTTAGTTGTGAATTTTGGACCTTTGGAATCATTTGTTGAAAAACTAGAAATTTTCTCAGTGAAAACTCTGTGCTGGGTAGCTAGCTTTCATGGAATTTTTGAATGAGTAAATGATATTTAAAAATTCTAAAACTTTCCAATCTAATAGTGCACATGCCAAGCTTTAAATTGATATATTATAGGACTCATTTTGATGTGTGTGCTGGAAGTTGTGTGTTTCCAAAGTTTGAGGTTGAAACTTGAAGCTACTCTAGAGTAGTATGGAATTTTGTGTAATTCTGTATTTTTGTGTTTGTAAATGGCATCGGTTCATATTTTTCCTATATATAGGACTTAACTATCTTTCCATAGAACTTGGAATCACTTCATTTCAATTTTTGTAGAATTAGTTATGATTTTTGGAAGTTCAGCCAAGACACAAGATTTTTCATTGATCACAGCCAAAAGGTTCTTGGCCGTGGCCCAAATGTTTCTAACCTGTTTTTGGCCGCGACCAACCCCCAATTTCCATATTTTACCTTTTTAAAAGGTGATTTTTGGTCTAGCTCTTCCCAACCCTTTAAGCTTTTGTTTGAGCTTCTAGAAGCTACCTAAAGGACCCAAATGATAACCAACCCTAAGTGTTTTAGAGTTGAGAATTGGAATAGTGAATAACTCATCATCCTTGATTATGATTTGTAGGACTTGAGATCTTCCCTGAGTTTGTGAAAATGATGCTCGAGCACGATTGGAGAGAATAAGGTAGTGACTCTTTCCTTATATCATGTATAATGCTTTGCATGTTTGTGCTTATCAATGAATTGTGATGAATGTGAATGTTATTGTTGCCTACGTGTAATATCCCGATTTGTGATTAGGGCTAATGGCTCTGATAATTGTCGTAATTAGTGTAATTAAATACTTTTGGAAATTTATGTAATATGAATTTAGTGTACATACATGTGGTATGTAAGATCAAGGGTGGAGAATCATTGTGGAAGGGTCGGAATCCTATGTGTTGTGATTTTGTGAGCTCATGGAAGGAATGTGAGTGGATGATGACATGTGGCATTGTTTGAGCCATGGGATATGGCACTAGAAGACAAAGTAGCACTTTTCCTTCTTTTCTCTCTCTCTCTCTCTCTCTCTCGGTTATGTGTATGGGAGGGAAAGGGAAACATCTTCATCATCATCATTTCTCCATCTCACTCATCTTCTCTCTCTTTCTTCCTCCATTTTCACTGTGCAAGCTTGGAAAGGGAAGGATAAAGCTTTGATTTTTGGTAAGTGATGAGCCTCTAATGCCTTAATCCTCTTCTCTAATATTGTGTGTCTCATTGAGAGCTACATTGTGGTGGTTGTAGAGTCTTGAATGGTGTTAATTTGGGCATTTATTCGAAATTGAAAGTTGAAGAATCAATATTCTAGATTGGGCAAAGAGAAGAGGTAGACATTTAGAGCATTTTGATGTATTGTTTGTGATTTTTGGCTAAGTTGGTAAAATATGGAATTTTGCCCTAATTATGCCTATTTTTGGAAATATGAAGTTCATTATGATTGATGATTGGAAATGATTTAGTTTGGAGATATATGAACATTTGATGCATTTTGGTTAGATAGAAATTGATTGGGTTTGAAATTGTTAAGTTTGGAGATTTTGAGAGTTTGGTGTTTAATGTCACCCACAACCAAAGCATGATAATGGAATAGGATTTTGGTGATTTTGACATTCCCTTTTGGAGTCCTTGAGTGATTTTGTGTGGGAATAACCTTGGTTGTTGATTTTGGATTCATTTGGATCACTTGGGGAAAAGTTGGAAAATCTGTTTGTTTAAGCTCTGTTTTTCGCTGTCAGTTTGGACGAGCGTTTTGAGTGACCAAATGGTATTGAAAAATTGTGAAACTTTCCAGTCTTAAAGTTCACATCCCAAGCCTCAAAATGGACATATATTTTATGTCATTTCGTTTAGAATTCTCTGAGATATGGTTGTCCAAAGTTTGGGATTGAAACAGAACTCTGTTTTGGAGTAGTGTGTAGTTTTTGGTAATTCTGTATTTGTGTAGTAATTTCCAGTGAGGGGCTATATTTTTCCTTGAAAGAGGACTTATATACCTTTCATTTGGCTTTGGAATCACTCCGTTTCGATTTTTCTAGAATTAGTTATGGTTTTTCGAAGTCAGCCCAGAGTCAGGAAATTTCTGGGCCGCGGCCCAAGAGTGGCTGACCTGATTTGGGCCGCGGCCCATGAGTGATGGGCCGCAGCCCAAGGCCTTCTGACCATATTTGGGCTGCAGCCCAAGGAATGGTGGGCCGCGGCCCACCCCTGTGTTCCAGCATTTAGTTTTTTTGAAAAGTGACCTTCAACCTTTTGTTTCCCAACCTTTTAGGGCTTTCATTAGAGACATATGTGACCTCTTAAGAGTTCTAAATGATAACCAACTTAGTGTATTATGGGAATAAGTAATTGGAAAAGAGATTGATCAATTGTCTCTAATTTGATATAGGATTTGATATCTGTCGTCCGCGTGAGACCACGGTAACGGAGCCAGTTAGGAAAGATACAGGCAGTGACTCTTTCTTTATATCCTATGTGATACATTGTATGTGTTCAATGTCATTGAGATGAAATGGATTTTCGTATGCTGCATATTTGTGAAAATTTTGGAAGCACCGCTATACCAATAGTCCCTGAGTTGCTAACAACGGTTCGGGTAAGGGCTGTGTGTATTCCCGGCGGTAAAAGGGGATGAGGTTAGGGTGTGTATATGTGATTATGTGGGCCGAAAGGCTAATTGTGGGCCGAAAGGCTATTTGTGAAGGCTGACGGGCCATTTGTGAAAGCCAAAAGGCTATATGTGAGCCGTGTGGCTATTCGTATGCACTGCCACGCTAATAGTCCCTGAGTCGCTAACAACGGTTCGGGTGAAGGTCGTATGCCTTCCCGGCGGTAAAAGGGGATGAGGGTGGAGTGTGATTTGTGTTGTTGCCGATATGAGATGATTTGTGTACATATTATGTGATTGCATGTGGTATGAAAAAGTTGTTACTACTGGGATTCTTTAGAATCTCACCCTTTCCATATGACTAACCTTTTCAGACAGGGCGAGTGGCTCGAAAGGAAAGCTGACAACCAGGAGTAATTAGGATTACTCTGAAACTTAGTGGTAGTTGGTTATCTTCGTTTTGGATTTGGGGTTACCAAATGTATATAAGTTGTAAATGAATATTTTGGATATGTAATCCCCATTTTGGGAATTTGTAAACCCATGATATAAATATATGTAGTTGAACCCGAGGTTTTGCCGGGATTTTAGCTTCCGCATTCTGATATTTCTTATGTGATTCGTTTTCTCAAGTAATTATATCCGTCTGTGAATGTGAGACCAACAATAAGTATGTTTTGAATTGATTTTCGAAATATCCCATCCCTTGGATGTGGGATTATAAATCTTTATTCCATTTTATTGGTCTCTATTTCACTTAAATTCCGTAATCCAAATGTAATTATGGTGAGGGGGTTACATTTTTGGTATCAGAGCTGCAGTTCCTGGCAAGGGTAGTGTTTGCTAGGATAGCTCCTATAGTTTGGACTTAATGATAGAAAACTATTTGTGAATAGTTGTCTGTATACACATCTTTGGGTTATGATTGTGGATATATGAGATCTGTAGATATGTGTATACTATGATTGTTGGATTAATGGGGTGAGTTCTTTGTAGAATGAAAAGAACAACGAAAGGTCACCCCAGAGGACAACAAGTAGATCCCGATATGGAGTTGGTCGATGACAATCCACTGGATCCTATGCAAGAGTTGATGGGCTTGATAAAGGATCAGAGGGATATGATTACGAAGCTTAGAGAAGAGCTTCGAGCTGAGAAAGCAAAGAACAATGAGGGTAGAGGCCAGTTTACTCAAGAAGGGACTCGAGGGGAAACCCGAGGGGAGACTAGACTAGAAGATACTGCTGAAGGGTCGGCACGATCACTTGAATCGCCTCCTCATACGGAAGTAAATCCAAGGCCGCATGGAAAGTCGGTCCATGAGGAAAGAAATCTTCAGTTTTGGGTCTCTAGGTTTTGTAAACACCTACCTCCGGCGTTTAAAGGAAGATTTGATCCTCAGGCGGCGGAAGATTGGTTGAACCGTCTAGAGAAGATATTCGAAGTCTTAGAGTGTCCTTCAGAAGTGAAAGCCAAGTTGGCGGTGTACAAGCTTGAGGGTGATGCAGACCGCTGGTGGCGGAACATTGCCTTGTCGTTGAAAAGCAAGAACGTACCATTGACCTGGGAGGTGTTTCAACAACACTTCGATGAGAAATACTTTTCCAAGTCAGTGAGGCTTGAAAAGGAGACCGAGTTCCTACAAATCAAGCAAGGGGACACGGAGTCATTTGATGAGTATTTGTCCCGATTCACCCGGTTGTCCCGATACTCCTCTTATCTTCAGAAGAGGGATGACGAGGAGCTGAGCTCAGACTTGCTTATTCGGGGTTTGAGGCATGACATGAGAAAGAGAATAGCCACCCATAAGTTTCTAAGTTCAACAAGGCTATTGAAGAGTGTCGGATTATAGAGAGCAATTTGAGAGAGTTGTATCAGGCGAAGCCTACTGGGGGTCATAGTGAGGCCAGTAAGGGCAGTGCTCCTTAGAAGCGGAAGGGTTCGGGGTCATCTTCGTTTAAGGGCAGTGGTAAGAAGCCCTACCAGCCCAGAGATCGCGAACCCCAGCAATCGGGGACTGAGTGGAAATGTCGCCGCTGTAATCAGTTGCATTATGGAAAGAATTGTCGGGGTGAGATGATCTGTTTTAATTGTAAGCAACCCGGACATCTTTCCAGAGATTGCCAACGACCGCAAGCGGAACAGAGGCCGAGGAATCAGGGCTGAGTATTTGCTATGACTCATGAGGAAGCCCAGAAATCCCCAGAGTTGATACAAGGTACAGTTCTTCTCAATGGATTTGTATTACAAGTATTATTTGATTCAGGTGCGAGTCACTCCTTTATTGCTTGTGACTGTGTGAAGCGCCTGGGTTTAGTTGTACATAAGTTGCCTTTCGATTTGGTTGTGTCCACACCGATGGGTGTAAAGGCTGTAACTACTGAAGCCTGTTTGAATTGTGTAATAACCGTAGAGGGTCATGAGTCGGTGATAGATTTGATTTGTTTACCGCTAAGCCAATTGGAAGTCATTTTGGGTTTTGATTGGTTGAGAGTGAATAATGTGTTGTTAGATTGTGGGAACAAAAGGATAGTGTATCCTGTTTCTCAAAACGTTGAGGATGGCAACGTCGGTTTGAATTTCCTTTCAACAGCTAAGGCTGAGAAATATTTGCAAAAGGGTTGTCAGGGGTATATGGTTTTCTTTTTTGTACAAGGAGAAACCAGCGAAACTTTGAGTAGTATACCCATAGTGGATGAATTCCCTGAGGTTTTTCTAGATGATCTAAGTGGATTACCTCCGGAAAGGGAAGTTCAGTTTCTGATTGATATTGTGCCTAGAGCGGGTTCTATATCCAAAGCCCCATATCGTATGGCTCCAAATGAAATTGCGGAATTGAAGAAGCGATTGAAGACTTGCTTGAGAAAGGGTTTATTAGACCCAGTGTGTCGCCTTGGGGTGCTCCAGTTTTATTTGTGAAAAAGAAAGACGGGAGTCTTCGTTTGTGCATCGACTATAGAGAGTTGAATAAGGTTACCGTCAAGAATAAGTATCCTCTCCCGAGGATTGATGACTTGTTAGATCAATTATCTGATTCATGTGTATTTTTGAAGATTGATCTGAGGTTGGGGTATCATCAGCTGCGTGTGAAAGCGGAAGATGTTTCGAAAACTGCTTTTCGGGCTAGGTATGGTCATTATGAATTTTTGGTGATGCCATTTGGGTTGACCAATGCGCCTGCGGTTTTCATGGATTACATGAACCGTATTTTTCGGCAATACCTAGATCAATTTGTTATGGTATTTATCGATGATATTTTGATATACTCTAAGAGTAGAGAAGAGCATGAGCATCACTTGAGAATTGTGTTGAATATATTGCGCGAAAAGCAACTCTATGCTAAATTGAGTAAATGCGAGTTTTGGCTATCAGAAGTGAAATTCTTAGGCCATGTTATCTCGCAAGGAGGGGTCTCTGTGGATCCTAGTAAAGTAGAAGCAGTACTGAACTAGAAGAGGCCAGAATCTGTGGCAGAGGTACGCAGTTTTCTGGGTCTTGCTGGTTATTATCGGAGATTCATTTAGAATTTCTCCCGTATTGCGTTGCCGATGACCAAGCTCACGAGAAAAGATCAGCCGTTTGTGTGGGATGAGAAATGTGAAAATTGTTTTGTGGAGCTGAAACAGAGGTTGACTACGGCACCTGTGTTGATTTTGCCCGATCCCAGTTTGACATATGTTGTGTATTCTGATGCCAATGGGCAGGGATTAGGGTGTGTCCTTATGCAGCAGGGACGTGTGGTGGCCTATGCCTCTTGACAGCTCAGACCTCATGAATTGAACTATCCCACTCATGATCTTGAGCTTGCGGCTATTGTGTTTGCCTTGAAGATTTGGAGGCATTATTTGTATGGTGTGAATGTGGAACTGTACTGCGACCACAAGAGTCTCAAATATCTGTATGATCAGAAAGAGTTAGATATGAGACAATGGCGCTGGATGGAGTTGCTTAAGGACTATAACCTGGAAATAAAATATCATCCGGGTAAGGCGAATGTAGTTGCTGATGCTCTTAGTCGAAAGACTGTGCTTGTGGTAGCTATGATGATACAAGAAGAGAAATTGATTGCTGACTTTCGTGATATGAATCTGTTGAACCAGATCATCTGTGCCAACTATAATGTTTCCCAAGGGGAAAGTGATCTGAGAGCTGAGATTGAAGAAGCTTAGAGGCAAGATGACTGGATACAGCGTAACCTGCCTAGAATTGAGCGAGGAGAAGTTCAGGGCTATGATGTATCGCCTCGTGGATTGGTTCGCTATCAGAAAAGAGTGTGCGTTCCACTAAAGGCGGAGTTGAGACAGAAAATCTTAGATGAGGTGCATAAGAGCTGAAATCTGTGTATTGGTGGCCGGGAATGAAGAGTGATGTGACCAAATATATGGCGAGGTGTCTCACATGTCAGAAAGTAAAGATCGAGCACCAAAGACTGCCTGGTTTGTTGCAGAGTCCTGAGATTCCGGAATGGAAATGGGAAAGTGTGACCATGGACCTTGTTGTGGGATTGCCCAAGATCAGGAATTATGATGCGATCTGGGTTATTATGGACCGGTTAACGAAGTCGGCACACTTCCTACCGATTAATGCTAATTATTCTCCGGACAAGTTAGCAGAAATTTATGTTCGTGAAATTGTGAAGCTCCATGGCGTACCGAAGAATATCATCTCTGATCGAGATCCCCGTTTCACCTCGAGATTCTGGAAGGCATTGTATGAGGCACTGGGTACTCAATTGAGATTCAGTACAGCCTATCATCCTCAGACGGACGGACAGTCAGAGAGGACTATTCAGACCTTAGAGGATATGTTGCGGGCATATGTTCTTGACTTCAAAGGGAGTTGGGATCGTTTTCTTCCACTGGCTGAATTTGCTTACAACAATAGCTATCATGCGAGCATTTAGATGGCGCCATATGAAGCGTTGTATGGAAGAAAATGCCAATCGCCGTTGTGTTGGAATGAATTATCTGAGAGGAAGCTATATGGGCCGGAGCTTATTGATCAAACCTCAGCCCAGATTCGTGTTATTCGTAAGAGGCTTCTTACAGCTCAGAGCTGGCAGAAAAGCTATGCTGACAAGAGGAGAAGGCCTCTAGAGTTTTATGTTGGTGACCATGTATTTCTTAGAGTATCTCCTGTCACTGGTATAGGGCGAGCAATCAAACGAAAGAAGCTGAGCCCGAGGTATAGAGGTCCCTTTGAGATCCTTGATAGGATTGGGCCTGTTGCTTATCGTGTAGCCCTACCTCCGAGCTTGAGCAGACTCCATGATGTATTTCATGTTTCCCAATTGAAGAAGTACCAACTGGATCCATCTCATGTCGTTGAGTATGAGAATGTGGAGTTGCGAGATAACTTCACGTATGCGGTGGAGCCAGAGTGGATAATTAAACGAAAGGAACGTCGGCTCAGACATCGGAGCATTCCTTATGTGAAAGTGATCTGGAAGGGTATGACCCAACGGGAAGCAACTTGGGAAGCAGAAGAAGATTTACGAAGGCGATATCCGGAGTTTTTGGCTCAAGGGGTGTAGAAATTTCGAGGACAAAATTTATTTGACGGGGGAAGAATTATAATATCCCGATTTGTGATTAGGGCTAATGGCTCTGATAATTGTCGTAATTAGTGTAATTAAATACTTTTGGAAATTTATGTAATATGAATTTAGTGTACATACATGTGGTATGTAAGATCAAGGGTTGAGAATCATTGTGGAAGGGTCGGAATCCTATGTGTTGTGATTTTGTGAGCTCATGGAAGGAATGTGAGTGGATGATGACATGTGGCATTGTTTGAGCCATGGGTTATGGCACTAGAAGACAAAGGAGCACTTTTCCTTTTTTTTTTCTCTCTCTCTCTCGGTTATGTGTATGGGAGGGAAAGGGAAACATCTTCATCATCATCATTTCTCCATCTCACTCATCTTCTCTCTCTTTCTTCCTCCATTTTTGCTGTGCAAGCTTGGAAAGGGAAGGATAAAGCTTTGATTTTTGGTAAGTGATGAGCCTCTAATGCCTTAATCCTCTTCTCTAATATTGTGTGTCTCATTGAGAGCTACATTGTGGTGGTTGTAGAGTCTTGAATGGTGTTAATTTGGGCATTTATTCGAAATTGAAAGTTGAAGAATCAATATTCTAGATTGGGCAAAGAGAAGAGGTAGACATTTAGAGCATTTTGATGTATTGTTTGTGATTTTTGGCTAAGTTGGTAAAATATGGAATTTTGCCCTAATTATGCCTATTTTTGGAAATATGAAGTTCATTATGATTGATGATTGGAAATGATTTAGTTTGGAGATATATGAACATTTGATGCATTTTGGTTAGATAGAAATTGATTGGGTTTGAAATTGTTAAGTTTGGAGATTTTGAGAGTTTGGTGTTTAATGTCACCCACAACCAAAGCATGATAATGGAATAGGATTTTGGTGATTTTGACATTCCCATTGGAGTCTTTGAGTGATTTTGTGTGGGAATAACCTTGGTTGTTGATTTTGGATTCATTTGGATCACTTGGGGAAAAGTTGGAAAATCTGTTTGTTTAAGCTCTGTTTTTCGCTGTCAGTTTGGATGAGCGTTTTGAGTAACCAAATGGTATTGAAAAATTGTGAAACTTTCCAGTCTTAAAGTTCACATCCCAAGCCTCAAAATGAACATATATTTTGTGTCATTTCGTTTAGAATTCTCTGAGATATGGTTGTCCAAAATTTGGGATTGAAACAGAACTCTGTTTTGAAGTAGTGTGTAGTTTTTGGTAATTCTGTATTTGTGTAGTGATTTCCAGTGAGGGGCTATATTTTTCCTTGAAAGAGGACTTATATACCTTTCATTTGGCTTTGGAATCACTCCGTTTCGATTTTTCTAGAATTAGTTATGGTTTTTCGAAGTCAGCCCAGAGTCAGGAAATTTCTGGGCCGCGGCCCAAGCCTTTCTGACCTGATTTGGGCCGCGGCCCATGAGTGGTGGGCCGCAGCCCAAGGAATGGTGGGCCGCGGCCCACCCATGTGTTCCATCATTTAGTTTTTTCGAAAAGTGACCTTCAACCTTTTGTTTCCCAACCTTTTAAGGCTTTCATTAGAGACATATGTGGCCTCTTAAGAGTCCTAAATGATAACCAACTTAGTGTATTATGGGATTAAGTAATTGGAAAAGAGATTGATCAATTGTCCCTAATTTGATATAGGATTTGATATCTGTCGTCCGCTTGAGACCACGGTAACGGAGCCAGTCAGGAAAGATACAGGTAGTGACTCTTTCTTTATATCCTATGTGATACATTGTATGTGTTCAATGTCATTGAGATGAAATGGATTTTCGTATGCTGGATGTTTGTGAAAATTTTGGAAGCACCGCTATACCAATAGTCCCTGAGTCGCTAACAACGGTTCGGGTAAGGCCTGTGTGCATTCCCGGTGGTAAAAGGGGATGAGGTTAGGGTGTGTATATGTGATTATGTGGGCCGAAAGGCTAATTGTGGGCCGAAAGGCTATTTGTGAAGGCCGACGGGCCATTTGTGAAAGCCGAAAGGCTATATGTGAGCCGTGTGGCTATTCGTATACACTGCCACGCCAATAGTCCCTGAGTCGCTAACAACGGTTCGGGTGAAGGTCGTATGCCTTCCCGGCGGTAAAAGGGGATGAGGGTGGAGTGTGATTTGTGTTGTTGCCGATATGAGATGATTTGTGTACATATTATGTGATTGCATGTGGTATGAAAAAGTTGTTACTACTGGGATTCTTTAGAATCTCACCCTTTCCATATGACTAACCTTTTCAGACAGGGCGAGTGGCTCGAAAGGAAAGCTGACAACCAGGAGTAATTAGGATTACTCTGAAACTTAGTGGTAGTTGGTTATCTTCGTTTTGGATTTGGGGTTACCAAATGTATATAAGTTGTAAATGAATATTTTGGATATGTAATCCCTATTTTGGGAATTTGTAAACCCATGATATAAATATATGTAGTTGAACCCGAGGTTTTGCCGGGATTTTATCTTCCGCATTCTGATATTTCTTATGTGATTCGTTTTCTCAAGTAATTATATCCGTCTGTGAATGTGAGACCAACAATAATTATGTTTTGAATTGATTTTCGAAATACCCCATCCCTTGGATGTGGGATTATAAATCTTTATTCCATTTTATTGGTCTCTATTTCACTTAAATTTCGTAATCCGGATGTAATTACGGTGAGGGGGTTACACTATGCCAAAAGTCCCGGTAGAATGTATGGGTGATAGTAGGCCAGCCAAAAGTCTTGGTAGAATGTACAGGTGAGGTCGCTACATGTTTATGCCATTGTGAACATAGCAAAAGCTATTGTAATGCCATAGAAGTGAATACGACAAAAGCTATCGTAATGCCGTGGACGTGAATGCCGAAAAAGCTGCCGTTATGCCGTGGAAGTGAATACGGTGAAAGCTATTATTGTATATGTTATTGTGAATATAGCGAAAGCTGTTGTGACATTCGTCATGCATCATTGTGGAATCTGTCGAGAATGCTGTTGTGTTATTGCTTTGTGATAATTGCTTACATGCATTGTTTATTATATATCATATGATTGAAATTGTTACTACGAGATTCCTATGAGTCTCACTCTTTCCACTACTAACCTACAGCTAGGGTAGGTAAATCAAAGGAGAAGCTGGTATACAAGGACGGTTAGAGTTTATGGCTAGGTGATTAGTTTTGTTAGTTGGTCATCATCTTTTTAAGATATTTGTACATATTGTTAGTGATGTAAGTTCAAGTGCATTGAAGTGAAGGTGGTTGTGTCCACCAAGAATTATATAAATGTATATAATCCCCAGTATGGGAACTGAGAAGGGGCGATCATGCCTTGAAAACCCTTGTAGTAGTTGAATAGAACCTGAGAGTTGTCAGAAATTTTTGTTCTACACTCTGATATGTATGAATGGATCGATACTAGACAAGCCAAATAGTTTTGAAATGTGAGCATGAGACCTGATTAAATCAGATTGTGAAAATTTTTGAAAAACCCTCTTTACCACAGGTCCAAGTCCTTTCTTGAAGTTGGGATTGGAAATGAGTTTAAATCATTCTTTGGTCTCTCGCTTACTTTATGACACATTTTTGAACTATATTAACGGCTGTTAAGGTAGGGGGTTACACACTCTCTCTCTTTGGTTCACTATATGACAGAAATATGAAGCTTGAAAGAAAGAGAAATTGTCTCATAATATCACCTTCATCCACCTTACTTTTGATTATTTTAATGCAATTTAAACACATGCTCTTTTTAATTGTCCATAATCTCTTTTTCCCCCCTCCAATTCACTTGGTTGAAAGTTCATCTTGGGAGGCATTAAAGTGCTTCTTCAATTAACTTATTTCCTCCTCCACATATACTTCAATAGAGTTGCAAATTTTGACTTATGGTCATCTTTTTTTTTTTACTTTGTCCTTGTATCCAAAAGTTGTGCCTAATGGATATTTATTCACCAAATAATTATTTTTCCCTCTTCATATCTCTTTTTGACCAAAAATGGCCAAATAAATTGGGGAACATAATTGCCTCTTGCTTTTTATGAAAAATTACAATTTTGCCCTTACATTTTGTGATTTTTGCACAAGCTGACATAATTTTTATCAAATTTTGAAAATTCATATCTTGTTGTACAATTGTCCAATTGGTATGGTTCCAAAGGCTATGTGACCCTTATAAAGTCTATTTTTAGGGGAAAATATAGCCTTTATCCAACTTAAAGCTCAAAATTCTCAGAATTATCATTTTTGGACGCTGGCATAGAAACTCTCTAATTTTATTGGCTAATTTCAAAAATACATAACTCTTTGTGTATGCTCAAAATGACCTATATGACTATCAAATTAAAGTTTGATAAGTCTACTTCCATTCTGAAAAATATCATAAGCATTGGACATCATTTGCCTATTTAAAAATATCACAAAACTAGAATGCCACGTAGGAAAAATACACTGGTAGCAAGGTTTATATTCTTGGGACTCTTGCTAAACCGAGGCTTAGCAGTCCACTTGATTCATGCTTATTCTCAAGCCTCTAATCTTAAAATTTGGGATATTACACTATTGAAGTAAAGAACCATGGTATATATGTTTGGAATAGATTCCATTTTGAGAGAGTTGAAAAAGCACTATCTCATTGAAAGGTTCTATACATCTGCCCTTTCTCTAGCCATTTATTTTAGACAAAAAATCTATTTTTTCTTGTTTTTGAGTGGTAAATATTTCTTAAAACATGGAGTATGAATCAAACTCATGTTTGAATTGAAATTGAGATACTGATACAAGTTCTTGCCTTCTGAATCAGATAGATTCATATCTAAATGTGGTTTACAATAAGTCCTTTCAAAATTGACTATCAGAAATGTCTGCGCTAGAGTAAATAGCTCTACGAACAAATGGATCGGATCAAATTGGAAAATGGCAAGATTTGTACAAGTTATACTTTTGAACGTCATAATGAGAAGCCATGTGTCATGTCTGTAAGAGGTCACCATATTGCTAGTAGTGTAACACTCCAAATTGTATTCCTCAATATGCCTTATAAGTATTTATGGAATTTAATGAAATGGAAGGGAGAATTTTATTATGCTGCAAGTGAAAATTTTTTATAAGGAAATGAGATTGTCATATGGTTTTGGAAGAACAAATGATGTCTAAAAATTGTGAAACTTTTCAGAATGAAGTTAGTCATTCCAAGCTTTAATTTGATAGGTCATGGGAATTATTTGGAGTTGTACACATAAAGTTATGAATTTTTGAAGTTAGCCCAGGAAAACTGGCCATTTTCTAGGACAATGTCCACAAATTTGAATTTAGGGCCTTGTGCCCTTCCAGTTGGCTAAAATAAATTTTTGCTATGAAAATAGACTCAATAAAGGTCATATAGCCTTTAAAATCACTCCAATTGAAGTTCTACAAATAAAGTTATGATTTTTCAAAGTTTGGTTAGAAAATTTGCCAGAATTGCCAACTATTCCGAAAATGAGAAAAAATGTTATGGCAATCTTGTAATTATGGGATAAAATACCATTAGCCTATTCTGCTTTACCTATGGGCTTCAGGCATCATTTTTTGCTAAACAAATGGAGGAGGATTGGTTCAAGTTCAATTGAAGTTTATGACACCATTTGGTAAGGTATAAAGGCAAGTTAAAGTGTATCATAAAAGTCCAATTTTTTGGAATAAAAGTAACTAGGGAAAATGAGATAGTTATGAAGCCTTTTTGCTTTATCTTTCTTGCCACATTTCCATGGCCAAGCTAGAAGAGGGGGGAGAGAGAGAGAGAGAGAGAGTTAGAGAAGGTTGACAGAGAAGGAGGAGGAAAATCTCAAGGTAAGTCTTGATTTTCCCTTGTGATTTAGCTTCTAACTTGTGTAGCTCCTTCTCTAAGCTCCTCTTCTTCATGAATCTCCATGTTTAGCAGGGTAATTTTCAAGGAAAGGATAGGAGTGTGTTCTGCCAGAGAAAGAGAGGAAGACAAATCAAAAGGTAACTTCAAAACCTTAAATCCTTGGCATTGTTGTTGTTGTTGATGATGATGTTCTTGGTTGGATATGTGATTTATTGATTCATTTGTAAATTTGGGAAATGGAAACCCTAAAAGGTTATGCTGCCCAGATTTCCTCAAATCTTGTTTAGTATGTGGTTAAATGGTTAATCAAGGGATTAACAGTAGAAAGGAACAAGCTTTTGGTGTTAGAAATCAAAAAACCAATTTTCCCTTTCCTTCCTCTATGTTTCGGTGAGGATAAGAAAAGGAGTAGAAGCTGGATTTTTATAAATTTAATGGTTCCATTGTGTTCAAAAGGGAAAATTATGTAGGGTTGATGTTGAACACTTTTTCAGAAGAAGCCCTATAAAATAAAATTATGAAAATACCCCTAAAACCCTAAATAGGTGTTGTCAAGGGCAAAACTATTATTTAACAGTGATTTTATGAAGCCCGAGGTCAAAAATGGATTCCTTAGGTGAAATTATATAGGTGCAGTTGGACTGGGTCCTTAGGTCCATTTTTGTAATTTTACAGTTTTAAGCAAAGATAACCAACACAATGAGTTTAGACTAATACATGAATAAGTAGTAACTCATTTATTGTAAATTTGGGATTTTATGATCGGACAGTTGCCTGAGCCAGATACAGAGTATTAGACTGATAGACAGGCATAGGAAGGGCGATCCAGGTATTGAACTTACCTCTCCTGCATGTATTTGATATTTGTGCTTGTGTGTTAATGCAAGTGATTACTTTGCTTCATTATGTGAATCATAAATGAATGATTTAAGCTTTGTTTTTATTTATGCTATGGCCATAAGTATGTTGTCTAAAACATTGAGCACGCAAATATGTCATTGTGTTAGCATGAGTTATGTAACGCAAGCATGTCATGCATTAAGTACTTATCTTACATGCATATTGGTATTACTTACTAGTGAAATTTTCTCGAATCTCACCCTTCCCTACCAACAATTGAGACAGGTAAAGGCAATGAAGCGAACTGCTCGAGAGAAATGCTGCAATGTAACAAAGACAGAAGGATGTTTAAGCTTTATTATAAGGGGTTTAGATACCCTAGTAGCCTTATGTGGCACATGAATTGTAATTATTATGAACAATCCCTGTGGGGAATTTCTGTAATCATATACATATTATCAATATATTTATGCTACTCATGTGTGCCCGCTGGACTGCGCCTTGCTACTCTGGTTATTATCGGTATTAAGTGGTATGCAAGCTAGGGTCTTACATTTTGGTATTAGAGCAAGCGGTTCTGGCAACAGGATACCATACTTATAAGGTCTAGATGATATGGTGAAAGGAAATATGTGTAGAATGGGGCACTAGGAAAGTGAATCACCCTATCTGTGAACTTGGCATGAGGAATGGTGGAATACTGAAGGGTAACAAGTGGTGCAATACTAGACAGAGAATGGTCTAAGGATATTGTGAAACTCTGGAAAGCGAGTACAGCCAAGGCCAAGATACAGACATAATATTTAATCAACCGAAAGCAGTTGGCACAATGTTTGAGATAAGGGTAGTCTCAGGGTACCGTTGTTAGGAGTTGATAGAGTCGGTATCTGCATTTTTCCATGGTCACATAAAAGTTCAGCGTGCTCAACCCAGGGAAATCTTAGGATGGGTGACCCCCTGGGAAGTTAAGTTGATAGGGTTATGGAGACTTAAGGAATAGTGATTTCCTTGAGATTTCTCCATGACTAATAATCATCTTAATTAGATGATTTAAATGATGTTTAGAAGGATGGAGATGTAGACTATGTAAGTATTAATCTTAATTTGAACCTTTTCTGTTGCAGTAATTACTGGGCAGAAAAGTTCATTTGATAAGATGATGGGAAACTTGAGGTGTAATAAATGTTTGAGGTTTCTCCATGCTAAGTGTGATCATTAGTAACACCGTGATGTTAAAGGAATGTAGGCATGATATACAGTGCTATATTATGAGTGGTGATTATATTATATATTGATAATAGAGGATCTGATCTGATGATGCTGAAGGTTGATGATAGGCTTGAATTAGATATAAGCTGAAATAGTGCTTAGGTCAAAATATGAATTGGTTGCACTATGGTTCTGTTCTATGATGGAAGTTGAAACTTTGTGAATAGTGTTGAACCTTCAGTAATGTTTTGAGGATATTACCTGAATACAGTGAAGGTTAAAATAGGCACTATTGATCATGATTTTAGCATGCCTATTAGGTATAATTGAGGAAAATGATTTATGATCTATGTAATGTTGAGGTTTTGGATTTCATGATGAACCTAAAAGTTAGGTTAGAGACAGAGGACTGAGGCACGGAATAAGTAGGGGTTGCAATAGTTGTTGGCCTTGAATACATTTCCAACTTAATTGAATTATGTATTAACACATTCTTTATGAATTATTATGTTTTATTACGGAGGTCAAGTGTGATCCAACTGAGGAAGTAAGACAAGTATGGACAGATAGTGCAGTCCCACCTATAATCTATTTGAAAGTATGGAACATCAGAGTAGATAGTGGAAGCATAATGAATTTATGTGCAAACCTTAATAGGTACTGATGTTAGCTATACCAATATTATTTTGGTTCTATGAAACCCTTTGGGCTGAATATATATGAGATGCTTTATAATATGATGGTAATTACACCTATAGGAGTGAAAATTGCCCTGAGTATATTTGCTGAACAGTATGGTAGGCATATGGGATTAAAACCTGTGATACATTTCCTTTGTGAGCTATGTGAGCTATTCCATAAATTTACGGTTGTATTGGGGGTTGTTTGGTTAATGGTAAACTGTGTGGTCTACTGTGTGATTTTCACTGAGGCAACCTATCAGAGCATTTTAAAGATGCGACTAATCAATTTATGATCGGGTGGCTCTTATCCCGATATGGCCAGGTGGGTTGTGCCATTCTGGTTACTTGCAGTCGAAAGGTTGGGCGTAAAATATATGTGCTGAGGCAATATGGCCAATAGTATTATATCAAGTACAGTGACGTGGACCTGTGTGGTTAGTAGTGAGGCTACCTGTTTGATATGCAAGGATATAATCTGTGTGGTATGTGATATGTGGTGCAATCTATGTGGTATGTGATCTTTGTATGGTATAATCTGTGTGCTATGCAATCTTTGTCTGGTATGAGATCTGTAAGGTGCAAAGTATATGGTAGGTGATCTGTGGGTTTGTAGCGAAATATGTAGGTGGAATTGGAATGAGCCCTTATGTAGTAAGGCATAACGGTAGCAGGGGTGCTGTGTGCAGAAACTCAGGTTACATGCTTCGTGAACATCAGTTGATTATATTGAATAATAAGGGATGGAGACGGAATGCAGATAGAGTAACTAGTGGACTGTGTGTCTTGGGATCATAAGATTTATTGGAGTAATATGTCCTCAGGGCAGCAGATTGCTATGCAATCAGGGTTATACCGCTAAGAGGCAAAAACCTTTAGAGTTTGAGGTCCAATGCTTATTATGATTGCTGGGTGAGTTAAATCTAGTGTTTGATGTGATTGTGTGATCTTGGCAGAGTCCAGAAGAAGCTGTAAGGCTTAAGGAACCAAATGCTATGGGATTGACTAGTAGGTCCTGTGTCTGATTACATGCTACCTAGGTGTACTGAATGAATGATGAGAATATGAGGATTGCGTTGCATGCTCGATGAGTTTGCAGATGAAAGAGATATATTGAATATGCTCATTATGTTGCACGACTTGTGAGCCTGCACATGAGAAATAGTTACCCAGAGTTTATGGCTATGTATGAGTAGTAAATTTTGAGGACAAAATTTATTTAAGTGGGAGAGAACTAGAACACCCCAAATTCTATTCCTTAATATGCCTTATAAGTATTTGTGGCATTTAAAGAAATGGATAGTGAATTTTGGAGAATTTGATTATCCTACTAGTGAAAATTTCCTGTGAGGCAATGAGATTGTCATGTGGTTTTGGAAGAACAAATGATGTCTAAAAGTTTTGAAATTTTCCAAAATGAAAGTAGACATTCGAAGCTTTAATTTGATACATCATGAGAATTATTTGGAGATGTACACAAAAAGTTATGAATTTTTGAAGTTAGCTCAAGGAAACTAGTTATTTTCTAGGATATTGTTCAAAGATTTAAATTCTGGTAATTGTGAGCTTCCAGTTGGCTAAAGGCTATATTTTTTCCTAAAACTAGACTTAATAAGAGTCACCTAGCCTTTAGAATTACTCCAATTGAAGTTCTACAAATAAAGTTATGATTTTTCAAAGTTTGATCAGAAAATCTGCTAGAATTGCCAACTATTAAGAAAATGGGTATATTTGTATAGTGATTTCCAGTATTGGTTCATATTTTTCCTATGAAGAGCACTAAAATAGCTTTCAATGGGCTTTGGGATCACCTCATTTCGATTTTTCTATAATTAGTTATGAATTTCCGAAGTTACCTTGGCTGCAGCACAAAAGTTTCTGAGCATATTTTGGCCATAGCCAGAAATTCTTGGCTGCAGATAGAAACCTTCTGTGCATGTTTTGGCCGCAGCCAGAGGTTTCTTGGCTGCAGCCAACCCCCTGTTTTTATCACCTTAGAATTTTGAAAAGTGGTTTCCAACCCGGTGTTTCCCAATCCTTTTAGGCGATTGTTAGAGCCAATTGTAGCTTCTTAAGGCACTACTACAAAATATTGCTTTTACGACCCTAAAGGATGTCCCTTTTTAAAAAAGGGACGTAAAAAATAAAGACGGTGGCATTTTTATAATTCTGAGTGAGATTTGAATAGTTTTAGACGTCCCCAATTCAAAAAGGGACGTCTAAAGTCACTTTAGACGTCCCCAATTTAATTGGGGACGTCTAAAGTTAAATTTTTTTTCTTTTTTTTTAAAATCAGGAACGTCTATTGATCACTTTAGACGTCCCCAATTTAATTGGGGACGTCTAAAGTAAATTTTTTTTTAATCAGGGACACCTTTTAACGTCCCTAATATATATTAGGGACGTCAAAAGGCGTCCCTTAAATATCAGGGACGCCACTTTTGGCGTCCCTCATGTTATCAGGGACGCCTAAAGTGGCGTCCCTGATATAATATGAGGGACGCCACTTTAGGTGTCCCTCATATATGAGGGACTCCTAAAGTGGCGTCCCTCATATTACATTAAGGCGTCCCTAATTATTAAAAAAAAAAATTTAACTTTAGACGTCCCCAATTTAATTGGGGACGTCTAAAGTGTGACTTTAGACGTCCCTTTTTGAATTCGGGACGTCTAAAGTTAAAAAAAAATAAAAAAAATTAACTAAACAATTTTAGACGTCCCTAAATTAAGTTGGGGACGTAAAAAACAATTCAAATCTGTACTAACAGTCTTTATTTGTCAGTTTTATAGATCCACACTCTTCTTTCTCATCAACGCAACCACTACCACCACACATTTAACTTTCTTCTTCTTCTTTATACGCTGTTCTTAAACTTGTTTCTTCTTTTCTCTCTCTTTTTTTTTTCACCAGATCTGTAATGCTTACCACCACGCATTTAACTCTTGTTTCTTCTTCTTTATATACTATTTTTAAACTTGTTTCTTCTTTGCTCTCTCTCTTTTTCACCAGATATGTTATGTTTCTTACTATTTTATCTTCTTTCTCTTTTTTCTTTGGATTTCCCTTCTATTTTATCTTCTAATTTGTGTTGTTATGGTTTGTAGATCGAGACTCCAAAACATGCTTCATGGCCACGTTCCCACTGAGAAAATGAGGTACATCTCTCCCTGTTGCTCTTCTCTATTCATTATTACGAGAAAATGAATTTTAATAATAGAAGGAGATAAGTTTTTCGCAACTGATTCATCTTATTGTTATCATCTTCTGTTTATGAGATTTCAGCTCTAGAGTTATCATTATGTAGATTTTGGATTTCAGATACTAGATCTGTAATTTTATTGACGATGATATATGATTTCTGGTTTTAAATACTGTTTAGTCCAGTTCTGTAATATAAACAAATTTTTTTTTTAAAAAAAAAACACTTTAGACGTCCCCACTTTAAAGTGGGGACTTCTAAAGTGGACTTTAGAAGTCCCCACTTTAAAGTGGGGACGTCTAAAGTCCCACTGTGGGACTTTAGACGTCCCCAATTTAAACTGGGGACGTCTAAAGTCCAGATTTTAGACGTCCTTTTATCTACGGACGTTATTGCCATTTTTTACTACGTCGCTCACATAGACGTCCCCTTGTTTTCAGACATTAAAAGGCCTAAAAAAGGGACATTAAAAATGTTTTTTATAGTAGTGAGGGTCATTATTTATAACCAAATCTAAGTGTTGAAGAGTCAATTGAGTATTGGAATAGAGAATAATGCTTCATCCTTATTTATGACTTTAGGATTTGATATCTGCCCGGAGCATAGAAGGCCTGTGCCTGCTCAAGGAAGGAAAGACAAAGGTAGTAACACTTTATCCTATATCATGTGTATTACATTGCTTTTTTGCATTAGTCATCGATTACAGTGAAAGTGAAGGGGACGTGGCGAAAGCCTGGACTCGATTATAGTGAAAGTGAAGGGGACGTGGCGAAAGCCCGGACTCGAATATAGATAAAGTGAAGGGGGCATGGCGTAAGCCCGACCTCGTATATAGTGAAGGGAACGTGGTGAAAGCCCGGTCTCGAATATTGATTGTTGTATTGTGATATATGTGACTTGCTTTGTATATATGCATCATATAAATAAACTGTTGCTACTGGGATTCTCTAGAGTCTCATTCTTTCCAAATAACATTTTTAGACAGGGCAAGTGGATCGAAAAGCAAGCAAGTGGATAAGGGCGATTAGAGCTGCCAGCGGTAGTCTTAGTTAGATATTTTGGTTGTATATCGAATTGGTTATCAATTTGGATCAATGTAAATATATTGTATAGATCATAGTACTATAGTTTTGTGTAATCCCCGGTATGGATACTGAGATGGGCGATTATGCCCTGAACAATATTTTGGATTAAATGTTATTATCCCGAGTGAATGTCGGGAATTGTGCTGATACTCTGATATTGTATATGTAACAAACCAAACAGGCCATTTGTTTTAATGAATGAAATGAATGGAGATCCAGTTGTACAGTTTCCGCAAAAAATTTTTAATTGTTCCGGATTTCTCATTCGATTATTAAATGTGATTAAACACTAACCCCGGCCTGATTATCGAAGGGGGTTACACTGCTCACTCTGTGTTTGTAGGAAGAATCTATTTTATTCTATGGAGTGTCGCTTCCTATTAGCCGGTAGTAGAGGAATAGCTCTTAAAAGGACAACATCCGTAGATGTGACTTGGGTTATACACTTCATTTGCAGGAACTACGCCAACGCAAACACCCCTCAGCGACAAACACCATTAACAATCTTGATTAACCATATGTCTCAAAGTTAGCATTTGTGAATGTCTCCCTTGGCCTTCTTGCTGATCAAAATGTTGCTTATACTCTGCTGGTCTCTCTTACCTTCCTGTTTCTACATATATTCTCTTATTTGCTCCTCACAATTAGTCTTCAATGCCTTCTTCTCCTTCTTCCTTAATTCACTCGTACCAACTCTTCTTCAGATCCACACGATCTCGTCCATCCTCCTTAATTCTTCCTTTTTAACAATCTCCTCCATCCTATTTGTCTGTCGTCCTGGTTCTTCTTCAGGATTCACAAGTTTCCAAACACAAGTATGTGATCGGGTTCATATGCACAGTTGTTACTTCATCTTGATATGGACTGGTGCTTTCTCTAACACAAGTTTCATATGTACAGTTGATCGGGTTCATATACAGAATGTTCATGTTTTGTTCATATAGAATATTTAATGTTTTGTGGAATGTACATATTCATTGTTTTATAAATTAACATCGTTTGAGAGATTAACGTGACACATCATATTGTTAACTAAACAAAAAATCAAACTTAGCTTTCGTTTGGGGAACGAATTAACTGCCCCCAAAGTATTGTTGATTATCTTCCACAAATTGAGAAACTTAACCCTCTTTTTGTCAAGTAAAAAATTACTTATTTTGAACCTTCTAATTTAGGGAAAATTCTAATTAAATAATTTTAGAATTTAAATTTTTGAAATAAGAGATTTCTACTAAAGTGTGTTATCATTTGCTCATAAGTGTAGTAAATAACTAATAAAGTGTGGTAAACAAAGCTGATTAGGGATTTTGATATTTCTAGGATATTTTTATTGAAATTTCCCTATAAATTACATGTATATATAATTGATCCTATACGTTGCTTTACACTTTAAAATAATGTCAGTTAATCCCTACAGTTTCTTAAACTTTAATTTTTAGCGCTTGAATTGTACAATCTCATTATTCAAATTTAGTTTAAGCTAATTGAGTGGTGTGAGTGAATGAGAATTGGAAGAGGGGGAAGAAGTAGACAAATGGGTAGAGGAGGCAAATAGGGCCCCACTAAAATACTCCATATCCCTATCGTAGGATGTTTTCTATCTTTGTTTTTTTTTTTTTGGACCTGGATCATAAGATGTTTTCTAAAAGGTGGTATTGGTAATTTTCACTAGGTACTCCCTCTAGTCCAATATATAACAAGTCTTCTAAAAGGAATTTTTAGTCTAAAATATAAGAGGCTAATAAGGTAATTAATGATTGTTTTTTACTTTTGCCCCTTCAAGAGAGATTGATGTTGTAGAGAATAATAAATGCACATTTGAAAACCACATTCTTTAATAATGGTGAAATAAGTAAATTTTATCAATTTAATACACATTATATGACACTAGCATTTATTGATTTGTGTGAATTAATTAGCATCTTATATTTTGGACCGGAGTGAGGATTTGTTTGTTTCAACAAGGAGTATTAGAGTTTTTTTTTGGGTATATGTACATATTTCACAAGGGTAGTGAAACAGTGAAAATTATGGTGAAGGTGCAAATTTAACAATAAACAATATAGCTATGTGCATTAATAAGAATTATCTATTTTCAATTCATATAAGAGCAATAATCAATTCTTTTGGTATCAATTTTAACAATGTCGTTACTCTTCCTTTATTTTAGTAGTAATAAACAATATTGCTATGTGCATTCATAAATAACAATTGAGTAACATTGTTATTAAAATTGCTACCGAAATAATTGATTATCACTACTTTGTGAATCAAAAATAAATAGTTCTGTGGATAAACATAGCAATATTATTTATTACTAAATTGCACCTTCGTCCTAAACATTAATATGTTATTGGAGTTAATATAGTGAATAAAGATAATATTAAAAATTACTTGTATTTTATGACAAATTTAATGTCTTTGACTTCTTTTATTAGCATGTATGAATCAATTATGAATGTCTTATATATCTAGGAGGGGAGGGAGTAGTGTTTTTTTTGGTTCAAAAGATGTTTTCTGTCAGATGATTTTCGTTGGATGTGTTTTCTCAAAGGGTGTGTATTGTCCAAACTACATTTCAAAAGAAAGGCGATAAAAATTAGCGCAACAACAAACGTATGTGAATGCTTTCCATTAAAAAATCACAAGTGGAAGAATTTTGTGAAATTAAATATTTATCATCTGTATAAACTCAAGTTGGGATAACAGTAGTAGGGCCCCCAAACAAGTAATTGTAGGTTTAATTCTCAGCATGTTTTTCCCCCTTTTTACGGGAGCACATTTTGTGCTCATCACTTTGAAGACCTTAGACGTACTCATCACCAATCAACACCAATAGATTGATTTTGGACACTCCATATTTAATTTAATTTTTAAATTTTAAATAATGTTATTTTAATATATACAAAATTTAAATTAAAGATAATCTTACAACTATCATTTCTTATAAAAATGAATTTATCATTTAAAAAGTCAAAAATTAAAAATCTTAAGTTTGGACTGTTAAGAAACGGTGATGACAAATAAGTGGTACTCATCACAGCACCCAATGCAAACCCCTTTTTTACATAACAAATTAAATTTGATTCGGAATGATTTGCCTTTTACTCCGGGCAATTGTCACAAGCATTAGACAAAAAAGAATAAAATAAGGTCCACTTGAAAGTTAAAATAACCAAACCAATATTCAACTGCCAAGATATTCCCTGTCCACTTGTAACAAATTGATTTGTCACCAATAGATGAGCATTGTTGAATCCTGTTTGACACCTTTTATGTATCACACGTCTATATACCTGTTTTATATAACATATGAATCCATTTCATTTAGCACTCACTCATTTTCAAAAATTTATTCAAAATTGCCATGGGAGAAGGAGAACCTCAAGAATTTCAGCTTTCCATAATTGGTATGTCAACATTCTCCTCTTTTACACACTATCTCCTCTCTCTCTCTCTCTAATGATCTAAAATTGAAAATCAAGCAATGCAGAAGAAGATAATATATACTTTATTGGAAGCTCAGTCATACATCAGCAAATATCATTGGTTCTGGATGTACATCACAGAAAGATGAAATCATAGAACGATAGAGAAAATAACAGAAAGCAGAATCGAAGAATGTTGCAGGTAAGAAAGGAGAGAGAATTCCACAGAGAGAAAGATTCCCAGAATCATTTCACACCCCTTCCGTAACCAATTTTGTCCTTATATACTGCAGTATCTTCATCTAATTTTCTCCCTTTCCATGATCTCTTGTGCGTCCTCTAGATCTTCCTTCTCTTGGCCATCATGGGATCCTAGTTTGGGCTCCCAATTAGATCACATAAGAGGCTCATATCTCTTGGGATCATAACATACTGACACATATATATGTGGATATAGCTCACAGATGCTTCAATGACATAGCTACTTAGAATTGATGGTCAAAGCTTTTTAACATGCATTCATGAAAAACACCTGCTTGCAATTAAACTTCAATTAAACTTCATGTATATGTATGCATCAGAAGGATGCAACAGAGGAATGACATGTGGTTTCAATATAAAGTTTGATGATTTCTGTCTAAGAGCACATGAACATGAAACAAATTAAAAGGCAAACTTTTATTGCATCTCATTCTCTACAGGTATTTCAGTCCCCTACCCTTTTTCTTCCCACAGATTAACAAATTGAAAAAAAAAAAAAAAACCCTCCAAGTTTTAGAATATAGAATATGACCACTTATGTGTAGCTAACGTATCGATCATTTGAATTCTTTTCTCAGAATCTGAAGCAGCTAGAGGCAAGAGTCAAAATGGTGTTGCAGAGTCTGATGCAGCCATAAAAACAAATCCCAATGGAGATACCGATGATTTCCCTAATGAAAAAAATAGGAGACATCAACGTCGGTTAAGAATAGCCTTGTATGCTGTCTGTGTCTTGCTGGGCCAATCAGCTGGAACACTCTTGGGAAGATTGTACTACCAACAAGGTGGAAACAGCAAATGGTTGGAAACACTTGTCTCGCTTATGGGTTTCCCTATGCTCCTCCCGTTCTATTATATTCCTGCATCCAAACGCCCGTCGGCAACAAATAGCATTCTTAATCATGAACAACCTTCTGTTTCAATGTTAGCATTTGTTTATGTCTCCCTTGGTCTTCTTGTGGCATTAAACAGCTACTTATTCTCTGTTGGTCTCTCTTACCTTCCTGTGTCTACATATTCTCTCATTTGCTCCTCACAGCTAGCCTTCAATACCTTCTTCTCCTTTTTCCTTAATTCACTCAAATTCACACCTTACATCATAAACTCTTTAGTCCTTTTAACAATCTCCTCCATCCTCCTTGTATTTCAAACTGATCCTTCTTCTTCTTCACGATCGACACAAGTTTCAATACACAACTATGTGACCGGGTTTATATGCACAGTCGCTGCTTCAGCTGGGTCTGGACTAGGGCTTTCTCTGACACAGCTTGCATTACAGAAAGTCTTCAAAAAGCAAAGTTTTAAGGTGATTCTGGACTTGATAATATACCAATCACTTGTGGCAACACTGGCAACACTAGTGGGGCTGTTTGCTAGCGGGGAATTTAGAGGTTTGAAGGCAGAAATGAAGGAGTATGAAATGGGAAAGGCAAGTTATGTGCTGAATCTGAGCTTTACTGCTATAACATGGCAAGTTTTTAGTGTGGGTTGTGTGGGTTTGGTTCAGGAAGTGTCTTCTTTGTTCTCAAATGTGATTAGTGTCTTGGGTTTACCAATTGTACCTGTTTTGGCTATGGTTTTTTTCCACGACAAGATGAATGGGTTGAAGGTGATTTCTCTGTTACTTGCTCTTTGGGGCTTTTTGTCATACATCTACCAGCAGTACTTGGATGAGACAAATTCCAAGACTTTTCAGCACACATACAATGATGCTTTATCCAGAGATTCACTCACACAAGGCGTGAATGGAATGTCTGGCCAAGTAAAAACAGGTCACTGTGATTCTGGGAATCCAAGAAATTCTTTGAACTAGACATAGATATATCGAAATTGGATGTAATTGAATTCTTGCCTGTAAAATTAAGTTTATCTAAGAATATCTCAAAAGACAATCTACATATTCTCAATGTGATGCTAATTTATAACTAAGATGTAAAACTTCTCAAAAGTCTCAATGTTATTGAATTCTTATCCCATTGGATTCTTGTCTGTAAAATTAAGTTTATCTAAAAATATCTCAAAAGACAACCTACATATTCTTAATGTGATGCTAACTGATATAAAAATTCTCAAAAGTCTCAATGTAATTGAATTCTTATCCCATTTAATTCTTGTCTGTAAAGTTAAGTTTATCTAAAAATATCTCAAAAGACAACCTACATATTCTTAATGTGATGCTAACTGAGATATAAAAATTCTCAAAAGTCTCAATGTAATTGAATTCTTATCCCATTTAATTCTTGTCTGTAAAGTTAAGTTTATCTAAAAATATCTCAAAAGACAATCTACATATTCTCAATGTGATGCTAATTTATAGGCAACAAGCCTCTGAATATTATTAAATCCTTAATACTTAATCCTTTTAATCAATGAGAGTACAAGAGCTTTTATTTAGGCAAAGCATAACAATAAACTTCTAAGATATATCAAATATGAACAAATGATATAAAATATCTTAATATGACAATATATTAAATATTAATATAAGATATAATAATATCTTAACACTCCTTCAAACTCAATATCATCTTGAGTTTGTTAGCAGCTATAGTAGCAGGTGGACTAAAAGTAACATCTTGAAGCAAGCGTCAATATGGACGAAACAAAACCAGCATGAGCTTATTTGGACAAAACTAGACAGTCTTCATGTCTGGAAAAACTAGACAGTCAAAAGATTTGGGCAAAACTAGGTGCTCTAAAGATATGGGTGGAACAAGTTGGTCAAGAGATCTGGGCTAAACAAGGTGGACAAAAGATCTAGGCGAAACAAGGTGGTCAAAAGATCTGGGCAAACCAAGTGGTCTAAAGATTTGGATAAGCTCTGGGATCTGGGATGGAACAAGATAGTCTGTGAATGAAAGAACACGTGTGTGGGAGTGCCCCACTACGTACCGGATAGAGGAAGGTAGCTAGAGTTAGGAACTCTTTCATAGTCCAAGATGATCAAGAGAGCAACCAATTTTTGGGTTGAGAATAAGCTAATCTTGCCAATAAGAGGTCATGAGTGTTCTATTTGTGGGGCTGAGTTTGCTTCATGTTAGGCTTTAGGTGGCCACATGAGAAGGCACAAAAAAGGAATGAGAACGAGACTAGGTCCTTCTTCTACTTCTCCTCCTCCTCCTTCATGAGATATGACTAATCTCAACACTCAATGGGGTACAACAACCCAATAGTAGATCTACCACTACGTATGAGCTCTGATACCATGTTAGAATTTGAAGGATTAAAGTGGGGAGGAAACAAGCTTTTGAATATTATTAAATCCTTAATACATAATCCTTTTAATCAATAGGAGTACAAGAGCCTTTATATTAGCAAAGCATAACCTACACCTAGAGTCTAATCTAAATAAATCTAATAAAATATTAACTCTAACAATGAACTTCTTAGATATATCAAATATCACCAGATGATATATAGTATTTCAATATATCAAATATTAATATAAGATATACTAATATCTTAACACCCCCTTCAAACTCAAGATCATCTTGAGTTTGTTAGCAGCTACGGTAGCAAGCGGACTAAAAGTAACATCTGGAAGCAAGCGTCAATCCAGATGGAACAAAAATGACACTGAGCTGATCTGGATAGAACTAGACAGCCTTCATGCCTGAGCATGTTCGTCGTCTAGCTTAGCCACAAGAGCACAGATCGTTACAAGTAGTATAATAATATCATTCCCATGAGTACTAAGGCAAAAATGAATTAATTATTTCAATTAAGTTCTCAATCAGGTTAAGTGAGAATATTTTGAAGTTTAATTTATCTAAAAAAAGATTTATTTTTGAATTCTAAAGTTTAATTTTTCTTCAGGATTGGAGGAACCTAGGATTACTTACCCTTACTGTACTTCATAAGACTAATTTAAATCCTTCTTAAATTATTAATGAATATATGTATTTGTCATAGGTTCAAAATTAAATGATAAAGCTCTCTCAAGTCAAAACTAATTTTTGTATTTTCAGTTAATATGCACAATCTCTTGTCTCAGTTAACAAAAATACTCATTAAGCTCTATCCTCTATTAGATAATGCTAGGCTAATAGATATCTCTATTCTACTAACAAACCATCTATTTAACCCATAAATTTCAAGTCTAGCATGATTTTACCTAAGTTCTACAATTAAATTAGTTTTCTCAAGCATTACTTAATTGAACCCAACAATCTAAGGAGTGGCCAGTCGCCTAAAAGTAGTAAGAACAAGATAAAATCAACACATAAATTTCATTAATAAATAAAAGAAAGGAATTTAAAAGTTTTAATCCATCCAATAGTTCAAAGCAATCCTAGAATATGAACTTTAGCTACTCATGTTCAAAATCAAACAAAAACCAAAGATAATAATGCAATTCATAACAGAAGCCAGGTAAAGGAGAAAACAAAATCAATGAAAGAACAAGTATTAAAGCTTTGAATCTCTTTGAATCTTCAAGCTCCAGCTCTCCAATCACCCAATCATCTCTCTCTAGCCCTCAGCTCTAATACTCTCCTTGCTCTCTATATTCAAATGCTTCTCCTCCTCCTTTTCTGAAGAAGCAAAACCCCTATATATAGGTTAGGTTCCTGGATCCTCATTCTATTAATTGCAATATCCCTCTAGCAAAATAAAATAAAACAAAAAAATAAAAAAATTAAAAAGATAAAAAATAGATAATGATAATGATGATGATAACAACAACAACAACAATAATAATAATTGAAATATCTTTTCTTTTTTATCATAAATTATTATTTTTATTATTAATATCATTATTTTTATCTTTAATATCAAAATCTGACTAAAAACCCTTTGATATATTATAGATGACTCCCAAATATATTAAAATATGTCTTAAAATTATCTCAAAATAGGGAGTTATCAGGGAAGAACCAGACGGTTAAAAGATCTTGGTAAAACCAGGTGATCTAAACATATGGCCAGAATTAGGTGGTCAAAAGATCTTGGCAGAACCAGATGGTCTAAAGATCTAGATAGAGCTCTAGGATTGAACCATACACTCTCTTGGGAATGGGTCTATGGATTTGGATAGAGATCTGGGATGGAACCAGACACTCTCCAAGAATGGATATGGGATGGAACTAGATAGTCTATGAAGGAAAGAACACGTGCGTGGTGGTGCCCCCCTTATGCACCGGATAAAGGAAGGTGACTGGAGTCAGCAACTCTTTCATAGGCGGAGACGACAATAGAGAATTTTTAGGTTGAGAATAAGCTAAAATTGCCAATAGGAGGAAGGTTCATGAGTGTTCTATTTGTGAAGATGAGTTTATTTCAAGTTAGGCTCACTACTAGAAAAAAGGGTTTTAACGTCCCTTTTTTTGGCCTTTTAACGTCTAAAAATAGAGGGACGTCTATGTGAGGGTCCTAGAAAAAAACGTCAATAACGTCCGTAAAACAGGGGATATGGAAGGCAGACTTTAGACGTCCCCAGTTCCAACTAGGGACGTCTAAAGTGGGACCTTAGACGTCCCCAGAGGAATTGGGGACGTCTAAGGTGGACCGTAGACGTCCCCAGAAGAAGTGGGGACGTCTAAGGTGGACTTTAGACGTCCCCAGTTCCAACTGGGGACCTCTAAAGTAGACCTTAGACATCCCCAGAAGAATTGGGGACGTCTAAGGTGGACCTTAGACGTCCCCAGAAGAAGTGGGGACGTCTAAGGTGGACGTTAGACGTCCCCAGTTCCAACTGGGGACATCTAAAGTAGACCTTAGACATCCCCAGAAGAATTGGGGACGTCTAAGGTGGACCTTAGACGTCCCCAGAAGAAGTGGGGACGTCTAAGGTGGACCTTAGACGTCCCCAGTTCCAACTGGGGACATCTAAAGTGGACCTTAGACATCCCTAGAAGAATTGGGGACGTCTAAGGTGGACCTTAGACGTCTCCAGAAGAAGTGGGGACGTCTAAGGTAGACCTTAGATGTCCCTGGGGACGTCTAAGGTGGGACCTTAAACGTCGCCAGTTTTATCTGGGGACGTCTAAAGTGTCGCCACCCACTCTACCATGTCCCTTTTTTTATTAAGGACGTTGAATTTTTTTTTAAAATGGACTTTTTATATATTGCACTGTCTAGAAAATGTAAACTGCAGAAATAGGATTCCAACAACAGAATAAAACAACAGCAGTTCAGCAGAATGGAAACAACAACAAACATAGTGATCAACCCAAGGCTACATGCCACACAAACTTTCAAACCACACAAACTACACAACAATCTATATCCAAGTCTACTACATGCCACACAAACTTTCAAACCACACAAACTACACAACAATCTATATCCAAGTCTACTACATGCCACACAAACTTTCAAACCACACAAACTACACAACAATCTATATCCAAGTCCCCAGTTTGTACAATAACCAAGACTAAATCCAATCCATATCCAAAAAAAATAATGCTAATTATATGTACTACCACAAAAGTATATTCTACACAAACTACTAAAGACTTTACTCTTCTGGTATACGTTGAAGAAGATGTCTAGCCAAAAAGTCTCTGATCATATTTAGGTCTTCATATGAGTAGGCATCTTCATTGTCAAAAATCTGTAAATTAGAAAATAAGCTTAGATGAAATAATGAATGAAGTGAATGAATTGCCATTGAATTACAACACCAAGAATATTATCCACTGAGAATGAAGAAGCGATTACTTGTTCAAAATCTGTCGTAATGCCACTCTGAATGATGTTAAACATATAAAGTAAGACATAATATCCACATTCCCAGCTGCCAGGTTGTCGAGGGCACTATAAATCAAAAGCAAATGGTTAAAATCAATAAAGGCATATCTAAAACGACCGTCAATCAAAAGAACTTGATTTGAAACTAGTACCTTTGGAAACAACCATCTCGGATCTTTGCCACCTCTACATTCGTGTGGCCCACCAAGCGCTCGATACGTCGTGCATGCCCTATCATTAAAATGAAAATCAACATAAATTAGAATAATTCATTAAGTCAAGAATCAAGAAGCAATGAAATACAAAAAAATAACTTACGTGTTGAAGACGCTTTTAGTTTCTTTGTCTGGTCTTCTATTTAAGGAATCAAACCAGTAAACAACGTGGGACCGAGGACAGAGAACACACAAACTCTAGTGATAACTATCACAACATATACAGATTAAAATGAAGTTAGATGCAAGGCAATTATTTATTAAAAATCTCAAATACACAAAATTAAAATGTGTACCCTTGAACAATCGGTGCTAGATAACAACGATACTCGTCCTCTGCCAATGTGAAGCCCACATAGTTTGTCCTTTTTTTCAATGTATTCTCAATCCTTGTCGTATGTGCAGGAGACAAGAATCCATATAAATCAACTCTCTGAGAGTCAATGCATATACGATGGAAGGACCTATAATAGAATGATGAATGTATTAGCTAGTTAAAATCAACTTAACTAAATGAAGGAAAAAATGGGAAATAAAAAACTTACAGGATTACAAATTTGCCCCATCCAACATCTAGCTCCTCAAACTTAATGAACTGTTTAAGATCTTATTTATCAATTGTGAAGTGATACTCTAAATCTTGGCCCACAATCCCTGTAGGCATATGCAAATCAATCTGGCGAATGCCTTTATAGATATGCTGCAGTTGTGCTAAGAAGGGTCATTTCTCTGCTTCCTGCTCGTTCTTTTAGAACATAAAAACACATATTGTTAGTAGGATGTCAACACATCTCAAGTAAAAGTGAGGTAGTTCCATACCATTAGAGGTGTTGGTGGTAACAAGCCAATAAGATGTACAGGCCAAAGGATGAAAGATCCTCTCGCCTGAGCTATCGTGGCAACCTCGTCATTAGGAATAGGGATGGCTGTACCTTCTTCCCCCTCTCGAACACACGTCACAGTCACCCTACGCAAATGCTGTGAAATTTGCTGATTATGGTGGGTAGTAGCTTCTATGTGAATGAGAGCATCTGCAACTACACGCAGCAGTGGGGCATCCAAAGAGAGGATGGCAGGTTCTCCCTGCGCTAGAGTGGGAGAAGGGTCGCCAAGTGGTTCTTCTGCGGGGTTGTAACTTCCTTTGGTGCTGTAGAAAGCCGGGGATGAATGGGTTCTACGCTCGGTAATTGCTATCTGTGATTCAAACATCTTCATCATTTCAGCTCGTAGCTCAGGCATCAGCTCAAGACGTAGCTTTGGCAACAGCTCTTGTTGGAGCTTGTCGCGAAGGTTGGCCTCAAGCTCTTGTGAGACTTCCTGATGAATCTTGGCCACAAGCTCCCTACTGGGTTCAGCTTTTGACGAATAAGGATGTGAGGCTCGGCCAAAATACTTCGTGACATGAACTCCCACTACCTCCCCTCGAACATGACCAGGGTGATCTGCCTTCCCAATCGCCGTTGACAAGATGTCCATCCATCCACTTGGAGTGAATGAACCTTGGCTACTATGATTTTCCAGTTCATCCTGCAGCATAAAAGTTATCGTAAGCACTCCTAATATGAAAAAATAAGTTTGTACTTATGCTCTAACTACTTACAATTCTTGCGGCAACCTCAACAATAGTCAGATTTACGTACTTCCCACCCTTAAGCCTCCCTGCTTTCCATTTTTTGTGATATGGTGGAGGTGGCGGGGGCTGGACCACAACGGTAGGATCTGATATGGCTGCTTCCTTCAATTTCTCCAACTCTTCTACCATCATCTTTCGCTCAAGCTTCCGATAACCACCACGAGACATATAATGTTGATAGTTATTAGCTGCTTACCTCTCTGCATTTGCTGCACTTAATGCCTTTGAAAGGAAAACAATGAACACCGAATCAATAATGTCAACTATATTCAAATAAAACACTATGATGACAGAAATCTTATCAAAAAGTTTGGATCTTCTCGTGATGCCATAAACAACCTCCAGTCCTCTGGAGACAAAAATGGATACTCATGACATGGATCCTGACCCCTCATGTCCCTTAGAATGTAATCTCGTGTGAGCCTATTCTTGAAATCTTTCCATCGTAGCCGAACCTCCATCATCCACTCCTTGTATATCTCTGAGGTGTCAGGGACATCATAGGTTTGCTGCAAGGTAAAAACATAAGTTAATTATATTTGAAGCGATAGGAATAAAGATATAATGCAGATGTTTTGAAACTTACATACCAAAAGTTGTTGCCAAATCAAGTCTTTGGTTTTTGGTAGAACCAACTTCCAATTATCATAGGTAATGCAAACTTTGCTTCGAGCCAAAAAACCTACGTAGCTAATGAAATGGTCTTCCTCTGGACCAATTGGTTTCATATTTTCATCAAAGTCAATATGCAACCTCTCCTGTTGATGGTGATGACGTGCTACCAATGCAGGCATTTTTGTTCTGCCTCTAACCATTCTTCTCGCAATTGGTTCAGGTCTCGCATCAGGTTTAGGCCTATTCATTTCATTGTCCTTATCACTTTGTGAGTTACGAGAATTGTCCATATTCCTGTAAGCACAAAAATCATTGTCAGATAGGTGAATAAATTGTAAGTAAATGAATAAACTAACTAGTTATAAAACAAACAACACACATTACTATTTTCTAAGTTAAGCTCTTACTCTAGATTGTTTCCCATATTCCTTCACCATGATCATTTCTTACAGCATATTCTTTATCATCTACCAATTCTACTTCACTTGTTGTAGGTGGATTAATTGTGAAAGGTGGTGTGTCGTCAAGGTTGAAGGTCGGATCACCATGCTTCTTTTTTTTACTTTGAAGTACAATGGAAATTTTTTTATTTGTGGGATCTGTGACATAAAACACTTGTTTCGCCTGGCTTGCTAGAATGAAGGGCTCATCCCTATAACCTACTCTTTCAAGATCAACTGAGATAAATCTAAATTGTTGATCTATTACCACAACATTATTGCTAACCCACTTACATTTGAATAAAGCAACTTTGAACTTGTTGTAAGTGATTTCCCATATTTCTTCTATTACTCCATAATAAGCCATAGATGCTAATATGGGGTTTTTATCTTTCGAACTGGAAAAGTGCATGGCTTCAGCTTCTACCATCACCCCACTATTTTGCATGGTACTCCTATCATCTTGGTCTTTTGTGTAGAAAGAATACCCGTTTATATCATAACCGCTCCAAGTAATGATCTGAAACGAAGGCCCTCAGGCTAGCCACTCTATTGTCCCAGACACACCAATCTCATGCAAAACCTTTTCCTCAAACCACTGAATGAATATCTTGTTTTGCTCAATAGTAATCTGCATGTCATTCTTCCTCGGATTCATGTTCTTCAATGTCTTTCTGTGTTCATCTATGTACAGTTGAACTTCTGCCATGTTATTCAGGATATAAAGGTGTGCTTGCAACACCTCTTCACGAGGCATAGTCTTCACTTTCAGTCCTCGTGTTCCCTTGCTCCTCCCCTCTTCATGCTGAGATTGTTCCTTCTCTCTGATAGATAATCACTGCAGAAGTCCATAGCCTTTTCAACAACATACCTTTCAACTATTGAGGCTTCTAGTCAATAGGGATTTTTAGAGTACCCTTTTAAGATCTTCATGTATCACTCGAAAGGGTACATCCACCTTAGGTAAACTGGACCACAGAGCCTTATCCCCCTTACCAAATGAACTATCAAATGCACCATTATATCAAAAAATGAAGGAGGAAAGTGCATCTCTAATTATGACAATATGATATAACCCTCAGCTTCCAATTCATCCAGCTTTTCAGTGTCAATGACTTTGTTACAGATAGCATTAAAGAAAACACACAATCTTGTCACAGTGCTTTGAACTTCATCTTTCATAATCCCTCTAATACTACTGGTAACAGTTGTTGCATCAACACATGATAATCATGGGACTTCATTCCCACTAACTTCAAATCATCCATTGACACACACCTTCTCACATTCGAAGAATATCCTTGTGGTACCTTAATTTCATGTAAACACCCACACAAACTTCTTTTCTCCGTTTTTGATAGTGTATGCGCTGCTGGCTCCATGTATGCCCTTCTACCATCATCTCTTAGCTGTGGATGTAACCGTTCTCTTATTCCCATATCAACAAGGTCTAGTCTCGCATTAATCCCATCCTTGGTCTTCCCTGGAATGTGCAAAAGTGTACTGACAAGGTTATCACAAACATTTTTCTCCACGTGCATTACATCAATACTGTGTCTCACGTCAAGACTACGCCAATATGGAAGATCAAAGAAAATTGATCTCTTCTTCCATATGTTCTTCTCACCCGAAGTCTTCTGATTCTTACCGAGTAAGACATTGATACGTTCAACCCGACTGTAAACTTCCTCTCCGGTTAATGCCTTTGGAGCCATTCCATGCTCCGGCAAGCCGTTAAAACGCTTTCTTAACCTACGATATGGGTGGAACCTAGGAAGGAACCTCCTGTGACCGAGGTAGACCATTTTTCTTCCATATTTAAGTTGGTGGAAGTGAGTGTCTGCTTCATAGATTGAACATGCTTTATGCCCCTTCACACTGTATCCTGAGAGGTTTCCGTATGCAGGAAAGTCATTTATAGTGGTGAAAAGTATTGCACGTAGCTTGAAGGACTCATTCTTATACGCATCAAACATATCTATGCCTTCCTCCCACAACTTCTTTAAGTCCTCAATCAAAGGCGCCAAGTAGACATCGATATCGTTTCCTGGCTGTTTTGGTCCAGAAATCATCATAGAAAGCATCACATACTTACGTTTCATATAAAGCCAGGGAGGCAAGTTGTATATTACAAGGAGTACTGGCCACGCACTGTGTGTGCTATTAAGAGTTCCATACGGATTGATGCCATCTGTACAAAGCCCAAGCCGAAGGTTTCTCGGCTCGCTGCCAAATTCAGGGAACATTTCATCTATTTTCTTCCACTGTGGAGAGTTAGCTGGGTACCGAAGATATTTTCTGTCGGATATTCTATCATCCGAATGCCATCTCAACTTCTTTGCCTTTTTTGCAGTGCTAAACAAACGCTTAAAGTGCGGTATTATTGGAAGATACCACAAAACTTTTACAGGTTGCCTTTTAGTTATCCCATCGCCACAACCACCATCTTTCTTCACTTTGTATCGTGCGATTTGACACTTAGGGAACTCACTCAGACCTTCATACTCCTTTCTGTATAGTACACAGTCATTAGGGCAAGCGTGTATCTTTTTATACTCCATACCCATTGTAGATAGAATTTTCTTGGCCTCATACATACGATTTGGAAGGATATTATCGTCTGGAAACATATCACACAACAGTTCAAGCAGCAATGTGAAACTATTATCAGTCCACCCACAAGTTGCTTTTAAGTTAACCAAATGTAATGTTCCTGTGAGCTGTGTGTACTTACTCCCAGGGTACAACGGTGTCTCTGCATCACTCCGCAGGCTGTCATATTCATGCGACTACGCAAAGGATTCTACCTCAACATCATGAATCATTCTCTCCATTTTATCTTCATCTATGACATCCAAAGCTTCCTTATTGTGCGACGGACAATCAGTTACTTCCTCACCATGCCATATCCACCTTATGTATCGAAGATTTATTCCATCATAAAGTAGGTGATCCCTTATAACTTCAACATCCCGTTTTCTCTCATTTAAACAATTGACACAGGGACAAAAATACATCCCATTTTTTGCTGGAACGTTCCTCCTAGCAAATTCAATAAAGTTTTCAACCCCATTCTTATATTCTTCACTTGTTCTCAGAGCATTCATCCAACTATGATCCATTTTATTACCACCTATGCCATTTCCATTTACACTCAAGTTTAGAATAATTGACAACACGGGGAATTGCCTTTTACACGCATGTTTTTCAAAATTTTGGCAGATTTCCCCTTAAAAGTGAGATATCCCAGAATCAAAATAACAAACCATCTTAGCTTAATTTAAATGAAACTAAACTTTAGCTTCTAGCACCAAGCACAAATAGAATACACTTATATTTTAGAAATCAAAATATTAAATTAGATATGTACCATAAGTGAGATATGTGGGAATTTACAAATCAACTGTGTATTTACAAGAGACACATGTGGGAATTTTTGGGAATTTATAAAGGGCATTTGGGGCTGAGGAATTAAGGGCTCATAGTATAATAGTCATTAATTGATAAGATTACATTGCATTAACCGTAACTTTTTGTCTACTCCTATTATTTACATGCTTGAAAAGTCCACAAACATTATTGGCAAGTATAGTTGAGAACTTCCTTGATGAATGCGCTGCTTACTAGTTAAATACAATGTTGCATTACAACTTACAAATTAATATACCAGAAAATTATGAGTTCTTATATAATTTTATTGATTAGTGACTGAAGTGTCAAATTAGTCATGTTTTCACAGTAATTTTCTTTATAAAGAGAACTTGTAATTTTCTTTGCAACTGACTTCTTTTAATAAAAAGCAAACAAAATCATCACCAAATTTGAAACAAAACATCATCTTGAAAATTGTATTTCAAATAAAACATTCAAATAATTCAATAAGTACAAAATATTAGTATATTATTCAAATCAAATCAAATTAAAAAAAATTAAGATTGCAAATGCAAATTTGTTTCAAATCAAATTAATTATTTAAAACAATTAGATAATGATTCTTCAATCTTCAAATCAACCAAAAAAATTTAAATTGCAATCATCACCTTGTTGTGAAGGCAAGTAACATACACAATTATGATGTATTGTAATTAGGATATTGATATTAGTGTTATCATTTTGTGTTTCTGTGTTCAATGTTTAGTATTGTCGTATTGCTCAATACGCCCTTCATAATTGTATAAATATTAGGCACTTGCAGAACTTCAAGTTGTGGACTGATATTTTTTAGTTAATGAGAATTTCATGTTTCTCAAAACAATGGAAAAAAGCAAAAGATTAAAACTTGATATGGTACGTCTTAAATTTAGCAAAATAGCAAAGATAAAGCTCAAGCACAAACCACAGTTAAATTCCAGCAAAGAATCAAATGCATTTTGCTAATCATTCACAAATTCATTCACAAGTTTAGTTTTAGCTAACCTGTTGTTGCAACTTTAGAGGCGGATGACCCACGGTGGTAAGAAGAGGCTGAGTGTAGAGAGAATGAGAGCGAACAGTGCAGACCCAGCAGAGCAAAGATGGCGACTAGCAACGGTCTGGATGAAATAGAGGCTAAGAAAGAACAAGAAGAAACATGGGAGAAGAGAAATGGCCGCGCGTATTCAGAAGTGAAAGAGTGAAAGAGTAAAGTAAAAACAAGAAGCAGGGGAGAGGGGACGGAAGTGATAAAGATGGGAGAGTAAAGCAAGTGCAACAGAAAAAAATTCTGACAATTCACATGCACTGATCATGTCGACCAGTGCATCTGTTTGAGCCTAAGACGTCCCCAGCTGGGCTGGGGATGTCTAAAGGGACCCTTTAGACATCCCCAAACCAGCTGGGGACATCTAATATAAGCTTTAGACATCCCCAGATGGACTGAGGAAATCTAATATTAACCTTTAGACGTCCCCAGATGGTCTGGGGATGTCTAATGTTAAGCTTTAGATGTCCCTAGGCCATCTGGGGACGTCTTATGTGTGTTCTTTTTTTTTTCCTTCATACGCTTTTCTGGGAGTCTTTAGACATCCCCATGTTCATTGGGGACGTCTAAAACAGTCTTTAGACGTCCCTAATGAAGATGGGGACGTCTAAAACACATTCAAGCGCGAGATTAAATTTTATTTGACGAGCCAACCTTTTCAATTTTGATCTATAATTACACATATGCCACCGCCCAATATTTTGGGCGTCCCTTTTTCAAAAAGGGACGTCCTTTAGGGTCTTTATAAGTATATTCTGTAGTAGTGGCTTTAGGTGGCCACATGAGAAGGCACAAAGAAAGAATGAGAGCGAGACTGGATCGTTCTTATACTCATCCTCCTCCTTCATAATATATGACTAATCTTAATACTCAATGTGGTACAACAACTAAATAGCATATCTACCACTACGAACGAGAAGGAATGAATGTTCTCCATTCTTTTCTTCTTCTTCTTCTTCAGTTCTAATACCATGTTAGAATTTGAAGGATTAAAGTGGGAAGGAACCAAGCCTCTGAATATTGCTGAATTCTTAATCTTAATCCTTTTAATTAATGAGAGTACAACAACCTTTATATAGGTAAAGCATAACCAAAACTAATCCTTAAATCTAATCTATATAAATATAATAAAATATTAAGTCTAACAATAAACTTCTAAGATATATCAAATATCAAAAAATGATATATAATATCTCAATATGAGAATAAATCAAATATTAATATAAAATATAATAATATATTAATGTTGATACTAAGCCAAACAAGACAATACAAGACTAGAGGGCCCAAAGTTATTAAGACTAGAAGGCCCAAAACAATTATAGGCATAGTTTACTATTATTCTATACAAAATCTTTACACATTATTGTATTATTGTATACATATGTCACTCACTTGTATATTTAGGGTTGAATGCCCTACTATATAAATAAACAAGATTCACATGGCTAATAACACCTCTAATTTACAAATACTCTAATTATTTAACTTGGTATCAGAGTTGAAGGCTCACAGGCATGCTACTATATCCCTCACTAGTTCTACATCTATTAAAGCCTCCTCCCTCCTTTCTACTACTGTGTCCTTACCCAAAGGATCAAATGGAAACAATATGAGCCAGACCTATTCTGTCAAGTTAGATGGAACAAATTACTCAGTATGGCAACTTCATGTCTTACTAATCATTAAAGAGCACAAACTTGAAGGCTTTCTTACAGGAACTAAAGTGTGCCCTCCTCAATATGTCACTGAGAATGAGGAAATCAAATCGAATGCAAATTTTGAGGACTGGGTAGCTACTAATTAGTAGGCCTTTGGATGGCTCCTTAACACCATGGCACCTGAAGTTTCATCTTAGATTGTCTCAATATCCACTATTGCTGGTCTCTGGAAGACATCAAAGGAAGTTGTTGTGGCTCAAACCATGTCTAAAGTTCTTATGTTGAAATTTAATTTTCAAAGAACAAGGAAGGGAAACATGAAAATGAATGAATACCTATCAAAGATGAAGAATATCTATGAACTGTTGTCAATAGATGGTTGTTCAATCTCTCTACTATATCTATTTAGCTAAGTGCTTGCTGGACTTGATGCTGATTACAACCCTATAGTGGTTTAACTGACATAAGAGGTAGATAATCTAAGCTAGATAGAGTTTCAATCACCTCTTCTAACCTATGAAACTTGAATGGAACAATTAAATCAAATATCACACCTAACCATTTTAACTCAGTTTGCTAATTAAGCAAGAACTGAAAACTATACCTTTCGTGGTAACTGGTGTAGAGGTTGAAATCACTATAACTATGTGGAAGAGGAAGGTGTAGACAGAACAATTATGGTTATCACTTTAACAACAACAATGCAGATGATGAGAATCCATAATGTCAGCTCAGAGATCATGTTGGCCATACTGTTGAGATGTGCTTTTATAGGTTTGATAAATCATTTGTCAAACCAAACAAAAAGAAGAACTATTCTGCTGGTTCAAGATCGAACTTTGGTTTTGATATAGAGCCTACTGGGCTACTCTAAGTTTGTTATTGATGACTCTTGGTACCTACACAATGGTGCAACAAGCCATGTTACAAATGATATCAGTCGTCTAGACAAAGCTACTGAAGCATCGGGTAAATGAAAATTGTTGGAAATAATGAAAAGCTTAATGTTGAAAAAGTTGGTTCATCTAAAATCTCAAATATTAAAAACAAAACTATGCAGCTAAATAGCATACCCTATTCTCTAGGAATCAAAAAGGATTTGTTGAGTGTGTACAAAATGGCTAATGATAACAATATTAATGTTATATTTAACAAGTATGGATTTTGTGTAAAGGAACAAGAAATGGGGGAGATAATGCTGTAAGGAATACCAACTGATCGGGGCATGTTTAAAGTATCAAATGTGAAGCAAAATAGAAGCATGGACTTAGTTTTTGTTGCTAGACAAGAAGCTAATCATTTAGTATCTAAGAATCCTAGTTCTAGTAGAGTCTTATGGCATTGTAGACTTGGTCATCCTAATGATAGGGTGTTAAACCAAATTATTAGTGATTGTAATAAGTCTTTGAGTACCCAAAATGAGACTACTTTCTATGAATCTTTCAAATTTGGCAAATCTCACTCTCTTCCATTTAAGACCTCTTAGTCTCAACCATCCCAACTATTAGAATTAATACACACAGACTTATGGGGACCAATACCTATGGTCTATATAAATGGCTTCAGATACTATATATTGTTTCTTGATGATTATAGTCGTCACACCTGGATATTTCCTCTAAAAAATGAAGCAATAAATGCACTTATGCAATTTAAAAATATAGTAGAAAACCAGTTTGACTATAAAATCAAAATTGTTCAAAGTGATTGGGGTGGTGAATATAGAAGCTTCACTAAAATAGTTCAACAAACTGGTAGTCATTTTATACATTCCTATCCACATACTTCCTCTCAAAATGGAAGAGCATAAAGGAAATATAGACATATAGTGGAGATAGGCCTAACATTACTAACTCAAGCAAAAATGCTATTACATTACTCGTAGGAAGCTTTTAACACAGCTGTAGGTCTAATAAATCAATTGCCATCAAGTGTCTTAGGTGGAATCTCACTTTATTCCAAACGTTTTGGCAAAATTCAAGACTATCACAGGTTGAAAGTGTTTGGATCAGTTTGTTATCCATGCCTCTAACCCTATAATCAATACAAGAAAAATTTATTTATCAAGGAAGTCATACCTGTGATAGTCTATATTTAATGAATCTGATTTTCCATTTGCCTTAGGATTCATCAACAAGAAAGTCATACCTGAAGAGCAAGCTCTTCCACAGATGTTTTTCAAGTCTAGACTACTATAACTTCTCAATAAAGTTTAGCCATAAATGAGAGAACTCCATCAAATGATGCTTTTGCTCCCTTGAAATTTCAACCAACAAATAACAATAATGTCACCATTGAAGAAGTTCTTATTGATTATAGCGATAATAGAAGTGAAACCTCTTCTCCAACCTCCTTATAGTAATCTAAAAATGAAACACAGGAAAACCCATATTCAAACAAACAACAATTAATAGTCGGAAATCAACATTTAATGGTGAACCGAAGCAAGGCAGGAATCTCAAAGCCTAAGATCCATATATTGGTGTTGTTACAACAAAAGATGACAATAATCATATCCCTCACAGTGTTCAAGAAGCCTTGTCATATAAAGATTGGAGAAAGGCAATGATGAAGGAGTATAATGCACACATAAGAAATAAAACATGAACTCTTGTACTATATACATGACAAAGGAATCTAGCATATAGCAAATGGATTCTAAAATAAAAGTTTAACAATGATGGGTCATTTCAAAAGCATAAGGCAAGACTCATAATAAAGGGGTTTTAACAAAGTCTTGGAATTGACTATGATGAGACTTTTAATCCTATTCTAAAGGCTTCTACTCTCATATTTGTCCTCACTATTGCAGTGACACTAAATTCGCAGATCAAATAATTGAATATCAATAATGCATTCTTGAATGGAGACTTATATGAAGTGGTTCTTATGAAGCAACCTAAAGGTTTTATTGACTTCAAATATCCTAAAGATGTTTGTTTGCTAAACAAGCTCTCTATGGTATAAAACAGGCTCCTAGAGTTTGGTTTGAAAAAGTAAGAGCAACTCTCACAAGCTGAGGGTTCATACACTTGAAATATGAGTCCTCCCTATTCTTCCAATGGTATGAAAGAACTATCATGTTTGTTCTAATCTACGTGGATGACATTATAGTTACTAGAAACTCAGTTAACATGTTGAATGCATTCATAAAGCAATTGAACTATTAGTTTGCCCTAAAAGACCTTAGACAATTACTTCACTTTCTATGAATAGAGGCATATAGAGATGATATAGGATTATACCTAAAATAGGAGAGCTACATATTGAACATTCGAGCGAAGAGTGGCATGAAAACTTCTTCATCGATGCTGACACCAATGGTGGTCAACAAGTAGCTAACTAACAATGAAGGTACTCCTCTCAAAGATCCCACCTTTTATAGGCAGATTAGTGGTGTGCTCTAATATTTGGCCAATACTTGACTAGACATCATGTTTGCTATAAACAAGCTGAGTCAATTTCTTAATTCTCCAACCAATGTTCATTTACAAGCTTTGAAACATGTACTTAGATACTTAAAAAGAACAACAGGTTTATCTTTACACATTAAACCTAGCAATCATCTTACATTGCAAGGCTACTATGATGCCGACTGGGCTGTGTGTCCACATGAATGTCGATCTACCAGGGGATATTGTGTATATTTTGGAGATTCTTTAATCTCTTGGTTGGCCAAGAAACAGAGAGTAGTGGTTCATTCAAGCACCAAGTTTAAATACAAGTCCCTCTATGATATCGCCTTTGAACTAGCATGGATCTAGTCTTTTAGTAGAGAAATTGGCCTTCATATGAAAGAACTACCAATCACTTGGTGTGATAATCTTAGTGCCACAACACTCGCCTCAAACCCTGTCTTTTAGACTTGAACTTAATATATCAAGCTTGATGTGCACTATGTTAGAGACAGAGTTCTATCTAGTCAACTCACAGTACGATATGTACCATCTTCAGATCATATTACAGATGTTTTTACAAGGCCCTATCGCATTCTAGGTTTTGGTCTTTCAAAGACAAACTCAAAATCATTAGGTCACACTACTACAAAAAAGCAAAGCTGTGGCGCTTATAATTGCATTAGCTGTGGCGCTAGCGAAATGCCACCTATCTGGACGCTACTAAAAAATGCTGTGGCGCTTGGAAGCCCCACAGATTTTTAAATTTTTTTTTAAATAACCTCGGCCAGGCGCCATAGGAGGCATGGCGCCTGGCTGACCAGGCGCCACAGTAGGCCAACACCTCCTGTGGCGCCTGGCTGGCCAGGCGCCACAGGAGGTGTTTTTTTTTCGTATTGGTTTTTTTTAGCATATTTTTTCCTCATATTTTTTGGGTTCTTCGTATTGGTTTTTTTTAGCATATTTTTTCCTTATATATATCTCCCATGTATATATAATTATAGTCTGCAAGGTTTAATAAGAACAATAATAGATAACTTTAAAATGATACCAACAAATGATTGATTAGCTAAAGTAGTACTGAAAATTGTTATACAATATACTGTAAACCGAGCTGAATGAAATATAATACAACAAATTCAACTTCAACAAATATGCGTGACACAACAATTGGCAATTAGAAACAACACAAAATAAACCAGCTAGTGAATTTAATAGTATATATAGCTACCTAGAGATTTTCCTAAACACATATTCACACCATTCCTCGATCACTTCATTAACCTGATGGTTTGTCAAAGCGTCACAACGTTGATCTTTATAATACTACAGATATATACAATCAGACACAAGTTAGAACGAATTAAAATCAGTAAAACATAATTGTCAGGTACTAATTCAATTTCATTACAACACAATATGAAGTGCAACTAAATGACTTACTTTTTGAGGAATAAATGGTTGATCATGCATAATAACATCCTTCATAAATTTCATGATATAGTACCCACAATCATTGTTATTAGGTTGGAAAGGGCACTGCAAAAATATAATGCAATATTTAACTCTGTTCATGAATAAAAAGTGTTTACTAACAAAGTCTAAGTAAAGTCAAATATCAATACCTGTATTTTCTTCCAAGGATAGCTAAGGCGGGGGTCAGTAGCTTTAGAATAGTTTAACGAGACAGACGACCGATACGCAGTCAATGCGCTAACAAAAGAAACAGAAAATGATTACTTTTGGTTATTCAATCATGTTCGCAAATATTTATACATAGGCACGTATACTTACCTACTGATCAATAGCATCATATCAAAACGGTATTGTGGAAGACCATTTTTTAGAGGATCCATATAATAAATGCGAGGGCCTGAAGGTTCCGCTGGATTAATAACGATCAATATCCAATGGCGCCTAAAAATATTTAAAAAATTTTTTTTGAACAATCTTGTTATGATAGAAGTTAAACAATAAAAACAAAAATTGTACCAATAATAACTTACCCCGCATTATACGGCACTAAAAATAATGTATTTGCTATCGCTTTCTTGCTAAAGTAATCTTTCAGCTCATTAGACTGCTCAGTTACATCTACTTTACCCTCATGATGACCAACGAGAAAAGGGTTGACAAATGCGAATTGGACTATGTGTGATCCATTAAAACGTCCTGGTCCAAATGCCTGGTATAAAACATACAGTGTCATGAGAAACAAAAGAAATGGAACGAGATATATTAATAACAGTGATAAACAATGATAGTGAAGTACCTTATCCAGATGTTGATAGCCGAAGCACTAACCCAATCACGAGCACATATGTCCTGCACGACCTCGGCAGTAACATAATCAACTAGACCACCAATATTGTAGATATGTCTTGGAATACGTAATTGCACTACTCCCTCACCGATCAATTGTGGTGCAATCGATATTAATTGATCGAGAAATAAGGTCTGTCTTCTTCTGCTCTGTTGGCTAGCCGATGCTTTTGACTTGGGTTGTGTTGTTGAAGACTTTGAAATCTTACCCTGCGCAAATCAGAAAATTAAATCACAGTTTGAGATGAAAGTTCGAAGGAAAAGTGTAGGGAACTTTGAATGAACGACCTTTTCACATGGCTCGATAAGACCTATTGGCCAAGCAACATAGCCACCTACAACATCTGCCACCTTATTTTACTCATCCCGAGACGGGATCGGTAAGAGGGCGTCTTCGTTCGTGCAGACGTCAACCCTCACCCGGAGTGTGTTATCGGGCAACGGTGAATTGTGCAGTATGTCCTCACCAATGTTGTAGGCAACGCCCACTGCAACCGCGTGCTTGGATGCTTGCTCGACATATAGCTTGCATTGAAATTCACCCCACGGAAAATAGAGTTAATATGTTAAAGTTCGCTTAATTATAATTTAACATAAAGTTAAGTAGAAAAGAAATTAATTACCGAAGGAAAAGGGACTTTAGGCATGGAAGTGCAGCTATCTCTGAAACTTGGGCTATCATAGAACAGAACATTTGGTGTTGGCCTACCCTGGACCAACTGTTGTATTTGTGTTGTTAACAACGCATTCTGTTCTTGCATCAAACGCATTTGTTCGGTGAATTGTTCTTGTCATTGTTTCTTGTAGCGCATTTGTTGTTGAAGTTCTTGGATTTGATGCTTAAAGCTAGACATCTCATAACGCAGGTGGGAAACATCACTTCTACTCGAGCTCTTCTGACGTCCGAAGTATGCTGATGGGGTGACTGCAAAACCAGTACCCCGAACACGACCATCATACTCGGGTACTGGTAACGCTCTGCTCAATAAATAGTCCCAACCAACATAGGTCACCAACGCAGGATCCTCCTGTGTCATTTGTCGCTTTCCCAAAAAGAATTACAATGAAAATTAGTTATTATAAATGGAGTTCATTTAAGTAAAGCCAATTATTTATTGAACGCATAATATAATTGAATACTTACACAATATTCGGCTACTCTTCTTGCTTCCTCACTGCGAATTTCACCTTTCTTATTTGTGACACCGGCTACCCACAGATCATGTCGTGGAACCTACGTAATATCTGAGCCTGATTCTTGTATCTGCACATCAAAGTTAGTCAAAGTTAAATGATATTCATACAATTTTTATTACGAATGAAATAATCATTAGTTCGTACCATTTTTCTTTCTAATCGTGCGTATGAAACAGGTCCTTGTGTGTACCGGTATGGCATGTTGGTCACGTTAGCTCGATTTTTCTCGCTCAACTCCTAGTTAGATCGAAATGATTCATATAAATATATAAATGTTACTTACAAATACGTATATTACACGTAATAGGGAAAGACAAACAAATCCCCTTACTAGGAAATCAGGAGTTGTATGTGTTCTGATAAACTCATCCCACATTTCTTGAGTGATGATTCATTCGTACAATGGATAAGGCGGTGTAGTAATGATATCATCATTATCATCCCTCAAGTAATATTTGACAAGATCAGAACGAAACTTTCGCTTAAGTTTTTTAGCTTTTCTCATTACGAAGTTCCTCCGATCATCATCAATAATAAAAATACTCTGTAAACAAGTCAAAAAAACATATATAATATGTAAGATTGAAATGAAGTGAAACAAAGCAAACCAAATAATTATATAATTAAGGTGTTACCTGTACTTCAGCCTAGATCGCATTCTCATAACTTTTCTTTTCCATTTTCCAATTTTGAACTGTAATAGGGACTCTGTCTCGAATCGTAGTCCCGATGAAGTTATTTAAGGAGGTACTGTTCTCACCAAACGGGTTTCTATTTTCATTCCACTCCAGTTGTAACTTGATTCCGTTACTTCTCAGTCTGATCAACCTCGCCATAATTGTCCTGCCATGTCTGACGTTCTCCTCAAATCTTTGTCTACCAATGTGCCTGGGAACATTATCAATGTCATCATGTGGTGAGTCCATACTCCTGCAAGTGAAATAAACTAAATCAAAACATCAGTGCACAATGGTCTTGTATGTCAATGAAAGAAAGTTATTTTGAAATTTATAAAAACATACGTACAAGTAAACAAGTCCAGGCAATCATTATCTTTTCCTTTTTCTCGTCTGATTTAAAATTTTATTCATCAAAATTCGTGTTGGATTGAGAATTGTGTTCCTCTTGACCCAAGTTCCCTCTTCATGATCATGTCTCACGTATAGGGGTCCATCTTCATCTTCATCTTCATCTTCATCTGCATCTCCATCTATATCAATCTCTGCTGACCACAAATTCTCAAACGAAGGATCATCATTATTGATGTTCAAATATTCATTACTTTCAAAATTAACTTCAGCTTCATGATTCTTGTTGGATGGAAGTACAATAGACCAATTCTTCTTAGCAGGATCAGGAATGTAAAATGCTTGTTCTGCCTGTGCTGCTAAAATAAAAGGATCATCTTTATACCAAACCTTAGAAAGGTCCACTTGCACAAAGCCTAAGTCATCTATCCACAATCCACTGTTATTATTAACCCACTGACATTTGAAGACAGGGACCCTGAACATAGAGTAATCTAACTCCCATATACGTTCAATGACACCAAAGTATGACATTGATGCATAGACAGGGTGTGTGTCTTTAGCACTGGATCTATGCCAAGAATCAGTAACAAGTGTTACCCCACTATTCTGCATTGTGCTCTGTGTATCATGGTCTTGTGTATAGAATGTGTAACCGTTGATTGCATAACCATTGTAAGATAATACATGTAACCTCGGTCCCTTTGACAAGCACTTCAATTTTTCGGAAACTGAATCAGGATTCCTCTCCATCTCATCGTTAATGCGATTTTTCAACCAACCTGCAAATTGTTTATTGTGTTCTATTGTTAATAAATTTTCATTCCTATCACCATGTACCAATCGGAGAGCATCCTTGTGTTCTTCTACATACGGTTCGACCTCATCAGTGTTATGTAGGACATACAAGTGGGCTTGGTCCCATTCAGTCGCTGATATCATTATTACATTGCTCCCCGTTGTTCCTTTCCCTGATCTTCGGCCATCATGACGGGACTTGGGGATCCCTACAGGGTCAACATTTGATAGAAAATCAGCACACAAGTCACTTGCTTCTTCAACCATGTAACTTTCAGCGATACAACCCTCTGTCCGATATCTATTTTTCACATACCCTTTTAATATTTTCATGAATCGATCATTTGGGTACATCCATCTCAAGTATACTGGACTGCACAATTGAGTCTCTTTGACTAAGTGTACAGTTAGATGTACCATAATGTCAAAAAAAGAAGGTGGAAAATACATTTCAAGTTCACACAGAGTACACACAACCAACCTTTACAAATCTTGTAACCTGGTTGAATCAACCACTTTACTGCAGATCAACTTGAAAAACACACAAAGTTTCGTGATAGTGTTCCTTAATTTTTTGGGTAAAATGGATCGTATACCAACCGGTAGGAAATTTTGCATGAGCACATGACAATCATGAGATTTAAGATTCTTTAACTTCAACTCTTTTACCGATACAAGGTTCTTTATATTTGAAGAGTAGCCCTCGGGAACTTTAATTCCTTGCAAAAACTCATAGAACAATTTCTTTTCTTTCCTTGACAGAGTATATGCCGCTGGCGGTAGATAGGTATGAGACCCTTGCGCAATCGGTGCCAACTTTTCTCTAATTCCCAAGTTCACTAAATCTAACCTTGAATTGACACTATCCTTGCTTTTTCCTTGGATATTAAGCAACGTGCCAATTAGACTATCACATATATTTTTTTCTATGTGCATCACATCAAGAAAATGCCTCACATATAAAGACTTCCAATATGGAAGTTCAAAGAAAATTGACTTTTTCTTCCAACCGCTTGTCTCGATTTGTTTTGCAAAAGGCTTGCCAAAATTGTTATCCAAGTCTTTTACCTTAGAATACACCTGGGAACCGGTCAACATCTTCGGCAGGCTACCTTCTTCTGCATCACCATTGAAAGGCTTTTTCTACTTCCTCCAACGATGTTGTGATGGTAAGAATCTTCGATGCCCTATGTAAACATTTTTCTTACAATGATGAAGTCGTACTGAATGAGTGTCATCTTCACATATAGGGCATGTACCATATCCTTTGACGCTGTATCCTGACAAATTTCCATAAGCAGGGAAATCATTAATTGTGCCAAACAACATGGCTTTCAAAGTGAAACTTTCTTCCATGTACCCGTCATACACACTAACACCTTCATCCCAAAGCAGCTTCAAGTCATCAATTAAAGGAGCCAAGTATACATCTATATCATTCCCAGGTTGCCTTGGCCCAGAAATTAACATGGACAACATCATAAACTTGCGTTTCATGATTAAGTATGGAGGAAGGTTATAAATCATCAATATCACTAGCCATGTGCTATGTGTGCTACTTTGAACACCGTGTGGATTAATTCCATCATTTGACAGTGCAAGGCGAAGGTTCCTGACTTCATTAGCAAAGTCAGGGTACTCATGATCAATTTTTTTCCATTGAGGAGCGTCTGCAGGGTGCCTAAGCTTCGTGTCTTTAATCCTTTCATCTGCATGCCATGTCAACTGCTTAGCAATCTCTGCATTACTATACAGTCGCCTGAATCTTGGAACAATGGGAAAATACCATAGCACCTTCAAAGGACTTTTTCCTTTCTTCTTCCCATATCGAGATGCGTTACATTTAGGGCACTTCTCTAACGTTGCATACTGATTTCGAAATAATACGCAATCGTTAGGACATGCATGTATCTTTTCATATCCCATACCGGTTGAGAGCAAAGAATTCGCTTTGCCTCTTATGTCTTCGTAGGAAGTACATTTTCTTCTGGAAGCATATCTTGCAACAGTTCAAGCAATGCGGTGAAACCCGAATCACTCAATTCGTAGCGAGCTTTAAAGTTGTACAACTTCAACACTGCTAGCAATCTTGTGTATTTAGTACTTCCAATATATAATGGTTTCTCTGTATCACCTTTCAACTTCTCATATTCGTTAGGGCAGTTATGAAGCACCCCTTCAACCATATTTACCATTTCTTCAAGACCATCATCTTTATCAAACATGCTTTGATCAAATTCATCCGAGGCATCACCCGTGGTATGCACCCGATCACTATATGCATCGTTGGTCTCACCATGCCTTATCCATCATATATATGTTTGATCAATACCATAACACACTAAATGATCTAGCAAATCAAGTTGACTAATCCGCTTTCCAAAACAACAAGATAAGCAACGACATAAGATTTTGCCAGGATCTTTTGTGTGCTTAGTTGCAAATGTAATAAAATCCTTCACCCCATCTATATATTCCCTTAACATCGATTAGATGACATCCATTTACGATCCATCTATGGGCTTCAATCTATTGTTTTAAAAAAGTACATGGTTAGTTGTATGACTATTGCATGTACTAATTACTTTTATATTCTCTTATCAATTTTAATTTAAAATAACATACACCACATGAATCTTCATAATTGAAGTTTTCTAAGTCTTAAACTGAAAGTTTAAATTGCCAAATAATTCATTAATTATTCCCAAGTATTATAATAATTTTTTACAACTCATAACAAAAGAAACCATATTTGCCACAATATATCATAGTTAAATTAGAAAACATTACAACTCAATAAATAAAATATAAGTGTTAAGAATATATAAATAATTATTTTGCTTATGCAATTAAACAATAACAATCATTAGAACACCTACAAATTATAACTATTAAATTCAACTAAAATCACATTTGTAAGCTCAAAATTTAAAAAACATACCGTAAATAGAAGCTTCAATAGACTGATGAAGTGAAACTACAAACACAAATTAAACATAAAAAAATCAATAAAATATTTGAGGCTCTAAGTTATTTTTTTATAATCATAATATGTGTAATAAACATCAATATATGATAAAATCAAATATGATTAGCTTATTTCAAAAAATATGATTCAGAAAAAAAATAAAGAAAATAAAATAAAATGAAAAAGAAAGCATATTCCCAACATTAATTATCTCTTATTGTATGTTTTTCCCCTTACGGTTTTAGTTAATATATTTAAAGTTAAACAATATAGACAAATTATATTTTATTTTATTAAATATTAACATTGATATATATTGATATATTAAAGTCATTTTATCCATATTTTATAATTATTAAATAAGTTAATGACTCAATTAACGAATTATTCAATTTATTATCCTGATTACAATTTTTCCTATTTTCATTGGGTTTAGATAGGATTTTCTCTATTATAGTTTAATAAGATAATACAAAAAATTATTTTCTTACCTCTACAAAATAGCACTAACACAAATATATATTAAATACGTGAAATAATATTAAATAAATGATTTTGATTTTTGGAAAACAAATAATTTGAAGAAGTTTTAAAAGAAATAGCAGTATTATTAAAAGTTAATTTGATTATCTAATTTCAAGTCACTTGTATATTAATTACTGTCGTTCAAATTTATGGTTATATATAACATATAAATTCAATTCTTTCATTGTTCTTGTAACTTGTTGCATTAATTTCTTAGAACTAGTGAGAGCTAAAACACAGTACACACACGCCTACAATGGGGATCGGATAAGTCTCTAGTAATGGGAATATATATATAGTATACACGCACAAACAACACACACATTTGTATATTATATATATATATAGGTGTTGTGTAAAGAGCAAAGAAACAAAACTAGAGATGGTCCACCCACAGAAAAAGGAAAATCTGACGAGAGAGAGAGAGCGCATGGGCACCACACATACACTTTGTATATTTACTTGTCTTCTCCTCAATAATTTTATTTACATTCTTTATTTTGTTCCTGTGTTGATGAAATTACATACTATGTACATGCCTATTTCTAATTTGGTTTATGTACTAGTATAATAACACCATGCATGAAGATGACTATATATGACATATAAATATACAAGCATGCGTATGATAACAGGGAAAAAAAAGCATCGCAAGCATGCCATAAAAAAAAAAAGCAGAACAACCTGAAAAAAAAATTAATAAAAACAAAACGCAAGTTGAACTTACAAGTTGATCAGTGCAGTGAAGTGGGGGACTATGTAATTGCCGTTGGTGACGCAATCTTCAGTGAGGGAAGGAAGAAATTTGAGCTACCAAATGGAGTGGGGACCAAAAAGTTGTAAACAATTCAAAGAAAAGGGAATAATAGGGACAGGAGTGGGGTTGGCAGTTGGGAAAAAACAAAGACGTGTGCTCGTGTGAGTGTAGTTTTAAGATGTGAAGATAAGAAAATGGAAGGAAGGGGAGAGCACGCACAGATAGATGAAAGTGAAAATGAGAGAGGGAATGATTAAAGATAGAGAAAAAAGTAAAGAAAGAGATGGGCGGTGTCGGCAGGAAAAGGAAACTGATTGGGGGGGATGCGGGAAAACAAAAGGATAAGGGGGTGGGGCGGGATGGGTTCTGATTGGTGGGGAAGGGATAGAAAATCCAAATTTTTTTTTTAAAAAAAGGGTCAGGGGTGGCACCTGACCAGGCAGGCGCCACCCCTGACAAAAAATTTTTTTAAAAGGGTCAGGGGTGGTGCTGCCTGGTCAGGCGAAACTCCTGACAAAAATAAAATTTTTTTTTAAAATGAGTCAGGTGTGGTGCCTAACCATAAATTTTTTTTTTAAAAAAATGGTCAGAAGCTAGTGTGGCACCTGGCGTGTCAGGCGCCACAGCTGGTACCAGCTGGTCAAGTGTGGCCTTGCCTGGCCAGGCGCCACACTTGACCGTACCAGCTGTGGCGCCTCCCCTTCCAGGCGCCACAGCTGGTAAAAAAAACATAAATATAAAAAAAATAATAAATGAGTAGCTGTGGCACTTCATTAAGGAAGGGCCACAATATGTGCGCCACCTTTCAACCTTTTTGTAGTAGTGTCACCAATTCCATGTTTGTGGGGGGCTGTTGAGACTAAACCAAACAGGACCATAGCAAGACTAGAGGGCCTAAAGTTATTAAGACTATAAGTCCCAAAACAATTATAGGCCTGGTTTACTTTTATTTTGTACAGAATCTTTATGCATCCTCTTACTTGTGCACTCTAGGGTTGAGTGCCCTACTATATAAATGAATAAGATACACAGGGCTAATAATACCACCAATATATGAATACTCTGATTATTTAAGTCTTAACAATGGCCATACAACACATCTACTTCATTTATTTTTTGAATATATTTCACCAAAATTATAGTATTATAATTGTAATTGAACTTAAAAAGCCATCTTAAAGATTTCTGGCAAGAATTTCCAAAACAATGAAATAAAAAAAGAATATAAATATTTATCTAGTAAAAAATTTAATATTATACATACCATAATGGGAAAATCCTATAAAAAATCAAATGAAATACTTGAATTCTAATTTGGGTCATTAAACGCGATAAATGAATAATTAGGCTACATGACCTAAAGTAAGATTTAGAAATTGGATAAAATTACCTTCATGCCAGTAATTTTTAAAAGGAAAAGAAAAGATAGAAGGAGGAGCATTAGGATTTAGCTTTTCCCTATCTATCAAATGTGTGCAAAACAATGATGAAGGTGAAAAATGATAAGTGCATATATACATCCTAAGCTAAGTTTTGCATGATTAGTTAAGGGGGGAAGAAATCACAATCTTCCAAAGAAGACTAAATGATAAAGAAAATTACTCACCAGAGTTGCAACAGAAACTAAGGCATGAGAAGAACATAAGACGTAATAAATTGGACTTTGGTATTGATCAGAACAAATACTCTCATTATTCTACCCCTAGAAACATGCTTAGCTTTTTCTCTTTTTAGTGGCAGGGGATTGAGTAGATATACATAGGAAAGCTAAATCAGTAAATCCTTCTACTAGACTTTTGCATCCTTCTTCAGCCTTCCCCTATCTCCTTGTAATTGCCCCTTATAGAATAAGTGTATCCTCTATGACACAAACTCGAGACCCAAAGAGATCTGAGGGGCCTTACACCGCTAGACCAACTCCATATTGGTGTTTCCAATACATTATTCAAACTTATATCTTACAAAAATTAATTAGCGCAGCACATCATTAGTGAGACTTTAATTATACACAATCATCTGTGGATCTCAAAGTACATTTTAATCACCACTATATTCAATTTACATTTTTTTTACTTGTGTTTATTATAATAATAATTTTATAAAACATTAAATTTCAGCTATCCATTTTTATTTAAAGGTGAATATAATATTATGAGTAAAAAATAAGAACGAAAGAACCAATACCCTTGAATTTGGGCAACTCTCTCGGTGAGTATTTATACTTTCATTCATAGAATTGTGAGAAGCTTAGCCCTCCCATCAGAACCCTATTTTACATTCTTCTACCAGCAAACACCGAATCTGTAATGCCCCAAATCTATTTAAAAATATGCTTTGTAATTATTTATGGCATTTAATGAAATGGAATGGTGAATATTGACCCACCTTGAATAGCCTCCAGCTATAAATTCTAGATCATAGAAATTAAATACTGAAAATTGGAATATGAATAGTACTACCAGTGTAATTTTTGGTGAGGCAGTGAGATTGTCATGTGATTTGGGATGATCAAATGATGCTCAAAACATGTGTAATGTTTCATAATCAAAGTAGACACTCTAAGCTTTAATTTGATAGGTCACATCGATCATTTGAAGATGTATACAAAGAGTTATGAATTTTTAAAGTTTACCCAGTGAAACTGGCTACTTTCTGGAATAGCATTCAAAAATTGAAATTCTGTGAATTTCCAGCTATTAGTTGGTAAAAGGCTATATTTTTCTTAAAACTAGACTCAATAAGGGTTTCATGGCCTTTAGAATCACTCCAATTGAAGTTCTACAAATAAAGTTATGAATTTTCAAAGTTGGGTTAAAATGCTGTCAGTTTTGAGCGAAAAGCACAAAATGTATGGGCAAAATGGTAATTTGCCATATTAAGCCAAAGAAAATTATTTCCTTCAGTGCACACACTCATTTTCGTCCAAATGGGCTGGAAATGAAAGGGAAATATTTATTGTGATGATTATGCCAAAACAAAAGATTGAGCAAGTTTTAGCCAAGTAAATGTGGTAGAAAAGTCAAAAATTGTAGGCAAATACCTACAATTAAACTTATTATTTGAGGAGGCAAAATTGAGATACTTCAAGAAGCATTTCTTAGCTCCTTTAAGAGCTATATTCGGTCATAATAAAAAGAGAAAGAGAAAAGCATATTTGCCCAAACAAAAAGATAAAGTCTTGGTCAACTTTCTCATGCTACTTAACAATTTAATATCATTGTTTGAGGAGGCGGGAATTATGATATTTTGAGAGATCATTTATCTCTTCTTGGACCTAGGTGTGGGCAAAGAAGGGAGGAGGAAAAGTTGGTTTAAAGTCAATGGAACTATAACACAAATTTAAGAAGGGATAAGGATAAATAAAACTTGTGTAATAAATTAATATATTTTAAAAAACAAAATAGATATGGATGAAGATATTTTTAAACACTTTATCTCTTTCTTTCCTTATTCATTTCATGCATAACAGACCCAAGAAAGAGAGAGAAAGTGTCATAGAAGAGCTTTGAAGAACTAGGGTTTCAAGAGAAAACAAGGAGCCAAAATCCAAGGTAAGACTTGTGATTTCAAGAGCTAGTGCCTTCTAACTTGTGTAATCCTCTTCTAATCTCTTCTTCTCCATGAAAATCATGTGTAGCAAGACTTCAAGGGAAGAGAGAGAGAGAGAAAGAGGATGAATTAAAGGTAAATCATGGATCCTTGCCTAAAATGTTGATTTATGTTTGTGGTTGGTGGTTTGGTTGGTTATTGGCTTAGTTTTCATGGCTTTGTCATGTTGGGAAGCTTAAACCCTAAGAGGAAGCGCTGCCCTATCTTGATTAACTATGTGTAAAAGGTGTTTGAGTGGTTAAACAAGTGATTAAAGGTACAAAGAAGGTATTTTATAGATTGAAATCATAAAACTCCATTTCTCCCAATTTTTATGGAATTTCGTCAAGTCCTGTTTTAGGCTATGTTTGGACTGGATTTTTGTGTTTTTGACGATTCCATTGTGTTTAGAAGGGAAAATTGTGTGGAGATATTAGTGTTCATGTTTTTTGGGAATTTTTATACAAATATGGAAAATTCTGAAGTTGCAAGTGCATGTTGTTTGAGTTGCCTCCAATAAGGCAGTGTTGTTGTGTAATGGATTTCATGTGCAAACTTGGCAAAAAATTTAGAGAATTAAAGCAGAGATGTGGAGCTTTAACTTGATAGGTGGTACAGGATCTATAGACTTGTATACTGAAAGATATGGATTTTTGAATTTGTGCCCTGTTCCTAGAATGTAATCTGAAATAGGGGAGGTTTTGTGAATTTATTAGTAAAATGTGGTACATTTAAAGTACATTTAAAGAGATTCATGTAGGCTTTGAAATTAGTCAAATTAGATTTTTCTAGAATTAATTATGATTTTCCAAAGTTAACTAAAAAATCTGCCAATTTCTGGAAAATAGTGAAATTGCATTGTGTAGAGTTGTACTATGCAGAAACTGTTGAAACTGTGATAGATAACCAAATGAATAGGTTTAAAAGAGTTTAGACTAATACATGAATGGGTCTTGACTCAACTCTTGTACATTTGGAATTTTATGACCAAATAGCTAGCTCGAGTAGGAACAAAGTCCAAGAATTGATCTGTGTTACAAAAAGGGACTTAAGGTAGTAACTCTATCTTTCATACATTATGCCAATGTTTATATGCTTTGTTTATGCCATCTTCTATAATATGTATGATACACAATGCCTACAGGTACGATGAATTGAATTATAGTGCCTACAGGTACATCGAACCGAATCATAGTGCCTATGGGTACATTGAACTGAATCATAGTGCTTACAGGTATACCGAATTGAATTATAGTACCTACCGGTACACCAAATTATGCCTAGTTTGTGGTCTTGAGCCCAGCTGAAGTACAAAATGAGTAGGGTTGCAATAGTGGTTGGCTTTGAATGTTTCTGACTAAACTAAACAGAACTGAATTATGTGTTATTGTAATATTGTTGTATGTGGTACATGGCATATTTACTATTGCATGTTACTATTGAGATTATCTAGAATCTCACCCTTTTCCATAAATGTATGAAGTTCGTAGTAGTAAGAAATGGCTTCAAGGGCAAAATGGTATTTATCGATAATTAAAGGTTTCGGTCAAGCTTAAGAGAAGACATTTGTTATCTGAAGACCTTTTATTATTTCAAAGTCTGTAAGAATTATGTACGAAACCTAGTAGGGAAAATCTGTATTGTAATCAAGTAATATTGTTCAATGATATTAGTATATTTTCACTATTCCTGTATTGCTCGCCAAACTGAACTCAAGTGCTTAGAAAATGCAAAAATAAGATTAGGGCGTTATATTTTGGTATCAGAGTAAGCGGTTCTGGCAACATGATAGTATATTGATAAGGTCTTAATTATATGGTGAAATGAAATATACGTATAATGGGGCACTAGAGAAGTAAATCACCCCGCTTGTGAATTAGATGAGGAACAATGGAATACCGAAGCGTAGTAAGAGGTGTAATACTAGATTGAGGATGGTCTATGGATATTATGAAACATGAGGAAGCAAGTATGGCTAAGGCCAGTGTTCAGACCACACACAGTATTTAGTTAGCCAGAGGTAGCTAACACGATGTTTGAAACAAGGGTAGTCTCGGGTACTAGTGGACAGGAGTAGACAGAGCCGGTATCTGCATTTTGGCATAGTCACACAAAAGTTGAAGCATGCTCAGCTTAGGGAAATCTTAAGATGGGTGACCCCCCTGGGAAGTTAAGTTGGCAAGGTCATTGAGACTTGAAGAATAGTATTGTCTTAAGGTTTCTCCATGACTAATGATCATCTTAATTAGATGATTTAGATGATGTTTAGAAGTATAGAGATGATGATGATGTTAGTATTAATCTTAATTTGAACCTTTTTTGTTGCAGTAATTACTGAGTAGAAAAGTTTATCTGATAAGGTGATGTAAAACTTGAGGTGTAGTAAATGTTTGAGGTTTCTCTATGCTAAGTAATGATCCTTAGAAACACCATGATGTTAAAGGAATGTAGACATGATATATAGTGCTATATGATGAATGATGATTATAGTGTATATTGATCCTATAAGATCTAATATGATGATACTGAAGGTTAAGAATAGTCTTGAATTTGATTTATGATGAAATAATGCTTAGGTCAGAATGTGAATTTGTTGCACTATGGTTTTTCTTCATAAGGGAAGTTTGAACCTTGTGAATAGTAATAAACCTTCAGTAATGTTTTGAGGATAATATCCAAATATCGTGGAGGTTAGAATAGACGCTATTGATCCTAATTTTTAGCAAACTTATTGGATATAATTAAGGAAAATGATTTCTGATCTATGTGATGTTAAGGTTCTAGATTTCATAATAAACCTAAAAGTTGGGTTAGAGACCTTAGGCTGTAAAATCCTACATGCTAGTATGTGATAGTGGACCTGTGTGTCTAGAGGCCCTAAGACATAGTAGACTAAGGTGTCCTCTGGCAGATGTATTCAAAATTGTATTGGGCTAGTGATGATCCATAGAATTGAGAAACAAGAATCTTGCAGATACAAATCCTTACAGAGAGGGATTTTGAAAGGTTTCTTGCAACTAAGTCTAGCATAGGGAAATATTATGATCATAAAATATTCCCTTAAAAGATTGATTGAGGTGATAGCTTTCTGATAAAATGAGCAACAGAATTGATCTGCCTGCTATTCCACTAACTTGAGGCTATATTAGGAGTCGATTGATGGATGACAAATGATGTGATGAAAGGTATGAGTAGAAAGGTTACCAAGTAAATCATAACCCAGGAATCAACTATTAAGTTTTGATTCCACGAAAATTTGAAATGGTCTAAAAATCAACGGTGGATTTAATTTGATTATCATTGCAAGCTTTGGAAATTATTCTGGGTAGTGACTAATTAACAGCAAATAATGTGTTGCTATATTGTGGAAACAAAAGGCACAAGTCAATACAGAAATTAGCCTTAATTTTCTTTCAGCAGCTAAGAGATGGTTGTATAAAGGTTGGCAAGGGTACATGGTAGTCTTGATGGATGATATACTAGTCTATTCGTGGAGTAGATCAAAATGTGAACAACATTTGAGAATTATGTTAAGTATACTAAAATCTAAGCAACTCCATGCCAAGTTAAGCAAATATGAGTTTTGGCTTTCAGAAGTTAGACTTTAGGCCATATAGTCTCAGAGTAAGGACCCTCAGGGGGGATCTTTGCAAGGGGAAGCAGTATCAAACTGAAAAAGGCCAAAGACTGTTTCTGAAATACACATTTTTCTGGGTCTTACCGAATATTACTAAAGATTCATACTAAATTCCTCCAAAATAGCTTTATCTTTGACAAAGTTAAATTGAAAAAGAAAACTCAACATTATCTGTGGGATCATAATTGTGAGAGAAGCTACATTGAATTGAAACTAAAATTAATGAAAGCACCGATACTAATAATCCTAGATCTACTGTTGACCTTTATTGTCCTTATTGATGTCGGTAGGCATGGATTGGGAAGTGTTTTAATGCAGCATGGCCATGTATTGGCTTATGTAACTAGAGAATGAAAGCCTCACCAAAATCTAATTATTATCTCACACATGATCTTGAGTTAGCAACAATTTCCTAGTACTAAAAATTGGAGATGCTATCTCTATGGTGTGACCGTAAAACTATAACTATGACTATAAGAAATAGTTATATGATTAAAAAGAGTGAATAAGAAAAATCACCAATGGATGGAGCTACTTAAATACTACAATCAAGGGATAAAATATCACCCAAGAAAGGCTAATGTCGTTTCTAACACATTGAGCCGTAAACAATATGGGTGGCAGCCATAATGATTCATGAGCAGAAACTAATCAACGATTTCAGAGATTTAAGTGTATCTAAATAGATTTTGATATGTGGTAATGATGTTAGTGAAATATGTGTAGCAAATTTCGGGGATGAAATTTATTTAAGAGGGGGAGAACTGTAATGCCCTAAATTTAATTCACTAATATGCCTTGTAATTATTTGTGGCATTTAATGGAAGGTAATGGTGAATGTTGACCTACCTTGAATAGCCCCCAGCTATAAATTCTGGATCATAGGAATTAAACATTGAAAATTGGAATGTTAATAGTGCTGCCAATGTAATTTTTAGCGAGCCAGCGAGATTGTCGTGTGATTTTGGATGATCAAGTGATGTTCACAAAATGAGAACTTTCCAGAATGAAAGTAGACACTCTAAGCTTTAATTTGATAGTTCATATAGATCATTTCAAGCTATTTACAAAGAGTTATGAGTTTTTGATGTCTACCCAGTAAAACTGGCTACTTTCTGAAACAACGTTCAAAGATTGAAATTCTGGGAATTTTCAGTTTCTATTTGGCTAAATTCTATAATTTTGCTTAAAATTATACTTAATAAGAGTTTCATAGCCTTTGAAATAACTCCAATTGAAGTTCTGCAAATAAAGTTATGAATTTTCAAAGTTGGGTGAAAATACTGTCAATTTTGGGCGAAAATCACAAAATGTTTGGGCAAAATGGTAATTTGCCATATTAAGCCAAAGAAAATTATTTTCTTCAGCACACACTCATTTTCTTCCAAATAGGCTGGAAATAAAGAGAAAATATTTATTGTGATAATTATGCCCAAAAAAAAAAGATTGAGCAAGTTTTAGTCAAGTAAATGTGGTGGAAAAGTCAAAGACTGCAGGCAAATATCTACAATTAAATGTATTATTTGAGGAGGCAAAATTAAGATACTTTAAGAAATGTTTCTTAGCTCCTTCAAGAGCTATATTTGGTCACAATAAAAAGATAATGAGAGAAGCATATTTGACCAAACAAAAAGACAAAGTCTTGGTTAATTTTCTCATGCTACTTAACAATTTAATATCATTGTTTGAGGAGGCAGGAATTATGATATTTTGAGAGATCATTTATCTCTTCTTGGACCATGCGTGGCATATTTTGGGCTAAGAAGGGAGGAGGAAAAGTTGGTTTAAAGTCAGTAGAACTATGACATAAATTTAAGAAGGGATAAGGATAAATAAAACTTGTGTCATAAATTAATATATTTTAAAAAACAAAAAAGAGATGGATGAAGATATTTTAAAACACTTCATCTCTTTCTTTCCTTCTTCATTTCATGCATAACAGACCCAAGAAAGAGAGAGAAAGTGTCATAAAAGAGCTTTGAAGAACTAGGGTTTCAAGAGAAAACAAGGAGCCAAAATCCAAGGTAAGACTTGTGATTTCAAGAGCTTGTGCCTTCTAACTTGTGTAATTCCTCTTCTAATGTCTTCTTCTCCATGAAAATCATATGTAGCAAGCAAGACTTCAAGGGAAGAGAGAGAGAAAGAGGAGGAGTCAAAGGTAAATCATGAAACCTTGTGGTTGGTGGTTTGGTTGGTTTTTGGCTTGGTTTTCATGACTTTTTGATTTTAGGAAGCTCAAATCCTAAGGGGAGGTACTACCCAATTCTTGATTAATTATTTGTAAAAGGTGTTTGAGTAGTTAAACAAGTGGTTAGAGGTGCAAAGAAGGTATTTTATGGATTGAAATCATAAAACTTCATTTTCCCCATTTTTTATGGAATTTTGTCTAGACCTATTTTGAGCTGTGTTTGGACTTGATTTTGGTGTTTTTTATGATTCTATTGTGTTTAGAAGTGAAAATTGTTTGGGGATATAAGTGTTCATGATTTTTTGGAATTTGTATGCAAATTTGGAAATTTTTGAAGTTGCAAGTACATGTTGTTTGAGTTGCCTCCAGTGAGGCAGTGTTGTTGTGCAATGGATTTCGTGGGTCAACCCTAGGTCAAAGATTATGAAACTTTATAGGACTAAAGTAGAGATGTAGAGCTTTAATTTGATAGGTGGTACATAATTTGTGAACTTGTATACTAAAAGATATGGATTTTTGAATTTGTGCCCTGTTTCTATAATATAATCCTTAATAGGGGAGGTTTTGTGAATTTCAGGGTAAAATGTGGTACCAATGGTGACCTTTGTGTATTTTGCATGAAAATAAATTTAAAGAGCTTCATGTAGGCTTTGGAATTAGTCAAATTAGATTCTTCTAGAATTAATTATGATTTTCTAAATTTGACTGAAAAATCTGCCAATTTTTGGAAAACAGTGAAACTACACTATACAAAGTTGTACTATGCATAAATTGTTTAAGTTATGATTGATAACCAACCAAATAAGTTTAAAAGAGTTTAGACTAGTACATGAATGGGTCTTGACTCAACTCTTATACATTTGAAATTTTAGGACCAAACAGCTACCCCGAGTCGGAACAAAGTCCAGGACCTGATTTGTATTGCAAAAAGGGACCTAAGGTTGTAACTCTATCTCTTAAACATTATGCCAATGTCTATATGATTTGTGTATGCCATCTTCGCTAATATGTATGATACACAGTGCCTATCGGTATACCAAACCAAATTATAATGCCTACGGGTACACCAAACCGAATCATAGTACCTATGGGTACACAAAACCGAAATTTAGTGCCTACAGGTACACCGAATTATGCCTAGTTTAGGGTCTTGTGCCTAGCTAAGGTAGGAACGTGTAAGGATTGCTACAATGGTTAGCTTTGAATGTTTTTTATTGAACTGAACTGAACTGAATTGTGTGTTATTATAATTTTGCTGTATGTGGTATATGGCATATTTACTATTGCATTTTTTATGATCGGTTGTTTGTTACTACTGAGATTCTCTCGAATCTTACTCTTTTCCATAAATGTATAAAGTTTGCAGCAGTAGAAAATGGCCTCGAGGGCAAAATGGAATTTACCGATAATTGAAGGTTCCAGTCAAGATCAAGAGAAGACGTTGGTTATCTGAAGACCTTTTATTATTTCAAAGTCTGTAAAAATTATGTACTAACCCTTGTGGGGAAAACCTATAATGTAATCAAGCAATGTTGTTCAATAATATCAGTATATTTTCATTATTCTTGTGTTACGTTGCTCACCAAACTGCGCTCAAATACTCTGAAAATGCAGAAATAAGATTAGGGTGCTACAAGGTATTTTTTCAATATTTGCCTACCTTTTCTCATTAACCTATGTGCATAGCCCTATTGTCTGTGAATTTTCTGGTGATATGTCAAGGTTACGTGTTGCCACGTTTGATATATTACTTTAATTTCTGAGCATTCTTTAGAGCTTGCAACTAAACTATAGTATTGAGATGTTAAGCCTATTTCACTATGATCTAAACAAATGCCACATCATTAAACTTAACACCGTCAACCCCAATTCTAAATTCTTTTCAAGCTATAGAGACTAATATTTTAAAGGGTAAATCCCTAAAAAATACCATCAAAATAGGTACATTCCAAATCAGTGCACCGATATTGCAAAATCCCGGTTCAGTACTGTGTCAGTACAGACGACAATGCTGTGTCTGCGAAAAGATGAATTTGCCCTTCAGCCTTCCCTCTTTCCACTTCGGGACAACAACACGAGCCTCTTGATTAACAACTCCGGGTTCTAGATTAAAAACTCTAATTTATTCTTTCACATATTTGTATCTTAAAATATGGTATTGTTAATGTAAAATATGGTGTTGTTAATAAAGAAAGAGGTGTTGTTAATGGCCTTGAAACTTAAATTATGAAGTTGTGAAACAAGAAAGGGGAGTTGTTAATGTAGAATACAGTGTTGTTAATAACGAGACTGGTGTTGTTATTGTGAAAGTATACAGCGGAGTTGTTAATTGTTAAAGGAGAAATTGGAGTTGTTAATCTAGAACTCGGAGTTGTTAATCAAGAGGCTTGTGTGGTTATTCAGAAGTGGAAAGAGGGAGAGCTGAAGGGCAAATTCGTCTTTTCACCGTCACAGCACTGTCGTCTGTACTGACACAGCACTGAACTAGAATTTTGCAATTTCAATGCACTGATTTGGGATTTACCGATTTTGATGGTATTTTTTTTAGGGATTTTCCCTATTTTAAATAGGCAAAGCTTAAAGAATAGAAAATCACACTTTGAAATTTTAGGGTCAAAATCAAGATGAGAGTAAACTATAGGGAGCAATAATAATATTAATCTAGTTTTTAAATAAAATCTATATAAGCATCAATTATTAATTCCTTTATTAATAGTATGATTGCATTAAAATACACATAAAATGCCAACAATGTAACACCCATGTTTTGAAAGCATATGTTGGCATAAGTGTAGTAATATCTTTAAAAAGGAGACCGGTAATCTTTGGTAAACAGCGGAAGTCCCAACTTCAAGTAGAGTATGCAGCTGCACTTGAGTGGGTTTTCAAAAATCTTTTCAAAAATTATTTTAAGATTTGGCCTCATATTATTTTATGATTTATTTTAAGCCATCCGTTTTATGTTCATTTCTTCATATCAGAGTTTTTACTAATAAGTTCTTTGCTGAAACCCAAACTACCAAGTTTAATTAACGGCCCTAGGTGAACGGCTATCTACTACTGGTTCGAATGTCGTTGTGCGTTTGCTTATATTTAGATGCTTACATACATGTCAGTACAAGACTGACTGTAACCCCCACCATAATTATATCTGAAATACACGATTAAACTTAAATAGAAACCAATAATAACAAAAAAACATTTACTAACCCATCACATGATGGGGTTTTCACAAATACCTTTCGAAATCATTTATAAACTTGGTCTCATTTCACATTTCGAATACAATTACTACGTGAAGATAAATCACATTCATATAAATATCAGAGTGCACAACAAAATCATCCCGGCAATCCTGAGTACATACCTTCGCTAAAGATACACAGGGCACAATTGCCTATTACAATTCTTCAAATGGGGATTACACAATCTCATCTCAAATTCATAACCCTATATTCAACTGAATCATATATAGTCTTCACAACTTATTGATAACTAACTACCAACTCTCATCTTGAAGGAGTCCTAGCCGCTCCTTCCACGAGCCACTTGCCCTGTCTAAATTGTTGGTAGGGGAGGATGAGATTCGAGAGAATCTCAGTAGGGAAACATTATCAATATGCAGGCAAGATAAGTGTTTACTGCATGATATGCTTGCATCACATAACTCATACACACATATAATGACAAATCTATGCTTCAAATGATACATATATAGCCATAGCATATATTGAAACATAGCTTCAAATCATTCATACATGTTCTACATAATCAACCAAAGCAATAACATGCATCAACACATTAATATAGTTATCAGAGCATACAGGAGAGATAAGTTCCCTACCTTAACCCTTTTATGCCTCGCAATGTGTGCCTTAATCTACGCGCAAACAGCTCGAGGCTTCATATTCGATCCTACAATGTCAAATATACTATTTAGACACTTCCATAGTATTTCTGGGGCTTATATGAGGCTATATTGAAAATTTACTAAAATGCCCTCAGGGACCCGGCCCGGCCCCACCGTACCTGATCCGGCTGTACTTTTCCTGAAATTTTGACTTGGTTATTCTAATTCAATGTCAATTACAAAATTACCCTTGGCAGCCCCATTTTAAGGGTTTTAGGGGCGTTTTTGTAATTATGCTTTTTCGGTCTTTTCTGAAAAAGTGCCCAACTGTAACCCCACCTAATTTTTGCTCCTACACTCAATGGAATCATCAAATCATTGAAAATCCAACTCTAACACCAATTTCTAGAGCTAGACGAAATTATCAAGTATTCCAGGGAAAATTGGGGTTTTTTGGTTTCGGCTCCGTAAACGCATTCCTTTCTACTCCTAACCACTTTTTTGACTATTCCATTAGGTTAAAACTACTATTTAGTACCAATTTGGGCAACATAACAGCCCGACACACCCATTTTCCATTTTTGAAACCAATGACAATCCAGCAAAATTTCACCGATTAAATTGTCCACAGCGGCCAGAATAGTCAATACACAAGAGTTTGGAAGTTATCTCAAGCTCCCACTAGCTTTTCTTAAGAGTGGATGAAACACTAGCCCTTCTTAACCATGAAAATTGAGCTTCCAACACCTTAAAGAACATGAAAGAGAAGCTTAGGAGCAAGATTATACGCGTTAGGAGCTAGATCGTCGGAGAAATCAGCTTACCTTGTGAGATTTCTCCTCTTTCTCTCTCTAAGAGCTCTCAACTTTCTCTCACTAGTTTCAGCTGGTTCAGCACCTAAGAAATGAGAGCTGAAGATGATGAGAAAATATTTAATTCCATGCTGATGTCATCTTTTATTGAGATGATGTCATAATTCCCATTTTCGGATTTTCTGGCAGATTTTCTGCCCAAACTTTGAAAAATCATAACTAATTCTAGAAATATTAAAATGATGTGATTCCAAATCCAAATGAAAGGTATTTAAGTTCTATTTATAGGACAAATATGGGCCATTACCCAAAATTAGGAAAAAATTCCAGAATTACATAAAATTCATCACTGCCCCAAATCAGAGTTCAGTTTCCATCCCAAACTTTGGACAGTCATATCTCCTAGCTCACAAAACGAAATGGCACAAATTATATGTCAATCTTGAAGCTTGGGATGTGAAATTTAAGACTGAAAAGTTTCAGAATTTCATGACACCATTTGGGCATTCAAAACGTTCATACAAACGGACTGCCCAGAATAGAGTTTCACTAGACAGAATTTCAGATTTTGCATCTTTGCTTCCAATGGTCCTATTTTCATACCAAACATCATTCCCACTTAAATTTTCACAAGGAATCCATTGGAAACACCAAATCAATCAAATTCACATTGCATTGACATGTTTTCACAACAATCTCAACATGTCAACACAATTCACATTTCAAAACCTAACATTGCAACTTTTCCATTCCAAAGTTCCAAACCAATTTCAATGACATCAAAACACACTATGAAACCATTTCCAACACAATACCCCATTCAATTCTTCCCTCTATTCTAAGTCAATTTGGATGTTAATCCACAATTGAACTCACATATAGGGTTTCGGCGTTGCTCACAACACACACGAATCACATTCGAGTGCCAAATCACATCATATTCTCCAAAAGGGTTATTTATCACTAACCACATCCACTTTTGGAGTCATTAACCCTTAATCACAATTTGGGATCTTGCTAAACCGGGGCTTGGCAATCCACTAATCTCAAGCTTATTCTCTAAGCTCAAGTTTCAAAAGTTGAGGTATTACACTGACCACACTTAAATACAAATTAAGTACAATCTAAAAAATAGATAACCAATAGAAAATTAAATTCTAAGTCCTTTGCCTTTTATTCGCCTGTGTTTACCTTCTTGCTTGAGGAACTACTTGCCCGTGTTGAAAATTTGTTTTGGAAAAATAGGGTGAGATTCAATGAATCTCAGCAGTAACAAATATCACTCATATAAAATGCACATATATCATGCCATGTCAACCAAAGTTATAGTACAATCAACATATTCAACATTTAGAGATAAATTCACAATATGCAGAAAGCATATAGTAACCAATTCATGGACAACTGTCCCTTGCCACAGTACTGGGAAATTCTACTGGGCCTTAGCTCTTCTCTTATGAATGTTTTAAATTCACAGTGGTACAACAAAGCATATAACATATCATATAGTATATAAGGGATAAGTTACTAGCTAACAACTTTTCCAAATCTTGATATTGATTGACATGCTTTGGACGTCTTGGGCAAATGTCAAATCGTATGATTATAATTTACAGGCAATGAGTTATTACTTAGTCCAATTCCTTCATAAATCATTCTCTTATGTTGGTTATCATTAGGGTCACTATATTAGGCCAAATATCAAGCTAATGAGCTCAAGCTACTCCAAATGCTTAACTTAACTCTTAAATGTCCAATTATATTACAAAAGCACTTCACTTTGAATTTTCGCACAATTATCAAAAGTTGGCAGATTTTTCACTGAACTTTGAAAAATTATAACTAATTGTAGAAAAATCAAATTGGGGTGATCCAAAATTATATTTGACCCTTATTAAGTCTATTTTAAGAAAACAATACTTCCAGTAGCCACCTATCCACACACCCTTCTCCGACTTTCTTTTTCTCCCTGCTACCTGAAAATATGACCAGTTTTAATGGTCTACTTCAAACACTCATAACTCCTAGTATACTTATCAAAATCTTTCACAATACCTATCAAATTAAAGGTCCTTAAGTGTACATTAATTTTGGAAGATTTCATTATCATCAGATGAAGTTTGTGTAGTGAAATATTTTCCACAACAAAACTGCCAGAGAAAAATGCACACTGGCAACTTTGTTACACTAGCTAACTTAATTTCCAATCTTTGAATCTTTAAACCAGTCTGTCAAAAATTATAACTAGAGCATATTCCTACACAATTTTTTGTTTAGAATGCAATGGAGAGCTAAAAAATGCCAAAATCAAATTCTTTCTACCAGATTCAGCCCATAACCAAAATCTGCCTCCCAAAACAATAAAAATCCAACTGTGTTTTTAACTACCAACAAGTCTAATACTTCTGCAAAAATCATATATCACCTTAAACATGATTAAAAATATCATCTTACTTGAAAAGAAATCCCCTTAGTCAAAAATCAAAGGTGGCACAAGAGTCAAGAAATACTCAATGAAAGCACGAAGTAATCGGTTAAAAAGGAAGCCTATGCTTACCTCTGCGCATTTCTACAGGTGGTTTGGTATTCTGGCAGCACTCCAGTAGACTAATTGGCATAAAACACCTCAGATGAGAAATGTAAGACCATAAAATTGAAGCTTATAGTGAGTAGAGGAAGTTTCCTGAAGGACTTACAGGATGATAACAGCGATTCTAGGTCGAAATCAGCTCCGGCAGTTAAGAGAACTCACCATTCACTCCTCCTTCTCTCTTCTTATGTTCTTAAGCTTAAGAAATCATATTTCTCTCTCTCTCTTTCCATGCTTACACACAATTTTGGAATTGAATTAGGCATGGATGGTTATGATTTAATCACATAAAATGATCTCATCTCATCTTGCCAAGTGTTACAAGTTTAAGGCTTAAGAGTGCCACATGTCATGCAACTATTGGCTTTCCATTTTCTCTTTTCTTTGGTGGGGCATAAATGGTTAGAGGAAGGGGGAAGCCTTATGATTTCCTCAGACTCCTAGGTTTGGTGCTCGACTCGCAAAGTAAGCGACCCAACTGGAGACCGGTGAATTCCATGGACTCAGCTGCTTGGTGGCGTACTCCGAAGATGACAACACAAAAGGTTTAAAGTGGGTGTAATGTTTTGGACATAATGAGTGGGTGTGTCACAAGGAATAAGTCCCACTTTATTTGGGATTATGGCCTAAGAGGAGGAGTTAACTTGCACAATGATAGGCCATATAGAAATCTGACAATTTCCCCTAAACATGAGCTAAACATGGACTGGGCACCTTTTACAAAATTCTTTTGTTAAAATACAACAATTATTTTAAGATAAAAGAGCTTACCAGGCTATGCTTTATTTGCTAGAATTATTTTCAAACCTGAATGTTAGAATTATTCAAATTGTTAAACGGGATCGTAGAATTACCTTAATGACATTAAGACAATGTATTGATGACATTGAATTATTTTACTCTGTATGTGTCAAATGGATTTGTCTCTTATCTCTTGAAGATTATATATAAGTAGATTTAAATGTTTTTATTCCCAACACATGAAACTTCATGATTTGGTTAAAAACATTTTATTCCTTTCAATTCACAGTTTCAAAGTTTAAAAACTTATGCTTTATTGTCATTAAGAGGCAGCCAACGTTCACATTTATTGAAGCCTATATAAGGTGCCTTGTTCATATGGTTTTAAACAGTTTTGCTCACAAACCTTCGAGCACCTCTCTTCCCCCTCTGGCATATTTTTATACTCGCTGAGTTCTATTATCTTTTATAGTTCTGCTCACCCTGTTTTACAGGAAGGGTTCATTTAATCCTGGAGAATATCGCTTCTTATCTGCCGATAGTTGCGGAATAGCTCTTAAGGACAATGTCCTCAGGCACGACTCAAATTAACTCTATCATTTGCAGGCACTACCGCTAACAAGGATCTGTATAGCACTAATAGGAGGAATTGAAGAATCTACTAAGTTGCGTGATAATCTAGGAGCTACTGCCAACAATCTTAAGAGTTAATCCCAACCATAGATTTTCGTGTTACTGTAGCCAAAACGAGCTTAGTGGAAGCTAAGTCACACAACAAGATAAGGTATGACTCTAATGTCATTATTAAGAACATTAGAATTAAAAAATCTTGTTACAAGCCCAATGATACTAACCCCAAGGGAGCAAATAAAAATCTTCCTAAACTGAGTGGAAATGTGGTTAAAGGAGATTATAGTAGTGATGATGAGATCATTGTGGCAGTGGTTTCTCATGCCTCCTTTGCCTCTGATGTGAAGAAATGTGTGGTAGACTCTGAAGCTACCAGGCACATATATGCTAATAAGGAAATATTTACCTCCTTTGAAAAAGGGAAAGACCACATTTATCTAGCTGACTCCCGAGCTACTAAGGTTTAGGGAAAACGGAAAGTGGTATTAAAACTCACATATGGAGCAGGCGCTCCAATGAACCTAGAATGTAAGTGAGTGAACGGATTTCTCTCTTCTGAACAGTACGCCACCATCTTCTACCTCTGATTACCATGGATGATCAACCTAACCGGAAACTTCCACCGGACCGTCCTTCTGACGTCCTAGCCAGTGGTAGCAATAAGAAGACAAGGAATAACGCTACTCGCATCACAATGGACACTTCTACGCCGGAGGAACCTTCTTCAGAGATTGATATCTCCATGGAACATGAAGATTCCCCTGAACAGAAAACTCTGGTTCCCACTACCTCCTATAAGGATTCCCTTATTGGTTTTAATGGTATTGCTCATGGAGGGGAGTGTATGGATGAAGAAGAGCTATTATCAGATACAATCAATATGGAATGGGATCTTCCAGAACTTACTGAGGAGGTACAAGATCTCATGAAAGTCCACCCGGTTGTCCCTGTGACGGCTGAAGAATATAATGCCTGGTGTCGTCCATGGAATGCAGCACTGATCCTAACTGTGTTAGGCAGAAAATACAATGTATACACGCTGAAGACACATCTGAGCCGTATATGGAGGACCTCTCAGTTCGATTTAGTGGACATGCCCAATAACTATTTTCTGGTACGTTTCCTACAGAAGGAAGGATGGAGTCAACTCTATCAACAAGTGCTCTACGGGGGACCATGGGTGGTGCAACAACACACCATTCTGGTACAAAAATGGTCTCCTAATTTTGACCCTTACAACAATCCTCTGGGACGAATAATCACATGGATCAGGATTCCCAATATACCAATGCAGTGTTACAACAAAGAATTCATTACAAGGTTGGGGAATTACATTGGAAAAACGATCAAGGTAGATATGCTTACCCCGTCGGATATTGTGACTGACTCTGCGAAAATTGGGAGGGGCAAGTATGCCAGGATCTGTGTCGAGATTGATCTCCAAAAAAAGCTTGTTTCACGCGTGATTGCAGCTCACTCGGTTTACCAAATAGAGTATGAGGGATTGGGTTTAATCTGTTTTTCCTGCGGCCGGTACGGACACCACAAGGATCAATGTTCTTGGACATACAGCGAGAAGGAGCAATCAACTCCAGGACCATCTCAGACCACCATCCCACACCGACACTCCTCAACGCCTCAACCGAAAGCTTCCGCCAACGAACCATTTGGAGAATGGATGATCGTCAATAATGGTCGCCGGTCTCGGGCTGGAAATAGAAAATCACAGCAAGGGAGTGGAACGGTGAGGAGGAACGAGAGTGAGGAGGAGAAAAAGAAGGAAAAGCTGATGATGCAAGGTAACCGAAGCAAATCGGAAAGGCGAGACGGTGCCAAGTCGGAGAAGGAGAGGACGGTGCCAGTGTCAGGGGCTGTGGCGGCGAGCGGCTCGATCGCCGGCGGGGCCTCGAGATTCCACCTCCTTGCTGACCTTGGGGAAGAGGGCGGTATGGTGACGGGACAGATGAGAGCAGAGAAGCAGGGACGAAGTGATCATGGGGCTGACACGGTTCAAGTGGAGCAGAAAAATGAAGAAGCAACTCCCTTTCGGCCAGCTGACGCGGAGGAGAGGCGGAAATGGGCTTTAGGAAAAGAAAAGAATAAAAGGAAAAATCAAACTAGTGAGGTGGGGCCTTTACGTATTGGGCCTGGGCAAGAGGTTAAGACCCATAGGGAAGGGGCAAACAACGTTTTGGCCAAGGAAAAAAAACTTAATCCGAATGGGCCTTTAAAAACACATGTGGGGGGTAGAGACCATATAGTGGTGGGTGGGTCATTGACTCAAGCTGGGCCTACTCCTATTTTACTATCCCAACATCCACATGGGCCAGAATCCCTTCAATTAGCATTGAGAGAAGGATCACACAATAAGGCCACAACACCCAATAAGATTCTTAATCAAGAAATTTGTGAGCGAAGTATGTGTGGTGATCCAAGTACTGATCTTTTACCTCCATATTCCACGTCCTTAGATGATGACATTGGGGATGACTTTATGGAAGCGAATCTTGCTGTAAGAAGTCAACATGGTTCACGACCTGACAGAGCCTCTGGTGATCAGTAAGTATCACTTCTTACTTTCCAGTTCTATTTATCCCATGATTATTGCATCTTGGAATTGTAGGGGTGCGGGGAGCAAGCATTTTCCCCGCATCGTTAAAGACTTAGTTCATGCCAATAATATTGATATTTTGTCCTTACTTGAGACTCGTATTAGTGGTAATAGGGCGGAGGCCGTCTCCCGTAAATTAGGCTATAGTAATTGGATTAGATTGGAGGCCACTGGTTTTGCGGGTGGCATTTGGATTTTATGGGAGGAGAGCAATACTCGAGTTGATTATCTTTTTTCTACCACTCAACTGATCCACTGCAAAGTGACAGACAAGCGAATGAACGATTCCTTTTTTGTTACTTTTGTTTATGGGGAACCGGGGATTAGTAGAAGAGAGAACCTATGGGGGTCCTTGCATGATCTTTCTCAAATGGTTGACGGTGCTTGGATGGTGATCGGGGATTTTAATACGTTCTTGACCCCTGCAGACAAGATAGGAGGTTCTGCACCTTCTATCCGAGCTATGACACAATTTTCTAATTGCATTAGTAGCTCGAGTCTGTTAGAGATTCCTTTCACGGGCGAGCGCTTTACATGGGAAAAACAGGGGATTAAGGAGAGGCTTGATTGGGTGTTTGGCAATCTCGAATGGGAGCTCAATCACCCGCGGGGAAAAGTCTTTCACCACCTGCGCTATAAATCTGATCATAGACTCGTGCTGGTCTCAAATGGGGCTAATGCCCCTCCCCATCATCGCAAGCGCCGATTTAGCTATCATCCAATTTGGGCCACGGAAGACAGTTTCTCGGATGTGGTCTGTAAAGCTTGGGAGAATAGAACTTGGAACCAGGGTAGATTGATTTTCGAGGAGGAGGCCCCCAAATGGAATGCTAGGGTCCTTGGTAGCCTTCCTCGAAAAAAGATCAATCTCCTCAAAAGGTTGGAAGGCATTGATCGAGTGCGACAAAATAATCTCTCGAATGGCCTTTACAAACTTGAGCAACAGCTTTGGAAAGATTATAGTAAGATTTGTGCACAAGAGGAGCTCCTCTGGTACCAAAAATCTCGGTGCAAGTGGCTTGCTTGGGGGGACAAGAATACGAGATTTTTCCATACATCAACATTGCTTAAAAGGAAAAAACAAAGAATTGAAGCTCTTCAGGATGATAATGGAAATTGGGTTACGGCCCCGGATAAATTAGGAGAAATGGCGGCCACGTTCTTTACTCATCTCTATACGAGGGATCCCCATATTCCTCAATCCACAGATTGGCATGCCGATTTCCCCCCGCTTAAACCAACTGATGATCTCTTGCTTCACAAAGCAGTGGAGGATACTGAAGTTAAAAATGCGGCGTTTTTGATTGGTGCTTTCAAAGCTCCGGGCCCGGATGGTCTCCAAGCACATTTTTTCCATACCCAGTGGAATCACATAGGGAACAAGGTCTGTGCACTAGTCCGAGAAATTTGGCATCACCCGGAGAAAGTTAAAGATATCAACCACACCAACATTGTTCTTATCCCAAAAGTTGATAATCCTACAACATTGAAGGACTTCCGGCCTATTGCTCTTTGCAATGTTATTTTCAAGATTATTACGAAAATCATTGCGGAAAGAATGAAGAAGGCGATGCAGTATTTGATTCAACCACAGCAATGTGGGTTCATATCCGGGCGTCAGGGGATTGAGAATGTTATCATTGCGCAAGAAGCAATTCATACCATGCGGAGTAGGAGGCGTAGAAGAGGGATGGTTGCAATCAAGGTTGACATGAAGAAAGCTTACGATCGTCTTGATTGGAAGTTTGTACAATCCACCCTTGTTTGCGCTGGAATACGGGAGGAGTTGGTGAACCTCATCATGGCGTGTACCAGTTTGGTGTCCATGAAGATTCTTTGGAATGGTTCCCAATCTCCGGAGTTCAATCCTTCCCGGGGAGTGCGCCAGGGTGACCCTTTAAGCCCCTACTTATTTGTGTTATGCATGGAGCGCCTCAGTCAATTGATTAACAGCAAAGTCAGGGAAGGACATTGGAAGGGACTTCGGTTCAATACTCGTGCTCCCACAATATCCCATCTATTCTTTGCAGATGATCTTATACTGTTTGGGGAGGCTACCCAAAATCAAATTGAGTTGATGCGAGACACAATGAGATCCTTCTGTGAAGTTACAGGACATCGAGTCAATTTGACCAAGACTAAAGCTTTCTTTTCCCGCAATATTCACTTCAACCGGGCTTTGGAGCTGAGCCAATCACTGGGTGTGGGAATCACGGGTGATCTTGGTAAGTATCTCGGTATACCGATACTTCATCATAGGATTACCAAAGCTATTTTCTATCCCATTGTTCAGAAGGCAAAGAAGAGATTGACAGGCTGGAAGGGGCGGCACCTCACCATGGCAGGACGGACGGTCTTGATTAAAGCGGTCTTGTCTGCACTGCCAAGTTATCATATGCAAACATTGCTACTCCCCAAAACCACTCTGGAGGAATTGGAGAAGATTAGCCGGGATTTCCTATGGAAGCAAGATCAACAAAGTAGAAAAATGCATCTCATCTCCTGGAATCAAATTAAGCAGCCTAAGGAGGAAGGGGGTTTGGGTATTAAAGACCTTCGAAAGCAAAACATGGCCTTCATAATGAAACTCTGCTGGGGTTTATTAACTCAACCAGAAGCCCTTTGGGTCCGTTGCCTAAAAGGAAAATATGGATGTGGTAATAGTGACTACCCCTTGGTCTGTAAGAAGACCAACTCCTCTGGAGTATGGCGGAGCATCACAAAGGTTTGGGACAATTTCTATAGTGGAATTGGTCGTACCCTTCGCAGTGGGTCTACAGCCAATGCCTGGTGGGATTTATGGACTAAATTGGAAGAGCCACTTATTCACTATGTTGATCATAATTTCCATCGCTTAAACCCAGCTGCCAAGGTCAGAGATTTTGTCTCATCGAATGGAGGTTGGGATGTCGCACGATGGAGGGAATTCCTACCGGACTGGGTGGTCAAGCTTATAAGGCAACTTCCTCCGCCATGTCAATTTGGAGAAGACCCTTTCTGCTGGAGAAGTGCTTCTGACGGCAACTTTAGTGTCCGTGCTGCATACTCTTTTCTTTCTACTCAGCGGGAGGGGAATGGCTCGGCTCGGTGGAAGAAGGTATGGAAAATACCGGTCCCAGAGAAAGTGAAGATGTTCTTGTGGCAAGCTATTCATGAGAGACTGCCTACTAACTCACTTCGGGCTATGAGAGGTCTTACAGATAGTGATGAGTGTCCTTTTCTGTGTCACCAGACTGAGAGCATTATACATATTCTTCGAGATTGTGAGATTGCGAGAGCAGTATGGTCACATTTTATTTCACCTAACTCTCGTTTTAGTTTCTTTCATTCTGATTTGCAGGTATGGTTTGCAGACAATCTATCTCATTCCAGGGCCAGGCCTTACTTTCATAGATGGCCATGGGTTCGCATTTTCAGTACCATGTGTTGGCTATTATGGAAAAACAGATGTAAAGGTGTCATGGAAGGAGTCCGAGCACAGCCGAACAAGCTTATTCATGGTGGTCTGTATCATCTCATGGAATCCAGCGTGGGGGACAACCTAAAACATCAGATCTTTTCCTACAGTGAGGAGGACGATCAGCACTGGAAGTTACCTCAGGAGGGATGTGTTCGTCTAGATACGGACGGGTCAGTGGATATTCACCGCAATGCAGCATGTGGGGGACTTATTCGGGATCATAGAGGTCATTGGATTCTTGGCTTTCAGCGCCGTCTTGGATTTCTCCCGACAACTTCTGCTGAGCTTATGGCCTTACATCAAGGCCTGCAATTATGTAGACAATATGGATTTCAGAAGGTTGTGGCCTACACAGATTCACTTGAGACATACCACTTGCTTCTGCAGGATAGTGGTCTATACCACCCTCTTAGGTTGGAAATTAATGCTGTTAGGGATTTAATTTTTTCGGATTGGGACATTGAAGTTCGATATGCACCGAGAGACATAATCCGGTGTGCCGATTTTTTGGCAAGGGATGCCCACCATTTAGTACAGCAGTTGGTTGTTTTACCTATTCCTCACCCGGGATGCATTCCTATTATGAGGGAGGACGCATTACATGCTTTTGATGTTTAGATTGTTTTCGTGTATGTACTCTCCAAGCTAGCTTGGCCATATTATGAATTAAAAAAAAAAAAAACTCACATATGGAAAGCCCTTGGCACTGAATGATGTGCTATATGTGCCTGAAGTCAAAGCAAACTTAGTGTAATATCCTGGATTGTAATCAAGGATTAATAACTTCAAAGTGATGTAATTAATATTAATTGAGCACTTTTGAAGTATATGTTGTGCAATATGATATAAAGATATTTAGTGATGGCTTAATGAGTATTGTGACAATCAGGGGCGAAATGGTAAATTTACCAACCGATTGGTTAGTTACCGATGAGAAAACTCCTTAGTAATCAAGATCAATGGCTTAAATTGAAAGAACAAGAGGTAGAATCAAGTATGGATAGGAATAGGTGAGTTCATGTAAGGGTGAAGGGAGATCATGACAAGTGGCAAACTAAGGACCATGGATGAAGCCAACATTTTCAAACTCATCCTCTCTCTCCTTCTCAAGTTGGCTAAGTGCACAGGGAGTGAGGAAAATCTGCTTCTTCACCAACATCTCACTTTCTTTCTCCATTCTCTCCATTTTTGGTGCAGTTGAAGCAAGAAAGAGAAAGAAATGGCTTAAATTCTAGGTGAGTATTTGACTCTAGATGCTCACTTCACCTTCATTGGTTTTGTTCCAATGGTCAAGAGCTTTATTTCAATGTTTTCAGACTTTTGATTTGTGGTATGTGGAAACTTGAGGGAATTTGAAAGTGGAAGAATCAAAGTTTTGAGTTTAGCAAGCTTAAGAGGTGAGTTTTGATGAAGTTTGGTATAATTGTTTTGACCATTGGTTTAGTTTTATAAATTCTGGATTTTTGTCCTGATTTCTTGTGACTTCAGAAGATATGAATTAAGTGATGTAATGTAGTGGAATAGATGTCAAATAGTGTATGGATATCAATGGTTTTGGTTTGGATTTGAAAAGAAGAAGTTGACAAACTGAGGTTTTGAGTGGTTTTGTGAGTTAGAGTTGAGATTGTGTTGTTTGAGTGAAAGTTTGGTTGTTTTGGGTGACCAATGGATTTTTTGTGTTAAAATAGGTAAGAATGAGTATTGGTATGAGTTTAGGAACCATTAGAGCTTAATTGGTCAATTCTAGAAAACCATATCAGTTGCTGCGATTTGGCATCTGATAGACATCATTCGAGTGAGGGAGGAACTTACTCTAGACGATGTGAAATTCTGGGTATTTTAGGAAGGTCTTCAGGCAAAAACCGCGAGCGCACTTCCTGACCTGCGAGTGAGATATGATTCTGCTCGATTGAGCATAGGCATGCTCGAGTGAGGGAATCAGTTTAAGACTTGGGAATTTGTGGTTGCTCTCGGGTAGTCACTCGCTGGGTCTCTCTTCCTAGTGCTCGAGTGCACCTAAGGTCATTGCTCGAGTACAGCCTCTTGTACTCGAGTGAGGGTGTAGGATATAACAAGTTTTGCTCTCGGGCAAACACTTTCTATGTTTCACTCGCTGGTGCTCGAGTGTTGATGGGGGTGTCACTCGAGTGAGACTCCTTTCACTCGAGTGAGCCAGCCCAAAATCTAGAAATTCATCCAAGAAGGAGGGTCTTCGGGGTAGTTTCTCCTAAACCTTTAGGCATATGTTTAGACCTAAAATAGTCACCTAAAGAGTTCAAATGATAACCAACTTAAAGTGTTATAGAAATAAGAACTTGGGAAAGAGATTGACGGGTTGTCCCTAACTTGGTTTACAGGATTTGACATTTGCCATCCTCGTGAGCCCGCAGTGCCAAGAAACATCGGGAAAGGATCAGGTAGTGACTCTCTCTCTTATACTTTGTGTAATGCATTGTATGTGTGTTGTATCACTGTTTATGGTGATTTCTGATGCTGCTGTGGTTACAGCTGGTGATAGCTGTCGTTTACAGCACAAGCTGTCATTATTGTGATTATAGCGTAAGCTGTCGTGATGGTGATTACAGCGAGAGCTGTCGTAATGTGTATACAGCCATGAGTGCTGTCGTTTATGGTGAAAACCATGTATCTTTGAGATTGCTGCTGTTGATGCTGTTTGTGATTTATGTACATGCTTTGTGTTTATGCATTGTGTGAGTGGTTTGTTACTACTGGGATTCTCCCGAATCTCATTCTTTCCTATGACTAATATTTCAGACAGGGCGTGTGGCTCAAAAGAGAAGAGGCCAACCAGGAGCAATTAGGACCTTTAGGGGTATATTTGATATTAGAAATGTTAGTTATCCATTTTGAACTTGGGATGACTGTATATTTTGAGATATGGATATTATATTCGATTTTGGTTGTGTAATCCCCTAGTGGATACTTATAAACCCTTAGGTCATATATATATAGAACCCGGGAGTTGTCGGGGATTTGGTTATACACTCTGATATGAATGAATGTATATTAACTGCACAGGTAATTATATTCGAACATTGGAATTGAGACCAGGATAGGGAACAGTTTTGAAAGATTTTTATGAAAATCCTACTATAAGGTAGGTAGTTAAAATGATTTTAAAACATCCGATGGTCTCTAATCCGATTTAGTTACCTATTATCGAATCATAATTACGTGTTTAAAAATTAGGGGGGTTACACTTAGTATCTGTGACATAGCTTGTAGAAGCTGGGGTTAAAGTGTCGTTTGAGTTTGACAGGATTATCATGACAAAAAATAATGACTTTTGGAAATGGTTATTGTAACAACGGATTGTGTTTGTTTTAGTGTTGTTGAAATTATTGATAATGCATCTTCTTTTGTTTACTTGATTGACTCCCTGGATATGTGACATGCTAGATTAGGACACATAAGTAAGTTTTATATAATTAAACTGTAACACCTTGGGCTTATTTCCAAAATAAAACATAAGGATTTAAATAAATGTGAAATTTATGTTGAATCAAAGTTGACTAAAAGGTCACATTTTTCTACTCAATGAGAAACTGAGTTGTTGTCCTTAATTCATACTGATTTAAGTGATTTAAAACAAATGGAGACTAGAGGAGGTAAAAGAATTATATCACTTTTATTGATGATTTTTCAAGATATACAAAAGTATATTTGTTGAGAAATAAAGATGAAGCTTTTGGAAAATTTCTTTTATACAAGGCAGAAGTAGAAAATCAATTGAACAAAAAGATTAAACAAGTTAGGTCAGATAGAGAAGGGGAGTATTTATGACTAAATAATTTTTTGTGAAAAAGAGAATAATCCATGAAGTAACTCCTCCATATTCACCTGAGTCTAATGGTGTTGCAGAAAGGAGAAATAGAACTTTAAAAGAAATGATGAATTCTTTGCTTGTTAGTTCTTCCGCTCCTGATAATTTGTAGGGTGAAGCTTTGTTGACTGCTTATTTTTTACAAAATAGAATACCTCATAAGAAAATAAATAAAACACCTTATGAGTTGTGGAAAGATTTTTTGCCTAACCTTCAATATTTGAAAGTGTAGGGGGCCTCGAAAAAGTTTTATTACCTAATCCTAAAAGGAGAAAGATCGGTTCTAAAACTTCTGATTGTATGCTCATTGGTTATGCTCAACAAAGTGCTGCTTATCGTTTTCTAGTTTTCAAAAGTGATATCTTAGATCATAACACAATTATTGAGACAAAAGATGCAGAGTTCTTTTAAAATATATTTCCTTTGAAGGTTGAGCATCTTCCTAAAAGAGTTGAAAATTCTTCTTCTTCTTCTAAACAAAATTCAAATGAAGTTTTGGTTGAAGATTTAAGGAGAAGTAAAAGACAAAGAAAACAAACGTCTTTTCGGAGATGATTTTTATACTTATTTAGTGCAAGATGAACCCAAACATTTTTATGAAGTTGTTTCTTCTCCAGATGCATCTTTTTGGAAAGAAGCAATAAATGCTGAAATTGATTCTCTGAGTCAAAATAAAACTTGCGTTTTAGTTGACTTGCCTCTAGGAGCAAAGCTTATTGGTTGCAAATGGGTTTTCAGAAAAAAGTATTTTCTTAATGGAACTATTGATAAATACAAGGCTAGGTTAGTAGCCAAAGGGTTTACTGAAAAAGAAAATGTTGATTATTTTGACACGTTCTCTCCTGTGACTAGGATCTCTTCTGTTAGAATTTTAATTGCTTTAGCTTCTATTCTTAAACTCTTTATTCACCAAATGGATGTTAAAACAACTTTCTTAAATGGTGATTAAGAAGAGGAGATTTATATGGTACAGCCTGAGGGGTGTATTGTTCCTGGACAAGAAAACAAAGTTTGTAATCTAGTCAAGTCTTTGTATGGTTTAAAACAAGTGCCTAAAAAATGGCATGAAAAACTGGATCACGTTTTGTTAAATGGTGGTTTCTCTATTGTTGAAGTAGAAAGTGTTAGGATCAGTAGGCACAGCGGAAGAATTTTAAAATTTTACCGATCCTAATCAATGATTTATCAACGACGTTTAAATCGGGCTAGAATGAACTCGTACTTTTTTAACTTAGGGTTTTCATGATCTCTAGGAGCCAAAACGTTAGATTCGCTCCCTCTACCGGTATCCACACAAATGCTATCCAACCGAGACTAGATGCTAGCGCCTCCAAAGTTTTTAGGGTTTCCCTTGCAGCTCTAAATTCTCATGCACGTATGAGTATATCTGCTTTATCAAGTTTATAACCTATGAGGGCTATATTCAAATTTCAAAATTAATCATCATTAATTTTGAAATTAATCAACAATTAATTATCTTTATGAGCAAATTAAATAAATTCAGTTTAAATTAACTCTTTCCAACGGTTTTAATTTAACCTATTTATTTAATCCAAATAAAGAGCCATTAGATTTAATTTATCTTTATAAATTAAATCTGAGATACTATATCTCTATCATGTTAGTTATTAAATTTAATATATCTTAATAAATTAAATTTAAAACTCACACAATATAATAATATCATAATATATATATACATATATATATATAATATATATATAAGATATGTATTTCGAAAATATATATCTATATAATATTATTAATGAATTTTATATTATATATATATAATTTATCCACCCTAAATTAAACATTATCTCAAGTTGGGTCATTTTTGTGTGCGACCCTATAGGCCCATATGAAGTTGGTAGTGGGCCAATAACTGTACTAACCCAAAAGTCGCAAGCGGCCTCTAGGAAGACATTACAACTACCCAATTCATATGAGGATTGTTACCACGATGCAACCTATCATAAAACCAAGTCACGTCCCTTTTGTCACATGATATATCAATCAAGGATAAAGCATGGATAATATCATCCTCTTGTTTCTGACCATTACTTTCTCGATTCCTGAGTAGCCTGACAAATAGAAATGGAAACTCCTTTCCATTGTAGTATGACCATACATTTCTTAGACTTACTCATTGAGGGGCCTAGTAATATCTTGATCATTCACATTCCTCTGCATGAAAAACCACCAAGCCCGATTATAGCCTTTATCATCACCCGGTCAAAAGTGACTTTTGACTAGTTCAAAGCTTAGCAACTCTCACGTAGGAATCCATGATGACCTTAGGTCTAAGGGAATTGTGATGTGGTTATATATGAGAAAAGCTTATGACTTGATCCATGTAGCTTTCTCATATGGGTCGGTCCAGCACCTTATACTCTTATAAGTGCCTAAGACTTTGATTCATATCTTCATATCTTATCAAAGTCATACTGGTCTTGTTTCATCTCTACTCCCGTAAAGATGACCGACCAGGGACATTTTAGGACAATCTTGATGAATTATCCAAGGATACAATTATCACAGTTAATATGCAAATAATATGATAACAGAATGGAGAAATTTCATTAAAATAATAATGTTCAAAGTATAATGATTGGCCCTTAGGGCACAATTTCCAATAGAATGGTGTGTTTATACAAAACTTGTGAATAATGAATTAGTGATTATTTGCTTGTATGTTTATGACATGCTTATTTTCGGTACTAGCATGAGTGTTGTACTTGAAACAAAATGCTTTCTTGCTTCAAATTTTTATATGAAAGATTTAGGTGAAGCAAAAGTGATCTTTGTTAGATCTCATGTTTTGATGATAACAAAGAATATTATGAAAAAGATTTGATTAATAAATAAGTTTGAACAAAGTAATAACATGGAAAAGCATCACTTGAAGTAAGCATTGGAGTAATGAAGAAAGACCAAGAGAAAAAGCTGAGAAACTTGATCAGAAGCAAGTTTTCTAAGGCATTACTCGAGTAAGTACTCGAGTAATGAAATAGAAACTTGAAGTAACCAGAGACACCTTTAAGTAACCTACCAACGTTACTCGAGTAAGTACTCGAGTAATAATATAAATATTTTCAGGTTGCTCTCGGCCTGCCAATGTTACTCGAGTAGCCACTAGAGTAACCAGGTAATTCACTTTGAGTTGCTCTCGGCCTGCCAACGTTACTTGAGTAGCTACTCGAGTAACCATGTAAAAGACTTCCAGTTGCTCTCGGCCTACCAATGATACTCGAGTATGTACTTGAGTCCCCTGTTTCCAGAAATATGGTGCTCTCGGCATTTTCAACCCTGCCAACGTTACTCGAGGAGTTACTCGAGTAACTCACTGTGGTAAGCAAAAACCTGAAGGTAATACTCGAATAACTTGATTTGGTTTTATCATATTACACTCGAGGCACTACTCAAGTATGCAGGTATTCAATGACTCATTTAAAGTGGATTACTCGAGTAAGTAATCGAGTATGCAAAGTTATTTTGAAGAAAACTTCAAGTCATTACCCGAGTAAGCTATACACATAAATTGAGTTTACTCGAGTAACAAGGTAATCAAACTTGAAGTGCTCTCGGCCTTGAAATCCTGCCAACATTACTGGAGTAAAGCATCGAGTAACCTAAAGTTTATTTGAAGGTTTACTCGAGTTGGTATCCGAGTAACCTATGAAGTAAAGAGTGCATTACCAGAGTAGGTACCCGAGTAAACAAGTATTTCTAAAATTTTGAAATTTTGTTTATCCCATGCACTACCCGAGTAATATTATGTTTGCTTATTGACTTGCAGTTTATCAAAGTTTTCCCGATGATACTCGAGTAAACTTTAATGAATACTCGAGTAACTACTCGAGTATGCAAACCCAGAAATTCAGAAATCATTCTAACGTTCATTGTTTTGTTTCCTATATGATTAACCTTTCATTGTATTAGTATTCTTAGCATATTTACAGATAAACAATGAAGAGATCTTACCAAATAAGGAAAGTCAAATGCAACGTTCAAACTATACCTACCGCCACCTACCGCAAACGAATAATTTTGCAAATACTGGAAAAGTCAACTGTAGCTCGTACTCTCCAACAGACATGAAGAAAATGTTCCAACGGTCTTCACTAATATATCTATATATATGGGAACATCCAAACAGAGAAAACAACAACAAGAACACACAAAAACGTATCATCAAGTTCATTACTCTGTTTTACATTATACTTGTAATTCTATGCTTCAGTGATTCTTATTCACTCTGTGAGAGAGATATTTCATTCAAACTCAATATTTGTTATTGAGATAACTTAAGGTTGTGGAACCTTAAGTTGGGATTGGATTACAACTTGTAAGGGGGAGTGAGTGTCCAGTTGAAGGAACTTGCTTGTACTGTGGTGCCAAGAACCCACTGAATCTTGAAAGTTATAGTGAAACTCTCAGAGAAGTTCTGAGGACTGGACGTAGGTCAAAGTGGTTGTGGCCGAACCAGTATAACTCCCGGTGTACACTTCGGTGATATTTCTCCTTACTCTTTACTATTTTAATTTCACCGTCAAGTTTTATATTCACAACGAAATTTATATTATCACCCAATTTACCCCCCTCTTGGGTGAAACACTTGCTCTAACAATCTTGGGTGTTAAAATCATAAGGAATGGAAATGACATCTTACTTTCTCAAGAACATTATATTGAGAAAATTTTGAGAAAGTTTGAACTATTTGATGAATCTCATTTGAGTACTCCTTATGATCTAAGTGTACATTTAAAAAAACATGAAGGAAATTCAATTGCTCAATTGAAATATGCACATATTATTGGGTTTCTATTGCATTTAATGAACTATACCAGGCCTGACATAGCATATGCTCTGCGTAGATTAAGCAAATATACTCACTGTCCGAGCAATGAACATTGGGAGGCTCTGGTAAGGGTAATGAGATACCGAGAGGTACCATGAATTATGGTATTCAATATAGTGGATTTTCCACTATATTAGAAGGATACAGTGATGCTCACTGGATCTCAGATTCTGAGGAGACCAAATCCACTAGTGGTTATGTTTTCACTCTTGGTGGTGGTGTTATAATGTGGAAGTCAGTCGAACAAACTGTTATAACTAGTTCCTCAAGGGATTCTAAGTTTATTGCTATGGAATTGGCAAGTACTAAGGTTGAGTTGTTGAAAAAATTCTTAGCAAATATCCCACTAGGTGAAAAACCAACACCATCAATATCCTTACATTGTGATAACCTGTCTGCGATATCTACAGCTAAGAATAAAACTTTTAATAGTCAAAGTAGACATATTTAGTTGAGACATAATGTTATAAGGCAGTTTTTAAAAGATGGTGTAATCTCAATCGACTATGTAAGGTCCGAAGTGAACCTAGCGAATCCGTTAACAAAACCCCTGGGGAAGAAAATAATTATTGAAACATCAAGGGGAATGGGACTAGATCCGATTTGAAATTAACAATAATGGTCAATCCAACCTTTGTGATTGGTGATCCCATGAAGAAGGTTCATATGGGTAAAATTAAGTCATTCGTTAGTTCTGCTAGTACTAAAAAATTGCTAGTCCCTTCTTATGGTATAAGAGAGTGCGAGAATGCATTTTGGCAAGGCTGAGTGAAAGCTCTTAATGATTTCAAAATCCTACGAGTTGGTGTGCTCATTGCAGGTACATTTAATGAAATCGCCTCTATGAATATGGAGTGGGGCCACCCCTATGAGATCATGGTGAAATCTCTAGAGCAATCGTTATGCACCAGGCACGCGCATGGATGTCTTAACGCACAAAACCGATGTTAATAGTGGAAATATGGGGGGTATAATCTGACTCTTAATGCCTTTAGTACACACCTAAGATTTGTTGGTTCATAGAAGAATGCTTTACTGACATCTCTGTGTACTAAGTGTTATCGGTCTAGGTTTGGTTCAAACTCTAGAAGACCACCAGATACAATGGTCATACTCATGTATGTAACTCAACTAAGGTGTTCCTTCTATTACCAGATTCATCTGGATGCACAAAACCTTCAAGTTGTGTCATGTACACATCCTCAAGCAGTTTTCCATTAAGGAAGACTGTTTTGACGTCCATCTGCCATATTTCATAGTCATAATATGTTGCAATGGCAAGAAGGATTCTGATTGATTTGGCTATTGCAACTGGAGAAAAGGTTTCATCATAGTCTATACCATGAGTTTGAGTGAATCCGTTTGCAACCAGTCGTCCCTTGAAGACATTTACATTGCCATCCATGTCAGTTTTCTCCTTGAAAACCCATTTGCACCTGAAGGTTTTTACACCTTCAAGTGGATGGACTAAGGTCCATACCTGATTGTCGTACATGGATTGCATTTCAAACTTCATGGCATTTAGCCATTTCTTGGAGTTTGGTCCCACTATGGCTTCTCGAAAGGTGGTTGGCTCATTTTGCTCAATAAACAACACATCACGGCCTTCATTAATCAAAAATCCATATCTCTGAGGCTGATGCCGTGTCCTATCATATCTTTGTGGGCCTTGTGTTACTTGAGGAGGCTCAGCAACTTGTTGTGAGTCTTCTCTAATGTCCATCTATGGTTCTATACTATCTTGTGACTCTCAAATTTCTTCGAGATGTACCTTACTCCCACTGGTTCTTTTAGAGACAAACTCTCTTTCTAGAAACTTACCATTTTGAATAACAAACACTTTATTATCGGTAGGATTGTAGACATAGTATCCTTTCGTTTCTTTAAGATACTCCACGAAAAGCCACTTTAATGATCTAGGCGCTAATTTATCAGAGGCTTGTTGCTTAACATAGACCTCACATCCCCAGATCTTAAGAAAAGATAAACTTGGTTTCTTTCCAGTCTTTATATCCTATATATATCACATGTATAAGAACATAAACTCAATTTAAATGCACAATTGACCTGGCTCTGATGCCACAATTATTATTGGCAGGCATAGCGGAAAAATTTTAAAATTTTACCTATCCTAATTAAGGATCTATCAACGGCGTTTAAATCAGGTTAGAAAGAACTTGTACCTTTTTAACTTGGGGTTTTCACGATCTCTAGGAGCTAACACGTTAGGTCCGCTCCCTCTACCGGTATCCACATGAATTCTCTCCAACAGAGACTGTGTGCTAGCGCCTCCAATGTCTCCTAGGGTTTCCCTTACGGCTCTGAATTCTCATGCGCGTATGAGTATATCTGCTCTATCAAGTATATAACCTATGAGGGCTATATTCAAATTTCAAAATTAATCATCATTAATTTTGAAATTAATCAACAATTAATTATCTTGATGAGCTAATTAAATAAATTCAGTTTAAATTAAATCTGTCCAACGGTTTTAATTTACCTATTTATTTAATCCAAATAAAGAGCCATTAGATTTAATTTATCTTCATAAATTAAATCTGAGATACTATATCTCTATCATGTTAGTTATTAAATTTAATATATCTTAATAAATTAAATTTAAAACTAACACAATATAATAATATCATATAATACACACACACACACACACATACACACACACACACACACAAGATATGTATTTCAAAAACAGATATCTATATAATACTATTAACGAATTTTATATTATATATATAAATATAAAATTCGTCCACCCTAAATTAAACATTATCTCGTGTTGGGTCATTCTTGTGTGCGACCCTGTAGGCCCATATGAAGTTGGTAGTGGGCCAATAATTGTACTAACCTAAAAGTCGCAAGCGGCCTCTAGCAAGACATTATGACTACCCAATTCATATGAGGATCGTTATCATGATGCAACTTGTCATACAATCATGTCACGTCCTTTTTGTCACACGATATATCGATCATGGATAAGGCATGGATAATGTCATCCTCTTGTTCCTGACCATTACTTTCTCGATTCCTGAGTAGCTAGACAATAAAATGGAAACTCCTTTCAATTGTAGTATGGCCATACATGTCTCAGACTTACTCATCGAGGGGCCCAGTAATATCTTTCTACTAATATGAGGGACAAATTCTATCTTGATCATTCATATTCCTCTGCATGAAAAACCACCAAGCCCAATCACAGCCTTTATCATCACCGGGTCAAAAGTGACTTTTGACTAGTTCAAACCTTAGCAACTCTCATATAGGAATCCATGATGACCTTAGGTCTAAAGGCATTGTGACGTGGTTATACATGAGAAAAGCTTATGACTTGATCCATGTAGCTTTCTCATAGTGGGTCGGCTTAGCACCTTGTACTCTTACAAGTGCCTAAGACTTTGATTCGTATCTCTATATCTTATCAAAGTCATACTGGTATTGTTCACCTCTGCTCCCGTATAGATGACCGACCAGGGACATTTTAGGATAATCTTCATGAATTATCCAAGGATACAATTATCACAGTTAACATGCAAATAATATGATAACAAAATAGAGAAATTTCATTAAAATAATAATGTTCAAAGTACAATGATTGGCCCTTAGGGCACAATTTCCAATAGGCTATTTTGTGCAAGAAGAGTTATTCTGTCATCCTCTTATGCTCCCTCCACCTCAGCAAGCCATGAATTATTAATTATTAATTACCTTTCGTGTGCAAAATTTATGGAATTTGTGTAAAATAAGCAACCTTTGTGATTTTGATGATATAGGGCTATGCGGACATTCCAACATGCTGCTTGTGGTAGGCCTATGCGTGAGGTAAAAGATCCTACATGGATCTTGCCAAAGGTTAGTTACATATTGGTTTGTTTTAAGAATGTATTCAATAATAAGCCATGCTTTAATTTTATACTTGTTTTAAGGATATCATTTTTTTTCATATCCGTAGGCAACCACCGGGGTCCAACTTGTGTGGGTTATATATTTTGAGCCACATGTATAATATTATTACCCTAGGCACGACATAACTTACTAAAGAGGTAAATGTATATATATTTCAAAAATTTTGTATTACTTTTATTTTTTTAAGTGAAGTTAATGTTTTGCCTGACTTTGGTGTTTCAGATGTTTGAAGTAGCTGACCCCTTTCCAGAAGAAGATATTGAGCACATTCACAATTGTTGTGCTGAATTCATTTATGAACTTTTACAATAGTGAGTTCTTGTAAAAATGAGGAATTTTTTTGTATATATTGATGAATTGACATGTTGGTTGGTTGCAAATATTGTTGGTTGCACGATTTGACATGTTTGTTGGTTTTATCATAGTTTTTGTATATTTTGATGAATTGACTTGTTGGTTGCATGATATGACATGGTTGAATTCATTTATGCATATATATATATGATAGTTTTAAACAAAACATTATACATGAGGATATATGACATGTTACAAGTTCTCAATTCAATGAGAAAGTTAAAGCAAAGGGAAATGGTAAGTGGAAGGTTAAAGCAAAAGGACATGGTAAATGAAAGCAAACTGAACACCATATGACACTTAATAAGTATGGCATTGGAGGAAGCAATTCTAGGATGCGTTCTGGTAACTAATCTAATAACACCCAATTAAAAATATATATATAACACTTTTAAGACCGGTATTAAAAGTTATTTTAAGACTGGTTAGTTATATAACCGGTCTTAAAATTAATTTTTTAAGACCGGTTTTACGTACAACGGGTCTTAGAATTAAAATGTTTAAGACCGGTTATATATGAAACTAGTCTTACAATAACTTTTAAGACCAGTGCTCATGACAACCGGTCTTAAAATTGTTACTTTTAGACTGGTTATTGATACAACCGGTTTTAAAAGTGACATAATTTTAAGACATGTTGTATCAAGACCGGATCCAAAATCGGTCTAAAAAGTCAATTTTAACCAGTCTAAAATGCCATTTTTCCACTAGTGTATGTATGCTAAATCATTAACGAGAGTTGATATTTCCAAATCTATAAGTGATTATTTATGCATGCAACATAGAGGATATTGTGGTTACTCTCCAACATGCATGTTAATTGCAAATATCAAATATAAGAATTTAAATTCTAAATATGCATAAAACTTTAATGAGAATTTAATCAATTAGTTTGATCAACAAAATGTGACTACATAATAAAAAATTGAATTCTTCCACTATTTTATGCACTCAGAAATTGTTGAAGAAATCAATTTCAACATATTTCAACTCAAATGAAACTTTGTAAAAATTTTATACACATGAAAATAGCCAAAACAAATTCCAAGTTATTAATCAAATATTTAATTTCATGAAAATAAAAAAAAAATTGTCAAGAAACATAAAAGACTAAAGAGCCTTTATTTAGCCCCAAAAACATATTTTCAATGTCAACAAAATGGCCCAAACAACAAAACCCCAAAGTAGAGCCCAAGCTCCAACTTTCCAGAAATTAGAAATAATTTCTCATACTCAGAAAAGGATTCTGAAATAAAACTAAGATGGCTCCAAAATTAAATTCCACATATAGAGCCCAAAACCAACACTTTTAGAAATTAAATCCAAAAATATATGGCCTAAAATGTGAAAAGTTCATAGACCAAAATTCTCTGAAGCAAGACAAACCGAAAGCCCAAAAATGGACTTGCCCTAAAATTGGTAGCTACAAAAACAAACAGCAAAAAATTCCAAGAATCACCTTGCAAAACCCTTTTTTTTATATTGAGCCCAAAAGTGGAATTGCCCAAATATGGGGAAAACCGTTTTTATAGCCCAAAAACTTATAGGCCCATATGACTGGAAAAAGTTTTTAACCAGAAAATATAAAACAGAAGCCCAAGAAATAAGCAGAAAAGAAATTCACAAACCTGTAAATTACTTAAACCTGAAATAAAAATGGCCTAATTTGAAACTCTAGAAACAATTAAAATACGGGAAAATCCCTATAAAATACCCTTGAAAATAGGGAAATCCCTAATCAGTACATTGAAATAAAAAAATCTGGATTAGTCACGAGTCAGTACGGATGAACAGTGCGGGCGGCCCCAAAAGACGATTTTGCCCTTCAGTCCTCATTCTTGCCACTTCAAAAATAATAACACGCTGTTCTTAATTAACAACTCTAGTTTCATCTTTTTACTTTCACAATAACAACACCGGTCTTGTTATTAGCAACTCCGAATTCTTGATTAACAACTCTGCTTTATTCTTCCACATATTTGCATATCAAAAATATAGTGTTATTAATGTAAAATATGGTGTTGTTAATAAAGAAATAGGTGTTGTCATTGGCCCTGAAACTTAAATTACGAAGTTGTGAAACAAGAAATGAGAGTTGTTAATGTAGAATATGGTATTATTAATAATAACACCGGTGTTATTATTGTGAAAGTAAAAAGATGAAATTGAATAGTTAATCAAGAATACAGAGTTGTTAATAAAAAATACGTAGTTGTTAATCAAGAATTCGGAGTTGTTAATTAAGAGGGCGTGTTGTTAATAAAAAAAGAGGTGTTGTTATTGACCTTGAAAATTAAATGAGGAAGTTGTGAAATAAGAATACGGAGTTGTTAATTAAGAACCGCGTATTGTTATTTTTGAAATGGCGAGAATGAGAGCTGAAGGGTAAAATCGTCTTTTAGCGCCGCCCGCACTGACCTGTGATTGATCAGGATTTTTTTATTTCAATGTATTGATTAGGGATTTTCCTATTTCAAAGATATTTTATAGCAATTTTCCCTTAAAATAAAGTACGAAAGGCCCATTTTCCCTAAGGCCGAAACTAGTAGTGGGAAATTGGGCCGGCCCGCGCCAGACGGGCTGCCCGAAACAGGCTGGAGCCTGACGGGTTGGGCTCATTTGAGCCAGACCCCTAAACGGGCTGCATCTTCCCGTTTAATCGGGCTCACGAGCTAGCCCATCAGCCTGATTAAATATTGGGGTTTTTTTGAAAAATATAGCCCAAATCTGTTTTTTTTTTCCGGCCAGAATGCAATGCAGCCCAAATCTGATGAAGCCAAGGTGGGTTGTTTTCTTTTGTTTTTTTTCCAACGTAGCCCAATGTTTTAGGTTTAGCTCATACTACTCATTAAGTCATTAGGAATTTCAAAGATGAAAGTATGAAACCATCAATAAACATGAATTTTGAAACTTGCCCATACAATTTTGTTTCTATCCAAATAATGACATTTATGAACGGGGTATAAAGAAAAGAATTTTTCCCCTTAATTTGAAATTTGTAAGATTGTAATAAGCACAAAAACAATAAAACTCGAAATGCAACAAAAATTATGACTTATCAAGTAAAGTGAGTAGAGCCAATGAGCCATGCATACTTACAGCGAGAGAGGCTTCTTCGAACGGACCAACGAAGAGCAAGAGAATGATAAGTGGATAATAAAAAAAGTTGCAAATGGTAAGGCAGCAAAATAACCACAAACATCAAGCTTAGTCAGGAGATATAAGCTAAGCAATTTGTAGTCAACACAGCATTTAAGAAGACTAAACTTAAAAAAGTAAATCAAAATAAATGCAAGTCCATAAAAACGGTCAACGGATAACAAGAAACTTATACATTATAATCTTCCTCATTCTTCATTCATTAATAATGATATTTGAAGTATTATCGGAAGTTGCAAAAACAGGAACAGGAGCAGTTTGCCTTTTCTCTGTCTCAGAATCCTCTGTCACAGCCCACACATAATAACATAAACAATAAAGAGTGTTAGTAAGATAATTAGTTTTTGTAATTATTGTATAGACTAAAAGAATATAGAATTAGATATTACCATCCCATGGAAATCTAAGAAGCCAATTGCGAGTGCAAATAAGAGCTTCAACATTATCTGGAAGAAGACAAGATCGATACTTCGTGAGAACACGAGATCCAATGCTAAAAGCTGATTCACTGGCAACAGTTGTAATTGGAATGCTAAGGATATCACATGCCATCTTTGAAAGGCAAGGAAATCGAGAAGAGTTAGCTTTCCAATAATCCAAGACATTAAATCTTGTAGCCAATCTATTATCAAGTGTCACTTCTTCCAAATAGTAGTCTAATTCTGACTTTTTGATTGTTGACTCATCTTGACACTTGAATGAAAAAAAATCCTACACCATTGCATAATCAATAAAGGGTCAACATAGAAAAGTGTCAATCAATATAACATTAAATCTAAACATTTAACTAGTAAATAAGTTCAAACTTACATTTAACAAATCATAGTCATCTACTTGAGTCAAGTTAGGGGCAACAACCGATTCTGTGATTAACACGTTGGTACTAGAGCTAGATGCAGCTCCAACAATTGGGGCTGAAGATGAAGATGATGATCCACTTTTATACTCATTGAAAACATAGTACAACTTGCTCCTTATGTTTTCAACCTTTTCTTGAGCATTCATGGGATCAACTTTCCCAAAAGTGAATTTAATGACATCAAGCTTCATCCGAGGATCAAGGATAATTGCTAGAGCAAGGATGACACTATAATCACTCTAGTATTTGTCAAACTTGTCAAGCATAGTCTGAGCCATTTCCCAAATCACAGAATCGTTATTATGCAAATGTCCTTTCAACAGCAACTCAATCTTCGAAATCTGTGTGAAGTACATGTTGGAAGTCGGATATGATGATCCAAAAATCAAGTTTGTAATCACAGCAAAAGGCTTCAAGAATGTGCATATAGTCTCTGCTCTAGTCCACTCTTCATTTGTCGGACAATGACTGTAATTTGTGTCATTCAGAGCTAAGCTAGCAAAAGCACGACGATACTTAAGCGCACTCTCAAGCATTGCATGTGTCGAATTCCATCTAGTCGGTACATCATACCGTAAACCCACTAAAGTGTCAATGCCCCCAACTTATTCGACCTTTCTCCTGAATTCTATCATCCTTGCCTCTGATTTTCTTACATATAGAATGCTATTTCTAATCTTGTTCAAAGCACCCTCTGCTACTCTCAAGCCATCCTGAACTATGAGATTCAAGATGTGGGCAGAGCATCGAATATGAAAGAACTCTCCATTGCATATCAAGCAATGACTCAAATTCAAATTCTCTTTCAAAATTCTTTGCATCTGAAAATTTGCTGAAGCATTATCTAGAGTAATCGAGAATACTTTCTTTTCAATCCCCATTCTATCAATATGTCATGTGCCCTTTTTGCCATTTCAACCTTAGTGTGAGGAGGCTCCATCTTAGAAAATTAAAGAATCTTTCTATTAAGATTCCATTGCTCATCCACAAAGTGAGCAGTCAAGCAAAGATATCCTTCAGCAGTTATTGCTGTCCAACAATCGAAAGTCAAACATATTCTACTAGGACTCATTGAAAGCTTTTTTTTCAGGTTATCCTTTTGGCCAAGATAGAAATTCCAGACATCTACCACAGTAGTTTTTCTAGTAATGTTTCAATAATCGAGATTCAAATATGTGAGCAACTCCCTAATGCCATCATACTCAACAAAAGAATATGGAAGATTATGCTTAATGATACAATAAGCAATGATTTCTCGTACCTTGTTCAGGTCTATTTTTCTAGATCTAACAATCCCTGCTTGGTCTATCATCATAGCACCAATATCTTTGTATTTTGAGAGTGATTTACATTGTTCAACATGACGCCGAAGGTGTGAAATTCCACAATCCTTACCTCCCACAACATATGGTTTCCTACACCCATTACATTTAGCTTTCTCCTTACCATCAACCATGCCAAGTTTAGTAAAGTATCTCCAAATGTCAGATGTCGTACACCTCACCTTTTTACTTGGAGCAGGAGCATCTTCATGTTGTGTTTGTAAACAAGAAGAGTCAGGTTGAACTTGTTGCTCAGATTGTGTTGGCACACCGTTAATATCCATTGCAGAAGGTCTACTACTATCAACATTCTTTCTTTTATTACCTTTATCCTTATCATTGATATTTATAATTCTAGCCATCTTTTTATAACAAAATAATCAAAAAGTCCAACACATTGCAACAAGCATACAATAACAGTAGAAATCAATATTAGCATTTAGCAGCATAATTGGGAAAACAATTCTACCAAGCAATTCAAAATCATTTTTAGGTTCCAATTTTCTAAATTCAGATACCTGAGAGTCTGTAAGTGAGAAAACGGACGGCGAAGGAGACGAGAGTGTAAAAAAATCAAGGTTACAGTGGAGAAAGCCACTCATTCAGAATTCAGAGACATGGGAGGCTGGGACTACGTGACTGGGACAAAATTATAAGTTTATAACAACATCTAACCACATATAAATAACATGTTTCATAAAATGATATGGAGGGTAAGCACTAAATACAATCATGTTCATGTAGGATTTTTAAAAACAAACTCTCGACATACAATCAGCATATTGGATTTTTCTCTTTTCTTTCTTCATAACTACAATTACACCTATCAATATTTTTATTTATTTCATTTCATTATTTATTCCTTCCCTTTTATTTTCGTTTGCATGGGATGCTACCAAAATAAGAATCATATCAGTAAGTACCATAAGTCTTGGATGGATTATTTGTCATTCAAAATTTTTATTTAGTGCTTGCCCTCCATATTCATCCTCATTTTCAGCTAAAAGGTGTTCAATTTATAGACAAGCAAATGGGCTAACATTAAACTTCTAACTTATCAAATCAAAGTAACTAGTTAACTACAAAGCAGAAAAACCAGTCCAAAGAACCTCACTGCCAAAAAAATCAGAGCACCGTGAACAACTGAACACTGAATTACTAGATAAGTTCAATGATTACCTGGTTTATTTCACCTTTTAGTTGGTTTATCCTCTATTAGCATAAGGATCACAGTGGAGAAACCTCACTGGCTCTGTGGCTCACTGCCTTGAACGGCGGACAGGGAAGAGTGGAGGATGGAGGTGGTCACCAAAAATGAGAGGAAGAGGCGACGGCCGAAGAGGGAGAGTGGGAGACAAAGATTGACAAACAGAGACCAAAAGACGACACCACGATCCATCGCTGAGAACACTAGATCGACTACCCAACACCACAGAAGTGGACCATCGCCCGCCAGCAAGGCAGTCGCAGGCGATAAGCTAGGGTTCTGTTTCGGTAGTTCAGTATGCCGTGTGTGTGTGCGCCATGCGTCCCTGTGCAGTGGAGACTGAGAGAGTGAGAGCTGAGAAAGGAAAAAAAACTCGTGCCGTGTGTGTCAGCGTGTGTGTTGGGGTGGGGCATTTGGCCATGTGGGGAATTGGGGGAGGGTTTTTTTTAACGGGTTAAACGGGCCAACCCGTTTAACCCGCGAGTTAAATGGGTTTAACCTATTTAACCCATTTTTTAAACGGGCTGGATTTCTCTAGCCCGAACTCATTTGTTAGGGCGGGCTGACGGGTCCAACCCGCCAGCCCGCCCTATTTTACCGGTACTAGTCGAAATGCCATCAGCTCAAGATCAGCTTTAAGTGAAACTGGTTCTCACGATTAGGATGCCTTCCAGAATGACAAGATCCTTTTTGACCCGATACTAGCTGCCGCTACCTGAACCTTCAAGCGGCAATTCATGACGCGCCCAACAGCGTTTTTCTTAGATTTAAAAGCGGGATGCAGGTATATGTGAGGCAAACAAAATATGAACAATTATGCCAAAAATAATGCTCAAAGATTAAATCAAAGATTTTTTATTTTGGAACCAAAACAGAGACAACATTATGGAATACTTTCCCCGGCGAATTTTATGGGATATGAATAAGAAAGGAGAACCAATAAAATGCAGTTGATTTATATCGGAAGACCCAAGCTAAAAAAACCAAATAAAAAGCTTGAAAATTGTAAACGGTTTGAAACTTTCATGACTTGAAAACAAAATGCATGCTTTCATACGCAAGATTTCGGCAATTTCCAAAAACATATGATTTAATAATGCTTTATAAAATCACCAATGGAAAAAACCGTGAGACGGAGAGCAAAAAGATATCTTAATGTGTTAAACCCACATAAAATGCTAAAAAATATTTTCAAATAAAAAAATTAAGCATAATACAATGTTTTTTTAACCTAAATTGAGCATAATGCATTAAGCCATGTATGATGCTCAAAATTATTTTTTTCTTTAAAAATTTTCTGTATAGGAAAATAGCATAGCAGTTAGAGGGAGATCTAAAAACATACTCTGATACCACATGTTGGACAAAAATTCTAAATTCAAGCTACTTACAGGCATATAGAAAATCTAGCAACACCATATTAGCAGTGGAAGACTTAAAGATAAATACCTCTTGCCACGCTAAATTATATAACTATATAATCCATAAATCTCTCTAACAAAATAGGAGGAACTGAAATGACAAAAAACTATCAATAGAAAAAGGATGTCATGAATTCTAATAATGGGAAGATAGGCACAATGATGGCTTGGGAAATAGCCGTCACTTGTCACATTATTACAAAAATTGTGATACATGATGGTTATTATTTGTCATATATGACAGTTCCAAATCGTCATGTATGTGGACACTATATATGATTTACGCAAATAAAGTATGGTTCTGAACTATTATTTATTTGGGACCTATTATAATGGTTATATGATAATACCCGTTATGCATTGAGGCTATGATATTCGTATTATTGTGATAAAAATTAACGATCACAAGTAAATAATCGTAACAATATATGGTAAAACTTGTATAATACATAACAGTTTCACTTTAACAACCATTATAAATGTTATACATGTATAATGACTCTTTTAAAACAACCATTATATATATATAGTAATGCTAACAAATTTATTTAAACAACCATTATATATAGTTGACATAAATAACGATTGTTAGGTGATAACAGTGATGTATGGAAGCTATTTGGGAAAAAAAATATGTGGGGGTGGTTCTACTTTTGATATCCCCTATGCATATACATTTATATAAAACGAATCATAATATATATTTACCTTTACTCATATACTGAATAATACAACAAATCAAAACATATTTATTGTCATTCATGTATATGTATATACTATTAAAACCAAAACTTTAAAACAAGCAAATTATTAGTATGTAAAAATTTACAGTCATTTGATTTATTTACTCTTCCACTAATGTTGCACAAATGCCGCCAACTCTTCGGCCACATCTTTCATTTGTGAGTTGCTAAACATCATGCAAGAGGCATTAAAATACTATGTGCAAAAAGAAACAATAGATAGAAGTTAAATATTGTAATATAAAGCTAACCAAATAGATATATGAACTAATTAAGCATATAGTATACCTTATTTATATCAATATTTTTAGAACCATGTGTGATTATGTCCTTCATATATTGCATCCATTACTACAAAAAGTACTTTAAACATCACTAATTAATGTATGCTTTTTAAAAAACAGAAGTTAAAAAGAAAGCAGTGGCATTTTTGAATTTTTGGCTTGTCTTTTAAAAGTTATTTTTTGAAAATAGTCGTTGAAAGTGTATACTTTCAATGACTGTAAAGCAGTCATTGAAAACAGCCCATATCTGTTTTAATCCCAATCGTATCTCTTCTCCTAGTCCAACCCCATGCATGACCTCTGGCCTATTCTCTGACCCAATCGGGACCTTCATCCTCCTCTCTGCTAGCATTATCGCAAACCCTCTCCTCCTCAACCTCACTACGATAATCAGGAATATGCTCAGTCTATGCTCAAGAGTATGATGTGCGTGGATCTTTAGCACTTCCAATCTTTGAGCAAAGTAGCAACATTTGCTTAGGTGTTATTGAGGTTGTAATGATAGCCCAGAAGATCCAGAAGATTAAGTATTTTCCAGAGCTTCAGAGTGTTTGCAAATTAAAGCACTTGAGGTTTTTCTGCTTGCTTTTTTATATTTAATTTTGTTTGGTTATCATTTTTGGAAGTTGAATTGCAATTATATTTGGGGTTTACTTCCTAAAACAAAAAGTTTGAAATTTTGTTTGAATGTTGATCATTGGAAATTTTTTTCAAGAAATTGAGCTTTAATCTAAAACTCAAGCTCTCCAAGTATTGCAAGATTCTGAACAAGTCTCTAGATAAAACTTATGGGAGTGCAAATGCCATCTTGAGTTCATCTTAGGCCAAAAGTCGAGTTCTGCACAAGATTTTTTTTAAAAAACAAATAAGAGGGTTACAACGACTATTTTTGCAAAAACGGTCGTTGTATGTTGTCCCATACAATGACTGCTTTTGGAAAAATAGTCGTTGTATGTAACTTACAATGACCGTTTTTGCAAAAATAGTCATTGTAAGTCACAACATACAACGACTTTTTTTGCAAAGACAAATGTTGTAAGTCTCTTATAACGACTATTTTAAAACAATCATCTATTTTAAAACTTTCAATGATACTCACATACACATCCCCCTGAAAATGGTCGTTTAAAGGGCATAAAAATGGACGTTAAAAGTCTCTCCTATAGTAGTGATCACGTAGTACCCACAATCATTACTCGTGTTTAGTACCTTTGAGCACTATAAAGAAATGAGAATAAGAAATTGTCAGTCAGTCATCTATATAAAATATATGAGTACTTTAGTTTAATATATAGTTATTGGTGAATAGTATATATACCTTTAGACTTAGTCATTGGAAGGCATATATGTAGCTATCATCAGTAAGGATGTTTTTGGGACACTCGAGCCCATTTTGAGTGTGGTAATTATACACCGCTCTAAGAAGATACAATAAAAAAATGATATGTGTATATATATATAGAAACATGCAAGATGAACTGAATTGAAAGAGATGATGAATGGATAACTTATCGGTTGAACGTTTCCTGCATGTATGATCTCCTATATGGAACTCTACCCATAGAATCATAGTACCATATTTTTTTGCGTACTAGATTTACCACTATGAGCATCCTGTGGTTACTAAGTACAATAATATACCACATCATCAAGATAATTATTGTAACCCCCTGCCTTATAACAGTAATTATGATACGAGAGCACGGAGTTAAAATGGATTAGAGACCAACAGATAATTAAAAATTCATTTCCAATCCCTTCCTTACGATAGGGTTTTCACAAATTCTGTCAACATTTCCTTTTATCCTGGTCTCATATTCGAGTTTCAAATATAATTACCTTGTGCAGTTAAATTACATTCATTTCTTTTAGAGTGTACAACAAAATCCTAGCAACCCCCGGGTTTCATACATATATACTAAGGATTTACAATTTCCCATTTAGGGGATTACACAACCGTGTCCAAAATAATATGCACAGAATATACAGTGATCTCCACTCCAAAATAGATAACCAACAACCAACTAAAAATCTCCCTAAAGAGTCCTATCAGCCCTTGGTTATCTCCTACCCCTTGGAGCCGCTTGCCCTGTCTGAAGGTTAGTAAATAGAAAGAATGAGATTCTAAAGAATCCCACTAGTAACAAATCACTCATACTATACATAATCACAAAGCATGCAATCATATCATAATGTGGCATGAATACAGCATACAATCTGTCACATATGCACATAATCACATAGTCTCATCCCTTGAATTCCACCGCCCCGAAGGCATAGTCCTCCCACTATCAACACCAATGGGCCGTAGGTGAAGGTTTCACAAATAGCCTTTCAGCTTTCACATATAGCCTTACAACTTTCACATAGTCCCATCCCTCGTATTCCACCGCCACGAAGGCACGGTCCTCCCACGGTCAACACTGATGGGCCGCAGGTGAAGAATTCACAAATAATGATAAATTAAACATACAATGTATCATATACAGTATAATAGAAAGCATCACTATCTTGTTCTTTCCTGGTGTGCTCCACCACAGTTTGTTCACGAGCAGGGAAATATCAAACCCTATAACCAAATCGAGGACTATAGATTATTCTCTATTCCAAATTCTTATCTTCATAACACTTAAAGTTGGTTATCATTTGAACTCTTTAGGTGGCTACTGGAAGCCTAAACATATGCCTAAAGGGTTGAGAACACTACACCCAAGATCCCTTTTTCGGAGGTGAAATACTAATTTTTGACTTGCGCACTCTAGTGAAGAAGGCCTCACTCGAGTGATATTGTGATTTGTACTCTAGCACAGAAGATAATTCATGTGAGTATTTGGCTAAGAGCACAAACTGAGACAAGAATTGCTCGCTGCACCTGAGCATAGGACTTAGCACTTGAGTAATAGCCTCATGCTCACTCGAGTCCCATAAGGTGCAGCACAAAAGTGTCTACCTGATAGCAACAGAAACTCTAGAATGAGAAATGCACTCAACCACTAATTCTGGCACCGAGTGATGACCTAACACTTGTGAGTGTTAAGACACACTCTTGACAATTTGGCCTCGAGTGTTTCCCCGAGACGCGACCTCATAGTGTAAAATACTCTAGCACTTGAGTGAGAGAAGATTCACTTTAGTGATGACCCATATCTCTCGCAAGTGATGAAGTGCACTTTTGCTATCATGGCAAATAAGTGCGACCAACTCTGAAGGAAAAGGGAAACAGGATGCTACACTCGAGTGACACACCTGTGCATTCAAGTGAGGCTTATCAGAAGCCAAAACGCAGCAACTAACAGAATTTTTCAAACTTCCTTCCAAAGTGTCCAATGACCCCCAAACTCACAAACAACCTTGTTCCCATAAAACTTTTCATAAGAAAACCATTGAAGACACTAAAATAGCCAAATTCTCATTCTAACAAGAAGTTTTTCCCTTAGACATGGCATTTCCACACATTAACCCATGACACCAATTTTCCTTCCAAGGTTCCAAACAAATTCTATGGTTCCAAAGACACATTATGACACCAAACCAAATACTATTACCAATTTATTCATTCCAATATGACTCAAAAATCAGGTCAAACTCCACAAATCTCAATACTAATCCAATTTCACAATGGATATACCAAAATGCATCAAATACTCACCTCTTCCTCTTCCCAAGGTTAGATCCTTGATTTGTCAACTTTCAAATTTCTTCAAGTATCTAAACGCCACCTTTTAAGAATCTAAAACCATAAAGATGTAGCTCTCATCACCATGAACAACTTTATAGAAAAACATTTAAACTAAAGAGGACACCAAACTAGCCAAAAGGTCACCTTTGACTTTCTCTTTCCTCCTTGGCTTGAAACAAAAATGGAGTTGGAGAGAGAGAGATGAGATGATGATGAAAGTGCAGATTTTTCCCTTCAATTGCCCATTTGGCCGACCTTACAAGGAGAGAGGAGAGAGGAAAAGAGTTTGAAAAGTTTGACTTGATCTAGAGCTCTCATGTTGACAAGATTCATGATCTTGTTTCTCCTTTCATTGTACAAATGAGTTCACAAACACATGATTTTACTCTCTTGCTTAATGAATCTCAATAATTGATCTTTGAATTACCAAAGAGCTTCCTCTCCGGTAACTGACCAATCGGTCGGTAACTTTCCATTTTCCCATTTTGCCCCAGATTATGGCAATTCCACTTGAATAACCACTAAACACATTTATATCATTCATATCACTATTCATGCACCCTCCCCTACCATTAGGATTTATTTTAAACTTTGTCACTCAATTAAGCTTAATTACAGGGTTTAGGCACTGATCAGAACACATTCGGATCGTAATTCATGTCATATTCTTCAAAAGTGTTTATTTAACAATAATTACATTCACTTTAGAAGTCATTAGCCCCTAAGCCCAAGTTGGGGCATTACAATTCTTCCCCCGAAAAATAAATTTCGTCCTCAAAATTTGTCATACGACTTGCGCCATAAACCCCAGATATCGTCTACGCATGTCATCTTCTACTTCCCAAGTTGCCTCTCTCTGAGTCATTCCTTTCCAAATCACCTTCACATACAGAATGCTTTAGTGTCTAGGCCGTCAATCTTCTCGATCAATTATCTATTCTGGCTCTACTGTATATGTAAGGTTATCTTGCAATTCAACTTCTTCATATTCCACTATGTGAGATGGATCCGGTTAGTACTTCTTCAGTTGCAAAATGTGAAACATAGGTGGAGTCTATTCTGTTAGATCTCACATGTTTTGATGATAACAAAGAATGGGTATGAAAAAGATTTGATAAACAAACAAGTTTGAACAAAGTAATGACAAAGAAAATCATCACTTAAAGTAAGCACTAGAGTAATGAAGAAAGGCCAAGAGAGAAAGCTGAGAAACTTCATCACTGGCAAAATTTCTAAAGGGCTACTTGAGTAATGAGACAGAAACTTGAAGTAACCAGAGCATAGAACCTCAAATAACTCACGGCCAGATACATCACTCGAGGAACGACTCGAGTAATATAAAGTGAAAAGAAGAGTTACTCGAGTCAACACTCAAGTAACTTGCCACAAGGAAATGAGTTGCTCTCAGCATGTAATCCTGCCAACGTTACTCGAGTAAGCACTCGAGTAATTAGGGAAATCACTTCCAGTTGCTCTCGGCCTGCCAACATTACTCGAGTTGGCACTCGAGTCACGTGCTTCAAGAAATGTGTTGCTCTCGGCATTTCAATCCTGCCAATGTTACTCGAGGAGCCACTCGAGTAAATCATTATGGTAAACAAAACTTGAAGGTAACACTCAATTAATCTAAAATGTTATTATCACACTTCACTCTAAGCACCACTCAAGTATGCAGGTATGAAAATATTCTATGTCAAAGACTTGAACGAGATTACTCGAGTCAGTAATCGAGTCATCTACAGAATTATTTACAATACACTTGAAGTATCCACCCGAGTAAGCTATGTAAAAAATAGATGTTCACTTGAGGTAGTACTCGAGTAAACAGGTAAGCAAAACTTGAAGTGCTCTCGGCTTGAAATCCTGCCAACATTACTGGAGAAAGCATCGAGTAATTTGAATGTTATTTGAAAGACCACTCGAGTAGCCACTCGAGTAACCTGTGAAGGAAATTGTAGCATTTTCCAGTGAGTACTCGAGTAAACAGGTATTTACAAGGTTTATAAATTTGTTTACTCCATGCACTACCCGAGTAATGTGATGTTCATTTATTGACTTACTCCTTATCAATATTTTCACGAAGATACTCGAGTAAACTTAATGAATACTTGAGGGACCACTCAAGTATCCAAGTCCAGAAATTCAGAAATCATTCCAACGTTTATTGATTTATTTCCTATATGATTAACCTTTCATTATAATAGTATTCTTAGCATATCCACAGATAAATAATAAAGAGATCTTACCAAATAAGGAAAGTCAAATGCAATGTTCAAATGCTACCTACCGCCACCTACCACAAACGGATATTTTTCAAAATATAGAAAAGTCAACAGTGGTTGCGCACACTCTAACGGGTGAGAAGAAAATGTTCCAACGGTCATTATCAACACATCTATATATATGGGAACATTCAAATAGAGAAAAAAACAAGAACACATGAACGCATTATCAAGTTCACGCTCAATACTCTATTTTTACACATACTTGTAATTCTGTAGTTCAGTGATTCTTATTCACCCTGTGAGACAGATATTTCATTCAAACTCAATATTTGTTATTGAGGTAACTTAAGGTTGTGGAACCTTGAGTTGGGATTGGATTACAACTTGTAAGGGGGAGCGAGTGTCCTGGGGAAGGAACTTGCTTGTACCGAGGTGCCAAGAACCCACTGAATCTTGGAAATTATAGTGAAACTCTCAGAGATACTCTGAGGACTGGACGTAAGTCAAAGTGGTTGTGGCCGAACCAGTATAGCTCCCGGTGTACACTTTAATGATATTTCTCCTTACTCTTTACTGTCTTATATTCACCGTCAAGTTTTATATTTGCAACAAAATTTTTAGTATCACCCAATTCACCCCCCTCTTGGGTGAAACGCTTGCTCTAACATATTCAAGTTTGGGGATAGGGCTACCTCGGGCTCAACTTCTTTCGTTTGATAGCTTTCTCGATACCAGTAACTGAAGATACTCTCAGAAATACATGGTCACCAACCTCAACTCTAGAGGCCTCCTCCTCTTGTCAGCGTAGCTTTTCTATCAACTTTACGCTGCAAGAAGCCTCTTCCGAATGATTCAAATCTATGTTGAGGTTTGATCTACAAGTTCTGGCCCATAAAGCTTCCTCTCAGATAACTCATTCCAGTACAAGGGTGATTAGTACTTCCTCCCATACAATGCTTCATATAGAGCCATCTGGATGCTCACATGATAGCTATTATTGTAGTCAAACTCGACAAGTGGAAGAAAGTAATCCCAATTCCCTTTAAAGTTGAGGACACAATATCGTAGCATATCCTTCAACGTCTGAATAGTCCTCTATGATTGTTCGTCTGTTTGAGGATGATTGCCCGTATTGAATCTCAATTGAGTACCCAGAGCCTCATGTAAGGCCCTCCAAAATCTTGAAGTAAATCGAGGATCTCGGTCGGAAATGATATTCTTCGGTATGCCATGGAGCTTCACAATCTTTTAAATATAAATCTTTGCTAGCTTATCCAGAGAGCAACTAGCATTGAACGGTATGAAGTATGCCGACTTCGTTAATTGGTCAACAATCACCTAGATTTCATGAAAGATTTTGAATATTCTTTCTAAAGAGTGGGAGGCCAAAGTCACTACGATAGAAGAAGTAAAAGAGAATCAATGAGATCAGTTGCTTATTTATTTGGAAGTCTTTCTGAATATAAAAGTAAACTAAAGTTTAAACGGGAACTAGATGACATCGGTGACAAGAAGAAGAGAGGCCTAGCACTAAAAACAAAAGAAGAAAATCAAGATGAGGATAAGGAGTTTGATGATGATGAAATGGGCCTAATCATAAAATGATTCAGAAAGTTTTACAGGAAAGTTCAAGGATTCAAACACTTTCAGAAAGGAGGAACTAGCAGCAAAGATCATATCATCTGCTACGAATATGGAAAACCAGGACATATCAAATCAGAATATCCAGAGCTAAACCAAAAGAGCAACAAAAAGAGAAAAGGCAAATTCTTTAACAAAAAAAAGGCCTTCGTATCTACTATATGGGGTGATAGTTCCTCTGACAAAGAAAGTGATGAAAAAGAAGTAACCAATATATGTCTTGTTGCTCAAGAAGAAATAGAAGAAGAGGTAAATGATTCTGATCCTACCTATGATGAATTACTTTCTAAATATAATGCCTTACATTATGAATTTATCAAAGTAGTTAAAGAATTAGTTGTTTTCAAAAAGAAAAACAAAGTTCTTGAAATTGAACTTAAAGAAAGTTCAGAAAAGGTTTGTGAAAATTGTTCTTCTTTGAAAAAGAAAAACACTGATCTCACAAAAACTCTTGAAAAATTTACTAAAGGAAGTGAGATGCTAAGTATGATTTTAAAAGCTCAACGATTTGTAAATGACCGATCTGGTATTGGATATGATCCAAAATCAGATAGAAGGAAAGGTAGAAAGAAAGCAGGAGGTAAGTTATATTTGAATTATTTCCAGCATTCTGTGCTTACATTAAATCCTTTTGCATTTTGTAATTACTGTAATAGAAAAGGTCATTATACCTCTTCATGCATCCATAAGAAAAAAGGAACGATAGGAACCTACAAATGGATACCTAAAGGATCATATGTTTCAAAAATTTCTTGTACTAACAAAAAAGGACCCAAAAAGAAGTGGGTACCTAAGACTTAATTATATTTAATTGCAGATATGTCTCAAAGCATCCAAAAGAAAAACAAGTGGTACATAGACAGTGGATGCTCTAGACATATGATTGGTGATTTCAAAAGTTTTTACCAAATTGCAACCTAAAGAAGGTGGAAAGGTAAAATTTAGAGGAAATCAAACTGGAAGGATAGCAGGAATTGGTGAAATAAAAAATGACAAAGGCATACAAGTCAAAGACGTATACTATGTCGAAGGATTGTGCCATAACTTGCTGAGTGTGAGTCAAAGTGCAGACAAAAACAACTGGGTAATATTTCACTCAGAGGAATGTCTAATTGTCAACAAGAAAGACTTACTACTTGATAAGAAGAATATCAAGGCTAAGCTCAGAGCAAAAAGGGAAGGTAACTGCTATACTCTAGATATTAGTAGAAATTAATCTAAAAACTGTTTTCTGAGTAATGCCGATGGAAGTTGGCTATGGCATAAGAGATTGGCTCATGTCAACATGCATCAACTAGGCAAACTACTCAAAAAGGATTTAGTTCTTGGATTACCTAAAGTAAATTTCAAAAACGATTTGATTTGTGACGCATGTCAAAAGGATAAACAAACTAAATTATCTTTCAAATTGAAATATGAGATTTCAACAAATAGACCACTACAATTATTGCATATGGATTTAGTTGGCCCAGCAAGAGTAAGGAGTCTTAGTGGCAACATATATTCATTGGTTATTATTGATGACTTCTCCAGATTTACATGGGTTATTTTTGAAGGATCGGTAAGCACAGCGGAAGAATTTAAAAATTTTTCACCGATCCTAATCGAGGATCTATCAACGGCGTTTAAACCAAGTTGGAAGGATTCATACCTTTTTGATGATTCAGAGTTTTCACGATCTCTAGGAGCCAACACATCAGGCCCGCTCCCTCTACTGGTATCCACACGAATGCTCTCTAACCGAGACTACGTGCTAGCGCCTCTAATGTTTCCAAGGGTTTAACTTGCGGCTCTCAATTCTGATATACCCTAAGTCTATCAGCTCTATCAAGTTTATAACCCATGAGGGTTATTTTCAAATTTCAAAATTAATCATCATTAATTTCGAAATTAATTAAAAATTAATTATCTTGATGAGCTAATTAAATAAATTCAGTTTAAATTAAATCTGTCCAACAGTTTTAATTTAACCTATTTATTTAATCTAAATAAAGAGCCATTAGATTTAATTTATCTTCATAAATTAAATCTGAGATACTATATCTCTATCATGGTAGTTATTAAATTTAATATATCTTAATAAATTAAATTTAAAACCAACACAATATAATAATATCATAATATATATATACATAAATATATATATATAATATATTTCAAAAATATATATCTATATAATATTATTAATGAATTTTATATTATATATATATAAATATAAAATTCATCCACCCTAAATCAAACATTATCTCATGTTGGGCCATTCTTGTGTGCGACCATGTAGGCCCATATGAAGTTGGCAGTGGGCCAATAACTACACTAACCTAAAAGTCGCAAGCGGCCTCTAGCAAGACATTACGACTACCCAATTCATATGAGGAACGTTATCACGATGCAACCTGTCATACAACCATGTCACGTCCCTTTTGTCACACGATATATCGATCAAGGATAAGGCATGGAAAATATCATCCTCTTGTTCCTGACCATTACTTTCTCGATTCTTGAGTAGCCTGATAACAGAGACAGAAACTCTTTTCATCATCGTATGGCCATACATTTCTCAGACTCACTCATCGAGGGGCCCAGTAATATCTCTCTACTAATGTGAGGGACAAATTCCATCTTGATCATTCATATTCCTCTACATGAAAAACCACCAAGCCCGATCGTAGCCTTTATCATCACCCGGTCAAAAGTGACTTTTGACTAGTTCAAAGCTTAGCAACTCTCATGTAGGAATCCATGATGACCTCAGGTCTAAGGGCATTGTGACGTGGTTATACATGAGAAAAGCTTATGACTTGATCCATGTAGCTTTCTCATAATGGGTCGGTCCAGCACCTTGTACTCTTACAAGTGCCTAAGACTTTGATTCGTATATCCATATCTTGTAAAAATCATACTGGTCTTGTTTCATCTCTGCTCCCGCATAGATGACCGACCAGGGACATTTTAGGACAATCTTTATGAATTATCCAAGGATACAATTATCACAGTTAACATGCAAATAATATGATAACAGAATAGAGAAATTTCATTAAAATAATAATGTTTAAAGTACAATGATTGCCCCTTAGGGCACAATTTCCAACAATTTTTCTATCATCAAAGGATGAAACCTTTAAAGAATTTATTGTTTTTGCCAAGAAAGTGCAAAATGAGAAAGGTATGTCCATTACAGGTATTAGGACAGATCATGGTGGAGAATTTGAAAATCAAGCCTTTGAAGAATATTGTGATACTAATGAGATTGATCACAATTTCTCTGCTCCAAGGACACCACAACAAAATGGAGTCGTGGAGCATAAGAATATAGTGCTCACTGAAATAACTAGAGCAATGTTAAATGAAAAGAACGTGTCTCAAGTTTTCTGGGCTGATGCTTTGAGCACAGCATGCTATATTTCAAATAGAGCCTATATTAGAACAAAACTCGGAAAGACATCATACAAGCTGTATAAAGGAAGGAAGCCAAACATTGCTCATCTACACATCTTCGGTTGTAAGTGTTTCATTCATAATATTGGTAAAGATAACTTAGGAAAATTTAATTCTAAAACTGATGAAGGAATTTTCCTAGGATATTCTAACCGAAGTAAAGCATATAGAGTTTTCAATAAAAGAACATATGTTGTTGAAGAATCAATTCATATTGTATTTGATGAATTCGAATCCTCTGACAAAACCATTGATGAAGAGCAGGAAGTTGTTTTAAATCAAGAAAATGGTCAATCTATTTCTAAATCTCTTATTCCAGAAGTTGATGAAACCAAGGAAGAAGAGCATTCACTAGGACAACCTAGAGCTCAGAAATACAATAAAAGTCATCCCTTAGATCAAGTCATAGGAGATGTGAATGAAGGAGTCAAAACTAGAAATAGAATTTTTAGTGAAGTTAGTTTTTCTACATTCATTTCTGAGATTGAACCTTCTAACATTGACGAAGCCTTATTAGACAATGATTGGGTTATAGCAATGCAAGAAGAACTCAACCAATTTGAAAGAAATCAAGTTTGGGATTTGCTACCCGGACCTAAGGATCATCCAATCATAGGCACTAAATGGGTATTCAAGAACAAACTTGATGAATCCATAATTATTGTTAGAAACAAGGCAAGATTGGTGGCCAAATGCTATAATCAAGAAGAAGGAATTGATTATGAGGAAACGTATGCTCCAGCGGCTAGATTAGCAGTTATACGAGTACTCTTAGCCTTTGTATGCATAAAAGGATTCAAACTCTATCAAATGGATGTAAAGAGTGCATTTCTAAATGGCTACATCATGAAAGAAGTATATATAGATCAACCTCTAAGTTTCGAAGATGTAACCAAACCTTACCATGTTTTCAAACTCAAAAAGGCTTTGTACAGTTTAAAACAAGCTCCTAGAGCATGGTAGAAAGGCTCAGTAAATTTCCTATTGATCAAGGTTTTGTACGAGGAAAAGTTGATACAACACTTTTTACAAAACAAAAAAGGGATGATATATTAATTGTGCAAATATATGTTGATGATATAGTTTTCGGTGCTACTAACGAAACTATGTGCAAAGAATTTTTTGAGATAATGTAGGGGGAGTTTGAGATGTCAATGATGGGAGAATTAAATTCCTTTCTCGGTTTGTAAATCAAACAAAGAAAGAATGGAATGTTCATATCTCTAACAAAATATTTGAAAGAGCTATTGAAGAAGTATGGATTCGATGAAGCAAATAGAACGGACACACCCATGAGCTCAACCACATTGCTTGATGCAGATGTCAAGGGAAAAGATTACAACATCACAAAATATACAGGAATGATTGGATCATTACTCTATATCACTGCAAGCAGGCCTGGCATTCAATTTAGTATGGGTATGTGTGCAAGATATCAATCAGCACCAAAAGAGTCATATGTTGAAACCATCAAACGAATCTTCCGATATCTTGCTGACAAGCTAGAATTGGGTCTCTGGTATTCCAAAGGAAGAAGTGAATATCTAGTTGCATACTCAAACTCTGATCATGGAGGATACAAGACGGACATAAAGAGTACAAGTGGACAAGGCCAGTTTCTTGGAGGCTCACTTGTATCATGGTTTAGCAAGAAACAAACTACAGTGTCTCTTTCGTTAACGGAAGCTGAGTATGTTGCAGTATCAAGTTGTTGTGCACAAGTAATATGGATAAAGCAATAACTCTAGGATCTTGGTATTTATTTGAAAGAAACACCAATATACTGTGACAACGCTAGCACGATAAGCTTGGCAAAGAATCCTGTTCAACATTCCAGAACCAAGCATATTGATGTTAGACATCACTTCATCAGAGATCATATCCAAAAGAAAGATGTTAAATTAATATTCATTCCAACTCATCTTCAACTAGCCGATATCTTCACAAAACCTCTTGCAAAAGATCAATTTTTATATATTAGACGAGAATTGGGAATGGTAAATCCCAATGAATTGTAAGTTATTTAGTGTTTACAAAATGTTAGAAGATAATATTTATTGATGTTTTGATGATTACTAACTTAAGCATTGGAACTTCTAGCAATTTTTTTGCAGGATCATAATATTCTGTTTTGGAGTATAAATAGCAGAGGTTAATAGAGGATAACATTACTTGAGTGCCAACTTCAAGTAATGAGCATTACTGGAGTGACAATTTCAAGTAATGAGCATTACTGGAGTGACAACTTGAAGTAATGGATGCATTACTCGAGTAGCCACTCAAGTAATGAACTTGGAAATGTGCTAGTGAAGCATTAATTTCAAATGAAACGGCATAACGGTTGAAAATGAACAATTAGAAGGTGAAGATGTAGCTTACCCGAGGGAGGCCTTGAGTGAACTTCATCGTTACTCGAGTAAGGCCTCGAGTGAACCTGGGTAAAGATTTCAAATCTGCTGATTTTAAGCTCAAATCTGTTCTAAAGAGTCATCAAATGATCGAGGGAATATACATGGATAATTACAATATTATTCATACCAGGTACACTTTCAAATTTGCTATATTTTAAAATTTTTTGTATAATCACTCACGTAGTTACCCGAGTGATGCTGATGAGCACTCGAGTAGTTACCCGAGTGATGCTGATGACCACTCGAGTAAGCCCTCGAGTGATGTCGGGTTTTAGGTTATTTCAACTCGATACTAGTCATTTCTCACAAAATCTCCTCTAGTGATTCTCCTAGTGCTCTCACAAACACTTTTCAAAATCTCTTTCTCTTCCCATAACCGTTAAAACCCAGTGATTTACACCTTCAAAAACCTCTCAGTTTGCAATGAATCATCTGCTCTACTCGCGACACTTACTCTGTTTTTTCTGAAATATTTGATTTTCTAAATGGTGAGGACAAAATCTCCCAATCTTAGTACTCCTTCTAAGTCTTCAGAACCATATCAACCCTCTGATTCACATCCCTCTCCTCCTACCAAGAAGAGGAAAATTTCTCCCAAACCAAAATCCAAGACCAAGCCGCAAGCCAAACCTAAAGTGAAAGGGGTTGTGATTAAGGAACCCATTGCCACAAGAGCTCAATCCAAGGAGAGTTTACCTCCTGGAAAAGGTAAAACTACAGAAGAACCATCTCCTCCTTCCTCTGATTCATCCGACACACCTACCTTTACTCCTAAAAGGAAGCAAAGAAAGGGCAAACTTCAAAACAAATAAAAGAAAGGGATAAAGAAATTACATTCCCTCCAAAGGGATTCAACGTAAGAAATCTTGAGGAATCACAGAAGTACCTGAGTCATTTTGCAAGAAGAAATGTGTGCAACATGCACTACATTGACTACAAGGTGCTTCAAGAGGTCTTGAAATTTGATCTAAGTCCCTACCTTGATTCCTATATGCCCTGGTTATCTGTCAAGCTTCCATTTTGCACCAAAATAGTAAGACATTTTTATTGTAATCTCGAACCTATTAATGATCCCATTAGGAAGTCTTTGGAAGAAGAAATGACTTCTGAGGTTAGAGGACAAAGAATTCTAATATTAGCTTCCAGAATCAATACCTGGTTAGGAATAAAAAAATCCTCCTGATGATGATTACCCTAACCTTAATTCAAACTAGATATTTTCTATTCTTAGATCTGGTGAGATAGTGGGACCTCTTAACTTCAAACCAAGTAATATGAGTGATTTTCATAGAGTCCTATGGTATATCTACTCTAGAGCTATGGTGAACAAATCTAACAACTTCACTCATTTCATTGAGAGGGACTTCAGAAAATTCACCTCAGTGATCCTCAAAGAGCAAAAAGACTTGGGAGAGTATATCTTCAATGAGATCAAGAGGTATAGGTAGGAAGGAAAACCAACTACTCCAATACCTTATCCTCAACTTATTTCATTGTTTCTCAAGAAAAACAAGATTTGGTATTTAGAGAGTATGGAGCAGGTTGAGAGGTTAGCACCAGTGGGAAGGAATCAAATTGGAAAATTTAATATTGATATTCCTCTGAAGACACCTCCAGAAGCAAGTCCCAAGAAAAAGAAGAAGACTAACACAGCAACAAGCCGAATGGATGACACACAGTTTTCTGCTCCAGCCAACACATCTTTTCCATCCTTCTTTAGTGCCGCAATGCAAACATTCATGGAGAATATCCTGAGGATTTTCCATATTGATATTGCGAATACCAATGCGGAATTGGTAACTCATATGAATGAGAAGATGGGACAACTTGTGGAGAAAATGGATAAGAGGCACAAAGAGTTGCTAGATGAACAACGTGTCCAGGGTGAGCTTCTGAGATCCATTATTGCTAGACTTGATGCTATGGCATCTAGATCCTTTACTCCTAGTCCTTCTGGTATTCCTGAGCCCATACCTATCCCTGAACCAGGACCTTCTATACCCACTGAGCGTAGACCCTCTGAGAGTTAACCTAGCAATGTGTTGTTCTCTATGCCTGACCCTGACATATCCGAGCCTATCCACATCACCACTGATGATCCACCTCATCCTTTTCAGCCAGAGCCCATATCTACTCCTATTGCTTCACCTGAACGCACTGAGGAGGTGCTTGAGTCTTCACCGGTTGCTACAAAGGAAGTAGAAATTACTTCTCTGGTTCCTTACCCTTCATCCCTGGTGAATCCTCCAGAGGATCTTCAGACACCGCCAGTGAACCTTCCTGATCCTAAACCATCATCTTCAGATCCTTCTTGTTCAGATGGTTCATATAAATCATTGGCATTTCCTGTCACTCCTATCTCAACAAACAAGCCACCTAGTCCTCCTCATGATTGATTCCACCTTTATGATGAAGACAACAAAGGGGAGAAGAGCCTAAGTGATTTTGTGTGATAAATGGCTGAGTTGATTAGGATTTGGGTATATGGGGCTTTTGGGTGTTTTAAATTTTTTATGGCTTTTGGGTATTTTTAAGTTTTTAAGGTTTGAATTCTAAGTTATGTATTGAATTCTTCTTTATGCAATTTGCTATGCCATTAAAGTTAAACTTCATTGTGAAATTATATTGCATTATAGGACTAATGTGTTTTCGATTTTGTATGCAAGGTAAACAAGTAAATTTAAGAACAAAAAAACTTTGAAAAGATCTTTAATAAGTTATTTCAAAAGAGTTTTGAAGTTTAAATTCAACAAAAGATTTCATATGAAAAGAATTTAAGAAGCATATGTTTTAAAACTAAATTTCAAAAACTTTGTTCAAAATCACCAAGTTTTGTCATCATCAAAAAGGGGGAGAATGTTATATCCCATATGTTTTGATAACAACAAAGATTGGATCAATGATATAAAAGAATTTGATAACAAACAAATGAATTTTGAATAAAGTAGCAAAGCATTACTTGGAGTAAGCACTGGAGTGATGAACCAATTCTATGAAGGCTTACTCGAGTAGTCACTTAGGTAAGGGAAGCAATTACTCGAGTAGCCAAGGAAAATTCCATCTAGTGAAGCAGGGCTAAATTTTGGACAAAGTTACTTGAGGGAGTACTCGAGTAATCTGCAAAGTTATATAGACCATTACTCGAGTAGCCACTCAAGTAATGTTATTTTCATAGGCATCACTCAAGTAACCAGGTCAAAAATCTTCTAGTAGCTCTCGGCCAAGAAATGGAACATTTTACTCAAGTAACCACTCGAGTAACCAGGTGAGAAAAAGGCATCACATGAGTAGCCACTCAAGTAACCAGAAAGCAAACTCTCGGCCAAGAATTTGATGCAATGACTTGAAGGAGTAAGCGAGTAATCTGTCGGGTTATTTGAAATCTACTTGAGGGACTACTCGAGTAAGGTGTGAAGAAAAATAAAGGTCACTCGAGTAACCATATTACCACAGTCAATACCCGAGTAACTTGTAAAGGTAAAGACAAGGCCACTTGAGTCACCACTCGAGTAATCAGGTATTTCCAAGGTTTGTGATATATCTCACTCAATGTCTTACCCGAGTAATATCTTATGTAAAATGTTGAATTACTCACTGTCAGATATTTACTTGAGGCACTACTCAAGTAACAAACTTGATCACTCGAGAAGCTACTTAAGTAAGGCAATCCAGAAATTATGTTTTTGATTGAATGTTTATTAAATTGTTATCTACATGATTAACTCTTCATTGAATTAGTATCCTAAGTACATTTGCAGAGAAACAATGAAGAGATCATGCAAGAAGAGCAAAGTCAAATAAAGTGTCCGAACGTTCACCTACCACTACCTACCGTAAATGGGTAGTTTTCAAATTCAAAGACTAGTCAACTGTTGCTCCGTGACTCTAATGGACATATTTGAATTGCTTCCAACAGAAATTACAAATTGTCTATATATATGGAGCATTTAAAGAGAAGAAAAGAAGACACAAGAACTAAGAACACACATCGATCAATACACTCTTAGTGCTTTGTTTTCTTATACTCATTCATTGTACTTCAGTGATTATATATTTGCTCTGTAAGAGAGTTTTTCATTACAAACTCAATATTTGTTATTGAGACAACTTAAGGTAGTGGAACCTTGAGTTGGGGATTTGAGTACAACGTGTAAGGGGGAGCGAGTGTCCAAGTGATGGAACTTGCTGTGTACTGAGCTGCCAAGAACCCATTGAATCTTGGAGAATATAGTGAAACTCTCAAAGACGCTCTGAGGACTGGATGTAGGTCAAAGTGGTTGTAGCTGAACCAGTATAACTCCTGGTGTACACTTCGGTGATATTTCTCTTTACTCTCAACTGCTTTAAATATTCAGTCAATTTTCTTATACGCAACGAAATTTCTGGTATCACCCAATTCATCCCCCCTCTTAGGTGAAATGCTTGCACTAACAATATGTCACAAATCTACCCTACTATATCAGGATATACCCTAATCCATATTTCTTAGCATCACTATAGACCATGTAGTAGGTATGTTTAAGATTAGGGACATTTACAATTTAAGTGGACATGAGCCTTATCTTTAATTCTTGAAAACTAGCCTCACGCTTGTCCTTCTATACACATGACTAATTCTTTCTAACAAGCTTTATTAGTGGCAATGTAATTTGACAGAAGTTTTGGATAAATTTTTGAAAGTATCCGACTAAGCCTAAGAAGTTTATAATCTCTATAATTTACTTGGGTCCCTTCTATGTTAGTGCTGCTTCAACTTTACTAAGATCTACAATAACCCATCTTCTAAGATAACATGGACTAAGAATTTGACTTTTACATGCCAAAACTCACATTTACTAAGCTTAGCATATAATTATTTCTATTTTGGAATTGTCATTTATGCCTTCCTATTCGAGGACCATTCATACATAAAAGTTCTTTTCTAGTCTCATTTCATACTTAACTTTCTTGAATGTATGTTGTTTAAGACTTAAAGCTTTGATCTTTGCTAACTTTTAATTTGCTTTGTTGACCATAAAGGATTGAACTCAACCTAATTAACATCTAGCATATCTGAAGAAAAATGAAAGATACTTTCTCTATAATAGTTTGCCATACATAAGAGGTCTTTATATTCTAAATTCATCTTAGGTCATTGTATTCCTAGAGAATTGTGCTTTGTGGCTTAGCACTTTCCCTGAAGGTCTACTATGGCTATGAGATCTAACTACGATCTCAAGATCTTCTACGATCTCACTGAGTCCACCTCTTCAATCTAACTGTGAACCCTCTTTAGGAATTTCAAGACCTATTTATGAAGTTATCGACTGACTTGACCTCTACTCAATATAACTACTACATTGATAATTCTCCATGACTAGTCAAAGAAGCCAACATTGACCTCTTATTCCTTACTCATTCCTTTCGGTAACTCTAAAACCATTTTCTTCACTTTTCAACTTCTCAAATCATTTTTTTCTCTTCTCTTCTCCTGGCCATCCTTTGCTTTCTATTTTCTGCTTATATTAGAGTAAGGTAAACTCTGATTGCCTTGCCTTGGCTACCTTTTTGTCCTTCGAGAGGACATAATGCCCTTACTGGAGAAATGTCAACTTTGTTATTCTAGTCTTCGTGACTATTGGAGGAAAACTTGCTTTTGTTTAGTAATGTCAATTCCACGTGCCTTTTGTGTTTCAGCAAGTATGTTTTATCGAAGGACCAATTCCCAATTTCTTGAGAGATACTTTATGGCCAAGACTTTTCTCATTCCAACTTTGTAGTAACAAATTTCTTTATGTTAATCATGCAAGATCACAATTAAGCATGCAAAATAAGCCATATAGAATAACACCTTGCAACCAATGTATCATCAATGATGCCCATACATCATATAGATAACTTAGCCAATCACTAACTAGTGTGCATACATAATTAAATGAATAATTAGCTAGCACACTTTGCCAAGGCAACTTATATGTTCTCATGAACAACCCGCATAATGGCACAAACAGACATGTAGCAGATTAATACAAAATTACATGAAGTGAAAAGACTTACTATAGTTGTTGCTTGACTTTCTATATCTCAACTAGCTTGTTTTCCTGTATCTCTTCTAACACATGTCATTTACCAAGATGGTTCATAATCAATAGTGTTGGATCTGTAGGGGATGTCTTTATTGTCATATACCCTTACTATTAGAAATAGTGCCCTATGGGCCAATTATTGTACTTTGAACATTATTAATGAATTTTCTAGATTATGTTATCATATTATTCGCATGTTCACTGTGATGACTGTATCCTTGGATTAATCATAAAGATTGTCCTAAATGTTCTTAGTCAGTCATCTATCCGAGAACAGAGATGAAATAAGACCAGTATGACTTTGATAAGATATGGAGATACGATTCAAAGTTTTAAGCACTTGTAAGAGTACAAGGTACTAGACCGAACTACTATGAGAAAGCTGATTGGATCAAGTCATAAGCTTATCTCATGTATAACCACATCATAATGCCCTTCGACCTGAGGTCATCATGGATTCCTACATGAGAGTTACTAAGCTTTGAACTACTCAAAAGTTACTTTTGGCAGGGTGATGATAAAGGCTACGATCGGGCTTGGTGGTTTTTCATGCAGAGGAATATAAATGGTCAAAATGGAATATGTCCCTTATATTAGTAGAGATATATTACTGGGCCCCTCGATGAGTGAGTCTGAGAAATATATGGTCATACTACGATGGAAAAGAGTTTCCATTTTTATTGTCAGACTACTCAGGAATCGGGAAAGTAATGGTCAGAAACAGGAGGATGACATTATCTATGCCTTATCCTTGACCGAAATATCGAGTGACAAAAAGGGACGTGACATGGTTGTATGATAGGTTGCATCGTGTTAACGATCCTTATATGAATTAGGTAGTCATAATGTCTTGCTAGAGGCCGCTTGCGACTTGTGGGTTAGTATAGTTATTGACCCTCTACCAACTTCATATGGGCCTACAAGGTCGCATACAAGAATGGCCTAACACGAGACAATGTTTAATCTATGGTGGACGAATTTTATATTTACATATATGTATATATAATATAAAATTCATGAAAAAGAAAATTAATAACATTATATATATGTATTTTCGAAATACACACACATAAATATATATGTATATATGATAATATTATTATATTATTATATCGTGTTAGTTTTAAATTTAGTTTTATTAGATAAATTAAATTTAATAACTAACATAAGAGAGATATAATATCTCAGATTTAATCTACATATAATAATAAATCTTGATCACAATTTCACTATTCATTTGAACAATAGCACAATAGCAACTTATGAACAATATAGACTTCTGCATCTGGCTCTATGCCTACTTTTTCTCTCCTAAATGATTTCAAATTTTGAAATTCCCTCCATTAGTAGTCTCACTTTTCTTTCTTGCATCCTTTTATCTCCCCTCTCTCTTAGGATATGTCTTTCTCTAACCTCTCCCTCAGTATCCTCCGTCTCCCTAACTCCCTCCAAAAAAATGATGAGGTTGCTTTATCACTTTGCCCAAGCCCAAGTACTTCTGATCTCAATATTTCTCGATCACTCTCCACCACTTCCACTGACGGCGATGCTTCCTCTCTTACCTCCGTCTGGTGAGATCATGTTGTTCAGTGTTATAGTCATTAATTCCATGATGAAGAGTATGAGTATGAACAATCTATACAACACGAGCATCCTCAAAATGGCTCGAATAACAATACGTAATGAGATTTCAAGATCTGTGGTGTCTTCCATTTTTGGTTTGAGATTTTTCTTCCTTATGTTGGTATGAGGTTTCTAATTGCTACAAATTTAAGGTAGGGAAGGGAACGACTGTGTTGTAAGTCAGTGGTTGTGCATTGTTTTGAGGCTTATAGAAGCAAATAAAAATTTTGAGTCTAAATTAGCTCACAGTCCCTTTACAAGATTTAATTTTTGTTTACAAAGAGCATAATAACTTAAATGTTGAAGCATTAAATGGTGAGCATGAATATTAAAATCTGTAGTAGAATACCCAAAATAAGATCTCTGCATTGTACTTGAAATGTTGATGTGTGTTACTTAAGACTTACCTTTATTATAGTTATTAATCAAAATTGTTTAATTGTTTGATTTTAATTTCAGCAATGGGAAGAAGTCTCAGTCTAACAATCCGGTGAGAGATTGAAAACCTTGACAAAGATGCCGACAGCTGCAAGTGTGCAATGAAGGCACTAAAGTCATACGTGAAAGATTTGGATTTTAAGACAATTCCTATCTTCCTTGCCCAAGTTTCTGAAACCCAGGATACTGGCTCATTATCAGGAGAATTCACAATTTCACTTTGTAAAGTTGTAGCTCTAGTTTATGGTGTCAAGATTATTCCTGTGATAGACAGCATTATGGCATCCATTGTACAAACATTAGCTTCAAGTGTAAGGATTTTCCCATTTTAGCACGCTTGCTCAAAGGTGGTTCCAGCTATTGCAAGATATGGAATTGACCCCATAACACCAGAAGACAGAAAGAGGCATACAATTCATTCCCTTTGTAAGCCACTCTTATATTCTCTCACTTCTCAAGAGAGCCTTGCTTCATATGACATAGTCAATAGGGTCTACCTGAATGTTGTTGTAGCTTTAGAGGGGAGGTCCACCCAGAATAACTCATATTTGGGTTTGGTGATGGCTTTAGCTAAACGTAATGCTTTGATTGTTAAAGCATATGCAAGATTGCTTATACAATCTGGGTTGAGAATATTAAGTGCTGGGCTTGTAAAGGGGAATTCTTAAAAGAGATTTTCAGCCATTCAAATGGTAAACTTCTTGATGAAATGTCTAGACCCTAGAAGCAAATTCTCATAACTTGATTTGATAATTTTGGAGATGGAGAAGTGCCAGTTAGATAAAATGGCATTTGTCAAAGCTTTGCAAATTGCCAAGAGAATTGCAGCTAACAAAACTCAAGATATACAAAAAGTCCTGGCTCAGTGACTAGCTTTAATTTTAGCATGGGATATCATAATGAAAGGGAGAACTTCTCTTGTGAAGGAGAGCATTCTTCTAGATCTATTTCACCAGAATCACGAACTATGAACTTCTTTCTAGGATATGAATCAGTGAGTGAGTCTCCCCTTGCAATGAGTCAAGCTTCTCAAACTTCAAACTATGAGCATCGGAGTGTAACATGATAATGTTTCCATATATTTCACCCAAAATTTCAGTCCAATCATGTTTGACTAACATGATGATTCTATTTTGTAGCTTCCTGACATGAAGACTTAAGCAATCATTATAGCAGTACCATTTACCTTTACCTTGGGTCTCCTGGCATTTATTTTTGCAATTATCCTTGGTATAGTCTCGATAACAATAAACAGTACCGCCATTCCCCTCTAAATTTATTTTTATTACTATTTGAATGTTTACTCGTGTTGCTTGCAGCAATAAACGAGTATATATGGACATATGCAGCTCTCGAGTTTGCTCTTGTGGCTATAACAGTACATGTTTTTTATAGTATGGTGAGTGGAATTTCCCCATAATTTTGTACCATTGATGCCATATAAACTAAAATGATGTTGCATAAGTAGGGGAATCAAGGAAAAAAACCAAAATCCCTCAAAATATCTTTATTTATATGAATAATACATAAGGTGAAACTTCTTTACAGTAATAGTAGATTTATGAATAAATAGCCTTAGTGATCTGAGTTTTGAGAAGCGTTCATTTACCTGATCTTAGAGAGATAGAAATGGAAGCTCTATATTTGTGACTTTTGATGTGATAGTTTCATGTTTAGTTCCCAAAAGATCTTTTCTCCTCTCTTCTATTTGAGACAATCCTAACAACTGTTAAAATATATTGTTTCATGTAATTTTGTTGTAGTTGCATTTGAGGCCATTTATGCAATACTGCTTTCATCAGTTGTGGGTTTTGGTATGGCTATGAGCATCAATTATGCATGGATTTAGTATGTTTCTAGGCGTCTTCAAGTTTCTCAGGTCTCTAACCCAATATGAGTCTAACATTGGTTTTTTTCTGTTTATCAACAAATGTCATGACTGACCCTATATTTGTCAATTAATCAAATATTGTGTCCTCTCTCCCTCTCCCTCTCTCTCTATACACACACACACATATGATGTATTAGGATTGGAAGGAAAGCAAGAAAAACAAATTGTCTTTACCTTTTTGTTTAGGCAGTCTTTGTTATAAAGCGTATATTACTGTTAATATCTAATGAGCAAATTTTCATGCTAATGGATGCTGTATAGCTTTTTGTTCATCAATATACAATGTTTTGTATTGTTTTTTTTCATTTTCCCTATTGAGGGCATCATTCATCTTCTCTACTTTTGAAACTTCATAATGTGAACTAGAAACATTAGCTGTAAATCATGACAATGGTGCATGATGTGTTTACAAATATAATGTCCTATGTGATTTTGTGCAGTTATCTTTTCTAGGATTTTATATATGATAGCACCTTCTAAGTTACCCTCAAATCCTCCATCCAGACCATCAAAACACTTATCTTCTAGGGCAATTGAATTGGTAAAAGATTATTGCGAGGAACCTGGGAAAGATTTCAAAACTACTCCTGGAAACCTTTTATCTACCTTGAAGAAACTTTATGCATGGGAAAAGAAATTACATAAAGAAGTTAAGGTATGATTGAGTATTGATATTATTTTGAAAAATTTTTATTCTTTAACTATTTCAAAAAGTTGTGCTTTCTTGGAGCTACTAGTGTCTATCTGAATTGATTTGCTATAAACTTAATATTTAAAAACTAGGGACAAAAGCTTTCAATATATTCCTATGCTATAATTGCCTCTTTGTACTTATGTGGTATTGGAAAGATTGTCGAAAGATATGATCTAAATCCATTTGACCTAAAGTTGAAATTAGACTTTGTCAATTTCAGTGTGTTCTTAAATGTTCATATGTTTGAATTGGCTTTAAGATGAGGAGAAGCTACGGGTTGATTATGAAAAACAGTGCAAAAGACTGAAAATATTGGATGATCGAGGAGCTGAATCCAGTAGGATCCATAAATTGAGGGATGAAGAATTGCAGCCTCAACTTTCAGAGTTGATTCAAGGGTATCAAATTACTTCATTTATTGGCCATGCCTATGTGAAAAGTTGGATTAAAAATGTATAATTTTGTATGTTCTAAATTTGATTCTATTTATTTTATATTTTTATTATTGCTAAAATGTTTATATCGTTATTGTGATTTACATTGTGTTATTGTCTTCAATGATTGCAAGTAATATTATAAGTTTTTTGTGCTTCAAAAATTTAATTTCTTCTAATTTTACAATTATTGAATTATATTTTCTTGCCCTCCACAGGAAGTAAATGCTATGTGTATTGTTGATTGTCCACACTAAAGTTGTCTTATATCATGCTTTTTCAAAAAATATACCACCAAAATTTAAGTATATACACATGTTGAAAGATATTGAGACAATAATCTCTCTTAATATATATCCAAACTATAGAGGATTTTCTCCTCATGGAGATCACAAATCAACATGTTGATAGTTATTGCACTAATTTGTACATTGAATATATGCATCATGTGCATCACGCAGGAGACTTAATGCTTGTTTATAAAGATAAATTAATTCTATTTGCTCTTTATTCATATTAAATAAATACGTTAAATTAAAACTGTTGGACATATTCAATTAAACAAAATGTATTTAATTAAGCTCATCAAAATAATTACGTGTTAATTAATTTAAAAATTAATCAAGATTAATTTTGAAATTCCAATATAGCCCTCATGGGTTATAAAATGATGGAGAAGTAAAACTCGTGTGGATGAGAGTTCAAAGCCGTAAGGAAACCTCAGCAGACATTGGAGGGGCTAGCACGCAGTCCGTGTTGGAGTCATATTCGTGTGGATACCAATAGAGGGAGTTGATATAAGGTGTTGGCTCCAAGAGATCGAGAAGGGTAAAAGAGAAAAGGTATGATTCTTTCTAACTCGATTTAAACGTCGTTGATAGATCCACAATTGGGATTGGTAAAATTTAAAATTATTTTGCTCTACTAGCCAATCCAAACATTTACCTGCCTGCCTGTTCTAATTGAACCATCTTTATGCTATTTAAAAGAATAACTCAATACAACACCAATCATATTATTTCATCTCTATTAAGGTTGCCTTAACTATCTAAAGACTTAGGTCACCACTCTGCCTTTGGGCTAAAGTTTAGCCTTATACCATTGCTTGCCTTGCTTAACTCTTAGCCATTACTCTCTGGCGAGGGAGTCTCTTAATTCTGAGCTAGTGGCTACCAATACTTTTCTATAAGGATCTATCTTTACTGTCCCCCTGCTTAACTCATCTAGTCACTATGGCAGAATCATTCATTTATTAGCTTTGGTGGTGACTTAGTGGTGGTTTGGTAGCATAAGAGAATTTCATTTCAACCCTTCCTTGGTATCCTACTAGACTTAGGGCATTCCAAATCCCTACATTGTTCTTGGCCACTTATTACTCTCTACTTTCATTGGAGTAAGGTCAACTCTACTTGCCTTGGCTGCTTTTCCTCCTTTTCTTTATCAACTCTGTTTCAGAGGACCAATTCCCAATTTCTTGGGAATACTTTATGGTCAAGATCTTTCTTTATGCCAACTCTAGCAATTAACCACTTCTCTATTTCTTGGAAAACTCTTATTGCGTACATCACACTACCACTAGCCTACCATTACCAAATCATTATTTGCAGAAATCTTATCTTTTGAATTTAAACTGGCATGAGTACTCTATTCATGTATCTCATAGATATCAAGCCCCAAGCATTATCGAATATCAAAATATTATAGGGAACATATTCATTTAATCTTTAACAAATTTTCCTAGTTCTCTCTACATCCTTCCCCAAGGAATTCTCATACCTTTTGCCATTTATCGTTCACATAGGCATACAATTTTTGACCTACCTTGCCAACTATCACAATGCTCAACATACTTAAAAAACTTTCAACGTTTTATGTTCAGCAGACATTTTAGTTAGGCATCTAGTACATCATCAACTATGCACAAAGCAAGGAATACCAACAAACATGATAAGACTAAACAAGAGCAATTTCAATCTAGAGCTATCACCTTAAACCCATGTCTTTCTTTAGACCACCCTTATGTAACCCATTTCTTACTTGGATGTAAGCCTCGCCTGAACGTATGCTTAATCAATGTCTTATAAATTTTTTGATTCACTAAGGACTTAAACTTCATCTCTCAATTATCCTCATTTTCTAAGAACAACAAATAAGCCTACCATAACAAACACAATCATTAAAATATTGTAGACTTGTTATAAATCATGAGCAAAGCATTCTATCTGATGCTAAAACCTTTGCTCTGATACAAAAAATGTATCAACTTACTCTAGGGTCACTTATCAAAGTTATTTAGCCATTTAAGAACCACACGTGACCAATAGGTACCCATAGAATGTGTAATATCCTAATTTCTATATTAGGATTCAATTATAATTAAGATACAACTAATCATGATAAATGGATTTATCATATAATTATTGGAATAAAAAGGGTTTATCTAAAATATGATTTATAATAATAAAAGAAATTATTGGAATATAGATGTAAAATAATAATATTATTATTATTATTATCATGGGAAAATCCCTAAAAGATACATTAAATCCCTATTTGGTGTAATGAAATTTGGAAATCCCTAATCAAAGCTATGTCAGTCAGAGGAGGAATTTGGGATTTTGGAATCTCGGCCAAAAGACGCTTCTGCCCTTCAGTTCTCTATCTCTCCACTTCGGAATAACAACACTAGCTTCTTAATTAACAACACTCTATTCTACATTAACAACGCCAAAATGCCACAAAATAATCCGTACGTCTTTGTTCTTCACCTTCGTTCTGAGAGCTTTCTTCCTCGTCTCAGTTGCAGATCTCCGCCATCTCAATTGCAAATCATACAACTGATTCAAAGCTCATTGAAGAACCCACCAAAGATCCGTTAAGACTTTATGATTATAGCCCATTGATCTCACCCACTGCCCAACACCTCCCATGGCCGCCCACTGCCCAACGAGATCTCACCCACCACCTTCAATTGATTCCAGATCTGACCACCGCCCAACACCTCCTTCCCAACAACAGGCGTCAATCTCCATTCGTCTCCTCCCACAACTGAAAACACCCATTGACATACTCCCAAGAGAGTCTAATGTGCACGCAAGTGGGAGTACAACGAGTTAAGGTAGTGCCAAAAAGTGATAAAACCAGAGGAAAAGTGACGAAAAATAGAGGTAAGCCATGAAAAATAGAGTATGTGTCTTTCATCCCGTAATCCATCACGAACAATAAAAAAGGCACAATCTTCAACAATAATACAACCAAACAGGATGGATTATTGTTCGCGACAAATTATGGGATGAAAGACACACAAAAGTGGAAATTCACAACTTGGATGCCAAGTCGTTAATGGTAAATACTATGTTGTTAATATAGAGACAAGTGTTGTTAATAGGCATCCAATTTATAACTTTGCCAATGTTTGTATGCGTAGATGTGAAACAAGGAAGAGGTTTTGTTAGAGGGATAGGTGTTGTTTTTGGCTTCCAATTTGTGAATTTCCACTTTTGTTCCCAAGAAGATGTTAATCAAGGAGGTGATATCGTTAATTAACAGACAAGTGTTGTTAATACAGGAAGAGGTGTCATTATTGGCATTCAAGTTGTGAATTTCCACTTTTGTTTCTAGCAAGATGTTAATGAAGCAGGTGATGTTGTTAATTAAGAGTCCGATGTTGTTAATATGGTGAGAGACGAAAAGGAAAGAGAGGTTGAGCCCTCTTAACTTGGACAAGCGAAGCAACGCCGTTGAACCTCACACAACTGACCTTTGTCCAAGCTATTAATGTAGAATGATGTGTTATTAATCAAGAGTGAGGTGTTATTATTCCAAGCTGAGAAGGAGGGGATAGCTGAAGCGTACATTTACCTTTTGGTTGAGATCTGCAACTGAGATGAGGAAGAAAGCACTCAGAATGAAGGTGAAGAACAGAGACGTATGGATTCTTTTGTGGGATTTTGGTGTTGTTAATGTAGAATATAGTGTTGTTAATTAAGAAGGCAGTGTTGTTATTCTGAAGTGGGGAGAGAAAGAGAACTGAAGGGCAGAATCATCTTTTGGCTGAGATTCCAAAATCCCATATTCCTCCTCTGACTGACATAGCTCTGATCAGGGATTTCTGAATTTCATTGCACTAAATAGGGATTTACCTATTTCAAATGTATTTTTTAGGGATTTTTCCTATTATCATTACTACTACTACTACTGCTGCTGCTACTACTATTACTACTAATAATATTATTAAAAAGAAATTTGAAATATAAATAATATGAATAGAATGAAAAGGGGAAAAATTAACATATATATATATATATTTAAAAAACTAAAGGTCATGAATTCAAAAATGCTTGGTTATGTGACGTTGGCGGAGGGGATTTTTTAAAAAAATAAAGAAAAAAATGAAAAAGGAAAAAAATATAATGTGTGTGTATCTATATGTTAATTAAAGGGGCATGTGCCAGGTTATGTTTGGTAAATGATTTGTGTAATGCCATATTCTCGTAATCGATCGAATGAGCTTGTACACAATAAGTCTAAACCACTTTCATAACATCATGTTAAATTCACAATCTCATGATAGGATTCAAACCTATAATTGAGTGGGTTGTTTAGAATAATTTTCAAAAATCGCCATTTATTGGTTCGCACTTCATTACTACTCATCGACTCTTACCTTTATTTAATTTAATCAAAGTGATTTGTTGCTCATTTCTTTAGCCAGATCATTCCTTTACTCATTCTTAGTTCATTCATTTGCATATATATATATATATATGTATAAACAGAAACAGAGTTTTATTATTCAAATATGCTCTACACAATTAAGTAAAGCAATCACATACATCACTACACAAGCAGAAATATCAAATACATGCAAATAAGGTAAGTTTCCTACCTCTTATCCTGAGTCCTGTTCTTGTACCTTTACTCCAACCATTGAAGATGCTCAATCCTTGTCACTTTATGACCCTAGATACCCAATCACATTATTATAGACATGATAGAGAGTCATTGGAAGTGTGTATTACTGTCCAAGAAGTTAGGGAGGCTTAACACATCATATTAGTTATCTTATGAGCCACTTAGGTAGCCATTGGAAGTCTAAACAAGTGCCTATGGGGGTTAGGAAAGCTAAACCAATCAACACCGTTCAAAAATGTGAAATACTGAAATAGAAGTCTTGGCCTCGGGTAAGAATCCTTTGGCCGCGGCCAGGAGAGGTCAGAAATTTTAAGGCCGCTGCCAAGCAAATCTTCTGCCATGGCCAAGAAATCCTTTATCCTTGGCTCAACTTCCAAAAATCATAACTAAATATACAAAAATTGAAATGGAATGGTTCAAAGTTTTCTATAAAGGAAAAATATAAACCACCACCAACTACAACCACAAAATTATAGAATTCCATAAAGTCCCACACTGTTTCAGAATCAGGTCTAGAAACAGGGCACAACTTCAAAAATCCATAACTTTCAATCCACTGGTCTAAATTGCTTATAACACCTATCAAATTAAAGACCAAGATGTCTACTTTAATCTAGGAAGTTTCATAGCATTTGGACCAGGTTTACCTAATCTAAATGCATTACATAACAACACTACCTCACTAGAAGCACTACTACAAAAAAGCAAAGTTGTGGCACTTATAATTGCATTAGTTGTGGCGCTAGAGAAGTGCCACATATAAGGATACCACTAAAAAAAGCTGTGGTGCTTGGAAGCACCACATCATTTTAATTTGTTTTTTAAAAAAACACCCTCTTGTGGCACTTTTTGGAGGAAGTGCCACAGGAGGGGGGTCTCCTGTGACACTTACGTCAGCAAGCACCACAGGAGACCATAACCTTCTGTGGTGCTTATGTCAGCAAGCACCACAGAAGGACAGCCATTCCTGTGGCACTTCCTTAAGAAAGCGCTATAGGAAGGTCTACCCTCTTTTTTTTTACAATCTTCTTGTGGTCCTTGTTTAAGGAAGCACCATAGGAACTTTTTTTTCCGTTTTTTTGTTCATATCTCCCATAATTGCAATAGTGCAATGTATAGTCATTAAACATTTTCTATATATATCTACAACAACAATGAGAGATAACTTTAAAATGATATAAACAGATGATTAATTAACTAAAGTAGTACTAAAAAAAGTTATACAATATATTGTGAATGAAATACAACAAATTCAACTTGAATACATGACACAACAATTGGCAGGAAATTAAACAACACAACAAAGACCATCTAGTGAATTAAATAGTATAACTACCCAGAGATTTGCCTAAACACATATTCACACCATTCCTCGATCACTTCATTAAGTTGATGGTCAGTCAATGTGTCACAACATTGATCTTCATAATACTACACATGCATATATACAATCAGTCACAAATTAAAACGAATTAAAATTAGTAAAACTTAATTATCAGGCACTAATTAAATTTAATTAAAACACAATATGAAATGCAACTAAATGACTTACTTTTTGAGGAATAAATGGCTGATCATGAGTAATTATATCCTTCATAAATTTCATGATGTAATACCCACAATCATTGTCATTGGGTTGTCAAGAGCACTGCAAAAATATAATAAAATATTTAACTTTGTTTATGAATAAAAATTGTTTACTAACAAAGTTTGAGTAAATTCATATATCAGTACCAGTATCTTCTTCCAAGAATAGCTAAGGTAAGGGTGAGCAGCTTTAGAATAGCTTAAGGAGACAGAGGCTCGATACGTAGTCAATAAGCTAACAAAACAAATAGAAACTAATTACTTTTGGTTATTCAATCACATATGCAAATATTTACACATATGCACGTACGCTTACTTATTGAACAATAGCAACATATCAGAATGGTTTTATGGAAGACCATTAATTAAAGGATACACATAGTAAATGCGAGGGCCTAAAGGTTCCGCTAGATTGGTAACTATCAATATCCAATATAGCCTAAAATATTTTAAAAAAATATGTTTCAACAATCATGTTATGATAAAAGTTAAACAATAAAAAACAAAAATTGTACCACTAATAACTTAACCCACATTGTATGGCACTAAAAAAAGGGTAGTTGATATCGCTTTCTTTCTAAATTAATCTTTCAGTTCATTAGATTGTGCATATATATCTACTTTACCCCTATGCTGGCCAATGAGATAAGGGTTGACAAATACGAATTGGACCCTGTTTGTATCCATTAAGATGTTGTGGTACAAATTCCTGGTATAAACAAACAATGTCATGAAAAATAAAATAATGGAATGAGAAATATTAATAACAGTGATAAACGATGATAGTCAAGTACCTTATCCAGATGTTAATAGCTGAAGCACTAACCCATTCACGATTACATATGTCGTGCAAGATATCGCCATTAACATGATCAACTAGACCGCTAACACTGTAAATAAGTCTATCAAAATGTATTTCCAGTCCTCCTTTATGGATCAATTTTGGTGTAATCGATACTAATTAATCGCAATATGAGGTTAGACTTCTTTTGCTATGTTGGCTACCTGATACTTTCGACTTAGGTTGTGTTGTCGAACACTTTGAAATCTTACCATAAGGTTGGATTTATTTATCTCTAGATTGTCCACCCTATAAAAATCAGAAAATTAAACCACAGTTTTAGATGGAAGAATGAAGGAAAAGTATAGGGAATTGTAAATGAATGACCTTTTCATATGGCTCGATAAGACCTATTGGCCAAGCAACATAGCCACCTACATCATCTATCACCATTATTTACTCATCTGAGATGGGATCGCTAAGAGCGCATCTTTATTCATACAGACGTCAACCCTCACTCCGAGTGTGTTGTCGAGCAACGGTGAATTGTGCAGTGTGTCCTTATTAGTGTTGTAGGCAGCACCCACTGCAACCGTATGCTTGGAAGCTTGATTGACATATAACTTGCATTGAAATTTGCCCTATGGAAAATAGAGTTAATATGTTAAAGTTCACTAAATTATAATGTAACATAAAGTTAAGTAGAGAAGAAATTAATTACCAAAGGAAAAGGGACTTTAGGCATGGAAGTGCAACTATCTTTGACGCTTGGGCTATCACAGAGGGGAACATTTTTTGTTGGCCTACACTGCACCAATTGTTCTATTTTTGCTCTTAACAGCGCATTTTGTTCTTACATCAAACACATTTGTTCTAAGAATTGTTCTTCTCGTTGTTCATTATAGCACAATTGTTCGTGAAGTTCTTACATTTGAAGCTTGAAACTAGTCATCCCCTCACGTAGCTAGGAAATGTCACTTTTATTGGGGCACTTCTGACGTCTGAAGTATGCTAATTGGGTAACTGTAAAACTAGTACCCCGAAATGACCATCATACTTGGGTACTGTAATACCCCGACTTTTGAGACTTGAGCTTAGAGAATAAGCTTGAGATTAGTGGATTGCTAAGCCCCAGTTTAGCAAGATTCCAAATTGTGATTAAGGGTTAATGACTCCAAAAATGGATGTGGTTAGTGATAAATAACTCTTTTGGAGAATATGATGTGATTTGGTACTCGAATGTTATTCGTGTGTGTTGTGAGCAGCACCGAAACCCTGTATTTGAGTTCAATTATAGATGAACATCCAAATTGACTTCAAAAAAAGGGAAGAATTGAATGGGGTATTGTGTTGGAAATGGTGTCATAGTGTGTTTTGATGTCATTGAAATTGGTTTGGAACTTTGGAATGGAAAAGTTGCAATGTTAGGTTTAGAAATATGAATTATGTTGACATGTTGAGATTGTTGTGAAAACATGTCAATGTCATGTGAATTGGATTGATTTGGTATTTCCAATGGATTCCTTTTGAAATTTTATGTGGGAATGATGTTTGGTATGAAAATGGGACCATTGGAAACAAAGATGAAAAATCTGAAATTTTGTCCAGTGAAACTCTATTCTGGGCAATCAGTTTGTGTGAACGTTTTGAATGACAAATGGTGTCTAAAAATTCTGAAACTTTCCAATCTTGAATTTCACATCCCAAGCTACAAAATGAACATATAATTTCTGCCATTTCGTTTTGTGAACTAGGAGATATGACTGTCCAAAGTTTGGGATGGAAACTGAACTCTGTTTTGGGGCAGCGATGAGATTTATGTAATTCTAGAATTTTGTGGTAATTTTGGGTAATGACCCTTATTTTTTCTATAAAAAGGATATAAATACCTTTCATTTGGCTTTGGAATCACCTCATTTTGAGTTTTCTAGAATTAGTTATGATTTTTCACAGATTGGGCAGAAAATTTGCAAGAAAATCCGAAAATGGGAATTATGACATCATCGAAATAAAAGATGACATCAGCATAGAATTAAATATTTTCTCATCATCTTCAGCTCTTATTTTTGACGTGCTGAACCAGCTGAAACTAGTGAGAGAAAGTTGAGAGCTCTTAGAGAGAGAAAGAGGAGAAATGTCGTAAGGTAAGCCGATTTCTCCGACGATTTAGCTCCTAACGCGTATAACCTTGCTCCTAAGCTTCTCTTTCATGTTATTTAAGGTTTTGGAAGCTCAATTTTCATGGTTAAGAAGGGCTAGGGTTTCAGCCACTCATGATAAAAGCTAGTGGGAGCTTGAGGTAACTTCCAAACTCTTGTGTATTGACTATTCTGGCTGCTGTGGACAATTTAATTAGTGAAATTTCGCCGGAATGTCATTGGTTTCAAAAATTGAAAATGGGTGTGTGAGGCTATTATGCTGCCTAAATTGGTACTAAATGGTAGTTGTAACCTAATGGAATAGTCAATAAAGTGGTTAGGAGTAGAAAGGAACGCGTTTACGGAGCCGAAACCGAAAAACCCCAATTTTCCCCGGAATACTTGTATATTTCGGTTATGGTTGTATATGGGCCTTAGAGATGGATTTTCAATGATTTGATGATTCCATTGAGTTCAGGAGCGAAAATTAGGTGGGGTTACAGTTGGGTACTTTTTCGGAAAAGGATGAAAAGTATAATTACGAAAACACCCCTGCAACCCTTAAAGTAGGGCTGTCAAGGGTAATTTTGTAATTAACATTGAATTTGATAATTTCAAGTTCGGAAATGGATTTCTGGGGTGGAAATATGTTAGAATAGCCCATGTTAAAATTTCGGGAAAAGTATAGCCAGACTAGATACGGTGGGGCCGGGCCGGGTCCCCGGTGGCATTTTAGTAAATTTTCAATATAGCCTCATATAACCCCCAGAAACACTATGGAAATTTCTAAATAGTACATTTGACATTGTAGGATTGAATATGAAGCCCCGAGCTGTTTGCACTTAGATTAAGGCACACGTTTCGAGGCATAAAAGGGTGAAGGTAGGGAACTTACCTCTCTTGCATGTATTTGATATTTGTGTTGGTGTATTGATGCATATTATTGCTTTGCTTGATTATGTGAAACATATATGAACTATTAAAGCTCTGTTTCTGTTATGCTATGGCCATAAGTATATTGTTTAAAGCACTGAGTTTGCAAATATGTCATTGTGTGAGCATGAGTTATGTAATGCAAGCATGTCATACATTAAACACATATCTTGCATGCATATTGGTATCTTTTTCCTACTGAGATTCTCTCGAATCTCACTCTCCCCTACCAATAATTTAGACAGGGCAAGTGGCTCGCGGAGGGAGCGGCTAGAACTTCTTCTAGATGAGAGTTGGTAGTTGGTTATCAATATGAGTTGGGATGATTGTATATGATTTGGATGAGGATTTGTTATGTATTTAAGATGGATTTGTGTAATCCCCATATGAGGGCTTGTAATAAGCGAATGTGCCCTATAAAGCTTGAGTTAATAAATGGAATCCGGAATTGCCGAAATTATTACATTGCATACTCTGATATATTAAATGTGATTTAACTTTGTGTAGTAATTGTATTCGGAATGTGAATGTGAGACCAAGTTATAAATGATTTCGAAAGGTATTTATGAAAACCTTGTCTGGTATATGGGTTTATAAATGTTATTTGATTGTTATTGGTCTGTATTTCACTTTAATTGCATATTCTGAATATTAATTACGGAAGGGGGTTACAGGTACTCCTAGTGCTTTGCTCAACAAATCATCTCGACCAACATAGCTCACCAACGTAGGATCCTCCTGTGTCATTTGTGGCTATGACAAAAAGAATTACAACAATAATAGTTATTAGAAATCAAATTCATTTAAGTAAAGCTAATTATTTATTGTATGCATAATCCAATACTTACACAATATTTGGCTACTCTTCTTGCTTTTTCACTACGAATTTCACCTTTCTTATTTGTGCAACCGGCTACCCATAGATCATGTCGTGGCACCTGTGTAATATCTGATCTTGATTCTTCTATCTGCACATCAAAGTTTTTTGAAGTTAAATGATATTCATACATGTAGCTCCTGTGGCATTTGTGGCACTTGTGGCATTTGTTTAAAGAAGCGCCAAAAATAATTATTTATTTATTTAAAATAAAAAATATTTGAAAGCTTTGGCGCTTACAATTATAAACGTCATAATTGACGTTAACCTTGCATGACGTTTCTCTGAACAACCGCCAAACAAGGCCTTCAGTTTTTTTTTTTTTGAAAAAACAATAGGAAGCTTTGGCGTTTTATGTGGAAATGCCAAAGCTTCCTATATTTGAAAAATGGGTAAAAGCTTCCACATATATATTAAAAAGAATGAAGATCTGGGAAGCTTTGGCATTTTATAATTAAATGCCAAAGCTTCCACATATATAATAAATAAAATACGAAGGATATGAATCATATGATCATTGCAGATTTTTTTTGGATCAAGATATATGAATGGGAAAGCTTCCATTACAACTTAATACACGAAGAGGAAGCTTTGTTTTAAAAAAAATATGGAGAAGCTTTGGCGTTTTTGAAAAAAACGCCAAAGCTTATATTACAAAAAATAAATAGGGGAAGCTTTGGCATTTTTTAACAAAACGCCAAAGTTTCCATGACAACTTAATATTCAAGAAGAGGAAGCTTTGTTTTAAAAAAAAATATGGAGAAGCTTTAGCGTTTTTGTTCAAAACGCCAAAGCTTCTATTACAACTTAATATTCACGAAGAGGAAGCTTTGTTTTAAAAAAAAATATGGAGAAGCTTTGGCATTTTTGAAAAAAACGCCAAAGCTTCTATTAAAAAAAGAAATAGGGGAAGCTTTGGCGTTTTTGTTCAAAACGCCAAAGCTTCCATTCCATTACAACTTAACATTCACGAAGAGGAAGCTTTGTGTAAAAAAAAATATGGAGAAGCTTTGGCGTTTTTGAAAAAAACGCCAAAGCTTCTATTAAAAAAAATAAGGGAAGTTTTGGCGTTTTTGTTCAAAACGCCAAGCTTCCTCAATTATTAAAGGAATTGGTTCAGACAAGAGCTTTGGCATTCACCGAAGGGAGAAGAATAATTGAATCACGTGAAAGCTAGCTAGCTTTGGCATTTAGTGAAAAGGTAAGTCAAAAAAGAATGGAGAAGATGATCACGTGAAAGCTTCCATTGACAAGGCAAGTCATATTTGTTTTTTTCATTGACAAGGCAAGTCATATTTGTTTTTTTCTTTGGCCATCCGACAACTCCTTGAAGATCAGGTTGGACATATAAATCACTTTATGTATTTGCGCATTGAAGAAGTAGTCATATTTGCATCTGCGCATTGAAGAAGATACTCACACTCTTAATCTTCCTTGCCCTCACGTCCTCAACTCCCTCGACCGTTGAAAGCCATCATCAGAGCTCGCTGTTGGGAAAGAATCACAGGTTGGCCATTTACTTGATGTGAATCATGACTTCTTTTACAATATGCCTTTATACTTGGTGGATCACGCAATTGTTCTTTTTTTTTTAATTACAACTATATTATGATGATTGGCAATTGGCATTTCTGAAGTATTCAAAGCTGCTTGCTTTGATTCCCTGTACACAGCCCCACCATTAATTAGTTCCCTCTGATTCCCACTTTGATCCATGTTAGTGATATGAACTTGGTATTAATTGAAGTGACCAACAGGAAGCCATATGCGGCAGCAGGGCTCCTTATAAATGCACATGTACAAAACGCCTAGGACATGTTGTTAAAAAAATTATAATAGAAAAAAAATTTCAGTCAGCTTTAATTTAGTTTTTTTTAAATATTTTTTAAAGGAATTTTTGGCGCTTTCTAAGGAAGCGCCAAAGGTTACAGTTTTGTTTTATAACATTAATGGCGCTTATATAAAAAGTGCCATAGATACTCACACCTTTTTTGGCACTTTTTATATAAGCGCCATAAAAGGTAATATAAATGTTAAAAATTTTTAACACCCGTCATTGTTGCCGCCACTATTGCTTTCCTGCTTTTCTTTTCTATTTATCCCCACCCCTTTCCTCTGTTTGACCTAGCGACAAGTAGAAGCTTCTTTAGTCCCCCACTTGCTATTTTTTTTTCTCCTCCTCGTGCAAATATTTGTAAACAATTGTTTGCCACTTTCATTACAGCATAGAGCTTCGTTGCGGTACAAAGCTTCCTCCCACACGTGTTCTTTTTCTCTTTGGCTGGTTGCAGTACAAAGCTTCCTCCCTCGTGTTCTTTCTCTTTTTGGCTGGTTGCAGTACAAAGCTTCCTACAGAAGCTCTTGTAAGTGTTGTTTATTTTTTAACATTTTATTCACATTTTTTTAATTAAAATATGTTTGACTATTATATATTTGCTTATACTTTTCTATCGAAGTACATGTTGTCAATAGTGAAAGAGTTGGGAATGGCACCGTTGAAATGGTCAAATTGGGTAGAAATGTTATAAATGCCGCTGGTAGTTTAATCAATGATTATTTTGGAACCAATTAATTTAATAAACGCAGGGTTGTATTTTTGTTAGCTTGTTATGGACCCAATTATTTTAATTACGACATGTAGTAGTGTTGGCCAATATGATTTATTTGGTGGTGAGCTGTGAACATTATTTAGATGTTGTGGGATTAATTGGTTGATTATTTGTGATTTAAGAAGAGTGTTTAATATTTTGTAAAACTTTAAATTTTGGAATGTTATGCAGCTGAATTTACTTTTTTAAAAAAATAAATAATAAATAAAGAGAACTTTAAGAGGCAAGCAACTGACCACTTATAAAAATATATATGTTTAACGTATAGATGGATCGAAAATGGATGTCATCTAATCGGTGCTCAAGAGAATATATTGATGGGGTCAAAGAGTTTATTAGATTTGCAAGCGAGCATGCAAATGATCCTAACAAAATCCTATGTCCTTGCTTATCTTGTTGTTATGGAAAGCGGATTAGTCTACTTGATTTGCTAGATCATTTAGTGTGTCATGGAATTGATCAATCATATACACGATGGACAAGGCACGGTGAGACGGATGATGCAGATCGTGGTCAAATACATACCATGATCGGTGCTTCAAATGAGTTTGACTCAAGTATGTGTGATGAAGATGATGGTCTTCAAGAAATGCTAAATGCAGTTGAAGGGGTGCTTCATAACCATCCTCAACAATATGAGAAGTTGAAAGGTGAGGCAGAGAAGCCATTATATGCTGGTAGTACTAAATACACAAGATTGCTAGCAGTGTTTAAATTGTACAATTTTAAAGCACGCTATGGATTGAGTGATTCTGGTTTCACCGCACTACTTGAACTTGTGCAAGATATGCTCCCAGAAGAAAATGTACTTCCTACCAAGACATATGAGGCAAAGTGAATACTTTGCTCTACAACTGGCATGGGTTATGGAAGATTCATGCATGCCCTAACGATTGCATATTATTTCAAAATCAATATGCAACGTTAGAGAAGTGCCCTAAATGTAATGCATCTCGATATGGGAAAAAGAAAGGAAAGAGTCCCTCGAAGGTCGTATGATATTTTCCAATTATTCTAAGATTCAAGCGATTATACAGTAATGAGGAGATTGCTAAGTTGTTGACGTGGCATACAGATGAAAGGATTGAAGACACGAACCTTAGGCACCCTGCGGATGCCCCTCAATGGAAAAAAATTGATCATGACCATCCTGACTTCGCGAATGAAGAAAGGAACCTACGCCTTGCACTTTCAACTGATGGAATCAATCCCCACGGTGTTCAGAGTAGCACACATAGTACATGGCCAATGATATTGATGATTTATAACCTTCCTCCATACTTGATCATGAAACGCAAGTATATGATGTTGTCTATGTTAATTTCTGGGCCAAGGCAACCTGGAAATGATATAGATGTATACTTGGCTCCTTTAATTGATGACTTGAAGCTATTATGGGAAGAAGGCGTCAATGTGTATGATGGGTACAGGGAAGAAAGTTTCAATTTGAAAGCCATATTGTTTGGCACAATTAATGATTTCCCTGCTTATGGTAATTTATCCGGATATAGCGTTAAAGGATATTGTGCGTGCCCTATATATGAAGATGACACTCATTCAATGCGACTAGATCATTGTAAGAAAAATGTATATATGGGACATCGAAGATTCTTACCATCAACACATCATTGGAGGAAGTGGAAAAAGGCTTTCAATGGTGAGGCAGAAGAAGGTAGCCCATCGAAGATGTTGACCGGTGCTCAGGTTTTTGAGAAGGTTAAGCACATGGATAACGATTTTGGCAAGCCTTTTGCAAAACAATTCGGGACAACCGGTTGGAAAAAGAATTCTATTTTCTTTGAACTTCCATATTGGAAGTCCTTGTATATGAGACATTTTCTTGATGTGATGCACATAGAAAAAAATATATGTGATAGTCTCATTGGCACATTGCGCAGTATACGAGGAAAAAGCAAGGACAGTGTAAATGTGAGGTTGGTTTGGTTAATTTGGGAATAAGAGAAGAGTTGGCACCAGTTGAGCAAGGGCACCGTACTTATCTACCTCCAGCGGCTTACACTCTATCGAGGAAAGAGAAAAAATTATTTTGTGAATTTCTAGAAGGAATTAAAGTTCCAGAGGGGTATTCTTCAAATATAAAGAACCTTGTATCACTGAAAGAGTTGAAGCTAAACAACCTTAAATCTCATGATTGTTATGTACTCATGCAAAATTTCATACCGATTAGTATACGGTCAATCTTACCCAAAAAAGTAAGGAACACCATTACTAAACTTTACATGTTCTTCAAGTTGATTTGCAGTAAAGTGGTTGATTCAATGAAGTTACTAGATTTGCAAAGGATGATTGTTTGTACTCTGTGTGAACTTGAAATGTATTTTCCACCTTCATTTTTTGACATTATGGTCCATCTAACTGTACACTTGGTGAAAGAGGTTCAATTGTGCGGTCCAGTGTACTTGAGATGGATGTACCCGAATGAGCAATTTATGAAAATTTTAAAGGGGTATGTGAAAAATAGATATCAACTAGAGGGTTGTATAGCTGAGCGGTATATGGTTGAAGAAGCAAGTGACTTCTGTGCTAACTTCCTATCAAATGTTGACCCCGTAGGTATCCCCAAGTCTCGTTATGATGGGCGAAGATCAGGGAAAGGAACAAGTGGGAAGGATGTAATAAGGATATCGGTGACTGAATGGGAACAAGCTCACTTGTATGTGCTTCATAACACTGATGAGGTTGAACCATTTATTGACGAACACAAGGCCGCACTTCGATTGGCACATGGTGACAGGAATGAAAATTTTATAACAAAGGAACACAACAAACATTTTCCAAGTTGGTTAAAAAGGCGCATTAAAGATGAGGTGGAGAGGAATCCTGATCTAATTTCTGAAAACTTGAGATGGCTATCGAATAGACCGAGCTTAAGTGTATTATCTTATAATGGTTATACAATCAACGGTTACACCTTCTACACACAAGAACATGATACAAGGAGCACGATATAAAATAGTGGGGTAACACTTGTTGCTGATTCTTGGCATAGATCCAGTGTCAAAGACATTCACCCTATCTACGCACCAATGTCATACTTTGGTGTAATTGAACAAATATGGGAGTTAGATTATATTGTATTAAGGGTCCCTATCTTCAGGTGTAAGTGGGTTAACAACAACAGTGGATTGCGGACAGATGAGTTAGGGTTTGTTCAAGTAGACCTTTCTAAAGTTTGGTATAAAGATGATCCTTTCATTTTAGCATCACAAGCAGAACAAGTATTTTTCGTTCCTGATCCTGCTAAGAAGAATTGGTCCATTGTAGTTCCATCAAACAAGAATCATCAAGAACAAGTTGGAACTACAAGCAATGAATATTTGAATATTCCTGAGGATACTCTTTCCTTTGAGATGTTGTGGTCAAGATATATTGATAGAAATGAAGAAGAAGATGAAGACGAACATTTATATATGAGACATGATCATAATGAGGGGACATGGTTTTTAAATCGAACAAGAAAGAGAAAAAGATGATAATGAGTGTCTTGATTTTTCAGTATGTATGTTTTATTACATGTATTCATATATTCCAACTTAATTTACTTTTATTACTATGATTGTCAATATGCACTGATATTTTTGTCTTGTTTATTTAACTTGTAGGAAAATGGATCCACATAATGATCAAGCAGACTTTGAAGCCCACAATGAAGATGCAGTTGATCCTCACATTGAGCAAGCATCCTTTGAAGCCGTTGTAGTCCGAGGTAGGACTGTGATGCATAAACTGATCAAACTAAGGAGCAAGGGCATTATGTTAGAGCTTGAGTGGAATGACAAGGGTAACCCAGTTGGTGAAAATGCTAGCAACTTTATTAATTATATTGGGACTATTGTCAAAGAAAGAGTCCCTATTGCAATTTCAGATTGGAGACGGGCAAAGAAGGACTATTCTGCTATGCTTCTGAGTTCAGTTAAGGTAAACATTATTTACTTTATTATTCTGGTTGTTTTGTTGCATGAATTACAATCTAACAAAGCATGTGTGGTTTTTTTGTTACAGTCTATCTTCATTATCGATGACGACAAAGATAAATTCGTGCTCGCAAAATGTGGCAAACTTTTGAGATGTTTTCGTTCCAATCTTATCAAATTCTACTCGCGGGACACAGATGGCAATATCATTCATACGCCACCACAGTTGTACGATGGAATAATTACATAAGAGCTGTGGGATGAGTTTTTGAGTACACATACTACCGCGGAGTTTCTGGTAATACAATATTAGCCCTTACAGACTACTTGCAATGTAATTGAAATTAATATTTATTGAAATTATTTGTATTTAAAAAGGAACGAAGTGATAGAAATCGTGAAAGCGCAAGCAACATGGCATACCGGTACTTAAAAGGACCACTATCGTATGCAAAGTTGGAGCAACAATTGGTAAGAACTTATAATCATTTCATATGCATATAATTTAGATGACTAATTTTTAACTACAACTAACTTTGTTATAAAGGTCAAACAATCACATTCTGATGTCACACACATGCCACGTCATAATTTGTGGCTGGCCGGCGTCACTAATAAAAAAGGCAAAATTCCCAGCGAACAAGCCAGAGAAGTTGCAGAATATTGTGTAAGTGGTGGATTATTCATAAATATTTTGCTTTGATTAAATGATTCTATTTTATAATAACTAATATTATTGCAATTGTTGTTGTGATAGCAAAAAATGACGCAGGACCAACCAGAGTTGATGAATTATGTTAGTCGTGACGATTTACTCAGCAGAGCTCTTGGAGCTCCTGAGTATCATGGTCGTCTTCGTGGTACTGGTTTTGCAGTCACCCAAACATCATACTTCGGATGCCAAAAGCGACCAAACAAAAATGACTTTATACAACTACAGGAGTAGATTGGTGACTACAAGCACCAACTGGAACAGCAATTGAGTGACTACAATCAGCAACTGGCACAGCAGATGAGTGTCTACAAGCATCAAGTGGATAAGCAGATGAGTGTCCACCAATGCCAAATAGAACAATTTAACGATCATATGCGATTGATGCAAGAGCAAAATGCATTATTGAAGGCTCAAATTGACACTTTACTGCTTTCTCGGCCAGCACCAAGCCCAATGTGTGACAGCACAAGTGTGAAGAATGATATTTGCCCCTCCACGCCTAAAGTCCCAATTCTATTCGTAATCAATTTCTTCTCTAGTTAACTTTTTGTTATATTTTAAATTAGTGTACCTTAATATTGACTCCATCTTTCATAAGGTGAATCGGCGTGCAAGCTGCATGTCGATGAATCTTTCAAGCATGCAGTTGCTGTAGGTGTTGTCTACAACATCGACACTGATATCCTTCATGGTTCACCATTGCCTGAGAACACACTTAGAGTCAAGGTTGACGTATGCACAGATGCAGATGCCCTCCTGCCAATCCCTTCTCTAGATGAACAGACAATGGTAAAAGATGTTATCGGTGGTTATGTTGCATAGCCAATAGGTCTGATTGAGCCATATCAAAAGGTGATTTAATTTACAATTCTTTCTACTTATTCTATATGCACTTCTATCAAAAAAAACTACAATATTAAATTTTAATGATTTTTGTAGGTTGCTACTAATCATAAAGGAAAAAGAATTGAAGGCCATAGGAAGAACTCACATGGTTCAGCAACCCAACAGAAGTCCCAACCTTCTGCTAGCAAACGAAACAACAAAGCAATGGTCTCGTATCGCCAACAGTTGGCATCAATGGTACAACCATTGATCCTCCAACGAGGTTAGGAAATACAATTTCATCCGGACATCTATAATGTAGAAGGTGTAATTGATTATGTCGATGGTGCTGTACTGAATGATGTGATTACTCGTGGAAGGATAGGTGGAACAGCTATCAACTTATGGATCAGGTATTCGTCTATCATGGTTATTATTATTCATCATTCAATTTTTTTTGTTGGAAATGACATTGTTTGTTTGATATAAAGGCATTTATACCACGATGAGATAGTAGGCACGGATAGGATGCAGAGATTTATCTTTGTTAGCCCACACCTCTTTGGCCAGCATAGGGGGAGAGATTTGGAAGCACAGTCTAACGAACTTAGAGATTGCTTTATGCTTAGAGCAACCCCTAACAAGCTCTTTCTTGTTCCATACAATTTAGGGTAAGTGATTTGTGACAATATTTGAATGTATGTTTTTTATTTTTTCACTTTTACCATTAAATGATTGTCCAAATAAAATTTTCAAAATGTGTTTTTAGGGAACATTGGATATTAATTGTTGTCCATCCAGCAGCACCAGAAAACCCTCGCATTTACTATCTAGATCCTATAGAAACTGCTTATCCAGATAATCACCCTGATATGCTGATTATCTTCAATAAGTAAGTGTATGGGTGTATGTGTAAATCTTTTCGTGTGTGATTATTGAATAACCAACATTAATCAGGAACTTCTTTGTTTTATTAGTGCATTAACCGCATATAGAGGAAAAGCTGGATTGACCTACTCTAGACGCAATGACCCGGCCAATAGCTATGCGTGGTAGAAGATTATGGTACTTACATATGAATTTACTCCATTCTTGTTAGTAAAAAAAATTTATTCAAAAATTGACATAACTATTTCATTGTATTGTGGCAGTGTCCATTCCAGCCGAATGATAATGATTGTGGTTATTATATTATGAAATTTATGAAAGATGTAGTTACTCATCGCCACCTTGTAATTCCTATGAAAGTAAGTTCCCTTTAGTTGCAATTGATATTGTGTTTTAATTTTAATTGACAAAGTGTCTAAATTTAGTGATTTTCATTCTTTGTATACATGATTGTTTATGTAGTATTATGAAGATGCACGTTGTGCTGAGCTGTCTGACCATCAAATGGATGAAATCATTGAAGAATGGTGTGAATATATGGTCAAGCAATTAGTTAGTTTAGGCATGTAGCTTCTTTCTTGCCTATTCTTATTTTGTTTAATCATTTATAAAATTAGTTGTACACTATATAATCATTGTTAATACAATATATTTTGTAGTTGTTAAACATTATAATTATTCATTGTAGTTATTTGAACAAATGACCATCATCATTTTGTATTGTAATATTTGCCTATTAGACGAAATATATGGTCATTTGCTTAATATATGGTCATCAGGTATTACACTGCACAGAAAAAAAATTTTTTTAAAATTATAAAAAAAAAAATTAAGCCTACTATGGCGTTTAAAGGTAAAATGCCAAAGGAGGGTACCCCTCCTTTGGCGTTTTAACTGAAAACGCCAAAGGAGGGGGAACGTTTAAAGGTAAAATGCCAAAGGAGGGTACCCCTCCTTTGGCGTTTTAACTGAAAACGCCAAAGGAGGGGGAACCCCTCCTTTGGCGTTTTCCTTCCGAAACGCTATATATAATTAATATACTATAAAGTAACGTATGGCGTTTCTGTAAATTGAAAAGCGCTACAGGAATTTTTAATGGCGTCAAAAGCTTTGGCGTTTCTTAAACGCCAAAGTATTTTATAAAATAGGCGCCATTACACTACTTTTTTGTAGTAGTGACAATTTATCTACATATGAAATAATCATTAGTTCTTACCATTTTTTGTTCTAACTGTGCGTATGAAACATGTCCTTGTGTGTACCGGTATGACATGTTGGTCGCATTAGCACGATTTTCCTCGCTCAACTCCTGTTTAGATCAAAATGATTCATATCAATATATAAATGTTAATTACAAATAAGTACATTACAAGTAATAGGGAAAGTCAAACATATTATATTACTAGGAATTCCTGAGTTGTATGTGTTCTAATAAACTCATCCCACATTTCTTGAGTGATGATTCCTTCGTATAATGTCAATGGTGCAGTAATGATAATCTCATTATCATCCCTCAAGAAGAATTTTATAAGATCAGAGCTAAACGTTCTCATAAGTTTACCAGCTTTTCTAAGCATGAAGTTCTTCTGATGATCATCAATAATAAAAATGGTTTATAATAATAAAAAAACATAATTTGTAACACTGAAATTAAGTGAAACAAAACAAACCAAACAATAAAGTAAGTCATGTGTTACCTATACTTCATCCCAGATTTCATCCTCATCTGATTATAAAAATGCTTCATCCGCCTTCTTATATTTCTACATCTAAGATCTGACTTGTATTGTTGATAGTAATAGGAGGTGAAGCATTATGGAAAAAAAAGTTTGATTCAGAGGGAGAAGAAAAGACAAAAATTGGAATGAAAATATCATTTGATTCGTCGATCCTCAAAAAAAGAAATAAGCAAAGTTTCGTCGTTAAGTGATAAATGGGAAATTCATGGAAAGTTACAATCACTACCGCATTAGTGCACCTACACGTCTTTATCGATGTTGTTTTTCGACCAGAAGACCAAGAGCTAATTATCGAGATTTTAGGTTACATATCTCGAATTGTAGTCCCAATCAAGTTATTTAATGAGGTACTGTTCTCACCGATTGGATTTCCCTTTTCATTCCACTCCAGTTGTAACTTGATTCCTTTACTTTTCAATTTGATCAACCTCGCCATATTGGTCCTTCAACATCTTAGATTCTCTATAAATCTTTGTCTACTAATGTCCCTGAGAACATCATCAGTTTCATCATGTGGTGAGTCCATACTCCTGCAAGTGAAATAAACCAAAACAAAACATCAGTGCATAATGTCTACCATGTCAACGAAAGTAAATTATTTTGAAATATATAAAAACGTACATACAAGTAAACAAGTCAAGGCACTCAATATCTTTTCTTTTTCTTGTTTGATTTAAAATTTTATTTTTTAAAATTTGTGTTGGATTGAGAATTGTGTTTTTCTTGACCCAAGTTCCCTCTTCATGATCATGTCTCATGTATACGGTCCATCTCCATCTCCATCTTCATCTCCATATTCATCTAAATCTATACCAATGTCTACTAACCACAAATTCTTAAACAAAGGATAATAATCATTGATGTTCAAATATTCATTACTTTCAAAATCAACTTGTTCTTGTTGATTCTTGTTGGATGGGAGTACAATAAACCAATTCTTCTTAGCAGGATCTAGAATGAAAAATGCTTGTTCTACTTGTGCTGCTAAAATAAAAGGATTATCTTCATACCAAACCTTAGAAAGGTCCATTTGAACAAAGCCTAAGTCATCTATCCATAATCCACTGTTGTTGTTAACCCACTTACATCTGAAGATAGGGACCCTGAACATAGAGTAATTTAACTCCCATATGCGTTCAATGACATCAAAGTATGACATTGATGCATAGATAAGCTGTATTTCTTGAGCACTGGATCTATGCCAAGAATTAGCAACAAGTGTTACCCCACTATTCTGCATCGTGCTTTGTGTATCATGGTCTTGTGTATAGAATTTGTAACCTTTGATTGCATAACCATTGTAAGATAAGACATTTAAGCTTGGTCCCTTCGACAACCACTTCAATTTTTCAGAAATTGAATCAGGATTCAGCTCCATCTCATCATTAATGCGATTTTTCAACCAGCCAAGCACCATAGCTGGTACATGCGCCTAATGTGGCACTTTCTTAAGCAAGCTCCACATCAAGTATACGCTAGCTGTGGTGCTTTGCTGGCCAAGCACCAATACTAGTGACCAAAAAAATAAGTAAAAAAAAGGAAGCTGTAACACTTCTTTAAAGAAGGGCCACAAAATGGGCGCCACTTTTCACCCTTTTTGTAGTAGTGAAGCAATCAAACAACATTTACTTTTAACTTCAATAAATTCCAAATTTGCATGCAATTATCAAAAAATCATGAACACTTGAATTCCTACACAATTTTCCATTTTAAACACAATGGAATCATCAAAAACACCAAAATTCAATCCAAACACAGCCCCCACACAGGTCTAGATAATATTCCATAAAAATTGGGGAAAATGGAGTTTTATGATTTCAATCCATAAAACACCTTCTTTGCATCTCTAATTACTTGTTTAACCACTCAAACACCTTTTACACATGATTAATCAATATTTGGCCAGCATCTCCCCTTAGGATTTGAGCCTCCCAAATCACAAATTCAACCAACAAAAGCCATAAATTCAACCACAACAACCTTGAATCCAACAAGATAATAAGGTTTTGTGGCTTTACCCTTGATTTCTCTTCCTTCTCTCTCTAAAACCATCACCCCTTCCTCTTCTTTCTCTTGATTTTGATCTTGCTCCATGTATATTTCAAGAGGGAATAGAGATTAGAGAGAGTTTCCATGAATTTTAAAGGCAAAAACAAGTAAAAATCACTTGAAACGTGCCTTGTTTGGCCCTTGAAGACTTGAGCTCTCTTGTTCTCTATATTTTTTTAGCTCCCTCTCTCTCTCCTTTATATTGTGTTTGGCCGAAATATGACTAAAGAAAGAGGTGAAGAGTTCATAAAAATATCATCATCCACTTGCTTATCAATATAATATTTAATTACCTTTTAGCACATGTATAAATTACTTAACTTTATCCCTTTTCAACCTGGCATAAATACCTACCCTTTTCTCTCTCCACTTGATGTATAAATGGTTGACAAGGGAACCAAATGTGCCTCTTCAATTAGTTCCATCTATCTCTTGAAGCTAATGTGAAATGGCCAATTTATTACAACTTTGCTTTTTTGACTTTTCAAACTTCATTTTTACTTAACTATTTATTCCAACTCTTGTCATATTTATTCAATTGTCCATTGTCTATATCTCCTCCATCTTTTTGGATGTCCTAGCCCTTAATTATTAGAAAAATAAGAGCCTTTGCTTTAATGGCCAAAAATATCATTTTGTCCTTACATTTTGTGATTTTCGAACAAGCTGGCAAAATTTTCATCAAACTTTAAAAATTCATATATTTATTTATATAGATTCAACTGGTGTGATTCCAACGGCTATGTGACCCTTATTAAGTCCATTTTCAAGAAAATATATATATAGCCTTTAGCCAACTAGAAGCTCATAATTCTCAGAATTATTGTCTATGGATGCTGCCACTAAAAATCGCCAGTATCACTGGGCTAACTTCAAAAATACATAATGTAATACCCCAACTTTTAAGACTTGAGCTTAGAGAATAAGCCTGAGATTAGTAGATTACTAAGCCCCGGTTTATCAAGATCCTAAATTGTGATTAAGGGTTAATGACTCCAAAAGTGGATGTGGTTAGTGATAAATAACTCTTTTGGAGAATATGATGTGATTTGGCACTCGAATGTGATTCATGTGTGTTGTGAGCAGTGCCGAAACCCTATATTTGAGTTCAATTGTGGATTAACATCCAAATTGACTTAGAATAAAGGGAAGAATTGAATGGGGTATTGTGTTGGAAATGGTGTCATAGTGTATTTTGATCTCATTGAAATTGGTTTGGAACTTTGGAATGGAAAAGTTGCAATGTTAGGTTTTGAAATGTGAATTGTGTTGACATGTTGAGATTGTTGTGAAAACATGTCAATGTGATATGAATTTGATTGATTTGGTGTTTCCAATGGATTCCTTATGAAAATTTATGTCGGAATGATGTTTGGTATCAAAATGGGACCATTGGAAGCAAAGATGCAAAATAAGAAATTCTGTCCAGTAAAACTCTATTCTGGGCAGTCAGTTTGTGTGAACGTTTTGAATGAGCAAATGGTGTCTAAAAATTATTAAACTTTTCTTAAAGTTCACTTCCCAAGCTTTAAAATGGACATATAATTTGTGCCATTTCGTTTTGTGAGCTAGGAGATATGACTGTCCAAAATTTGGGATGGAAACTGAACTCTATTTTGGGGCAGTGATGCGTTTTATGTAATTCTAGAATTTTGTCGTAATTTTGGGTAATGGCCCATATTATTCCTATAACGAGGACTTAAATACCTTTTATTTGGCTTTGGAATCACCTTATTTCGCGTTTTCTAGATTTAGTTATGATTTTGCAAAGTTTGGCCAGAAAATCTGAAAATGGGAATTATGACATCATCGAAATAAAAGATGACATCAGCATGGAATTAAATATTTTCTCATCATCTTCAGCTCTTATTTCTAAAGGGCTGAACCAGCTGAAACTAGTGAGAGAAAGTTGAGAGCTCTTAGAGAGAGAAAGAGGAGAAATCTCACAAGGTAAGCCGATTTTTCCGACAATCTAGCTCCTAGCACGTATAACCTTGCTCCTAAGCTTCTCTTTCATGTTCTTTAAGGTGTTGGAAGCTCAATTTTCATGGTTAAGAAGGGCAAGGGTTTTAGCCATTCTTGATAAAAGCTAGTGGGAGCTTAACGTAACTTCCAAACTCTTGTGTATTGATATTCTGGCTACTGTGGACAATTTAATCAGTGAAATTTTGTCGGATTGTCATTGGTTTGAAAAATGGAAAATGGGTGTGTGGGGCTGTTATGCTGCCCAAATTGGTACTAAATGGTAGTTGTAGCCTAATGGAATAGTCAATAAAATGGTTAGGAGTAGAAAGGAACGTGTTTACGGAACCGAAACCGAAAAACCCCAATTTTCCCCAGAATACTTCAGAATTTCGGCCAGCTCTAGAAATGGGTCTTAAAGTTGGATTTTCAATGATTTGATGATTCCATTGAGTTCAGGAGGGAAAATTAGGTGGGGTTACAGTTGGGCACTTTTTCGGAAAAGGCCAAAAATGCATAATTACGAAAAATGCCCCGAAACCCTTAAAGTGGTGCTACCAAGGGTAATTTTATAATTGACATTGAATTTGATAATTTCAAGTTTAGAAATGGATTCCTTAGGCGGAAATATATTAAAATAGCCTATGTCAAAATTTTAGGAAAAGTACAGCCGAACTGGGTACGGTGGGGCCGAGCCGGGTCCTCGGGGACATTTTAGTAAATTTTCAATATAGCCTCATATAACCCCTAGAAACACTATGGAAGTGTCTAAATAGTACATTTGACATTGTAGGATTGAATATGAAGCCCTGAGCTGTTTGCACGTAGATTAAGGCACACATTTCGAGGCATAAAAGGGTTAAGGTGGGGAACTTATCTCTCCTGCATGCTCTGATAACTGTATTAATGTGTTGATGCATGTTATTTCTTTGCTTGATTATGTGCAACATGTATGAATGATTTAAAGCTATGTTTCAATATATGTTATGGCCATATGTGTATCGTTCGAAGCATTGAGCTTATAGATTTGTCATTGTATATGTGCATGAGTTATGTGATGCAAGCATATCATGCATTAAACACTTATCTTGCCTTCATATTGATAATGTTTCCCTACTGAGATTCTCTCGAATCAGCGGCTAGGACTCCTTCGAGATGAGAGTTGGTAGTTGGTTATCAATGAGTTGTGAAGACTGTATATGATTCGGTTGAATATAGGGTTATGAATTTGAGATGAGATTGTGTAATCTCTATTTGAAGAATTGTAATGGGCAATTGTGCCATGTGTATCTTTAGCGAAGGTATGTACCCGGGATTGCCAGGATGATTATGTTGTGCACTCTGATATTTATGTGAATGTGATTTATCTTCGCGTAGTAATTGTATTCAAAATGTGAATATGAGACCAAGTTTATAAATGATTTCGAAAGGTATTTGTGAAAACCCCGTTATGTGATGGGTTAGTAAATGTTATTTGATTATTATTGGTCTCTATTTCATTTTAATCGCGTATTTCAGATATAATTACGGAGGGGTTACACATAATTCTTTGTGTACAACTCCAAATGACCTGTATCACCTATCAAATAAAAGTTTGATAAGTCTACTTTCATACTGGAAAATATCATAGGCATTAGACATCATTTGCCGATTTAAAAATGTCATACAACAAGACTGCAACTCAAGAAAGCTCACGGCAGCAAATTCAAATGTTTACAATTTATGTTCTAAACATATTTATGTTGTGTGTAATCACCAATTGTCTTGCTCTATCATTTTCCGTGCTCTTTAATTCACTATTTTATTTCCTCAAATACCTCAAAGATATACGGAATATTAGGGAATATCATTATACCCTCTTGGGACATTTGTTTAAACGTGGTTTAACAGTCCACTTGATTCAGGCTTATTCTCAAGCCTCTAGTCCCAAAATTTGGGATATGACAATTTGGTTGTTAAATACGGTTATAAGGAAAAGATTTTACAAAAAGACTAATAGCTTGAAACACTTTCTCAAAGATTGGGTGCCAGGAAATAAAGAATTTTCTTCAAACTTTGAAAATTCATAACTAAATCATTTTAGCTCCTAAATTAGTGGCTCAAAGCTTTATTTTTAGCGTTTGGAAAGGTCTTTGATATAAAAATAAAACTCCAGTTAACAATTGTTCCATTTAGTCTAAAACTTCTCAGTTCTAAAATCTGTACAGTGCAATTTTCGTAGTAGTGCTCAGCTTTCCTAAGTAAAGTTTGAAAGATCATATCTTTTAATCTACATATCCAAAAATTATGAAATAAGACTCATTTTGAAGTTCTGGATATGTACTTTAACATTGGAAAATTTTGTGACTATACTCACTCATTATATCTTCTAAACGTGACTTCCAAAATCATGACTTGGACTCAGTAACGTACAGCTACCTATCTACAACAAAACCATGCTGTTTTGTTGCCTTGGCTGATGCTTAGATCCCCTGTTCTTCCTTATGGAGGACAGATACAATCCGTAACATATATTTAATTTACATAACCATATATAAATGTCATAAAAGCCCCATAACACAACACTAGATGTAATAAGCATAACACAACTATGCTTCCTCATACCATTTTCGATTCCAGGCTCAAGGAGAGGATCAAATTGAGTACAATTTAATTCAATCTTACAAAAATATGGACTGACCGAAGTAGGGGAAAATACAAAACTTGTATAATATGCTTTAATAGCATATTAAATCTCTCTTTTTATTCCCAAACTCTACACAATTTCGTCTCTTAAATTCATTGGAGCATTTAAATTCAACAAAATCCAATTCCTTTCACTTAACAAGGCTGCCCAAACAAAACATTAGGAAAGAGTTGGGAACTCAATTCTATTATCATTAAAACTTTCCCAGGCTTTTATTTGTGACTTGGTAGTAAAAAAATCATTTATAATACTTGTTCCTCATTTTCTTTATGTTACAAACAGTATCATATATCTTAAATGGTAGGTTCTCGAGTCATATTTCATCAATTATTCCACCACATTCAATCATGTAACATTCATCCACATTCCATAAGCCACTTATATCTTATACGTCTGAACCTTCTTATGAGGATTTATAAAAGGGAAACAATCAAAACACCTCTTATCAATATGACATATTCGATTCCATCACTCATGAGGTCGCAAGCACCATCTAATCTTCTTTTAACATTTGAAACATCTTATCATCAACTCATCTCACACACTTATATACATTTTCAGCCTGTCCTACCGTAAAGTGCTAAAGTGTGACCGGCATTAAGTGTAAGGAGATTTCACTTTGTAAGCCCTTTTAATATAATATTTTCTGTTTACATTCCGTTAGATTTACTTTATTAATGTAACAACAAATTACATTATAATAATGGTTTGTGTGGTTTGTGAACCTTTAATAAACATCGATGACAGAGCTCCTTAAAATATAAGATCTTTTCTCTTGAACTATATAGACATATACAAATAAGAAGATGGATATCAGATCAATAGGCTTTGTTTAGCAACTTTTCCCTACAAGGAATGAATAACTTAAATTTACCCAAAAAAAAAAGACTTTACCATAAAATTAATATGATTATCCAAATGTTCCACTCTAAGGTACAGATGAAGGAGTGTGTTCATGTTCTGCTAATTGAAATACAAAAAACATGGTAAGTAGTTGAAGTCTTATTATTATACAATTTATTACTAGAGTAATTCAAGAGTACGTAAGTAAGTATTAAATCGCAGTTCGGTTCTCAAGATGGAATAATCATGCTTCAAAGTTTCAAACTTATTGTGACCACATTTGTATTTAACAAAGATAGAAGACGAAGACAATAATCATGAACTCAACCTAAATAAAAATTTCAACAAAAGCTTTTCCTTACAATAGTGAGAAATAAACATGAAAACATTTCTTTTCTGAAACCCATTTAGTTAGAGGAACCAACACAAAGCGAATAACAAGCACAACACGGAAGCCATGAATATCAAGCACAACCTAGAGAATGCAAATATCAAGCATAGCACATGGCCACGAATAACAAGTGTGGACAGATAATCTACGAGGGTAAGTAACCAAGCGCAGCTCGAGGATATGAATAACAAGGGTAGACACATAGTTCATGAGGATAACAAACCAAGTGTGGCTTAAAGCCATTAAAACAAGCACAGATACAAGACCCATGAGTAGCAAGTGCTTTGTGTCAAGTTCCTCTGATAAATTGCTCTAATAAAATATGTGAACAAATTACATCAAATATTTTTAAAACCATGTTTCAGCTTTCTTTAAAAGACGTTTGACACACACAAACACACAAAATTAACGAAAGAAATAAAATTTAGGTTTCAATTAGAATGATTAGATATTAACTTCTATGACAACCTTAAGCATCTCAAACATATTCTCATCCACAAAATAAAACCTCATTTCAAGCATGCATGAACATGAGTAGTGTACATAAAGTATTCAGGTACATGTGAAAATGAAGATAAGTGATCACACATTAAGTTCAAAATGGTTTCTAATCATATTTAATAGTTTAAGCCAATCCTCCCTTTCATTCATAATGAGCTCACATGCATATAGCATCTATTTAGTCAAAGACAACATAAACACAACTTACGAAAAGCTAGCGCAACTTCTAACTTTTACATACAAAAATAAAACTTGATTATTTATTAATGAACTTATCCAGTGAAAATAACTCATCCCAACCACTTTATTACATAAAACACTCACATGCCTCTAAGTCTAACAAATATCATCCTCATCATTATTAACTATCTTTCAAGGATTTTATCAAATATTTTAAGTGCACTCAATCTAGCCTCCTTAAGGAATAGTCGTCTTTCTATTACAGCCACCAAATCTTTACAATTCAATTATTAATCAGATTCTATACCACCACCAAATCCAAAGAATGCCATAGTTTCCCAAATTGTCAATATCATAATCAAGAATAAAAGGAAAGCATGTCCAGCTAAAAGTCAAGGAGATACCAACAGAAAACTGGACCAGAAGATGTATAATTTCTACAATTTTTGGCCAAAACCTTTTTCTTTCTTTCTTCCCTGTTTCAGAGCCCGAAGTCGCTGACAGTAAGCTACACCAAAGAGCCATCCACTGGACAAGAAGACGGTCAGAAGAGGACAACAAGAGCATAGCCTAACGCCTCCATTCATATAGAAAAATCAAAGGATATAAGAAAGTTAAATTGAATGGCACCCAACCCACCACCCACACCAAGAAGAAGAACCTCCTCGGTGATTACAGGATGCATCCAATAGAAACGGTAGAAACTGAATGAGGTTCAAGATCAACACAGGCGACGAGGAAGAAAACCGAAAGAAATCAAGCTATGGCTACTTATAACATTGAGAGTGTGGATGCGATGAGTGTGAAAGAGCTTCCAAAGGTTTCTTCGTCCCCCCTGCAGCGTTCATGGACCAAAAAAAGAAAAATATAGAGGGGGGAGTCTTCTCCAAATTTATCTAATGAGTATATATGTTTATTCATTTTTTTAAGAAGTTTTTTTTTTTTTTAAATTTCTTAATGCTAAAACGAAATAAAAATACCCATTTAGCACATCTTCCACCTCTTTTTTCTTTTTCCTTGAACCTTGTAATGTCTCCATTCAAAACGAAATAAAAATACCCTTTCTTGTTTTTCTTTTTTCTTTTAATAATAAATTGAAGAGAAGAAAATATATAGAAGTCAATTAATTAGGTATAAATATTGGTGAACTTGTGTAAATCTAAATATATCCCAAAAGCTACATATATTCAGTTATAAATTTTAAATTTATCAACATGCAAAATATTCCAACCCTTGACCTAATAACAAATAACAAGTTTCCATTAGACCATCAATTAACTTTTGTACAAATTTACAAGAATTAATTAAAATTTTAATTAAGGATTTAATAATTATTTTATATTATTTTCAAGTCATAGGAAAACAGATAAAATTTTAACTAGAAAAGAAATTATTGTCCTGTTTTATTTTAGGGCTGCTGCATTCTACCCCCTTAAGAAATTTGGACATCCAAATGTAAGGCAATGTTTGACTTAGGTCTCAAAGAAATAACGACATTCGACATACCTCACAATCAATTTCTCATGTGGGTACTCTACAAAAGAGGATTATATCACTAGACCGTTCCAAGCACAATTTTCTCTTATCTCAACTTTTTGTTTCCTGCATGTTCAAATTGGTCGATTTTTTTTTATATTTTTTTGCTCATATGATAAGTTTGTATCTAATGGAATTCCCTTAAACGCCTAAAATATGATGACATGTAAAGGACCTTGTATTTACTTTGTTAACATTTACATAAGAAATACTAGTTAACAAGTCAGCACAAAATTTAAAACATGCTAATTGGATCAGTAATATCCAAAAAAAAAAAAAAACCACACAGACACACGCACCAAAATCGTTAATGACATTAAGTAGTCAACAATTTAATCAACTTACACACACACACACCCACACACACACACATTTGTAAAAGAGAGATGCAATCAAACAGCCAGGTACTTAATAATGGTGATGGAAGAAAATAGAAAGAGCAAAATTGGTCATACTTTTTTTTTTAAAAAAAACAGCTTACCAAGGTAAAAATAGCACAAGCAACAAATAATTCTATGTAGAATAAAGAGGTTTGGATAAGTCAACGGAGGTGACATTCACTTATACAAGAGACTAATAGATGTTCTTCTCCTCAAAGGTTTAGTTTAACTTTCAAATTTCTTTCTTTATCTCTGGTGTTAAAAATTTTCTGTCTTTTGCATAAAACAAAACAAAAACAAAATCTTCTGTCTTCCATCTTCAATATGCTTTTTCAAAACGAAAATAGAACAACAACAACAACAACAACAATAATTCTGAAGGAATAAAAAAAACGATTGATTCCCTTTCTTTCATTGGGAAACTTATAAAATCCAACCCGTTGTGATTCACTCTGACCCACCTCAAGAGCTCCATAATCAGTATGGAAGTTGACTTAGCCCCCAATAGTATGCAAATACTTGATCATTTAAAGTAATCATGAATAAATATTTAAACATAAGTGAAAGCAGGGACATTATTCCTCTGTATATTTTATTCAATAGATTATTGCTATAATGCATAAAGTCGGATACCATATTCAATCAAGGGCATCCGAGATTGCAATCGATCAGATTTTTTTTTTTTTGCAAAAAAAAAAACTTCTAATTTTATTTGCATTAATGATGGATAAACAAGGTCATTGCAAAATGAGAGGGGTTAAACCGGATATTTGGTGTGCTTGATATCCAGGCTTTGCTTGCTAACAATATATATTATTCTCAATGAAACATGTACTGTGATTTATTGGGGGACCCTACAAATTTCAAATCCAGTATCTCAATTGAACATTACATTGATTCTGCCCTATGGTTTTGTTTTCTTATTCAATATATATATGATCTATTTTGTTACTACTCAATCAATCTATAAAATTTTTTATTAAAATGAAACAAACATTTAAGAATTTGGGATTTACATGCATATTTTTCTTTTAAAATTTAAATATAAGAAAAACTAATGTTGTGTGAGCGCGCCCACTGGAGGACTTGTAAGTAGGCATGCCTCTATAATGATTATTTCATTTTCTCTTGTAGAAGATTATTAGACTTAGACTGAATCCCTAGCATAACCAACAAACTTGTACATATGCCAAAGATATTTCCATTGAACATGTCTACTTATATGGCCAACGGATTTCTTCCCTTGCATTATCCGAGATATTACACATGTATGAATGATGCAAGATTAATTAATGTTTCATGAGAGTCATATATGATCTTAAAATTACTCAAGGACAGCCAGGTAACCAGCAGAAACAACAATTCCATAGAAACAATTGCAGCAAAAATTCAAAGATATGCACAGGTGGTGTGAGTCAAAATTTCATAAAACTATGTGACAGTGAAATTTTGCACAAGCTTCAGAGAAATACCACCTAGCAATGATCAGACATATCACATGCGTACTAACTCAACTCAGCAACAAACATCCTTCTTTTCTTGAAAATAAAACTAGAGAAGTCTGTTATTTTCTCAAAAATTTAGTGCAGGTGCAGATTTTAGGAGAGCACTTTCACTACAAAGCACAATTGAAATTCAGAACTGTTCAGCTCACTGAATCTGAAACTTTGTGACACCAAAAAGGGCCCAAAACTCAGCAATTATGCACAACTTAGTCAATCACAGTGCATCCCATCCAAGACTCTTTAGAATTGATTTAGCAACAATCCATTGTGCAGCAATTAATGCAAATCACACTAAGTTTCAGAATGCAAGTGGCTTACACTTTAATATTTAAGGCTGCCAACAAAAAAAAAAAAAAAAAGCCTTTAGACACTGTAGAATTGAAATTGTACAACAGAAAGCATATATATATATATATATGTATTTAAATGTAGTTCTAGTTCAAGAAACACTGTAGCACAAGGTGCAAATTCACAAAATAAATTTTCAAGGTAATGTTTCCCAAAATGCAGTGGAATGGCCTATTTGCCAAAATATTTATTGGTTATTAGCACACTAAATTCAAGTTCAAGAATGGATCACTCAAGTTTTTACTATTTGTTAGATTTTGGACTCTATAGGCACATGAATGATGCACTAGTACAACAAAGAATATGCTTTATTATTCAGATGGTGTGTAAATATTCAAGAAAGCAAGCTAATCAGCAAATGATAGATATCATCTTATCTATTCAAGTAAAGGGAAACGTCCTCAAATAAATTAGGTATTTTAATTATTAATTATTAAATATCTGTTGTAATTATTATATTCTTAGGAAGTTGAGAAATAAGTGGATTATTCCACCAGTAGGAGTCAATTCCTAGAATCTTGGGTTGTGAGTCATTTGAATTTCCTATCTGAATTTCAAATTAGAGTCTATCTCTCTGTAATCTACTCTTGTAAATTGGCATATTGCCTCCTCAATAAATAATGGAATATTTCAGAGAATATATGGGTTTAGGAAATTCTCTTGAGCTGTTTCAAAGAGGAGGTGAGATTCTTGCCTACTCTTTATCTCATATTATCTTATAGCTTTCTCAACTTATTATCTCAGATTATCCCATAACTTTCCCATCTTATCAATTAATCTACTCATTAGTACCTTATCATTGGCATCAGAGCCACGTCGATTCAACATGGTGATGACACACTCTTCGTACACAATTCAGAATCTTGAAGAAAATCCATTCGCCAACAACACAGACTCCTTAGCAGCCATAGTTGTGTGACTTGCCAAACTCGACACCCTCAACGAAAAGGTGGCAGCCTTGGAAGCATGCTCAGTCTGATAGGAGAAGCACAAATTCCGATTCTACTAGGATGCCGATAGTGACAACGAGTTTCCATAATTCAGCGGCGGGGATCTGAAGGGCTGAATACTTAAAGTTGAAAAATATTTCTGGTACTATGAAAGTCCCAAAGATCTGAAGGTTGAGGTTGCTTCGTGTATCTTGACGGTGATAAAACAGACCTCTTTTCTTGAGTAAATAACGAACGGATTGTCCTTTATTAGAGTGAAATGTTGAAGGCGTTGCAAGAACACTACGGACCTCCAAAATACCAAAACCAGGACGAATAACTTTGCAACATCCACCAAACCGGGTTTGTCTCCGAGTATCGATCAAAATTCATAAAGAGATCTTCCCGTGTAAAAAAATTGGTCGTAGCACTGCTTGGTTGACGTCTTCCTCAATGGTGTGCAAGAATATTTAAGGGCCGATGTTTGCATACACAAACCTGGGATAGTGTATCGGGCCATAACCTTGGCCCTAGAATATGAGGCTAAACTAAAGGCTCTACCTAGAGTGAAATCCAACCAAACTGGGTACTGGGTTCTCAACCCAACCCAAGTCATCCACCCGAGAAAGTAGAAGGACAACATCTTTTCTGAATAGTTTTAAGGGCTCGATGGCATTGACTTGAGGTACCAAATTGTGCCAGCCTTCTTCCTCGCCTGAGTATCAATAGCATCACGAGAAAGAGTTGTGCTTTTGATGTGGCAACCTTTTCTATCCCTACCACTGATGTGTTAGTGCAAGCGTTTTGCCTAAGGGAGTGAATTGGATGATTATAAAAATTTTAATCAAAATTAACAATTAACATAATTTAAATTAGATTTGACAGTTAGAAGGATATCATCAAAGAGTACACAAGAGTTTATACTAGTTCAGTCACAACCTCTTTAACCTACGTCCAGTCCTCAGAGCCCCTCTGAGATTTTCACTATAGCTTCTAAAATTTAATGGGTTATTCGCACCTCAGTATACTATAAGTTCCTTCACCCGAAACTTACCCTCCTTTGCACAATCTAAACCAATACCCAACTAAAGGTTCCACAACCTTAAGTTATCTTAATAAGGTATATTGAGTTTTTAATAAATCTCTCTCAAAGAGTGAATATATGATCACTGAAGTGCATAGTACAAGGAGAATAATGAATGAAAAAAGAGCACTTAAAAGAAAAATTGAATGTTTCATAGTTTGGTGGTTGCTCTGCTTTGAATGCTTCCATATTTATAGTTTGAATGTAATAAATGACCGTTGAGAGCATTTCATTTGTCTATTAGAGTACCATTGCTTCCTCTGAATATTCTTTGTTTGTAGAAAATAGTCATTGGAGCGAAGAGAATGTCTCAGTTGAAAATTCTACTTGCATTTAATGCTTCTAACACAAAACCACTTTTTCTTCTTTTCGAATGATTTCTTTGTTGTTCTCCTAGAAAATATTTTATCTACTATATAGGGAAATATTATAATGAAGAGAAGTAAAAGGATTGAATTATATGAATAATCAATGACTTTGAAAATTAAAAGAGAATGCTCTATTTTAGTGGAATCCATCACTCGAGTGATCTTCACTTAGAAGATTTACATTAACACAAATCATTAGATACATCACTCGAGTGTCGTGCCTGTGATCCACAAATGGCATCACTTATGTGATCACTTGAGTAATCTATAAAGGATCACTTGATGTATCACTCGAGTACTTTGCTAGTGATCTATAAAATTGGGATCACTTGATGTTTCACTCAAGTACTCTTCTAGTGATCTCAAAAATGGGATCACTCGAGTGATTACTTGAGTGATTTTATAATTAGAAAAAGTTTCATATGAGATCACTTGCAGGATCACTGCAGGGTTATGCTAGTAATGCACTTTGTCACCCTTTTTGGCATCATTAGAAAGGGAAGCCTGAATAGGAGAGCTAGGTCTAAATCTGAGTAGGGTATGTTGTAGCTGAGAGGATGGATCTATAACAGTAATAAGGGTAGCTAGGATAGGTAAGGATTCATCATTATGAGTATCACCTTCGTGGGTAGCAATGGTGGGTGAGTTAGAGGGAATGGGCTCAAGAAGATGAAATGCAGGAATCCATAATAGATCATGAGGTTCAAGGACATAAATAAGAGTGCTATGAGGTAGTTGTAAAGGCTAGAGAGTGGTGGATAGCTCAGAAACCTCTATCTCCTCATCTAGTTTCTCAATGTTGTCAGAGTTGTGAGACTATTGAAAGAGAAGCTCTATATGTATAAGGGAGCTAGTAGGTACAGGACTAGAGATTGGAGGTATACTGGTTGGCTAAAATGAGGTACGTTCATCCATAATGATGTGAATTTGTGTGGAAGTAGTAGGATCAGCTATAAAGAAAAGAATGTTGCTTGGTGAAGGTTCAAGTATGATAGGTGAGGGAGCATAAGAGATTGGAGTAGGTCTGATAGAGGTGGAGGAACTAGGAACGAATGCATCAATCTTCTCATGGAGGGATTTGAGAAAACTGATAACCTCAAATATCACATTGGTCTGAATCTCATGATGTGTCAACACAGCCTGGTAGTGTTTTTTTATCACTTCACACATCTGACCCATTTTCTCATCCAGGTGACTCACAAACTCGGCATTAGTATTGGCTATGTCTACATGAAAGCCCTGAAGTACCTCCTTCAAGAACATCTAAATGGTGGAATCAAGGAAAGAGGGAGCTGTGGATATGGCAATGGCTTAAGATTCTGTGTCATCCATCTTAGTCGTCTTTGGTTTAGTTGCCTTCCTCTTCTTAGGAGTGGTAGATAGTGGATGTCTCAAAGCTAACATAATCCCAAGCTCCCCAATTTGATTCCTCCTAAATGGAAGTAACCTCTCAACTAGCTTATCTAGCTCTAGGTACCAGAGAATAGTGAGACCAACTGAGAGTAAGGCATAAGTGTGGTCCTGGTCCAGAGAATCTGTACCTCCTAATATCAAAGAAGATCATTTCTCCCATATTCCTCTTCTCTTTACTAATCAATAAAGCCATAAGTCCATAGTCTCAATCAATTAAATGAGTAAAGTTATTGGGCTTGTTGACAATGGCTATGGAGTAAATGTACTACAAGACTCTGTGTAGATCACACATGCCATAAGGATTGAAGGTCAAGGGGCCTACTCTTTCACCAGGCCTTAAGATGCTAAATATCTGATTTAGTGTGATTTTAACAGGGGCATCCTTTGGTGGCTTTGAAATCCCAAGCCACTTGTTAATTCTTGTGGTAAAAATGATAAATTTCTTGCCTCACATTTTTGTTTTTAACTCTTTTTCAATCACTGAACCAACCTCTGAACAATCCTTTACAAGCTCTAAGTTGAAATAAAAATGCCTTACTACCTTATGCAATAAGGTAAATGCATAGATAGCCATTGCATGTAATGTCCAAGATACTCAGTCAAATCCAATTTAATGGCTTCATATAAAGTATTGAGATCCAATAAAACATCTTACAGATTTGTCTTCTAGCAAAGTATTCAGTGAATTTCTTGGAGTCTTCAAGTTTGTTTGCATTGAACCCAGTTAGAGGTATTATATTATCCTCTTCTTCTTCATCTCCTTCTTTATTTCTCCTTCTTTCTCATTAGAATCCTCTGGTTCTTTAGATTGAGACTTGGTTAATTTTAAGGAGGACCCCTATTTTGACTTAGATGGTTCTTTAAACATCAATGCTTCCTCGAGCATTATGACCATAACTTTACTAATCCTTGCATTATACCTAGCCTCTGGATGATCTTTCTCATGCTAGGATGGAGCATCCAAGTCTGAATCCGAAGGTAAGGGACTAGGAGGAGCCTTAAAATTTCCTTTACCGTTCGGTGTTGCAGCTTTGGTTTTTGACTGAGTGATTATGGGCTCTTGAATAACCACTTACTTTGCCTTTGGTTGTGGTTCAGGTGGTAACTGATCTAATACTTTGGGCTAAGGATGTTTTAAAGACTTGGATTTTGGAGTTGATTATTTATTTTTCTTTTTATCTGAAGGAGGTAATAGAGATCGTGAAGATTGGCTTCTGGTTGTCTTAGTCTATGCCATTTACGTAACTAAGCACACATTCGTTGAAAGAGCTTTTGAGAAGTCATGACTTTCAAAAAACTAAGGTAGTGGATTCAAAGAAATTGAGGACATTTTTAGGAGTGAAATTTGAGAGTTTTTGTGTAGAAATGAGTAGGTAAGAATATATGAAAAATTTTGTAAGAGCACTAGGAGAGTCACTAAAAGTAATTTGGTGAAAATGATAATGTTCTTCGCTGATATTGTAATATCCTATATTGTAATTAAGGGCTAATAACTTCAAAGTGATGTAGTTAATGTTAATTAAGCTCTTTTGAGGTATATGATGTAAATTGTAACGTAAAATGTGTGTGGTGATGGTTTAGAAAGCATTATGGTAATCATGGGCAAAATGGTAATTTACCGACCAATTGGTCAGTTACCGGAGAGAAAACTCATAAGTAACCAGAGATCAATAACTAGGATTGATGATTAAGATAATGGAAGTGTGTGTGCATGGGTCATATGACTTCATGAAGGGAGGCATGAGATCATGGCAAATGGCACAATAAGGGCCCTTCGATGGGAGTCAAAGATTCAACTCCTTCTTTCTCTTCCCTCTTACTTTCAGGTCGGTTTATGCATGGGAAAAGGGAAGGAAATTAGATCTTCATTCTCTTATCTTATTTCTCTCTCATCCTACCTCCATTTTTGCTGAAACTAGGCAAGAAAGAGAGAGACAAAGGTGAGTATTTGAAATTGAAAATGATCTCTTTGGCCCAAATGCTATTCTCTAAAGTTGTTCATGGTGTTGAGAGCTTTCTTGCTATGGTTTCAGAATTTTGAGAAGAGGTGTTTTGGTATTTGAACAAAATTGAAAGTTGGAGAATCAAGGTTTTGATTCTAGCAAAGTGACGAGGTAAACATTTGATGCATTTTGGTATATTTGTGATAATTTTTGATTGAGTTTTAGAAATTCTGGAATTTTGCCCTGATTTCTTGTGATTTTGAAAGATATGAATTGGTTAGTGTTTGGTGGTAGAATTGGTACCAAACTATGACCTTGGGCCATTAGAAATGATTGGGAAATTGTAGGAGTAAGATTGGTTATTGGTGGTTTTAGGTTTCATTTTGGGTAAAAATACGGTATGTGTTGATTGGGAAGGAATTTAGGTGTTTTGAGGTTACCAATTGGTTCCTTAGGGAAATTTAGATGGAAATGAGTTTTGGTATAAGTTCTGGAGCCATTGGAGCTAGTTTTGGTAAATCTAGAAAACCATATCAGTTGCCGCAATCTGGCTTCTGACAAGCCTCACTCGAGTGAGGTAGGGTCTTACTTGAGTGCAGTATGAAATTCTTGGTGTTTTGGTTAAGTCTTTAGGCAGATATTACGAATGAACTTGTGTATCTACGAGTAGTATATGTTATCACTCAAGTGTCCGGGATGTCACTCAAGTGCCTGGGATGTCACTCAAGTGCATGAGCATGTAGCACTATAGGTGTGCATCTCGGGTTATCACTTGTAAGCAAATGTTCGTGAGTGCATATGGGCACTCGCGAGCATTAGGAAGTCACTGAGTATTGTGGCAAGTGCTTGAGTGCACTTGTCACCTTGGAGCCTTTGTTGCTCTCAGGTTGTCACTTCCTGCACCCTATTATTGGGACTTGAGTGACTAGGTGTTATCACTCGAGTGCCCAAGTAAATGCTCAAGTGCACTGGCCACTTTAGGAAATGTTGGTTGTAATAATACCCCGAATTTTGATACTTGAGGCTAGAGAATAAGCCTGAGATAAGAGGACTGCTAAGCCCCAGTTTAGCAAGATCCCAAATTGTGATTAAGAGATAATGACTCCAAAAGTGGATGTGGTTAGTGATGAATAAACCCTTTTGGAGATTATGGTGTGATTTGGCACCCGATGTGATTCGTATGTGTTGTGAGCAGCGCCGAAACCCTGTATTTAAGTTCAATTATGGATTAACATCTAAATTGACTTAAAATAGAGGGGTGGGCGCATTATGGAAGAAAAGGAATGATATGGTGTGTTTGGTGGTGATTCAAGAGGAATTGCCGTAATCAGGGGCAAAACGGTAAAGTTACCGACCAATTGGTCAGTTACCCAAGAGGAAACACATTGGTAACTTCAAGATCAATGGTTAGGATTGATTTGTGGAAGAGATCAAGGGGTGGAATCCCATGTATGTGTGCCTTGGTGAGCTCATGGAGGTGTGACAAGATCTTGACACTTGACACATTGTAAGCCCTTGGATTGGTCAAAAGTGTTAACACCTCTCCCCTCTTTCCTCTCCCTTTTAGGTCGGTTTTGGGGGCCTTTGAACTCCAAAATCTGATCTCCCTCTCTCTCAAGACTCCATGGCGTCCTAAAGCTAGGAAGCAAGAGAAAGAATCAAGGTGAGATTTAGCTTGTTTGTTGGCCTCTAATGTTCTAATCACCTTCTATAATGTTGTTCATAGTGATGAGAGCTTCATCTCTATGGTTTTATATTCTTGATTGGAGGTGTTTGATGGCTTGAGGAAATTTGGAAAGATGAAGAATCAAAGAATTGGTTTGGGAAAGAGGAAGAGGTGAGTATTTGAAGCCTTTTGATCTAAGTTTTGTGATTTATGGATGAGTTTTGTGAATTGTGAATTTTGCCCTAATTTTGGTAGAATTGTGAATTGCATGAATTGTCATGTGTTTTTTGTTGAAAATGGTGAATTGTGGTTAAATTGATGCCATAGTGTGTTTTGGTGTCATTGGAATTGGTTTGAGAACTTGGAATGAAAAGAATGGCAATGTGGTATTTGTGTTGTGATTTGTGATGACATGTTGTGAATGTTGGTAAAACACGTCAATATAATGTGAATTTAGTTGTTTTGGTGTTTCCAATGGATTCCTTGTGAAAATTGGTGTGGAAATGATGTTTGGTATGAAAATGGAACCATTGGAAGCCAAATTGTAAAAACTGGAATTCTGTCTTTTGAAACTTTGTTCTGGACAGTTTGCTTGTGTTGCCGTTTTGAATGGGCAAATGATGTCAGAAAATTCTGAAACTTTCCAGTCTTGAAGTTCACATCCCAAGCTTCAAAATGGACATATATTTTGTGTCATTTTGTTTGTGAACTGGGATTTATGTTTGCCCAAAGTTTGAGGTCGAAACTGGGTTTGACTCTGGGTCAGTGATGAAATGTGTGTAATTCTGTATTTTTGTGGTGATTTCTAGTAATGATCCATATTTTTCCTATGAAGAGGACTTAAATAGTTTTCATTTGGCTTTGGAATCACCTCATTTCGAATTGTTTGGAATTAGTTATGAATTTCCTAAGTTGTCTTGGCTGCAGTAGAAAATCCTGGCTGCAGCGCAAAAGTTTTTGTGCACGTTTTGGCCGCAGCCAGAAATTCTTGGCTGCAGCCAAAAACCTTCTATGCGTGTTCTGGCTGCAGCCAGAGGATTCTTGGCTGCAGCCAACCCCTATTTTCAGTATTTTGAGATTTTGAAATGTGATTTCCAACCTAGTACGTCCCAATCCTTTAAGCTTTCGTTGAGCTTATTTTAGCCACCTAAAGGGTGTGAATGGTAACCAACCTTAAGTGATATGAAAGTAAGGATTTGGAATCAAGATTGACCCTATGTCCTTGATTTGGTTATAGGGTTGGATATTCACCTTGATCGTGAGCAGCCGGAGCTGGAGCTTACATGGAAAGAGTGTAGGGAACTTACCTCTCTTGCATGCTTTGATGTTGTGTTTGTGTATTGATGCATGTATTGCTTTGCTGGATTATGTGAAATATGTATGAATGATTGTAGCTCTGTTTCTAGTTATGCTATGGCCATGAATATGTTGTTGAAACATTGAGCACGCAGATATGTCATTGTGTGAACATGAGTTATGTATTGCAAGTATGTCATGCATTAAACATATATCATACATCCATATTGGTATCTGTTTCCTACTGAGATTCTCTCGAATCTCACCCTCCCTTACCAACATTTTAGACAGGGTAGGTGGATCGAGGATTGAGCAAGCAGTCAAGGGCGACGGGACTCATTCGAGTTATAATCTTTTGATAGTTGGTTATCATATTTGGGATGATTTGTATTTGTATTCAGATATGAGTTGTATATATTATGGAATGTATATTTGGTTATATGTTGAATGAGAATATTTGATTATGTATTTGGAATGAGCATTTGGGTATTTGTATTTGTATTTGAGGAGAACTGTGTAATCCCCATTCGAAGAATTGTAAAGGGTAGATGTGCCCTATGAATTCTATGTAAAGGTATGAACCCGTGAGTTGCCGGGATGATATTGTTGTATACTCTGATATTTGTATAAATGTGATATTCCGCGTGATGTGATTATATTCGAAATTGAATATGATACCAGGTTAATTAGATTTCGAAACGTATTTGTGAAAACCCCATCTGGTAGATGGGTTTGTAAATGTTATTTAATTGTTATTGGTCTCTATTTCACTTTAATCACATATTTCGAATATAATTATGGAAGGGGGTTACATTGGTGCTCTCGGGTACACACTTTCTGTGTCTCACTCACTGAGACTCGAGTGCGATTGGGGGCAACACTTGAGTGAGACCTTTTTCACTTGAGTGAGTCAGCCCAAAATTAGAGTTTTGCTTCCTAAAAGGGATCTTCGGGGTAGTTTCTCCCAACCCTTTGGGTATATGTTTAGGCCTATAATAGCCACCTAAAGAGTTTAAATGATAACCAACTTAAAGTATTACAAAATTAAGAGCCTGGAAAAGAGATTGATGGGTTGTCCCTAACATGGTTTATAGGATTTAACATTTGCTGCCCTCGAGAGCCCATGATGCTGAATAGCGTCAGGAAAGAACAAAGTAGTAACTCTTTCTCTTATACTGTGTGTGAAACATTGTATGTATGTTTGTCATGCATTGTGAATACTTTGAGATACATTGTGATGCTTTGAGTTCGCAGCAAAATCTTACGCTCAGTGATACATTGTGATACATAGAAATTGCAGCGAAAGCTGACGCATAGAGTTTACAGCCACGAGTGCTATCGCATGTGGCATGTGCCATGATACATTGTGATGCTGCTTAACATGATCATATATGCTATGTGTTTGTTCACTGTATGAGTGATTTGTTACTACTGGGATTCTCTTGAATCTCTTTCTTTCCAATGACTAACATTTCAGACAGGGCTAGTGGCTCTAAAGAGAAGTGGGCTACCCGAAGCGATTAGGCACCTTTGAGGTATATTTGATTTTGGGAATGTTGGTTATCTATTTTTGAACTTGGGATTACTGCATATTTTGAGATGTAATCATTACATTTAATTTTGGTCATGTAATCCCCTAGTTGAGATTTGTGAACCCTTAGTTTATATATGTGTAAATCCCGGGAGTTGCTGGGAATTTGGCTATACACTCTGATATGTACGAATATGAATTGACTGTACAGGTAATTATATTCGAAATTTGAAATTGAGACCAGGATAAGGAAAATATTTGAAAGTTTTGTGAAAACCTTATTGTCGGACAGTGATTAAAACGAGTTTAGAATTATCCAACGGTCTCTAAACCATTTTAACTATGCGTTATCGAATCATAATTACACTGATTAAGGGAAGGGGTTACAGATATAGCCTATTCCCTAACATCACTCGAGTGGTCACTTGAGTGATAAGTGGTCATCACTCGAGTGATCTTAACTAAAAAAATTTAATTAATAGATTATGCAATGCCTAACCCGAATAATCTTATAATTATTCATGAATGAGTCCTTGGTGAGAGGAATGGCATTTTATAGCTTTTGATTGCAATATAGAACAAAATTTTTCCTGATTTCTTCACTCTTCTGAAGATTACTCGAGTGAGCCCTTTAGTGATTTTGATTAATTACTTCAATGGTCACTCAAGTGACCAATCCCTTCAGCTTATACCTTTACATTTTCAACTATTGCACTGTTATAGAGTGAAGCATTTGAACTTCCTCAATAGTTGTGACTTTTCAGGTCATCACTCGAGTGATTTATCTCATCATTGGCAGACTTGACTCAAGTGAGGTCGTGGTGATGAGCTACTCTATTAAGCTATGTTTGTCTTATCGTGTAACAAAGTTTCTTCCTAAAATCCTGTAAAACAAACTTCTAGATACTTTGATGCTTAGTCAGTTAAATTATCATTAAAACATAATTAAAGCACTTTTATAACCATGAAAATACTTATAATTCATTGGGATTTACCTTTCCTGATTCCCTTTTAATAAACAAAAATTGATCTTTTACTAGAGGTTTTATGAAAATATCAGTTATTCGAAGATGAGTAGGGATGCATACCACTTTGACATCTTTCTTTTGAACATGATCTCTAATAAAGTGATGTTTGATACAATATGCTTGGTTCTAGAGTATTGAATAGGATTCTTTGCCAAGCTTATCGTGATAGTGTTGTCACAATAGATAGGTATCTCCCTTAAATAAATTTCGAGATCTTGAAGTTGTTGCTTTAGCCAGTGCACTTGTGCACAACAACTTGAGGCAGCAACATACTTAAGTTCTGTTGATGATAGAGATATTGTTTTCAGTTTATTGATAAACCACGATACTAATGAGGCTTCAAGAAATTGACATTGCCCACCAGTGCTCTTTCTATCTATTTTTTAACATCCATGGTTAGAATTTGAGTATGCAATAAGGTATTCATTTCATCCCTTAGGATACCAGATACCTAACTCTTATGTGTAGGCAAGATATCTAAAAATTCTTTTAACCATCTCAGAATATCATTCCTTTGGTGCTGACTGGTATCTTGCACACATTACAATACTGAATTGAATGTTAGGTCTATTTGACGTTAGATAGAGTAATGAATAAATCATTCCTCTATATTTAGTAATATTATAGTCTGCCCCTTTTACATTGGCATCAAGTAGAGTGGTTGAACTCATAGGAGTGTCAGCTCCATTTGTATGATCCATCCCTTATTTCTTCAACAACTCTTTTAGGTGTTTTGTTTGAGATATAAAAATTCCATTCATCCTTTGTTTGATTTGCAAACCAAGGAAGAAGGTTAATTCTCCCATCATTGGCTTCTCAAACTTGTCAACACCTGTTTCCATTTCGATATGTGTAGAGCAATAAAGACCAAATTCCACAGGCATAAAGAAAAAGTACCAATATACTAATAAAAGCATTTGCTTACATACAGGAATCATCAGTGTAGAATTCACTAATATTTACAATTTTGCCCAAAATATTGAAAAATAACTACATATAACCACTCATCCTCACCTCGAGATCCATGCCCATCAATTCCCCGTGTCTGCACCCTTGCCTTTAGATCCATTATTTCCCACTGAGACATTTTTGTTTATGAAAAAGAATGAGATTCCAAGGAATCTCGGTAGTAATACACTATCGTTCATATAAAATGAGAGGAAGTAGATAAGATATGCACCATGCATGGACACATTAATGAACAAGGGCCTCTTAGTCATTATGCATTTTAAGACTTTTCTAGAAAAGTGATCAACTATGACCCTGCCTAATTTCCCCTCCTGAACTCAATGGAATCATCTGATCATAAAAAATCTAACTCTATCCCCCTAAACTAGAGCTGGCTAAAACCTAGGATTCTTTAGAAAAAATAGGGGTTTTCAAATTCTGACTCCATAAACTTGCTCCTTTCTACTCCTAATCACTTTATTAACTACTAAATTATGTTATAAACACCATTTAGACCTAATGTTGGTAGCATAACGTCTAGGGTTCAACGTTTCCCAATTTTTACAATCACATCAAATCAACTAGAAATTCACCGATTAAACTAACCACTACAACCAAAACAACCAGAGATTGAAGTTTAGAAAGTCACCTTAGTTTCCTTCTAGCTTTTCCCTTGTTGACCGAAAACCCTAGCTCCAACAATAGTAAAATTCTTGATTCAAATACCTTGAATCACATAGAAGAGAAGCTTAGAGGAAGGATTGCGCAAGCTAGGAGCTAATTCACCGAAGGAATCAACTTACCTTATGACTTTTGCTCCTCTTTCTCTCTCTAGAAAGCCAAAGCACTCCCTCTCTCTTTGTGAGCTCAAGGATGTTAGTTTTGGGGAGGGAAGATGAAGGAAATACTTTTTAATACATATTGACTTTATGTACATGTAGGTGGGTCACAAGCCCAAATGAAATTCAACTAAGCATTTCCCTCTTCTTGTTACAAGTAATGGCGTCCTAAGGGTCCTTCATTTGGGTCTCAATTGGCTCACAACTTATTCAAGTTACATCTACACCTTATGTCACAATTTTGGTCAAATTTACATATGTGCTCCAATTTTCCATAAATTCCTATTTATTTGACCAAAATATTCCAAATATATATTTCCCCTTTATTTTACTTAATTAAACGCATATAACTTCAATTAATTGAAAAATAATTTAGTTTGTGCTAAATTGGCAAAATTACAGTTTTGCCATCACATTCTTAATTTAATTCCTTTTCTTCTTTTTCTTTGGCCAATTTCCATTTATTATTGGACCAAATGGTTTTCTCTATTATTCTTAAAATTTTGGGCCTTAATATTGGGCTTTTTAAATTACATAAATATATTTTATTATTATTCTTGCCTAATTTCTCATGAAAATGAGAATTTACAAAGTTCATAAATTCCAAATTCATGAATATTCACCATTTTATTAAATATTTCCAAATAATTACAATATATATTTGGTGAATAAAATTTGAGGCGTTACAATTCTCCCCCACTGAAATAAAATTTGTCCTCGAAATTTGCTACACCTGTACGACCGTAAATTCTAGGTAACGCTTTGTCATATCTTCTTCTGTTTCCTATGTTGCCTCCCTAGGAGATAATCCTTTCCAGACAATCTTGATGAAGGGAATGCTCTTACTCTTGAGTTGCTTCTCTTACTTATCAATGATCCTATTAGGTGTGACCTCCTAAGTCAAATCATCTCACATTTCCACGTCTTCATATTCGATCTCATGCTCTGGATCGGGTTGATACTTTTTCAACTGCGAAACATGAAAAACATAGTGTAACCTGCTCAGGTTTAGTGGCAAAGCAATACGATATACCACTAGCCCAATCTTCACCAAGATCTCAAATAGACCAATATACCTCAGATGCAATTTTCATACATTCAATACTCTGCCAATACCAGTAACTGGTAAGACTTTAATGAAAACATGGTCACCGACTACGAATTCCAGAGGTTTCCACCTCTTATCAGCATAACTCTTCTGTCAGGTTTGAGCAATTAGTAAACTTTTCTTAATTAACTTTATCTGCTCGGTCATCTGATCGACAATATTTGGCCCAAGTAAGCGCCTCTCAGACAACTCTATCTAGCAAAAGGGTGATTGACACTTTCTCCCATGCAGTGCCTCATATGGAGCCATCTAGATGCTCAAATGATAATTATTGTTGTAGGCAAACTCTGCCAATGGAAGGAATTTATCCCAACTACCTTTGACATCAAGTGTACACTCCCTAAGCATATCCTCAAGTGTCTGTAGGGTTTGCTCCATCTGCCCATCTATCTAAGGATGATATGTCGTGTTGAATCAGAGTTTGGTACCCAAAGCTTCCTGAACCACCTTCCAAAACTTGGAAGTAAATTGAGGATCTCCATCCGAGATAATGTTCTTTAAAGTACCATGTAACCTCATAATCTCCTTAATATAGATTTCTGCCAGTTTGTTAGGAGAATAGTGGACACTGATAGGTAGAAAGTGGGCTGTTTCTGTAAATCTATCAACTATTACCTAGATTGCGTTGTGATTTCTGACCTTGGGTAACCCCATCATGAAATCCATAGTAATGCTTTCCTACTTCCACTTATGAATCTTAGGGTTTTGTAAAGCCCTGATGGTCACTAACATTCAACTTTCACTTTCTGGCATGTTAGACAACGAGCGACGAACTTAGTCACCTCTATTTTCAATCCCTGGCCACTAGTATCAAGACTTCAAGTTATGGTACATCTTCGTAACCCCTAGATGTAGAGTATATTTACTCTTATGTGCCTCCTCCAGGATTTGTTGTTTTAGTTTTAATTGTGATAGAACATAGATTCATTTCTTGTACCTGACTAGTCCACTAGGTGATAAGTCATATTCTTGGGTTTCACCTCGAGCAATCACATCTCTGATAGATAAAGCTTGTTTATCTTGCAGTTGTGCTTCTTCAATTACTACCCTCAGAGCATTATATACTTCATTGACACCACTGCTCATCAAAATTTGATTTGGCATATTGTAATCTCAAAAATCCTCAATCAATTTTTGCTCTTGGATCATCATGGTTGCTACCTGCACTAATTTCTGGCTTAATGTATCAGCAATAACATTAGCCTTTTCGAGATGATATTTGATTTCTAAATTATAATCTTTGGGAAACTCCATCCACCTGCGTTGTCTCATATTGAGCTCTTTCTGATCATACAAGTACTTCAAGCTCTTATGGTCACAGTACAACTCTATGGTCTCACCATAGAGATAGTGTCTCCAGATTTTCAGAGCAAACACAATTGCTACCAACTCAAGATCATGAGTAGGATAGTTCAGTTCATGAGGTTTCAGCTAACATGATGCGTATACGCCACTTGGCCATACTGCATCAACACACATCCCAATCCATACCCACTGGCATCTATATACATAACTTACGTAAACTGTGGATCTGGAATTATTAGTACTGGTGCCATAGTTAACCTCTGCTTTAACTCCATGAAGCTCTTCTCACAATTCTCATCCCACACAAAATATTGAGCCTTCTGAGTCAATTTCGTCAATGGCAATGCTATTCTAGAGAAATTATGTATGAACCTTCTGTAATACCTAGCTAGACCTGGAAAAGTACGTACTTCAAATACAGTCTCTGGCTTCTTCTAGTTTAGTACTGCTTCCACCTTACTAGGATCAACAAAGACTCCTTGCTAAGAGACAACTTGGCCCAGAAACTTTACCTCTGAAAGCCAAAATTCACACTTACTTAGCTTGGATAGAGTTACTTATCCCTCAATATATTCAACACTATTCTCATATTCTACTCTTGTTCAGCCTTACTCTTTGAGTACACTAGTATATCATTGATAAAGACTACTATGAACTAGTCCAGGTATGGATAAAAGATTTGATTCATGTAGTCCATAAACACAGCAAGTACATTAGTCAACCCAAACAGCATTACAAGAAACTCATAAAGGCCATATTTGGTCCTGAAAGCAGTCTTCGATACATCTGCTTTTACTTGGAGTTGATGGTATCCTGATCATAAATCGATCTTCGAGAATACACAGGAACTAGACAATTGATCGAGTAAAGCGTCAATTCTAGGGAGTGAATACTTGTTCTTGATGGTCACGTTATTCAATTCCCGGTAATTAATGCAGAGATATAGGATTTCATCCTTTTTCCTAACAAAGAGCACTAGAGCACCCATAATGAGACACTGGGTCAAATGAACCCTTTCTCAAGTAATTCCTCAATATGTTTCTTTAGTTATGCCATTTTGCTTGGAGCTATTCTGTATGGGGTTTTAGATATTGGACCTGCTCCAAGCCTTAGTTCAATCAAGAACTCCACTTCTTTATCTGGAGGTAATATATCAATATCCTCTAGAAACACATCAGGAAACTCATTCACTACAAGGATACTCTCCAAGACTACACCAACCTCTGACTGTATTGAACAAAACACTATGTAACCCTGATAACCTTTCTATAAACATCTCTTGACCTTAGCTGCAGAGAGAAGATTCAAATTCATTTTCATGCCAGCAAGTGGCTACGAGTTTGGATATATAACCCTCTTCTTTTTACAGTCCAGTAATACACCATTCCCAGTAAACCAATTAATCCTTAAAATCACCTCTAACCCTTACAATAGCAAACAAATCAGATCTATGATTGATTCATGCCCCTTGGCATTTGCCACGCAATTCGGACAAATGTCAACCATAATAATTTGAGTGCTCATGTGTGTAGACACAACCAGATTATATTTAAATTTATGCATATTTAAATTCAACTACCTCATGCAATCATATGGAATGAATGAATGGCTAGCGCCTGAATCATACATGACATGCACTATACTGCAGTTCAAAGAAATCATACGTTGTATCAGTTCCAGAGATTTTTTGACTTCTTCCTATGTCAGCATGTAAACCCTACCTATAACCCTGGGCCTAGTCTCTTTTGGCTAATGCTTTTGTAAGCAATCCTGGGCAATATGCCCCGACTTATCGCAATGAAAGCAAGTAAATGGCTTATTTGGATATGGTGTAAACGAAACCCTACCGTAAGGTCTACTAGGGTGAAGTGGCTTTCAGCAGTGCTAACAAATTTTGCTTCCAGAGGAACCCTGGCCTCCTCAACCACCAGACTAATTTGGCCTTTTGTTATCACCCCTGGAAGGTCTACCCTGATCTTTTTGCTTTATGATGAACCACCATTTCCAGAGGCACCCTTGTTATAGTTTCTGGCAGCTAAACTCAACATACATTTCTTAATGTAACGACATTCTTCCTCTCCTTTCTTGAACTCAGTGAAATACTATGAAACCAGTTTCTCTTTCAACTCTATCTCAGCCCCTCAATCAACATATCAACACTCCATTCTTCGTTATTGTGAAGCATGAGGTATGTCAAACATCGAGACAACCAAATGTACCAAGACAGATAATCATCGAAACTCTTTCGGTCTTGTTGTTGAAGGCTTAAAAAAATTTTCTCTTTTTCTCGTCTAATAGAAGGGGGAAAATATTTTTCATTAAACTTCTCTTGGAATAATTCCCAAGTGACTGGAACACTACTTTGCCTCAAAACAAGCTCGATGTTTTTCTACCACCAGTCTGTATCACCCTCTAGCTTATAGATGGCTAGCAATACTTTAATCCCATCCAAGAATAGTAGGATATTGAAAATTTTCTCCAGATGTGACAACCAATCCTCTACAATCTATAGGTCAAACTTCCCCGAAAAGATAGGAGGCTGTTGTTTGTTGAACCTACCTACCCAGGTTTGGATATCTGCTTCGGGCTCTGGTATGATATCCTCTACTTGAGGCCCCTCCAGTAGTATATTTTTTCACCAATACCCCTCACATATTCTTCCAGGTGATCTTGCTTCTGTTGTACGTCCCTAAGTTTATCCCTTATTTTGTTCATAGTAGTTTGTTGTTATGTTAACATAGCCAAAATCTATTGCTGTATTGGATCAGTCTTGGCTCAAATGTAACATTATTGTATACCGCTCATGGTCTACTAGGTCGTACCATCTCTATGTTTCAAACTACATAAAAATCGAGAAAAATTACATTTCTATAAGAGCAAGGGCATTTTCATCATTTCATAAAGGTCAGGGTACACAGATATGTCATACATAGTATACTTTAACTATTTATAGTAGTTACAGAAAGCTAGAAACATTATACAACCTATAAACTACTATGCATGACATATTTGTCCTTTTTATGTTTCAAAATTCTAAGTTCATGCAACTTCCTAGCGGGTCACCTATTTGAGAATTTCCCAAGGTCAACTACAATTAACTTTCTATATACTCTCCTAAAACAGCAACTCCGGCTCTATCTTCTTCTGTCCGTCGATTCTACATGACTGCCCTTGACTCGAAATACGTGCTGGTAACCTCTGGTCACCAATATATGGTCTGGGTCCCACATCAACCATCATACATAAATCTCTATACCAAGCTGGTGGTATACTCCAGGAACTCATAAATGTTCCCACTCGGGCCCTGCTCCATAATGTTGATCTTCTGTCGGTTCCAGAAAGCAGAGTCTAGGAAGAAATCCATTGTCATGTACACCTAGAACTCATCCAGCAACTCGACCTCCAGCTTGTCCCAAATATCGTACAGGGATTGGACTCTGGTCAGGAATATGAGATAACGACCAACTAGAGTAGTCTGAGCTTGGTACGCCCTGTGGTACTTCCCCTAGATATAGTACTATAACTCCAAGTCCGGCTGCAGGTTGTACTCCACCACCACTGTGCCTGCCCGAGACTCACAATCACTGGACTCGTTCTTCGGGTACTCCTCCGGATCCTTATCTGGGTCCTCCTATGGATCCTCATCTTGGTCCTCCTACGGGTCCTTTGACATCGACTGCCCCGTCTCCCCCGCCAATGACCATGCTGCGATGCCGGCCTTGGCTCAGGTTCATACACTGGTAGTATAGGCAAACTTTTTCAGGCAGTCCTCCGCATCCTGAGACCTCTTGGTAGGTAATACTCCCTGTACTGCTATCTAACCGAAATCCACTGCTCTAGCGGACTCTGGTTCACCGATATCTCCAATCACTAGAGCTACTCCTGATATCTTGTCATTATGCAAACCATACCATATCAGTATACCATTCTGATAATATTAGAACTGTTTAAAGCTCTATCAGAACCGATTGGGCTTTGATGTAAAAAATGTCAACACCCGTTTCCATTTCGATATGCTCAAAGTAATAAAGACCAAATTCCACAGGCATATAGAAAAAGTACAAATATATTAATAAAACATTTGTTTACATACAAGAATCATCATAGCAGAATTCGCTAATATTTACAATTTTGCCCGAAATATTCAAAAATAACTACATATAACCACTCATCCTTGCTTTAGGATCTGTGCTTGTCAATTCCCCATGTCTGCACCCTTGCTTTTGGATCCGTTATTTCTTGCTAACACATTTTTATTTATAAAAAAGAATGAGATTCCAAGAAATTCCAGTAGCAACATACTATTATTCATGTAAAATGCGAGAAGTAGATATGATATGCACCATGTATGCACCAGTTAATGAACAATATAAACACATGTATATATGGGATAAAGCTTCACTGCCACTATTCGAGTACCATGGTTGGATTGTTACTCCTCAACCAGGTAAAGTGCAATTCTCACACTTGCTATCCCTTCTTGGCAGACTGCCCTTTCTCGACAAACCTTGTTGATTAGTGCAAGTACAAACAATGGTAGCCACACAATCATATGAACTATGGCATGATCTATGAAGGATAATGTCACTACCTTAAGTATTTTTCTTCGCAAAACTTGTGCCTCAATTTGCGTGCCAGCCCTTCTGTTTCTCAACTTAGTCATAAAATGTCTAATGTATAAGAATTAGGTTAAAATCCATTCATGTACTATTTCAGGAACTTCTAATATGTTCCTAGTGTTTATATGAGTCCATTCATATACTGGAGGCTGTCTCACGTATACTTCTTCCATAATATAGCCATTTAAGAATGTATGTTTTACACCCATTTGGTAAAGCTTGAACCCCTTGATGTATGTAAAGGCTTTGAGTACTCGTATGGCTGTCAATCTTGCTACTGGAGCATATGTTTCATCATAATTAATACCTTCTTGATTATAGCTTTTGGCCACCAATCTTGCCTTATTTCTAATAATAATTGCATATTCATCAATTTTTTTTTTGAATACCCATTTTGTGCCAATGATCGGACGATCCGTAGGTCTGGGTATCAAATCCCAAACTTGATTTCTTTCAAGTTGATTAAGTTCTTCTTGTATTGCTATCAACGAATCATTATTTTATAGGGCTTCATCAATGTTTAAAGGTTTGAACCCAAAAATCAAAGCAGAGAAACTAACTTCATTTAAAGTTTTGTTTCTAGTTTTTACTCCTTCACCTATATCTCTTATAACTTAGTTTAAGAGATGACTCTTGTTATACTTCCAAGCTCTAGGTACACTCTGTATACGTGGTTTTTTTTATTTTCGGTTTTATCAACCTCAAGATTAGAAGAATTAGGGATGGACTAACTATTTTCTTGAGAAATGATTATTTCCTGCTCATCGTCAACAGTTTTGTCAGAGAGTTCATTTTCTTCAAATACAACATGAATTGACTCTTCAATAATACATTTTTTATTAAATACTCCATAAGCTTTGCTTCGATTAAAGCAACCAAGAAATATTTCTTCATCAGCTTTAGCATCAAATTTTCTTGGGGATTCTTTACCATTATTATAAATAAAATATTTACAACCAAAGATGTGTAGATGAGCAAGGTTTGGCTTTCTTCCTTTGTATAGCTCATACGGCGCCTTTCTAAGTTTTGATATGATGTAAGCTTTGTTTCAGAAATAACATGCAATATTAGCCCAGAAAGCTTGTGACACATTCTTTTCATTCAACATAGCTCTAGCCATCTATGTGAGGACTTTGTTCTTTCTTTCTACAACTCCATTTTGTTGTGGTGCTCTTGGTGTAGAGAAATTGTGATCAGTGAAATTTGTATCATAGTATTCTTCAAAGGCTTGATTTTCAAATTCTCCTCCATGATCTGTGTAATATCCCAAAATGTACTCAATGGCTAAATATACAGAATAGATAGTGGTGTTAGTGATAGAATTGCCCTGGAAATTTTATTATGACTTTATTTTTTATTAGCTAGAAGTAATTACCTAGTTTTTTTTGCCTAAAGTCAGAAATGACCGAAAATATAATTTGAACATAAGAAAGAAAGAAAGTAGCACCATTTGGGAGAAGACTAAGGGAAATAAAAGAACTTGGAAAGGCAACACAACTCTCTACTCTCACATAGAACATTATGGTTAAGGCAAGGAAAGAAGTAGGAAAAATTGCTCAAACATTCAACAACTCATTTGGATATAAGATTCAATTAATATTTCCTTACCTTGCCATAAGAGAAATGACATCCAAACATAAAAGAAATAAGAGAGAAAATGCAATTGAAATCTATCTTGAATCTATTTGAAAAGTCAAAACTTCAAGTTGGAAATTTTGACCAAAAAGCAAGTTAATTGAAAGAAAGCTTAGCCAACCAAATTTTCACCTTTTTAGGACATATATTTTGGTCAAATTAAGAGAGAAGAGGGGCTGAAAATTGAATTAATTAGGACACTTTTTAGGCAGCCGTTTCGGTCAAAAAGGGAAAAGGAAGGAAAGAGAAAACTTGTAGCAATTACACTTAGTTAAGTTACCATAAATGTATGACTAAAGGATAAATATTAGCCACAACTTTTACCACCTTTTGGACCATATTTTTGGCTGAACTTTAAGAGATAAGAGGGGCTAAAAATTTGATCATTAAATATCACATTTCCTCTCTCCTCAAGTTGGTTTCCAACTACAATACAAAGAGCTTGAAGAATCAAGTTTAGGTGAGCTATTTAATCTTGATTTTCACCTTCTTAACCTCATCTATGGCCAAAACACTCTTCATAAACATTGTTTCTCCTGATGAGGGCTTCATTTTTATGGTTTTAGATTTCAAAAGGAGGTTTTTTGAGCCATCATCTAAGAATAAAATTGTAGAACCAAAGAAAAAACCTAAGGAGGAGTAGGAGGTGAGTATTAGCTTCAATTTGAGCTATTGGTTGTGTTAGTTGAATGAGTATTGTGGCAAATATATATCTTCCCTGATTTCATCCAAACTAGGGTTTAAAGAAATCATGGTGTTTTGGTTATTTATTTGGTTAGAAACCATATGACACAAGTATGACGCTGAAATTGGAAGTTGCTAATTGTTGGAATTTATTTTGAATTTTTCTGCCAAAATAGGATGTGGGGAATGAGTGACAATTTGTTCATTTTGATGTTACCATTGTGTTTTACATGAAAATTTGTGTGGGAATAGCGTCGCATTGTAAGTTTTGGGTCATTGAAACTCAAAATGCAAAATTAGATTTTCTACCCAAACAGGATTCCAGTGAGGTACCCTGTTGGTATGGCATTTTTGGATACCTAAATGATGTTCAATCAATGTGAAACTTTCTAGAATAAAAGTAGACGTATCAATATTTAATTTGATAGATCATTTGTGTCATTTGAACTTATACACTGGGAGTTATGAATTTTTTAAGTCAGGTCATGAAAACTTGGTTGAATTTTGGCAGTGTGCAATAAATGACAAGTCTGGGAATGTTGTGCATCCAACTGGCTATAGGTGGTAATATTTCTCAAAAATAGATTAAATAAGGGTCACATAGCCTTTAGAATTACTGTAATTTGATTTTTGTACATAAAGATATGATTTTTCAAAGTTAATGAAAAATTCTGGCAGATTTGGTCACTTATGCAAAAATTGAAGATGTATTGGCATAATGTAATATTGTTGAACTCTGAGGTTAGAAATTGGTCTTTTAGGTTAATTGGCCACTTTAACTTCTTAGTTGAATTGATTAAATGTTCCTAATGGTAACCAAGTTGAGTGTTTGAATTAAAGAAGAATTGGATTAAGTAATAACCTGTCATCCATAATTCTAATTATAGGATTTGATATCTGCCCTGAGTGCAAGAAATCTGTGCAAGAACAAGACTAGAATGACCAAGATAGTGACTCTTTCTCTTATATCATGTATAATGCTTTGTATGTATGTGCATATCATCAATTATTACGAATGTCAAGAATTGTTATGAATGTTACAAATGCCAAGAATTGTTACGAATGTTATAAATGTCAAGAATGTGTTGCTATTATGAATGTTGTTATGTGATGACTGCCTACATGCTTTGTGAAATTGCATATCATATAAGTGAATTGTTACTACTGAGATTCATATGAATCTTACTCTTTCCAATGACCAATCTACATCTAGGGCAAGTGGATTAAAGGACAAGCAGGTAAACAAGGGCGGTTAGAGCACGCTGATAGAAGATTAGGGTTTTGTTTGTGGGTTATCAAACTTTTGAAGAATTTGTATATGTTGTACTAGATGTAAATGTAGGTACAATGCAGTAAAGGTGGACGTACCGAGTATAGACCAGAATATTGTATTTAACCCCTGTGAAGGAACTAAGAACGGGCGATTAGGCCCTATAGACCTTATTAGTTAATGAATGTAACCTAAGAGTTCGTCAGTTAATTCTGTTAAGCACTCTTATATTAATTAATGGAATCGAACCAAACAAGCCAAACATATTTGAAAAGTGGAAACGAAACCATATGAAACATGTTTTGAAAAGTTTTTAAAAACCCACTTTAGTACAGGACTAAACCGTATGCTGAGGTTGAGACCTTGAATAGATTGTAAATTATTCTCGGATCTCCAGTTTAACTTTAGGACCCATTTTCAAACTGTTTTCAAGGCTTCTCAGTAAAGGGGTTACAATCTGTCCTTATCCTACAATTGACATACCTTTGTCATTTTTCACTTTCTTGGCTAATATAATGAATTCACTGAAAGTTTCATCCTTTGATGATAAGAAAATAGTCCATGTAAATCTAGAAAAAGTCATCAACAATGACCAATGAATATAAGTTACCACTAAGACTTTTTACTCTTACTGGTCCAACAAGTCCATATAGAGCAGTTGAAGTAGTCTAATTGTTGTGATTTCCTTTTTCAATTTAAAAGATGACTTTGTTTATTTACCCTTTTGACATACTTCGTAGACTAAATCATTTTTTAAATTTAATTTAGGTAATCCAATTACTAAGTTATCTTTAAGTAACTTGCTTAGCTAATGCATATTGACATGAGTCAGTCTTTTATGCCATAGCCAACTCTCATCGTTGTTACTTAGGAAACAATTTTTAGAAAGATTATTTCTCATATCAAGAGTATAGCAATTACCTTCCGTTATTGCTCTGATTTTTTCTTTGAGATTCTTCTTCTCTAATTGTAAATCTTTCTTGCTTACTATCAAACATTCTTCTAAGTCAAATATTACCCAATTGTCTTTATCGGTGCTTTGACTTACACTTAGTTGATTATTACACAGCTCTTCAACATAGTACATATCTTTGACTTGAATTCCTTCATTATCTATGACTTCTTCTATCCCTACTATTTTGTTGGACTGGTTTCCCCAAATTGTGCTTTTCCACCTTCTTTAGGCTTTAACTTAGTAAACTTTTCTGGGTCACACTAGTTATATGTCGGAAGCATCCATTGTCTATGTACCATTTGTTGGTTCTATGTGCTTTGAAACATATATGCAGTTAGAAACAATAAAATTTTAGGTACCCATATCTTTTTAGGTCCTTTTGGGTTAGTATGAATCACTTTCTGAACCAATGATCCTTTACAAACCTATTTGTAGGTTCCTATTTTACCTCCCTTTTTATGAAAACATGAGGAAGTATAGTGACCCTTTCTATTATAGAAGTTACAATATGTGAAAGGATTTGATACATGTATAGAATGTTGAAAAGTTCAAAAATGTCTTACCTCCTATCTTCTTCTTTCCTTTCCTTTTTTTTGATTTGGGATTGTAGCCAATACTAGACTAATCATTTACAAAATGTTGAGCTTTCACAATGAAATTTAACATCTCACTGCATTTAGTGAATTTTTCAAGAGTTTTAGTGCGATCAGCATTTTTCTTTTTTAAAACTGGACAGTTTTCACATATTTTTCCAAAAGATTCCTCAAGATTTTCTTCAAGAACTTTATTCTTCTTTTTATAAAAATTCAATTCTTTAACTATTTTGATAAATTTAGAATGTAAAGCATTATATTCGAAATGTAACTCATCATAAGTAGGGTCAAAATCTGTTACCTCTTCCCCTTCTAACTCTTTTTGAGCAACTAGACAGATCTTGGCTACTTCTTCTTTATCACTATCTTCATTAAAGGAACTATCTCCCCATATTACGAATTCAAATGCTTTCTTTTTTGTAGAAGAATTTGCCTTTTCTCTTTTCTTTATTCTTTTGAAGCTCTGAACATTCTGACTTGATATTTCCTGGTTTTCAACATTCATAGCAGATGATAAGTTCCTTGGTCTCCTTTATATTATGGTTTCCCCTTTCTGAAAGTTTCTGAATCCCTAGCTTTTCTTGTAGAACTTCTTGAATCTTTTTACTATTAGTCCCATTTTCATCATCGTTTGAAATCTTCATCATCTTCTTGATCTTTTTCTTCCTTTATCATGTTCAGTAACAAGCTTTTCTTTTTCTTGTCATTGATCTCTTCTAGTTCCCATTTGACCTTTCATTTGCTCTTATATTTAGAAAGACTTCAGAATAAAGAAGCCATCAATTGCATTAATTCACATTTAGCTTCCTTTATTGCTGTGAATTTGGCCTCCAATTCTTTAAAAAGGATATTCAATATATTCCTCACTTAAGTATTCTGATTATAGAATTTCCCAAGTTCACCAAGTTGATTTTATAGGATGGGTATGCCTGAGTTCAATCTCAGCTATTGATTCACCTGACTTCATTTGGAGCAGAAAAAGTTCTATAGCAGGGGTATTGATTCGGTTTTCTTTTATACCTAAAGTTCCTTCCTGGGCTATTTACAGGGCTTGCCATATTTCCTTAGCCGTTAGAAGTATGCAAATCCTGAAATACTCCTTTTGACTTAAGGTGCTTTGGATCATCATGGTTGCTTTGTTATTGAGAGTCACGAGCTTTTTGTCATTATCATCATATTCTTCTGGTGACTTGGAGACTGGTTGTCTTTCTACAATTTTATGGATATGTAATTCCCATTTTGAATAACCTCCCAAAGTCCATATTTTGTGGTCATTACGAATACTTTAAACTTTGCTTTTCAAAAAGAGAAATGTTCTCCACTAAAGCCTGGAGGTCTTGTAATAAAGGCTCCATCAGGAAGTATTCCTTCACCCATGCTTGCCATCGGATCCTTCTTAAGTTGTTAAACCTGAATAAGAAGACCAAGTTTTGATACTAAATGTTAGTGCAAGTATTCTACCCGAGAGGGGGGTGAATTTCGTGATTATAAAAATTTTAATCAAAATTAACAATTAACATAATTTAAACCAAAGATGAGAGTTAAAAGGATATCATCGTAGGGTACACAAGAGTTTATATTGGTTCAATCACAACATTTTTTAACTACGTCTAGTCCTCAGAGAGCCTTTGAGATTTTCACTATAGCTTCCAAGATTTAATAGGTTCTTGTCACCTCAATACACTATAAGTTCCTTCACCCAACACTTGCTCCCCCTTACACAATGTAAACCAATACCCAACTCAAGATTCCACAACCTTAAGTTATCTCAATAAGGTATATTGAGTTCTTGATATATCACTCTCAAATAGTGAATATATGATCACTGAAGTACATAGTACAAGGAGCATAATGAATGAAAATAAAGCACTCAAAAGCAAAATTTAATGTTTCACAATTCGGTAGTTGCTCCACTTTGAATACTTCCGTATTTATAGTTTGAATATAATAAATGACTATTGTGAGCATTTCGTTTCTTCATTAGAGTACCATTGCTTCCCATGAACATTCTTTATGTGTAGAAAAATAGCATTTTGAGTAAAGATGATGTCTTGGTTGAAATCTCTGCATGTATTTAATGATTCTAACACAAATCATTTTTCTTTTTTTTGAATGATTTCTTCATTATTCACCTAGAAAATACTTTATATAATAATGTAGTGAAATATTAGAATGAAGAAAAGTAAAAGGATTGGATTATATGAATAATCAATAACCTTGAAAATTATAAGAAGATGCTCTGTTTTCTTGGAATCCATCACTCGAGTAATCTTCACTTAGGAGATTTACATTAACACAAATCATGGGATGGATCACTGAGCGTTGTGCTAGTGATCCATAAATGGCATCACTCCAATGCTCACTCGAGTGATCTACAATAGATCGCTTGATGTATTACTCGAGTACCCTACTAGTGATCTTCAAAATTAGGATCACTTGATGTATCACTTGAGTGCTCTACTAGTAATCTAAAAATAGGATCACTCGAGTGATCACTTGAGTGATTTTATACTTAGAAAATTTTCGCATGAGATCACTTTCAGGATCACTAAGTGTTATGCTAATGATGCTCTTTGTCATGCCTCCACTCATCCTCTTAGTCAAGGCCAAAACTCCGATAGTAGAACTCGAAGAGCAACTTGAAACCTGAGGTGATATGTTAAGGGTTATAAGAGACAACCTTCTAAAAGCTTAGTATCGAATGAAGTTGCATGTAGATCAAAACCGTCGGGACCTTGAATTCTCCCCCAGAGATGATGCTTGGTTGAGGCTACAACCTTATAGTAAAAAATCCCTAGCAAAGAGGTTTGAAAAAGCTTCTCCAAAGTTTTTTGGGCCCTTTAACGTCCTTAAACGGGTAGGCAATGTGGCATATAAGTTAAAGATCCCTTTAAATGTCAAAATCCATCCCATCTTCCATATCTCCTTATTGTGTCTAGGGACCAGCCAGCAACCTACGAATTTGCCACCTTCTCTACCTATATCCACAAACATGAAGCTGATCCTTACACCTTCTAAAGTACTGCAACATCACTGGACAACTGATAACTATTGGAATTACTCATTGAGTGGGCTAACCATCTAGTAGAGGAAGCTACTTGGGAAGAATATGAACTTATTGTTGAACAAGTTCCTCAATTCCAACTTGAGGACAAGTTGGATTAATTTTCAGGAGGAGAAATTATAGGTATCGTCTTATCTATTCAAGAAAAGGGAAATGTGCTTGAATAAATTAATTATTTTTAATTATTAATTATTTATTTTAATTATTATTTTCTTAGGAAGTTGAGCAATAAGTTTTCCAGCAGTAGGAGTCAATTCCTAGAATCTTGGGTTGTTAGTCATTTGAATTTCATATTTGAATTTTGAATTATAGTCTATCTCTCTGTAATTTGCTCTTATAAATTGGCATTTTGCCTCCTTAATAAAGAATGGAATATTTCAATGAGTAAATTGGTTTAGAAGATTCTCTTAGGCTGTTTTAGAGAGGAGGTAAGATTGTTGCCTACCCTTTATCTCAAATTATCTTATGGCTTTCTCAACTTGTTATCTCAAATTATCTTACAACTTTCCCATATTATCAATTAATCTTCTCAGTACCTTATCAATAAATTACTTTTCATTCCTCAAATTTTCTTTTCATTCTGTATTTTATTTTTCTTAGGTTGGTGCAAAATTTCCTAAGCTCAGATTCCCAACCTCAGTTCACAGAAAAATTAGATATCTAAATGCTCTTCATGATGACTATGCAACAGGAATTTAGACTAAGCAATGCACCAATATATCATGACAATGTCCCATTAGCTAACTATGGCACAAAATAGTACAACACAGTGTAGGTAGAGTGTAAAGTAGGATTTAACTCCAAGCAAAATTCCAAAGCCAAATTCAATTACAGCAAGTATGAAATCTTGAGTCTATGCAATTAATCAAGAATGACTACAACATCCTTGGAAATAATTAGCCACTACAACAAAACTAATCAAAAGTGCGCAAGTAAAATTGACCTTTAATTAAATTTTGATAGCATAAATAGAATAAAGAGCAACCAATTCCAGCACAATTGAAATCAAATTTATTCCAAATGCCACAATCAACAACCCAATTCAATAATCGATTAAGGTCTAGTAAAAGTAGCAATGGAAATGCCAGAGTTCAATAAAATTTAGAATAAATACTTTATTCATTCATTGAATGTTTATAGCAGTGTAAAGTCAATAACAGTGAGAACTCAGTGAGTGTAATTAGGATTCAAATTAATTTAGCTCTCATATTCACAAATTTTGCTAGGAAAAAGCTTAAGCCTCACTAAACATTCTCAATTCAGCCAAGCATAAAGAATTCCAGAGGTCAAAGAACAAGCGAAATCGCAAAAAGACACTAAATATCACAATCAACCTAAACTATGATACTATTATGTCACACCCTAAAATGCTAAAGCGTGATTGGCATGAAGTGTAAAGAGATTTCACTTCATGAGCCCTTTCAATTTATTATTTTCTGTTTACATTTCACAAGATTTACTTTATTAATGTAACAACAAATTACATTATAATAATGGTTTGTGAACCTTTGTTAAACATCAATAATAGATCTCCTTAAAATATAATATCTTTTCTCTTAAACTATATCTACTTATATAAATAAGAAAATGGATATTGTAATATCCCAATTTTTGATTATGGGTTAATCATGATTATTATGGATAATTATGAATTTAATTGGAATTATTATGTGTTTTATGGCAATATTAAATTAATATGTCATAATTACTGAAAAATTGGAATAATGGAAATATTGGCCATAAGTGGTAATTAATGGAGAAATTAATGACTAAGAGAAAATGGGATGTGTGATTAAAATGGCTAATGGAGAGATTAAAGTAGCTAATTGGTGACTTAATTGGTGTAAGCCAATAGCAAGTTGACATGTGGCAAAAGTGTGACTGGTGACTGATGAGGAGAAAAGTCAAATGGAGAGTATTTTAATCATTTTTCTCTCTCTTCCTCTCCTCTCTTTTTTGCTGAAGTCATGGAGGGAGTATCATTATTTTATTCTTCACTCCTCCTCCCTCTCATCTCTCACGTCCTCTCTCTCCATCTCACCATCTCTCTCTCATTCTTGCTCTCTCTCTCGTCAGCTATGGAAGGGGAAAGGAAAGGGAAGAAAGCTTGAAAAAGATAAGGAAAATGATCCCTATTGCTCAAACTCCCTTCATTAAAGTTGATTCTTGAGTTAAGAGCAACATTTCTATGGTTGTAGTTTATCCATTGGTTGTGGTTTGTGGCCACACGAAATTTTGGGAGGTGGTGAATCAAGAACTCTCTTTGAGAAAGTTGATAAGGTGAGTGAGACCTATCTATCTATCTATGTTTTATGCCAAATGGGTTAACTTGGATTTTCTGGAATTCTTGGGCCATTTTCGAAAATGAGGGCCATTGAGAGTTTGGTATATGTTTGGTATGGAATTTGTATGTTTGGAATGCATTTTGGATAGATAGAATTGTTTGGGTTGGAAATTGTTAAGTTTGGAGAATTTGAGATTTTAGAGTTTAATGTTACCCAAAACCAAAGCATGATAATGGAATAGGATTTTGGTGATTTTGACATTCTCATTGGATTCCTTGAGTGATTTTGTGTGGGCATGAGCTTGGTTATTGATTTTGGGTTCATTTGAATCACTTGGGAAAAGTTGGAAAGTTGTCTGGTTTGAGCTCTGTTTTGTGCAGTAAGTTTGGACGAGCGTTTTCAGTGACCAAATGGTATTGGAAAATTATGAAACTTTCTAGTATTAAATTTCACATCCCAAGCTTCAAAATGGACATATATTTTGTGTCATTTCATTTAGTATTCTGTGAGCTATGGTTGTCCAAAATTTGGGATTGAAACAGAACTCTATTTTGGAGTAGTAGTTAGTTTTTGGTGATTCTGGGCCTGTTTGATTCTGTTTTGGAAAACTGTTTTTTTGTTTTTAAAAATAAAAGAACAATAAACTCTGTTTGACAAATTGTTTTCTTCTAATTGTTTTTAAAAACAAAAAAATAGATATCTGTTTTTGAAAACTAAAAACCGGAAACAGCCCCAATATGTTTTCTGTTTTCTGTTTTCTGTTTTTGTTTTCTTTTATCTTTTTGTTCTCAAAAATCGCAGCCCATCCTGATACTCCCGTTCGACCCGACTTTTTAGCCATGAAACTAATGAAAGTGCCTTGAATGGTAGCCGTCGCTCGCCAAAGCTTCCCGCGCTGGCTCGCCGTCTTCCCCGCTTGCTCGCCGTCTTCCCCGCTTGCTCGCCGTCCCCCGCTCAGTGGTTGCCGAGCCACCACCCTCCCTGCACTCTGTTTCTCTAAAGCCACATTTGAGAGGTGGTTGTTGCTCGATTTGCTACAGTAGCACTCATTAGTGCTTGCATACATAATGGAATTTTCACTCAAATAGCGAAAAATTCCAGTTTCTTTCTGTGTAGTAGGATTGAATCTACAAATGGGATGCATGCTAACTTCTCGATTAAATGTCTCAATGAGCGTGATAACTCTTATCTGAGAATTAGAGTCTACATTAAAAAAATTTGGTATTGGGGATTCCTTTTCTCTGTACTTACAATTCAGTAGTCTCGAATCAATGGGTTCATTGACTGGAATAAGGATCTCAGTTAATAACTTCTTATGATGTGGATCATGGAATTAGTTTATTTGGATTTGTGAACTTAGAGAACATAAGTTTATTTCCATTGTCTATCTCTCTTTCCTTTTCTCTGTGCTGGGGATGTTGTTTTAATTTTCTGATTTGGTTCATGATTTTTTATTGCATTCATATAATTATTTTTATTAAGAAGTAACTGCCTTCTGAAACTTTGTATGGCATTTACGCAATTCCAGTGATAGAATTGTGAGCAAGTTTTGTTCAGTTTTCTCCTTTTATGCTTGTTTTTTCATTGAGAGAAGAAGGTTCAGTTCAGTTCAGTTAAATTGGCTTTGGACTTGCTAGTATTGATATATTGATATGTATTCTTGTCCAAGTCTCTATGCATATGATGGCTCTATAGACTAGTTTAATTTTGGGCTTAGTGTCTTTATTGAAATACTAATTCCTCATATTGTGTTCTCATAAGAGGCACAGAGTGTGGTGCTCCCTTTCATATAGAGAGGCATATAGGCTGTAGTTCCAAGCCTTTGCAAAAAGTGGACTCTGGTATTTTGGGTATCAAGTGGGGAATTTTTACTTATTTTGCATGTAATAATTTTTTAACTCTAGAATGGCTTCAAATTCTTTTGCTAAGATAATATGGCATGTACTTTCCTGTTCTTGAATATCAGGGTGGAATTGAAGATGGTGAAGAGCCCATATCTACTGCCATTTGGGAGTTGCGTCAAGAAACTGGAATAGTATCTGCTGAAATACTTGCTGAGGTTTATGCAAATTTCTATCATGAGTTTGTTTTAGTTTTTATAGTTTATTTTCCTGAACAGTGAGCAATGTGCAGGCTTTCATCTATACTTTATAAATGAATGCTCAACTTGGATATATATATATATATAACGTTTGTTGTGTGGAAATTTATTAGCGTTTTTCAATTGCTTTGTGTAGGATCTTTTGGCTGTGCTTACTAAAGCACACATATTAGACAGTTTATAAAGTAATGGAATTCTGTTTTTGGCGTTTCTTTTTGCATATTTGGAAAAATTCTCTCTAGTTACTGACTTCCCTGCATTGGCTATTGTCGTAGTCTCGTTAAATTTGTCCACAATCTTTGTTATCCAGTCAGTATAACAGAATGGCCAGTACACCAGAAAACTTCTTTGACCATCACCAAAGTTTGTCCACTTTCCATGCCATGGAAAGTGGATATGCCTCTTATTATTGAGTTACTACTTAGAAGTCCTGTCTTATCTGTGGTTTTGTTTCTGGTTTGACTGTGTCTATGAAATTCTTCTAATGACTAAAGAACATATATATTCTCCTATCTTTCCATTGTAATGATAATTAACTTGAATGTATATTGCTGAAGTCTCGGTTCTTTTCTTTTGTTTTAGATGGCATCTAGTGGAAAGGTTGAACAATTAGAACACTCAATTTGGCCCAAGCATATTATTAAATGGTACATTGATATTATGGTAGAAGAAGTAACCAAAGGAAATATGAAAAATGGTGTGTTTCCATCCAAAGTTTGGAAAAACATGTTAGAAAAGTTGAATGAGAAGAGTCAGCGCACTTTTAGTTTGGTCCAAGTCAAGCAAAAGTTCAATAGGTTGCGTACGAAGCACAAAGAATTTTCTCAATTGTTACAACACACTGGATTTGGTTGGGATGCTGAAACAAATACAGTCACTGCTAATGAGGAGGTTTGGAATAACTATGTTATGGTATGTAATCATTGTGATTTATTTGATTAGATAGTTTGGGTTCTTTCGTTTCTAAATTTATGATATTGAAATACATAATTTGTAGGCACATCCTGAGGCTTCACAATTCAAAAAGCATGGGCTAGAACATTACAAAATGCTGGGCATAATATTTAACAGAAGCACTGCAACAGGGGTACTTCATCATGCATCTACGCAAGATCCACCAAATTCTGATGATGAGGTTCGACTTGATTATGAATATCTCAATTCTGGAGTTCATGTAAACCTTAACAAGGACGAAGACAATGTTGCTCCAGACATAGTTGAGAGAGTTACACATAGTGGAAAGCGGAGTATTGAATTCTCTGATCGAAAGAAAAAGAAAGAACCTAGGTCTATGCAAATAGGGGAAGCTATTCAAGCATTTGTTGAGACATCTAAGGCAAGGGCAGAAGCTCAACTTGCTAAGGCCGAGAGGTGGAGGTCAAGGAGTGAAGCTAGTGTTGGAAGCCCAGCATCTAATAGTTATTCCGTTTCTGCATGTGTTGCTATTCTAAATGAGATGGATCTCTCTAACGATATTTATGTTAAGGCAATGAAGCAGTTTAAGGAACCTATCAATAGGGAGTTGTTTATGGCAGTGCCGTTAGAAAGGAAGAGGGCTTGGCTAGAAAGCTTATAGATATAGACACACAGACTTATAGCTTTCAAATTAGATTTTACATTATTATGAACTATGCTTTGTTTTATGTTTCGTATTTTATTTAAAATTTAACATGTTAATTTTGTTAATAGTAAATCATTTTTGTGTTATTTATTGATGATTTTATTTGATTTTTATCAAACTAGTTTATTAATATAATAACATATTAAGTAATTTTAAAAAATAATGTTAATATCTATTATATAAAAGATCCAAATAAATAAAAGCATATTTTTTTGTCTTTTATTTTTAAAACTTGTATTAAGAAACAATTATATAATTTTATTTTTAAAAAAAAACTTGTTTTAAAAAACAATCATCCAAACAAGTTTTTTAGTTTTTTGGTTTTTAAAACTTGTTTTCAAAAACAATCAACCAAACAAGTTTTTTTATTTTTTTGTTTTCAAAACTTGTTTTCAAAAATTGTTTTATAAAACTATTTTTGAGAATAAAAAATAGAGAATAGAATCAAACAGGCCCTCTGTATTTGTGTAGTGATTTCCAGTGAAGGGCTATATTGTTTCTTGAAAGAGGACTTATATCCCTTTCATTTGGCTTTGGAATCACCCCGTTTCTATTTTTCTACAATTAGTTATGGTTTTTTGAAGTTCAACCAAGAGTCAGGAAATTTCTTGGCCACGGCCCACGGCCTTCTGACCATGTTTTGGCCGCGGCCCAAGGAAGGGCTGGCCGCGGCTAACCCCTGTGTTCCAGTGCTTTAAGTTTTTGAAAGGAGATCTTTAACCTATTGTTTCCCAACCTTTTAGGGCTTTTATTAGAGGCATTTGTGGCCTCTTAAGGGTCAATTATGATAACCAAATTTAAGTGTTTCAAGTTAAATAAGTCTTGGAATAGAATATAACTCTTCGTCCCTAATCATGATTCTAGGATACAACATTTGCCCTAGGCGGGAGAGACTGGTGCCAGAGTACGCCCGGAAGGATCAAGGTAGTGACTCTTCTCTCATATTATGTATGATGTTTTGGCATGCATAACTTATCGTTGAATTTGTGAAATATGTGCCATGGTCCATTACGGCGTGAGCAGGTCAGCGTGAGCCGTGTAGGGATTGACGATGGTCATCTCTAGGTCAGCCGTTGAACTGCCGTCGTAATCGACATGGATATTGTGAATCCAACCCGTGGGGCGGCGTTTGTGAATCCAACCGTGGGCTGTGTGTATCTTGCCTGTATGGCTTGTGTATGAAATGCATTATATGAATCCCAGCTGTGGTGAAATGTATTGTGTGGATTGCTGTGATGCAATTCAGCGTGAGCAATCGTAAGGGATGACATGTGTCATACTAACCATTGCCGTTGTAGTTGCTTGTTGTGGTTAATGATTTGCTTACATGCATTATTGTTGTACATTATATGATTGATTTGTTACTACGGGGATTCCTTAGAATCTCACTCTCCCAAAAATCATGTTTTAGACAGGGCAGAAGGATCAAAGGGAAAGCGGGCGACGAAGAGCGGATAGTGCTCCGGTTTAGAAATATATTTTGGTTTATTGGTTATCATGTATATCTTTTGGATATTTTTGGGAAACAATTGTATATAATGGGATTGTAGTATAGTTTTGTGTAATCCCAAGTTAAGGGTAATGAATTGTGGGCTTTGTGCCTTTGTAAATCCCTTATTCAATGAATGGAACCCGAGTGTGTCGGGAATTTGCTTTATACTCTGATATTTGTGAATGAAATCAACTTGTACAGGCCATTTAGTATTGAAATGTGAATATGAGACCGTCATGAACAAATTTTGTAAAAGTTTTTGTAAGCCATGATTTTGGGAAGTTTGATTTTATTTAAGTCCCAAAATCATCTAAGGTCTCTAATTTTACATCAATTATGTGTTGATGAACTAAATCTCGGCCTTAAGCGTGAAGGGGGTTACAGATATCATATCAATAGGTTTTGTTCTGCAACTTTTCCCAGCAAGGAATGAATAACTTAAATTTATCCCAAGAAAATATTTACCATAAAAATTAATATGATTATCCAAATGTTCCACTCTAAGGTACGGATGAAGTGTGTTCATCTTCCGCTAATTGAAATACAAAGAACATGGTAGGTAGTTGAAGTCGTATTATTATACAATCTATTACTAGAGTAATTCAAGGGAGTGTAAGTAACTATTGAATCATGGTTAGTTTCTCAAGATGGAAGAATCATGCTTCAAAGTTTCAAACTTATTATGACCATACTTGTATTTAACAAAGATAGAAGCCAAAGAAAATAATCATGAACTCAACCTAAATAAAAATTTCAACAAAAGATTTTCGTTACAATAGTGAGAAATAAACATGACAACATTTCTTTTCTAAAACCCATTTAGTCAAAGGAACCAACACAAAGTGAATAACAAGCGCACCACAAAGGCTATGAATATCATGCGCAACCTGGAGGGCACGAATATCAAGTGTAGCACAAGGCCACAAATAACAAGCATGGACACAGTTCATCAGGATAAGTAACCAAGCACAGCTCGAAACCACGAATAACAAACTTGGACCCACAGTTCACAATGGTAAGTAACCAAGTGTTGCTCGACACTACGAATAACAAGTGTGGACACATAACCCATGAGGGTAACTGGCCAAGCGCCGTAAGCGTAGGTACAAGACCTATGAATAGCAAGTGCTCTATGTTAAGTTCCTTTGATAAAAATGTTTACAACATTACAAAAAAGGTTTTTTGTTTGAAAATTTGCTCTAATAAAATATGTGAACAAATTACATAAAACATTTTAAAAACTATGTTTTCATCTTTCTTTAAAAGACGTTACGCACACACAAAATTAATGAAAGAAATAAAATTTAGATTTCAATTAGAATGATTGGATATTACTTTTTTGACAAGCTTAAGCATCTTAAACATATTCTCATCAACAAAATAAAACCTCGTTTGAAGCATGCATGAACATGAGCAATGGACATAAAGTATTCAAGTACTTGTGAAAACAAGATAAGTGACCACACATTAAGTCCAAAATGGTACCTAAATAGTTTAAGCCAATCCTCCCTTTTATTCATAATGAGCTCACATATAGCATCTATTTAGTCAAAGACAACATAAACACAATTTACGAAAAGCTAGTGCTACTTCTAACTTTTACATACAAACATAAAACTTGATTATTGTAAAACCCCTTAATATTTCGATAATCGTAGAGTAATAAAGGTACAGTTCAACAGGCATACAGAAATAGCACAAATATACTGATATTAAGTACAAGTTTACATATAAGAATCTTCCCCGCAGGGTTTGATAACATGTACAAATTTTGTCCAAAATATTAGAATTAAACTAATATAACCAAATAACTCCAATCTCAGGATCCACACCCTTCAAGTACTCTTATTTACTATCTTGCCCTTGGAGCCACTAGCTTCTACTGGAATATTATTATTTTTGAAAAAGGGTGAGACTCAAACGAATCTCAGTAATAACACACAATCAATCATACAAACTGTGAATATGAACTATACAATGCACCATATAATGTAAAATGAAAATTCATACTATATCATATGTGTGCACAATGCTTAGGGCCAAATGACTGTTTGGATCCCTTACTTGTCCATGTACCTCAGCTGAGTCCTAAACCACAGCTAGGTAATGTACTTCAGGCACGTGTTCATATCAAATAATATAGCAACATACAACATATCAATGTTCACATAGTGTATGAAAGATAAAGTTACTACCTTAACCCCTTTTTAACTCGTGTGATGTTCCTTGAACTTTGTGCAAAAGGCTCGGGCAATTAATCCGGTCCTAAATATTTCAAATGTACAAGAATTAGGTTAATACCCATTCATGTACCACTCTAGACTCTTCCAAAGTGTTTTTGTTGGTTATACTAGTCTAAACTGAAAAATTACTAAAATGCCCCTGGGACCCGGTCCAGCCCCCTTTGTACCTGGTCCGACTGTACTTTTCTAGAAATTTTGACCCAGACTATTCCTACACAGTTTTGCATGTAGAATCCATTTTTAACCTCAATTTTCTCAAAATCACTGCCAAATGACAGTTTTGCCCTTGATAGCCTCGGTTTAGGGTTTTAGGGGTATTTTCGTAATTTCACTTTCTAGGGCTTTTCTGAAAAAGTGTTCAACATTAACCCTACATAATTTTCCCTCCTGAACACAATAGAACCATCAGATTTATGAAAATCCAGATCCTATCCCCATTCTAAAACCAAAAACTTGTTCTTTTCTACTTCTAATCCCTTGATTAACCATTTAAACATGTACTAAACCAGATTTGAGGAAATTTGGACAGCATAACCCCTTAGGGTTTCCATTTCTCAAATTTACAAATCAATCATCAAATCACAAATCCAACCAAGAACATCATCATCAACAACAACAACACCAAGGATTTAAGGTTTTTGAAGTTACCTTTTGATTTCTCTTCCTCTCTCTCTAGCCGAACACACCCCCTCTCCTTTCCTTGAAAATTAGCTTGCTAAACATGGAGATTTATGAAGAAGAGGAGCTTAGGGAAGGAATTACATAAGTTAGAAGCTAAATCAAAAGGGAAAATCAAGACTTACCTTGAGATTTTCCTCCTCCTTCTCTCTAAACCTTCTTGAACTCACACACACACTCTCTCTCTCTTCTCTTCTCTTCTCTTAGTCAGACAAAATGAAATGAGGAAAAATGAAGCACTGCTTCATAAATATCTTACTATTTCCTAATTAACTTAATTACCAAAAATCCCATTTATGACACACACTTTGTACTTTGCCTTATCCTCAACCAATTAGTATGACAACTTCACTTAGGATTTAACTAATTTTCTTCCCATTTGGTTAGCCCATAAAGACGCCTAGCCCCTCTCTTTGACACCAAGTTGGGCTTCATCATATTGATCCAATTACATGTACACTTAATAATATTTTCTCATGTGCTTAACTTAAATCAATTATAATTTAATCCTTTGCATTTAAATATTGACACTTGGCATGTACATAAACAAAATTATTAATTCCCCTCTTATTTCCTCTTAATTGGTGAAATTGACAAAATAAAGGGAATAAATAATTACTCCAACATTTTCCACTATCTCTTTAATTACTTTATGTACAAGTTCAATTTTAACTTTTCAAATCTTGGTTTTCTTGACCAAGAATGTTCCAAATATATAATTCCCCTGTATTTTCCTTAGTTAATTGAGATTAACTTTAATTGATTGGAAAATAATTAATTTGTTGCTTTATTGGCAAAATTATGAATTTTTCATTACATTTTTTAATTTAATTCCTTTTCTTCTTGTCCTTGGCCAAAATTAACATTAATATTAGGCTAAATATTATTCTCTTGTATTCGTCTACTTTGGGTCTCAAAATTAGGCTTTTTGAAAAACACAAAAATTAATTCCATAACTTGTTCTAGCCCAATTCTCATGAAAATGAAAATTTACTAACTTCATAAATTTCAAGTTCATGAATATTCACCATTTTATTGAATATTTCAAATAATTACAATACATTTTGGTAAATAAAATTTGGGATGTTACAATTATTTATGAAAAAACTTATCAAGTGAAAATAACTCATCCCAACCACTTTATTACATAAAACATTCAAATGCTTCTAAGTCTAACAATTACCATCGTCATCATAATTAACTATCTTTCAAGCATTTTATCAAACATTCACTACTATAAACAGAGGTTTTAACGTCCCTATTTTGGCACTTTTAACGTCCAAAAATAGGAAGACGTCTATGTGAGGGGTGCAGTATATTTTAGAAAAGACATCCCAAAAAAATGAGACGTATCAAGTGGGACTTTAGACATCCCTATTCATAATAGGGACGTCTAAAGTCCTCACTTTAGACGTCCCAATTCTCAATAGGGACATCTAAAGTGAGGACTTTAGACGTCCATATTCTGAATAAGGACATCTAAAGTTTTCTACAGGGGGACTTTAGACGTCCCAATTCTCAATTTGGGACATCTAAAGTCCTCACTTTAGACATCCCTATTCAGAATAGGGACGCCTAAAGTCCCTCCACAGGGGGACTTTAGATGTCCCTTTTCTCAATTTGTGACATTAAAAGGTTTTATTTTTTTTAAATGATTATTTATATTCTTCATTACCCAGCAAATTCAAACTGCAAAAATAGAATAGAAGATGGATTCATAAACCACACTGTCCGTCACAAAATGGTAAGGACATCCAGCACTGCAATCTTTACTATATATATGTACAATAACAACTCATACAGCCTACTACTATATATGTACAATAACAACCAGAAAGTGTCAAAATGTTGTCATCACACAACTACTAACTAATATAAATAAAAAGTTTAATGATCTATATGTTGAAGATGTCTAGCCAAAAGGTCTCTGATCAAAATTAATATCTTCATGTAGGTAGGCATCTTCATTATCAAAAATCTAAAAATTAGAAAATAAGCTTTGATGAAATGAATGAAGCAAATGAATTAATTAGCATTTGAATTACAAAACCAAAAATATTATCATTTTAGAATGAAGAAGCGATTACCTGTTCAAAATCGCTAATAATTCCACTTTGAATGATGTTATACATATAAAGTAAAACATAATATCCGCATTCAGTCTTGCCAGGTTGTCGAGGGCACTTTAAATCAAAGTCAATTAGTTGTTAAAATCAATAAAGGTATATCTCAAACAACCATCAATGAAAGAATTAGAATCGAAACTACTTACTTTCAGAAAATACCACTTTGGGTATCTAACAACTTTACTCTCATGTGACCCACCTAGGAATCTATATGTTTGAGTCACACTATCATGAAAATCAAAATCAATAGAAATTAGAACTATTCAGTTTTTTAAGAGTTAATAAAATACGAACAAAATAACTTACTTGTCAAAGGTGGATTTTGTATCTTTGTCCGGCCTTTTACGCAAGGAATCAAACCAATAGACTATATTGCGGTGAGGACACATAACACAGAAACTCCAGTGGTAACTATAACAACATGTACAGATTAAAATAAAGTTAGATAACAAGGCAATTATTTATTAAACATCTTAAATAAACAAAATGAAAATACGTACCCTTGAACAATGGGTGCTAAACAACAACAAAGTTTGGTCTGTCCCATTGTGTAGCCCATATAGTGAGTCCTTACCTCCTAAGTATTAGTATCCCTTGTCGTATTTGTAGGACATAAGAATCCGCACAAATCATGTCTTTCCATCTCTTTGCAAAGGCGGTGGGAGATGCTATAATAGAATTAAAATAAGGAATGAATTATTAAATGCATGAAATCAAAAAACTACAACAAGAATTCTATGGTAAAATCGAGAAAACAAAAACTTACCGGATTGCAAATTTCACCCATCCTGCATCTATCTCCTTTAACCTGATAAACTCCTTGAGATCTTTATTATCAATCATGTAGGGATACTCCAATGTATGGCCGACAATCCCTTGATGCATTTTCAAGTCAACCTGGCGAATGCCTTTGTAAATCTATTGTAGCCGTGCTAAGTAGGGCCATTTCCTCTCATCTTCATAATCCTTTTAAAACATCAAAAAACAAATTCTTATTAGGATGCCAACAAATCTTCAGTTATAGTAAGGTAATGCCTGCCATTGGAGGTGTTGCCCCTAAACCAATAAGATTGTGAGGCCAAAGGATGAAAGATCCTATTACCTGACCTAACTTGTCAACCTCTGCATCAGGAACAGGGATGGCTGTACCTTCTTCTCCCTCTCTAACACGTCACATTCACCCTACGTAAATGCTGCGGAATTTGGTGATGATGGTGGGTGGTAACACGTGTGTGAACGAGAGCATCGGCAACAACACGCAACAGTGGCGCATCCAAATAGAGGGTGGAAGGGTCTCCCGATGCTGGAGTAGTAGAAGGGTTACCAAGTGGTTCCTTCAGACAGTTGTAACTTCCTTTGGTGCTAGGGAAGGCTGGGGATTCTTGAGTTTTACGCTCGTCACTTGCCCTATGCGATTCAAACATCTTTGTCATTTCAAGTTGAAGCTTTAGCAACAGCTCTTGTCAGAGCTTGTCGAGAAGTTTGGCCTCAAGCTCTCGTTTGACTTCCTCTCGAATCTTAGCCACAAGGTCCCTACTAGGTTTAGCTTGTGACGAATAATGTAAGTCTCGTCCAAAATACCTCATGGCACTAACTCCCTGTGTCTCTCCTCGAACACGACCAGGGTCATCCACTTTCCCAATAGCCATTTACAAGATGTACATCCGTCTACTTGGATTGAACAAACCTTGGCTACTATGATCTTCCAGTTCATCCTGTAGCATACAATTTATAGTAAATATATCGAAAACACTCTCGATATGAAAAAAAAATTAGGTACTTATGGTATAACAACTTATAATCCTCACAGCAACCTTAGCAACAGTAGGACTTATGTACTTCCCACCCTTAATCCTCCCTGCTTTCCTTTTTTTATGGCGTGGAGGAGGTGCCAGGGCCTAGATAACAGCACTAGGATCTGATTCTGTGGCTTCCTTCATTTTCTCTAACTCTTCTTGCATCATTTACCGCTCAAGCTTCTGATAACCACCACAAGACATGTAATGCTGATATTTATTTTCTGCTTGCCTCTATGCATTTGCTGCACTTAATTCCTATGAATGAAAAAAAAAACAAAAACAAATCAATATCAAGTATATTAAAATCAAAAGCTCTATGTCATTATGACAAAAATCTTACCAAAAATTGATGTTCTTCTCATTATGCCACAAACAACCTCCAGTCCTCTGGAGACAAATACGAATAATGTTTACATGAATCCTCACCCCTAAGGGGCCCTCGAATATACCTTGTTGTTAGCTTGTTCTTGAAATCTTTCCAGTGTAGACGAACCTCCCCTATCCAATGCTTGTACATCTCCTTGGTGTTTGGGACATCGTATGTTTGCTGCAAGGTAAAACAAAAGATAATTACATTTGAAGCAATAAGAATAAAGCTACAATTATCATAGATGTATCAAAACTTATATACCAGAAGTGTTTGCCAAATCATGTCTTTCATTTTTAGGGGAACTAATCTCCAATTATCGTAGGTAATGTGCACTTTGCTTCGACCCAAATACCCTAAGTAGCTACTAAAATGGTCTTCCTCAGGACCAACTAGATTCAAATTGGCATCGAAGTCCACATGCAACCTCTCTTGTTGATATTTATGGCGTGCAACCAATGCTCCCATCTTTGTACAACTTCTAACCCTTCTTGCAATGGGTTCATCTCTAGGCCTTTCATCATCTCTAGGGCTTTTGTCATCTCTAAGCCTTTCGTCATCCCTAACACTTTATGATGAGCCACTAGAGTTGTCCATATTCTTATTAACACAAAAAGCATCACCAGATATGTAAATAAATTGAAATAAAAATAAAATAAACTAAGCATGAGTAAAACAAAAAAAGCACACAGTTTTATTTTATAAGTTAAGGTCTTACTCTATATTGTTTGCCATATTCCTTCACCATGATCATTTCTTACAGCATATTCTTCATCATCTACCAATTCTACTTCATTTGTTCTAGGTAGAGTTGTTGTCAAAGGTGGTGTGTCGTCTGTAATACCCCGAATTTTGAGATTCGAGGTTAGAGAATAAGCCTGAGAGAAGTGGACAGCTAAGCCCCATTTTAGCAAGATCCCAAATTGTGATTAAGGGTTAATGACTTTAAAAGTGGATGTGGTTAGTGATAAATAACCCTTTTAGAGAATATGATGTGATTTGGCACTCGAATGTGATTCGTGTGTGTTGTGAGTAGTGCCGAAACCCTGTATTTGAGTTCAATTGTGGATTAACATCCAAATTGACTTAGAATAGAGGGAAGAATAGAATGTGAATTGTGTTGACATGTTGAGATTGTTGTGAAAACATGCCAATGTGATGTGAATTTGATTGATTTCGTGTTTCCAATGGATTCCTTGTGAAAATTTATGTGGGAATGAGGTTTGATATGAAAATGGAACCAATAAAAGCAAAGATGCAAAATCTGAAATTCTGTCCAGTGAAACTCTATTCTGGGCAGTCCGTTTGTGTGAACATTTTGAATGACCACATGGTGTCTAAAAATTCTGACACTTTCCAATCTTATAGTTCACATCTCAAGCTACAAAATGGACATATAATTTGTGCCATTTCGTTTTGTGAACTAGGAGATATGACTATCCAAAGTTTGGGATGGAAACTGAACTCTGTTTTCGGGCAGTGATGAGTTTTATGTAATTCTGGAATTGTGTAGTGCTTTTTAGTAATGGCCAATATTTTTCCTATGAAGAGTACTTAAATATCTTTCATTTGGCTTTGGAATCACCTCATTTTGAGTTTTCTAGAATTAGTTATGATTTTTCAAAGTTTGGGCAGAAAATCTGCCAGAAAATCCGAAAATGGGAATTATGACATCATCAAAATAAAAGATGACATCAGCATGGAATTAAAAGCAATTCCTTCATCTTCATCAGCCATTTCCTGACGCCATTTGAGAAACAAAAACGTGAGAGAGAGCTTGGAGAAAATAGGGAGAAGGAAGGAGAAAACTCGCGAGGTAGATCGATTTCTTCGGTGAATTCATACCTAACGCGTATGATCCTTCTCCTAAGCTTCTCTTCTACATGGATTAAGGTACTTAAAGCTTAATTTTTCTGTTTAAAAGGGGCTAGGGTTCAGCCAAATTGAGTATAAGCCAGAGGGAGCTTGAGGTAACTTCCGAAACTTCAATCTTTGATTGTTCTGGCTGCTGTGGTTGATTTAATCGGTGAAATTTCACCGGATTGTCTTTGTTTGTAAATTTGGAAAATGGGTTGGCCTAGGGGTTATGCTGCCCAAATTGGGTCTTAATGTTAGTTGTAACCTAATGTAATGGTTAATAAGGTGGTTAGGAGTAGAAAGGAACGCATTTACAGAGCCGAAACCGAAAAACCCTAATTTTCCCCGGATTACTTGAGAATTTCGGCCAGCTCTAGAAATGGGTCTTAGAGTTGGATTTTCAATGATTTGATGATTCTATTGAGTTCAGGAGCGAAAATTAAGTGGGGTTACAGTTGGGCACTTTTCCAGAAAAGGCTGAAAAAGCATAATGACGAAAACGCCCCTGAAATCCTTAAAGTGGGGCTGCCAAGGGTAAATTTGCACATTGACATTGAATTTGATAATTCCGAGTCCAGAAATGGATTCCTTGGGCGAAAATATGTCAGGATAGCCCATGTCAAAATTTGAAGAAAAGTACAGCCGGACCGGGTACGGCGGGGCCGGGCCCGGTCCCCGGGGGTATTTTAGTAATTTTTCAATATAGCTTCATGTAACCCCCAGAAACACAATAGAAGTATCTAAATAGTACATTTGACATTGTAAGATCGAACGTGAAGTCCCGAGCTGTTGGCACGTAAATCAAGGAGAAAAGACTGGAGATAGGGAAGTTATCTCTCCTGCATGCTCTAATAACTGTATTAATGTGTTGATGCATGTTATTGCTTTGCTTGATTATATGGAACATGTATGAATGATTTGAAGCTATGTTTCAATATATGCTATGGCCATATATGTATCATTCGAAGCATTGAGCTTATAGATTTGTCATTGTATGTGTGCATGAGTTATGTGATACAAGCATGTCATGCATTAAACACTTATCTTGCTTGCATATTGATAATGTTTCCCTACTGAGATTCTCTCGAATCTCACCCTCCCCTACCAACAATTTAGACAGGGCAAGTGGCTCGTGAAGGGAGCAGCAGGACTGGTTCGAGATGGGATTGTGTAACCCCTATTTGAAGAATTGAAATGGGCAATTATGCCCTATATATCTTTAGTGAAGGTATGTACCCGAGATTGTCGGGATGATTATGTTGTGCACTTTGATATTTTAATGAATGTGATTTATCTTCGCGTAGTAATTGTATTCGAAATGTGAATATGAGACCAAGTTTATAAATGATTTTGAAAGGTATATTTACAAACCGCATCATGTGATGGGTTAGTAAATGTTATTTGATTATTATTGGTCTCTATTTCATTTTAATCGTGTATTTCGGATATAATTACGGAGGGGGTTACATCGTCAAGGTTGAATTATCTAAGGATCCAATTATCATAGTTAACATGCAAATAATATGATAACAGAATGGAGAAATTTCATTAAAATAATAATGTTCAAAGTACAATGATTGGCCCTTAGGGCACAATTTCCAACAGTGTGCTAGTAAGAGTTCCATATGGATTGATGCTGTCTGTACAAAGCCCAAGCCAAAGGTTTCTCAGCTTGCTGGCAAATTGAGGGAACATTTCATCTATTTTTTTGCCATTGTGGAGAGTCAGCTGGGTGCTGAAGATATTTCCCATCAGATATTCTCTCATCAGAGTGTCATCTCAACTTCTTTGCTTTTATTGTAGTCGCAAACAAACGTTTAAAACGTTGTATTCTTAGAAGATACCACATAACCTTTAAAGGTTGCCTTTTAATTGTCCCATCGCCACAACCACTATCTTTCTTCACTTTATATCATGCAGTTTTACAATTAGGACACTCACTAAGACCTCCATACTCATTTCTGTACAGTACTCAGTCATTAAGGCAAGCATGTATCTTTTTATACTCCATACCCATCATAGACAAGATTTTCTTGGCCTCACACATACGATTTGGAAGTACATTATCATTTGGAAATATATCACACAATAATTCAAGCAGCAATGTGAAACTACTATCAGTCCACCCACAAGTTGCCTTTAAGTTAACCAAATGCAATGTTCCTGTCAGTCTCGTGTACTTACTCCCAGGGTAAAATGGTGTCTCTACATCACTCCGCAGGTTGTCATACTCCTGCAATTGCGTAAAGGATTCTACCTCAGTATTGTGAATAATTTTCTCTATTCTATCTTCATCTATGACATCCACTTCTTGCTTCTTGTGGGACGGACAATCCGTTACTTCCTCACCATGCCATATCCACCTTATGTATCACAGATTTATTCCATCACAAAGTAGGTGATACTTTATGACATCAACATCCTGTCGATTCTCATTTAAACAATTGACACAAGGACAAAAATAATTTCCATTTTTTACTGGAGCATTCTTTCTAGCGAATTCAAGAAACTCTTCCACCCCTTTCTCATATTCTTCACTAGTTCTCAAAGCATTCATCCAACTGTGATCCATTTTGTTACCACCTAAGTCATTCCCAATAACACTTACACGTTTAGTACAATTATCAATGACATATGATGGGATTACCTTTTTTCAACAAAAAATATGACAACATTTCCCCTTAAAAGTAAGACATCAAAAAATTTCAAGCAATCCTATCTCTCTCCTACATAATAATAATCATACTACTAATATTAAGGAAACTACATTAATAAACATACTAATCTAATCCTAAAAAAATAAAACCAACCATATTAAAGAAACAAAAATTACTCTGTTTAATTGTTGTTCATTTCATCAAAATCAATCAATAACTCCATTTATTTATAATAATATACATACGTATTTTCCCTCTCAATTTCCAAGATCCAAACATATAAAACAAACATTTCCAAGCTCCAAACATATCAAACAAACAATATATTGCATAACTATTAGCTAACAACGATTCTATGATTTTGGCCAAAAAACAAAAAAGAAATCAATCAAAAGGGAAAATCACTCCAATAACTAGAATCATATAAAATAATTTCACATTGCAAGTTTAAATTTAATTCTTCAAGTAAATTTATATTTCAAAAAAAAACTAACCTGATGAAGGGGGAGCCGACGGTTATGTATGATGGAGAGGTAGCAAGAAGACGTTTGAGAGGTGTATGCATGGTGGATGAGGTACGCCAGATGGTAGAGAAAGCAAGAAGACGACGGTGTGTGGAGGGGGTGTGTGCGTCAACGACAATGAAAGGAAGGAGGTGGAGGAGAAAAAAGTAAGACACTGTAGAAGAGGGGGTGGTGTGTGCGTCGTCGTCAATGGAAGGAGGTGGAGGAAAAAGCACAAAGGTGTGGAGGAGGAGTGTGTGTCGACGGCCTATAATGGAAGAAGGGAGGAGGATGAGTAAAGTTGAAAAAGAAGATGCAACAGTCAAAATAAATGAAGGAAGGAGGGAGTTGGTTGGTCAAAAGAGTAAAGGAGGGGGTAGAGAGGATGCATGTCAGATACCTGTCTGACATGCGAGATGGTGCAAGGAACACCTAATGGTATTTGGGACGCCTACAAGTGGGTTTAGGCATCCCAAAATCCATTTGGGATGCCTAAACCTGGGACTTTAGGCATCCCAAATGGATTTAGGATGCCTAAAGTCAAGACTTTAGGCATCCCAAATAATTTTTGGGACAACTAAAGTAAGTCAAATTTTTTTAGTCTTAAATTTTTGGTACCTGCGGGGATCTTTAGACATCCCAATTTAAATTTGGGACATCTAAACTCTACTTTAGGTATCCCAATTCAAATTTGGGACGCCTAATGTTCCCATTTCCCATCATTATTTACGAAAATGCCACCGCCTCCATCTTTTAATATCCCTTTTTAAAAAAGTGATGTCTATAAGGATAATAGCATCTTCAACCTGTAATAGTGATTTTATGTGCACTCAATCTATCTAGCTACCTTAAGGAATATTCATCTTTCTATTGTAGCCACCAAATCTTCACATTTCAATTATGAATCAGCTTTTATACCACCACCAAATCCAAAGAATACCATATATAGTTTCCCAAATAGTCAATATCATAATCAAGAATAAAAGGAAAACATTTCTAGCTAAAGGTTAAGGAGATACCAACTAAAAACTGGACTAGAAGATGTATAAATTTCTCCAATTTTTGGCTAAAACCTTGTTCTTTCTTTCTTTCTCCCCTATTCCAGAGCCCCAAGTCACGACAATAAGCTACACCAAAGAGCCATCCACTAGATAAGAAGACGATCAGAAGAGGACAACAAGAGCTTAGCCTAACGCCTTCATTCATATAGAAAAATCAAAGGATATAAGAAAGCTAAATTGAATGGCACCCAACCCACCACCAACACCAAGAAGAAGAACCTCCTCAGTGATTATAGGATGCATCGAATACAAGCAATAGAAACTGATTGAGGTTGCAGAACACCACAGGTCACGAGGAAGAAAACTGAAAGAAATCTAGATATGGCTACTTATAACATTGAGTGTGTGGATGCGATGAATGTGAAAGAGCTTCCTAGGGCTTCTTCTTCCTATCTACAACGTTCATCTGCCGAAAAGAAAAATATAAAGGGGAGAGAGATACTTTCCTAAAATTATCTAATGAGTATATATGTTTATTCATTTTTTAAGGTTTTTTTGATTTCTTAATGCTAAATCCAAATACAATTACCCATTTAGCACATCTTCCCTCCCGTTTTTTTCTTTTCCTTGAATCTTGTAATGTCTCCATTCGAAATAAAAAGATATGACTAGATTTTGTAGCAAGATTGCTTTCTTTTTTTCCTTTTCTTTTTTTAATAATCAATTGAAGAGAAGAAAATATATGGAAGTCAATTGCATAGGTATAAAATATTGGTGAATTTGTATAAATCTAAATCTATCCCAAAATCTACACATATTCAATTAAAAATTTTAAATTTATCAACATGCAAAATATTCCAACCCTTGACCTAATAAAAAATAAAACACAAGTTTCCATTAGACCATCAATTAACTTTTATACAAATTCACAAGAATTAATTAAAATTTTAATTAAGGATTTAATAATTATTTTGTATTATTTTCAAGTCATAGGAAAACAAATAAAGTTTTAACTAGAAAAGAAATTATTATCCTGTTTTATTTTAGGGCTGCTTCACAGCCACTATTAAATATTTATTTAAATCCCTTTTAGTTTTATAGACAACAACTTTGAATCAGTTTTCAACTTATAAATTCGAGTTCATGGCTTACAAGCATCATACATGCATGCTAATCTTATATAACCTATCAATTTCATCTTTGTAGTGTTTTTATGAGGTTGTAACAAAGGAGGACTAGCAAAATGTCTCTATATAAGAAGGGTATAATAAACTCTCCTCAACCAAAATCAGCATGGAAGTAGTGAAATAAGTCCCTCAAGCTTTCATACATCATCTACACATGGCTTTTGTGGCTTGAAGCATATATACCTCTTCTCTCTCTCTAAGATCAGGTTTTCCTACATCACCTTCTTCCCAAAACACAGCAGAAGATGAAACTAAGAAGGAGATGAAGTGATAGAGGAGTAAGTTGCTTCTTATCTAGTGTCCAACAAAGCATCAAAGTTGGCATCCAAGGTGGCGACAAAGTACTATATGTTAGCTCAAGTGGCATCTACAATGAACAAGATGTTGTTTATGTTATCCAAGTATAATCTAAGCAAGCCCAAGATTCTCATCATGACATCAACGACCCAATTACTAGAAGTCCAAAAAAGAGTGAGATGTTCAAGAGACTGGAAAAAACAATTAGACTTCAAATAAATTACTTCATTAATGGCCCATAATGTTAGTATATATATTGAGGGTGCAAATAAATCCTTAACCATGCTTATTTAGGCCTATATGGATGCTTTTATAGCGCATAGAAGCTTGAGCACGTGGCAAAATATGAAAATCTATGAAATTGATGTAACATAAAGGAATAAGCCCAACAAGAAGATGTACAAGGCCCATGTGGTGTCTAGATTGAAGAATTCACTTAAAATACCATGTAATGAGCATGTGCCTTGGAGGGGGATCATAAGTGACATCCAAGACACCTCAAGAAGCATCTATAAGGCATTCTTTTGCATCAAATCTGATTTAATTTTGTTTTTAATAGTTTTCTTTATTTTATTTGAATTAAATAAGGCCTTTTGGTCAAAGATTGCTCTTGATGGCTTTGTTTTAGTTTCTTATTTTTAGGTAGCTGACTTAGTCTTGAAGAATAAGTAATTTCTTAATTCCTTTAAGCTTGAATGGTGTCTACCAAGACAATCAATTATTATTAAGGCATTATTTATTGCATTTATGACTAGGTTTTCAATTCTAGGGTGTTCTTGTGTGGCCTATATATGAAGGCTGCGTTTTTGTACTAAGTTTTTCAGACTTGAATGATAATTGAGAATTTTATTTCTCTTGTGTGAGCTTTGCTTGCATCTTTGTATTCTCGTGCAAATACTCTGACTGTATCAAGGACTGATCATCCTTATAGTGTCTTTGTTGTTAGGGTTGTAAGAGACAGGTTCTCTTAAGGTTCTACCTTTGATTATCTACCTTATTCGTGTCTTTAAACTTGTTTTCTAGCCAGTCCGTTACCCTCATCATATCAAGTGGTATCAAAGCTTAATGTTTACTAGATTTCACGTTCTATCCTTTTGTTTTCCTTCTTTGCTTCCGTTTTCCTTCTTCCCTTGTTTCTATTGTCTTCCTTGCTTCTTGTGTTTTTCCCATTCTCTTCTCTCCTCTTCCACCCATATATTTTGTGTTTGTCGTATGACTTTGTTAGTTCTTCAATTATAAAAAAAATAATCCTGCAAAAAAAAAGTGTTGTGCTAAAAAAAATACTGAGTAGGAAATAAAAAGAAAAAAATTCAAAAAAAGAAAAGAAAAGAAAAGAAAGAGCCACAGGTTTTGGAAATTGGAAGATTGAAGGCAAGTTTCCAAATTTAAGAGCTTCTATTGCAAGTCATAAAAAGTTTCCTAAATCTACATACTTGGGTGGTAAGACTCCTACTTTCCCAATTCTTCCTTCTTTCCTATTTTGATTTCCTTTCCCTTTCTATTTTTTATCCTTTTTTTTCCTTTTCCTCTTTATTTCCCTTATTCCTTTCCATCATTATTCACCTTTTTCCCCCTTCCCATCTTCTTTCATCACATATTTTTCTCCTTTCTCACATATTATATGGTTCTTACAATTTCTGGTTAAGAAGATTATCACATACTAACATTGTCTCTTAATTTTGTTGAAGTTTCAATCAAGAATACTATAGGAGGCCAGCTTGAGTGGCAAAAGGCAAGAGTGTCCCATCAAGTTAAAAGCCATATTTGTGTTAAACACAACTGTTGAGTGTAAAAATATTAGTAGAGTGGTGAGATCCTTTATTACTTTTTTTCCTCAAACTAATGTTTTAGGTTCAAGATGAACAAAGAAGAAACACTTGCAGAATTCAAGTTGCTGTTGGAAAGCCTAACAGATGATGATAAGTAAAATATTTGTATATTTATTTTTCCTTATATGATGATTTTGTGGATGATATTTGAGCTTAATTTAATGAATTTAGGTGTAATTGATAAATAAATAATTGAAAAATACTAAATTTGACCATGTTTTGGTTTTTAAGCAATATATGGAGCTCTAGATGTCGGATTGGAAAGTTCTTTATATGGATAAAAAGCTACGAAAAATCTATACAACTTTTACGTTGAGCCCAAAACTCAGTTCTACTCTCAAGGATTTTGAATTTTGCTTGAAAGCTAAGAATGTAAATTTGCCCCTGACTGACCTTTGCCAACTAATGTGACCATAACTTGAGCTGAAAATGTCAAAATGGGGAGCTTTTAGTTGTGTCTTCAAACTAAGATCCAGAGCTACAACTTTCATGAAGATCACATGTTGAAATTCCACCATCTTGAATGTCAAAATTAGGCAGCCACAAGGTCAATGTTGGAGGCTTAAGGTCAAGATATGTGCCTAACCTTCTTGGAAATTTTTGCACCCTCTCCATCTATAAATAGAGGAGCTCAAGACATAAGGAGACACATCATCTTAGAATTAATTTCAAGCATTGTATTTGATTCTTGCATGCCTCCTTCAGGGAAAACTTAGGTAGTCCTCCTTTCTGGATGGTATAGGTTGCCACTTATATGAAAGGTTTTACCTCATATACGGAAGGCTAGATTTTTCCATTTTCATGCATCTTGTAGTTTTATCTTTGTGTTTTAGAATTTAATAATTGAGTTTCATGTAATGTTTATGAATTTTTCAATTTATTTTAGTTTTATTTTTAATTTCATCATGAGCTAAATTTCCATTTTCCTAGGGTGATAATGTAGCTTACTAATGACGGATTAAATCTTAACTTAATAAATTTAGTTTTAATTTTTCCTTCATGATTGAGTTTTGATTATTGTTCATAATGCTTTCAATTGATTGGTCATCTTTTGAATGATTTTAATATGTATGTTGAGACCAGAAGGAGATGCATGTGTGTAGATCCTATAATTGAAACCATAATTTGCATATGAAATAGGAATATATTCATATGGGCTATGAAGTCTTAATGAGTTCCATAAATCTTAATGCATGATTGATTGCTTTAATTCATATAGGGATATATTAGATTAGCAATTAATTATTGAATTGTTTGACCTTGGAAAAGGCTAGTAATTAAATTAGGAAAACTTGGCTATCAATCATGTAGAATAAATTAGACTAAAATAGATAGGTGATTCAATCCAAAATTTGCTAAGAAAAATCTAATCCCTAAGACTTTTTATCATAGTTGTTTTTATATCAATTGCATTCATATTTAATCATTTTTATTTTGTACTCTCAATGACCAACTAATCGATCGGCCACATAGAATTAAAATTACCTATTTTGGTACTTAGTGATCAATCCTCGTGGGAATGATATTCTACTCATTTCTATATTACTTGGTTACGACAGTGTACACTTACACTTTTTAATAAACCATTTACACTTGTAACAGATGACATCTCTAAGCTACATAAAGAGGTGCACAAAGTAAAGGCATCATCCCATTTTAGGCTTTACAAAGAATTGTAGGAGCTCAAGCAAGGTTCCATGAGCGTTAAAGAATACTTCGATGAGTTATACATTGCTAGGCTTCGAGCTAAAGTCAAATCCTTGTCCCCATATAGTCTTATTATAGCAACCTGTACTCTCGTTAATCACACAGCTAAAGCTTACAGTCTCATTAGATCTATTAATCCTGACGTTTAGTTGGTGGTGATTGTAATACTGTACATATTCAGTTAATATATACTTCCTTTCTACTAAAAAAAAAAGAAAGCTCAAGGGCAACTATGGATCGATTTCTACATGGACTTAATCCAGACATTGCTAAATAAATGAAGTTGTACCCGTATAGTGATATTCAAGGAATGGTCTCTATATCCATTGAGATAGAAAAACTCATGAAGAAAAAGGAGAGAAATAGAGAAAAAGAGAAGATAAAAAAAGAGAAAGAAGTGCATGAAAAAATGCTTGAAGATAAAGAAAAAATTGATAGTGAAAGAGAAAATGAGTTTGAGGTGACAGATAATTAAGAGTGACTTAAGTGAAAATAAAAAGAATGAGAGTGAATATAAGGATAAAGGATATATAAAAGAAGAAACTTTTGTTGATACTAACTATCCTTTTTCTAGTGTTTTATATCATCACTACATGAGCAGAATTATGATAAGAATTCCTATATGCATGCTTTTACAGCACATAGAAGCTTGAGCACTTGGCAAAGTATGAAGATCCATGAAATTGATGTAACATAAAGGAATAAGCCCAACAAGATGATGTAAAAGGCCTATGTGTAGTCCAGAATGAAGATTTCACTAAAATACCATGTGACCAACATGTGCCTTGGATAAGGATCATAAGTAATGTCCAAGACATCTCAAGAAGCATCTAGAGGGCGTCCTTATGTATCAAGTCTGATTTGATTTCGTTTTTTTTATTAGGGAAAATTCCAGAAAGCTACAATGGAAATTACAAAAGGACAAAAAGGTGTGATGCATTTCTCATATCCCAAATCAGTGAGGCTGTAGGAATCTGGAATATGAAATCTTCATACAATTACTTAAATGCCCTTGAAAGTGAGAGGTAACAAGGAAAAAAAAGACATGAGGGAGTCAAAATTTGAAAAGGCCGACAGAAAGAGAGAGTGACGGGAAAGGTAGGGGTGACGGAGAGATGATGAAAAAGGACGGTGGGTTGACGCTTGTTGGTGGCGATCTGCGGTGTCTTCGACGGAGGTTAAGGTGGCATTATGCGGTTGTGCGTTTTGCTTTCTACGGTTTGTCCGACGTTTGACGTTTGACATTCTACGGTTTTAGTTTACGGTGTTCGATGGCGCAACACAACGAGTTGAAACTTCACCTATAGTGGGCTATTTGAGGTTGGGCAGTATGGCGAGAACAACATCTATCATATTATTAACAACTTTATCTTCTTTGTTAACGACTCCGCTTCGGCCATTAACATCTTAAGAGGAACAAGTTGGGAATGTTTTAATGTTGAAGGAAAAACACATGTCACCCTCGATTAACAACATGACTTTCTTCATTAACGACTCATCTTCGTCCATTAACATCTTATGAAGAACAAGTTGGGAAGATTGTAATGCATATGGGAATACACAACATCTCTCTTACTTTTAACAACATCATCTACTTTATTAACGCCTACGTTTTCTTCATTAACATCTTCGAAGGAATAAGTTGGGAATGTCGTAATGTAGATGGAAAAATAAAACATCACTCCCCTATTAACAACATCATTTTCTTTGTTAAAAAATTCGCTTCTGCCATTAACATCATGTGAGGAATAAGTTAGAAAGGTCCTAATGTCGATGGGAAAACACAACATGTCATCCGCCATTAACAACATCAGCTTCTTCATTAACAACTCATTTTCCTCCATTAACATCATGTGAGGAATAAGTTGGGAAGGTCCTAATGTAGATGGGAAAATACAACATCACTCCCCTATTAACAACATCATCTTCTTTTTTAACGACTCCGCTTCCGCCATTAACATCATGTGAGGAATAAGTTGGGAAGGTCCTAATGTAGATGGGAAAATACAACATCACTCCCCTATTAACAACATCATCTTCTTTTTTAACGACTCCGCTTCCGCCATTAACATCATGTGAGGAATAAGTTAGGAATGTCCTAATGTAGATGGGAAAACATAACATGTCACCCGCCATTAACAACATCAGCTTCTTCATTAACGACTCATTTTCCTCCATTAACATCATGTGAGGAATAAGTTGGGAAGGTCCTAATATAGATGAGAAAATGTAACATGTCACCCGAGATTAACAACATCAGCTTCTTTATTAATGATTCCACTTCCTCCATTAACATCATGTGATGAATAAGTTGGGAAGGTCGTAATGTAGATGGGGAAACACAATATCTCTTCCAGTATTAACAACATCAGCTTCTTCATTAACGACTCCACTTCCTCTATTAACATCATGTGAAGAATAAGTTGGGAAGGTCGTAATGTAGATGGGAAAACACAACATATCACCCGCAATTAACAACATCAACTTTTGCATTAACGACTTATCTTTCTCCATTAACATCTTACAAGGAAAGAAATTGCCAAAACACCTCACCCACAGTTAACAAGATTATATTCATTATTAATGTCATTATTTGGTAGATTAACATCTGCCCAAGAAGAACTTGAAAAGTTTTAGTGTCGATGCCCAAATGCAATACCTTTCACATCTTCCACTCACACAGACAATAGAAGACTTGTTCAGGAAAAAGTTTGAAAATGAGATGTTACAGGTCTAATAACAGCACGCCACTCTATATTAACAGCATGGCTCTATTGGTTTAACACCTTGCTATATTTATAAGATGATGTAAGACCACAATCTGTATAATTACATTCACCAATCATTTGAAGCCAAAAAAAAGTTACACACTGCCCCTTTTACACATTCACATATTTCATGACAAGGGAACGTTAACATTGTAGTAGTACATAATGTTTCCTTATCACAAACATTGCATTACATCAGACACTAAATACATTAACTAGCTACTAGAGTACACATATGACAGCAACCCATCTCCCAAAAATGCATGAGTGGGTTAACAGTAACTTTACAAAATGAAACTTCATATTCATTTTCCACAATACTTGGATACAGAGTATATCTTTGTTGTGAAGTCCCAACAAATCTTCAACCCTGCAGTCAATAACAATTGCAGTTACTTAATAACCAACAACAACTTCATAAATAACAACTATGAAGCCTAAAAATATTTACACTTAACGGATATATTTGACACATTAACATTCCCTTTTTGTGCTATATACACATGGCCACTCCTCTCATTATAGTCAAACAAGTTTTCAACTTCACCATCATCATTTAAATCTATTAGTGTCTTCTCATCAAAGCTCACTGTATATTTCATCTGACACATGTTACAATCAACACCAAGCCATGATGATATCATCAACCTCAAATCTATTAGTGTTATCACTTGTTTTAGCCACTTCGCCTTCACATAACCACCATTATATTGAATTTTACCTTCATCATTATACACTAATTTCCCTCCAACATGAAAATAACAAAATAGTTCCTTCAAAGATGATGACCCTTCAGTACATGTCATTTTACATGCTTACTTGAAAAAAAAAAAGAAACTTTACACCACTCTTTATAATCTCACTCCAGTAAGCTTGTTTTTTCACAAATTGATTATTAAACAGAGTAACTTCCCCTACCATCACCCACCACCTACAATTGACAACAATACTATATTTTTTTAATATCTCCATCTTCTCTGTTAATAACACCCACAAATCATCACCCTGCATCTTCTATTAACAACAACATAATGTACTTTAGCATCTCTATATTCACAAATAACAACACTCCTCCCATCTCGTCACTCTGCCTCTACTATTAACACCTAGATAATAGCTCTTCTCATATCCATATTCACTAATAACACCACCCTCCCCCAACCTTACTATCCACCGCCGGCCCACCTTTCACCTGACACAACACCCATCCCGTAATTAGTCACGATGAACAAAAAAGGCACAAGCTTTATCAATCACTCAACCAAACACAATCAAATCCATCGCATAACCATCAACATTGTCCCATTACCTTAAAGCCACAACCTTTTCTCTACGATCATCTAATACTCCCCTTACCCATAACGCGAAAGTTTCGATATCATAAACCCCAACCACAAATAATAATCAATTTTCCGTTAACATTCAAGAAGCACAACACATAAATCATTTCTCTCTCAAATTTACTTACATGTGGCTTGCGTCTGGTTCCATCACATTTCCTCTTGTTTCGTCACTTTTTGGCTCCATAAACATCCTCTGTTTCCTTCTCGTCATCTTCTGTCTTTTTCCCTTTTACTTCTCACTTTTGAGGGCATTTAGGTAATTGTATGAAGATTTCATATTCCAGATTCCTACAGCCTCACTGATTGGGATATGAGAAATTCACCACACCTTTTTGTCCTTTTGTAATTTCCACTATAGTTTTCTGGAATTTTCCCTTTTTATTAATTTCCTTTTTTATTTCCATTAAATAAGGACTTTTGGTGAAAGATTGATCTTAAAGACTTTGTTTTAGTTTCCTGTTTTTAGGTAACTAACTTAGTCTTGAAGGATAAGTAATTTCCTAATTCCTTTATGCTTGAATGGTACCAACCAAGACAATCATCATCATTAAAACATCATTTATTGCATGAATGACTAGATTTTCAACTCTAGAGTGTTCTTTTGTGGCCTATACACTTAATTATGTTTTTGTAGTAATTTTTTAATACTTTATTTAGTGTATGTACCCCTTATCCTATTTTTGTAATCATTATTTCTTTTATTATGTAATTACTATTATTATGTAGAATAATAGTAATTACATAATTTAATTATTAGCATAAAAAGTATTTTTTTACATAAATGCGCTCATTTCTTCTCTTTTGTAGGAAATAAAATAGACTCATTTTTAAATTTGTTTGAAATATAGAATAAATAAAAAAGGAGTAGTTGGTCCATTACTGTAATTTTTCCAAATAAAAAAAGGAGATTGAAATTGAAATGTCTATAAAAATGAGACATTGAGGTGTGATTTTGGCCGAAAACAATGAGAATAGAAAGAGAAAGGGGGCAAAGTTAAGTTTCATCTTTCCAATTAAAAAAAGTATATATGAGACATTGAAGTTGTTCTTGTGAAGAATGACTTTTTCATAGATCTAAACTAATTATTTTGGTGAATAAGTTCTAATACAACATTTTAGTAAATATTTTCTATTTTATAACATTTTAATAATTTTTTATCCTGTTTCTAGTATTTTAGTAAAACCACACAAACATCCCCCAAAGGGAGCAAAGTTAAGTTTCATCTTTCCAATTAAAAAAATATATGTCAGACATTGAAGTCGTTTTTGTGAAAAACGAGCATGTCCTCCCCATGCGTTGCACGGAGAGAATAAATTACTGCAAATTTTTAATACTCTCACTTTTTTTTTGTTATCTTAATGAAGGGAATGTTGTTTTCTAAGCGTCACTATAATTGTCAAACATTTACATTGATTGTAGAAGTCCATAATATTATTAGATCACCCCACGTGCGATCGATATGAAACATATGTTTAAACATACCTTGTGCCATCATGATTCAATACATGAAGATAGGTTACTTGTTAAACAAAAAAATGCACAACTTAGGGATCAACATTTTGAAAGACTTCCTTGTACACAACATTGTTTGTTCTGGTTGTTGACCCATACTCATCTACACCTAGAACAATCTTTAGGCCATGCATGCATTTCACTCTAGACAATGCAACATATAATTGTCCATGGGTGAAAACTGGTTTCAACAAATACAAGCCGACATAACGCAAAGATTGCCCTTGACTTTTGTTGATAGTCATGGAAAATGAAAGTGTAATTGGGAATTGCCTCCGTTGCATGCGGAATGGCCATCGAGACTCAGAAGGATTCAAATCCATTCGATGTAGAGGAAAGAGAAGGAGAGGACGTGGAAGAAAAATGAACAAAAGGAATGGAAAGGTGTGAATGCCCAAGGTATACTGTGAATGGGCTTCTTTCATTTCGTCTTTAGCACCGTGTGCATGTGAGAGAGACTCATTCGAACACCACATTTCTTATGTTTTGCATAAATTATTTATTTCTGTTTATTTTAATTATACTTGTCCCACATAAGCTCAATTATATCAGTTCAGCCAAAGAAAGTAAATCAATTATTTCATTCACATATAATTAAATAATTTAAATACTTAATAGACTGACTAATTAGAATGCTCTCCTCATTACGAACCTAATTCAGTCAATTGGATGATGTTTGGCGCACCAAACCTGATTGATATTGTTGTCAATATTTGTGTTTCTCAGTTAGTGACCAGTAAGACTGATTCAAGTTACTGCCCACTTGACTTCATTGACTAAGCAATCACATGTGGGAGTTAGCCCTTTTTTAAAAATAATATACTAATTGATCTCCGGATAGAATCTGATATTTGATGAGATTAGGTTGATAAATTTAACCATGATTACAGAAAAATCAATCATTATATAGATTGTCTAATTAGAAATGCATATAGACTATTAATAACATTGCAACTTAATAGTATGAAAATTCTCCCCCGTGAACGGGTAGTTATGGGTTTGATTCCACTTAAAATTTTGGATTGTTAGTGCTTAATTGAACATAGACTTAATATATAATTTTGGACTTTTGTTAAATCTAGTTTCATGATTGATTATATATATTAATTAGTTAAATGTCTCGGATGGATAGAGAACTCTAGAACCTTTTCTTGGTAAAATAAGAAGAAAAAAGTGGTGGCTAGTGAAAACGAAAGTGGGAGGAAATATGATAGTAGAACTGAAAAAAGAATGAGAATGGTCAAAGCGAATATAATTGCAATGGTTTTGATGATTAAAAGTTGGGGAAAGAAAAGATGTTGGCAATGGCAAGTGACGACAAAAGAAAAACGCAAAAATATTCCGTTTATATTTAGTCAAAGATGGGAGATTAATTAATGGAAAGAAAAGAGAAAAAGAATTTTGAAATTATAAAATCCTAAATTAGATTTGTTATTAAGGGCTTATTTGGTTTGAGGGGAGGGGAGGGAAAGTGAGCAAAGAAAATACAATACGTCAGACTTATACTTCGTTTTTCAACGTTTATTTATGAAGTATAAATCGCTGGCCCTTGGGCTTTCAGGGTTGAATTCTCAAAATGTGTGAGGATTTGTCTGTGAACCCAGTCAACTCAATTATGTTGTAATTCCATGATTGATGAAAAAAAGTCATCTTGTCTTTTAGATGGACCCTTCTTATAAGGAGTGTGTTATTAAAAGTAATCATTTCTATTTTTGTAATCCTATTTTATTTTATAATAGCTTATGATTTTTGGCCCTCAAGACTTGCGGCTTGATGGCTAGAGTGCTTTGCACTGAACTGCAAGTTGCCAGTTTGAATAGGCAGAAATGAAAAAAAGAATTAGTGATTTATGAAGAAGAATCAGGGATGTGGTCCTTATGACAATATAATGTTCCCGTCTGAAAGATCTTGTGCATTTTTTTTCCTCCCATTTCTCTAAATGCACATCATGCATTAACTTGATTGATAAAATAAAGAAAATGCAAGTTTATTAAAATTTTATTACCCCACTTCTTCAATCTTTTAAAATTCAACTCATAAAAATTTTTTCTCCCCTCCCTTCCCCTCCAAATCCCTCACACCAAACAGACTAAGAGTTAAAATGAAAATATGCTGTCATTTCTTTTCTTAATAATCACAAAAAATTTAATAATCAATGATAGGAGATGAAGCTTTATGTAGACAATCACGTGGAGTGATAAACTTATTTTATTGTTAGATATTTTTATGGGCTTAAAATATATATATTTTGTGATAATTTCGGAACATATGATGCTACTTTGAATTTTTGATATATGCAAGAGGCAAAGTAGAGAATTGGACATGCATGTGATCACATGGGGACCACAAGGAAGGGAAAGAGGACTCAGCTGTACCATTTCACGTTTTTGACATTGGATACCTAATTTGATAAAAAAAAACATTGGATACCTAATTATTTTGAAACATAATTAATAACAATATATATATATATATATAATTGGAAAGGCATAAAAATTACAGTTACTTCATTATAGCATTTACTACATTATCTCTCTTAAATACTTATATGCATCAATATATTATATATCAGCTTACAAGTTAGATAAAATATTTTGGAAAAAAGTGATAAATGAAAAGGCGAGTGAATTTGTCAATTTTTTTTTTTCAAAAGTGAATTTGTCAATTGGGAGCCGCATTCTACAACATAACACTGGGGAGTTTCATTATCACTCTTGGGATGTAATGAGAGAAATTTTGAGGCACCTAGGGAAAAAAAATCACTTGGAATATATCACACGCTTCAACGTCTTCTCATTGAATAATAATGTCATTTTGGGGCTTAACATCATCTTTGAATGTCACTTCCATGAATTGTTGCATCAAGTGAGTGGCCCCAAAGCAACAAATCAATTAGTTAAATGTCTCGGATAGAGAACTCTAGAACCTTTTCTTAGTAAAATAAGAAGGAAAAAGTGGTGGCTAGTGAAAACGAAAGTGGGGGGAAATATGATAGTAGAATTGAAAAAAGAATGAGAATGGTCAAAGCGAATATAATTGCAATGGTTTTGATGATTAAAAGTTGGGGAAAGAAAAGATGTTGGTAATGGCAAGTGAGGACAAAAGAAAAACGCAAAAATATTCCGTTCATATTTAGTCAAAGATGGGAGATTTTTATTTTTTTAATTGTTGGTCAGAAAGAAAAATTATTAATTTTTCATTTGAATATCGAAAAAGCTAGGAATTGAAGCTTATGGGAGCTATGGCTTATGTTTGGAGGAGTACTTTTTTATTTTTTGGATAAATTAGATACTCAAAATCACTTCTAATCATAAAGCTTCTTTTATAAACAGTGTTCTAAATAATTTTCTCTTTCTTTAGATAGTAATCTTCTGCTAATTAGAAAATACTTTGGGGTAAGAGTTTAGGCAAGTTTTGAGTTTTGTCAATATATGACTGTAGAAATGTAGATAATAATTAATAATTAATTTTAATGAGTTTAAATTTATTATTCTGTTGTTTCATGATTTTATAATCAATTTATTTTTATTGCATTTTGAATACGTTGAAAAAAAATTGTTGGATGAACATCAATTTATTTTCAGTTGAATGATTTGTGTGATTTTTTTATATCATAACATTGGTAAGTCCAATTGATAGTCAATGCGTAAAAGAATAATATATCAAATTGATATCTTATCAAAATCTTTAACAAATTTTATTTATTTCATATTGATGACTCTTAAAATATGCTAAAATATATATCAGATTCTCTTAAAAATTAGGTCTCTCATAATATGAAGAATCAATATTCGAATTCCCATTAGGAGAGATGCCTACACTTAATGCTCGATAGTACCTCGAACAGGATTGTCTCATATAAGAGGATGCCTGTGTTTATGAAAAAAAATGAAAAAATTATAGATCTTTGAAAAAGGGAACAAAACAAAGTACACAGACGAAAAATAGTGTAAACAAAATGCTACATCAATTGTCCACTTGTGCTGGATTACTCTTTCATTCATTCTTTTATTGTTTTTTCTTCTTGGGTAAATGACAAGCGACTATAGTAGATGACACTGAAGGAGAACAAAATTCACAAAAATATGGTTAAGTTTTTTATAATTTTTCTTTTGGTTTCTTCTCTAATCTCTATGAATTTATCATGGCGCTTTTTTTAAGACAGGAAACACCCTTTGCCTTTTACTTTACAACTGCTTTAACGTCAAAAAGCCAAAAGCATCATGATGCTCAACACACAAGACGTCAAGTCCCCTGAGCTATATTATCTCCTATTTTTTTATATAAGATATAACTAAATAATTTAAGAATATTAAAAAAAATAAATAAATTATTTAATTATAGGGAGAATAACAGAAAATTATCCCTTGATATTCAAAATCTCAAATTAGTCATTTGACAAAGATTTACGTTATCAATCTCATTATTCTTCTTGTCAATCCCATTACTCATTTTGTCAGCGAAATTTTGAAATTCAAATGGTATTTTTTTATCATTCTCCCTTAATTATAACATATATAGGTGATTTATTTAAAATACTTATATATATCATTAGATTATATATTAGTTTTATAAACCAGATAAATTAATTTAAAGAAAAACAATAAATAAAAATATTTTAAAACAATTTACTAAGCATTATTAATTTTTTTTAAATTAGTTAATTAGGTATGATATTAAAAGATATTAAAAGGGGCGGTGGTATTTTTCATGACTTTAGGACGGAATTAACTCGGACTCCCCTTGCCATTAACCTTGTGTCAATTCTGTAGCCAAAATCATAAACCACGGTTTTAATTTTAATTTGCATCCTACTTAGATAAATTAAGTTAATCATCTTAGCGTATGTTTGTGAATACTTATTTTTTTTATTTTTTGAATATAAATGCTTATCACATACTTATCTTATACCATAAATCATAATTTATAAACACTTATTATCTAAATGATCTTATGGCCTAACATCGTAACACGAAGACGTGTTCCATTGCACAATCCAGATGCTTGATCAATATTTCTTAATAGCATTATTGCTGCTCCAACTTTGAAGACAAGTTTATGAGGTGGCAAACCAAAAGAAGTGATGGTGTTGAGGAATTCTGTTGTGTCTAAGTTGTTAAAAGAGTCAGAATCTTCAGTTGACTTACACACTGAGTCGCAACTTAAGAACTCATATTCCTGGCCAGAGAGTAATGAACACATGTGATCGTTGATCTTGGCAAAAAAAAAAAAGAAAAAAAGAAAAAGGTAAAACTATTGATTAAGGTGAGAACTTAAATCTTCTCATTGACAAAAGAACTTAAATCTTCTCATTGACAACCGGATCTAAGCTCATTAGAGTTCTTTAACTTGTATTGAAAAAAAAAAAAAGAGTTCTTTAACTATAGATTATAATGAACACTTTTCCTTGATGCTCTTTAGAAAGTTTCTTCAGACGCAAAATAAGCAGACGAACTTTTCCTTGTTTACTTAAATCTTTGTTTTTGGACCTTTTATGATAGTTTTCTATTTTCTTATCTTGTCTATGATATACTATCCATCATCCTTAATATAAAACTTAGTTAATTAATTTGGGGATATCAAGGAAGCTGGTAAATTACTTAATTATAGCATTTACTACATTATCTCTCTTAAATACTTATATGCATCAATATATTATATATCAGTTTACAAATCAGATAAAATATTTTGGAAAAAAGTGATAAATGAACTTAAAGTAATTTATTTAGCTTTATTAATCTCCTCAAATTAGTAACAGTGTCTCATATTAAGAATCCGATGTAATATATTTGTATAGATTTGAGACAAATGACCAACTCTCAATAGGGGGAATGATATCAGCCTTCAAATGAAGTCAAAACAAAAATAAGTTATATAAATGACCCGAATAAATATATAATTTTAAAAGCATTATTTGTATTAAAAAAAAAAGCATTCTCATGATCTATCTTACTTACGTCTTCTCCTTTTCATCATTTTATCTCTAATCACAAAAGGTCCAAAAGAACATACATATAATTAAAGTTAAAGTTAAAGGTATTGGTAGAGTTAAGAATTCTTTCGGCTTCTTCATCAAAGTTTTTTGGACCCATTCCTTAAAGCCGTTTTTGCCACCACATTTCCCGCTTCTTGCGCTTCATCATTATGTGCTTCACTAACTTTTTGATCCCTTCTTCAATTCTTTTTCTGTTACTTTTTTTTTCAGTTCTTTTTTTTTCTCCTTTGGAAACTATTAAAAGAGATTTATTCCCCCATCGAACTGTTTATTTCGTAAGCATCGCTAAATTATTACTTTTTGGTTTTTGTAATCTCTGCTTTATTTTAAGGAAAGCAAGCTATCTGTCTTCTAATGCTTTGGTTGATATTATTTTAGTCAAAAAACAGAGAAAGAAAAATATATCATTTAGTCATGGAAAACGCATGAAGACTCTCACTTAAATCAGAGAACAAAAAATAAAACCACCGCAAACTATGAAAAGAAAAAGGAAATCAGAGAAGATATTAGGTAAGAGAAACAAAAAGATCCTATCAGAAGAACGAACACAAACCCATATAATTAAAATTGAATACTAAAAAAAATCTGTCCTCACCACTGCGCATTGATGAAGAAGGAAGGAAGGAAGTTCTATGCGAAAATCTCTCGCTCCTTTAACTGGAGCATCATCATCCCTTCTTGCCCAGCGTCATCCTTGCCAGTGCCTCCCACTATTTTCAGTCTACACCTTCGTAGTAGAGTTTGCAATGGTAGAACGCTTTATGAAGGGAGGCGGACATGGCAAGAAAATTCAAACCCTGTGGGAGATTTCCAAAAACTTGCAACTCGAACACCATAAGAATGAGACAACTCACCGAGACCTTCTTCCTTCCTTCGTTCAACATGATTGAAAGTAAGCTTTCTCTTAACCACAACGATGTAATGGCAATATATGTGTGTAATGATCTCCCTTCTTCCAGACGGACCTTGAGAAGTGAGCAGAACAAAAGTGAGGACATGGAGGGAAAAGGAAGAGAGTGGTATATGGAAGGGATTTATATGGTTTATATAGAGAAAAAAACACGTACAGTGGAACTTTTAAAATTTGAAAAGCAGTCGAATTTTTTATCTGATGGCACGCAGCCCAATGATAGAAATGGCTTGGGAATAGTAACTTTTATCTCTATATAAGTGAAGAGTATTTGTTTATATATTGATGATGTTTATATATTGATGATTTCTTCATATATCTAAACTAATTATTCTGGTCAATAAGTTCTAATACAACATTTTAATAAATATTTTCTATTTTATAACATTTTAATAATTTTTTATACTGTTCGGAGTGTTTTAGGAAAACCACACAACCCCCCGGGATAAAATTCCACCATCAAGTGTCAGCGTGCGCCGCTTCCTGCTCTAAAAACCGACCCCGACCATCCCTAATCGCTTCTTTCATTTGGGAAGCCTTTCCTCCGACGGATTTGTTTTACCCAGTGGACTCCCATGAAGCAGATTGTAGTGGACGGTGACACTCCATTTCTTCCCGAAGAAATCATCACAAGCATCCTGAAGCGACTTCCTGTGAAATCCCTAATCCGATTTCAATGTGTCTCCAAACATTGGAAAAATGTCCTAAAGTCTCCGTCTTTCATCGCAGACCACCTCCACTGCTCCTCTAATCAAAATCCCCGTCTTCTTTTCAAACGGGAAGGAGCTGATCCTTTGAATTTATTTGTGCTCGATTGTGAGATGCAAGCCCTTGACGTTCAGAAGCCACCTTCTATGAGTAACTTGTATCGTGCTTCGATTATTGGTTCCTGCAATGGCTTGATCTGTGTTCGATCCTCTTCCTTTGAGTCTGTGTGTTCTTCTCTTTCCTTATGGAATCCTGCGACAAGAGAGGTTAGATGTGTGCCTGGAGTTATTTATGATGATGCTTATTTTGGCTTTGGGTTCAGTGCTATTGCTAATGATTATAAGATAGTGAAAATTTTGGTTATGTTTGGTGGTGCGATTCAAAGAGTGGAAGTGTATTCATTGAAAACAGATTCTTGGAGGGAAATAGAATTTAGGAACCTAGAGGGTGTGCGGATTTTTTGGGATAATGTCACTGCTAATGGATCTATCTTCTGGTATGTGTCCAAGCTAGATTCATTGGAGGGAATAGTTTCATTTGACATAGCAATGGAAGGTTTTACATTGATGCCATTGCCTGCCCTAGACACTAATTCAGTTGTTTCAAAGCTTACTGTGCATGACAAGAAACTTGCTTTACTTTGTCACACTGTGATGGGGAATTTTGAATCTTCTTCAATTTATTTTTGGGTGATGGAAGAGGGTATGGATGCTTCTGGTAAGAAATGGAGTTGGGCGAAGATTTATAATAGTAGCCCCCATTCAGGCGAACTATTTCCATTTAGCATTTGGAGGAATGAACTTGCCAGCATTGTTTATGTAATGCCTGGACTTATTACAATAGCTGAACCAAAAACTGTTATATCTTTGTCCAATCTCTCTGCTACTACTGAACCTAGGATTTTAACTATCTGCACACACAGTCGTGTTTGTTATGTTTTAGATTATGTAGAAAGCCTTGTGCCAGTTGGCAACATTCACAATGAAGAGCTTATGTCTTAAAAAGTATGTTGCATATTTACTTTGCTAAGGATTTTTCCATTATGTCCTTATAAAGCTTGGTGCCCTCCATAGATGTTACGTAGAACGAAGAATTTAGATATTTGACTACCAAATGTTTCAGGCTTTATTTGACCTCCCTATAATATTAAATTGCTCTGTTTTTTCACATATGAATATGTAACGATATTAGTTTGTGTATGAATTATGGGTATGAGTATAACAATGGTTTTAAATCGTGAGAGGGAAGGAAAGTGAAGCAAATCCCAGTTGCTTACTTTTCCATGTCATATCTAGCGGAGAATGAATTAAATACACATGTTTATGCAAGTGGTATTCCATCCAAGAGTGTGTGTACTGTTAGGATCGCTGATGTATTGGAAGTTTATTTTCTTAAGAGATATTCCTTGAAGTTCACGATGCAAAATTTGTGTTCATTTTTGCCCTACCGACCCATTGAATCTTGTTTTACGTAGTAGTTTCAATTTTTATTCATGATGTTAATAGCTACACATGCAAAAGGAAGATCTAGAAGATGCGGAGATCATCCTGGAGTGCAGAAAATTCCAGTTGCATTTAGGGCATATCATCAGTAGGTGAAGAAATTGCTGCATTCAGTTTAATTTAAAGTGGTTGACGTCTTGTGCTTAATGATGTATTGATTAACTAACATAGTCAGCCTTTGTTTTTGCTTCTATTACAGATATTGTACTCTTATTTTTCTTTTCAATGAGTTTTCTTGTTGGAGGAAAAAAAAAAGAAAAAAAAAAAAGAACAAGCGAGAAGAACAATAGTCCAATTCCCAAATAAACTAGGCTTTTAACTTCTTTTCTTGCATTTTTCATTTTTGTTGTTTAGACATTTTTCATTTTCTGCTTCATCCATTATTCATTCAAGTCTTATTTTCTACAGAGAAAAGCATAGGCTTTTCCCTCTGAATTCAAATATATAAACATTTTAATTCACTTTTGATGCATATTGTTTACTTATAGCGGGTTTAGGTCATGTGAACAGAAAGATCAACACATTTGTCGCTTTTCTATAATTGATTGACAACTTGTGTCAAATCTTTTTTATTAGCGAATTATTTTGGGGGTCAAGCTCACCATCAAGTCTATTGATATTCTCTTTCACTTCCTCAAGCTTTAGTTGAAGAACTTTCTTTTCCTTTTCAACAATATCAATGGTCTCACAACGACTGGTTGATTGTTCTGACTTTCAGGAATATGGTCATGAAGATACATATTCTTTTACTGCAGCAAAAGTCGTAGTGTGCATATGATTTTGACTCAAGTACCAAGCCATCAGCCGTAATGCTGGAATTCTCGATGCCTGTGACTTCTTGGAAAGTGATCATGGATTCTGATAATCTATTCCCATTCAAAACTTTCAGGTCGATTATATATTCTGAATATATATTTACATTTGCACATCTCATCTAACATATTCTAGAGAAGGAAACTTATATTTCTCGCTGAGATACAGAGACAAGATGACACTAACTTCTTCCTTTGACACACCCACACATTATTTACAAGTATTTCCAAAAGAGATCCTTGTGCCAAGTTTGAGAGAACTTCATATTGAGTTGTGACAAGCTATTATGCAAAGTTGTCTGCTTCTTTAAGAAAGCTTCACATTTGGGAGTGTTCTGTTGCTTAAAGAAAAATACCACAATTTTAGGATGAAGAACTCCTAGGCAAAATATCCCACATCCCCCTCGTCAATCTATTCCAGATTTGAGAGAATTATTTTTGGTATTTATTGTCCACGCTCTTGTTCCCAAGTATTACATATAGCTAGTTCCCAAAAGCATTCAGAGACAATTATGCTTCCATATAATTAAATGTTCCTCAATATTGTTAATATACTTGCATTGTTGGAATCACTTCTTACATCGGTTAATCTTTTGGTGATTGATATGATTTTGACAAAATTATTCACTTTGTGCACTTTGGATTCTAGTTTCTCTCTCGCTCGCTCATTGTCCTTTTTTAAATCTACTTTAATTTAGCTATTTTCCTTTACCTTTTTTCTCTTTTCCTTTTTTTTTTCCATATAAATTCAACGGGTCTATGTATTAGCGTGAACAACTTAATTGACTTCTTATATATTGAGAAAAACAGTATGATTATTATCTTTTAGAAATATTGCAAACCAAACATGATTCTAACTAACTTAAGTGGTTGTAACCATTTCGTTTTGAACTGGATGCGTTTCCTTGTTTAACCTGTGTAGACAAAAGTAATCTAAATCTCATGTTTATTCATATACATAAAAGAGGTATTTATACATAAGAGGCCTTGGACTTAATGGGCTCATTATGACAATTGATAACCCTAATCTCTAATATTTCCTAGCACTCCTTATTGAGTTGGAGTATAGATGTTAATCAAGCCTAACTTATTACAAATATAGTTAACCTGAATCCCACTTAGAGCCTTAGTCAAAAGATCGCCTAATGGGTCACTATACTTCACATGCTTGTAAGTATAAAATTCTCTTTGATCTTGTCACGTACAAAGTGACAATCAATCTCAATGTGTTTCGTACGTTCATGAAACACGAAGTTGTAGGCTGTGTAGAGCAGCTTTATTATTACACCACAGTTTCGTAGGCAATGATGTGGCAAGATCGACTTCCTTCATTAATTGGTGAATCCACACAATTTCCTGTACTGACTTAGTCATGGCTCTATACTCAGCTTCTACACTAGATTGATAAACCACACCTGCTTCTTGCTCTTCCAGGACAATAAATTTCCACCCACAAACACACAATATCCTGTAGTGAATCTCCTAGTAGCCTTTGAGCTTACATAATCTGCATCACAAAAGCATTCAACCTTGATGTGGCCATGATTTATGTAGAGTATACTATGGCCATGTGAGTCCTTCAAGTAATGTAAGACATGCTTCAATGCTTCCCATTGACCAACGGTTGGTGCTGTCATGAATTGGCTGGGTACACTAACTAGAAAGGTCACATCAGGGCGAGTCACTGTAAGGTAGTTCAATTTCCCAATTAGTCTTGGTATCTTTCAGGGTACAAAAATAGTTTGATCTTTTCAGGATCCACCTTTTTTCTCACGTCCTCAGGTAGCTCGTCAAACGGTACACTGTCGTAAATGTCCAAAAAAGGATTAGGAATCATGGCAAAGTTGCTTGGTGCTACTCCAAGTTTGCCGGTTTCTTTTAGCAAATCAAGAATCTGTTTCCTTTGTGTTAAGAGGAAGCCCTTCTTCCTTCTCATAACCTCGATCTCAAGAGTACTTTAATGGACCCAAATCATTTGTTTGGAAATGAGAATTAAGAAAGACCTTAAGCGATGAAATTCCTAAGGTATTGCTACCTGTAATAACAATGTCATCAACATATACCACTAAGAGAATTATGCCAGCATCTGTCCTCTGATAAAACACAAAATGATCACACTTACTTTGATTTAGACCAAACTTAACCACAAAGCTAAACCTGTCAAACTAGGCACGAGGGATTTGCTTCAAACCATATAGTGAATTTTGAAGATGGCATACTTTCCATCACTCCTCTTGAACAACAAAGCTAGGTGGTTGCTCCATGTAGACCTCCTCAAGAAGATCACTATTAAAGAAGGCATTTTTAACATCCAACTGATGAAGATCCCAACTATACGTGGCCGCCATAGAGATGAAGAGGTGAACAGAGGACAGTTTTGACACATGGGAGAAGGTTTTCGATTAGTTAATATCATAAGTCTGAGTATAACCCTTAGCAACCAGCCGAGCTTTCAAACGTTCCATGTAACCCCTTGACTTACAAACTATAATTAATATTCAAAAGTGCATAATTAAAACGAATTAGAGACCAACAAATAGTAAAACCCATTTTCAAACCCATCTTCACAATAGGGCTTTCACAAATACTTTTCGAAATCCAAATATTCTGGTCTCGTATTCACATTTTGAATATAATTATTCTGCGCAGTTTAATCACATATATATATATATATATATATCAGAGTACATAATAAAATTCCCAGCCAACCCTAGGTTCCATTCATTAGCTCAAGCTTTACAAGGCACATATGCCCATTACAGCTTCTCATACAGGGGACTACACAATATGTTTCCACAATTTACATCCCAAATCCAAATACAAATACAAATTATACAATACTCTCAACTATGATAACCAACTATCAACTAATACTTCTAGTTAGGAGCCTAACCCATCTTCTGTCACTTGTTTCTCCTTCGAACCGCTTGCCTTGTCTGAAAGGTTAGTCAATGGAAAGAATGATATTCAAAAGAATCCCAGTAATAATAAATCACTTATATCACACATAATCACATAACATGCAAGCATATCATCATGTAGCACAGCAGCATAAATAGCCTTTCAGCTCACATAGTCAATCCCCCATAAACTACCGCCCCAACGGGATGATCCTCCTCTATGGGAAACCCCCCTATGCGGCCGCAAGTGAAAGACACAAATACACAAGCTTTACAACATCCGCAACATCACAAATAATGATAACACATACATATGCTGTATTTACACATAGTATAAGGGAAGAGTTACTACCTTATTCTTTCCACGTATGCTCTGGCATAAGTAGATCATGATCAGGGAAAATACCGAATCATGATAATCAAATCAAGGACATAGGGTTATTCCCTTTTCCAATTCCTTAACTTCACACACTTAAAGTTGGTTATCATTTGACACCTTTAGGTGGCCACTAGAAGGCAAAATACATGCCTAAAAGGTTGGGAGAAACTACACCAATGATCCCCTTTCAGAAGCAAAAACACTGATTTTCAACTGATGCACACGAGTGATGGATGGTGCACCCGAGTGATGGATGACTTGCACTTGAGCATGGAAGCTCACTCATGCGAATGCTTGACCGAAAGCACAACAGAGACAAGAAATGCTTGGTTTACTCGAGCATCAAGATCAACACTCAAGTGATAGCCTCATACTTACCTGAGTCCTACAAAGTATGGCACAAGAAATGACTATCCGAGAGCAAAGAAAACCCTGAAGTGGAGAGTGCACTCGAGTGACGACCTTGAACACTCGAGTGACAACATAACACTTGCGAGTGCTACCACACACTCTTGTCAAATAGATTGCGAGTGCTTTCCAGAGACGCGGCTCTTAGTGCAAAATACATATGCACTCGAGTGAGAGACCTCGCACTCGAGTGAGGACCCACTTCACTTGAAGGTGAGGAAATGTACTATTGCATTTTGGCATGGAAGTGCAACTGAAAACTGAAGGGAAAAGAAGAAACTTGGTACTGTACTCGAGTGAGACCCCTGTTCACTCGAGTGAGGCTCTATCACAAGCCAAAACACAATAGATGATAGAATTTTCCCTAACTTCCAACATGTGTTTCCAATGGTCCCAAAACTCTAACCCAAAATTACTCCTACATAATTTTACACAAGGAACCCATTGGAAACATTAAAACACTCAAAATAACATCACAATAACATGTTTCACAACAATTATAACATGTCACACAATGTTACAATACTAAACTCAACCTTGCAATCCTTTACATTTCAAAGTTCTAAACCAATCCCAATGACACCAAAGCACAATATGACATCATTTTTACCACAATATACTATCTAATCCATTTATTCCACAATTACACTAAATCAGTGTAAATTCCATAATTTTCAAAATTCAACCAAAAGTCACAATAAATAGATCAAAAGGAAGCTCTCACTCACCTCTTCCTCTTCCTCAAGCTTGTTTCTTGATTCTTTATCTTTCCAATTTTCCCCAAGCACTCAAACACCTCCTTTCAAGAATCTAAAACCATAGAGATGAAGCTCTCATCACTATGAACAACATTATAGGAGATGATTTAAGTTAAAGAGATCATTTACCAAGTCAAAAACTCACATATTCCTTTTCTCTTTCCTCCCTTGAGCTCAAAGAAAATGGAGGTGAGAGGAGAGATAGATGAGATCATCTTTTTGAGCATGAAAAGGCCTTTAGGCCGACCTAAGAGAAGAGGGGGGATGGAAGAGTGTTTTTGAACCTTGACCCAATCCATGATTCACAAGATGCCAAGTGTCAAGATCTTGGAACATCCTCTATGAGCTCACATAAGCTCACACACATAGGATTCCACCCTTTGATCTCTTACACATTCTATCACAACCATTGATCTTCAAATTACCAATGAGTGTCTTTTTCGATAACTGACTAATTGGCGGGTAACTTTCCCATTTTTCCCTTGATTATGGTAATTACTTTAAAATCACCTCCAAATACATTTTCTCATTCCATCACACCAATCATGCACCCTCCCCTTCTCTTCAATGCATTTTAAGCTTTGTCACACAATTAAGCTTAAATATAGGGTTTGGGCATTGATTGTAACACATTCAAATCATAACTTATATCATATTCTCCAAAAGTGTCAGTTTAACGATAATCACATTCACTTTTGAAGTTGTAATCCCTTAATCAAATTTTAGGATATTACATTCCAAGGTGCCATCAGCTTTCATTTTAATATTGAACACCTACTTACACCAAATAGCCTTATTTGCTGGAGGTAAATTAACAAGAGTCTAAGTACCAGCCATATCAAGGGCCATCATTTCTTCTTCCATCGTAGCATGCCCACCAGGATGAGGCAAGGCTTGGTGGAGAGTAGTAGGAATGGTGATAGAGTCTAAGAAGGCGATGAAGGAACAAGATGGAGGGGACACGTGGTTATAGGAAACAGAAGGAGATAGGATACGCATAAGTACGTTTACTTTTGTGTAGTGCAATGGATAATTTATAAGAAGAATAAGGGGTATTAGAAGTAGCAAAAGTATCAGGCACTGTGTTTGGTTCAGGGGCAGGGAGAACGAGTTCCAGATTAGATGCCGAAGCGGGCACTGGCAGGGCATGAATATGATCAACTATATTACTGTCCTTGGAACATCTTTGATAAACGTGATGGAGAGGTGATTGAGCAAGTGGTGGAATAGATGCTTGCTGTAATATCCCAATTCGGGATTAAGGGCTAATGACTTTGAGATTAATTGTAAGTGTGTAATTATGCACTTTTGGGATTAATGTGATGTAAATTTTGAATAAATGTGTGTGGTATTTAAGATTAAGGGTTGAGATTCATTGTTTACGGGTCGGAATCCTATGCTTTGTGGTTGGGTAAGTTCACTATGGGAGTGAATAAGATGTTGACATGTGGCATGGTGGTGGCCATAGGATGTGGCACTAAGTGACAAAAATCCACTTTTCTCTCTCCCTCATCTCTCTTTTTCGGTTGTGTGTTGGGAAAGGGAAAGGAAACATTGCATCATCATCATCTCCCTCATCATCTCACCATCTCTCATATTCTTTCTCTTCTTCCTCCATTTCCGGCGCTCAAGCAAGGAAGAGGAATAAGGAAAGCTTTGATTTTGGGTAAGCAATGATGTTCTAATGCCCTAAACCTCTTCTTTAATGTTGTGCATCTCATTGAGAGCTTCAACTTGGTGATTTCAGAATCTTGAGAGTTGGAGGTTTGTGTGTTGGTCGAAATTTGAAAGTTGGGAAATCAAGATTCTTGATTTGGCAAAATGAAGAGGTAAGCCTTTGGTGCATTTTGATATATTGTTTATGATTTTTGGATAAGTTTGTGAAAATCTGGAAATTTGCCCTAGTTTATGCATATTTTTGGATATATGAATTTCATTGTGATTGATGTTGGAAATGGCCTATTGTGAAGTCATTTGAATATTAGATATAGTTTGGAAGTTTGGATTTAAGTCGAATGAGATTGGGGTATTGTGTGTGATAGAGACCCAAAAGCATAAATTGTGGTAGAAAGGGTTATTAGAGTGTTTTGGAAATTGCCAATGTGTTCCTTAGGTCATTTTAAGTGGAAATGGGCTTTGTGAAAAGTTTGGGAACCATTGGGATTGGGTTTGACCATCTAGTATTTTTCTGTTATTTGCTGTGTTTCTGGTCTCTGATGCACAACACTCGAGTGAGGGAAGATCATGCTCGAGTGCTGTGTGTATTTTCCCTTTCTGCTTCGTGTTTTGCCTGAGTTTCTCTTGAGGGAGCTCAAGTGCACTTCTTTGTTAGCGAGTGAAGTTGATGATCATGCTCGAGTGAGCTTGGGTTTGCTTGAGTGAAAGTGTGAGAGCTTGGTTAGGGCTGCTCTTGGGTTGTCACTCGCTGGCCATTATTCAAGAGTGTGCTCTGACACTCGTAAGCACGGCCGTCTCACTCGAGCACTGGAGGGTATGCTCGAGTGAGCTTGTCCCTCTAGGGTAGTATATGCTCTCGGGTTGTCACTCGCTATGTTACACTTTCGAGGACTCGAGCATATTTGGAGTCATCACCCGAGTGTAAGGTCTCATGCTCGAGTGATGTGAGCACGTTCTGGTCAAGTTAATTGCTCACTGTTAAACACTCGCGAGTGAGAATTGTTCTCACTCGAGCACGAGTCGCTCATCACTTGAGTGAGGTCATATTCACTCGAGTGATCCAGTCTAAAATCACTGTTTTGTCTTTGAAAAAGGGGTATTCAGGGTAGTTTTTTCCAACCCTTTAGGCATATGTTTAGGCCTCTAATAGTCACCTAAAGAGTCCTAAATGATAACCAACTTAGAGTATTATAAAATTAAGAACTTGGAAAAGAGATTGACCGGTTGTCCCTAATTTGGTTTAGGATTTGATATCTGTCGCCCTCGTGACACCACGATACCGGAGCCAGTCAGGAAAGATACAGGTAGTGACTCTTTCTTTATACCTTATGTGATACATTGTATGTGTATTATATCATTGGTTCGTAATGGATTCGTATGCTGCAATATTTATAAAATTGTGAAAGCGCCACTATACCAATAGTCCCTGAGTCGCTACCAACGGTTCGGGTAAGGGCTGTGTGCCTTCCCGGCGGTAAAAGGGGATGAGGTTAGGGTATGATATATGTGATCATGTGGACCGAAAGGCTAATTGTGGGCCGAAAGGCTATATGTGAGCCATAAGGCTATTTGTATGCACTGCCATACCAACTGTCCCTGAGTCGCTAACAACGGTTCGGGTTAGGACGGTGTGCCTTTCCGGCGGTAAAAGGGGATGAGGATGGAGTGTGATTTGTGTGTTGCTGATATGTGATGATTGGTTTACATGCTATGTGATTACGTGTGATATGAATGATTTGTTACTACTGGGATTCTTTAGAATCTCACTCTTTCCAAATGACTAACCTTTCCAGACAGGGCGAGTGGCTTGAAACGGAAGCGGACAACCAAGAGCAGTAAGGATTACTCTGAGGCTTTAGTGGTTGTTGGTTATCTATTTTGGTTTGGGATTATCATTCGTACATAAGATGTAAATGTTAAATTTTGGATATGTAATCTCCATTTTGGGAACTTTAAACCCATGTTGTATATATGCAAGTAGCCCGGGGTTTGCCGGGATTTTAGTTCCGCACTCTGATATTTCTTATTATGTGATTTGATTTCTTAAATAATTATATTCGAATGTGAATGTGAGACCAGGATGAATTATATTTTTGAACCGTTTTTCAGGAAACCCTATCTCTTAGATGAGGGATTATAAATGTGATTTTTGTCTTATTGGTCTCTATTTCACCTAAGTTTCGTAATCTGGATATAATTACCATAAGGGGTTACACTTGCACCAGTAAAAAACGGAGTGGACTCATGGAATGTAACATTTGTAGACACAAGATAATGACAAAGAGTAGGAGAATAACATCGATAACCCTTTTGAACCCTAGAAAACCCAAGAAAGACATACTTGAGAAATTTTGGATAAAGTTTTGAAACAGTGGGACGAACATCTCAAACGAAACAAGCGCAACTAAAGATTTTTGGATTAATAAGGAATAAGGGGTTGGAAGGAAACAGAGTTATATACAGAGTGTAACCACTTAGGACAGGAGAGGGCATATGATTAATAAGAAAGCATGCAGTGGATTTAGCATCAGCCCAGAAAGATTTAGGGACTTGCATTTGAAACATTAGAGCCCGAGCTACTTCTAATAAATGCTGGCTTGTTTGTTCTATAGCACCATTTTGAGCCAGTGTATATGCACATAAGGACTGATGAATCATTACATGCTGTTGCATATATTTTTAAAATGGAGAAGAAAATATTCTTTAGTATTGTCATTTTGTAAGGTTTTCACAGAGACACCAAATTGAGTTTTGATTTTAGCGCAAAATTTGCAAAAGTGAGAGAACAACTCTGAATGATTTTTTATTGAATAAAGCCAAGTGGTTCAAGAAAAATCATCAATAAAAAGTAACAAAATACCTAACACCATACTTAGACTTTGTTAGATCTCATGTTTTGATGATAACAAAAGAATGGTTTGAAAAGGAAATGTTTAATAATCAAGCTTGAACTAAGTAATGACAGGAATAAGCTTTACTTGAGGTAAGCATGGAAGTAGTGAAGATTGGCCAAAAGAAAATGCTGAGGTACCTGATCAGAAGTGCATTTTCTAAGTCATTACTCGAGGCGCTACTCGAGTAATGAGCCAAAACTTGAAGTAACCAAGCAAAACTTCCAGTTACCTGCCACCATTACTCGAGGAGTTACTCGAGTAACCAGGTAAAACTTTAAGGTTGCTCTCGGCCTGCTAATGTTACTCGAGGAGCTACTCGAGTAACCATGTGAAAACTTCCAGTTGACTTTAAGTTTTCCCCATGATACTCGAGGAGCTACTCGAGTACTTGTGTTTTCTAAAATATGGACCTCTCGGCATTTTGTACCACTGCTAATGTTACTCGAGGAGCTACTCGAGTAACCAGGTCAGTAACTTCCAGTTACCTTCAAGTTTTCCATGATACTCGAGGAGCTACTCGAGTAACCGTGTATTTGAAAATGTCAAGCTCTCGGCACTTTATACCACTGCCAATGTTACTCGAGGAGCTACTCGAGTAATGTATTAAGGTGAGTGAAAACTTGAGGTTAGTACTCGATTAACTTGATTTCTCTTTTTCATCTTCCTCGAGTACTGACTCCATTAGACAAGTTTTTCATGGTTTATTTTAAGTGGATTCCTCGAGTATGTACCCCAGTATATGCAAATGTTTTCAATATAAACTTCAAGTCATTACCAGAGTAAATCACATTCAAAAGTCTCAGTTACTCGAGGAGCTACCCGAGTAACCTATGCAAAAATGAATGCATTACCCGAGTCCCTACTCGAGTAATGAGGTAATTGCTCTCGGCCTTGAAATCCTGCCAACATTACTGAAGTAGAGCATCGAGTAATCAAAAGTTTTTCAAAGGATTACTCGAGGTGTTACCCCAGTAATCTATGAAGTTGCAGAAGCATTACTGGAGTAGCTACCCGAGTAAATAACTATTCCCAAAGGTTTGAACTTTAGTTTATTCCATGCACTACCCGAGTAATCATATTTATCTTCATGGAAATTCATATAAACAATGATTTCACGATGTTACTCGAGGAGCTACTCGAGTAAACTTCAAGGGTTACTCGAGGAGCTACTCGAGTAAGCATACCCAGAAATTTAGAAATCATTCAAACCTTCATTATATTTATATTATTGCCTATATGATTAACCTTTCATTGTATTAGCATTCTTAGTATATTTTCAGAGAAACAATGAAGAAATCATATCAAGAGATGAAAGTCAAATCAAACGTTCAAATGCCAACCACCGCCAACGGATATTTTTCAAAAACTTGAAAAGTCAACAGTGGCTGCGCACTCACCAACGGACGAAAGGAAGTGTTCCAACGGTCATCACCAACATATCTATATATATGGGAACCTTCAAACAGAGAAGAACAACGAAGCATCCATACGAACGAATCATTAAGTTCATTGCTCTGTTTTCACGTTGAATTTGTATTCATTTGCTTCAGTGATTATCATTTACTCTTTAAGAGAGATATTTCATTCAAACTCAATATTTGTTATTGAGATAACTTAAGGTTATGGAACCTTGAGTTGGGATTGGATTACAACCTGTAAGGGGGAGCGAGTGTCCAGGTGTAAGGAACTTACTTGTACTGAGGTGCCAAGAACCCACTGAATCTTGGAAGCTATAGTGAAACTCTCAGAGAAGCTCTGAGGACTGGACGTAGGTCAAAATGGTTGTGACCGAACCAGTATAACTCCCGGTGTACACTTCGGTGATATTTCTCCTTACTCATTACTGTTTTAATTCTTTTGTCAAAGTTTTATATTTTCGAAAGAAATTTCAGTATCACCCAATTCACCCCCCCTCTTGGGTGAAACGCTTGGTCTAACATTTGGTATCAGAGCCAAAGTCTTCTTGTTAAGGTATAACAACCTAAGAAGGATCCAATGGCAAGCATGGGTGAAGGAATTCTTCCCGACGGAGCATCCATCACTAGACCTCCCGGTTTCAATGGAGAACATTTTTCTTTCTGGAAAGCAAAATTCAGAGTGTTCGTGATGGCTACTGAATATGGGCTATGGGATGTAATCGAGAGTGGAAATTATCAACCTACAAAGACTGTAGATTCTCAGAAAATTCCAAAGACGCCAGCGGAATATGATGAGAATGACAAGAAACTTATCACTCTTAATAGCAAGGCAATTCTGATGTTACAAAGCTCTTTGAGTCAAAATGAATACTTCAGAATTTGCACACTTCCAACAGCAAAGGAAATGTGGGAAGCTCTGGAAATAGCTCATGAAGGAACTTCAGGAATAAAGGAGAATCGAATCAACACCTTGATCACAGAATTCGATCTACTTCGAATGAAATCAGGTGAGTCAATTTCTGAATTCGAACTTAGATATACTCATCTTGTTAATCAACTTGCAGCACTTGGTAAAGTCTATGATCAAAATATCCAAGTACGAAAGATTTTGAATATTCTTTCTAAAGAGTGGGAGGCCAAAGTCACTGCGATAGAAGAGGCAAAAGGAGAATCAATGAGATCAGTTGCTTCTCTATTTGGAAGTCTTTCTGAATATGAAAGCAAATTAAAGTTCAAACGGGAACTAGATGACATCAGTGACAAAAGAAAGAAAGGTCTAGCACTAAAAGCGAAAGAAGAAAATCAAGATGAAGATGAGGAGTTTGATGATGATGAAATGGGCTTAATCATAAAACGATTCAGAAAGTTCTACAAGAAAGGTCAAGGCTTCAAACATTTTCAAAAAGGAGGAACTAGCAACAAAGACCATATCATTTGCTATGAATGTGGAAAACCAGGACATATCAAATCAGAATGTCCAGAGCTCAATCAAAAGAGCAAAGAAAAGAGAAAAGGCAAATTCTTTAACAAAAAGAAGGCCTTTGTATCTGCTATATGGGGAGATAGTTCCTCTGACGAAGAAAATGATGAAGAAGAAGTAGCCAATATATGTCTTGTTGCTCAAGAAGAGATAGAAGAAGAGGTAAATGATTCTGACCCTACCTATGATGAATTACTCTCTGAATATAATGCTTTACATTCTGAATTCATCAAAGTAGTTAAAGAACTAATTGTTTTCAAAAAGAAAAATAAAGCTCTTGAAATGGAACTTAAAGAAAGTTCAGAAAAGAATTGTGAAAATTGTTCATCTTTGAAAAAGAAAAACACTGATCTCACAAAAACTCTTGAAAAGTTTACCAAAGGAAGTGAGATGCTAAGTGTGATTTTAAAAGAACAACGGTTTGTAAATGACCGATCTGGTATTGGATATGATCCAAAAACAGATAAAAGAAAAGGTAAAAAGAAAGTAGGAGGAAAGTTATATTTAAATTATTTTCAGCATTCTGTGCATATATCAAATCCTTTTGCATTCTGTAATTACTGTAACAGAAAAGGTCATTATACCTCCTCATACATTCATAAGAAGAGAGGAAACATAGGAACCTACAAATGGGTACCTAAAGACACATATGTTCAGAAAATCATTTATACTAACCTAAAAGGACCCAAAAAGAAGTGGGTACCTAAGACTTGTCATTTGATTGCAGGTATGTCTTAAAGCATCCAAAAATAACAAATGGTTCATAGACAGTGGATGCTCTAGACATATGACCGGAGATTTCGAAAGTTTTACCACATTACAACCTAAGGAAGGAGGAAAGGTAAAATTTGGAGGAAATCAATCCGGAAAAATAGCAGGAATTGGTGAAATCAAAAATGACAAAGGCATACAAATCAAAGATGTATATTACGTTGAAGGCTTGTGTCATAATTTGCTGAGCGTAAGTCAAAGTGCAGATAAAGACAACTGGATAATATTTGATTCAGAGGAATGTCTAATTATCAACAAGAATGACTTACAGCTTGGTAAGAAAAATATCAAGGCTAAGCTCAGAGCAAAAAGGGAAGGTAACTGCTATACTCTAGATATTAGTAGAAATGAATCTGAAAATTGTTTTCTGAGTAATACCGATGAAAGTTGGCTATGGCATAAGAGATTGGCTCATGTCAATATGCATCAACTAGGTAAATTACTCAAAAAGGATTTAGTACTTGGATTACCTAAAGTAAATTTCAAAAACGATTTGATTTGTGACGCATGTCAAAAGGGTAAACAAACTAAATCATCTTTCAAATTGAAAAATGAGATTTCAACAAATAGACCACTTCAATTATTACATATGGATTTAGTTGGTCCAGCAAGAGTAAAAAGTCTTGGTGGTAACTTATATTCATTGGTTATTGTTGATGATTTCTCTAGATTTACATGAGTTATCTTTCTATCGTCAAAGGATGAAACCTTTGAAGAATTTATTGTTTTTGCCAAGAAAGTGCAAAATGAGAAAGGTATATCAATTGCAGGAATTAGGACCGATCATGGTGGAGAATTTGAAAATCAAGCATTTGAAGAATATTGTGATACTAATGGCATTGATCACAATTTCTCTGCTCCAAGGACGCCTCAACAAAATGGAGTTGTGGAACGCAAGAATAGAGTGCTTACTGAAATGGCTAGAACAATGTTAAATGAAAAGAACATGTCTCAAGTTTTCTGGGCTGATGCCATGAGTACATCATGCTATATTTCAAATAGAGCCTATATCAGAACGAAACTTGGAAAGACACCATACGAGCTATACAAAGGAAGGAAGCCAAACATTGCTCATCTACACATCTTCGGTTGTAAGTGCTTCATTCATAATAATGGTAAAGATAACTTAGGAAAATTTGATTCTAAAACTGATGAAGGAATTTTCCTAGGATATTCTAACCGAAGTAAAGCATATAGAATTTTCAATAAAAGAACTTGTGTTGTTGAAGAATCAATTCATGTTGTATTTGATGAATTTGAATCCTCTGACAAAACCATTGATGAAGAACAGGAAGTTGTTTTAAATCAAGAAAATGGTCAATCTATTTCTAAATCCCTTATTCCAGAGGTTGATGAAACTAAGGAAGAAGAGCAATCTCTAGGTCAACCTAAAGCCTGGAAATACAATAGAAGTCATCCCTTAGATCTAGTCATAGGAGATGTGAATGAAGGGATCAAAACCAGAAATAGAGTTTTCAATGAAGTAAGCTTTTCTGCATTTATTTCTGATATTGAACCTTCTAACATTGATAAAGCCCTATCAGACAATGATTGGGTCATAGCAATGCAAGAAGAACTAAATCAATTTGAAAGAAATCAAGTTTGGGATTTGGTACCTCGACCCAAATATCATACGATCATTGGTACTAAATGGGTATTCAAAAACAAACTTGATGAATCTGCAATGTTTGTCAGAAACAAGGCAAGATTGGTGGCCAAAGGCTATAATCAGGAAGAAGGAATTGATTATGAGGAAACGTATGCTCCAGTGGCTAGATTGGAAGCTATACGTGTACTCTTAGCCTTTGCATGCATCAAAGGATTCAAACTCTATCAAATGGATGTTAAGAGTGCTTTTCTAAATGGTTACATCATGGAAGAAGTGTATGTAGAACAACCTCCAGGATTTGAGGATGTCACTAAACCAGACCATGTTTTCAAACTTAAAAAGGCTTTGTATGGTTTAAAACAAGCTCCTAGAGCCTGGTATGAAAGGCTTAGTAAGTTTCTCATCGATCAAGGTTTTGTACGGGGAAAAGTTGATACAACATTATTTATAAATCGAAAAAGTGATGATATTTTAATTGTTCAAATATATGTTGATGATATTGTTTTCGGTGCTACTAATGAATCTCTGTGTAAAGAATTTTCTGAGATTATGCAGGGAGAGTTTGAGATGTCAATGATGGGAGAATTGAATTTCTTTCTTGGTTTGTAAATCAAACAAAGAAAGAATGGAATCTTCATATCTCAAACAAAGTACTTAAAAGAGCTTTTGAAGAAGTATGGAATGGATGAAGCTAATGGCTCAGACACGCCTATGAGCTCAACAACGTTGCTTGATGCTGATGTCAAAGGGAAAGACTACAATATCACAAAATATAGAGGAATGATTGGATCATTACTCTATCTCACGGCAAGTAGACCAGACATCCAATTTAGTGTTGGCATATGTGCAAGATATCAATCAGCGCCAAAGGAATCACATGCTGAAACGGTCAAACGAATTTTTAGATACCTTGCTGACACACCAGAATTGAGTCTGTGGTATCCTAAAGGAAGAAGTGAATATTTAATCGCTTATTCAGATTCTGATCATGGAGGATACAAGACAGACAGAAAGAGCACCAGTGGACAAGGACAATTTCTTGGAGGATCTCTTGTCTCGTGGTTCAGCAAGAAACAAAATACAGTGTCTCTTTCGTCAACAGAAGCCGAATATGTTGCAGTCTCAAGTTGTTGTGCACAAGTGATATGGTTAAAACAACAATTACAAGATCTTGGTATTTACCTCAAAGAAATACCAATCTATTGTGATAATACAAGTACGATAAGCCTGGCAAAGAATCCAGTTCAACACTCTAGAACCAAGCATATCGATGTCAGGCATCACTTCATTAGAGATCATGTTCAAAAGAAGGATGTGAAAGTGATATTCATTCCTACTCATCTTCAACTAGCTGATATCTTCACAAAACCCCTTGCAAAAGATCAATTTCTATTCATTAGAAGAGAATTGGGAATGGTAAATCCCAATGAGTTATAAGTATTTTCAGCATTTCATAATATTAGATGAAGTCATTTGATAATGTTTTGATGATCACTAACTTAAGCATCGGAGTATGTAGAAATATGTTTTGCAGGAGGAAAGAAACTCTGTTTTGGGAAACAAAAACAGAGATAATCAGAGGACACATTTACTGGAGTACCAACTTGAAGTAATGGTTAACAAAAAAGCAATACCCGAGGAGCAACTTGAAGTAAAGAAGCACTTTACTCGAGTATGTACTCGAGTAATGGCCCCCAAAACTGGAAGTAACGGATCAAGTTACTTGATTTTCAAATGTAACGGTTCAGATTTCAAAGAAATGAAGAGTCAGAAGTTGAGAAGTTATTTACTCGAGGCAGGCCTCGAGTAAACTTGAAGCTTACTCGAGGAAGGCCTCGAGTAATGTCGGAGCTCAGATTCTCAAAATGTTGAAAAATGACTCAAATCTGACCCAAATGGACTATGAATGATCGAGGAAAAATCCATGGATAATTACTATATTATTCATGCCAGGTACGCAATTTAAATGAATTATTTTTGAATTTTTCTGCATGAACACTCGAGGAAGGCCTCGAGTAAACTTGAATGTTACTCGAGTAAGGCCTCGAGTAAAGTCGGGATTTAGGTCTTTATCTTGCGCAAACTTGGTCATTTCCACAAAATCTCCTCGAGTAAATCACTATACACCCTTTCAAAAACTTTTCCCAATCGATTCCTTGCCTCATTTCCGTCAAAACCCAACTGGTTTCAAGATCAAAAACTTCCTATTTTGTTCAAATCCTTCCGCCCTAAACTCGCGATAGTTACCCTGTTTCACTGTGATTCTTGATTTTCTGGGATTCAAAATGGTTAGAACCAAGAATCTCAACTTCACTGATTCCTCTGATTCACAACAAAACCCTGATCTTCTTTCTCCTCCTCCAACAAAGAGAAGAAAATTAATCCCTAGACCAAAAGCCAAAACCCCTGTTAAACCTCAACCACAACCTAAAGCCAAAGGTGTGGTGATCAAAGAGCCTATTGTGACTAGGGCTCAGTCTAAAAAGAGCACATCTACTGGAAGAAGCAAAGGTGTCAAAACTCCTTCACCTTCTCACTCAGACTCATCCACACCCTCTTTTACTCCAAAACCTCCCAAGAAGCCAAAATATGACAAAAATGTGGCTAAGGCAATGGCTGAGATCATTGACCAATTGGAGAAGGGTCAATCATCCAAGAAATCCAAGATTCCAGAGGCAGAGATCACTACCCCTCCCAAAGGATTCAATGTGGGGAAACTGGTGGAGTCTCCCAAGTACCTGACACAGTTCTCCAGAAGGAAAGTGTGTAAAACACACTACGTTGATCTGAAGCTACTTCAAGAGGTAGTGAAGTTTGATCTTAGTCCTTATCTTGATCCATTTATGCCTTGGTTGTCTATCAGATTGCCTTTTTGCACAAAGGTAATCACCCATTTTTACTGTAACCTAGAAATCACTGATGAGCCTAACCGAACCTCAGTTGAGGAAGAGATAACCACCACTGTGAGAGGTCAAAAAATTCTTATATCTCCCTATAGGATCAATCTATGGTTAGGAATTGAGAATCTCCCGGATGATATCTATTCTGAGCTTGAGCCAAACCAAATTTTCACTATCCTTAAGCCCGGTGAGTTAGTTGGCCCCCTCAATTTTAAACTGAGTGATATGTGTGATCATCACAGGGTCCTATGGTACATCTACTCTAGGTCCCTAGTGAACAAAGCCAACAACTATACCCACTTCTCGGATAGGGACTATAGATGGTTTGCTTCACTCCTCTTGAAAGAGCAAAAGGATCTGGGAGAGTACATATTTTCAGAGATGAAAAGGTATAAGGTAGATGGAAAAGGTACTACTCCAATGCCATATCCTCAAATTGTTTCTCTTATCCTGAAAGAGAACAAAATATGGTACTTGGATAGTAAGGAGCCTATTGAGAGGATGACCCCAGTAGGGAGAAATCAAATTGGTAAACTAAACATCGACATCCCTCTTAAAGGCCCACTGGAGTCTGGGTCCAAGAAGAAGCGGAAGGCTCCTGAGACAGAGACCAGTAGGATGGATGACACTCAGTCATCGGCTCCAGCTGCTACCACATCTTCACCATCCTTCCTGAATGCCACTCTCCAGCACTTCATGGAGAACATACTCAGAGGCTTCCATGTGGATATAGCCAACACAAATGCTGAGCTAATTACCAATACCAACTTCAAGATGGGGGAACTGGTTGAGAAAATTGACAAAAGGCATGAGGAGTTGGTTGAGAGAATAGATAGGAGACATGAGGAGTTGCTAGCAGAGCAACGTGCCCAGGGAGAGACTTTGAGACTGATACTGGCACGTTTGGATTCCCTGGGTCCTGGACCTTCTGCCGGTCCCTCCTCATTTGCACCACCACCACCACCTTCAGTAGACCCTCCTTCAGACATTCCCATTCCCGAGGCTGAACCATCTACCCCTCTGGTTTCTGATCCACTTGAGCCCCAAGAGAAAGATGTTCTATTCACAGTGGATGATCCTGATACCCACGAAACCACTCACATTATCATTGATGATTCACCTCCCAAGCCACAGCCAGACACTGCCCCTAAACCTATTCCCTCTCCTACCCAAACAGAGGAAATATCTCCTTCTTCCTCTTCTGAGCATCTCACTCCTGTGTTAGACACACCTCCAGAAGCTGAGACCACTATGGTTGTCTTCCAGCCTTCTTCTCTCCAACCAAGAGATGACATCCTTATCCCACCTCTTAATCTTCCTGAACCTGATTCATCCAGTTCCTTTGATTCATCTAGTTCAGATGGTGGTGGGTTGGTCCTTCCAGTAAAACCCATCTCTATGGTGAAGCCTTCTAACCCTCAACTTGAATGATGAAGCCAAAAAGGGGGAGAAGTGCTTGAGAGTGATTTTGTGGTTTTGTCCTAGCTTTTCATGGGTTTATGGGTGTACATGGGACTTTAGGGCGCTTTTTAAATTCAGTTATGAACTTATTTTGTAATTTGAAATTTTAAGTTCAATGCAAGAGTATTTATATGATTTCATTTTAAGTTCTATTATGTTTTGGATATAATACATGTTTGGACTAATGAAGTTGTTATGAATGCAAGGTATATTCAATCTTAAAAAGAAATAATTAATTAAGAATCCAATTTGAAAAACCATGTTCAAAATCACCAAGTTTTGTCATCATCAAAAAGGGGGAGAATGTTAGATCTCATGTTTTGATGATAACAAAAGAATGGTTTGAAAAGGAAATGTTTAATAATCAAGCTTGAACTAAGTAATGACAGGAGTAAGCTTTACTTGAGGTAAGCATGGAAGTAGTGAAGATTGGCCAAAAGAAAATGCTGAGGTACCTGATCAGAAGTGCATTTTCTAAGTCATTACTCGAGGCGCTACTCGAGTAATGAGCCAAAACTTGAAGTAACCAAGCAAAACTTCCAGTTACCTGCCACCATTACTCGAGGAGTTACTCGAGTAACCAGGTAAAACTTTAAGGTTGCTCTCGGCCTGCTAATGTTACTCGAGGAGCTACTCGAGTAACCATGTGAAAACTTCCAGTTGACTTTAAGTTTTCCCCATGATACTCGAGGAGCTACTCGAGTACTTGTGTTTTCTAAAATATGGACCTCTCGGCATTTTGTACCACTGCTAATGTTACTCGAGGAGCTACTCGAGTAACCAGGTCAGTAACTTCCAGTTACCTTCAAGTTTTCCATGATACTCGAGGAGCTACTCGAGTAACCGTGTATTTGAAAATGTCAAGCTCTCGGCACTTTATACCACTGCCAATGTTACTCGAGGAGCTACTCGAGTAATGTATTAAGGTGAGTGAAAACTTGAGGTTAGTACTCGATTAACTTGATTTCTCTTTTTCATCTTCCTCGAGTACTTACTCCATTAGACAAGTTTTTCATGGTTTATTTTAAGTGGATTCCTCGAGTATGTACCCCAGTATATGCAAATGTTTTCAATATAAACTTCAAGTCATTACCAGAGTAAATCACATTCAAAAGTCTCAGTTACTCGAGGAGCTACCCAAGTAACCTATGCAAAAATGAATGCATTACCCGAGTCCCTACTCGAGTAATGAGGTAATTGCTCTCGGCCTTGAAATCCTGCCAACATTACTGGAGTAGAGCATCGAGTAATCAAAAGTTTTTCAAAGGATTATCGAGGTGTTACCCCAGTAATCTATGAAGTTGCAGAAGCATTACTGGAGTAGCTACCCGAGTAAATAACTATTCCTAAAGGTTTGAACTTTAGTTTATTCCATGCACTACCCGAGTAATCATATTTATCTTCATGGAAATTCATATAAACAATGATTTCACGATGTTACTCGAGGAGCTACTCGAGTAAACTTCAAGGGTTACTCGAGGAGCTACTCGAGTAAGCATACCCAGAAATTTAGAAATCATTCAAACCTTCATTATATTATTGCCTATATGATTAACCTTTCATTGTATTAGCATTCTTAGTATATTTTCAGAGAAACAATGAAGAAATCATATCAAGAGATGAAAGTCAAATCAAACGTTCAAATGCCAACCACCGCCAACGGATATTTTTTCAAAAACTTGAAAAGTCAACAGTGGCTGCGCACTCACCAACGGACGAAAGGAAGTGTTCCAACGGTCATCACCAACATATCTATATATATGGGAATCTTCAAACAGAGAAGAACAACGAAGCATCCATACGAACGAATCATTAAGTTCATTGCTCTGTTTTCACGTTGAATTTGTATTCATTTGCTTCAGTGATTATCATTTACTCTTTAAGAGAGATATTTCATTCAAACTCAATATTTGTTATTGAGATAACTTAAGGTTGTGGAACCTTGAGTTGGGATTGGATTACAACCTGTAAGGGGGAGCGAGTGTCCAGGTGTAAGGAACTTGCTTGTACTGAGGTGCCAAGAACCCACTGAATCTTGGAAGCTATAGTAAAACTCTCAGAGAAGCTCTGAGGACTGGACGTAGGTCAAAGTGGTTGTGACCGAACCAGTATAACTCCCGGTGTACACTTCGGTGATATTTCTCCTTACTCATTACTGTTTTAATTCTTTTGTCAAAGTTTTATATTTTCGAAAGAAATTTCAGTATCACCCAATTCACCCCCCCTCTTGGGTGAAACGCTTGGTCTAACAGACTTGACATGACACGGACCCCAAATATCGAAATAAATTAAAGAAAAAGGGAACATAGCCTGTTTATTGACTTGAGGTGTCAGGTGAACATGATAATGTTTAGCAAATTGATACGACTTGTACTCTAAAGACTACACATGATGAAATTGAGGATACATCCTCTTAAAGGAGGACAAAGACACATGACTTAGCCGACAATGAACTTTAAAAGGAGAAAAACCACTAGAGTAAGCAATTGAACATGGCACTCGATCATTAAGAAAGTAATGGACGCTAGATTCATATCCCCTACCAATAAGGTGCTTCGTCGTGAGATCCTGAATCAAACAATGGTCAGGAAAAAATGAGATAAAATAGTTTAATTGGCGAGTAAGCTTGCTAGGAGAAAGAAGATTAAAAGTAAGGTCAGGAACATTAAGGACGGATGATAGGGATTCAGACAGGGTAGGTCGAACAGTTCCAGTTCTAAGAACACGGGAGCAGGAGCCATTGGCAATTGTTATGGAGGAAGGGTTGGCATAAGGTGTATATGCAGAGAACAAATGATGGTTACTTGTCATATGATTAGTAGCACTAGAATCAATGATCCACTTCAAGGAAAAAGTATAAGACCTGAATCGAGGTTACCTGTGGCAAGTGCACTAGTTGTTGATAGAGCATTATTAGAGTTATTAGAGGATTGTGCCATATGAGCAATCCATCACGCTACAATTTTTTTTGTAACTTTTGACATTAACGTTTAGTATGACCAAGTTCCTTACAATAGTAGTAAACAAAACCCCCAATACCAGGACCTTAAGGATTGTTTCCTTGTCTTGGGTGGCCTTGGTTCCTATTATCAATAGGGATAGGATTCGGAGTACCTGTTCCTTGTCTCAAGAAACCCTGGTTCCTATTATCAGTAAGGTCACAACTAGCTAAAACACTAGTATTAGGATTAGAGGCTGATTGAGACAAGCTATTGGCATGCAACATGTTAGAACCGGTGAATTGGTTGTAAGATAAAAATCTTAAGAACTTTGAAAATCTTTTTGCATCTTAGAGGAAGCAATAAATATGAAAGTAATGAATCATAAATCAACAGTTAATATATGTTGGAAATATAAGAGTTTAAGGAAGAGAGTGTGCAAACTGTGATTTATCCTGGTTCGGTCCAATCTGCAATGGCCTACGTCCAGTCCCCAGGCTCCTCCTGAGATTTTCAAATCCACTATCTTCTTGTTTAATCTAGGCACAAGAAAAGCCTTTACAACCTCACAAGTTTAGTTGGGCACTTGTGTAGCCTTTTACAAATCTCTCACCAAGATACTCCCCCTTACAACATGTCTTACGAGCAGAGCAATTCCGAAGATCTTTCCCTCATGCTTACTTGTGCATGTCTAACTAGCAGCAACGTTCTCTTCTGCTTACACCACTGTAAGTCTTACGAGCAGCAACGTTCTCTACTGCTTGCACCTTGTAAGTCTTACGAGTAGAAAGTTTTACCGGCGATTCTCTCTACAGCTTCCCGTAAGGAAATCAACCCACTCAAGGTCCCTTTACCTTGAGATCAATTCAGAAATATAAGTGAAAGTGTTTACAGACTCTCTCATAGAGTAGATATAATGAACACTAAAGTACAATACAAAATCTCTCTCTCAAATATACATGATGTGGAAAATAGATAAGAACAGAGAGTATTCGAGTAGAAGTGGATGATTCATAATCTTATCATGTTCTGCGTTGGTGTTGTTTTGCTTGAATCTTCTATATTTATAGTTGAGTAGGATATGACCGTTGTGAGTATTTCAACTTATCCGTTGAGTCCCGTTGCTTCGTTCGTCCATTTGCTTGAATTTGAAAACTAGCCGTTATGAACGTTGACGCTCCGCTTCCGTAAAGTCAATTTTTGTCTCTTCGCATCATCTCTTCATTGTATTCCTAGAGAAATACATTAAACACTCATATAATGAAGTGTAAGAGTGATTGGAAATAAGAAGACTGAGTTAAATAATTAATCCTATGATTTTTGAAAGCTTCAGAACATTGCTGTGTATTCCTGGGAAGCATTACTCGAGTAGTCACTCGAGTAAGCCTTGGTCATTACTCGAATGAGCCCTCAAGTAATCCCGTTCAAAATCTGGCCGAGAGCATTTCCTACTTCATTACTCGAGTAATCCCTCGAGTGATGTTACTTTTTCTTATCTAGTTACTCGAGTAGTCCCCCGAGTGATGTGAGTCATTTCTTGGCCGAGAGCTACTGGAAGATTTCTTCTCTGGTTACTCGAGTGATCCCTCGAGTAAGCTCTTAAATAACTTTGCAGATTACTCGAGTGATCCCTCGAGTAATATCATTCAAATATTGGCTGAGAGCATTTCCAACTGCATTACTCGAGTGGCCTTCCTTTTTCTTCACATGTTACTCAGGAGCTCCCTCGAGTGGATTTCAAATAATTCTACATATTACTCGACTAAGGCCTTCAAGTTAATTCTTGATTTTGATTCGAAACATGGCAAATTATATATCATAGCAAAGCCCTCATCATCTACATTCCAATGCAACAAGAATCACCTCCAAACTCATTTTGTACAGAAAGTTATGATCCAAAGAATATCTTCTGCATTTAGACAAAATCTGAAATCACGTGCATCAACTTCCAGAATGCATAGATCTTAGTATATAACTTAAAATATGACAAATTATATATCCTTAGAAATCTCCTTGAGTCTACTTTCATATGGCATTAGTATTGTCTCAATCCAATTTGCACTTTGAGAGTTAGGTCCAAAATACCAAACCTTGTTCTGGTACAAGACGCTGATTCATGTGTCAAATTCAACAGATCATATCTCTCTCATCTTAACTTCTTTTAATGTGATCTTGGTGTCCGTAGTTTTTTTTGGGAGTCTAGTTTCATATGCCACCAATTTCCGATCAATCCAACATGTGGTTAGAGAGATATACCCAAAATACCGAACCTCTGTCCTGACGCGCGAAAAACAGAGTACCATTACTCAAGTGATCTTCAAGTAACTCTGCAGATTACTCGAGTAGGCACTTGAGTAATCACCTCCAAAATGTGGCAGTGCTATATTACTCGAGTGATCATCCCCGGAGGTACCATAACTTCCGTATACATCATTTTAGCTTTGTCTTGACCCATTCAAACTTCCGTTTGACCATAGAAACCTCCGATATCACTTCTAATAGCTTGGATCTTGATATTCCTATGTGATCTTACAAGTTCTTCTTTCTTCAATATCTTTCTTCTTGTTTTGCCACTTGATGATCATTCTTCATAACCCAATTAGATGTCTTCTTGAATTGATTATCATTCTTCATAACCCAATTAGATATCTTCTTGAATATTTTCAATCTTCTTCTTTCTTTGCTTGACTAATCTTGAATCTTGATATTCCCATTAGATCTTACAATTTCTTCTTTCTTCAATCCCTTGCCTCTTGACTTTCTTGTTGATGATCATTCTCCACATATGAGGCATTATAACATCAACCCACCATTGGGTTTATGACTAATCTACAAGATATACAACATTAAATATAGTAGTTAGTCAAAGTAGAAGATAAGTATATTATACAAACTTTTTGCTCATATTTGACATCATCAAAACTATTCATATCTAACACAACACACGATAGAACACATCCTAAAGCGAAGGAAGCTCATTTGAGATCGAACTGTCTTATAAGCTAGATCAAGGGCAGTAAGAAAGCTGATAATTGCATGTTTTTCCATATTATCCACCTCTGCCTAAAGATTTTATGTGGGTGGCATTAACTTTTTCATTTCCTCATACATTCAATTAAAGTCCATGAAGAGATTCATCATGGGTGGCCTTGCTACTCCGCATGATAAAAACCTTTACAGACCTCGTAAATTCGAGTAATATTCCCTTTCCTGAAATATAGAAACTTTAGATAATCCATAATCTCTTTGACCGTATTACAATGACTAATAGAGGGAAGAATGTCGCTATCAATAGAATCTTGAATTTGTAAGAATAGTTGGGCATCTGCTCTATCCCAAGCAAGTTTAGGATCATCCTTAGGATGAGCTTCAGTCAAATGACCCTTCTTTTCAATACTCAGCAAATACATTCAAACAGTCTTACTCCAATCCGAATAGTTTGTCCAGTTTAATTTATGATCAGTAATTTTATTAGAAACTGGGACAAATTTAGCTATAACACTAGTCTTAGAGTCTGCCATAGAGAAGAAAACAACAAACAGAATTGATAGCACCAATATTACCAAGAAACCAAAAAAATGCCCACAAAACCCAAACAACCAGCAAGGGAGCTCAAATCAAACTCACAACAATCTGAAATACAAATTAAAGAAGAAATATCCCAAATGTGGCTTTAAGATCCTCTAAACACAACAACAAACATCATACTCGTGACCAAATAGAGTTTTCTCACAACCAGAAGCAAGAAAAAAAGGAACCATAGAATATAACAAGAAGAACTCGAATGATAAACGTAAGATTAAGCTGCGAAAACACCAGGGAAGCACTGGTGATGAGGAGTCGATACTGGAACAAAGTGTCGCCACCTGAGAGGAAGCTTCACGCACCTCCATGTGTCGTCGAAGCCTTGCTGTCTGAGTTATATGTCATCAAAATATGATTGGACCGCTGGGGATGGGCCGATTAGAAGGTGGGGAATCGACTGAGGTGGTGCATGTCACCACCGAAGGACATTGGCCAAATGCACAACCTCTATGTGGCTGTATCTATGTCTGTGTTTATGTAGCAACGACAGTGAAGGTTGGAGCCCAAACAGAAACCCTATAAGCCCTAGAGCTCTAATACCATATAGACAAAAGTAACCTAAATCACATGTTTATTCATATACATAGGAGAGGTATTTATATATAAGAAAGAGGTCCTGAACTTAATGAGCCCATTATGACAATTTATAACTTTAATCCCTAATATTAATTATATTAATATTTTCTAACAACTTGAATTGAAAGTGCTCATTGATGATCTAGGTTATGAAGAAAATAATTATTTTTGAGTTCAAATGATAAAAATGAATGATAATTCTAATTGTTTTTTGTATTACTTGTGTTGAGTTTTTCTTTCGGTAAGTTTTATGTGTTGGATATATTTAGTGACTTTAAGCTCTTTTTGTTATTTTCATAATGAAATTTATATCCCTATAAGTGTGCATTTTTTGAACTAACTTAAAGTATCAAAATTTCAACTTCATGAATTAAATTGGGGTAGCAAGCTCTAGTGTATATATCATATTATTATAAATACTTATGACAAAATGAAGCATTTGGGCAAACAATTTATGTGGCTCAAAGCATTAATTCATTACTTTAACTATTTTTATTGATTGTAGGCAAGGAAAAAAAAACCAAGCTACTTTTATTAATTATGTTTCACTCAAACATAAATGATTTAACACGTATACGCAGTCCATTATGCTTCTATTTTTCATTTTCGCAAAGATTATGCAGAGATGTAGATTCTACCTGCTCTAACTAAGATCCTTCAAAGCCCTTTGCATTCATCTTTCTATTGTAATCTACTTGTTTAATTATTACACCCTATATTTGCTTTGATTGTTATTAACAAGAATCCTAAGAAGTTACTTTTTTTTTGTGGACCAAGAGTATCCTAAAGTCACTTTGGACTTGAATTTTATCTCTGTGGGGTTTGAGCTTTAAGGTTAAAAAGCCCTCCTAATAAGTGTGTCTTCTATGATTTAAACTTATGTTCTCCTCCTTATGGGGTGAGATTGCTTACTGTAACGCCTTATTCTCATAATCAATCGGATGAGCTTGTATACAATAAGTCCGAACCACTTTCGTAAAATCATTTTAAATTCCCAATCTCAAGATAGAATTTGAACTTGTAGTTGAGTAGGTTTATTAGAATAATTTTCAAAATCTTGCGGAAGTGTCATTCATTGGTTTGCAACTTCATTACTACTCATCAGCTTTCACCTTTATTTAATTCAATCAGAGTGATTTACTGCTCATTTATTTAGCCAAATCATTCCTCTACTCATTCTTAACTCATTCATTTCCATACACATATACACACAATGTAGGCATACGGCTACCAAAGTATCTAAACCCATTACAAGTATTAAAGACATATCCTCATCTTCGTTCCACTACTGTATTCGTCTCATACAGAACTCTTCTCTGTTTCCAGCACAACTCCCGTGTTCACTTGTCTAAATGGTTGGTAAGGGAGGTGAAATTTGAGAGAATCTCAGTAGGAAATAGTTACCATATTGCATTCATGATAGATGCTATGTGCATGACATGTTAGCTTTAACTAGATGCATGCCCCATAATGACATTCTTGTATGCTCAATGTTTCATTTAACATAACTATAGCCACAGTATAAACAGAAACAGAGCTTCATTATTCAAATAAGCTCTACACAATCAAGTAAAGTAATAACATACATCACTACACAAGAAAAAATATCAATTGCATGCAAATAAGGCAAGTTCCCTACCTCTTGTCTTGAATCCTCCTTTTGTTCCTTTTCTTCCAACCAATGTAGCTTCTTGGAAATTAGAGATCTGATAGAGAGTCATTGGAAGTGTATATTAGTGTCCAAGAAGTTAGGGGACCTTAACACATCATGTTGGTTATCTTTTGAGCCACTTAAGTAGCCATTAGAAGTTTAAACAATTACCTATGGGGTTAGGAAAGCTAAACCAATCAAAAATTTGAAAAATTGAAATAGGGGTCTTGCCCCCGGCCAAGAATCCTTTGGCCGCAGCCAAGAAAGGTTAGAAACTTTTAGGCTGCAGCCAAGAAATCCTTTATTCTTGGCTCAACTTCAAAAAATCATAACTAAATCTATAAAAATCAAAATTTAGTGGTTCAAATTTCTATGGAAAAATTTTTTAAGTCCTTTGAACTACTGCCATCTACAACCACCAAATTACAAAATTCCATAAATTCTCACACTATTCCAGAAATAGGGAACAACTTCAAAAATCCATAACTTTCAATCCACTAGTGCAAATTGCTTATAATACCTATCAAATTAAAGCCCAGGATATCTACTTTGGTCTTGAAAAGTGTCATAACATTTGGACTAGGTTTGACTAATAAAAATGCATTACACAACAACACTACCTCACTGAAAGCAATCAAACAGCATTTACTTTGAACTTCAATAAATTCCAAATTTTCATACAATTATCCAAAAATCATGAACACTTGTATTCCTACACAATTTTCCATTCTAAACACAATAGAATCATCAAAAACACCAAAATCTAGTCCAAACATAGCCCAAAACAGGTCTAGATGAAATTCCATAAAAATTGAGGAAAATAGAGGTTTATGATTTCAATCCATAAAACACCTTCTTTGCACCTCTAATTACTTGTTTCACCACTCAAACATCTTTTACACATAATTAATCAAGATTTGGGTAGCATCTCCCCTTAGGGTTTGAGCCTCCCGAATCACAAATTCAACCAATAAAAGCCTTAAATTCAACCAAAAAAAAAACAACAACAACAACCTTGAATCTAACAAGATAACAAGGTTTTGTGGCTTTACCTTTGATTTTCTTCTTTCTCTCTAAAACGCCATCTCTCTCTCTTCTTGCCCTTGATTTTGTCTTGCTACATGTGTATTTCAAGATAGAATAGAGATTAGAGAGAGTTGCTCATGAATTTAGAGGCAAGAACAAGTAGAAATCACCTTGAACTTATCTTATTTAGCTCTTGAATTCTCTTGAGCTCTCTTCTTGTTCTTGGTCTTCATGTTTTGGTTCAGCTCTCTCTCTTCGCTGATATGTTGCACAAAAATGAGGCCAAAAGGATAGGATAAGAGGCTTTAAAATATCATCATCCACCACCTTGCTTTATGTTATTTTAATCCTATTTGAACACATGCAAAATTCTATTAAATCATCATCTTTTCTCTTGGCCAAAACACTTGGCCGAAAATGTGTTTGAAGAGGGAGTAATAATATGTATTCAATTAGCACTTTTACCCTCTTCCACAAATATTAAGATGAGCTGCAAATATTGACCCTTTTGTGATCTTTTTTTCCAACTTTGACCATATGCCAAAAATTGTGCCAAATACAAATATTTTCCCCAATAAATTACTTTTCCCCACCTCATATTTCTTTTGGACGTCATGCTGCTCTAGAAAATGGAAAAATAATTATCTTCTAGTTTAATATGGCAAATTAACATTTTGCCTTTACATTTTGTGATTTTTGCACAAGCTGGCAGAATTATCCTCAAACTTTGAAAATTCATATCTTTATTTATAGAAATCCAATTGATGTGATTCCAAAGGCTATGTGACCCTTATTAAATCTACTTTTAAGAAAAAAATATAGTTTTTAGCCAACTGGACGCTTACAATTCCCAGAATTATTATCTTTGGACGCTACCACAGAAACTCTTCAGTTTTACTGGGTTAACTTAAAAAATCATAACTATGTGTATAGCTCCAAATGATCTATATGACCTATTAAATTAAAGTATGATAAGTCTATTTTCCTACTAGAAAATATCATAGGCATTGGACATCATTTGCCTATTAAAAAAAGTCACACAACAAGACTACTACACAGGGAAACTCATTAGCAGCAAATTCAAATGTTTACAATTTGTGTTCTAAACATACTCATTTTGTGCTATTTACTTCACCTTTTTATTCCATTTAATATAAAGAATTTTAGTGACTGAAATTTGGGATATTACACTTACCATCTCAATCACCAACTTGTTGGTATCCTAGCCCATTACTTTAGGGCATTGGATCACTATTTTCTTTATTTCTTTTCTCTTTTCCCTCCCTTCCTTGTGCTGTCTTTGGACTTCCCTTTCACATGCATAAAATGCAGCATCAGCCAAAAAGTCCTCTTTCTTGACAAAAGATTCTCTGATTTTCTACAAGTGTTATTTGTGTGACTTGTGTGCATTGTTCTGTTTCCTAAAGATACATTGGTGAAAGTGTGTGTGATACATCTATATATGATGATTTTCTATGTTGGGGGTGTGTAAATTTTAGGATGAATTATGTATATTGTGTTTGATGCTTGGGGAGAGGATGTAGGGTTCTATTTTTGAATCAAAACCTCGGGCCGTCATCTTGTTTTAATTTGTTTTTAATTTCAAATCATGCAAAGGATATTATACGTTGAAAAGTAATTAGCAATGATTTTAAAACCAAATCGGATCGGATGGTTGGACCGATCCGACCAGTAAACAAAAAGTACAGCGGCTTGGTTTTTATGTTCAGGCCACTTAAGTAGTTCAACCGTGTTAAGCCATTTCTGTTAAGCTAGAAACCGGAGTTAAGCCGTGACCCAGAGCGGCTTCATGAAAATCATCCAGCTTGGAGTTTTCCTAATTTCACAATGGTGTTGAAGAAAAAAAGAGGAAGGCCAAGATAGGAAAAAACCAAAAGAATCTAGATGGACAAAGCCAGAAACTTTATTTTCTCATCTACCTCACAGGATGATCTTGAGAGTTTAGATTCTTCCCTTTTTTTCCTTTCTTCCCATCGTCTCCAGTGAAGAAGGCAAACTGGACTTCAGCAACCATTTTGCTTGGAAGGAAATGTGAGAGCAATTTGAAATAATGAAAAAGTTGTCGCTCTACACAATGTAGAAAAGCATAGGGCGGAGAAGATAAAATGTTGTCATTACGTTTTTCAATGTCTTGCTAAAGCCTACATTGCTACATGGTGAAAAAGACTTCCAAACCTATATAGCCCTTTTTTCCCTATCTTGTAGTATGTAATTCTATTAAAAAAAAAAGTTTATTTTGTCTTTAACTATATCCCTTTATGTCTTCTCGTTTTTTATTTCTTTTCTTCAACCTTGTTATATTTTTTTTATCTATAATAATTAATTTAAAGTTGAATTTGTACGAATATTCACACATACTTCCATTGATCCGAAATATAATATAAAATTGATTTTTTTAGAGATTAAAGAAGTTAAATAAATTACTTAATTATATCATATGTTGTGTATCATTGGATTATATATCATTTTATAAATTTAGCAAAATAATTTGGAGAAAAAATGATAAACATAAATATTTTAAAGTAATTTAATTAGCTTCCTTAATATCTCAAAAAAAATGTCAATTATGTCTTATATTTAAGACTAAATGGAGTAATTATTATTTATTTAATTATTACGTCACCGGCCCAACTAAACGACCTGACCGTTTCAATCGTTTCAACCATGACCCACTAACCTTTCCGGCTCGACGTCCGGTCTAGCTTTTAAAACATTGGTAATTAGGTATATATATCACTTTTCAATGCATTTAATGACAAGATTTTCCTATTTGAGTGCCTTGCTATTTGTAACAAGAAAGGGTTTCTCATCTAACTTCCCTCTCCATTTCTCCTTCACTTAATGCCTTAATCATTTGATCATGTTTTAGTAAGTAAGATTTAATGGTAGATTTTTACTATATTTAATATTATAAAACTATTCAATACACAGTATTAGATCACACCTATTAAAATATGATCCAATGGTTGAAACATTAAGTAGAGAGGGAAGTTAGTGAAGATACCATTTCCCCTTCTTCCCCTCCTTGTTTGTAGCACTGGATTGCTCTTGAAACTTTTGCAGCATTAGTAAAGAAACAACCGACAACCTTTTTTTTTTCCAAAGAAAGCAGAGTTATTTTAAGACGGCCAAAGATCTTATCTAATATGCACTACTAATTAAAAAAGAAAAAAATTTCAGATAAATAACCAAGATATAAAAAAGGAAAACTATTTTGCATGCAACTATACTTTCCTTCAATTTTTAATTTGATAGTTGTGTGTTTTTACCCTTTTCATTAAATCATTAAGCTCACTTTCTTAGCCCAAGTAGCTCATAGAACGTTGCTCTGTTAGCACTCTTAACCCTTATACAAGAGTTAATAGTGCTATTAGAGAAAAATAAAAACATTTAATTATGAGAGAAAAATACACAGTGTTAAATTAAAAGTTAAAGGAAAATGTAGATACCTGCAAATGGGTTTTGCTAGGAGTAGTGCAAAAATGGTATCATTGGCAAAAAATTGTTTGTACTAATTTGTCTTTTTCCGCACCATCACTTGGATGAATGTCAAATGCCTAACCAAAACACGACCAACTCACAAGAAACATAACACCAAAAACTAACAGCATCAAACAAAAAGAGGGACAATGACAAAATAGATAACTAAAGCCAGGTAAAAGAGCCTGTCAATTTAATTTTAATTAACTCTGTAACGAGAATAAGTTATTTATTTAGTACTAATCAGGGGCTATGGTTTAACCTACTTTAAGGGCTTATTTGGCATGAGTGGAGGAGAGGGGAGAAAAAGTGAGAGGAGGGAAAAAATTTTGAGTCAAATTAAAAAACAAAAGAGAGAGAAGTGGCGTTAACATTTTTTTATTGTTTTTCTTACTCTTTTTTCTTACATAATCTGTTTATTAAAATTTTGTAACCCCACTTTTATAATTCTTTTAAATCCAACTAAAAAAATATCTCCTCTCCCCTTCCCACCAAATCCCTCATACCAATTAAATAGATCCTAAACCTAGCCTATTTAGTAAATTAGTCTTGCTCAAGCCTATTTAGAAAGCCTATTTTCATAAAGTTTCACTTACAAACCTACAGGCCTACCCTATTCATCTTTTTCTTAATTTATATTATTATTTCTAGTTTTATATATATATATATATATTAATGTTATTAGTTATTTAAACAAATTAAATTATTTATATTATTGTAAACTTATGAAGTCTGAAGGATAGATGCAGAGGGAATAAGAACCCCTGAAATATTATTACAAGGCCTTGAATAAAAGAGAATACATATGGGCTTTCATATAGATAAACCTAGAATATAATTTAATCTAATCAAATAAAAAATAAATCAAAATAACTAAGATATGATATTAAGATATAATATCCTAATATATAATATCCATGTGTAATCCTAAGATATAATAAATATTAAATAATCAAATCAAACCTAATAATAACATAATAATAATCAATCTAAGTAATCTAAAATATCTCTAAAAATATTATCCAAAACTCCGCCTAAAGGTGGAGAGTATATATCAATTATTCCCAGCTTCCCTCAAAATCGTTCAAACTTAACTCTGCCTAGTGGTTTTGTCATAACTTCTGCAATTTAGTCTGCATATCATATGTGGGACAAACTCATAATGTCTTCTTCTATCTTTTCTTTAATGAAATGTCTGTCTAGCTGAACATGTTTCATTCTATCATGAGATATTGGGTTCTTGACTATTTCAATGCTGGCATTGTTATCACACCAGAGCTGCATTGATCCCTCAAATGAGATCCCAACTCTTCCAATAACCTAATGACCTAGATTCCTTCATGTACTTCATCATTAATAATTGTCAGCCCCACTTCTGCACTACTTCTTGACACCACAGTTTGTTTCTTGCTTCTCCACGTAACCTAATTTCCCCACACATATGAGCAATACACTGAGGTTGACCTCCTATTCTCTCCATGTCTGCATCGTTGTATATTTTAATGTTTCTGGCAGTACCTTTCTTAAAGAAGATTCCTCTACCAGGTTAAGTTTTCAATGGCTCAGAAATATGTATATAGCCTCCATGTGTTCTTCCTATGTTTGATGAATGAATTGACTTACTATTCCAACTAAAGGTGGTAATATGGTTTGAGACCGTGGGCCAAGCTCGCCCAACCTGACAAAATGGGCGGTTTGGGTTCTATAAAACTGGAACCATATTGATGCAGTCCTTTTGAGCCCGAATCCATATGGTCCCAACCCGTGACAGGTTGGACCATCAGGTTGGCGGGTTGGCCCATATTTTGTTTTTGAAAAACCAAGAGGGAAGAGCCATTAGCCAAGGCCCAAACCCCAATAGTCCAAGACCGTCACTCCAGAGTCCAACCCAGTACTCCTACTCCTCAGTCCTTACTCCTTAGCTTGGTCAACTCTCATTTGTTTTTGCTTGAAACAGTCTATCACTCCCTATCTCTCTCACGACTCACGCTCTAAATCTCAAAAATCAGAAATCAGTCTCAACTCTCTTAAATTTGCAATGTATTTTTAATTTTGGTGTGTAGAAAAAACAATCTTATTGTATCAAGAAAAAACAATCTTAGTATATTGTTAAAAAATTGAAAAAAAAATATGGGTTGACCCACCCAACCCGCAACCCAACGGTTAGGGGTTGGGTTAGCTAAATACCAACCCATATTGATACGGTCCTTTTAAGCCCAAACACATATGGTCCTAACCTATGGCGGGTTAGCCGGAACCCACCGGGTTGGACCATATTACCACCTCTAATTCCAACTGCATAGCTGATATATGGACATGTGTGGGTTAAGTATATCAATTTTCTCACAAGTCTTATATACCTTTCTGAGTCAACTGGAACACCTTGTGGATTGATCTCATGGTGACATCCTTCTTCCATTGGTGTTCTCTTAGGTTGGGCACCCAACATTCTTCTGTCATGTAATAGGTCGATATGTATACTTTTACTGAGATATGTTGATGCCCTTTTTAGTTCTTGCTACTTCCATACCCATAAAATATCTCATTTGTCCGAAGTCCTTCACCTGGAATTCGGTTGACAAATCCCGTTTTAGTTGAGCAATAAATTCTTCATTGTTTATTGTAATGATTATGTCATCAATATAGACGATGTGGACTTCTTACTTTTTATTTTTATTTTTTATTTACTTATGCACACATAGTTCAAATTAAAATAAAATACTCTCATTTAACCTTTACTAACTTTATTAGTTTATATTTGCTTAAAAAATTCAATAATAATAATTGCTTAATTATATTTTTATTAGACTTCATATAAATTTAATGTTTTAATTTATTTTAGATTGATCTTCTTTATTTAAACCATTATTCACTAAATTATATTTATTGCTAAATATTTCTTTCATAAGATTATCTAAGTCTTATGAATGAAATTTGAGATGTTACAGGTACCTCTTTTGCTGAAACTGGGTATTTCATTAGGTAATAATGCTTGTTAAAGCTCTTTCTTGTACAAAAGCCTTTTGGTAAAGAAAAGGGTTTTTCTTTCCATGGATTCTCTACTTTAATTTCTTTTCCACTGTTTCATAAACTAAGTTGTTCATACTTGGATGGAATCTCAAAATAAAAGAAGCCTATAATTATGCATTGAATTTGGATTAGCGGTTCAAATTGGTAAAATCTGTGCTAACATAGTTGTACAAATCTATTTATCTATGGATGGCAAGAGATGACCAAGGCAGATGGTTGTTCTGTTTATGGGGAAATATTTTTTTAAACAAAAAAGAAAAAAATGATTGAAAAATAGAGAACGATTCTACAAATGAAAGAGGAATAAGAAGATTTAACAAATGAAAATGTATTATATCATTTAGTTCAATCGTCCAGTACAAAACCTCTCTCTCACACACACACACACGCTCGCTCACACTCAATTACATAAAACGTAATCACATTCTCCTAACCACTCCTTAACTAAGTTACAATAGAACTTGAACTAAATTATTATTTTTTTTAAAAAATAAACTAAACTACTGTTAATACTCTCCCATACTTGATAGCCTCTCCTAAACTTAGAGTGAATTAGTGTATTTGACTCTAATTTCAGTCTTAAGAAAACATATCAACTACTTGATACATCAATAGAGGAGTGTGATATATATTTAGTTTGAATTTGGTCTATTAAGTTTATAATGTATATTTTAAGTCTCTTATTTTTAACATCATTAATCTTATTTAACAAAAAATGTTGGGTCAAGAAATTTATAGTCAATTTGCACTTACATGCTAACAAAGAGTTATCTTTTTTGTAGAAGAAAGAAGAATCTAAATTTTAATTCGTTAATATAATCATTTTATATTTAAAATTTTAAATATGGTTAGCTAGTATTTAATTGTAAAATCACCATCTAAATTTGCTACCCAATATTTGCCATTAAATAAGACTAATGTTATTAAGATCAAAGAAATAAAAATATACTTTGTAAATTTAATGGAAAAAAAATTAAACTTTATGAACATTTAAAGGACTAAGCATACACTTTAGCCTTCTTTTCAAGAAAAATATGTTGGCTCAGTGTCTTGCTATATAATATTGGAGTCAATAGGAGGAAATGAGGGAAAAGTTCCCCATTTGAAATTTCATTTGTGAGAATGATCTAGTAAAAATTTATAAGGCCTTTTCACCAATAAAATTTTAATGAGAGATTTTTCCTAATTTTTCTAATTAAATATTGAAATCTTGTTGATTTTTTTTTATTTGATTGAGGTTTTCCCTTTTAGGCTTCGAATTCAAACTCATGTCCTCTTCTCACCTCCATCAACATCTTGTTGGTAAATCTTGCTATTTATTTTAAAACATTGATGGGAAATTTGACAAAAAGTTTACATTTCAAATTACTTTCATAATAATTACTTATTATATTTAATCAAATTTAAAATTATTCCGTAATTGTTTGAATTTTATCGATTAATTTATTAATTATTAGTCATATTCTCAAAAGGTAAATTAGACAAGTTTATTGATATTTTTTTTAATAAAAATGTAAAGGCACTAATAAAATTATTATTATAATAGTAAGGACTAATAAATAAACAAATAAATTTGTTTAAAATTTTAGAAAGAAAATAGATAAAATGTAGGGTACATATAACTTTTGATTCTTAAAGTTTAGACCAGTTTTGGTTTTGGTCCCTTAAGTTTAAATCAGTGGTTTTGGTCCCTCAAGTTTAATCTGTTTATAACTGTTAGTCCCTCAAGTTTGAAAAGAACTTGGTGGCTCCTTTGACGGCATTGATTCATCCTATGTGGCATGAATTCCGTTAAAGTATCCTATGTGTAAAGCTTATTAGGATAGCTGATGTGTCAAATTTAATATATAATATTGGTCTGAATTGAAAAAAAAAACAAAAAATGCTGATCAAAACAAAACAAAACACACACACACGCTTTCAGGCAGAAGTGGAACATGACGGCATCAAAGAAATGGGGGAAGGGTTAGGGCTAGTGCAAGAAGAAAGATCGAGGATGTACAACCACCGGCAAAGTTGAGAGAAGTAGCTAGCTTCCATAAGGTTATAGGGAAGGTCCGAATTCTGAGTGATGGTGATCGCCTATGGCAAAGATCAAGGGAGCTACTATAACCCCCTTCTCGTCTAAGGCCGAGATTAAGTTCATAAATACATGATTATGTGGAATTAGAGACTATACGATGATTTAGGACTTATTAACATCCCTTTTTCCCAAAACATGGCTTTCAAAAACTTTTCTAAAACCTGTTCAACAACGGTTTCTTATTCACATTTCAAATACATAAATGGCCTGTATAGTACGATTTCATTCATAAATATCATAGTACAATATAAATTCCCTAAACACTAGGCACAAATGCCCATAATCAGTTTCCTATTCTAGGGGATTACACAATTACCATTCTATAATCCACAATATTATGTGCAAATATCCAAATGATAACCAAAAACCAAAATAAACTCCTATCCCAAAGCTTTAACCGCCCTTCATCAGCTGCTTCTCTTTAGAACCATCAGCCCCATTTGAAAATTTTTTTATAGGAGAGTGAGATTCTAAGGAATTCCCGTAGTAACAAATCACTCATAGTATGCATAACCACAAAGCATGTAAGCAAATCACAACACAACACACAACAACTACAATGACAGTTGCAGCGACAGGGGTAGGTATGACCTACATCACCCTTATGTCTGCTCACGCTGTATTGCACCATATCATATATTTCACTACAGCTGGGTTCTAAATAAACATTTCATAACACATTGCCATACTGGCATATTCTCAAAGAAGTAATCCACAATTCCATAACACAACCTCGTCAATTACAAAGACAGATACAATAGCAGGGGTCTGTGTGATAATCATCACCCCTACAACTGCTCACGCTGAACTTCTCCTACTGTAATGCCCTACGGCAGATAACGCATTCACAAGATCACAATGGCCTCAAGCCCACAATTTCGTAACAAGTTTTCACACAAAATATTTCACAATAACTCAATGATAAGTCATGCATACTAAGCATCATACACAACATGAGAGAAAAGTCACTACCTTGGTCTTTCTATGCTTGCTCTGGCACTAGTCTCTCCCGACTAGGGCAAATATCGAATCCTATAAATCATAATTAGGGACAAAGTGTTATTCTTTATTCCAATACTTAATGACTTTACAACACTTAGATTGGTTATCATTAATATCCTTTAGGAAGCTACAAAACCTCTAACAAAAGCCCTAAAAGGTTGGAAGAACTATCCCAAAGATCCCCTTTTAGAAATAAAAGTATAGATTTTTCACTGTTGCACTCGAGTGAAGAAGGCTTCACTCGAGTGATGAGAAGCTTTGCACTAGAGCATGAAAGCTCACTCGCGCGAGTGCTTGGCAGAGAGCGACGATAGAAACAAGAAATGCTCATTGCACTCGAGCATAAAAGTCAACACTCTAGTGATAGCCTAATACTCACCCGAGTTCTACAGAGTGAGGTTCAGGAAGTGCTCACCCGAGAGCAAAAGAAACTTTCAAAGGAGAACAATACTAAAGCAGGGACCTTAGTACTCGAATGATGGCTTAACACTCGCGAGTGCTAAGACACACTCTTGAGAAATTGTCCGTGAGTGGCAAACCGAGATGCCAGTTTATAGTGTCAAATACACCTGCACTCGAGTGAGACAAGGTTTACTCGAGTGAGAACCCACAACACTAACAAGTGAGACAACACTTTTGGCTTTTTGCATGGAAGGGCAATAGAAAAACTGAAGGAAAAAGGGAATATGCAACACTGCACTCGAGCAAGACCCCATATCACTCGAGTGATGCATATTGGAAGCCAAAAATGTAGTAGAGTTGATAGAATTTTCCAAATTTTACCCAAGTGTTTCCAATGTTCCTAAATTCCTATCCAAGGCTATTCCCACATAAATTTGTACAAGGAATCCAATGAAACATCAAAACTACCAAATTCCTATTCCATTATCATGCTTCATTTTAGGCCACATTCAACACAAAAATCCAAAATTTCCCAAACTTGACATTTCAACCTCAAACCCATTTCTATCTATTCCAAACATATATCAAAACACTATTTCCATGACTATAGGATACCAAACTCTCTATGACCCTAATTTTTGAAAATAAGGCCAAAATTTCCAGAAATTCAAAGCTTAATCATTTGGCACAAAACCTAGGTTGAAAGGTTTATCTCACATAACTTAACAATTTTCCCAAAGAAGTTTCTTGGTTTTTCAACCTCTAGATTTCCTTGAGGGCACAAACCAACACCAATGGACAATCTATAACCATAGAAATAAAGCCTCAACCCAAGGAACAAGATTAGAGAAAGGAGTTTTGGCATTTGAGGTCATTTACTCACCTTAATATCAAGCTTTTCTTCCTCTTCTTTGGTCTCCAATGGCTGCCAAAAATATGGAGAGAGAGAAGAGAGAGATAAGTGAGGAAGAAGATGAAATGATGATGTTTCTTCCATCCCCATGCCCATTCAGCGAATACTAAGGGAGGGAAAAGAGAGAGAAAATAATAAAATATTGAGTTTTGACTTTTCTCCGACCACTCTCTCTTCACATAAGCTTACCGCATGTCTCCACCTCATTGATTCTCATAAAGTAAGTAACCAATTAGTTACTCTAACTACTCCATTAGACATTTAGTCACACATCTCATTTCCTCGTAGTTAGTAATTAATTTCTTCATTAATCACTGACTAATTGACCAATAATTTCTATTCTTCCAATTTTTCCCTGATTATGGCATATTTACTGAAATTGCCATAAAACACATAATAATTCAATCTTTAATTCACAAACTATTCTCAATAATTATCATTAGCCCTTAATTAAAATTTGGTGCATTACAGCTACGATTAAAGTTCAAGGGAGGTTGAAGGTGCTATCGTCTGTGTGGTGAGATGTGTAACGCCTATCATGTATACCCCTTTATCATGCATCCGGAAGTATTAACGTTATTGTTATGACTCAGGAGAATCAAAATCTCCCAAACCAAAAATTACATATTTATTTTTGGGTCACTATTCATGTGCCTAAAACTGTAGTTTTCAAATTTCTTATATGAACTTCAAAAATTCATAACTTTTAACATGCATATTTTCTTGAAGTGATCTACTATTACTTCATCTAAAGCTTAGGATGTGTAATAGTTTACCAAGTATCAAAAGCTAACTCATTCATTTAGCCTTTCGAATTTCAGTCACAATCTGATAGCTTTAGAATTATGTTTCCATGCTCAACTAATCAAACATTTAGGTTGTATTGACTAGTTAAACTTGCAAATTCATACTCATTCCTCGTTGTTCATGTATGTACATGCCACAAATGACATACCTAATGACATCATTCAACTTGTCATGTTTATACAATTAATCACATCACACGATAATTTACACATAACAGATTATTACGTATCAATCTTCAATTGACCATCACATTTTCCTCTTGCATATCTTCATGCATTCCTCTTTTATGCTCAACATACCTATATGGTTGGGTGAGGGAGGGTGAGATTCTGTAGAATCTCAATAGAAAAGATTACAAATTATATATGTAAGATAAATGCTTAGTGCATAACATGCTTGCCTTACATAAATTCATGCTAACATATGACATATTTGCATGTTCAATGTTTCATACATCATACCTATGTCCATAGCATAAATAGAAATAGAGTTTCAATCATTCATATATGCTCCATGCAATCAAGCAAAGCAATTATACACATCAATACATAAGCATGCATATCAATTACACACAAGTTAGGTAAGTTCACTACCTTTTTGTATTTATGTCATCCTCTTGTTCTCTTTTCTTTCAACCATTGAAGTTGCTTGAAAAATCTTCCATTTCCCCTTCCTTGATATCCCATGGCTTGAGATACATAACCACATCATGTGTTTAACTCATTAGAGCTATAAAAGCAAGACATCACATATGACTTGTTCCCTAACATAATCTTTAATTCCAATGACTGGATTGAAAATCCAGTTTTTCTAAAATCATTCAAACAAGCTAGTCTTACACAATTTGTCATTCTAAAATCATTGGAAAGCATCAAAATTAGCAAAATATCATTCCTCCCCTTTCCCCTGACTTGGCCGAAACACAACATAGGGAAAGACAAAGTGGTTTCTGCATCTTTCATTCTCAAAACTTGCTAACTTCCTATCTATCATGAAACCTCTTTTAGCACCATTTTCATGTTCTTAATATCATTAAAATCCTAAGGTTACCTCTTATATGAAATTAGGGCAGCATGATATCCTCATGAAAACTTAGCCAAAACTCAAGATAGTATGCTAAAATTAGAGCTTAAGCTTACCTTTATTCAGTGCCATAGCTAGTTCTTGGATCTTCCAACTTCTACAACTTTTAGATGGTACCAAACTCCTCTTTGCAAGAATCTAAAACCATAAATGAGAGGAACAATATTGGTGAATGCTCTGGGAGCTAGAAACGTGAATTTGGAGGTGGAATTGCTCAAGAACACTTTGTCTCTTTTGTGTTCTTTAAAATTCTCCACTTTCTGTAACCCCTTGACTTTAAACACGTAATTATAATTCGATAACACATTTAAATCGGATTAGAGACCATTTGATGCTCTAACCTCGTTTTAAACTTTCTGTCTCAGTAAAATTTTCACAAAACTTTCAAAACTCTTTTTCCCATCCTGGTCTCAATTTCAATATTCGAATATAATTACCTGTGCAGTTAATATACATTCAATCATATCAGAGTGTATAACCGCATCCCTGGCAACTCCCGGGTTCTATACATAAAAACCTGAAGGTTTATAAGTATACACTAGGGGATTACACAACCAAAATCGAATATAGTATTCCTGATTCAAAATATACAGTAATCCCGAGTTCAAAATAAATAACCAACGATTCCAATTCAATTATATACCCCCAAGGGTCTTAATTGCTCCGGGTTGGCTGCTTCTCCTTTGAGCCACACGCCTTGTCTGAAATATTAGTCATAGGAAAGAATGAGATTCGAGAGAATCTCAGTAGTAACAATCTATTCATACCACACATAAGCACACAGCATGTAAGCAATCATCATACATGGGGAGCATGAATCACACTCCACCCTCATCCCCTTTTACCGCCGGGAAGGGCCACCGTCCTAAACCGAACCGTTGTTAGCGACTCAGGGACTGTTGGCATGGCAGTGCATACACATAGCCTTATAGCTCATACAGCTATCCGGCTTTCACAATCGGCCCGTCGGCCTTCACAAATAGCCTTTCGGCTTTTCACATAATCACACATATCACACCCCAACCTCATCCCCTTTTACCGCCGGGAAGGCACACCGTCCTAACCCGAACCGTTGTTAGTGACTCAGGGACTGTTGGTATGGCGGTGCTTACACAAATCCATAAATGTTGCAGCATACGATTCATCACAAATTAATGATATAACACACATACAATGCATCATATATGGTATAAAAGAAAAAGTCACAACCTTGTCTTTTCCTGACGTCCTTCGGCGCAGTTGGATCACGAGGGTGGCAAATATCAAAGCCTATAAACAAAATCAAGAATGGTGGATTAATTTCCTACCCCCAATTCCTACTTTCAAACACTTAGAATAGGTTCCATATGAGTCCCCTAAATGGTTATAACAAGCTCAAAGAGAACCTAAATGGATTGGAGAGTACTAGGTTGGAAATTGCTTTGCAAACTCACAAAGTGCTGAAAATTGGGTTCTGGCTGCAGCCAAGAATTCTCTGGCTGCAGCCAAAAATGGCTAAAAATGTCACAGAAACATTTTGGCTGCAGCCAAGAATTTTCTGGCTGCAGCCAGGTCACACACAGAAAGTTTTGCGCTGCAGCCAGAATTTTGGCTGCAGCTAGGGAAACTTCAAAAATTCATAACTCGCTCTAGAAAGCTTAGAATAAGGTGATTCCAAAGCCCATTGAAAGATATTCAAGTCCCCTTTATGGGAAAAATATGTAAAATTATCAAGAATCACCACAAAAGTCCAGATTTACTAAAACCCTAACATTGTGCCAAAACAGGGTCCAGTTTTGATGCCAAACTTTGGACAGTTCAAACTCCCAGCTCACAAAGCGAAATGACACAAAATTTATGTCCATTTCGAAGCTTGAGATGTGAACTTTAAGACTGGAAATAATTTTTCAACATCATTTGCCCAGTCAAAACGTCCACACCATCTGACTGTCCAGAACAGACTTACATTGGACAGATTTTTCAGATTTTCATATTTGATCTCAAATGATTCCCATTTCAACCCAAACACCATTCTCACATAATTTTGCTCAATAAAACCATTGGAATCATCAAAACAACCAAATTCAACCTCCATTGACAAGTTACACAATGGCCACCACATGTTTTGCCAAGAACTCAACCAAGATACCACATGGCAATCCATCCCAAACCAACTCCACATGCACAAAGTCACCAAATGACATTAATTCCCACACCAAACATTAACTAATTCACACATTTCAAAATTCACCAAAAACCAGGGCAAAATCACAAAATCTCAAGACTAAACCCATAACCACAATGAATATACCAAAAGGTTCCAAATACTCACCTTAACTTCTTCCCAAGCTAGTTCTTTGTTTCCCTCACTTCCAAATTTCCACAAGTTCTCAAACACCACAAATCAAAAATATGAAACCATAGGAATAAAGCCCTCAACCTCATGAACAATATTAATGAAGGTGAGTTGAGCATACAAGAACAAATCCTCACCTATCTTGAGCCTTCTTCTTTCTCTTTCCTTCAAGCTTTGAACAAAAATGGACATGAGAGGAGAGATGAGATGATGATGATGAAGAAAGGAAAATAATCAGATTTTTGGTCTCTACTTTAGCCCATTTGAGACCTAAGTGGAGGAGAGAGGGAGAAAAGGAGGTTGAAACATTGACTTGATCAAAGGCTCACAAATGGACACTTGGCAACATCTTGGCCCTCCTTTCCTAACCTCACATAACACATGCACACACACAATTCCTCTCATACTCATGAATCCTAACCATTGATCTCAAGTTACCTATGAGTTTCCTCTTCGGTAACTGACCAATCGGTCGGTAATTTACCATTTTGCCCTTGATTATCACAATACTTACAAAACTATCACCAAGCACATTTTACATTACAATTCACATAATATACTTCAAAAGTGCTTAATTAACATTAATTACATCCCTTTGAAGTTATTAGCCCTTAATCACAATTTGGGATCTTGCTAAACTAGGGCTTAGCAATCCACTTATTTCAGGCTTATTCTCTAGCCTTAAGTCTCAGAATTCGGGGTATTACTTTTCTCCCCCCATTCGATAAATTTCGTCCTTGAAATTTGTCACATCACTTAAACCACAACTTCGGATTCCCCTTCACAATGGATTCCGTTTTACAATTCATTTCTTATTGGGACAGTTTCTTTTAGACCACCCACACAAGCAATACTCCACAATTTGATTCTCATAAGAATCTCAAACGAACTTAATATGTTGTACTCAATTTCCCATACAAACACTCGGAATTCTCATAATCACCATACAATGGTTAACAAATGCAATCGCCTCACGTACGATTGCCATAAAACATTATCGTTACATAACATAACTACTGTAAACCCTCAGTTAATAAGTGAACTAGCACATCTCATACAACCATAGCAGTTAGGAGGCATATGCCACCACCTTGCCCGATCTAGTCACCCTTCTTGCAGGAATAACTCAAGCATCACAAATTCATTACACAAAACCGACAGCCTTAGCTGTACTCATAAACACTTCATCTTTTGCTGTATTAACTTTCACTGCATTACCCTCATCCAACCAGGACTTTTGGGTATTCTACAACATTCACAGCAGATTTCATATTGATGCGTGACTCGTAGGTCACAAGACGACCACTTTCTCAGCTATAACCACAATGATAAGTGACTAACATCACAAGATTCACAATCACACAACTTACCACTGTTTACAAGAATATCTCAGCTTTCGCCGCTTGCACAAATACACATGGCCCTTCCAGCATTCACGCAACCCTCATATCAAATATGCATCGCAGATTTTAATTTTACGCACCGCCTTTCAGCCTAGGGTCAACACCGGTGCAACCAGCCTGGTGGCTAGCCATGCTGGCCATGCCGGGGTAAATGCCCCCACAAGTGGGAACCCCCGATCATGTAGTCGAATTCACCATCAGCTGAACTAGCTCTGCTCTGCTATATGACCACACCCCAATCCCAGCTTGTCCACACAGCCTTTCTGGCCTTCACATATAGTCAATCCCCCGTAAACTACCACCCAATTGGAACAATCCTCCGCCATGGGAACCCCCATGCAGCCGCAGGTGAAAGACACCCAAATAGCCTTCCGGCTCACAAATAGTCAATTCCCCCGTAAACTACAGCTCCAGCGGAATGGTCCTCCCACCGGAAACCCTGATGGGCCGCAGGCGAAAGACTTATAGTGCACAATCACATCAAGCTGGGACCGGGTATACCTTTAACACTAATGCCTTTAAGAGTTTCACCTCCGACACCATAACTCTGCTACACAAGTCCCATCTTAATCTCAGCTTATTCATATCATAGTATACGTCATATCCCTGTGGCATCGCCCACTACTGGCACAGCCCATTGGCACCGCCCGAAGGCACGGTCCAGGCCCAGCACTTGGCAAACACTCCAAGGCTAGGGTTTAGAGATGGACACACTACACAACATAAAATCAAACTAGAATCATTGAAAACCCCTTCACAAGATAATTTGGCATCGAAGTTTTACTTCCTGAAGCCATGATTGACACATCGTTCTTACTGCAAGTTCAAGCTTCTGCTCAACATAATTCTCAAGCACATTACATTCACCATGCTTCCGCTGCACACTCTGAGGTCTTTTTCCTTATCTGTGCCTTAACAATGTCAGGTTAATTTAGTAGGAGTCCCACAGGAACCTCCCACTGCACTTGACAGCCCTCACAATCCAGATTTATCTGTGCTAGACCTTGGCCCGTTTCAACTTGAATCATACAGAGCCATATGACTTCTTATCTCAGGAAAACCCATTCCCTGTGGGAGTCATTACAATACCACATCATGGAGAACCAATGCTTCCATAGTGCTAATCTACAATTCAACATCACGGCGGCTGCATTCCACAGTTCATCATCAAGGCGGCTGCACTCTAAGGGTTGTCATCACGGCGGCTTCACGCTAGGGTTTGTCATCACGGTGGCTCCACACTATGGTACTATACTCTCCGTAGGTAGCCCTTTGCGATCAGATTTCCCCATAGGTAGCCCTCTCCAATCAAACTCTCTATAGGTAGCCCTCTCCTATCAGAACTCTCCGCAGATAGCCCTTTCCGATATGAATCCTCCATAGATAGCTCTTTCCATTACTCATCTCCAATTGGAAATATTGTTGTAACGAGAGTCCAGAAACTACTCATACATTCTACTTCCTGTCCCAACCATAAGACCACAATCTATGGCTACTTGTACAGCATATCCAAATGTCACCAACGAAAATCATCATGAACCAACCTAACTACAGTTGGCGGATATGATTTATCGAATTCATATGCACAGCAAGTACATTTCTTGCCGTTAACCAATTAAGATCCCATAGGACTTCCAATTGGTAACCTCGCAATCACAACAAATCAACTATAGGCACATGCCTTTCCATAATTCTCACACACTTCACACAACCATCAGGAATCGTAGCCTTAACAATCATTAACATCGTCACAACTAGTTCAACTAGCAGTTTATACACACAGTTCCGGGTGCTTCACACAATCATCACAATGAAGAAATAACTTGCACCTGAATTAAACAAAGTTTCTAATAACCTATCATCGAGAAAGAGTTTATTTTGGATCTGGTCGAGGAACCTCTGGGCTTCTTCGTGTATCATAGCAAACACTCTGCCCTGAGTCCTAGGCCTTCACTCAACCCGCGACCGGTTGCATTCACTAGCAATGCGTCCAGGTTGTTGGCAATTATAACATATCACTCGCCCCTCACACGTTCGGCCTTGATGTACTTGGTTGTAACAAAGACATATCCACCCCGTGAAGGCTTTCTATAGTTCACGATTTCTAGGCTGATAGGGCTTCTTATCATCACCTTTGGATGAGAACCCCTGATTCTTCAGCTTATGGGAAGCATTACGCTTACTGGGTTCACTGCGGCTACTGGTACCCTTGGCAGGATATGAATCTTTCAAATGATTCTCAATGCTTATACACTTTTCTATCATTTTGTTAAACCCCATGAATTGATAGGTGACTAACTACTTCCTCAATTCATGCCGCACCCACGAATTAGCATATTCAAACTCTATTCCTTATCATCTCTTCGCCGTAGATAAAAGGAATACCTAGCTAGCCGGATGAAATAAGACTAGTGATCATCAAAGATCTCTATGACACCCTGCTTGATTGATAAGAACTCAGTCTCTTTCTCGAGCCGCACCGCTTGAGAAAATACTTTTCATTAAACTGTTGTTGAAACAACTCTCAGGTTAGTGGCATATTTTTGCTTCGCAACGTTGGGGTGATATTCCGCTACCATTGATTTGCATCCCCCTCCAACTCGCACACAGCCAACTATGATTTTACCTCCATCGAGCATTCAAACACTTCAAATATCTTTTCCAGCCGGTTCAATCAGTCTTCAGTTACTTGGGAATCAAATCTCCCTCTGAATACTGGAGGTAGGTGCTTGCAAAACAACGAAACCCAATATTAGAGATCTCTTTCTTCTCTAGCTGGTACCCCACATGACTCTTCAGCAGTCTCTTCATTTCGAGTCTCTTCCTGAGTGGATTGAGCTTGGTCTTCATTCCGCTTCATTCTCCCTTCTCGGAGTTCTCCTCTTAATTCATTAATCATAGCCCTCTGGTCCTTAACCACACCTATCATCTCCCGCATAGGGTCCAGTGGATTGTCGTTAATTATCTCCACCTCTGGCTTTACCTATTGAACTCTAGGACGTCCTACTATTTTCTTCACTCCACAAATCATTCACCACGTCAATACCACAGGTAATGTATACACAAAGTCCACCAATCTCCTATACATCCATAATAGCAGAGAATACATATGTATACACCACAACCATTCACCAATCATCTACTATCACTAAGGTCAACTAAGGGAGCTATCCTAGCAATCTCTACCCTTGCCAGGAACTACAGCTCTGATACTAAAATGTAACCCCCTGACTTTAAACAAGTAATTATAATTCGATAACACATATTTAAATCGGATTAGAGACCATTTGATGCTTTAACCTCGTTTTAAACTTTCTGTCTTATAGTAAAATTTTCACAAAACTTTCAAAACTCTTTTTCCCATCCTGGTCTCAATTTCAATATTCGAATATAATTACCTGTGCAGTTAATATACATTCAATCATATCAGAGTGTATAACCGCATCCCTGGCAACTCCCGGGTTCTATACATAAAAACCTGAAGGTTTATAAGTATACACTAGGGGATTACACAACCAAAATCGAATATAGTGTTCCTGATTCAAAATATACAGTAATCCCGAGTTCAAAATAAATAACCAATGATTCCAATTTAACTATATACCCCCAAGGGTCCTAATTGCTCCAGGTTGGCTGCTTCTCGTTTGAGCCACACGCCCTGTCTAAAATGTTAGTCATAGGAAAGAATGAGATTCGAGAGAATCTCAGTAGTAACAATCTATTCATACCACACATAAGCACACAGCATGTAAGCAATCATCATATATGGGCAGCACGAATCACACTCCACCCTTATCCCCTTTTACCGCCGGGAAGGCACACCGTCCTAAACCGAACCGTTGTTAGCGACTCAAGGGCTGTTGGCATGGCAGTGCATACACATAGCCTTATAGCTCATACAGCTATCCGTCTTTCACAATCGGCCCGTCGGCCTTCACAAATAGCCTTTCGGCTTTTCACATAATCACACATATCACACCCCAACCTCATCCCCTTTTACCGCCGGGAAGGCACACCGTCCTAACCCGAACCGTTGTTAGCGACTCAGGGACTGTTGGTATGGCGGTGCTTACACAAATCCATAAATGTTGCAGCATACGATTCATCACAAATCAATGATATAACACACATACAATGCATCATATATGGTATAAAAGAAAAAGTCACTACCTTGTCCTTTCCTGACGTCCTTCGGCGCAGTTGGCTCACGAGGGCGGCAAATATCAAAGCCTATAAACAAAATCAAGAATGATGGATTAATTTCCTACCCCCAATTCCTACTTTCAAACACTTAGAATAGGTTCCATATGAGTCCCCTAAATGGTTATAACAAGCTCAAAGAGAACCTAAAAGTATTGGAGAGTACTAGGTTGGAAATTGCTTTGCAAACTCACAAAGTGCTGAAAATTGGGTTCTGGCTGCAGCAAAAAATGGCTAAAAATTTCACAGAAACATTTTGGCTGCAGCCAAGAATTTTCTGGCTGCGGCCAGGTCACACATAGAAAGTTTTGCGCTGCAGCCAGAATTTTGGCTGCAGCTAGGGAAACTTCAAAAATTCATAACTTGCTCTAGAAAGCTTAGAATAAGGTGATTCCAAAGCCCATTGAAAGATATTCAAGTCCCCTTTATGGGAAAAATATGTAAAATTATCAAGAATCACCACAAAAGTCCAGATTTACCAAAACCCTAACATTGTGCCAAAACAGGGTCCAGTTTTGATGCCAAACTTTGGACAGTTCAAACTCCCAGCTCATAAAGCAAAATGACACAAACTTTATGTCCATTTCGAAGCTTGAGATGTTAACTTTAAGAATGGAAATAATTTTTCAACATCATTTGCCCAGTCAAAACGTCCACACCATCTTACTGTCCAGAACAGACTTACATTGGACAGATTTTCCAAATTTTCACATTTGATCTCAAATGATTCCCATTTCAACCCAAACACCATTCTCACACAATTTTGCTCAAGAAAACCATTGGAATCATCAAAACAACCAAATTCAACCTCCATTGACAAGTTACACAATGGCCACCACATGTTTTGCCAAGAACTCAAACAAGACACCACATGGCAATCCATCCCAAACCAAAATCTCAAACCAACTCCACATGCACAAAGTCGCCAAATGACATTAATTCCCACACCAAACATTAACTAATTCACACATTTCAAAATTCACCAAAAACCAGGGCAAAATCACAAAATCTCAAGACTAAACCCATAACCACAATGAATATACCAAAAGGTTCCAAATACTCACCTTAACTTCTTCCCAAGCTAGTTCCTTGTTTCCCTCACTTCCAAATTTCCACAAGTTCTCAAACACTACAAATCAAAAATATGAAACCATAGGAATAAAGCCCTCAACCTCATGAACAATATTAATGAAGGTGAGTTGAGCATACAAGAACAAATCCTCACCTATCTTGAGCCTTCTTCTTTCTCTTTCCTTCAAGCTTTGAACGAAAATGGACATGAGAGGAGAGATGAGATGATGATAGAGAAAGGAAAATAATCAGATTTTTGGTCTCTACTTTAGCCCATTTGCCGACCTAAGTGGAGGAGAGAGGGAGAAAAGGAGGTTGAAACATTGACTTGATCAAAGGCTCACAAATGGACACTTGGCAACATCTTGGCCCTCCTTTCCTAACCTCACATAACACATGAACACACACAATTCCTCTCATACTCATGAATCCTAACCATTGATCTCAAGTTACCTATGAGTTTCCTCTTCGGTAACTGACCAATCGGTCAGTAATTTACCATTTTGCCCCTGATTATCACAATGCTTACAAAACTATCACCAAGCACATTTTACATTACAATTCACATAATATACTTCAAAAGTGCTTAATTAACATTAATTACATCCCTTTGAAGTTATTAGCCCTTAATCACAATTTGGGATCTTGCTAAACTAAGGCTTAGAAATCCACTTATTTCAGGCTTATTCTCTTGCCTTAAGTCTCAGAATTCGGGGTATTACACTTTCTCTCTTCTTTCTTTTTCTCACCATGTTCTCTTTATTTTTCCTCTCTGTTGGTCAAATTTAAGGAGTGTGCGGAAGTGTTGATTTAATTGCCATATTTGTGTCTAAGTGTTAATTCCCTAGCGTTCCAAATGCTCTTCTTTTCCTGGGGTACTAGGCGCTCTTCTTGAAATCTGGCCTCCTTCCTCTCTCTCATGCTTGGTCGACCTTAAGAGTTAGGGAAAGGAAGTCCAATGATTTTCCTCAACTTTCTGTTAGAACTGGCTGACAACCAAGAGGGGGTGAATTCGGTGTAAGATAAAAAGTTTAAGAACTTCAAAACTCTTTTCGCATCTTAGTGGAAGCAGTAAATATGAAAGTAATCAATCATAAATCAACAATTAGATTAAGTAATGTATGCTGGAAATATAAGAGCTTAGGGAAGAGAATATTCAAACTATGATTTATAATAGTTCAGTCCAATCTGTGATGACCTACATCCAGTCCTCAGGCTCCTCTTGAGATTTTCAATCCACTATCTTCTTGCTTAATACAGGTACAAGAAAAGCCTTTACAACCCACAAGTTTAACTGGGTACTTGCGAAGCCTTTTACAAATCTTCTCTCACCGAGTTACTCCCCCTTACACATCTTAAGGATACAACTTTGATGATGAAAGATTACAATCAATCTTCTGTTTCAGAAGTGAATAAGATGAACACTAATGTACAATACAAATAATCTCTCTCAAATATACATGATATAGAAAATAGATAAAAACAGAGAGTAGTTGGGTTGGAGTGGATGATTCATGATCTTAGCATATTTTTCATTATTGTTGTCTACTTGAATCTCTGCATTTATAATTGAGTAGGGTATGGCCGTTGTAAGTATTTTAGCTTAACTGTTGAGTCTCATTACTTCGTTTGATCATTTGCTTCAATTTGAAAACTAGTCATTACGAATGTTGACACTTCGCTTCTGTAAAGTCACCTTTTGTCTCTTCACATCATCTCTTCATTGTATTCTTAGAAAAATACATTAAACACTAATACATTGAAGTGATAGAATGATTGGAAGCAAGAAGAGTGAGTTTCATCAACTTCATTACTCAAGGGGTCACTCGAGTAATCCTTTGTCATCACTCGAGTGACCACTCGAGTGATCACCTCCAAAATGAGGTAGTGGCATATCACTCGAGTGAACACCTATGGAGGTAACATATAACTTCCGTATAAGCCATTTTAGCTTTGTATTGACCCATTCCAACCTCTGGTATCACTTCCAAGAGCTTGAATCTTGGTAGCTTATATGGCCTTGCAAGTTCTTCTTTTTTCTTCAATCTTTCTTCTTTTTATCTTCAATCTTTCTTCTTGTTTTTTCTCTTGATGATTATTCTTCATAGCCCAAATAGATATCTTCTTGAAATAATGATCATTCTTTATAACCCAACTAGATATCTTGAATATCTTCAATCTTCTTCTTTCTTTGCTTAACTAATCTTTCTTCTTGATATTCCCATTAGTTCTTGCAAGTTCTTCTTTCTTCAATATTGTTCTTCTTGACTCCATAACCCAATTAGATATCTCTTTGAATATCTTCAATCTTCTTCTTTCTTTACTTGACTAATCTACAAGATATCCAATATTAAATATAGTAATTAGTCAATGAAGAAGATAAGTATATTATGCAAACCTTTTACTCTTAATATTTGAAATCTATATTTAACATCATCAAAACTAATCATATCTAACATTCTTCCCCTTTTTGATGATGACAAATCTTTTAAGAAAAATATGTATGAGTTATAAAAGCAAAATAAGAGCAATAAATTTTTCTTGCCTTTCTCTCCCCCTATTTGACATCATCAAAAATTTTGAAGCATAAATAGGAAAGGCTCTTAGAGAAGCAGATATGAAACCAAATTTAGAAATGCCTTTCATTCAATCAAAATAAATGTGTCAAGAAAACATTTTTCTCTCCCCCGATTTGAAGATGATTTCATTTATAATTTGATGCAAATAAAACATAATTTTCATTTTTAATGTGATGCAAACAAGTTTGAAACAATTTGGAGAGGTTTTCAAGAAAATTTCATAATCAAGGCAAATTGAAATCACAGATATGAAAAATATTCTTGAAATATAAATAGAGGGTTTAGAAATGCTCATTTGGATTTAACAAGTTGATGATTGATCTATGAAACCCATTGCCTTCTTTTCTTGTTGTGTTAGATCCAAGATGTCTTGTTCACCACACTTTCACTACACACCTGCAATAGATCTTATTCATAGGAGTTCATTATGGCTAGCTTAATGATAGTCTCTAAAGTGTGCTTAATAGAAAGCTCAGGAATAGCCTCTGAGATGTGGAAGGGAATTGAAGTACTTGCTTCTCAAGTGGTGTTTGAACTCTTATTGCTTGAAATGTTGTTGTCCCTTGATTGAGCATTGAAGCATATGTCCTTAAAGTTGATATATTCTCTTTTTAGTGTGTTGAGGAATGATCTTGTATAGATCAAATTTTCCTGCTATAAGTAAAAGTATTCTTGCAAGGAGAATGGTTAGTACAATCAAGTATCAAATTTATTGTATAAATCAAAGTCATCCCTTCTATATGATATGTTAAAATTAAGATCATGAAAGTAAAATATAAGAGTAGCTTGTCATTAAAACTAATCAAGAGAATAAAAACTAATCAAAAGATAAGGAATGTAGAAGAGTATGCCAGAATGATTTTCTTCAAACAAAGGAGATAAGCTTTTAAGATATAAAACATATGTGACTATGAAGCTCCCCCTTAATGAATATATGGCTTAAAAGAAAATCGTTGTGAATAATACAGTTAATAACTCTCTTGGATTTGTAAAACCATTGAAAATTTCATAAAGAGAATGAGTATAAAAATCAGAAGATTTAGAGAGAAATCAAGTTTTGAAAATGATGATGCTATTCAGGGCTTTAAGGTTGTAGCCCTTTATCATTCAAGTGATTCTACTTAACCATCACTCGAGTGATGTGACTCAGAGAATTTTAATTAAGAATACATAATCTCACTCGAATAATATAGTAATTACTCAAGTTAAAATCCTCTGTAGTTCATTAATGCATCATTGGCTACTCAATGTCTAATGATGTGATCAGTACTGATGGATTCTGAAGTGTAGTCTCTATGATCATTTAAGTATACCAGGATGAATTGAAATAAGGCCTTGAAGTTCTGGTTGATCAAGTTACATAGTTGCCTAATCTTGCCATTCACATAAGTGATGAACTCAGCTTGTTTGTTGCAAGATCTGTGTGATTGTTGAAGTTCCTCTCTCAGATAGCCTTGGATAGATGGACCAAAGAATAAAGGACCAGGGAGACTAGCTCTAGCAAAGTGTTATATCTTATCTATCCTTGAAGTCTCAGCTCTCATCCTCGATGCCTCTTGTGTTAACTTGGAGTGAGGTTCAGTAATTTAAATGAAGTGGTTGTGAGTCACTTGGAGTGATTGCAAATTGCATATTACTTGGAGTGATCACAGATTACTTAGAGTAATCCTCAGAATTACTTAGAGTAATTGTGGATTACCTGAAGTGATCCTCAAAATTACTTGGAGTAATTTCATATTACTTGAAGTTCCAGTCTTAAGTAAACAATATTTGGAAGTTTTGATATAGCATATAACCTTCTAACTTCATTATCTTGATAAGCTTTTTATTGGTAACATCAAGTGAAGCTTAGTATGTTTGAATGGTTAATTCAATGAAAGAGTCTCCAGGTATCTGGTTCATTAACCATAGTAGTCCTCCAAGGGGCTTATTTGGCTCCAGGTACTATATCTTGTTGGCCTTGAGGAATAGAGATACTAAAATAGGCTATGTCGTTGGAGTATGCCTTGTAAAAGTATATATGTTCTTCTTGTTCTTTGAAAGACATAATCTCTCTAGTATTCCTCTCCTCCTTGCTAATAATATAGGTCATTGTGTGATAATTCTTCTCAATGAAGTAAGTATAGTTATTGGTCAAGCTTGATGATTCTTTACATATCAGTGTCTTCCTCTGAACATCTCTGTTGGCTTCATATCACAATGGAAATGTCTGATCACCTTGGAATGATGAGGAAGATGGGTAGGTAATGAAGACTCATAATGGCTATACTTTTTCTTGGCCTTGAATTGAACTCAACCAGGGCTACTAAGAGATCTTCCTCCTCTTTCTCTCTCTCTAACTATATCACTAGCTAGTTATTTGCTAGTGATGGGGTGTCATTTGAGTAATGTCACATATTCTGCTTGAGCTCACATTGCATTATTGTCAGTCATGCCTTTTTTTGTTAACCTCTAATATTTGTATCCGAAAGAAGAGCATTTTGATCAACTCCTGCAAAAATATAAATATATGCTCTTTGGTACCCAACTTTCTCTTGGGTCTATACAATATCAGACATTATAACTTATATGCTATTATACAATTAAAGCATATGATATTTGAGCAAAGAGTATCGTAACTCAATAAAGACAAAGATATAATTTTACCCAATTAAATAAATTCAAGCAATTGAATCATAAAGGGTATGAAGTGATATCAATTATCAATGATGGTTTATAAATACATTTTATATAGAAAATATGTCATTGATAAGATTTTCATGCAATCGATGTAAGTCAGATCAAAGAGAGTTACAAAAATACTATTCATAATGACAAACTATTATGAAATGATAAATCATGAATGAAATCAAGTTTTCCAAGAATGATAATGAGATATGCAAATTGTTTCAAATCTCATATGTAATTTCAAATCATAACAATGCATTGTAAAATTGAAATTTTGAATATATGCAAAAGTCATCTTTGAAATATGTTTATAACCAATATTTATGTTGAAAATAATGGAAGTCAATAGTTTAAATGTACCTATACAAGAAAGCTTCTCGTTTAGAGAATAACTAAGATAACATGTTAGACATTGGAGTTTTAACATGTTTGAGAATTTTCCAAGGGCAAAAGTCATATTGAAAATGAATTAGCCAAAAAGGCTTAATTTGACAGATATATATAAGCACAATGACTTTGCTATTGATCAAGAGATAATCTTTCCTTTTAGAGTTGTGTGTTGAAATATATGAACATTCAAGACAAGAATTTGAATATAAGGCTCAAGTTACTCGAAAATGGATGAAGACAAATGTTAATGCATTTGAGCAACAAGATGAGTATAATAATTTATGAATGATTAAGAACATACTTATTAGTCCCAATAACTAGAGTACTAAAATATTATCCTAGTAAGTTATTCCACTATAATGGTTAATGCGTTAAGACTCAATACACAAATGAACATTCATAATGCTTGGAATAACATGGCCAATCAAAGATTTATGCATTAGGCATAAGGCTTTCACATATTGAATTATTTTTTAGAAAATACACTTGAAACCCATATAGATAGTTAACTTGTTAGACATAAGGTCTAACAAGTTAGAAAATAATGGTTGAGGAGTTCAAGCAGTAACAAGTTTAACATCAAGAAATAATATGTGAATGATGGGGAAAACTCTAGTAGATGGATTTGAAGCATTTCTAACTTTTAGTACACATAAATATTAACTTCCAATTTTGAAACCGATTTAAATGCAAACAAGATATGAATGATTTTCAAATAATGTGTATGCATTTTTATAAACAAGATGAATTTGGAATCTAAGTACATTTTTGAAATGTGCATTTCAAAACTCAAATACATCGAAAGATTATGCACAATTTCACTTTCAGTCCATTTAGCAATCTAAAAATATTTTGAAAACAATAAATGATTGATTGCTAATGGTATGAAATAATGAACAAATATTCATTACTCAAAATAAATAATTCAGATAATCACAGTATAAAGTAACGATTAGATATCACCATGATTCATCTTCTCCTTATGACATCTTGCTTAGTTTTGGTGGAATAATATTGGGTTTTCTCCTCAGCACCAAAATCCAAACCCCAAAATTTAGCATCATCAAGATATGAATTTGTTTTCATGTGGCCATAGACTTGAGAAGCTTTTTCTTATCCTACATAACTGCATAAATTTCTTTTTCTTCATGGTATCCAACCTTGGTTGGATCCTTTTCTTGTTAGCTTGTAGGAATCAAGATAAAATTCACATGCTCTAAGAATCAATTCCAGGCAATTGAGCATAATGAATTAAACATGTCTTTATGCATAAAAGAAATATTTTCTTTTCAAATCATCATATATTCATAAAGAATTAACTTGTTGAGCATTGAAATCCCTTTATAAATAAATCTATTACGTGGCTTTTTAAAGGATGTGAAAACATAATTTCAAAATCATTTGTAATGCTCATTGTTAAGGTTCCAAAATATAAAACCTCAATAAATATTACAAACAATAGTATAGGAGATTTTATCATTGTGTACCTTTGGTTTGGATGCTTAGAAGATTGCTTTTGCTTACCCAATACATCTTTCTATGATATTGATACTTTAAATATCTTGTTTTGGGTGCTGGTAACCTTCTCTTAAAATATATAAACTCCAGGAGTCTTTTACTTGATGCTTGAGAGATCCTCCTCTTCTTGCTCTCCTTAAGATAATTGAACGGTACACTATGGTAGTCCATTCTTGAGGTGGAACATACTTCTTTTCTCCATTGCCTTTCTTTGTGGTTAAACTTTGTAGTTCTAGCAATTAGTGCTCTGAGAATTCTCCTTTTTGTTATAGATGATATGAACCTCTTTATTGGTGCATGAGAAACTCTTAGCTTTTTCTTTATCTTCTCCATACCCTTATGTCCATTCTTCTTATGATCAATGTGCACATATAAAGTACTAGATGGACATTTTGGTACCCACTTATACTTAGGTGCTTGATTGATAGCATTAGACATTACTTGTCTTTTTGGAACCCAAACATATTTATTTCTCATATTAGAATTTCTTCTAATATAGCATGTGTGAGAAATGTGACCTGATTTACCACAATAATTGCAAATAATAGAATGATATGCATTATAAGATTCTATACAAGTATTATGTCGGTCATAAGAGTAAAAACCTGAATAAATTTCATTTGAACATTATTTCTTCCAAATAAATTTTCTGGCATATTTGAAAATATTTTTGCTTTTCTTAATAGAATCAACAATTGGTTGAAAAACAATCTTATGTATACTTTGAAAATAAGCTTTACAAAAATCACAAGAAGAATTGGAACTTTTTACCTTAAGTTTATCTTGAGCTCCAGAGGATGATCCATCAAATTTGTCTGTAATGAACTCTTCTTGGGAATCATCTTCCTCTTGTTCTTCTATATTGACAGGATTATGTTCTATAATTTCACCTTTTTCATCCTTAACTTCCAATTGTTCATGCACCATAGATATGCAGCTTATAGTTTCACATGAACTGTCAATACTTTCAACTTTAACACATATGTTAGAAATATATATAGAATTACGAGTGTCCCAAATATCTTTAGCATTAAAACAAAATCAAATTTTCTCAAAATCATTTTCAGTTAAAGCAATATAAAGAATTTTCATTGCTTTAATATTCAACGAAAACATTTTTTTTTTCTTTCTATCCAATCCTTTCTCGGTTTGAAAACAAAGGCATTTGTAAAAGCATTCCACATATCAAAATTAGATGCTTCTATAAAACTAGACATTCTAGCTTTCTAAAACCAAAAATCAATATCTTTTAAAAGAGGTGGAATTGTATAGTCAAAACCTTCGGAAAGTATATAATAACCAAAGTCAGCCATTATAAACTCTTGAGATGGTTAAGTCCTTTAAGCAAGAGTCTAGCTTTGATACCAAATGTTAGAACCAGCTGACACCCAAGAGGGGGTGAATTGGGTGTAAGATAAAAAGCTTAAAAACTTTAAAAATATTTTGGCATCTTAATGGAAGCAGTAAATATGAAAGTATGAATCATAAATCACCAATTAGATTAAATAATGTATGCTGGAAATATGAGAGCTTAGGGAAGAAAATATGCAAACTGTGATTTATCCTGGTACGGTTCAATCTGCGATGACCTACATCCAGTCCCTAGACTCCTCTTGAGATTTTCAAATCCACCATCTTCTTGTTTAATCCAAGCATAAGAAAAGCCTTTACAATCCACAAGTTTAGCCGGGCACTTGCGAAGCCTTTTACAAATCTCTCACTGAGTTACTCCCCCTTACACATGATAAGGATACAATCGATTACTTCCCTTTACACACCATAAGGATACAACTTTGATGATGAAAGATTACAATCAATCTTCTCTCTCAGAAGTGAATAAGATGAACATTGAAGTACAATACAAATAATCTCTCTCTCAAATATACATGATATGGAAAATTGATAAGAACATAGAGTAGTTGGGTCAGAATGGATGATTCATGATCTTAGCATTTTTTTCATTGTTGTTGTCTGCTTGAATCTTCTGCATTTATAATTGAGTAGGATATGGCCATTGTAAGTATTTTAGCCTATCCATTGAGTCTCATTGCTTCTTTTGACCATTTCCTTCAATTTGAAAACTAGCCGTTACGAATGTTGACGTTTTGCTTCTGTAAAGTCACCTTTTTTCTCTTCACATCATCTCTTCATTGTATTCTTGGAAAAATACATTAAACACTAATATAATGAAGTGTTAAAATGATTGGAAGCAAGGAGAGTGAGTTTCATAATCATTCCTAAGATTTTTAGAAACCTTAGAACATTGTATGTCGCATCACTCTAGTGGTCACTTGAGTGATCACTCAAGTAATCCCCTTCAAAATCTAGCTAAGAGCATTTCCAACTTCATTACTCGAAGGGTCACTTGAGTAATCCTTGGACATCACTCGAGTGATCTCTTGATTTTTATTTGAAACATGGAAAATTAAACAGCATCAAAAAGCTCTCATCATCTACATTCCAATGCAACAAGAATAAGCTCGAATTCATTGTATATAGAAAGTTATGATCCAAGGAGTGTCTACTGTGCTTAGACAATGTCTGAAACCATGAGTACCAACTTCTAGAAGGAATAATTCTTAGTATAAAGCTTTAAATGTGACAAATTATATATCCATAGAAATATATTTCAGTCTAGTGTCATATGGCACTGATTTCGCATCAATCCAATGTATAGTTTGAGAGTTATATCCAAAATACCAAACCATGTTTGTAATGTGACATTGATTCATATGTCAACTTCAACAGATCATATCTCTCTCATCTAAACTCCTTTGAATATAGTCTTGGTGTCCATAGTTTATGTTGGGAGTCTATCTTTATATGTCATCAGTTTCAGTTCAATTTGATATGTGGTTTGAGAGATATGGCCAAAATACTGAACCTCTATTATGCTACGTGAAAATAGAGCACATCAGATTTCTCATCACTTTAGTGGTCACTGGAGTGATTCTGGGTCATCACTCAAGTAACTACTCAAGTGATCACCTCTAAAATGAGCAGTGGCATATTACTCAAGTGATCACCTCTGGAGGTAACATAACTTCAGTATAAGTCATTTTAGCTTTGTATTGACCTATTCCAACCTCCAGTATCGCTTCTAAGAGCTTGAATCTTGATAGCTCATATGACCTTGCAAATTCTTATTTCTTCTTTTTTCTTCAATCTCTTTCTTCTTGTTTTTTCTCTTGATGATATTCTTCATAGCCCAAATAGATATCTTCTTGAATTGATGATCATTCTTTATAACCCAACTAGATATCTTGAGTATCTTCAATCTTCTTCTTTCTTTGCTTGACTAATCTTTCTTCTTGATATTTCCATTAGTTCTTACAAGTTCTTCTTTCTTCAATATCGTTCTTCTTGACTCCATAACCCAATTAGATATCTCTTTGAATATCTTCAATCTTCTTCTTTCTTTACTTGACTAATCTATTAAATGTAGCAATTAGTTAATGAAGAATTAGGTGGCATCATCTCACAAAATTAAATATAGTAATTAGTAATTAGGTGGCGTCATCTCACAGTTCTACCATAAAAGTACTTTAATAAAGCTACTTCAATAAAGCTACTTTATGTGTGTCTTACTCAAGGTGGCACCAAATGTGTATATGATCCTGAGAAGATGCTAAGTGTCCATGTAGGCCATAAGATGCTGCCACATGGGTCTTTGACTCAGGGAATTGCCAGGTGTGTGCCGGGATATTTGTATATATGGCATTAGATGGCGTAATGCATGGCTATATTCCCTAGACAGATGTTGTTAAAACAATGCACATTAAGAAGGTGCCAAGTATGCCAAAGTACTCATACATTGGCATATTTTATCTGACTAATTATACACGCTAAACCCTCATATAATCTAGAGAATTATTCTCTATCTTAAGGGGTGGAATCATTAAGTCCTTGAAAATCATTCTATCTTTCAGACATTCTTAGGACTCTTGCTAAACTGAACTTAGTAGCCTACTTGATTTAGATTTATTCTCAAGTTTCTAGGCCTAAAATGCAGGATATTACAAGATGTGATGGCTTCTAATTAAAGCTCTTCTTTATACATAGTGGGAAGAATGGTCAATGAAAAATGCAGATATGGGGATAAAGTTGTAGTTCTCACTTCATGGACAAAGAAAAATTATGGTCAGAGGTTTGTTAAGTGTCCAAATTATAAGGTTAGTGGATGTGATTGATCTTGTAGTTTGATTAAATTGGTACGCGAAAAGATATTTTCATAATTTGATTTAATGGGATTTTGTTCTTTATATGACATACAATCAAGCTAGGGATGCAACTACTTTGATTGGTTTAATGGACCAATTGAGAATCCATTGTTAGAGGAGCTAAAGAAGATGAAGGAAGACAATATTGAATTAAGAAGGAGGTTGAAGTTTGTGAAAGGGATCTTATATGTAATGGCCTTTGTGAATGTTTATTTGATTTGGAAAGTGGTCATTTCAATGTATGAAAATACCTAACTTAAACATTATGGTCTAACTCTGTGTGTTTGGGATTTTCCGAATGGAAAGTGTAATAGATAAGCTTATAAATAATGATGAGGCAGCATCTACTCTTGCTCCATAAACTAGTTTGTGTTGCCATGTTAATGACCAACAAAAGAAAAATTTATAATACAACATTTCAGATCATTTAGCTTGCTTGAATCTGATAAATTGTTTATAGTAGCCACAAGGCTCTGAAAACTAAATATTTCAACGGCATTATTTTATTTGTATATTGTTAATGCTATATGATTGTCATTACTTTCTGTTTTGTATTCTCTTAATGAGGCATTCCAAAACATTGTAACTAAAACCAATAGGTTAACCAAAGATTGTAACTAAGACTAATAGCTACCCATATGATTGACATTCCAAAAGTCATTTCCCCTAGTAGTAAAAGCAAAAGTTGCGCTAAGCTATTACATCAAAAAGTTTCACTAAGCTATTATATACAAAAGATCTTCAGTAAGTGACATCCAAAATATGTTGACTAAGTTACATCCAAAATATTATATCCAAATAACCATAAAAGTCATATCCCAAATCAAGGTTGATTGCTTCCTGGAGGAGTTGCATTTATCGACTCTTAGGTGGAAGAAGGTTGAGTTAGGATCGGCAGGCATAATAGAAGAATTTCGCCGATCCCAATCAAGGATCTATCAACGGCGTTTAAATCGAGTTATAAAGAATTGTACCTTTTTTTAATTTAGGGTTCTCGATCTCTAGGAGCCAACACCTCAGGTCTGCTCCCTTTACCGATATTCACACGAATGCTCTCAACATAGACTAAGTGCTAGCGCCTCTAATGTCTCCTAGGGCTTCCTTTGCGGCTCTGAATTCTCATGCGTGTCTAAGTTTTTCTACTCTATCAATTTTATAACCCATGGGGTTATATTCGAGTTTCAAAATTAATCTTCATTAATTTTGAAATTAAATACAAATTAATTATCTTGATAAGCTAATTAAATAAATTCAGTTTAAATTAAATATGTACTCGATTTTAATTTAACCTATTTATTTAATCCAAATAAAGAGCCATTAGATTTAATTTATCTTCATAAATTAAGTCTGAGATATTATATCCTTATCATGTTAGTTATTAAATCTAATTTATCTTAATAAAATTAAATTTAAAACTAACACAATATAATAATATCATATAATATAAATTTATACATATACATATATATATATATATATATATATATAAATGTATTTCAAAAATAGATATATATATACATATTATTAATTTTTATTTTCATGAATTTTATATTATACATATATAAATATAAAATTCGTCTACCCTAGATTAAACATTATCCCATGTTGGGCCATTCTTATATGCGACCCTGTAGGCCCATACGAAGTTGACAGTGGTCCAATAACTGTACTAACCCACAAATCGCAACTGGACTCAAGCAAGATATTACTACTACCTAATTTATATGAGGATCGTTAACACGATGCAACCTGTCATACAAACATGCCACATCCCTTTTGTCACACAATATATCGGTCAAGGATGAGGCATGAATAATGTCATTCTCTTGTTCCTGACTATTACTTTCTTGATTCTTAAGTAGTCTGACAATAGAAATGGAAACTCCTTCCCATCATAATATGGCCATACATTTCTCAGACTCACTTATCAAGGGGCCCAGTAATATCTTTCTACTAATATGAGGGACAAATTCTATCTTGATCATTTATATTCCTCTGCATGAAAAACCACTAACCCGATCGTACCCTTTATCATCACCTGGTCAAAAGTGACTTTTGACTAGTTTAAAGCTTAGCAACTCTCATATAGGAATCTATGTTGACCTTAGGTCAAAGGGAATTGTGACGTGGTTATACATGATATAAGCGTATGACTTATCCATATAGCTTTCTCATAGTGGGTACCTTGTACTCTTACAAGTGCCTAAGACTTTGATTCGTATCCCTATATCTTATCAAAGTCATACTAGTCTTACTTTATCTTTGCTCCCTCATATATGACCGACCAGGGAAATTTAGGTCAATATTTATGATTTATCCAAGGATACAGTCATTATAGTGAACATGCGAATAATATGATAACATAATGGAGAAATTCATTAAATAATAATGTTTAAAGTATAATGATTGGCCCTTAGGACATAATTTCTGACAGGTTAAGTCACATTTTTTGGCTTTGGACATAGACTCTTTGGTGCTTTACAAGACCTTTGGCCGTGCCCTTACTATTGATAGTCAGAACAATTAACATTTGTATTTTGTCGTTTCTCCTTCAAAGTTCTTCTTATGTCCTTGTCTACTGCTCTTTTTCTTTTCTTTTGTGGGCGTCTAGGAGCTTTATGATATGCTGGAGGTGTAATGCCCCAAATTTTGATTAAGGGCTAATGAGGATTATCATAGATATTTGTAAATTTAAATTGAAATTATTATGTGTTTTGTGGCAATTTCAGTAAATATGCCAAAATCAGGAAAATTGTCGGGTAATTAGTCAGTGATTAATGAGAAAATTAATTACTAACTAATAAGGAATGAGATGTGTAACTAAATTGCTAATGGAATGGTTAGAGTAACTAATTAGTTACTTATTTTATGGGAACCAATGGAGATTGGACATGTAGCAAGTTGGTGAAGAGAGAGGAGTATGAGAAAAGTCAAATACCCCCAATATTTTATTGTTTTCTCCCTCTTCCCTCCCCTCATTTTTGCTGGAATTGGTATAGGGACGGGGAAAATAATCATTCCATCTTTACTTCAAGCTATCATCTCTCTCTTCTTTTCTCTCCATTTCTGCGCCATTGTTGCCCAAGGAAGAGAAAGGAAAATCTTGAATTTAAGGTAAGAAAATGACCTCTAATGCTAAAACTTATTTCATTAATCTTGCTCCTTGGCTTGAGACTTTCATTTTCATGGTGGTAGATTTGCCATTGGTGTTGATTTGAGCTCTCAAGGAATTGTGAAGTTTGAAGGATCAAGAAATTCCTTTGGGAAAGTTATAAAGGTGAGTAAGAGAAACACTTCTATATAAGTCTTGTGGCATTTAATTTAACTTTGAAATTCTGGAATTTTGGCCTTGATTTCAAAAATAAGGGTCATTAGGTATTTGGCATGTTGTTGGTATGGGAATGGGTGTTTTGGCATGTGTTTTGGATAGATAGATTGATTTGAGAATGAAATAGTATGTTTAGAGATTTTGGAATTTTGGCATTGATTGTGGCTTAAGCCAAAGCATGATAATGGAATAGGAATTTGGTGATTTTGATGTTTCTATTGGGTTCCTTGAGTGATTTTATGTGGGGATAGCTTTGAATGAGGGTTTGGGACTATTGGAAACATTTGGGTAAGAATCTGGAAGTGCTGTAAGTTTTCTACAATTTCTAGTGTCTGATAAGCATCACTCGAGTGCATGAGGGTCTCACTCGAGTGAAGTGCTGCATTTTCACTGTGTTCCTTCAGTTTTCAGATGCACTTCCATGTGTAAAGGCAAGAGTGTTGCTTCACTTGCGAGTGTGGAAGGTTCCCACTCGAGTGAGCCTCTTTTCACTCGAGTGAAGGTGTATCTGACACTGTGAACTCTCATCTCGGGTGGTCACTCGTGTCTATTTTTCAAGAGTGAGCCTTAACACTCGAGGGTGCTAAGCTATCACTTGAGTGACATTAACTCTGCTCGGGTGATGTTCCCTTCTAAAAGTTCCTTGTGCTCTCAGGTGAGCACTTCTTGAATCTCCCTTTGGGGTACTCAAGTAAGCATTAGGCTTCCATTCGAGTGATAGAGGTCATGCTCGTTGTTAGATCTCATGTTTTGATGATAACAAAGAATGGTATGAAAAAGAATTGAGTAATAAATAAGTTTGAACAAAGTTAAAACAGGGAAAAGCATCACTTGAAGTTAGTATTGGAGTAATGAAGAAAGGCCAAGAGAAAAAGCTGAGAAACTTGATCAGAAGCAATTTTTCTAAGGCATTACTCGAGTACGTACTCGAGTAATGAGACAAAACTTGAAGTAACCAGAGGCACCTTCCAGTAACCTGCCAATGTTACTCGAGTAAGTACTCGAGTAATAGTGTAAATGTTTTCAAGTTGCTCTCGGCCTGTCAATATTACTCGAGTAGCCACTCGAGTAACTAGGTAAATACTTGGAGTTGCTCTCGGCCTGCCAACGTTACTCGAGTAACCATGTAAAAGTCTTCCAGTTGCTCTCGGCCTTCCAATGATACTCGAGTATGTACTCGAGTTACTCTGTTTTAGAAAATGTGTTGCTCTCGGCATTTTGTACCTTGCCAATATTACTTGAGTAGCTACTCGAGTAACTCACTGAGGTAAGTAAAAACCTGAAGGTAGTACTCGAATAACTTGAACTAATTTTATCTTACTTTCCTCGAGTCATTACTCCAGTATGCAGGTATTTAATGATTCTCTTTAAGTGGATTACTCGAGTAAGTACTCGAGTATGCAGTGTTATGTTTGAAGGAAAACCTCAAGTCATTACCCGAGTAAGTTATGCACAAAAAGTAAGTGTACTCGAGTAACAAGTTAATCAAACTTGAAGTGCTCTCGGCCTTGAAATCCTGCCAACATTACTGGAGTAAAGCATCGAGTAATCAAAAGTTTATTTGGAGGTTTACTCAAGTTGGTACCCGAGTAATCTATGAAGTTATGAGTGCATTACTCGAGTAGGTACCCGAGTAAACAACTATTTCCAAAGGTTTGAAATTTAGTTTATTCTATGCACTACCCGAGTAATCTTATATTTGTTTATTGACTTGAAATTGATCAAAGTTTTCCCGATGATACTCGAGTAAGTACTCAAGTAAACTTTAAGGGATACTCGAGTAGCTACTCGAGTAAGCAATCCCAGAAATTCAGAAATCATTCCAACGTTCAGTATTTTGCTTCCTATATGATTAACCTTTCATTGTATTAGTATTCTTAGCTTATTTACAGATAAACAATGAAGAGATCTTTTCAAATAAGGGAAGTCAAATGTAACGTTCAAATGCCACCCACCGCCAACGGATATTTTTCAAAAACTGGAAAAGTCAATAGTGGCTGCGCACTCTCCAACGGACGAGAAGAAAATGTTCCAACGGTCATCACCAACATATCTATTTATATAGGAACATTCAAATAGAGAAGTATCTACAACAACAAGATCACACACAAATGTATCATCAAGTTCACTACTCTGTTTTACGTAATATTTGTAACTCTGTACTTCAGTGATTCTTATTCACTCTTGAGAGAGATATTTCATTCAAACTTAATATTTGTTATTGAGATAACTTAAGGTTGTGGAACCTTGAGTTGGGATTGGATTACAACTTGTAAGGGAGAGCGAGTGTCCAGGTGAAGGAACTTGCTTGTACTGAGGTGCCAAGAACCCACTCAATCTTGGAAGTTATAGTGAAACTCTTAGAGAAGCTCTGAGGACTGGACGTAGGTCAAAGTGGTTGTGACCAAAACAGTATAACTCCCGGTGTACACTTCGGTGATATTTCTCCTTACTCCTTACTATTTTAATTTCACTGTCAAATTTTATATTTGCAACAAAATTTTTAGTATCACCCAATTCACCCCCTCTTGGGTGAAATACTTGATCTAACACTCGTGTGCAGCGAGCAATTCTGGCTGCTGTCATTCCTTTCTGCTCTTGGGTGAGCACTTTTTGCACTGCACTTCCTAGGACTCGAGTAAGAGTGAGGCTAACACTAAAGTGTTACTTCCATGACTCGAGTGTCCATACAATATCAGTTTTGTGCTTTCAAAAAAGGGATCTTTAGGGATAGTCTTCCAACCCTTTAGAGCTATTGATAGAGTTATTCATAGGTACTAAACGAGCAAGAATGATAACCACATTAAGTGTTAAGAAGTCATTAAGAATTGGAATAGAGAATTGACTCTTCGTTCCTAATTATGATTTATAGGATTCGACATTTGCCCTACTCGGGAGAGACCGACGCCAGAGCAGGCACGGAAAGACCAAGGAAGTGACTTTTCTCTCATGTTATGTATGATTCTTAGTATGCATGACTTATCATTGTTTGTTGTGTGAATCTTTGCATGAGGCCATTGTGTTATCTCCCATAATGCATTACAGCGTGAGCAGTCGTAGGGGGTGATGGTTATCACTCCTACCCCTACCGTTGTAATTGCCAGGGGTGCATTGTGGAATCGTGGATTCCTGTTTGAGTATCCGACCAGTGTGGCTGTGTATGTATGTGAAATATTTTATATGGATCCTAGTTGTAGTGATATATGTGATATGATCATGAGATTGTGCAATACAGTGTAAACACTTCAGCGTGAGCAAACGTAAGGGTGACATGAGTAATACATGCCCTTACCACTTTAACTACCGTTGTTGTTGCTATGTGTTGTGTTATGATTTGCTTTCATTCTTTGATGTTGTGCATACTATGAGTGATTTGTTATTACTAGGATTCCTTAGAATCTCACTCTCCCAAAACAATTTTAGACAGGGCAGAAGGATCAAAGGGAAGTGGGTGACGAAGAGTAGTTAGAGCTCATGGCAAGGAGTTGTACTTTTAGAATATTTGGTTATCATTTTGTAAATCATTTAGATATATTTTGTTGGAAATTACATGTACATATTAGATAGTATTTGTGTAATCCACTAGTTAAGGGAAAACTGATTATGGCATTTGTGCCTTGTAAACCCTTAATTGATTAATAGAACCCGAGTGTGTCGAGAATGTACATTGTACTCTGATATTGATGAATGGAATCTAATTGTACAGGCCATTTGTGAAATTGATATATGGATATGAGACCGTGTTGAACAGGTTTTAGAAAGGTTATTGTAAACCCTGATTTTGGGAAGTTTAATTTTGAGTAAGTCACAAATCACCTTACGGTCTTTAATTCCATATAATCATATATTTATGAACTTAATCTCAGCCTTGATCGTGAAGGGGGTTACATTTGTGGTATCAGAGCTATAGTTCTTGGCAAAGGTAGAATTTATAGGATAGTTGCCAAGCCTGTTGCCTTAGTCATAGATGATGACTTAGAGTTGTTGTATACACATGAGTATTCTGCTGATTGTAGATATATATAAGTTTTATGGACTATGTGTATACATTGCTATGATACTGACTTAGTGAATCATTGTAGTGAGTTAAAGGACAGCATGGTTTGCCCTAGACCCAAACTGGACCCAAAGGTGGAGGAGCTTAATGACATTCCACCTGACCCTATGCAAGAGATGATGGGTCTAATCCGGGAACAAAGAGATATAATTGTTGAGCTAAGAGAAGAGCTCAGAGAAGAAAGAGCCAAGCGTAATGCTGAGAGGGGTCAATCCACTCAAGAGGGACCCAAGAAGAAACCCAAGTAGGAATTCATCATGAGGAGACAACTAAGGGGTCTAATTGGTCTCGAGAGACCCCATCTCTTATGGTGCCCAATCAAGAGTCACAAGGGGTGTCGGTTCATGAGGGAAGAGACTTGCAATACTGGGTCTTTAAGTTTTACAAGCATATGCCTCCAGTGTTCAGGGGGAGGTTTGATCCCCAAGCTACAGAGGACTGGATAAATCGGCTAGAGAAAATCTTTGAAGTCCTTGAGTGTTCATCAAAGGTGAAGGCGAAGCTGGCAGTGTACAAGCTAGAGGGAGATGAGACCGGTGGTGGTGGAATATTGCCATGTCATTGAAGAACCGGAATGTTCCATTGACTTGGGGGGTGTTTCAAGAGCAGTTTAATGAAAAGTACTTCCCTAAGTCAATGAGACTTGAGAAGGAATCCGAATTCCTGGCCATCAAGCAGCGTCATACGGAGAGCTTTGACGAGTATATTTCCCGTTTCATCCGGCTCTCACGATACTCTTCCTACCTCCAAAGCAAGGATAATGAGGAGTAGAGCTCCGATATGCTTATTCGTGGCTTGAGGAGTGAACTGAAAAAGAGGTTAGCCACCCAACTATTCACTGACTTCAATAAGGCAGTGGAGCGGTGTAGAATTGTTGAGAATAACTTGAGGGAGTTGTACCCATCTAAGGGTAGTGATAATCGGAATAAGCCTAGCAAGGCAAATACTTCCTATAAGTAGAACGGGCAAGGATCCTCATCTGGGGGTGGTAATAAGAGGCCCTATCAATTTAAGGGTCGTGGTAATCAGAGACCTCTAGTGGGACCAGTATGTAATCATGCAGAAAGTACCATCTTGGTAGAACCTGCTCGAGGGAAATGATTTGCTTCAATTGCAAACAGGTGGGTCATATCTCTACTAAGTGCCCGTGACTGCAGATAGAGTAAAGGCCCAGGAATCAAGGTCGAGTGTTTGCAATGACGTATGAGGAGGCTCAAAAGTCCCCAGAACTGATCCAAGATAAAATCCTTATCGGTGATAATGAGTTAGATGCTTTATTTGATTCGGGTGCAAGTCATTCATTTATAGCTTATAACTGTGCTAAACGCCTAAGATTGCCTATGCATAGACTACCAATTGATTTGGTTGTGTCGACGCCGATGGGTGTCAAGGCTGTGACGGCTGAAGCATTCTTAAATTGTGAGATAGATGTTGAGTGTCGTGAGTCTACAGTTAATTTGATTTGTTTGCCACTCCAACAACTGGAAGTTATTCTAGGTTTCGACTGGCTAACAACAAATGATATACTGCTTGAATGTGGTAGTAAGAGGATAACCTTCCGTAATGTACAATGGGAGAACAATGTGAATGTTAGTTTGAATTTACTTTCAATGGCTAAAGCAGAAAGATATCTTGAGAAGGGATGCCAGGGGTATATGGTGTTCTTTTCTGTACAAGGAAAGACCGAAGAAACCTTAGAAAGCATACCCTTGGTGAGAGAATTCCCTGAGGTATTTTCGGACGATCTTATCAGATTGCCTCCAGAAAGGGAAGTGCAGTTCCCAATTGAGATTGTGCCTGAAGCTAGTTTGATATCGAAAGCTCCATACCGTATGGCCCCTAATGAAATGGCGGAGCTGAAGAAGCAAATTAAAGAATTGCTTGACAAAGGGTTTATCGAACCCAGTGTATCGCCATGGGGAGCTCCAATGTTATTCGTGAAAAAGAAAGATGGGAGTTTGCGGTTGAGCATCGATTATCGAGAACTCAATAAAGTGACTGTTAAGAACAAGTATCATCTCTCAAGAATTGATGACATGTTAGATCAATTGTTTGGCTAGTGTGTATTCTCCAAAATGGATCTAAGGTCAGGATATCATCAGTTGCGTGTGAAGGCAGCGAATGTTCTGAACACTACTTTCAGAATGAGGTACAGGGACTATGAGTTCCTTGTGATGCCCCTTGGGTTGACGAATGCACCAGCAGTATTCATGGATTATATGAACCGCGTTTTCTGACAGTATCTTGACCAGTTTGTGGTTGTGTTTATTGACAACATTTTGATATACTCTAAGAGTAGAGAAAAGCATGAGCAACATTTAAGAATTGTGCTGAGAATATTGCGAGAAAAGCAACTCTATGCTATGTTAAGCAAGTGTGAGTTTTGGCTTACGGAAGTGAAGTTCCTTGGCCATGTATGTAACCCCCTTCGCGATTAAGGCCGAGATTTAAGTTTATAAATATGTAATTATATGAAATTAGAGACCGTAAGATGATTTGGGATTTATAGAAAATTAAACTTCCCAAAATCAGGGTTTACAAAACCTGTTCACAGCGATCCATATTCACGTTTCAATACATAAATGGCCTGTATAGGTTGATTTCATTCATACATATCAGAGTACAGTATAAATTCCAGATACACTCGGGTTCCATTAATTAATAAAGGGTCTATAAAGGCACAAAGCCCATAACTTTTTCCCTTTTACTTAGGGATTACACAAAACTACACTACAAATCCCAATATATACAAAATTGTTTCCAAAAACATCCAATTAATTTATACATGATAACCAAATATTCCAAAAGTAAAACTCCTTTCCCGGAGCTCTAACTACTCTTCGTTGCCCGTTTTCCCTTAGATCCTTCAGCCGTGTCTAAAAATTTATATTTTTGGGAGAGTGAGATTCTAAAGAATCCCCGTAGTAACAAATCACTCATAATATGCACAATATCAAAGTATGAAAGTAAATCATCTACACATCACAAAGCAATCACAACAGCAGTTGTAACGGCCGGGGTAGGTATCATAGGCATCGCCCCCCTACACGGCTCATGCTAAACTACATGTTGTATTGCACATCCACATGAACATATCAATATATCACTACAGCTGGAATCCATATAAAACATTTCACAACACACAGCCCCACAGGCTGGATACTCAAACAGGAATCCAAAATTCCATAACACAGCCTTAGCACTTACAGCAACAGATACAACGGCCAGGGTAGGTATCATGATCATTAACCCCCTATGACGACTCACGCTGAACTGCTCGTGCTGTAAAGCCCTATAGCAGATAACACATTCACAATGATAAACATGTATACCAAGTATCATACACAACATGAGCGAAGAGTCACTACCTTCATCCTTCTGGGCGTGTCCTGGCATCGGTCTCTCCCGAGTAGGGCAAATGTCAAATCCTATGTTCATAATTAGGGATAAAGAGTTATTTCTCTATTATAATGCTCAATAGCTTCTTAACACTTAATTGGTTATCATTATTGCTCTTTTAGTACTTAAGAATACCTCTAACAATAGCCCTAAGGGGTTGGAAGAACTATCTCAAAGATCCCCTTTTGGAAGCAAAAAAACCGATTTTTCACTACTGCACATTGAGTGAAAATGGTCTTACTCGAGTGTTAGTATGAACACTAGAGTAAAAAGGCCTCACTCGAGTGATTGTACGGACTGCACCTCAAGTCCTAGAAAGTGAGGACAGAAAATGTTTGCCTGAGAGCACAAAAACTTTCAAAGAAGAGGAGCACTCGAGTGAAGAAGACCTCACTCGAGTGACAACTTAACACTCGCAAGTGTTAAAGCGCACTCTTAAATTTTGGACGCAAGTGACAACCCGAGATGAGAGTTCATGGCATCAAATACACTCGCACTCGAGTGAGAGGAGGCTCACTCAAGTGAGAACCCACAACACTAGCAAGTGAGGCAACACTCTTGCCTCTCGCCCGGAAGTGCAACATGAAAACCGAAAGCCAGAGGGGAAAATACACTAACGCACTCGAGTGATCCCACCGTCACTCGAGTGATGTTCTTCCCTCACTCGAGTGATTTTATCAGAACCAGAAAACGTAGAAGGTAAGACAACACTTCCAGAATTTTTACTAAGTGATCCAAATGAGCCCAAAACCTCTACTAAAGCTACTCCCACACAAAACCACCCAAGGAATTCAATGGAATCATCAGAATTATCCACAACCTACTCCATTATCATGCTTTGGTTTTGGGCAACATAATTATCCAAATTATAAAATCATCCAAACATACCATTCCTATCCCCAATCAATCTATCTATCCAAAATTCATACCAAAACACCCATTTCTATACCAATAACATTCCAAACTACCAATGACCCTATTCCAACGAATATAGGCAAAAAATCCTAGAAATTCAAATCTTATTCATTTGGCATAAAATATATATAGAAGGATTGGTTTCAATTACCTTATCAACTTTCTCAAAGACACTTCTTAGTTCACCAACCTCCAAAATTTCGAGTGGGCACGAATCAACACCAAATAGGCACACTATACACATCAAAATGAAGCTCTTAACCCAAGGAGCAATATTAAAGAAAAGAATTTGAGCAATGGAGGTCATTTACCTACCCAACTCACAAGCTTTAACTTTCTCTTTCTTGGCCAACAATGGCGCTAGAATTGGAAGAAGATAGAGAGAGAGAAGAGTGTGAAAGATGGAAAAATGATGATGATACCACTCCCTCCATGTCCAGCGAAAATAAGGGAAGAGAGGAGAGAGAAATATTAAAATACTCCCCCTATTTGAGTTTCTCATCTTTTCTCTCTTCTTACACAATCTTGCCACATGTCACCATTTCATTGGTTCACCCAAAAAAGGTCACCAATTAGCCATTCTAATCCCTTCGTTAGCCATTTAATCACACATTTCATTTCCTTTTAGTTAGTAATTAATTTCTCCCTTAATTACCAACTCATGGCCAATATTCCCATTCTTCCAATTTTTCACTAATTATGACATATTAATTAATGTTGCCATAAAACACATCATTATTCCAATCAAATTCATAATTATCCATAATAATTATGATTAGCCCTTAGTCAAAAATTGGGATATTACAATTCTCCCCCCGTTCAATAAATTTTGCCCTCAAAATTTGTTACACATAATGGGACATAAAATCAGGAAATTACTTCTTCATGTCTGCTTCCGCCTCCCAAGTGGCTTCCCTTGGAGACATACCCTTCCAGACCACCTTCACAAATGGTAGGCTTTGATGCCTGAACCTCTGCTCTTCTCGGTCAATGATGCGCTCTGGCTCTACCGTGTAAGTGAAGTTATCTTGCAACTCAACCTCTTCATATTCAATGATATGTTCAGGGTATGGTTGGTACTTCTTGAGCTGCGAGACATGGAACACATCATGCAATCTACTCAAACTTGGGGGTAGGCCTATCCGATATGCCACCGGCCCGATTCTTGCCAGAATCTCAAATGGACCAATGTATCTCAGACTTAGTTTCCTCCGCTTGATTGCTCTCCTAATTCCTGTGACCGTAGATACTCTCAAGAAAACATGATCCCCCACTTCAAACTCAAGAGGTCTTCTCCTCTTATTAGCATAGCTCTTCTGTCGACTCTGTGCTGTAAGTAGCCCTTTCCTAATAGTTCTGATCTGCTTAGAAGTTTGCTCAACAAGATCTGGCCTATACAATTTCCTCTCAGACAACTCATTCCAGCACAAGGATGACTAGCATTTCCTCCCATACAATGCTTCATACGAAGCCATCTGAATGCTTGCATGATAGCTGTTGTTATAGGCAAACTTAACCAACAAAAGATAATAGTCCCACTTACCTTTAATGTCTAGGACACACGCTCTCAGCATACCTCTCTGACTATTCGTCTGTCTGAGGATGGTAGGCCATGTTAAACCTCAACTAAGTACCCATGGCTTCGTGCAGAGCCCTCCAGAATCTAGAAGGAAACTGAGGATCTCTATTGAAGATAATATTCTTCGGTGTACCATAGTCTCACAATCTCTTTAATATATATCTCAGCCAACCTGTCAGGAGAATAGCTAGCGTTGATGGGTATGAAGTGCACAGACTTCGTAAGCCGATCAACAATTACCCAGATTGCATCGTAATTCTTGATTTTGCGCAGACCCACCACTAGATCCTTAGTCACACTCTCCCACTTCCATTCTGAAATTTCTGGACTCTGAAGCAATCCTGGCGGTCTCTGGTGTTCAATCTTCACCTTTTGACAGGTAAGACACCGCGCTACATACTTGGTCGCATCACTCTTCAACCCTAGCCACCAATACATAGACTTCAAGTTGTGATACATCTTGGTCATACCGAGGTGAAGAGTATACTGACTCTTATAAGCCTCATCAAGAATTCTCAATCTCAAGTTAGCCTTTAGTGGAACATAAATTCTCTTCTGGTAATGCACAAGTCCACTGTCATAGTCTCGCTTCTCTCCTCACTCAATCATAGCTCAGATAGACTAGGCTCACTCATCATGCATATGAGTCTCTTCAATTTCAGTCCTCAAGCCATTCTCCCCTTGGACCACACCATAATTGGCACACAGGATATCATTCGAGAGATTCAAATCCCGAAAATCCTCTATCAGTTTCTTCTATTGGATCATCATCGTTGCTACAAGCACCGCCTTCTGACTTAAAGCATTCGTGACAACATTAGCCTTACCCAGATGATATTTAATCTCTAGGTTATAATTTTTCAGTAACCCCATCCATCGACGCTGTCTCATGTTTAACTCTTTCTGATTATATAGATATTTGAAACTTTTGTGGTCGCAGTACAATTCTACAGTCACACCGTACAGGTAATGACACCAAATTTTCAATGCAAACACTATTGTTGCAAGCTCCAGATCATGAATGGGGTGGTTCATCTAATTTGGTTTCAGCTGTCGAAAGGTATAGGCCACCACACGTCCCTATTGCATCAGAACACACCCTAACCCCTACTTACTCGCATCACTGTACATGACGTAAGCCTCATTAGGATAAGGTATAATCAATACTGGTGCCGTAGTCAATCTCTCCTTCATCTCAGTGAAACTCCACTCACAACGTACATCCTAGAAAAATGGTTGATCCTTCCTTGTGAGCTTGGTCATCGGCAATGCAATACGCGAGAAGTTATGAATGAACCTCCAGTAATAACCAGCAAGACCCAGAAAACTGTGAATCTCAGAAACAGTTTCTGGCCTCTTCCAATCAAGTACTGCTTCCACCTTACTGGGATCCACCGATACCCCATCTCGTGAGATCACATGGTCAAGGAACTTCACTTCCGTAAGCCAAAACTCATACTTACTCAGCTTAGCATAAAGTTGCTTTTCCTGCAAGATTCTCAGCACAATTCTCAAATGTTGCTTACGCTCTTCTCTACTCTTAGAGTATATCAAAAAGTCATCGATAAACACAACCACAAACTGGTCAAGATATTGTCGGAAGACGCGGTTCACATAGTCGATAAATACCGCCAGTGCATTCATCAACCCAAAGGACATCACAAGAAACTCATAGTGCCTATACCTCATTCTAAAAGCAGTCTTCGGAATATCTACTGCCTTCACATGCAACTGATGATATCTCGACCTTAAATCAATTTGGGAGGATATACACGAGCCAGACAATTGATCTAATAGGTCATCAATTCTTGGGAGAGGATACTTGTTCTTAATAGTAACCTTGTTAAGTTCTCTGTAATCGATACAAAGCCTCAAGCTTCCATCTTTTTTTTTTACAAACAACACTGAAGCTCCCTACGATGATACACTGGGTCGGATGAACCCTTTTTCAAGCAACTCTTCAATTTGCTTTTTCAACTCTGCCATTTCATTCGGGGCCATACGATATGGGGCTTTTGATATTGAACTAGCTCCAGGAACAATCTCAATTGGGAATTACACTTCCCTTTCCGGAGGCAATCCACTAAGATCCTCTGGAAATACCTCAGTGAATTCTCTTACCACAGGTATACTCTCTAAAGCTTCACTTGACTCTCCCTGAATAGAGAAGAACACCATATACCCTTGACATCCCTTCTCAAGATATCTTTCTGCTTTAGCCATTGAAAGTAAATTCAAATTAGCATTCATATTGTTTCCTCGTTATGCATTACTGTAAGCTATCCTCTTATTACCACAATCAAGCAGTATATCATTTGCTGTCAACCAGTCGAAACCCAAAATGACTTCTAGTTATTGAAGTGGTAAATAGATCAAATCAACTGTAGACTCCCGACCCTCAACAACTATCACACAATTTAAGCAGGCTTCGGCTGTCACAGCCTTGACACCTATCAGCATCGACACAACCAAATCAAATGGCAATTTATGCACAACCAATTCCAGGCTCTTAACATAGTCATAAGCTATAAACGAATGACTTGCACCAGAATCAAACAAAGCATTTAATTCATTATCACTAAGAAGGATTTTACCTTGGATCAACTAAGGTGATTTTCAGGCCTCCTTATTTGTCATCGCGAACACTCGACCCTGATTCCTTGGCCTTTGCTCTGCCAACTATCATGGGCACTTAGTAGAGATGTGACCCACTTGTTTGTAGTTGAAGCAAATCACCTCCCCAGCACAAGTTCTGCCCAGATGGTACTTTCTGCACTAATTACACACTGGTCCTGCTGGAGGTCTCTGGTTACTACAACCCCCAGGTTGATAGGGCTTTTTATTACCACCCCTATATGAGGATCCTTGCCCCTTCTCTTCTGGGAAGTATTAGCCTTACTAGGCTCATTGCAGCTGTCCACCGCCTTGTTGAAGTCAGTAAATAGGTGAGTGGCTAATCTCTTTTTTAGTTTATGCCTCAAGCCCCTGATAAGCATATCGGAGCTCTACTCTTCATCATCCATATCCTAGAGATGTGTAGAGTACCGAGATAGCCAGACAAAATGGGAAAGACACTCATCAAAACTTTCTATATCCCCCTGCTTGATTGCCAAAAACTCATATTCTTTTTCCAATCTCACGGACTTGGGGAAGTACTTCTCATTGAATTTTTCTTGAAACACCTCCTAAGTCAATGGCACATTCTGGCTCTTCAATGACATGGTGATATTTCGCCACCACCAGTCTGCATCCCCCTCTAGCTTATACACAGCTAGCTTCGCCTTTACCTCCATAGAGTACTCGAGGACCTTAAAAATCTTCTCTAGACGATTCAACCAGTCCTTATCAACTTGGGGCTCAAACCTTCCCTTGAACACTGGATGCATATGCTTGCAAAATTTACAGACCCAATATTGCAAGTCTCTTTCCTCATGAGCTGGCACCCCTTGGGATTCTTGATTGGGCACCGAGTGAGGTAGGGATTCATGGGATCAATTAGACCCCTCAGCAGTCTCCTCTTGATGAGTCTTTGCTTGAGTCTTCCAATAAGTTGACTGGGCCCTTTCCTCATTACGATTAGACCTTTCTTCCCGGAGCTATTCTCTCAGCTCGCGGATCATATCTCATTGTTCTCTCACTAAATCCATCAGTTCCTGTATTAGGTCAGGTGGATTGTCATTCAACTCCTCCACCTCTGGGTCCTCTTGCCTGACTCTTAGGCGAACCATTTTATCCTTTAGTTCTACAAATGATTCACCACGTCAGTATCAAAGCAAATGTATACACATAATCCATAAGACTTAGATATATCCACAAACAGTAGAAATACTCATGTGTATACAACCAACAATTATCAATCATCAAGCTACCTTAAGCCAAAGAACTAAGGCCAACTAAGGGAGATATCCTAGCAAATCCTCACCTTGCCAGGAACTACAGCTGTGATGCAACAAATGTAACCCCCTTCACGATTAAGGCCGAGATTTAAGTTTATAAAAATGTAATTATGTGAAATTAGATACCATAAGATGATTTGGGATTTATAGAAAATTAAACTTCCCAAAATCAGGGTTTACAAAAACTTTTACAAAACCTGTTCACAGCGGTCTCATATTCACATTTCAATACATAAATGGCTTGTATACGTTGATTTCATTCATACATATCAGAGTACAATATAAATTCCCGACACACTCGAGTTCTATTAATTAATAAAGGGTCTATAAAGGCATAAAGCCCATAACTTTTTCCCTTTTACTTGGGGATTACACAAAACTACACTACGAATCCCAATATATACAAAATTGTTTCCAAAAATATCCAATTAATTTATACATGATAACCAAATATTCCAAAAGTAAAACTCCTTGCCCGGAGCTCTAACTACTCTTCATTGGCCGCTTTCCCTTGGATCCTTCAGCCCTATCTAAAAATTTATATTTTTGGGAAAGTGAGATTTTAAGGAATCCCCATAGTAACAAATCACTCATAATATACACAACATCAAAGCATGAAAGTAAATCATCTACATATCACACAGCAATCACAAAAATAGTTACAACGGCAGGGGTAGGTATCATGGGTATTGCCCCCTACGATGGCTCACACGAACTACTTGTTGTATTGCACATCCACATGAACATATCACATATATCACCATAGCTAGGATCCATATAAAACATTTCACAACACGCAGCCCCACGGGCTGGATACTCAAACAGGAATACACAATTCCATAACACAGCCTTGACATTTACAACAGCAGATACAACAGCCGGGGTAGGTATCATGAGCATTGCCCCCTACGACAGCTCACGCTAAACTACTCGCGATGTAATGCCCTATAGCCGATAACACATTCACAATGATAAACATACATACCAAGTATCATACACAACATGAGCGAAGAGTCACTACCTTCATCCTTCCGGACGTGTCCTGGCACCGGTCTCTCCCGAGTAGGGCAAATATTAAATCATATATTCATAATTAGGGATGAAGAGTTATTTCTTTATTCCAATGCTCAATAGCTTCTTAACACTTAATTGGTTATCATTATTGCTCTTTTAGTACTTAAGAATACCTCTAACAATAGCCCTAAGTGGTTGGAAGAACTATCTCAAAGATCCCCTTTTGGAAGCACAAAAAGTGATTTTTCACTGTTGCACCTTGAGTGAAAATGGTCGCACTCGAATATTGGTACGGACACTCAAGTGAAGAAGGCCTCACTCGAGTGATGGTATGGACTACACCTCAAGTGCTAGAAAGTGAGGATAGAAAGTGTTTGCCCGAGAGTACAAAAACTTTTAAAGAAGAGGAGCACTCGAGTGAAGAAGACCTCACTCGAGTAACAACTTAACACTCACAAGTGTTAGAGCACACTCTTGAATTTTGGACGTTAGTGATAACCCGAGATGAGAGTTCATGGCATCAAATATACCCAGACTCGAGTGAGAGGAGGGTCACTCGAGTGAGAACCCACAATACTTACAAGTGAAGCAATACTCTCGATTCTTGCCCGAAAGTGCAACATGAAAACCAAAGGCCAGAGGGGAAAATACACTAACACACTCGAGTAATCCCACCCTCACTCAAGTGATATTCTTCCCTCACTCGAGTGAACTCACTCTCACTTGAGTCATTTTATCAGAACCAGAAAACGTAAAAGGTAAGACAACACTTTCAGGAATTTTACCAAGTGATCCAAATGAACCCAAAACCTCTACTAAAGCTACTCCCACACAAAATCACCCAAGGAATTCAATAGAATCATCAGAATTATCCACAATCTACTCCATTATCATGCTTTGGTTTTGGGCAACATAATTATCCAAATTATAAAATCATCCAAACATACCATTCCTATCCCCAATCAATCTATCTATCCAAAACTCATACCAAAACACCATTTCTATACCAATAACATGCCAAACTACCAATGACCCTATTCCAACGAATATGGGCCAAAAATCCTAGAAATTCAAATATTATTCATTTGGCATAAAATATATATAGAAGGATTGGTTACAATTACCTTATCAACTTTCTTAAAGACACTTCTTAGTTCACCAACCTCCAAAATTTCGAGTGGGCACAAATCAACACCAAATAGGCACACTATATACATCAAAATGAAGCTCTTAACCCAAGGAGCAACATTAAAGAAAAGAATTTGAGCAATGGAGTTCATTTACCTACCCAAATCACAAGCTTTAACTTTCTCTTTCTTAGCCAATAATGGCGCCAGAATTGGAAGAAGAAAGAGAGAGAGAAGAGTATGAGAGATGGAAAAATGATGATGATACCACTTCCTCCATGTCCAGCGAAAATGAGGGAAGAAAGAAGAGAGAAATATTAAAATACTCCCCCTATTTGACTTTCTTATCTTTTCTCTCTTCTTACACAATCTTGCCACATGTCACCATTTCATTGGTTCACCCAAAAAAAGTCACAATTAGCCATTTTAATCCCTCCATTAGCCATTTAATCACACATTTCATTTCCTTTTAGTTAGTAATTAATTTCTCCCTTAATTACCAACTCATAGCCAATATTCCCATTCTTTTAATTTTACACTAATTATGACATATTAATTAATATTGCCATAAAACACATCATTATTCCAATCAAATTCATAATTATCCACAATAATTTTGATTAGCCCTTAATCAAAAATTGGGATATTACAATGTGATCTTACGAGATAGGGTATCGGTGGATCCCAGTAAGGTAGAAGCAGTACTTGATTGGAAGAGGCCAGAAACTGTTTCTGAGATTCGAAGTTTTCTAGGTCTTGCTAGTTACTATTGGAGGTTCATTCAGAACTTCTCGCGTATTGCATTGCCGATGACCAAGCTCATAAGGAAGGATCAACCATTTTTGTGAGATAAACGTTATGAGCAGAGTTTCACTGAGATCAAGGAGAGGTTGACTATAGCACCAGTGTTGATTATTCATGATCCCAGTGAGGCTTACGTTGTGAACAGTGATGTGAGGAAGCAGGGGTTAAGGTGTGTCCTGATGCAGCAGGGAAGAGTGGTGGCCTATGCCTCTCAACAGCTAAAATTGCATGAGATGAACTACCCCACTTATGATCTAGAGCTTGCGATAATAGTGTTTGTATTAAAAATTTGGCGTCATTACCTATAAAGTGTGACAGTAGAACTGTACTGTGACCACAAGAGTCTTAAATATCTGTATGATCAGAAAGAGTTGAACATGAGATAGCGTCGATGGGTGGAATTGCTGAAATATTATAACCTGGACATCAAATTTCATCCGGGTAAGGCTAATGTCGTCGTAGATGCTGAGTCTGAAGGTAGTGCTAATAGCAGCGATGATGATCCAAGAGAAGAAATTGATAAAGGATTTTTGGGATTTCAATCTCTCTAATAATATCCTATGTGCCAGTTACGGTGTAGTCTAAGGGGAGAATGACCTAAGGATTGAAATTGAAGAGGCTCAGATGCATGATGAGTGAGCCTCTTCTCACTCGAGTACAGGTGTATCTGATACTGTGGACTCTCATCTCGAGTGGTCACTCACGTCCATTTTTTAAGAGTGAGCCTTAGCACTCGAGGGTGCTAAGCTATCAATCAAGTGACATTAAATCTACACGGGTGATGTTGCCTTTTGAAAGTTCCTTGTGCTCTTAGGTGAGCACTTCTTGAACCTCACTTTGGGGTACTCGAGTGAGCATTAGGCTTCCACTCGAGTGATTAAGGTTATGCTCGAGTGCAGCGAGCAATTCTGGTTACTGTCATTCCTTTCTGCTCTTAGGTGAGCACTTTCTACACCGCACTTCTAGGACTCGAGTAAGAGTGAGGCTAACACTGAAGTGTTACTTCCATGACTCGAGTGTCCGTACAATATCACTCCAGTGAGGCCATATTCACTTGAGTGTCTCAGTGAAAAATATCATTTTTGTGCTTTCAAAAAAGGGATCTTTTGGGATAGTCTTCCAACCCTTTAGAGCTATTGATAGAGTTATTCATAGGTAATAAACGAGCAATAATGATAACCAAATTAAGTGTTAAGAAGTCATTAAGAATTGAAATAGAGAATTGACTCTTCGTCCCTAATTATGAATTATAGGATTCGACATTTGCCTTACTCAGGAGAGACCGGTGCCAGAGCATGTAACACCCCAAATTTTATATTCACAAAATATATTGTAATTATTTGGGGAAACTCAATAAAATGGTGAATATTCATGAATTTGGAATTTATCAATTTTATAAATGTTCAATTTCACGGGAAATTAGGCAAAAATAAATATGGAATTAATTTGGGTTTTTTAAAAAGCCTAATATTAAGGTCCAAAAATGAAGAAATATTAGATAAAATATTTGATCCAAAAAAAGATAGAAATTGGCCAAAGAAAAATAAGAGAAGAAATTGGATTAAAAAGGTAATGGCAAAATCGTAATTTTACCAAATTATCACAAAATTAATTATTTTTTCGATTAATTGAATATAATTTCAATTAATTAAGGAAAATAAAAGGAAAAATATATTTAGAATATTTTGGTCAATTTAATATGATTTTATGGAAAATTTGAGCAAAAATACAATTTTGACCAAAATTGAGACTTTACGTGTATACGTAACCGAAACAAGTTGTGAAGCCAATTGAGACCTTAGGGAGGGACCCCTAGGTGTCTCCTACACGTGGCATAAATAAGGAAATATTGGTTGGACATGATGGCATGGTTACATGAATGTAGGAAGTTATGTAATAAAAATTAGTTTTGGAATTGTTGGAAAATTCCATAAATCATTAAAATGATATATGATATTATAATATATCATTCTCATCTTCTTCATTCAGCATTTCATGCACAAAACAGCAGCTGAAAGTGATAGAGAACGTTCAGAATTTTAGAGAGAGAAAGGAGAAGAAATCTCACAAGGTAAGCCAATTTCTCTAACGATTTAGCTCCTAACGCGTATAACTCTGACCCTAAGCTACTCCTCTTTGTTCTTTAAGGTTTGGAAGCTCAAAATCTATTGTGGAACACAGGGTTTTCAGCCATATTTGGGAAAAACTTGTGAGAGCTTGAGGTAACTTCCAAACCTTAGTATATTAACTATTCTGGCTGCTGTGGGCAATTTAATCGGTGAAATTTCGCTGGATTGCCGTTGGTTTTAAATTTTGGGAATTGAGTTGCCTAAGGGTTATGCTGCCTAATTTTGGTTTAAATGGTAGTTATAACTTAATGTAACAGTTAATTAAGTGGTTAGGAGTAGAAAGGAATGCGTTTACGGAGCCGAAACGGTAAAACCCCGATTTTTCCCGGAGAACTCATAAATTTTGGCCAGCTCTAGAAATAGGTCTTAGAGTTGGATTTTCAATGATTTGATGGTTCCATTGAGTTCAAGAACGAAAATTAGGTAGGGTTATAGTTGGTCACTTTTTCAGAAAAGGAAGAAAAAGCATAATTACGAAAACGCCCCTAAAACCCTTAAAGTGGGGCTGTCAAGGGTAAATTTGTAATTTAACATTGAATTTGCTAATTCCGAGTCCGGAAATGGATTCCTTTGGTGGAAATATGCTAGAATAGCTCGGGGTAGAATTTCAGGAAAGATGCAGCCGGACTGGGTACGGCGGGCCCGGGCCAGGTCCCCGAGGGCATTTTTGTAAATTTTCATTATAGACTCGTATAACCCCTAGAAACACTATGGAAGTGTCTAAATGATGCATTTGGAATTGTAGGATTCGACATTTGCCCTGATCGCGAGCAGCCTGTGCTGGCGCCAGTCAGGAAAGAACGAGGTAGTAACTCTTTTCCCTTATACTATATGTGATACATGGTATGTTTGTTTGATCATTGTTTGTGAGCCTATCACCTACGGCCCATCGGTGTTGACGGTGGGAGGATCATACCTTCGGGGCGGTGGAATCCGGGGGATAAGACTATGTGAAAGCAGTAAGGCTATACGTGAAAGCCGAAAGGCTATTTGTGAAACCTTCACCCGCGGCCCATCGGTGTTGATGGTGGGAGGACCGTGCCTTCGGGGTGTTGGAATACGGGGGATGGGATTATGTGATTATGTGCATATATGGTAGCCTGCGTGCTGTGCTTTATGCTGTGATGCTGATTGATGATTTTCTTGCATGCTTTGTGATTACATGTGGTATGAGTGATTTGGTACTACTGAGATTCTTTTGAATCTCATTCTTTCTATTGACTAACATTTCAGACAGGGCAAGTGGCTCCAAGGAGAAACGAACCACCAAGAGCAGCTAGGATCTTGTAGGGATGTGTTGTTAGGTTGTTGATTATCTATTTTGGACTTGGGGTTACTGTTTATTTTTGAAATGTAGATATTTTGTTGATGTTGGTCATGTAATCCCCTAGTTGGAACTTATAACCCTTAGTTTATACATGTATGAAACCCAGGAGTTGCCGGAAATTTGGCTATGCAATCTGATATGTATTAACGCTATTGAACTGCGTAGAGTAATTAGATTCAGAAGATGAATCTGAGACCATATTGAATGAATTTTAGAAAAGAAATTTAAGCAAAACGTATCCGTCGGTCTCTAATTCATTTAAATTACGCATTTTTGAATCTTAATTATGGTTATCATGGCAGGGGATTACAGAGCACGTACGGAAGGACCAAGGGAGTGACTTTTCTCTCATGTTATGTATGATGCTTGGTATGCATGACTTATCATTGTTTGTTGTGTGAATCTTTGCATGAGGCCACTGTGTTATCTCCCTTAGTGCATTACAGTGTGATCAGTCGTAGGGGTGATAGTTATCACTCCTACCCCTGCCTTGTAATTACCAGGGGTGCGTTATGGAATCGTGGATTCTTGTTTGAGTATTCGGCCAATGTGGCTGTGTGTGTAGGTGAAATATTTTATACGGATCCTAGCTATGGTGATATATGTGATATGATCATGTGATTGTGCAATATAGTGTGAGCACTTCAGTTTGAGCAATACAACATGAGTCATACATGCCCTTGCCATTGTAATTGCCATTGTAGTTGCTATGTGTTGTGTGATGATTTGCTTTCATGCTTTGATGTTGTGCATACTATGAATGATTTCAAGTAGCTCTTCAAATGTAGGAACAAGACCTTGCATGTTATTATTGTCAATATCAAAGTTCAATTTGCATAAAATTGCAAAAATTAATTTAATTTCAATATGTAAATAGTAGTTAACACTAGTACAGAAAAGAGTTTTTAGATCGGTTATATCGGATAAGGTCTTAAAATATGACCAGTGGTATTTTTATAATTATGATGAAATATTAAGATCGGTTATATTTATAACCGGTCTTAAAAATAATTTTAAGACTGGTTATAATAAAAACCAGTCTTAAAATATATACAATTAAAAAAAATAAATACATGTAATATTTTTTCTAGACTGGTTCTAAATATAACCGGTCTAGAAAATATTATTTGAATTAAAGACAACTAAAAAAATAAAATGGTTATTATTTTTAAGACCTGCTATACATGAAACCCGGTCTTAAATATTAAAACTTTAAGACCGGTTATTATTTAATAATCGGTCTTAAAAATAGAAACTTTTTAAGACTGGTTATTTATTAATAACTGGTCTTAAATATTAATTTTAAGACCGGTTTTTAATTAATACCAGTCTTAAATATTACTTTTAAGACCGGTTGTTAATTACAACCGGTCTTAAAACTGACCTGGATTTCAAAATGCTTCTAATTTTAACTCTGAAATTTGAGACTCAAGCACATCAGCAAAACCCCTCCGTCGGTTCACGGTAGCTTCTTCTTTCCCCTTCTCTCCTCTGTCCTTAACTTCACTGCCATCAATGGAGATTTACGGTTGAATACATTGCCGTAAGGCTATCATCGTTTGTTCCCTCTGATTGGTTTTGTTCTCAACCTTGTTTTAATTGTCAGGTTTGTGTTTCAATTGCCAGGCTTTCAATTTAATTAATGGTTTTGTTTTTGGGTATTTCTTAGAAATTGTAAGATGACTTGGCCTCCATTTTCTTTGTACAATTCTTGCAGCAAGTCGTCAACCCACTTTTCAAAACTATCCATTGCCTCCTAAGAAAGTGGCCAAAGACTATTCAAATCCACAGAAAGAAGAGGATCCTCAAGCAAAGGTTGAAGGTACTGTTAATTATTCTGAAGAGTTTTACATAATGCATGTATGTCTGAGGTTAATGTCCATATGCTTCTGTGGACCTGGGTTTATTTTGGTTGTGTATGAGAAGGGTTCGATTTTGGTTCTATATTTTTACATGTTCAATATAGTAAAACTTTGGATAAGGTAGTGGTGATATTGCTTGATATGAACTTTGGTGTTGCTTCTGAGTCTGCCTCCTAATGCACTTATGTTTGTTCAATTTGTTCAAACATGCCTCCTATTTTTGCTTCTGAGCCTGCCTCCTAATGTATTTATGTTCAACTTTGTTCAACTTGTGCTGACATTGCCTCATATTTTTTTCATGTATGTTTAACTTGTGCATTGCAATTAATTATTTGTTCATGTTTGTATAACTTGGAAATTGCTTTTGAACAATGCCTTTGTAGATAGTGCCGTGTAGCAAAATTTCCTTAAACCATCACTAGCTATCCTTAATTAGTGTCCTTAAAGTGTTTTTAGACAATGAGTCATCCTAGTGAGGGTACTCCCTATCCAACTAATCCAAATCAAAGTGAACCTAGTAATGCTCCTAGCCAGGAACACAGTGAGCCATGTAACTGGCCTAGACGAAGGGGTAGGGGAGCCACCGATTGAGAGACATTCCTCTCAATCAGAATACCGGGGAAAAGATTCCGATTGAGTTTGATAGTTATTGGAAACCAATCGGGATAATGCAAGCCAATATAGGATTTTTGTCGGCCTCCTAGCATGCAACAAGCCTAGTATCTTAATAGAGCATTGGAGAAATATGGATAAAAATGTGAAGCAACATATTTGGGAAATTATCCAGCTCACTTACAATATTCCTGAGAGTGAAGTCTTGTATGACAAGACAATGACGTATTGTGATGAACGCTAGAGAAAGTTTAAGACAAGTCTAGCTAACAATACATGCATATCGAGGTGGAAGAAAGTAAGCCTCATCCTAATCAGTGCCATCTGTATTCTTTTATTAATGAACAGACTTGGCAAGAATTTAAACGGCTTCGGACTACTCCATAAGCAATGGTGAGTTGACTTATTTTGCATTTGATTTGATTATGAATTATGAATTGTCTTTATTGATTTACAATGACTTGATTTTGATTTCTTATTCACAGGAAAAAAGGAAAAATGCCTAAGAGAGTGGTAGAAAGAATGATTACCCCTATACAATGTCTCATGGGGGTTATGCGAAGGCCAAAAAAGACTTGTTGGGGGCCAAACGTAAGAGATTGGAAGAAGCATCTCAATTTGATCCTTCTGTTCTTCTTTCTCCACCATCTCCGATACGTCACAAAGAGAAGTGGTTGTTCACTCACCAAAAGAGGAGCGGGTCTTATATGAGTGAACAATCTCGTATAGTCGGTGAGAAAATTGTAAGTATTGTTATTGACTTGTTATTAATTATTTCGTAAACAAATTTCATTACTAACATTTGTTATCTATGTCTTATAGGAGGAGCTTCAAAAAAATCAAGCCGAGGGATCATTTAAGTCGGATGGCAGGAATGACATCCTGACTATAACTACAGGAAAATCTGAGCATCCCGGCTGTGTCAGGGGGATTGAAGGAGGGGTAGGTATAAGGGCTTACTTTGGAGCACCCATACACCGTTCCTTAAGTAGTATGGTGACTAGGGAGGAGATGGAGCATATATTGGCCATTGTGAGGGTGGAAGCTAGGGCCAAGGCAAAAGCATCATTTAATGCATGATTTGAAGAAAGGTTCAGCAAGATAAAGGAGGAATGGATGATCTTGGTGAGCATAAGACAAGCAGATACCAGTGCTCCCCAGGCTCATTCCCTAAACCCTAAATAGAGCACTAAAGGGAGTTGCATTGGTTAGTCATCAGAGGGTCCTGGAAAAGAAATTGATGAGCCTTGTGACTTGTTTGTGGAGGATCTTTTGAGACAATTGGTTGTATGGAGGAGCGTGCTCAACTTGGGATTAACTGTCCACTACCAAGAAATAAAGGATGATCAAGTTAGATGGCAGTTGAAGAGGTGATCATTGCAGATGCATCTCTCCCTATCCCTGTTGATGACTTCAGGTTGTGGGCGATGTCATCAACTCTTTAATCTTGTGGCCAAAGAACCTTGTTTCTGATCGAGTTGAGGAATCCCCGCCACCTCCACCTCTACCTCTACCTCTACCTCCACCTCCCTCCACTCAAGATGTTTCACGGCCTTCATTGAATGTCATGCAGTAAGTGATTCTGATCGCATATGATACGTCCTTTGCAACAAGAGATTGGTCTACTGAGTCAGCTGTTAGCAAGTCAGGGGTGTAATACTATCTTGAGAGGGATGATTTAATATCCCTGGTAGCTCCTCTACAACAACTTACGATTTTGATTGTCCAGCTCTTTTTGATGTAAGTATCTTCTCAAATTGGAAGTTAATATTTTACAAATTACGCCGTTAAACTTTGATTTAATGTCCTTGCTTGAATTATTATAGGTGCATGCATCGTAGGTTGGTTGACTCTGACAAAACCAATAAATTTGGACTCCTATGCCCAGTTCAACTCTATGACAAAGGGACTACTGCTTCTATCAGACACACATACTTATCGCACAAGCTTAGTGAAACCTCAATTGAGTGTTTCTTGGCTCCATATTTGTATAGGTAAGAAATAAATTTATATTTGATAATATACATAATGTTTTATATTTGCTTAAAAGTTTTCCCTTTTTTCAGTGATCATTGGCAATTGGCTATTTTGTGCAAGAAGAGTTATTCTGTCATCCTCTTATGCTCCCTCTACCTCAGCAAGCCAACTAGTGAATTAAAGAAGAACTTGAACGTGTGAGTTTTCTTGTATTATTAATTACCTTTCATGCTCAAAATTTATGGAATTCGTGTAAAATAAGTAACCTTTATGATTTTAATGATATAGGGTTATGCGGACATTCCAACACACTGCTTGTGGTAGGCCTATGCGTGAGGTAAAAGACCCTACATGGATCTTGCTAAAGGTTAGTTACATATTGGTTTTTTTAAAAAATGTATTTAATAATAAGCCATGCTTTAATTTTATACTTGTTTTAATGACATCATATGATTTTTCAGACCTGTAGGCAACCACCGGGGTCTAACTTGTGTGGGTTGTATATTCTGAGGCACATGTATAATATTATTACCCTACGCATGACAAAACTTACTGAAGAGGTAAATATATATGTATTTCAAAAATTTTGTTTTACTTTTATTTTTTTAAGTGATGTTAATGTTTTTCCTGGCTTTGGTGTTTCAAATGTTTGAACTTGCTGACCCTTTTCCAGAAGAAGATATTGAGCACATTCACAATTGTTGTACTGAATTCATTTATGAACTTTTACAACAGTGAGTTCTTGTAAAACTGAGGAATTGTTTTGTATATATTGATGAATTGACATGTTGGTTGGTTGCAAATATTGTTGGTTATATGATTTCACATGTTTGTTGGTTTTAACATGATTTTTGTATATTTTAATGAATTGACTTGTTGGTTGCATGATATGACATGGTTGAATTCATTTATGCATATATATATATATATGATGGTTTTAAACAAAACATTATACATGAGGATATATGACATGTTACAAGTTCCTAATTCAATGAGAAGGTTAAAGCAAATGGAAATGGTAAGTGGAAAGTTAAAGCAAAAGGACACGGTAAGTGGAAGCAAACTAAACACCATATAGCATTTAATAAGTATGGCATTAGAGGTAGCAATTCTAGGATGCGTTCTGGTAACTAACCTAATCATACATAATTAAAAAAATATAACACTTTTAAGACCGGTTATAAAAATAACCGGTTTTAATATTTATTTTAAGACTGGTTAGGCATATAACCAGTCTTAAAATTAAATTTTTAAGACCGGTTATAATTATAACCGGTCTTAAAAATGTTATGTAATTTACTTTAGAAAAGAGGTCTTTTAAGACCGGTGCTCATGACAACGGTCTTAAAATTGTTACTTTAAGATCGGCTATTAATACAACCGATTTTAAAAGTTAGACTTTTAAGACCCGTTACTAAACCGGTCTTAAAAGTGACTTACTTTTAAGGCCGGTTGTATTAAGACCGGATCCAAAACTGGTCTAAAAAGTCAATTTTAACCAGTCTAAAAAGCCATTTTTCCACTAGTGTAAACTACCTTTTACCGATCAGATATAAAGACACATCTTCTTTCTCTCATAGTGCTAATGTCATCAACCAAATTATTCAAAAATCATGTCCAAGAGTCTCTATTTTCTCCCTTGACAACAAGCCACACTAATGGGAAGTATTGATCATTAGCATCACGTCCTACAGCCACAAGTAGTATTCCCCCCATAGGGACCCTTCAGGAAGTACCCATCCAACCCAATTATAAGTCTGCAACCTGCTAAAAATCCTCACTTCATGCACTAATACACTCATAGAGTCTTCTAAATATAGGAGGATAAGGTGTGCATGGTTGATCAATAACCAAAACAAAAGTTGTCCCAGGGTTACATTTTTTCATTTTATTGCAATAATCTCTCAACTTATGATACTGCAACTTATAATCACCCTTAATGATTGACTTTGCCTTTTTCCTTGCCTTGTATGCCTTCCACACAAATACATCAACCATGTAGTGATCCCTTACTGATGCAATTACATTCGCCTACTTCAAGTTTTTGTTTATCTTCATATGTTAACTATTTTCTCTGAAATCCACTTGTACAAGGCATTCTTCCCCTTTATAGACACCCCACATGTGTGTTTGGCGTAAAATGTCTTCAACTGATATGTTTGGTTACCACCACTTCTTTTACTCATAAATGTTACCTATTTGCATTCTTGATGTGCATACTTGACTTTGCATCTCACCTTATCATTCTTTGTAAACTTCAATTCATATCTATTGAGTAATGCATACTCTCTTATTGCAATCCTAAATTGTTGAAGTGAAGTGAAATCCATCCCTAATTAAAATTGAAACTCTTTGCACATCTCTGAGGGATTATGTTTCGGGTGTTGTTCTTTAACCACTATCTCATCCTCATCATCACTCATTCCATCAACTTCTTCAATATCCTTAGATTCATAATTAGATAACATAGCCAAGATATCCTTCTCTCTAACCTTAGCCATGTTTGTTTGCTGAGGTTGATCAGTCTTGACTATCATGAACTGTAAACTACCAACAACTTCCTCCAATACATCACCCACACTTGGTCATCATTTATGTTTTCTTCATCACTATCCTCAAAATTTGATAGTAGTGCCTCTGAATCATTAGACTCTCCTCCACTACACTATTGCCACTGCTCTCTGTCTATATCCATATTTAACCTATGAAAAACACAACATTTGATATTAAAAAAAATAGAGCATTACACAAGACAGATCGTAGGTAAAAGAGAAGAAAGAACATTAAATATATTTATCTTTGTATCACCTAACTTTTTATGCCATAAAATTAGATATTACAATATAAGAAAGGGTATGATTTCTTAACTGCAAAATAATGAAGGCAATCATAAGCATAACATTTGAGGTTATGTAAAATTCATACAATCTGCAAAATGATACATTATAATATGAAGACAATAAACAACAAGTGATACATCTATATATACATATATTTAATATCTTAGTGTTAGAGATCTTTGTTTGCATTACAGAAACTAAATTATACAGAGCAATGAACTGAGGTATATATTGTTAGATCCCATATATTTTAATGATAACAAAGATTGGACTAATGATAAAAGAGGATATGATAACAAATGAATTTGAACAAGGTAAATATATGGCAGACAAAGCATTAAGTAAGCACTGGAGTAAAGAAAAAGATCTGAGAGAAAGAGCAAAGGAAGAACATCACTGGCAGTTTTTGTCTATGTTTACTTGAGTGACCAGTCGAGTAAGGAACACTCTTACTCAAGTGGGAACTTGAGTAATATTGAAAGAAAATATTTTCAGAGGCACTGCCAAAATTTGGAAGAAGTTACTCGAGGAGCTACTCAAGTAACATATGAGAAAAGGCATTACTCAAGTAACCACTCGAGTAACCAGGTCAAAAATTTTCTAGTAGCTCTCGGCCAAGAAATGCAACAATTTACTCGAGTAACCATGTGAGAAAAAGGCTTTACTCGAGGGAGCACTCGTGTAATCTGTAGAGTTATTTGAAGCATTACTCGAGGGGGCACTTGAGTAATCAGGTAGGCAAACTCTCAGCCAAGATTTGAATGATATTACTCGAGGGAGTAATCGAGTAATCTGCAAACTTTTTTGAAATTTACTCGAGGGCTCACTTAAGTAACTTGTAAAGAAAAGACATGGCCACTCAAGTAATCAGCTTATTGGAGGGAACACCTGTAACCCCTTCCCACCTTAGGTCGAGATTAAGTTCTTAAACACATAATTAAGTTGGAATTAGAGACCATATTTCAAATTGGGACTTATTAAGGTAATCTTTTGCCCAAAAATTGGATTTACAAAAACTTTTTCAAAACTTATTCACAATGGTCTCATATTCACAATACAAAACCATAATGACCTGTACAGGTAGATTCCGTTTACAAATATCAGAGTGCAAAGTAAATTCCTGACTCATTCGGGTTCCATTCATTAAATAAGGGTTTACATAAAGGCATAAAGCCCATAATTCATACCCTTTACTTGGGGGATTACACAAAATCCAATAAATACAATTGTTTCTACCAAAAATATCCAAATGATATACAATGATAACCATTAACCAAAAAGGAACTCCTAACACGGAGCTCTACCCACTATTCGTCACCCGCTTGCCTTTTGATTCTTCAGCCCTATCTAAAATGTTTAATTTTGAGAGAGTGAGATTCTAAGGAATCCCCGTAGTGTCCAATCAATCATAGTATGCACAACAATAAGGCATGAAATCAAATCATCATCCACACAAAGCAACTACAACGACAATTATAATGGTAATGGTTAGTATGACACGTCATCCCTTACGATTGCTCACGCTGAATTGTATCACAATAATTCACACAATATATTTCACCATAGCTGGGATTCATATAAAGCATTACTAATGCAAGCCATACCGGCAAGATACATACACACAGCTCATGGATGGATTCATAAACCCCACCCCACATGTCAGACTCATAAAGATCCATGACGATTACAACGGCAATTCAACAGCCGACCTAGAGATGATCAGCATCAATCCCTATACTGCTCATGTTGAAGTGCTCACACTGTAATAGACCATGGCACATAGTTCACAAAGCTCAATGATAAGTTATGCATACCAAAATATCATACACAATATGAGAGAAGAGTCACTACCTTGATCCTTCCGGGCGTTCTCTAGCACCAGTCTCTTCCACGTCGAGCAAATATTGTATCCTAGAATCATAATTAGGGACAAAGAGTTATTTCTCTATTCCAATTCTTAATAACTTCTTAAAACATAATTGGTTACCATTATTGCTCTTTTAGTACTCAAGAACACCTCTAACAGAAGCCCTAAGGGGTTGGAAGACTATCCCCAAAGATCCCCTTTTGGAAATACAAGACTGACATTTCTCACAGAGACACTCGAGTGAAGATGGCCTCACTTGAGTGATATTGTACGGATACTTGAGTGAAAGAGACCTCACTCGAGTAATGGTACAGTCTGAACTCGGGTACCAGAGAGTGAAAGACAGCGAGTACACACCCGAGAGCATAAAGGAAATGGCAGTAGCCAGAATGGCTCACTGCACTCGAGCACAACATAACTCACTTGAATGGAAGCTATATACTCACCCGAGTCCCCAAGAGTGAATTACAGGAAGTGCTCACCCGAGAGCACAAGAGTCTTTAAGGATTAGGAGGACTTGAGCCCAGCCCATTATACTCGAGTGAGTACCACTTACTCGTGAGTGAGAAGGCACACTCTTGCACCAGAATCGTGAGTGACAACCTGAGAGGCAAGTCCTTGGTGTCAAATACACCAGCACTCGAGTGACCTTACCCTCACTCGAGTGATGTTCATCCCTCACTCGCAAGTGACGCAACACTTGCCTTTGACCACGAAAGTACAACAAGAACAAAGAGAGCAGAAATGGAGTTTGCACTACCGCACTCGAGTGGAACTCATCACCACTCGAGTGAACCCCATATCACTCAAGTGATTCTATCAGAAACCAGGAAATGCAGCAAAACTGAGCACATTTCCTAACACTTGCCCAAATAATCCCAATGGACACAAAACTTTACCCAAATCCACTCCCACAGAAAAACACCCAATAAACTCAATGGGATCATCAAAATAATCAAAATCCTACTCCATTATCATGTATTATGTTTTGGGCAACCAAATCAACAAAATACCAATTTCATCTAAATATCACATTTCAATAACCAATCTATCTATCTATCCTAAACTCATTCCAAGATACCATTCTCATGACAAAAACATACCAAATGAACAATGGCACTCATTTTCTGATTCAAGCCAAAATGTCTAGAAATTACAAACTACTTCAAATGGCATGAAACATAGATAGAAAGATTGGTTTCACTCAACTTATCAACCTTCTCTAAGAGAGTTCTTGATTCACCACTTTCCAAAATTTCGTGCGGCCATAAATCAATACTAAACGGTAAACTACAATCATCAAAATGAAGCTCTCATTCTATGGAACAACATTGATAAATGAAGTTTAGGCAATGGAGTCCAATGTTTCACCTTAATCACCAGCTTTTCTTCCTCTCTCTTGCCCACAAGGTCACCGGAAATGCAGAAGAGAAGAGAGAGAGAGAACGAGAGGGAGGTTGAGTGAGGATGAAGAAGGGAAATGATTCACTCTACTCCTCCCCATACCTCTCAAGTCAGCTGAAACTAAGAGGGAGGAGAGAGAAATATTTTTAAAATTCCTTTGACTTTTCTCTATCTCTCCCTTCCTCTCACTTTAACACATGTCTTACTCCCATTGGTTCTTATACAATAAGCAACCAATTAGTTACTCTAAACCCTCCATTAGCCATTTTATCACACTTCTCATTTTTCTCTTAGTTAGTAATTAATTTCCCCATTAATTACCAACTTATGGCCAATATTTCCATTCTTCCAATTTTTCACTAATTATGACATATTAATTAATATTGCCACAAAATACATAATAATCCTAATTAAATGCATAATTATCCACAATAATCATGATTAACCCATAATCAAAAATTGGGATGTTACAGCACCCGAGTAACTTGTGAGGAAAAGACATGGCCACTCGAGTAATCTGGTATTTTCAAGTTTTGTAAGTTATCTTACTCCATGTCTTACCCTAGTACTACTTTATGAATTATATTACTTTCTCATATTTTTGATATGTTTACTCGAGGGACTACTAAAGTAATGAGCATCATCACTCGAGTAGCCACTCGAGTAAGGCAGTCTAAAAATCATTTTTTAATCGAATGTTTATTGATTTGTTATTTATATGATTAACTCTTCATTGTACTAGCATCCTATATACATTTACAGAGAAATAATGAAGAGATCATGCCAAGAGTAAAAAGTCAAATAAAAGTTCTGAACGCTTACATTCCGCTACCTACCGCAAACAGATAGTTTTCAAATTAGAATAATGGTCAACTATTGTTGCGTGACTCTAACGGACATGTTTGAATTGCTTCCAACGGACACTATAAATCATCTATATATATGGAGCATTCAAAGAGCATACAACAACAACTAAGAACACATGAACATACACTGATCAACACACTCTTAGTGCTTTGTTTTCTTATACTCATTTATTGTACTTCAATGATTATATATTTACTCTGTGAGAGAGTTTTTTTCATTACAAACTCAATATTTGTTATTGAGACAACTTAAGGTTGTGGAACCTTCAGTTGGGGATTTGATTACAACGTGTAAGTGGGAGCGAGTGTCTAGGTAAAGGAACTTGTTGTGTACTGAGGTGCCAAGAATCCATTGAATCTTGGAGAATATAGTGAAACTCTTAGAGATGCTCTGAGGACTAGAGGTAGGTCAAATTGGTTGTAGCCGAACCAGTATAACTCACGATGTAGACTTTAAAGAGAATAACTCACAAAGTAGACTTTAGTGATATTTCTCTTTACTCTCAATTACTTTAAATATTCTGTCAATTTTCTTATACGCAACGAAATTTATGGTATCACCCAATTCACCCCCTCTTAGGTGAAACGCTTGCACTAACATTTGGTATGAGAGTATAGATCTTCTTGTTAAGGTTTAACAACCTAAGAAGGATCCAATAGCAAGCATAAGTGAAGGCATTCTTCCCAATGGAGCTTATATCACAAGACCTCGGGGTTTCAATGGCGAACACTTCTCATTCTCTAAAGCAAAGTTCAGAGTCTTCGTAATGGCTACTGAATATAGTCTATGGGTTTTGATTGAGAGTAGAAACTACAAACCTGAAAAGAATGTAGATTCATAGTGAGTTCCCAAGACACCAGCAAAATATGATGAGAATGACAAGAAACTCATCACACTCAACAGCAAGGCAATTCTGATGATTCAAAGTGCCTTAAGTCAAAATGAGTACTTCAGAATCTGCACACTCCTAATAGCTAAAGAAATATGGGAAACCTTGGAAATAGCTCACGAAGGAACTTCAGGAATAAAAGAAAACTGGATCAATACTTTGGTTACTGAGTTTGATTTACTTCGAATGAAATTAGGTGAGTCGATAGCCGAATTTGAACTTAGATATACTCACCTTGTTAATCAACTTGCAGCACTTGGAAAAGTCTATGATCAACATACGTAAGTACGAAAGATTATGAATATTCTTTCTAAAGACTAGGAGGTAAAAGTCACTGCAATTGAGGAAGCAAAAGGTGAATCAATACGATCGGTTGCTTCTCTATTCGGAAGCCTTTCTGAATATGAAAGTAAATTAAAGTTCAAATGAGAACTAGATGATATTGGTGATAAGAAGAAAAGAGGTCTAGCATTGAAAACAAAGGAAGAAGAGCAAGATAAAGATGAAGAGTTTGACGATGACGAAATAGGCCTAATCATAAAATGATTCAGAAAGTTTTACAAGAAAGGCCAAGGATTCAAAAACTTTCAGAAAGGAGGAATAAGCAATAAAGAACACATCATCTACTATGAATGTGGAAAGCCAGGACATTTCAAATCAGAATGTCAAGAACTGATTCAGAAGAATAAAGAAAAGAGAAAAGGAAAATTCTACAACAAGAAGAAAGCCTTTGTATCTGCCATATGGGGAGATAGCTCTTCTGATGAAGAAAGCAATGAAGAGGAAGTAGCCAATATATGTCTAGTTGCTCAAGAAGAAATAGAAGAAGAGGTAACTAATTCTGATCCTACCTATGATGAATTACTTTCCAAATATAATGCTTTACATTCTGAATTCATCAAAGTAGTTAAAGAACTAGTTGTGTTTAAAAAGAAAAACAAGGTTCTTGAAATAGAACTAAAAGAGAATTTAGAGAAAGATTGTGAAAAATGTTCTTCTTTGAAAAAGAAAAATGTTGATTTCATGAACACTCTTGAAAAATTTACTAAAGGAAGTGAGATGCTAAATGTGATTTTAAAAGTTCAACATTTTGTAAATGATTGATCTGGTCTTGGATATGATCTAAAAGCAGATAGAAGAAAAGGAAGAAAGAAAGCAGGAGGTAAGTCATATTTGAATTATTTTCAGTATTCTGTGCATATATCAAATCCTTTTGCATATTGTAATTATTGTAATAGAAAAGGTCATTATACATCATCATGCATTCATAAGAAGAAAGGAAAGATAGGAACCTACAAATGGGTACCTAAAGGTTCATATGTTCCGAAAATCTTTTGTACTAACCCAAAAGGATCCAAAAAGATGTGGGTACCTAAGACTTAATCGTATTTGATTACAGATATGTCTTAAAGCATCCAAAATCAACAAATGGTACATAGACAGTGGATGCTCTAGACATATGACCGGTGATTTCGAAAGTTTTACCACATTGCAACCTAAGGAAGGTGGAAAGGTAAAATTTGGAGGAAATCAATCCAAAAGATAGCAGGAATTAGTGAAATAAAAAACAACAAAGGAATACAAGTTAAAGATGTATATTACGTTGAAGGCTTGTGTCATAATTTTCTGAGCGTGAGTCAAAGTACAGATTAAGACAATTGGGTAATATTTGATTCAGAGGAATGTCTAATTGTCAACAAGAAAGATTTACAATTTGATAAGAAAAATATCAAGGCAAAGCTCAGAGCAAAAAGGGAAGGTAACTGCTATACTCTTGATATCAATATAAATGACTATGAAAATTGTTTTCTGAGTAATGTATGAAAGTTGGTTATGGCATAAGAGACTAGCTCATGTTAACATGCACCAACTAGGCAAACTACTCAAAACGGATTTAGTTTTTGGATTATCCAAAGTAAGTTTTAAAAATGATTTGATTTGTGACGCATGTCAAAAAGGTAAACAAACTAAATCTTATTTCAAATCGAAAAATGAAATTACAACAAATTGACCACTTCAATTGATACATATGGATTTAGTTGGTCCAGCAAGAGTTAAAAGCCTTGGTGGCAACTTATATTCATTTGTCATTGTTGATGATTTCTCTAGATTTACATGGACTATTTTTCTATTATCAAAGGATGAAACCTTTGCAGAATTCATTGTTTTTGCCAAGAAAGTGTAAAGTGTGAAAGGTATGTCCATTTCAAGTATCAGGATAGATCACGATGAAGAGTTTGAAAATAAAGCCTTTAAAGAATATCGTGATACTAATGACATTGATCATAATTTCTCTGCTCAAAGGACACCTCAACAAAATGGAGTCATGGAACGTAAGAACAGAGTACTCACTGAAATGGCTAGAGCAATGCTGAATGAAAAGAATGTGTCTCAAGTTTTCTGGCCCGATACAATGAGCATAGAATGCTATATTTCAAATAGAGCCTACATTAGAACAAAACTTGGAAAGACACCATACGAGCTATACAAAGGGAGAAAGCCAAACCTTGCTCATTTACACATCTTCAGTTGTAAGTGTTTCATTCATAATAATGGTAAAGATAACTTGGGAAATTTTCATTCTAGAACTGATGAAGGAATTTTCACAGGCTATTCTAACCGAAGTAAAGCATACAGAAATTTCAATAAAAGAATATGTGTTGTTGAAGAATAAATTCATATTGTATTTGATGAATTTGAATCCTCTAACAAAACCATTGATGCTGAGCAGGAAGTTGTTTTAAATCAAGAAAATGGTCAATCTATTTCTAAATCTCTTATTCTAGAAGTTGATTAAACCAGGGAAGAAGATCAGTCACTAGGACAACCTAAAGACTGGAAATACAATAAAAGTCATCCCCTAGATCAAGTTATAGGAGATGTGAATGAAGGAGTCAAAACTAGAAATAGAATTTTCAATGAAGTTAGTTTTTCTTCATTCATTTCTGAGATTGAACCTTCTAACACTGACGAAGCCCTATCAGACAATGATTGGGTTATAGCAATACAAGAAGAACTAAACCAATTTGAAAGAAATCAAGTCTGGGATTTGGTACCTCTACCTAAGGATTATCCATTCATTGGCACTAAATGGGTATTCAAGAATAAACTTGATGAATCCGCAATTATTGTCAGAAACAAGGCAAGATTGGTAGCCAAAAGCTATAATCGGGAAGAAGGAATTGATTATGAGGAAACGTATGCTCCAGTGGCTAGATTGAAAGTCATACGAGTACTCTTAGCCTTTGCAAGCATCAAAGGATTCAAACTCTATCAAATATATGTAAAGAGTGCATTTCTAAATGGCTATATCATGGAAGAAGTATATGTAGATCAACCTCCAAGTTTCGAAGATTTAACCAAACCTGACCATGTTTTCAAACTCAAAAAGGCTTTGTACAGTTTAAAATAAGCTCCTAGAGTATGGTACGAAAGGCTCAGTAAATTTCTTACTGATCAAGGTTTTGTACACGAAAAATTTGATACAACACTTTTTACAAAACGAAAACATGATAATATCTTAATTGTGCAAATATATGTTGATGATATAGTTTTTGGTGCTACTAACGAAACTATGTGCAAAGAATTTTCTGAGATAAGGCAGGGGGAGTTTAAGATATCAATGATAGAAGAATTGAATTTCTTTCTCGGTTTGCAAACCAAACAAAGAAAAAATGGAATTTTCATAACTCAAATGAAGTATCTGAAAGAGCTATTGAAGAAGTATGGATTGGATGAAGCAAATGGAATGGACACACCTATGAGCTCAACCACATTGCTTTATGCGGATGTCAAGGGAAAAGATTACAACATCACAAAATATAGAGGAATGATTAGATCATTACTCTATCTCACTGCAAGTAGGCCTGATATTCAATATAGTATGGGTATGTGTGCAAGATATCAATCAGCACTAAAAGAGTCATACGCTGAAACTGTCAAACGTATCTTCCGATATCTTGCTGACACGGCAGAATTGGGTCTCTAGTATCCCAAAGGAAGAAGTGAATATATAGTTGCATACTCAGACTCTTATCATGGAGAATACAAGATAGATAGAAAGAGTACTAGTGGATAAAGTCAGTTTCTTAGAGACTTACTTGTGTCATAGTTTAGCAGGAAACAAACTACAATGTCTCTTTCGTCAACAAAAGTTGAGTATGTTGTAGCATCAAGTTGTTGTGCACAAGTAATATGACTAAAGCAACAACTCCAGGATCTTGGTATTTATTTGAAAGAGATACCAATATACTATGACAACACTAGCACGAGAAGTTTGGCAAAGAATCTTGTTCAACATTCCAAACCCAAGATATTGATATCAGACATCACTTTATCAGAGATCATGTCCAAAAGAAAGATGTCAAAGTAATATTCATTCCACCTCATCTTCAACTAGCTGATATCTTAACAAAACCTCTTGCAAAAGATCAATTTTTATATATTAAACGGGAATTAGGAATGGTAAATCCCAATGAATTGTAAGTTATTTAGTGTTTACAAATGTTAGATGATGTTATTTATTGATGTTTTGATGATTACTAACTTAAGCATTGGAATTTCTAGCAATTTGTTTTGCAGGATCATGATATTTTGTTTAGGAGTATGAAAAGCAGAGGTTAACAGAGGATAACATTACTGGAGGGACAACTTCAAGTAACAAGCATTACTGGAGTGACACCTTAAAGTAATAGAGGAATTACTCGAGTAATCACTCAAGTAATGAACTTGGAAATGTGCCAGTGAAGCATTAATTTCAAATGAAACAACACAACGGTTGGAAATGAACAGTCAAAAGGTGAAGAGACAGATTACCTGAGGGAGGCCTCGAGTGAACTTCAAACGTTACTCGAGTAAGGCCTCGAGTGAACCTATGTGCAAATCTCAAATTTTTTGAGTTTTAGCTCAAATTTGTCCTAAAGTGCCATCAAATGATCGAGGGAATATACGTGGGTAATTACAATATTATTCATGCCAGGTACGTACTTGAATTCACAGCATTTTGAAATTTTTTGGTATGATCACTCGAGTGATGCTAATGATCACTCGAGTAAGCCCTCAAGTGATGTCGGGATTTAGGGTTATTTCAGTCGATACTCGGTCATTTCTCACAAAATCGCCTCGAGTGATTCTCCTAGTGCTATCACAAAAACTTTTCACAATCATTTTCCCTTCCCATAACCATCAAAACCCATTGATTTTTGCTTACAAAAACTTCTCAGATTTCACTAAATTCTCTGCCCTACATTCGCAACTCTCTGTCCCTGTTTTTCAGAAATCCTTGTTTTTTCACAAATCAAAATGGTGAGGACTAAATCTCCTAATCTTAGCACTCCTTCTGAGACCTCTAAAGCATATTAACCCTTTGATTCTCTTTCATCTCCTCCTACTAAGAAAAGAAAAATCTCTCCCAAACCAAAAGCATAAGCTGCAAACCAAGGTGAAGGTAAAAAGGGTTGTGATTAAGGAACCTATTGCCACAAGAGCTCAATCCAAGAAGAGTTCACCTCCTAGAAGAGGTAAAGCAACAAAAGAGTCATCCCCTCCTCCTTCTGACTCATCCGACACACCCACTTTTTCTCCAAAACCTTTGAAAAAGCCCAAGCTTGATAAGAAGATTACCAAAGTCATGGTAGGTATACTTGAAGAAGCTTTTCAATCTAAGGAATCAAAGAAAGGGAAATCTTCAAGGCAACAAGAAGAGAGGGATGAAGAAATTACATTTCCTCCAAAGGGATTCAATGTGAGCAAGCTTGAGGAATCTCAGAAGTATCTGAGTCACTTTGCAAGAAGAACTATGTGCAAGATGTATTACATTGACTACAAGGTTCTTCAAGAGGTATTGAAATTCGACCTGAGTCCCTATCTTGATTCCTACATGCCCTAGCTGTCTGTTAAACTCCCATTTTACACCAAAGTTATGAGGCATTTTTACTTTAACCTTGAACCTATAAATGATCCCATTAGGAAATCTGTGGAAAAAGAAATGACTTCTAAGGTTAGAGGATAGAGAATTCTAATCTCACCTTCCAGAATCAATACCTGGTTAGGAGTAGAGAACCCTCCTGATGATGATTATCCTAATTATGATTCAAACCAGTTGTTTTCTATCCTAAGACCTGGTGAGACAGTGGGACCCCTCAAGTTTAATCCGAGTGCTATGTGTGATTTTCATCGAGTCCTATAGTATATTTATTCTAGAGCCATAGTGAACAAATTCAATAACTTCACTCATTTCATTGAGAAGGACTTCAAAAAATTCGCCTCATTACTTCTCAAAGAACAAAAGGACTTGGGAGAATATATCTTTAATGAGATCAAGAGATATAGGTATGAAGGAAAACCTACTACTCCAATGCCTTATCCTCAACTTATTTCCTTGTTCCTCAAGAAGAATAAGATTTGGTACTTTGAGAGTAAGGAGCTGATTGAGAGGATAACACCAGTTGGGAGGAATCAAATTGGAAAGTTGAACATTGAGATTCTTCTGAAGACTCCTCTAGAAGCAAGTCCCAAGAAGAAGAAAACTGACACTGCAACTAGTCGAATGGATGACACACAGTCTTCTGCTCCAGCCAACACATCTTCTCCTTCTTTCTTTGGTACCACAATGCAAACATTCATGGAGAATATTCTGAAGAGTTTTCATATTGACATTGCGAATACCAATGCGGAGTTGGTAACCTATATGAATGGGAAGATAGGACAACTTGTGAAGAGAATGGATAAGAGGCACGAAGAGTTGTTAGTTGAACAACGTGCCCAGGGTGAGCTTTTGAGATCCATTGTTGTCAAACTTGATGCTATGGCATCTAGCTCCCCTATTCCTGGTCTTTCTGTTATTCCTGAGCCAATACCTATCTCTAAACCTGGACATTCTACTAAGCATAGACCCTCTAAGATTGGACCCAGTAATCTCTTGTTCTCTATACCTAACCCTAACACATCCGAACCAATCCATATCACCACTGATGATCCACCTCAGCCTGTTCAGCCAGAGCCCATATCTACTCCCATTGCCTCACCTACACATACTGAGGAGGTGCTTGTGTCGTCACCTGTTGCTATAAAGGAAGTAGAAATTACTTCTCTGGTTCCTTACCTATCATCTCCAGTGAATCCTCTAGAGGATTTTCAGACACCCCCAGTGAACGTTCCTGACCCTGAACCATCATCTTCAGATTCTTCTAATTCAGATGGTTCACATGAATATTTGGCATTTCCTATCACTCCTGTCTCAGCAGCCAAGCAATCTACTCCTTCTCATGATTGATTCCGCCTTTGTGATGAAGACAAAAAGGGGAGAAGAGCTTGAGTGATTTTGTGATCAATGGCTGAGTAAATGCATAGGGGATATGGGTATATAGGGCTTTAGGGAGCTTTTAACTTTAAATTTTAATTTTGAACTCTAAATTTGATTATGTAAAGAATTCTTCTTTATGCAATTTGTTTCTTTATGCCATTAAAGTTAAATTTCACTGAAGTTATATTACATTGTGGGACTAATGAGTTTTCGATTGTGTATGCAAGGTGAAGAAGTAAATAAGAACAAAAACTTTGAAAAGATATTTAATAAGCTATTTTAAAAGAGTTTTCAAGTTTAAATTGAACAAAAGATTTCATATGAAAAGTATTTAAGAAGTATATGTTTGAAAACTCAATTTCAAAAACTTTGTTCAAAATCACCAAGTTTTGTCATCATAAAAAAGGGGGAGAATGTTAGATCCCATATATTTTGATGATAACAAAGATTGGACTAATGATAAAAGAGGATATGATAACAAATGAATTTGAACAAAGTAAATATATGGTAGAGAAAGCATTACTTGAAGTAAGCACTGGAGTAATGAAGAAGATCTGAGAGAAAGAGTAAAGGAATAACATCACTGGCAGTTTTTGTCTATGTTTGCTCAAGTGACCAGTCGAGTAAGGAATACTATTACTCGAGTGGGCACTCGAGTAATGTTGAAAGAAAATGTTTTCGGAGGCACTACTAAAATTTGGAAGAAATTACTTGAGTAGCCACTCGAGTAATCTCTAAAGTTATATGAACCATTACTCAAGTAGCCACTCGAGTAACACATGAGAAAAGGCATTACTTGAGTAACCACTCGAGTAACCAGGTCAAAAAAATTTTAGTAGCTCTCAGCCAAGAAATGCAACAATTTACTCGAGTAGCCACTCGAGTAACCATGTGTTAAAAAGGCTTTACTCGAGGGAGCACTCAAGTAATCTGCAGAGTTATTTAAAGCATTACTCAAGGGGTCACTCGAGTAATTAGGTAGGCAAACTCTCGGCCAAGATTTGAATGATATTACTCAAGGGAGTAATCGAGTAATCTGCAAACTTATTTGAAATTTACTCAAAGGCTCACTCGAGTTACTTGTGAAGAAAAGACATGGCCACTCGAGTAATCACTCGAGTAATTAGCTTATTAGAGGGAGCACCCGAGTAACTTATGAGGAAAAGACATGGCCACTCTAGTAATCTGGTATTTCCAAGTTTTGTGAGTTATCTTACTCCATGTCTTACCCGAGTAATACTTTATGAATTATATTACTCTCTCATATTTTTGATATGTTTACTCGAGGGACTACTCGAGTAATGAGCATGATCACTCGAGTAGCCACTCGAGTAAGGCAGTCCAGAAATCATTTTCTAATCGAATGTTTATTGATTTGTTATCAATATGATTAACTCTTCGTTGCACTAGTATCCTAAGTACATTTGCAGAGAAACAATGAAGAGATCATGCCAGGAGTGAAAAGTCAAATAAAAGGTCTGAACGCTCACCTACCGCTACCTACCGCAAACGGATAGTTTTCAAATTAGAAGAATGGTCAACCGTTGCTACGTGACTCTAATAGACATGTTTGAATTGCTTCTAACGGATACTACAAATCATCTATATATGTATGGAGCATTCAAAGAGCATACAACGATAACTAAGAACACACGAACATACACTGATCAACACATTATTAGTGCTTTGTTTTCTTATACTCATTTATTGTACTTCAGTGATTATATATTTGCTCTGTGAGAGAGTTTTTTTTCATTACAAACTCAATATTTGTTATTGAAACAACTTAAGGCTGTGGAACCTTGAGTTGGGGATTTGATTACAACGTGTAAGGGGGAGCGAGTGTCCAGGTGAAGGAACTTGCTGTGTACTGAGGTGCCAAGAACCCACTGAATCTTCAAGAATATAGTGAAACTCTCAGAGACGCTCTGAGGATTAGACGTAGGTCAAAGTAGTTGTGGCCGAACCAGTATAACTCCTAGTGTATACTTCGGTGATATTTCTATTTGCTCTCAACTGCTTTAAATATTTCGTCAATTTTTCTTATACGCAACGAAATTTATGGTATCACTCAATTCACCCCCTCTTGAGTGAAACACTTGCACTAACATATATCAGTACATACAAATACCACAACTATTTTAGATTTTGATGATTTCTTGCAAATATATTCGGAACATTAAAGAGTAACAAAATGTCTGGCAAATAATGAGACAATGAAACCGAATGAGTTGTGAACAAGGTTACCAATTATTTAACTGTCAAGTAGGAAAAAAACAGAGCATCATTAACTCACACCGTATAAACTGACTACTCTACTAAGAACTATGAACGCATGTAGTTAATTGTACTACAGTTAAGGCATAAATTAGAGCTAATGACCAAATAATTCAAAGCAAACAACAAATTAAACGCAACATTTCCATTCCCATTGATCTAGTTCTCAAGTATATTGCTTTAGTCTCATGGAACAATATGGGTTCACCTCAATGTTGATGTAAAGAAGAAGTTTCTTACCTTTAAATGAAGCAAACAATGATGACAATATAGCTTTGATCTTCACTCAACAGCCGCTATCAAGGATTACTCCTCTGGCAACGGCCACGTCAAACTTTGCTAGCTATGGGTCCTCTTTGACCTAACCCTTCCCCCTTTTGTTCGTCGATAAAGCCTTTGACGCTGTCATGTTCCACTTTTGGTTGAAGCGTGTGTGCGTTTTGTTGTGTTTTGATCAGCATTTTCTTTTTTTTTTTCATTCAGACCAATATTATATATTAAATTTGTCACATTAGCTGTCCTAATAAGTATTACACATATGATATTTTAACGGTGTTAGTGCCATATAGAACGAATTAACGCCGTCAAAGGGGTCACCAAGTCCTAACCAAACTTAAAGGACCAAAATCACCAATTTTTAACTTGAGGGACTAAAACCAAAACTGAGCCAAACTTTAGGAACAAAAGTTATATTTTCCTAAAATGTATGTTATAAAATGCTTTCTTCATTGCAATTATGAGTCGATTTCATTTTAACCATTTTAATTTATTTATTAATTTTTGTTAGGAAGATGGGAAATTAGGTGGGAAACTAATTATATAGGGTGAGTTTGGTTTGAGGGGAGGGGATGGGAGAGGGTGGGAAGGGAGCTCTTGCCTTCATTTGGTTTAAATTTTTAGATGGGAGGGAAGCAAATTTTGGCTCTAATTCCCTCCCTCCCTTTATTTTGGGTTAACTCAAATTCGGGGTTTTTGGCAAGGTACTGAAAACCGGACCGGACATTGAACCGGTTGAGACACTGCGTCAAGGGTCTGTGATTTAGACCGGAGTCAACTCAAAGTTAAACCAGGAGTCAGACCGGGGTCAATTAAAAAAAAATAATTTAAATGTTCATGTATACCATTTAAAAAACTATGTAAGAGTTTTTTTTTTCCAGCCAATAGTCAAATATAACCTCCTAAACGTAATACCCACAAAAGTATCATTAAGTATATAAGGATTTTTCTCCAACCAATGCAAAATAGCAAAAATATTCCACAATACTTTTAAAACTCCTTGTAAATCAAAACATTTTAGAGAAATAATTTAAAAAAAGACAAAATGATGTCATTTGGGGTATAAAAAGTTTAAAAAATAAAAAAAATAAAAAAGAGGGAAAATCGGTTCACCACGGGTAACCCCGGTTTTTTGACCCCAACCGGACCGGTCCGGTGTCCGATTCACTGGTTTCCAATCTGAACTAGCTGGTCCAGTCCGATTTTTAATACAGTGGTTTTAAAGAGAAGTTAAAATTGTTTATAATTTTATCCTGATGAATATTTTGAAATTCCAATAATACCCCACTAAAAATATAAATAAAAAATTGTTAATTTAGTATTTTTAAAATATTTATTATATTAGCTATTGATAAAAATATCATTTTTATACACATTACAATATTAATGCAATAATTTAATTTAAATCTAAATATAAATTAATTTAAATAATTTATAATTATGAAAAACAATAAATAAGATATAAGAATAAAATAATAAATTAGTTATCCCGTAGCCAAACGAAGGATCCGCCCCGCTCCCCTCTAACAAACCCAACATTGCCAAGTCCTCTCGACTCAGGCACGATGAAGCAGATGACAATGGATGGCTGCATGCCATTGCTTCCCACAGAAATCTCAGAGACATTCTCATACGGCTACCGGTAAACTCCTTAGATCGATATCAATGAATGGGCAATGATTGGAAAATCTCTTCAAAATATCTTCTTTCATCGCAGATCACTTTCATCACCCTAGTCATCAAACGCCTTTTCTTTTAAAATATTTTGTAGCATCTAAACCCTATCACTCTTGTTTGCTCGGTGGCGATATGGGAGTCCAGAAACTTCATAAGGTACCTCTTAAGAATCCCAAGTTGATTGTCAAGGACCTCCGTTCCAATCATGGTTTGCTCTGCCTTGAACTCACTAATACGTCTCATTTCCTTTTATTGTACAATCTTGCAACCAGAGAAGTCAGACAAGTGCCCAGAGCCATTAAATCGTTTAAGAATACATATTTGTATGTAGGATTTGGGTTCAACCCAATTGTCAATGATTACAAGGTTGTGGGACTTTTTGTTTCTGTTCATGATGAAATGGTTGACGAGGTGGAGGTGTATTCATTAAGTATGGGGTCATGGAAGGAGGTAGAGGTTGGGAACTTAGGGGCTGTAACTCTTAGATTTGCTGAAAGTTTCAGTGCTAACGGAGCTATCTTTTGGTTTGGGTAGAAGGGGAAGATGGGTGAAATTGTTAGTGAAGTGGATGGTTTAATTTGACATGGCAATGGAAGTATCTACTTTGATACCAAGTGCCCATACCGGATATTTCTTTATTTCATTTGACTTAATATAATTTCAGGTTGCCGTCTTTCTTCTAAAGGGATTATATAATTTAGCTGTTTGTGTGTGGATCATCTGGGCTAGGTAATATATATGCGTAATTGAGTAGTTTTTCCATCTTGCAAGAGGTTGTGTACTCCTTGAATCATTGGTGTATTAGAAATTTAGAATAGTGGGGATAAAGTTTTCAGCCATCCATGTAGCTGGGTTCAACCAGAAGCTGTCACCTGTAATGATTTCATGTGCTAGAGCTATTGTCACTTCCTTGGCTTTGTTTTGTGTGAGCATTATTTGTTTATTTATTTTTAGGATTATTTTTTGATTGTCTATAATGTGTTCAAACTAAAAAGTATATCAATAAATTTTAATTTTTATGTTATTGATGCTTCCTTATATCACATGAACATTGATGCAAAGTGTAAACCTATTTTCGTAAATGCTATTGTATTTCATGTGTTTCTCAAGTCTAATCTAATTATTAAAAAATAGATTGATGGAAGAAATTATCAAGAAATAGTATAACATGTAAATATGATTAGTTCAGATCTTTTTTCCTCTCCCAATAGGAGAATTTAAATCCATAAGACCACATAGCACCTCACCCTTTCCTCTTAAGCTTGTTTAAAATAGTGATGGTTATGGATTTTAATTAAGACTCCTAGCAAATTTGATGTTTTTAGTTTTATAATGAGCAAAATGATAGAACAAAGTTATAGTACACCTATCTACAGATAAAAGTAATAAAGGACAGTTATTTAAGGAATTCAACTGGTGATGGGAGAACGAATGTGTCACATTGACATTAATGCAGTTAGAGGTCTTCAATAAAGTGAATATGCCCCACTTGACGTTGTTGGAGAACATATCTATCTTAGGTTATGAAGATTAGATTAGGGAAAGAAAGTAAAAAAGAGAAAGACGATGAAGGAAGGGAGATCGAATCTAGAATCAAGATCTGAAATTTTAGAGGAGGAGAATGAGAGGAGATCTAGATAATACTTTCATTCTTGTCATAGACTTAATACCTAATAATATTTTATACTTTGACAAAGAGATAGACATAATAACTAAAAAGTAACTATCCCTTAACCAACTGCAACTTCAGATAAGATTGAAACCAGGAAATAGCTAAACTGAAAATAACTAAATCAGCATAAAACTACCCCTTGTCCATACGTTTATTCCTAGAATAGACCAGAAGAGGATGTGATCTCTATCAATATTCCGATTGTCTAAGATGAATGAATTGCTTTTCGAGACAATAGATTGTTAGGTTGTTTTCTATTGCTGAAGTTAAAAATTCAGAATTAGTGACCCAACAAATACTAGCCTGCAAGCAATTTAGTAGAAAAGAAGCACTTCCAGATTTTTGTTTTTTCCATTTGAATTATTGTTGATGCTCTTTAGAGATGTTATGTAGAATGATGAATATAGACATGCAGCTATCTATAATATCAAGTTGTTCTGTTTTCTCGCATATGTGAATATGTACTTTAGTTTAAAAGAAGCCCTTCCAGATTGTTGCTTATTTCCATTGGGGTTGTAATGATTGACCTTGGAAGAAATTCAAGCATGATAGAAAGAAGATATATTCCACTTGTAGTTTTGAATGAAAATGAGCCAGCCCGCTTGGCTTATGTTACTGAAGTTTCAGATGCTGATAACAAGTATGTATATCATTAATGTCATGCTGCCATGTTTGTTCCTTGCAGAGCTATATCATTATTGTGCCCCTTAGAGATAATTTAGTTTCTCTTAGGTGTATATGCAAGGTATTACTATTACTACTTCAGGTAAAATCCTTCACAAACTCTAGGGACTAGAAGTATCAAATGCTATTTCACATGTTCTACAAAATGTTTTAATAATTTGCAGTCATTTTAGATCACTAATACACCTAGAAAGCTATAATATTTTGTGGAACCATGTAATTATCAGGTAACTTTTGAGATACAATTTGCACGTAATAGTATCAACTTTTTTTCAGCCAAATGTACTTGATATTTAAAAGATCTAATAATTCAACGGCATGGAACTTGGAAAGGATATTCAGTGAAAACTGAAAGATGGACCTAATTATGTTCTAAGAAGGATAATTTTTAAACTTATTCTCATAATTAATTAAGAAGTCAGCATCATAACGTCTACATTTAACCTAAGTACTACATGCCACTATCTTGCTAATATCTTACTGTTAAATTACTTGGCTTTTTTGTTAGATGTTTATATTTTTCTGCCTTTTTTAATCTGGTATTGAAATTAAGAAAACCTTAGAAGAAAACAAGACAGAAATTTAGGCTAGATAATCAAGACCCAATGTCTTTAGATAAATTAATTAGCTCATCAAAGATTCTCTCTTTCTAACTATTACTTGAGGAAACTTGCTATTTTGTCGCAGAACATTATTCTGATATGCTCAATGAGTGCTTTTGTAGGAAGGAAATTTGGACAGTCTCTCAGAAGTAAGTTGAGAACTTATATTGAATCATTCTAAGATGTCCGCTTTCTTGTAATTTACATTCCTTGCTCAGTTGGAGATCTGTGTGAATGGCGCTCATTGAAAAAGGAGATATGTATGAATAGCATATGTTTGAAGCTATGTTGCCACCATCTTGCTTCTTCTCCGAAGCTGGCGTCACTACACAACAGGTAGCATGGTTTCATCTGTTCTGGATTTGTCTTTCTTTTACTTTGTTTTTCTTAATGGTTAACTTTACAGTCATTTTTTCACTTCCTTCTTTTCTATGAATGTCATAATAGAATTAATGAAGAAATTAGGCTACTATCCTAGCACCATTACTGAGATATTAAGTTACTGGGGAGGGCTGGCTCTTTGTTGGCAGAAAGGGTTTAGGAAGATAAGATTTTTCTCAGATTCCATGGAAGTGATTCACAACATCACTAATTTGCCTTTGATTTCTATTAAGATATAGGAAGAATGCTAATGCAAGATTGGAAACACTTGCATTGATTGGTTTGCTCTTCTTGGACACAATATAGACACAAAGTGCAAAGATAATGTATCAGGATTTATATAATGGTTATATAGACCTCACTGCTTCATTTTTTAGCTTTTACCTTTCCTTCTTACTCAGTATTTTTCAAAATTTTGCAAAGCGTTTTATCAACATATTAACTTTATCTTTCTCACTCGTATATATTATAAATAGCATATTAAAAATATTTCTTAAGGAGAAGTGGAGAACAATGTCAATATATTACATATGTTCCAAACAAATTGTGATGCGTTGGAAATAAACAAAAAATGGATTTAGAACTATACAAGTAATCAGCCATCTAGCTTTAGAACATGAGGACCAGAGATATCGAGGATGCTTTTTCTTCTTCTCTTTTTATTCCCTTTATTAATTTGTTGGTGATGATCAAAGAATTTCTGAGCATGGCTTGCAATCTGAGCTGGTGTCCTTGTCTTCACAAAATTTTTGGAAATGTTCTTCCAAGCTCTCCTCCCATACCATCGCAATCCCGTCAGAAATAGCCTATAATAGGAAGAAGCAAAAGTGATATTAGGACATTTATGACCAAAAAGAAGACAATACCCAATGAATTTGAGAAATTTTCAAGGCATACACGTACCTGTGTTCTCTCTCAGTCCACTTCCCCTGACTTATATCAGTGTGAATATTCATTGGTGCCTCCGAGTTAAAGATAGGTTGATTCACCAAGTGTTGCCTATCAGAGAGCCTAATGTCTGATGAAATCTGAGATGATGTCAACATTGGTAGCTCATGATGTGGTTGTGGGTTATATTGAACACTTGAAGCAACTTGTGCGTTTAATTCATTCATTGTTGGTGACTGATCCACTGAGAAATTATAAGGAATTTGAGAGTTAAATTGATTTATTTGCTGCAACTGATGCATTGGAACTTTTGAAAGACTTTGTGGGTCAAATTGATGCCCTGATGGCTCTGGAAGACTTGATCTTGAATGAAGAATTTGGGTCTGATCCACATGTTCAGTTTGGTGGTTAAAGTAGTTCTGGGCAAGACGATCTACTTGAATGGGTGTTTCGGTCACCACCTCACTCTGATGATTATGCATTGGTACATTTGGAAGACTTGGTGGATATGTTGACGGCATTGTATAGTATTGAGGAGCTGAACCAGAAATATGGTTCTGATGCACTGGAGCATTTGAAAGACTTGGTGGGTATGCTGAAGGATAAGTATGTTGTTGTGGAGCTGAATCAGAAATATGGTTTTGATCCACAAATGGTAAGTTGGACGAGACTAGAGCAGCTAGCTCAGTTCCATCAATCTCCGGCATGAGAGCGTCATATTTGTTTTTCATACATTCGTCAATTGACTGGAGAAAAGCTTCAAACCAAGGCTCCATTGTTATTCTCTGGACCTATATGTATATATAAATTAAATTCCATATTAAGTAGTTAATAGCTTTGTAACTATAATTACACTTCATTTATACATGTTCATAACGTTAGGAGGAAATAATAATTTGAAGCCATATGTTTTAGCCTGGTACCCATGCTTTCAAATCCTTTAACTATCATAAGATATGGGTCTACCATTCTCATACGACTTAGTGGTCGATTGGGCCAAACTTAGTACACATCAATATTCAAATAACATTCTAAATAATTTATTCTTTATTATTAGTAATAATGTGTATAACTTTTTTCTCTATGCCCTTTTGCGCTTCTTTTCTTGACATTTGCGAACTTACAACCATAAAAAAATAAAAAAGGATGGATATGATCCTTAAAGAATTCTTTTTCTTCTTTTCTTTTCGAAAAGGAAAATGTTAATTTTAAGAGGATCCATGTCTAAGAAGCAGGCCGAACGTACACATACTCGAAGGGTAAAATTCCCTTCCTCTTAAAGGACTTCAAAGTCATAAGAGACTGACATGTGTATAATCGGTATTAAAGGTATTGAGAAGCATCTATGCTATTAGCACTTTAGGTTGTGTATGGTTTTTTTTTTTTTTTTTGGTTAAATTACCTTTTTGGTTGAAGCTATTTAAAATTCTTTTATTATTACCTTTTTGGTCTCATGCGACTTTGTGGTCTGCCATCACCTTTTAATTCTTTTAAGGGTTGTCCTACAAACCTTTTGATAGGAGTGAGATTCAAATAAAAAACTCACATGTGGTAAGTTCAACCTAAATAACATGATTATATGTTTCACAAATCTTCATAATAAAATATAAGAAAAATTCAACAAATAAACATCACTAGTTTGATACTTAATTATGGAAAGATATAGACATTAAAAAAAGTATAGGACGATATCTACCATACAACTAAAAGGCTTCATAGTTCATAGTTTTTCCTCACAGTACATAATTCTAAAAATTATAAATCTCAATAAAGATTATTAATTAAAGGAATTTGGCTTGGTGGACTACAACGTCATAGAAAATAAGTGGACATATATGTGTCTAAATTATATTAAAGGAATTGGAGTGTATGCATGCTATTAGCATTTTAGAAATGAAGCGCTAACTATCATGTCAAAAGCTTAAACTGATAATAGAAGTAATGTCTGTAACTTTTTTCCTCTGTGACTTTTTTTCTAGAAATTTGCATACTTACAACTATAAAAAAATAGATGAAGAATATGATCTTCTTATAATCTTCTGTCTCCTTTCCCTCTCATAATCCTTTCCCTACCATATTATATTTTATTCAAAACAAAAAAAAAAATACAAGGACTATGAAAAAACAGGGAAAAAATAATTTTAAGAGTGAGGATCCATATCCAATAAGTAACTCGAACCCAATCCACATCCTCTCTCAGACCCGAGACATATAATGTCATTCCTGTTAAAGGACCACAAAATCATAGGAGATTGTTGGCATGTGCCTAATTTGTATTGGGGTGCAACTATGATACAAGCACTTTAGGGAACGAAACGTTAACTACCATGTTAAAAGTTTAAGATACTAGCAGAGGTACACCCCAATTACTTTAATTCATATAAGACATGGGTCCCCCAATTTCATACTCACCCCCTCTCAATTCCTTTGACGTTTGTCCTCCTCAAACCTTTCCATGAGAGTGAGATTTGAACCAAAACGCCCCACATGTAACGAGTTCAATCAAAATAAGAAGATTATATGTTTTTTAAATCTTGATAATAAAATATAAGAAAAAATCAACAAACAAACATCACCAATTCCATACTTATGGAAATTATAGTTGACAGGGACATTTAAAAAAAAAAGGATGATGATATCTACAATACAAATAAAAGACTTCATAGTTCGTAGTTCTTTAAAAATTATAATTCTCAAAAGAATATTAATTAATCTAACCTTTAAAAAGTGGGTGATAGCTATACTCTTCAACTTCAGACAATCTCTATGTGGAGATTTCAAATCGACTTTAGTAGGAAATTTATATGACTAATATTTTTATCACTTATACATATTTATATTATATAGGAAAGAAGGAAATAAGCATTGATTCTTTTTTTGCCAAGTTCGGTAAAAAAGATTACTTTTCCCCACCGGATAAGTAGTAAATTTTAAATAGCTATGTAAGTTAAACTTAAATATAAATTAAATTAAATAAAATTGAACAGTATTCGAAAATTAACTATGTAACAAATTAAAGTATTAAAATATTTTTATATTTTCAAAAAAGGACCATACTTACATCAAGTTCCTTATATCTATTACATCAAGTTCTCCAATCATACATGACTATATGTCCTATTTTTTTCATGTTTATAGTTAAATGATAATAATTAAAAAATAGGACACATGGTAACATGTGATTGGAGAATTTGATGAAATGAATATAAAAAACTTGATCTAAAGTATTTTCCTTAAATAAAATATCTTCTATGTTTGGTCCGATCAATAAACAGACTTGATGGTAAAAAGATGAAACTGGAGTTGTTAATCAAGAACCGTGTGTTGTTATTTTTAAAGTGGCGAGAATGAGGGCTGAAGGGTAAAATTGTCTTTTGGCACCGTCTGCACTGTTCATCCGTACTAACATGAGACTTATCCAGATTTTTTGATTTCAGAGTACTGATTATGGATTTTCCTATTTCAAAAGTATTTTATAGGGATTTTCCCTATATTATAATTATAAAACGAAAATAATAATATCACATTTCTTATTTTATATAAGCCCATGTCTTATTTTCTAGTGCATGGTTTGGGTCTGATCTCTTTTTCCCTAAATTAATTTTTTAATTTTTATCATATTTTATAAAGGCAAAAGTTTTAAGAAAATCATAACAAAATTAATAAGATATCATGTGACAAGTTTTTTAATTCAAAAATTAGAAAATAATAACTTTGTTATAAATATTAAAAAAATAAGAAGGAAGCAATTAAAATAAAATGATAATAATATAATGACATATTTATCAATTTATAATTAACGCCTCTCTATCCTTCTGAACTAAACAAAAAACTAAACCTCTCCTCCCCTCTTCTTAAACTCAATAAGGTTTATAACTTTATCTTAGCTAATTTTAATTAACCTCACCTACGCTCACTTCCTGCGTTGAAGCAAACACACCCTTACTTTCACTTCTTGCTAGAAAAATATGAGAAATCCAAAACTGCATCTCATCGCCGCCCCAACCCCTACTTACATTCTTCCTTCGTTCCCTCGTCCTTAGCCTTAAAGGTATCAGTATATGTTTCTTTAATTTTCATTTTTAATTTTGTTCTGTTTTGTTCAATTCAGAGCCCTGGCTGTCTTATTTTCTGTCATGGAATTGCCGTCTCCATTCCCTATACCATCTGTTTTTAAATCCCTCTTTCTTACCCTCTATATGTAGGTTATAGATTTTGAATTATCAGGTTTATTCATTTCTTGATCTTGCTGCCCCTTTCTGCGTTTCTTTGATAGGAACAGTAAAATTTATCAGGCATGTGTGATCTTGCTGCATTTCGTGATTCATGTGTAACCTTTTAAAAAAATGATCAAGTTATGCAATACATGTTTTACTTTCATTTTCATGTTGAATTGAATTTTCACCGATAAAGTTTAAACAACAGGGAGGTTATTAGATTAAGAGTTCGGCATAATTTTTTAAAAGTGTTATTGTTTTACTATTCATGCAAAGTTTGAAAACCTTTTGCATATATAATTCCATCATCGATAATTTCTAGATTTATAATGATTGATGAAGTGCATTGTTGTGTTTTTATCTTTTATATAGTTACATGTTCTCATAAACTCTACTCCACTGTCAATATTATATCCTCATGAAAAATTTTTTGGGTACCACTGTATGCAGCTGTTTTACAACAGAAATTTTGGAGCCAAGTGTTTGTCCAGTCATTTAGCTTTGTGAAGATTTTCAAAACAATATAGCGAAGTCTTTTCTTCAGTTATTTGGCTTGTATACTGTAATGTGCTGCTGATTTTTTCTAATGAATTTCAGATTTCCTTTTGTAGTAATGAGCAGCTGAACGTTGCTCTGCTCCTTTTTGAGCTCCTGAGCTACGGGATTGCCCAAGCCATGCTGATATAGATTAGAGGACCCATTTTTGGTCACTAGAATGCAGTAATAATCTGAGGAGGATTTATCCTTTTTAGTATGTGGTTTATCTTAATGTTTATGTTCAAAACTTTTATTAGCAGTGTCTTTGTTGGTGGTTCTAGTTTAAACCTAAGGAAACCATGTCGCTAATTTGTCTTTAGAGGAAAGAAAACAGAGTAGATTTAAATTCCATTGTTTGTTTCTCCACTATGGAAGATGGGAAGTGGAGAAAATTTTTGTTGGTGGTTTTGAGACCCTAAGCACATTTTGTTATAACCATCATGATTTTGGTTGATACCAACTGATAAAAATGGCATGAAATGTGATGGTGATTTTTGAGACGGTGAGTTTACAAATTATATGCTTGATGGGCCCGTAGCCAATGGACCTAGAATTAATGGACCAAGCCTTAGTGAGGAGTGCGTGAGGTTTGTGTGTGGGGTGTGCATGTGCACATGAGAGAGAGAGAGTGAGGGGGGGGGGGGGCTGTGCAATGGACTGAGGTATATATGTGGGCAGAGGGATTTGGTAAGGTTTAATCAGACTTTTGAGCATTGTGAGGAGAGGGGGTATGGTCTCTCGAATTCCAAACTGAGGGGTGGAGGAAGTTTATCTTGCTTCATCATTTTACCATTTTATTTAGTGTTTTAAGGGCTTTCAGTAGCATATTTCCAGTGAGTATTGACTAATTTTTGCTATAACAGTGCCTATTTTTTATATTTATAAAAGGTCAATGTTATATTTTCATCATTTTGGCGTGGGCTCTATCAATTTGGTATCAGAGTAGTCAAGATCGATGTAATGGCCCAAATTTTAATTAAAGGCTAATGATAATTATTGAGAGTTATTTGTTATTTAAAGATTTAATTATTCTGGGTTTTGTGGCAATTTCGGTAAACGTGCCAAAATATGGGAAAAATAGAGAGAATGGAAATTGTTGGTCAATTAGTTAGTGATTAAGAGTGAAATTAATTGCTAACTAAGAAGAAATAAAATGTGTGATCAAATGGCTAATGGAGTGGTTAGAGTAACTAATTAGTTACTTACTTTATAAGGACAAATGAGGTGGAGACATGTGGCTAGTTTATAGGATGAGAGTGTTGGAAAGTCAAATGGAATATTTTAATATTTTTCTTCTCTCTCTTTCCCTCATTTTTCGCTGAATGGGTGTGGGGAGGGGTGTATAATCATTGCTTCATCTCCTTCCTCACACTCTTCCTTCTCATTTTCTCTCTCTTGTTTGTCCTCTATTGTTGCTCTAGAGAGAGGAAGAAAAGCTTGAGAATAAGATAAGCAAATGACTCCAAATGTCAAAACTCATTTCATTAATCTTGTTCCTTGGTTTGAGGGCTCCATTTCTATGGTTCTAGATAGTCCATTAGTGGTGATTTGTGCTCTCAAGGAAATCTTGTGGTTGGTGAATCAAGAAACCTCTTTGAGAAAGTTGTTGAAGTAAGTGAAATGAACCATTCTATCTATGTTTTGTGCCAAGTGATTGAGTTTGGAATTTCTGGAATTTTTGGCCTTATTTTTGAAAATTATGATCATAGAGAGTTTGGTATGCTATGGTCATGGAAATGGTGTTTTGAAATGTGTTTTGAATAGATAGAATTGGTTTAAGGTTGAAATGTTAAGTTTGATGATTTTGGGATTTTGGTGTAGGATGAAGCCTAAAACCAAAGCATGATAATGGAATAGGAATTTAGTAGTTTTGATGGTTCCATTGGATTCCTTGTGCAATTTTATGTGGGAGTAGCTTTGGTTTTGTATTTGGGATCTAATCACTTAGGTAAATTTTGGAAAAACTGCTGTCATTTTGCTGCAATTTTGGCTTCTGGTATGAATCACTCGAGTGCTCTGGGGTCTCACTCGAGTGAAGTGTTGCATATTTGTTGTTCCCTTTAGTTTTTCTATTGCACTTCCGTGCAAAAGGCAAAAGTGTTGTCTCACTTGCGAATACTGTAGGTTAGCACTCGAGTGAACCTTGTCTCACTCGAGTGAAGGTGTATTTGACACTATAAACTCGTGTCTTGGGTTGTCACTTGCAACCAATTTCTCAAGAGTGTCTTAGCACTCACGGGTGTTACGCTATCACTCGAGTGCCAAGATCCCTGCTCGAGTGATGTTCCCTTTTTGAAAGTTTTTTGTGCTCTCGAGTAAGCGCTTCATAAACCTCACTTTAGGGAACTCAAGTGAGCATTAGGCTATCACTCGAGTGAATTGAGTTATGCTCAAGTGCAGTGATCATTTCTGGTTTCTTTCATTTCTTTCTACTCTCGGGTGGATACTTTCTGCATCTCACTTTGTAGGGCTCAAGTGAGTATTTGACTATCACTCGAGTGTTAACCTTTAAGCTCGAGTGTTGTGGGCATTTCTTGTTTCTTTCTGTGCTTGTTGTCAAGCACTCGCATGAGTGAGCTTTCATGCTCAAGTATAAAGTTCCTTATCACTCGAGTGAGGCCTTCTTCACTCGAGTGAAAGAGTGAAAAACCAGTACTTGTGCTTCTAAAAGGGGATCTTTAGGATAGTTTTTACAACCCTTTAGGGCTTTTGTTAGAGGAATTTATAGCTTTCTAAAGAACATTAGTGATAACCAATTTAAGTGATATGAAGTCATTTAAGTATTGGAATAGTGTATAACACTTCGTCCCTAATTATGAATTATAAGATTCGATATTTGCCCTACTCAGGAGAGACCAATACTAGAGCACGTATGGAAGGACCAAGGTAGTGACTTTTCTCTCATGTTGTGTATGATGCTTGGTATGCATGACTTATCATTGTGTTGCATGTGTTATCGGCCGTAGGGCATTATAGCGTGGGCAGTTCAATGTGAGCAGTTGTAGGGGGTGATGGTTATCACACATACCCCTGTTGTTGTATCTGTCGTTGTAATTGCTAAGGCTGTGTTGTGGAATTTTGAATTCCTGTTTGATTATCTAGCCAGTGTGGCTATGGGTATGTGAAATATTTTTTATAGATCCCAGCTGTGGTAATATATGTGATATGAATATGTGGTTATGGAATACAGCGTGAGCAAACATAAGGGCGATGCAAGTCATACTTGCCCTTGCCGCTGTAACTACTATTGTAGTTGTTATGTGTTGTGTGATGATTTGCTTTCATACTTTGTGGTTGTCATACTATGAGTGATTTGACACTCTGGGAATTCCTTAGAATCTCTCTCTCCCAAAACAAATTTTAGACATGGTTAGTGGTTCCAAAGAGAAGCAGGTGACGAAGGATGGATAGAGCTCCGGGATAGGAGTTTTATTTTGGATAATTGATTATCATGTACAAATTATTTGGATATTTTTATTGGGAATTACATGTATATCTTGGATCATAAATAGTATTTGTGTAATCCCCTTGTTATGGGAAACTGAGTATGGGCATTCGTGCGTTCTAAACCATTTACTGATTAATAGAACCTAGTGTGTTGAGAATTTGCATTGTACTCTGATATTTATTAATGTAATCGTACTATACAGGCCAATTGTATAATTGAAATGTGAATATGAGACCCTGTTAAACATATTTTGTAAAAGTTTTTGAAAATCATGTTTTAGGCAAAAAGTAATTTTATTAAGTCCCATATCATATTACTGTCTCTAATTCCATATAATTATGTATTTACAAACTTAATCTTAGCCTTAGATGAGAAGAGGGTTACAATCCAAGGGGCTCTAAGTAGGAAAAATGGTGGAGAAAGATGAAAAGTCATATAGAACACTACCAAACTTTAATGGAGAAGATCCCTTTAGGTAGCTCTTTTGTATGGAAAAGTATTTTCTTGACAACTCCATAGTAGAGGAAGAGAAGCTAGAGGTTGTTGTGGCATGTCTAGTGAGAAAAGCTATGAACTGCTGCATTTGGTTTGAGACTAAAGCAACCATACAAAGTTGGAGAGAGTTCAAATGGGAGATCATAAAACGATTTCACCATATGTTCTTTGCCAAACAAGAGTTAATACAAGAAAGTGTAGAAAATAAGTCAATAGAAGCATTATATGCGAGAATGCAAGAGAAAGTGGATGGGAAAGAAGAGGTAAAGACATAAGCATTGAGAAAAGAAAACATAGAGAATGGGATAGTTGAAATAGAGGAGAAATCAGAGGTAAAGAAAGAGGAGGAAGATGCTATAGTAGGTAAGAAAAGAGTTAAGAAGATGCTAATCGAGTCAGAGACAATGAGAGAAGAACAAAAATTCCAGAAGGTTGAAGAAGAAGAGAAGAATGAAGATAAATTGTGGTTGCAACTTCTAACATCACCACGGTCCTTTGAGGCTAGAAGAGTTGGTTTCGTAAGCCTAGAGAAAGCAACATTCAGTAAGGAAGAGATGAAAGCTAAAGGTGTGGCCATAGCAAGAGCGATCAAGTAGAGGAATTTTAGTTGTGATGTTAACAAGACTTGGGCAAAGCATCTACGATATGATAAGGGGTCTCGAGACAGGGTTAAGGTTGAAGAAGTTGATGGCAACAATGAGCACAGAAAGGAGTCTGATTGGGTCTTGAAACGGGTTAAAAGATTTGTTGGGGCAGAAGCCCTAAATGCCGTTGGGGGTTAAGACAAATTGGTCCTTATTAAATAGTACTTAGCAATAGAAATAATTGAGCCAAAAACTAATTCACCCTAGTTATTTTATTTTTAACCATACCCAGCTTGTGGAGCCCCAAAATCACGTAGAAAAGCATGGTTTGTTAATAGAGGAGGAGTCTTCGATCTTCTTAGCAACACAGTGTAAGAGAGAAAGACATTATCAGATTATTTTCAAATCGAACTACTCCACCAAGCCCCACAAAGCTGTCTGATTTCTACAAAGAGTGTGGGTTTCTGTTCATATGAAACATTGCATCACCCAGGAGACTTTTGTTTTGCTACGGAAGGAGCCTCTGCTTGTATGTTTCTTCGTTCATGTGTTAGAAAATTGTAGAAGCAGGGATGTTTGTTGCATTCCAATGCTTGGGTGCAGTTGAAATGATTTTTCAGGACAGGTTAAGCATGATAGGTTTGTTTCCCTCCTCATTTGATTCTAGCAAATGAATGAAAGAGGAAAGGAATATAGGTGAAAAGCACGTGATTTTTCTACACAAAATTTTTGCAGCACCTGACTGTGTTTTTGAACTGGGTATCAACCTAAATGAAGTAAGAGTTGCTTCTATAATGTTTGGGTGCTTGGAAGACTGTTGAAATTAATCTTATTAGCCAAAGAAGACAATGGGTTTGAAGAAAACAAGGTTCAAAATATGCTGTGGGTTCTCTTCTGGACTGGCCTTGGTATTGCATTGGATTGGGCATTTCCCTATTTGTTTAATGCCGAGGCAATTAAAAGATTTGAGAATTTCGAAAGTTTATTCCCCCATTATTCCATTGTTCAAAGTTTCACTCATAAGGGTGCAAGTGATTACCACTTGATTGTTGAATCGACTTTGTCTAAACTATCTTCTGATTTTGAGCCAAATCATACAAAGGCAAGGAAAATACCAACACATGAAGGATTTAGGCATCCACTATTGTTTCAGCTTATACATAATCTTGTTTGTGGGTAAGTTTATGAGAGGGAGTACCAAAATGGTTTGTTCTATTTTGAGCACAACATTTATCTCAAGGATTTGATGAACCTTGATTATTATGTTGCAAATCTTGCAATTTACTGGTGGGGACAATTTGGGAATTCTTTTTATACTACCTCTCTCAACAATCATTATGCTAGCCTAATTTGTTTGGGTTATTCTGTTAATGCTTCCTTAGAAGTTATCACTACAGCTAACAAGCCTCATATGAAGCTCAATAAAGAAAAAGTAATATTTATGCCTATGGTAGTTTAGGGTTTAGTAATCTTTGCAAAGGTTGAAGATCTCAAGCAATTGATACCTAATAATTGGTATGGGCTATTTAGCATTTACTTGCTTACTGGCTTAGACTTCATCATTATGGGAACATTTGCAGTCCTGATTTCAAGTGTTGTTGGAATGGGAAGTAAACGCTTGCTAAGGTTTTTCTCTTTTTTGTTCTAATGAGATCTTGGCTAAGACTAGAAAGAGAATACATTAAAGAGAAAGCACCAATTTCTATTTCCAGTCATCACCTTAAGGACAAGGTGAAGCTTGAAGGGTGAGGTAATAATTGGCCCGTAGCCAATGGACCTACAATTAAGGGGCCAAGCCTTAGTGAGGAGTGTGTGATGTTTGTGTGTGGTGTGTGCATGTACGCATGAGAGAAAGAGGGGGCTGTTCAATGTACTGAGGTATATATGTGGGCAGAGGGATTTGGTAGGGTTTAATAAGACTTTTAAGCATTATGAGGAGAGGGGGTCTGATCTCTCGAATACCAGACTGAGGGGTGGAAGAAGTTTATCTTGCTTCATCATTTTACCATTTTATTTAGTGTTTTGAGGGCTTTTAGTGGCATATTTCCAGTGAGTGTTGGCTAATTTCTGCTATAATGGTGCCTATTTTTTACATTTATAAAAGGTCAGTGTTATATTTTCATCATTTTGGCTTGGGTTCTACCAATGCTCCTTTGTATGTATGTAGTTCCCTGTTTCTTACTTTCATAGATAATGATTTATGAAATTTAGTTTTTCAGTAAAAGGCATTGATAAATATAAATATTTTAAATTAATAGGTATAGATTTTAGAACATAATTGATTAAATTTATTGATATTTTATACCTATTTAAATATCTTCAACATATTTTCTATCTTTTAATTAAGTTCAGGACAAAAAAAAATCTTGATATAAAATCTATTCATATCTTATTTTATTGTACAGGAGATATTATATGAAGAAAACGATAAAATCAAATTAAAGAAAAAAAATGGTTGCAACGAAAGAGAAAAAGGCATAAGCAATCCATAGGGCCCACGTCGATTCAAGGAGAAGCAATATTGCATCATGATCTACTATAAGGATATTGTTGTAAATGAATAAAGATGTGGGTTCCACGAGTGGGACAAGGATATACAAAATTGTTGCCCAGATAAGATCCGTGCATGGAGATGGCAAAAGATATGATGTAGCTGTATGAATGGGAAAAGGATATCATATGTGGATTAAAAAAAAAAACCACACCAACACGTCAAAAGATCTATAAAAAGGGGGAGGGGTAGCGAACAGAACACACACCAAGGCAAAACAAGAGAAACATCATGACGGCAGAGAAAGAAAGAAAGTCGAAGAAGCAGGAGATGCAATAGTGAAATTCAACATATTTGATTTCTTCCCTTCTTCCTCTTTATTCTTTGAATCTGAATTTCTTTGTTTCATTATGGTTTTATTTTAGCCATGAGTGGGCAATTTTCATTTTTTGACCGGAGAAACTATGAACTCATTAGTGAACTAGATTTTATTTCCATGATTTGTTAGTTATGATTTATGTTAATGTTGGTTACTTAATCTTGCTTTGTTATGTTCGTTTGATGATTGGCCACCATTAGATGTGAATTTAAGCATTAGGATTTACCTTGATAAAGGAAATTTTAATTAGGCTCTGAGATTAAGTAATATGGGATTAGATTACGATTAATTTGTGATTAGGATAGACATATATCTAATAGCCTCATAAAATTATTGGAAAGTGTATTTGAGTTATTTTGCCTCTTGAGTAATTAGGTTAGACATAACAGTTATACTTAAGAGAAGGTTGTGAGCGGACAGGCAGACATTTATAACTATTTATACTTGAGATTAATAAAATTAACATTTTAGATTAACTAATTAAATGGATATAAGATTTGGTGCGCTAGTGAGGGATTAGTGACTCTAGGTTGTGTTTGACATTGATAGTTTTTGTTATTTAATTTCCTTTAAATTTACTCATAACTAGATTCGTTTAACTTAAAAAGAAATTGAGATTTTAATACCTAAAAATTAATTGATTGATTCCTCGTGGGATGATGCTCTACTTATCACTTTATTATTTGACACAACCTATATACTTGCGGAGCGCATCAGGCGTGAAGATATGGTTTGAGTATTTATTATCTAGATTGTGACTGTTTTCTCTCTTGGTGTAGTTAAGACTTGAGTGTTGATTGGTGCCTATGGTGACTGGACTTACATCATGTAGGACTTTGATGTTTATTTTCCATTGTTTAGTATTTATTATTTTAGTTTGTGGGTTTGATTTGAATGTGAATTTTGGTTATTATTGTTGAAGTTTTGCACTTTGCCATTGATTGTCATTTACAAGTGCTGATTGTCATTGGACTTAAGACTTTGTCATGTAATTGTCAAGTGATGTTGCCCGTGTGACAAGTGGAAGGGTACGTGTTAACAATTTAATGAGCCACATTTGACAAGCCAAGGTGCTACAAATGACATTAATTCCTTTCTTGAAGTTGTGAATATTTGGTAGAAAGACACCCCTAGATGTGTGGGTAGATATTTCCTTTTCTTATCCTCTGCTTTCACTAGTAGAATTATTATATACTATACGCATAAATCTAATGTAAGATTAATAGTTCTACAACTGATTATTAGTTTATTGTCGATGTTTACATAGATTATGATATAATCTGGTATAATCTAATGTAAACTTATACATTATAATATAATTGGGGGTGAAGTTATATAAATGTACATCTTTTGATATAAAGTTATACATTATTATATTGTCATTGTAAACACCTAGACTTGTCAATTGAAGAGCAAATTTCATTAACATTGTAAGCAATTTGACATTGTCAAATAACTCCCAAGTCCGTGATCCAATTTCATTGTGTTTCCAAAGACCCCATCCTTTGCATTTATGTTTGCTCATTGGCCAAATACAAATCTTTGAAGTTTAGAATCCACCTTTGATGAGTTCCTTGTTGGGTGCTCAAATCATCAGTTCCAATAATAGCTTGGTTTGTGTTAAAATTGATAGGTGTGGTATATCTTCCCCTTTCTTTTGCTATGGAATCCATCTAGTGGAGAGGTTAGACTGTTGTCCATAACTAGGTATGATTTTGATGGTGATAGCACTTTATGATTTGTATTCTTTCACATTATTAATTATTATAATTGTGAGAACTTATGTTGAGTATGAAAAATAGGTTAGTTGAGTGGAAGTGTGTAACGCCCCAAATTTGGATAAGGGCTAATGATGATTATCGAGAATGTAATTGTGAATTAAAGTTGATTGAGACATGAATTATTGTTGGAAATGCCCAACACCCTGTATTTTAGTATAATTATGTGATGAAATAATTATTTGGGCTAAAATAGGGGTAAATGACGTAAGAAGAAGAGGAAAAGAATTAAATATGTGTTATGCGGCAATTTAAATAAATGTGCCAAAATTAGTGGGAAAAATTGAAGAAATGGAAAATTGATGAGTAATTAGTTAGTGATTAATGGAGAAATTAATTAGTAACTAAGGAGAAATAAGATGTGTAACTAAATGGCTAATGGAGGGACTAGAGTAACTAATTGGTTACTTATTTTATGAGAGCTAATGATATTGTAACACTTGTCAAGTTGGCAAGAAGAGAGAGTAAGAGAAAAGTCAAATCTTGCATTTCTAAAACATTTTCTCATTTTCTCAGCTGACATGAGACAAGGGGAGAGGGGGTGTCATCATTTCATCTTCTCCAACTCTCCTCTCTCTCATTTCCTCTCTCATTTTTGTGCATCCATGGCAACCTAGAGAAAGAAGAAGAACTTTGTGTAAAAGGTGAGCTTTTGACCCTCTAAATGGCTTCTAATGGAAAAACTCTCTTCTATAAACTTGTTCCTTGTGTTGAGAGCTTCAATTTCATGGTTTTAGATTTGTCATTTGGTGGTGTTTGAGCTCTCACGAAATTTTGGACTTGGGTGAATCAATGAACTCCTTTGGGGAAAGTTGTAGAGGTGAGTAAGACAAACCTTTTCATATAGGTTTTGTAACTATTGGTTGAGTTTGGATATTCTGGAAATTTTGCCTTGAATTTTGAAAATGAGGGTCATTGTGTTGTTGGTATGTTGTTGTCATGGAAATGGTGCCTTGTTTAGTGTTTTGAATGAATAGAATTGAATTGAAGCTTAAAAGTAAAGTTTGGCAACTTTGTGTTTGGTTTTGTGTATTGGTCAAAACAGGGCATGGTGATGGGTTGTGATTTTGGTCCTTTTGAGGTTACCATTGTGTTCCTTGTGAAAAATTGTATGGGAATAGGTTTGGTTATTGATTTTGGAATCATTGGACACTTTGGTAGAAAATTGGAAATCTGTCAAGTGTGAACTCTGTTTTGGGCAGTCAGATTACACAAAAGTTTTGAATGACCAAATGGTGTTGAAAAATTCAGAAATTTTCCAGTCTTAAATTTCACATCCCAAGCTTCAAAATAGACACATATTTCATGTCATTCTGATTTTTGAGCTAGGAGTTATGACTGCCCAAATTTTGATGTGAAATCTAGGATCAATTCTGGAGCAGGGTGGACATTTCTTGAATTCTGTAATTGTGTAGTGATTTCTAGTAATGGACCATATTTTTCTTATGAAGAGGACTTAAATACCTTTTATTTGGCTTTGGAATCACCTCATTTTGAGTTTTATAGAATTAGTTATGATTTTCGGAAGTTCAACCAAGAAACAGAATTTTCTTGGCCGCGGCCCAAATGTTTCGGACTTGTAATTGGCCGCTGCCAACCTCCAAAAATGACATTTTGGACTTCCGAAGATGGTTTTTGGTATAGTTGTTTCCCAACCCTTTAGGCATATGTTTAGGTTTCTAGTAGCCACCTAAAGGACATAAATGATAACCAAATCTAACTGCTTGAAGTTAATTGAGTTTGGAATAGAGTTTAACTCTTCATCCTTAATTATGACTTTAGGGTTTGATCTTTGCCCAGAGCATAGAAGGCCCGTGCCTACTCAAGAACAAAAAGACCAAGGTAGTGACGCTTTATCCTATATTATGTATAGTGCATTGCCTGTTTGCATTAGTCATTGAATACAGATACAGTGAAGGGACGTGGCGAAAGCCCGATCTCGAATACAGATACAGTAAGGGAACATGGCGTAAGCCCGATCTCAAATACAGATACAGTAAAGGACGTGGCATAAGCCCGACCTTGTATACAGTGAAGGGGACGTGGTAGTGTGCCTGGCCTCGAATATTGATTGCTGCATTGTGATATATGTTTACTTGCTTTGTTTATATGCATCATATACGTAAACTGTTGCTACTGGGATTCTTTTGATCTCACTCTTTCCAAATAACATTTTTTGACAGGGCAAGTGGATCAAGAAGCAAGCAAGTGGATAAGGGCGATTAGGATTGCCGGCGATAGTCTTAGTTAGATATTCTTAGTTTTATTTTGGACTGGTTACCATTTTGGAAAAATATATATATTGAATAGAATTATAGTATTATAGTTTGTGTAATCCCCGGTATGGATACTGAGATGGGCAATAATGCCCTGAACAATATTTTGGTTTAATGTTTATCCCGGGTGAATGTCAGAAATTGTGGTTATACTCTGATATTATACATGTAACAGACCGAACAGGCCAATTGTTTTATGAATGAAATGAATGGAGATCTATGTGTACAAGTGTTTTAAAAAGTTTTTAATTATTTTGGATCCCTTATTCGATTATTAAACGTGTTTTGAAAACCAATCACGGCCTTAATATATAGGCGGGGGTTACAAAGTGTATTCATTGAGCACATGTCATAGAATGAAAAAGAATTTGAGAACTTATAGCTTGTAAGTCTTTTATCTGAAAATGCCTCTCTTATTGGAGCTATATTTTTTACGAGGTTAAGCTAGATGTGGAGGAAGAAGGTTGAGAGATGATTAAGCTTTTACTTGCTTTCCTTTGACATAGTAATCAAAGTGTTCAACATGATGCCATGGCCTGCTTTAGATTGAAATTCTGATAGGAAACTTATTGTGCATGAAAACAAAATAGCTCTGGTTTGTCTCACTGTGATTGGGATATTTGATTATTCTTTTGATGATTTGTGGATGGTGGATAAGAGAACAGGTAAATCAAGGGAGAGTTGGAGTTGCACTAAGAAATATTGTAGCAGAACCTATCTGTTCTGTTCAAGTCCAATGACCTCGTAGAGAAATGAAATTATTTACAAAGTTGATATAACTAAAAGTAAAGAAGAGAATGATAGACCAAAAGCATTTATATGCTTGTTTAATGTCTTTGTTGATGAATCTAAGTTTTTTTCTATCCACAATATTAGTTGTATTTATAGTATTTTGAATTATGTGAAAACCCTTATACCGGTTGGCAACATTCATATTGAAGAGTTTAGGTCTCAATCCAAAAAGAAAAAGAGGTAGAGGAGGACGAAGAATAAGACAAAAGGGCCTAGATCTAAGTTTTAATTATTACCTCGTGTTAAAATATTAGGAAATAAATTAGGATTCCATGATTCTAGTATCCTATCGTATCCCTTGATTATAGCCTCTCTGGTTTAGGAAGGATGTTGACTTTATGTTAATTGATTGCAATCATTTCTCTTAATTTCTCTCTTTTTGAGAGCTCTCCTTTGGAGCCTATATATTGTACTTTATTCTCATTAGAATAAGATATGAGTGTGAGTATTATGTCTCTGAGTTTCAATATGGTATCAGAGCGCTAGTGGGTCACTCACTACCATAACCAGCGACCATAATGGGGGGAGAGAGGAAGGACATCGAAAACTAGAAATCAATAAAGGATGGTGAGTGGGACTACATCGCCGACACAGGGAGGATTGGAGACCACCAATCGACAAAAACCAGAAGCGCAGTGACAATTGGAGCAATGTGTGGTTCTCACGTGCCACCACATTACCAGCGCGTGAAGCCCACGCATCATCAGCTATAGTGCAATTTTCCGACGAGTGTCTGTTTTTCCCATAACCATGAATCCCTTCAAATTTCCTCTTCTTTTTGGTTCTCTTCCTGGAAATTCATCTAAAATCAAACTTCATCCCACTGCACCCATGTCCAGTACAAATTCCACAACTTCCTCCTCATCTAGCAACTCATCTTCTTCCACAACTTCTTCCACTACCAGCAGCACCTTAATGACATCAAAATATGTACATGTAGCAAACTTCTAGGATGAAATTTTATTGATAGGGGAGAGCTGAAATATCCTAATTTTCAATCAACAAAATTCATTGTACATTAGTTACATTAAATGGAATAAAATGATGAATTTTGGTGCACTTGCAATGACAAAATAATTGAAATAAAGGTCACATGAAGTTTTGTTAAGTTGAGACATAAAAGTTTAATTTTGTCTCATTAAAGGGCTACAAAATAACCCAAAATGAAGCATGGAAGAGCACAATTATTGGACAATTCTTGGGCCAATTTATTATGTAAATTTTGGCCAAAAACAAAAAGGAAAGAAGGAAGACAACCTTTAATACAAAAATTAGAAAACTGTAAGGGCAAAATGGTCATTTGTGGAATAATCAAGAAGATTCGTGATTTTTCTATAAATTAGGGGCCAATTTCAGCCAAGAGAGAAAAGAAGAAGGGAAAAATGAAATGGACACAAAGGATGCCATGTGGAAGCATCACAAGCCAAGTGAAAAAAGAAAATAATAAAATAATGTCACATGTGCAAAAGTTCTAATGAAATAATATATATTTGAGGAGGTGGAAGATGACACTAGAAAGTGCTCAATAAATCTTCCCAAAGGCCATAATTTCGGCCAACTAGATAAAAGAGAGAGAGAGAGAGAGAACAAGTTGCAGAACACAAGAAGCAAAGAAAGAGACAAGGTGTTCAAGAAACAAACTTAGGTAAGTATGGTTGCAAAATCCACTTGTTCTTGTCTCTAGCCCCTTGGAAACCTCTTCTAATCATCATATCCTTCTTGAAATCACATGAAGCAAGAATAAAATCAAAGAGAAAGAAGGAGGAGAGGTGGCAGTTTTGAAGGAAAAAGAAGAAAATCAAAAGATAAGTCATGAAACTTGATTCTACTTGTTGATTAGTGTTTATTGTTGGTGATTTAGTTGGTTATTTGGCTTCGTTGTCTTGATTTTATGATTTGGGATGCATGAACCCTAAGGGGAGGTGCTGCCCAAATTTTGATTAATTATGATTAAGAGAGTTTAATTGAATAAACAAGTAATTGGAGGTAAAAGGAAGGTGTATTGTTGATTGGAATTATGAAATTCCATTTTTCTCAAATTTTGTTGAATTTAGGGTAGGGGCTTGTTTGCTGTGTTTGAGCCAAAATTTCATAAATTTGATGATTCCATTATGTTTAGAATGAAAAATTGTGTAAGGAACATGTGAAATATAAAGTATGAAGGCTTTAGAATGTGAAAAGACAATTTTGCCCCTAAAACCCTATTTTGTGGCTGCCAAGGGTATTTTGGTTATTTGACTATGAATTTGTCAATAATGAAGTCAAAAATGGATTCTACACACAAAATTATGTAAAAATAGCCCCGGTCATAATTTCTGGAAAAATACAATTATACGGGTGTAAAGGGACTTAGATCAAGTCCCTAGGGGCATTTTGGTCATTTTGCATTTTTAAGCAAACTTAACTAACTACATGAGTTTAGAATAAGACATGAATGATTAATAACTCATTTATTATAAAATTTGGAATTTTAGGACTTATTGTCTACCTGAGCTGACCAAAGGTTTTGGACCGATAACTTAGACGAAAGGGATTTCAGGTAGTAACTCTATCTTTCATATACTATGTGATTATTTATATGTATTGTATTGCAATGTTTTATGATGTGAAATACTTGTTACAATACCTAGCTGTGGTGTGAGGAAAGCACAAGTACTATCAAGCCTACTGGGACCCAATTTAAGTAGTGATACAAGCTTGTTACAAATCCTTACTGTGGTGAGAGAAAAGCACAAGTATTCTTGGTGGGAAAAGCACAAGTACCATCCAGCCAAGTAGGACCCAGTTGAGGTAGTGAGATAAGTAGGGGTCAAACAATCATTTGATCCTAAACAGTGAACACAGATTGGCTAGTAGGGACAAAATAGTCATTTTGATCCTAAAAACCAAACAAATAGACAGATTATAGTGTTTATTTTTGTTACATGATATGGTGCATTGCATGTTTATTTACTATATTTTATATGATTGATTGCATGTTACTACTAAGATTTGTATGAATCTCACCCTTTTTCATAAAATTTAAATTATTCAGTTTGAAGGAGAAACTCAAAGGGCAAAGTGGTAGATACCGGCAACTGAGGGTTCTGATCTAGTTTGAGCATAAGCGTTGGTTATCTGTAGTACCTTTTGAAATTTTGGATATTGTAAATTTTTTCTTTCTAATCTTATGGGAACTCCTGTAATGTAATCAAGTATTTTATATCAGTATTTATGCTATTTTTGTTTGCCCACTGAACTGCGCAACGTCACTCTGATATAAATGTCGAATTAATAAGAGGTTTGACATCTGGCAACAATAGGACTTATTTGAAGTACATTCATAGCAAAATATGGAGGATGCTTAGTTGTACAAGAAGATAGTGGAACAAGGGAGAGTCTATGATTTTCTCCTTGGACTCAATGATTCATTCGAGGAAATACAGGGCAAAATAATGGGAATCAATCCCCTATCACACCTCATTGATGTTGTTAACCATATGTAGTTTAAAGAAAGTAGGAAACTCTTGATCCAAAGCAACACAAGTCCAGTTGAGAGTTTAGTACTTGTAGGACGAGGGCCACAGAAGGAACAAAAAAACAAATGGTGCAATTATTGTAAGAAGAAGGGTCACATCAAGGAGGAATGCTAGAAACTGCATGACAAGGCATCAACTAGCAAACCACAAGGCCATCTTACCTCAATTGAATAGAAGGTTAAAGATATTACTTCATTAAGTCAGGAGGAACTATAAATGCTTCGTCGAATACTTGAGAAACAGAATAAGTCCAACTCTTTTGCCAAGTGTTAACCTAATATAATCAGGTAATTCTATTATAGCTCTCAATACTGTATGGACTAGCAACGATACATGGATAGTCGATTTAGGAGCCACAGATCATATGACTGGTAATCGAACCTTATTTACAACTCTTAAACTATATCCTGAGAACCTTTGAGTCAAAGTTGCTAATATCACTGAAGTTGAATGAATTGGCACAGCCACACTATCCAATTCACTAAGCATTCTTAATATTCTATTTGTTCTAGCACTTGCTTGCAATTTAATATATATGAGCAAGTTAACGAAACAGGCCGGCCATAGCCACCTCCTTATGAAAAACCATCCTGAACTAGCTATTCTATCAGTTCCTCGAAACCTTGCAACAACCTCTGTCGTGTACTGCCATGATGAGTCCATATGGCAAAAATTTTCCCCCTTTGAAAAGAAAAATGAATGAAGATACAAAGGTTTCTTCTTGTCCTTTTTCTGCTTCTACTGAAGCCAATCATCAAGGCGACTTATAATCCTATCTTAGTTGCATAGGAAGTATTAAATTGGCAAACTCTTAATGTTGTTAGCCAGAATTATACTCTCCAAAAGACTGATACAAGGTTAGATCGTTTGTCACACAAAATAGAAGGCTTGACCTCCCAAGTAGATTGCATGACTGAATAAATAAGGCAGCTTCATCTTAAGCTCTCCTCTCAAGCACACCAATTAGATGTAAAGCTTAGAAGATATAATGATGAGAGGTACTTTGGGCCAAATTTTTAGTCATTCAAACCATGAGTAATGAAGTAAGGACTAAGGAGGAAACTATCATTTGTTCCTATTATATATATATAGAGGATCCACTACTCTAGTTCGAACCCTTGACACTTCTCTCAATGCTTAACTCTTTGCTCCTTATCCGAAGATGTCTATTGACTCTCGTAACAATGTCTTCCTTCTCCTTCTGAACTCTGAACTTAGTCTCGTGCCTTCTTCCCCTACAATCTCCATGGTTATTCCAAGGCTCAAATGTGCTTCTTTAAGATTCTTCATGTCATTTCATTGAACTAAATCTACGATTTTGTTGTAATTTCTATATTTCAATGCGATTCACATTACAAAATCCACTTTGAGAGGAATGGATGAGAACAGATAGGCCAAGATGCTGCAAAGGTGAGTGTTCAATAGTTGGAGTGAGAGATGATAAAGCTCATTACAAGGAAACAAAGATCAGAGCAAAGATCATGGGGAAGAGGAAGAGCGAGAAGAGAAGGAAGAAGGTGTGCAAAATGAAAACAACAGTTTGGATGTTTGGATTTGCTAATAGAAGCAATATCAAGAAAGGAAGTGTTAGAGCTTAAGGAAGCTCGGAGAAGTGAAGTATAGGAGAGATGGCTTTGAAAATGTATGGCGATGTCACAGAAGAAAAATTGCCAGTAGTGAGGACCATGAGATGAAGGTACTAGGAGTTTCTGTACAGGTCCAGAGACTCCATCATGGATGATGGAACCATTAAAACACATGGATTGTCCCTATCGAACATTGTCAACCTCCACAACTACTAGGAAACGACTACTGTAACATTTCAAATTTTGAGTGTAGAAGTTCAAGAATTTTCATGAATTAAATAAGCTAGTAAGCCCATTTGAGCAGAAGTCTCATAAATGCCTTGATAGGATAGATGGTGGTATCATTCATGCTTTTTGAACAAAGGAAAAATATGTAATTAAAGGTTAGACAATGCCAAATAAAATAATAGAACACCAAGGAAATATTCTATATCTACCATGCCGGGTTGTGGCAAAAGTGTAATTTGTGGAAATTACAAGTACATAAGGATAATTTTAGAAAGTATACCTGAAATTTTAGGAAAAATTCTTGAAGACACAAAAAGGTAGAGAACGATTCCCTGGACTATATTTGAGGCTTAATTGATGTATAGATGAGAAAATTGCCTCAAAAAGGAGTTTCAAAGTATTATTAAAATTTTGGTTGATTAAAAGATAATTAGCCAAATTTAATTATGAATAATACAAGAAGACCTCAAATAATTGGACAAAATTAGGGGAAATCATTTTAAGGTTAAATTGAATTTATAAAAAAAATATTTTCATCCCATGAAACGGTAAATTTGGCATAAAGGATATTTTATGGGATGTATGTGTAATAAAGCCAAGAAAATGCCAAAATTCTTAGCCAAGATTTAAAAATAGGGAGAATGCTATATAAATTCAATTGAAATACCAAAATCCAAATTCAGGCTTACATTTTTAATAAATTATTGATGAGACAAAGAGGCCTAATTGGGAATTTTTGAATGTCACTAAAATACTAGAACACCCTCTTAATTAAAAAAGGAAAGCTGAAGATAGATGTAGTCCATTGTTTATTATTTCATCAGGATTTAATTAAGATTTTCTCTTTATTTTTAGTTAGTTAGTTTGTTTATCATTTGTTTATTTATAAAAAACAAATATTTATCTATATATACAATATAATTTTTTTATTGAAATAAAGTTATTCAAATTTGAATATGTCCTATATGATTGCAACAAATAGTTTTGTCCAAAGATATTATATAAATATAATAACATATCTATATGTACAAGATAATTTTTTTTACAAAAAACTATACTATTTATTGATATAAAATTATTTGAATTTGTATATATTCTATACAATCGCAACAAATATTTTTGTCCAACCAAGATACTATTAGGATCGGCAGGCACAGTGGAAGAATTTTAAAATTTTACCAATCCTAATCGAGGATCTATCAATGGCGTTTAAATTGGGTTAGAAAGAACTCATACCTTTTTAACTTAGAGTTTTCACGATCTCTAGGAGCCAACACGTTAGGTCCGCTCCTTCTACCAGTATCCACACGAATGCTCTCCAACCGAGATTGCGTGCTAGCGCCTCCAAATGTCTCTTAGGGTTTTCCTTGTGGTTCTCAATTCTTATGTGCGTATGAGTCTATCTGCTCTATCGAGTTTATAACCTATGAGGGCTATATTCAAATTTCAAAATTAATCATCATTAATTTAGAAATTAATCAACAATTAATTATATTGATGAGCTAATTAAATAAATTCAATTTAAATTAAATCTATCCAATATTTTTAATTTAACCTATTTATTTAATCTAAATAAAAATCCATTAGATTTAATTTATCTTCATAAATTAAATCTGAGATACTATATCTCTATCATGTTAGTTATTAAATTTAATATATCTTAATAAATTAAATTTAAAACTAACACAATATAATAATATCATGTAATATATATATATACATATATATATATATATATATATAATATAAGATATGTATTTTGAAAATATATATATATATATATATATATAATATTATTAACAAATTTTATATTATATATATATATAATATAAAATTCGTTCACCTTAAATTAAACATTATCTTGTGTTGGGCCATTCTTGTGTGCGACCCTGTAGGCCCATATGAAGTTGGCAGTGGGCCAATAACTGTACTAACCCAAAAGTCGTAAGCGACCTCTAGTAAGACATTACGACTACCCAATTCATATGAGGATCGTTATCACGATGCAACCTCTCATACAACCATGTCACGTCTCTTTTGTTACACGATATATCGATCAAGGATAAGGTATGGATAATGTCATCCTCTTCTTCCTGACCATTACTCTCTCGATTCCTGAGTAGCCTGATAATAGAAATGGAAACTCCTTTCCATTATAGTATGGTCATACATTTCTCAGACTCACTTATTGAGGGGCCCAATAATATCTCTCTACTAATATGAGGGACAAATTCCATTTTGATCATTCATATTCCTCTGCATGAAAAACTACCAAGCTCGATCATAGCCTTTATCATCACCCGGTCAAAAGTGACTTTTGACTAGTTCAAAGCTTAGCAATTCTCATGTAGGAATCCATGATGACCTCAGGTCTAAGGGCATTGTGACGTGGTTATACATGAAAAAAGTTTATGGCTTGATCCATATAACTTTCTCATAGTGGGTCGGACCAGCACCTCATACTCTTACAAATGCCTAAGACTTTGATTTGTATCTCCATATCTTATCAAAGTCATACTGGTCTTGTTTCATCTCTGCTCCCGCATAGATGACCGACTAGGGACATTTTAGGACAATCTTCATGAATTATCCAAGGATACAATTATCACAGTTAACATGCAAATAATATGATAGCAGAATAGAGAAATTTAATTAAAATAATAATGTTCAAAGTACAATAATTGGCCCTTATGACACAATTTCCAATAGATATTATATAAATCTAAGAATACAATGGGTTGATTAATTCCTCTATTTCATAAAAAACTTTTGCATGGGGTGATTGGGGAATTTCACTTGGTCCATTTCTCTACGGTTGATACTATATAAAAGATAAAAAGATCTGTCATTTGTTTTTCTAAGGGAAAATTAATGGACATTGATATTCCTATTCCATTTTTGAATCACATATTAAATTATGGAGTAAATTTCGTTGCTTTTTAATTAAAAGACAAATAATCATAACTAAAAACAAGAGAACAAAGTGAGAATTGAATTAGTAGACAGGAGTGATTTGGAAAAGAAAAGATGACTTTGAGCGGGCAATGTATAGTCATTTAATAATATTCAGAAATTCCTAATTAGGCCTCTCGACCTAATCAAGAAAGTGTTAAAAATGGAGGCCTAAATTTAGATTTTAATAATTCATCTGAATTTATATAGGATTCTTCCTTAAAAATATTAAGAGCCCATAGTCTGAAGTAGAATGGCAGGACTTGGACCAGCAGCAGCAAGGGATGGGAACAAACTAATGGACATATTAATGAAGCACACTTGTTAATTTAACATGTGGTTAAGGATTAAAGGAAAAGAAAGTGGGGCAAGTGGTGGTTTGGTATTGGTGGAATTATAAGATTGTGTAATATGACTTAACCCACCAACTTAAACGCAATTTATTTCCCTCTTTGGATCAATTTTCGCACAGCCACAATAGGAGGGAAGAGAGGGAAGCTTAAGAAGATATTCATGGAAAATTATGGTGTTTTTAGAAAGAGAAAGAATTCTATAGTCTTTCCACCACTACAAAAAAACACCCGATTTTCAAAAGAATTTTGGATGAATTTGCCGCGAAATCAACTTTTCAACGGAATTTCCAACGGACTGCGTTTCCAATGGAATTTTCAACAGAATTTGTTTTGTTGCTAATAGGTGCATTTCAAACAAAATTTTTGATGGAATTTCTGACGGAAACCAAAATAGAATTTCCGAAGGAATCGGTTCCGTCGAAATTTCCGACAGAATTCATTTCCATCCCAATTTTAAAAAAAATAAAAAATTATTTTTAAAAAAATTAAAAGTTTTTTTATTTTTTTAAATTTAAAAATGCCACATGTTTACTTCTCAGAGCGCCACGTGTCCCTCTCCCCTGGCTGCCACGTGTCCGCACCTTATAAATCCTCTAAGTGCCTCTCCCCTCACTCGAACCCCGTGACCTCAAGCTGCCGATGCCTTTGCGCACGAGTCTTTGCCAGTTGTGCCGAAATGAACCTATGTTATATTATTACATATTATTATGTATATAATATTATCATATATATATAAACATACATACATATAATTAATTATTAATTAAATATAATATTATTAAAAATAATGAAAAATTAATAAAAAAAAGTAAAATAAATATTTATATATTTAAATTATATTATTTTTTAATTAAAATTACTTAATAAATAATAATTAAATATTATAAATATTATTTTTAATATAAAATTATAAATATAATATTAATAACATATATATTAATGAATAATAATATAATTTTAATAATTAATTTTAAATAGAATTATTTAATAATTAATATTTTAATTTTATAAATATTATTTTTTAAAAGAATTAATACATTTTAATTTTTCTGACAGAATTTTTTCCGTGGCTAATTGAGACGGAAATTTCTGTAGGAAATTCCGTCGGAAATTGCCACGGAAAAAATTCCATCGGAAAATTTCCGAAGAGAAATTCCGACAGAAATTTCCGTTGGAAATTCCGTTGGACAACTTTCCGACAGAAATTTCAGTCGGAAATTCGGTCAGAAATTACTATGGAAAAAATTTCGTAGGAAATTTCGTGGCTAAATTTGCCATAGAAAAAGTTCTGTCGGAAATCGGGTGTTTTTTTTAATGCATCACCAACATCAAAACCACATTTCTAGCTCAAAGTGTCTTCATAAATTTGTTTCTTTCATCAAGAGCAATATTCCTATGGTTTTAGTTTCTTAAGAAGAGAAGATTGGTGCAACCCAAGAAGCGTGGAAGTTGGAGGATTAAAGAGAATGTTATAGCAAAAGAAGAGGTAAGTACAAGTTTTGATTTGAACAAGTATCTAGGGATCGAATTAATTAGTTTCATAAAATTTTGAACAGAGTTCTTCCTTTGTCCTTGGCTGTTTGACGCTAATTCCTAGGATGATTATATTGTTTCTTAGATGCGGGAAAATAATGGTTTAGAAGAAAGGGTAATGGGCTTAGCTATGATGCTTAACCTTGAAAAAGCATTGTTGGAAGTTGAAAGCTTGAAAATAAAGTGCTGTTATTGTTGTCGGAATTTTTGGAAGCACGACCATAGGGGCGAGGTGCTGTCCAACTTTTCAAAAATATTAGAGTTAATGATTGCATGATTAAATAAAGTTTAGAAGAGGTTAATGACAACAAATCAACTATTAAGTGCCTGTTTAGGTTAGCGGTGAAGAAAGAGTTTTTTTAACAAATGGGTTTTTAGAAAAGTTAAATAGGAAAAAAGTTAGATTGTAGATGTGATTTGTATTTAGATTAACTATGGCAGAAATGACTTTTTTTCTAACCTTAAACCTGTTTGGATTATTATTTGAAAAGCTCGTTTGGATAGAAAATAACTGAAAAGAACATGAATTTTATTGAATACTACATATACATATATATATTGATTGTATGAATTGTGATAATTGAAGTAAAAAATATTAAAAAATTTTGAAAAGCCCCCAACAATACTGACCCACAGCAGACCAAGCTTCCAGCATGCAGAAGTAGCTTTCACCAGCTTTTTATAGAAGCTGCTTCATTTGGAGAAGCCCACTGAGATCAAACGGGTTCCCAAACAGACCCAACTAGACTTTTGGGGCTTTTAGCCCCCAACTAGGCTTTTTTAAATGTCTATCAAGTTTCCAAATAGACCCTAAATAGAAAGAAAACAAAATTCATATTATTTTCCCATTTCCCACTGTTTTCGGCCAAGAGAAGTTAAGTGGATTAGGGCTGAAATTTGTTATACTTGATGCTTCCAATGAGTTTATAATGAAATTTTGTGTGGCAGTAGTATTCGGGGAAAATTTTAGGCCAAGTGGATCAAATATCCAAACATTAAAGGTTAATGTTCATTGTTAAAGGGAGGAATTAATTCAAGTTATGTGTGCAAGAGTATTGGATAATTATTGATGTGCCGTGTGTTATGTGATTGGTTAGGCTTTGATATTTTTCAAGGGCCTACAAGGATTCAAGAATCAAGAGGAGAAAGGTTTGAGAAAGCAAGGGATAAAAGGTAGCAAGATTATCTACTTTAATGTTAAATATGCTTGATTGTTATGTAATGTTTCCATGATTATCTTATTTTGTTCTTGTTGATTGACATGTGAGTTCCTTGCCTTATACCTTGGCCTTGGTTATGCATGATTTGTCTATTGAAGGTAATACTCTTTCATGGCAATTAATGATTTATTTATAGTTTAATATGTTATTGTGTTATGATCATGCATTGTTTGATATTAAAGTTTGGTAATTAGCTACTGAGTTTTCTAAGAAATCTCACCCCCACCTATGAAATCCATCCAGGCACAAGGACATTCAAGTACAGAGCAGAGGAAGTGAAATAAGGAAGGGCTTGTATTTAAATTCAAGCTTAGACTCTTTAATTTTAAAGGAACTAAAGCTCGCATGCTTAAGATGTGTAAGCCATGTATTGCATAGCATGTAGATGTGCCTTATTTGAATGTTGACATGAAGGCTAATGACATAAGCACGCTAAAAATACTTAGGCTAAGGGGGAATCGTTATAGTTGTTAAGGTAGAATATGACTAAAAAGGAAGGGAAAAAAAAAGGATACCCCATGAAAGAACCAAACTTGGGGTGGGGTCAAAATAGAGCAAATAATATCCTTTACCCATGAAATTTAGCGTGTAATTAGTACACGTTCTAAGCTCTAAACAAGCCTTGATTTTCTAAAATTCGATGGGTACGTTGCCAGTCAAGAATTATCAAAGTTAAGGCTTAGAAGTTGTCTCAAAACAGAGAAAGTTTAGAAAGCCAATAAACTATATCAATTTGGATAGCATCAAGCTAGAAGGATATTTTTATTATGTAAAGGACTATAAGAGCTTTCAATAGGAATTTAGAGCAACCTCATGCAAATTTTCTAGATTTAGTTGTGAATTTTCAAACGAAAAAATCCCATTGAAAGTCATTTAAACTACTCAAATTCTAAACTAGGCTTCTAAATTTAACATATTCTTAGTCAAGTCAAATAACTCAATTCAGAATTTTATAATTAAGTAATTTTACCTATATGCCCTCTTATTCTTCATGTCTCATTCAGTCATTCTCTCAATCCGTCTTCTCTTCTCTTCAGCTTCAAGCCCCATTCTGATCTCACTGTATCTCCGATTCAAATTTTAATTTTGTTGTATTTTAGAGATTCGAAATCAGACTGTCATTTTATATATCTTACTATGTGTTAAGAATCAAAATGACCGCATATCAAATAACCAATCCTAAGAGAAGGGGCTGGATTTAATTAATTGAAGTCAAACAGATGATCATTCATTTATGTTTGTGTTCGATAATGCAGACGGGTCCCTACATCAGTACAAGAAGCCGCAACCACATTTCGCAGCCGCTCCTTGACTTGTTAGCAATGAAGCCACTTTTTTCTTTTATTGAATTAAAATTCGATGACTGAGAATTTCAATGAAGCTTACATATTAATTATAACTCTACCTTTTCTTCACATAAGTCCATAAATTCATTCACTTACAAGAAATTGCGGTTTCAATGCTTTTATTATTGAGCCCCTCTTTCATAGCGGCGTGAAATCAAAGAAGACATTGAATGGGTTAAAAGAAAATGTATGATGAACAAAAGACGTGAGGCTAGGCGGAGCACAAAAAATTGAATGAGTGAAATGGAGGAGGGGGTGAGGTTGATGGGCATTGTGGAAGAAAACAAGATGGGTGGTAGAAGAATGAGAGAGAAAGCAACAGAGTGGCAAAATAGGACATATAGGTGAAATCGCTCAATTATAAAATTCTGAATTAGTTTACTTGACATGAATTAGAATTTGTCATATTTAGAGGCCTAATTCAGCATTTGGATATTTTAAAAGATTTTTAATAGGATTTTCCCTTTTCAAATTTGGACAACAAAAAAGAAATTATGAAATGAATATTAACCCAAAGATTAATATGCAAGTTTCAATTTATGAGCCTTGGTTATTAATTCGCCTGAACCACAACAATAAACGCAATTTTCTGCATGATTTATGACGTTGACGTTGAATCGTGGAATGTTAAGTCCATCATCTGAACTTATGACAATATTTTATTTTAATATATCTTTAAGCGAAATTTTTCATTTGTGAAAATTGGAAAAGTTACCCCATTAAAAAGTTTGTTTATGGGATGGATATGATAAATTTTTATAAACATAATATATTAGTACTATGTAAATTTTCTATGTATAGAGTACCGGTCATCTTATTTAAAATTATTTGTAAAATAGGACCTAAGAAAAGATAAAGCTGTGAGGTCCTTTAAGTCCTATTCCCCAATTAATTTTTCAAATGTTCCCAATTTTGCCAGTAAATTTTTAATGAGGACTTTTCTCTAATTTTTTCAAACTTTTCCTAGAAGAAAATCTAAAGTTAAAACGTTCAGATTTTTTAGATGACATAGTTAATATGGATCTTATGTGTTTTATTGCCAGTTATGCCTCATAAATAAATACATCCACATCAACATACCCATATTTTAATTGAAAAACTTCAAAAAAATTAAGAATAATTAAATAGGACCTAAGAAAAGATAAAGCTATGAGGTCCTTTAAAATAGGACCCAAATAAATATGCCTCACATCAACGTACCGGTCATCTTATTTAAAATTATTTGTAAAATAGAACCTAAGAAAAGATAAAGCTATGAGGTCCTTTAAGTCCTATTCCCCAATTAATTTTTCAAATGTTCCCAATTTTGCCAGTAAATTTTTAATGAGGACTTTTCTCTAATTTTTTCAAACTTTTCCTAGAAGAAAATCTAAATATTTTAGATGACATAGTTAATATGGATCTTATGTGTTTTATCGCCAGTTATGCCTCATAAATAAATACATCCACATCAACGTACCCATATTTTAATTGAAAAACTTCAAAAAATTAAGAAAAATTAAATAAAACACATTCTGAATTCAAATAATAATACTCATCTAGTTCAGACTTAAAAAAGGAATGAAGACTTGAATGAAAGTCTTGAGACTCAGGAGTATAGTATCATATCAAGATCACAGTCAGCATGATGCTTAATTAATCTTTCAAATCTTGATCATCTCTCTGAGGCCCACGCTCCTTAGATTCTCTCTTCCTTTTCTTTTTCATTATAAGCTGGTCTGTTGTTTTGCAATGAAATCTATATGATAATGGCCTGGCATCTCCTGTCTTTCGATCCCACCCTCTCACACAGATGAACCCTATCGAACACAAATTCCACCGTCGTCACATTTCATTTTTAACTGATTATAAATTAACTAAAACTCAACAACATCATTTCCATCTTACCTCTCCAAAAACAATCTTGAATTTCTTCCAATGATGTATCTGTTTTGATATAAGGTTGTCAAATATTAGGCTTTTACCTTATATAATTACACAGTCAAATCTATATTATGCTTAGTTACGTACGTACTTCTGATTATATTGGATGTTGAAGTCCCGAAATAGACGATTCTAGTATCAAGATTCCATAGCAAACTTGTAGGAACATCGATTGGGTGTTGACTGGAATCGGCATCAGCGAATACCTGCAAAACATGTTACAAAAGCTTCAGCTCGATGAAATGGATCTAATCAGGTCAATTTAGATGATCTACCTCATTAACTTGAAAGTAAGTCCCATTTAGTGGAAATCTCGCAGTTGTTGCAGTTCGACAAGGTACCTGTTGGGTTAAAATGGATTGTTATTGACTTGTTATCACCAAAATTAGAGTTTAAGGCATAGAACATCTCTAACTTACCAAAATAGTTCCCGGTACTGTCCGGTTGCCTTCTTCTTTAATCTTATTGCAAGAGAAGCAATTGTAGTTTGAGCAATGACTTTGGTTTTGAGCTGCTCCACATGGTTCTTCTTTTAACTCTCCTGATTTTACCCAAACCAATGAAATAACTTTTTTCAAATCAATTGGGTGGTAAAATACACATGCATTCAATTCTTTAACTACTACACGTGTTTGATTTCTTTTCACAATACTGCACCTTTTATCCACATGACGAGAAGATAGTTGAACGGATCATTATCCTCTCTCCTTGGGAACTGCAAATAAAAACTAAAAATTAAGTAGAGATAATTTATATGACAAACTTTTCTTTTGTTTTGAAAAATAAAAAGGCATACTTACCCCTTTCAAGAGAGGGTGTGTATCAGGAAGCACATAACTTCATGAAATGAGAGCACATAAGAGCAGAATTAGAAGACTAGGGTATTTATAAGTCTCAACAATTAAGAAATACAAGACTGAATGAATGAAAATTAATTATAAATTCTAAAGCTATTGATTCAGATATTAAATTGGTGAGGAAAACTTTGAACATTATGAAGCAATATTACACACAAAGCTCCAAGGGAGTCAATAACTTACACCATACGCTTTGTCCTTAAACGAGCGACAGTTTTCATCTCTGGCATAAATTTAGATGCCCTATTTGGATCATAAGCAACCACAACATTTGAACTCTCCATGTCACCTGCTTTCAAATGTTCTTTATCAAGTTTTACTGTTGAAAACTCTTTGAAGTAATCACCACCCTTGCAAGAGTCTTCTATATCTTCTATTTCACTCTGGGTATTTTCAGGGCTCGGTGATGCAGGTTGCTCAATAATAGCTTCACATTGCTTTGGGGTTGTTGTTGCCTCATCATTAACATTAGAAACAATTAATGGATTACTAAAACCCTCGAAATATTTAGTCGTAATGTCTGATCTCATTGAACTATTATTTGGCCTTCTATCAGCATTGTTTTGAGGTAGGGCAAACTTTGGACTGCATATATACATAAACAATATACTCAGTTACATATTATATTTCAACAATCAACTTTCTAGCACAAAATTACACAAATAATATCCCTACATTTATTCATTTATACATTCATGGTAAAAAAAAAATCAAACAAAAGTATATTGTTGTGTGGACCTTTATCTCATAAATACAGGTGCAGTGTCACTTCTTTAATCTTCATATTTATCCAAATGCACCGTATATATCTACTTTTGATCAAATACTGTAAATACCTTGCATCCGCACTTCCAAAATGTTTACATTCTCCTCTCATTGGACAAGCTTTGCAATTGGGTCGTAGCTTAGTGCAAAATACCTAAAAAAAAATGAATATGTTATGAGTTAAATTTTCTTTTTCTCAAGAAAAATGAACAATTAATGACTGATCAATGGCATAAGGAATGACAAATACCTTTCCAAATGTGATGAGATGATAATGCAACTGATACCTGTATAGAGTAAAAAGGGGTAAGATAGGAAATATTTATCTATAATGTGCATATATGTTACAACAAGTTGATAACTATTCATAATTGAAACCGTAGATAATAATAACTGACAGAAAAACAGAAACAATATATTGTACTTACAATGTCGGCTGGTCAAGGGTACATAATCTTGGCCAAAGATATTGTTGTACTATGTCAGTTGCGGGATACCTATACAAAGAGGGGGGGGGGGGGAAGATAGTTAAATTTCCTCATATAATGGTAAGTTTAATTTGTATAAAAAGTTAAACAATCTAACCCATACCCATCTAACATATGGAATTCAACTGAACTGGGTAATGGTTCAAGGGGAACCCATCCTAATCGAACTGCTATTCTTCCAACATTTACATCCACCTTAGAAATGTATTGTACACATAAAATTCATTAGTATAATTCCAAAAAATTTATTTCCTTAAACATTTACGTATTTAGAGATGCTTACCGGAAAGGCAACTTGCTTAAGTGCTAAAAGTCTTATGCATTCGACACTTTTCAATCCCAACCCATATACTTTTAGAAGATAGTCCCTGTAAATAACATTGACAATTTATTGTCCTTGACACTTCATAATATATGTTTGGTTTATTGATGATGATGATGCCGTCACACAAAAGACATACTTTACTTTTCTGGGAGGAGCATGTCTTAACCATTCAAGATCAATGCTCCCATGCATTTCTACCAACTTATTGAGGAAAGCCTATAGATAATAAAAGACAAATATTTTAGTGGCAATAATAGTAAAAATACACAAAAATTCATAATAACTATCCGATTTAATTATTATATAAAACGTAATATTATTGAACCTGTATTCTTTGTGCAATCATGTTGTGTTGACCACGACCTTCAATAGCCTTAGCAACTTTATCGACGTCTGCACATCTCACTGCTTCCCAATCAACTGAGTCGGTATGGTTGGGATTTCGTGGAGTGCAGTATTGTATATACTCTCTTCGTAATGATTCCCAATATTGCTTGTCTTCTTCCTCAGCTTCTTGTTCTTCCTTCATCTTCCTCTCTTGCTCTGTTTGATCACCTTTTTTCCTCGTATAAATGGACTTTTTCTTGCCAAAAACCATACCAGGAGAATATAGTTTTTTATTCCCCAAGTTTAAACTATTATTTGTTGTACATACTTCTGAGGAATTTTCATGCTTCAATAGAGGTATGTTGTTTTTTCTTTCTTCAGAAAACGTTTTGATAGGAAAGATAGATGCAAGAGACATGTAGGCAGAGCTGTTTACAATAAAGATTAAAACATAATTAATAAAATTTAACACCTAACAATATCAAATAAATAGTTAAGCCAATTAAACTTAACCTTGATAAATGATCTGACACATTTTGAGTTAAGAATACTCCAATGACGGAATCTAAAACAGAACCTTTCCAAGATGAGAAAGATCTATTTCCTGAGAAGTTTATAATTTTGCCATTAGTATACTTCATATCATAAAAATGTTCATGGTAATAAAAAAGTATAAAGCTTACCAAGAAAGTTATGCATGCGAGCAATAAAAACATCAACTCTTCCAGAAAAAACTAATCTTTCTCGCTCCCAATATTCTCTATTATCTTCATCTTCATGGTATGACTTTCCATGCATAATTAAATTCCATTCATTTAGAGTTTCTGAATCAAACTTGACCTTTCCTTTGTAAGAAACTAACACACTATCTTGATTTTGGTAAGAAATTAACTTGCTGTTATTGGTGTTAAATTGTACTCGTCGCCCCTTTTTTCTTCCTTTATAAGGAAGAAGCCTCCTATCTTCTATTTTGTAAGGAGCTTCCTTTGTAATGTTCAGTGACAGGAATTTCTTAGTAAGATCCTCAATTTCCATAGTTGGAATTGTCACTTTTCTTCTTCTAAAGCTGGCTGGCTCCGCTTTCTTCATTCTCTTCCTCTTTGTGGTCCTTTTCTTTTCAACTCCTTCATGGGATAGAGAAGTTGGACCGAAAATTGCAAGACTATCTAAGTTGATTTTCCCCTTGGGATGGTATGATCGCTTTCGCTTTTTGCTCCACTGGCATGATAATTCTTGCTTTTTGATGTATATAAATAGTAATTGTCGGTTTTGAACCCTTTTCTGTTGAATTTTTGATCGCTTTCTTCTAGGAATTTTGAGTTTCATTCTCAATCGCTTTTGCCTAGGAATTTTGAGTTTCATTCTCGATCGCTTTTGCCTAGGAATATTGAGTTTCATTCTCCTAATTTTGGTAAGTAAAGGACAACTCAAGTTAATTCTCTTTTGAGGTATTTTCTTCCTCAGTATCTGTAAAGAATCACCTTTAATACCCAATTCATCGAGCCCATCCTGCACATGTAGAGGTTTTTCAAAATTTTCCTCTAGTCGAAATATCAAAGACCGCTTGCATGACTCTCTTGAAGAATCACCTTTTAAACCCAATTCATCAAGATCATCCTGCACATGTAGAGGCTTTTCAAAATTTTCCTCTGGTTCAAATGTCAAAGATTGCTTGCATGACGCTCTTTTTGAATGTAAGGGACCTTTTTCTGATACGATATGCTCTAAAGAAAGCAATTCATCTCGAACTTCAAGCCTGTCTACAGTAAGTCGTGTCCCACTATCAAATTTGTCTTCCTCCATTTTTGAAGGACCCTCTTTTGATTTCTTTCCTGACTTTGAGTTTAAAGTCCTTTTAGTCTTGCTTTCATTAGGCACTTTGGGTGTTGTCTTCCTTTTTATTTGCCCTTTCACCTTAGGCCAATATACTTTCTTCTTCTTCTTCTTCTTGTTCTTAGGTGTTCCAAGATAACCTTGTTCACCAGCCTTTCTTAGATTGTCTCTTGAGAGGGTAGGAAAGACGAGTGAAGATTCAATAAGTTTGGCATTGAGATCATAACCTATATTTAAACACAATTGCTTAGAAAAAATGTTCTTAACAAGATTAAATTATCACATTTACTTATGATAATCATTATTTTTTTGACCAAAATCATCATCACCATTACTTACATTGGGGCTCCTGGTCATTAATTGGGTCTGCCATATTTTGAGTCACAGGTTCAATGTCTCCTTGTGGAGGTGCAAAGATCGAAGTTTCAGCATAAACGTGAGAATTGGGTCTTAGAGGAATCGCCTTTCCTGGGGTTGGAATGCCAAAGCTGGGGGAAAATTCAGCAAATTTGTGATTAAGATCGCAACCTGCATTCAAACTTAAATTGCTCAAAAAATGTTGCTAACAAGAATATTAGCTCATTTGCAAATTACTCAAAACTAATAACATCATATTTACTTTGGGATACTGGAGCCGCATTGTTCATAATTGCTAATTCTTGATCGGGTATCAAGCCCTCAAAACTAACACTTTTTATTGCAGCCTCATTATCATAGCCCAGTGGAGTCGAAATGACTAAGGATTCATCGCAGATATGGGACAAGGGAGTGGACTTTGCAGGGGTGCTTGGAAGCCATTGATTATCATCACGTAAGTCCATCTTACTCCTTCTTTGATAGACGCTTAGGAATGACATTCTTCACTCAAAGAATGAGAGCAAACCTTCAACTCTGAAAGAAAAAGCTCATCATAAGCCTAATTTGTATTTTTATTTTCATTCAGATTTCACTCATAGAAGACAAATCAATAAAGTTTAAGAAGCATAGTGGAAAATTCAACATGAACTTTCTTAATGTCATGGCAAAAATTAAAGCATCATGTCAAAATCAAACAGAGAACTTTAAACGAAATTTAAACCTTTTCTCTGTGTTAAAAATATGTTCCTATTAGCTTCTGCCCATCTTTCCTCTCATGCAAGAATGACAATTAGGAAACTTTGAAAATGGAAGGCTCACAAAATTCACCAGGGAAAGGCAAAAAATTAAGAATGAACGAGCTTATAGATAAAATCGAGTAAGCCATATAAAAAAAAAAAACAGAGAATTCCTAGTTAAATCAGCTGCAACCCACAGTCTTAAAATCAGCTTCGAGTTTGAAAACCAGATCAGAAAAGGTCAGCAAAATGTATAACAAAATACAAAATATAAATATATGACGTTTTTTTCCTGTTTCACATATTTTATGCCAGAGGGGGAGGGGGAGCAAGTTTGTTGCTATCACTTTTGTTAATAATTTTAATTTTAAATAATCAGTTCAAAAAATAAATTAACATTAAGTTAATTGATAACAATCCAAATAAACTAAATTCAGAGAATCTGGGTCACACTCATTGAGCAGTGCTTCATCCTCAAGAGACCAGAGGAGCAATTACTACAAAATAAGAGCAATGACAGTAATAGAAGAGGGTCGAAAAATTTGGGGAAGCCAAAGTTTTCATAAACTATGTGGGCAAATAGAAACAAAACTATGAATGAAAACCTGATGAACGAAACCAGACAAGCTTGGGACTCAAGGAAAGAAGCAAGTAGAAATCAATTCAAGCTCGCGAGGGAAAAATCAGCTTGTCAGCCTTCAGCGAAAACAGTTGATTTGTTTTTTTTAAAAAAAACAAAAATCCTGCAAAAGAGATGTGATGAGAGCATGGAGACTACAGAATCACTTTTTCAATAGAGAATCAAACACAAGCTATATATGAACGGCTGAAATAATACATTTTTCGAAGAAGAGAGAGTAAAGAGATAAAGAGAGAGAACTAGCAAAGGTTTCAGATTATTCTCACCGATCGGTTTCCAGTGGCAATTCAGAATATTGTTGGTTGCAGTATTTCGCAACGGGAAAGAAAAGCCGCCAGAGTCGCAACGGGAAAGAAGAAAAGTGGAGCCACCAAAAGAAAACCTTTATATTTAAATTTCCAAAGATTCCCGATAATATATATTTTTTTTAAAGGCTATGATATCTATATCTATATATATATATAGATATGGACAAGAAGTAAACCTGATCAACTTTTTTCCAAATCTTTCTTTTTTTTTCTTTTTGTCAATTTAAAAATATTATTTCCAAAAATTTGAGGCTTCTGTCAGGTTTTAAGATTGTGCTCCGGTAAAAAAAAAAGATTTTAAAACTGTAACTCATCTTTTTTTTTTTTTTGCCTGCAAAACTGTAACTCATCTACTATTCCACTAAAGGAGTATATACCTTATTAACCCTGCATCCCTTCAAAACTTATTATTCATAATTACATATAAATAATCCGCAAATTTCCGTGAACGTGCCTAAACCCTAAATTTTCAAAGATTGTCTATAAATATTGCTATAGATACATTATTTAATGGGATATAATATATATTTTTTGTTGAAGATTCCATAAGTTTTTTTTATATAACATATAATAGATTACAAAAGTTTTTTTTTTTTATAAAGGTTATTATGGATCAATAAATTATTGGTTAAAGTGGTAATGTACCTTACTCCTTATGGAGAAGAGCACAAACTCTAATCTCAGAAAGCGTACTTATTAGAAGAGGTGAAAACCTTATCTTTTAAGCCTTGAAAGGAAACCCTTGACCAATCAAAAATAAATAAAGACTATTATGTCTATATCTATATGGGCAAGAGGTAAACCCGATAAACCTTTTTATCCAAATCTTTATTTCTTTTTGCCAATTTAAAAATATTATTTGCACAAATTTAAAAGTTGAAGGCTTCCGTCAGCTTTAAAATTGTGCAAAGAATATTTTAGTCATTCGCACAAATAAAATATTTTAGACTCTTGTCAAACTTTAAAAATTATACTATTATTTGCATATAATTTATAGTTAGGAAGACATTATATATAAATATAGATCGAACCTCCTGAATATATATTTAAGAAACCTAGCTATGGCTTCTTGTGAATTATTTTCTTCCGTAGTCATTAACGAGGATTCCTTTTTTAGCCAGCCATTAATGAGTATTCCAAATCTTCTTTATGTTCAAAATACGGATGACAGCTATCAATTATTTATATCTGAATATAAATAAAATATTTTTAATTTCATATAAATGTTTTGAACATAAAATATAAAGAGGGGATTTATCAACATCTGATTTTAATATTTTATACTTTATCTATATATACAAATATACACCGATCATCTAGTATTACACGTACGCAATCCGTAAGTATATACTATCTGATATGAAAAGATATCTATTATATGATCTAAATTAATAAATTAGTATCTGGTCAAAAAAATTAGTAAATTGGCATTTCATGATTAATGCAATTCTCTTTGCTGGCCAAAAGAAACCATGTATCTTTGATCATCCCTGAAAAACTAAAGAACAAGCGTATATATAGTTAAATGTCATGTATTTTATGTGCTTATTTTCAATTAAAGCAAAGTATAATATGTGGATTTTTTTTATATTTTTTTATTTTCTACTAATTTCTGCTATTAATATGGTCAATGCTGTAAAATCACTGATTCTAATTTGAATGGACCGAAGTATATTAAATATATAAAATCAAGCATAAGTCTTCCCCTAAAAATAATATTATTTTTCAAATTTTATGTGATATTTAAGTTTATTTATATAAGTGTCACTGTGAATATAGAAAAAGAATGTTTTACTTATTTTCTTAAAAAGTATAAAATTTTAAAGTAATATGTAAAACATTCTAGCCGTAAAAATACCTACAGTAAAAAAGAATATACATATATCATTAGATTTACTGTTCATTTGGATTAATGATTAGAATGATTAAAAACAGCTTTTTAATCGTGATTTATGGTATGTGAAAGGAGTTGTGTTTCGATTTATGTGAAAAACCAAGGTATTAAAACCCGGACCAGGTATTGAACCGGTCGGGGTACTGGGTTAAGGGTCAGTGGGTCAGACCGGGGCCAAACCTGAGTTAAACGAGACCAAACCGGTGAAAATTTGAAAATTTTAGACTTATAGTATGAAATTCTAAAGGAAAAATTAATTTTTTTTTTTAAATAGTAACCCGGACAGGACCAGGAATCGGACCGGTTTACCGGCCGGTTTCCGGGCCGTACCGGCCAGTCCGGTCCGAGTTACATAACCCTGCGAAAAATAACTTATAAGCAATATATGATCGTTAAAACAAACATGCCCTAAATTATTGAGTTGTACACTTTTTTTTTTGGCAACATTAAGCTGTACAGAATATAATATATGAATGGTATATGTATATATATATAATATTGTTAAGGTACCAAAATACCCACAAACTTATACTAAAAATGCACCAAACACCATAAACTCTTTTTGAGTACAAAAGTACCTACAAACATTCAAAATCAGAGTAAAAATGACATCTCCATTAAATGAACTAACCTCCGTTGCTTTTTGTAGTGGGGCCCACATTATTTTTCTGAAAGTACCAAAATGCCCCAGCTCAAAAATGGTAGAGGTGAAAAAGGACTAATAAACTTTTACCTAAAGTGTGTCAAATATCATATATTTTTCAAAGGTACAAAAATATTCATAAACATTCAAAATAGACATAAAAATACCAAAGTACCCCCAACTTATTAGAAAAAACTTATTTGTCTAATTATTCAAATTCTATTATGTTGTTGTTATGAACATAACTTGAAATTTTATTGATCAACTTTAAATTAACAAGAAAATTACTCTACTCACCTACTCTTATTTATAAATGACTTCTAACGTGTTTTACCAAAACTAAGAAAAACTTCATTAATTCTATCAATGTGATACTTTAGCAATATATTGGACGTAATAATGTATATTATGTCAGATGGACTAAATGCTATTAAATTATCTATTAATGTTTTATTTCAATTTTGTTTTTCAAAATTTGCTATTAAAGTTGTCAGGATATAAAATTAACTTAATTAAAAAATGAATTAAGTCATTAAACTAAGCTAGATTCAAAATCCTTAGACCTAACAAAAGAGAAATAAAGAACCAGATCCAAGCTTCAAATTTGACCAGAGTACGCAACAAATACATATAAATAATTTTCATAAAATATATTCACCATGGAGCATTTTGGTATTTTCATGTCTATTTTGAATATTCATTGGTATTTTTACACCTATAAAAAATATATGGTATTTGACGTATTTTGAATAAAAATTTATGAGTATTTTTGGACATTTATCATTTTTGAATTGGGGCATTTTTGGTATAAATTGGTGTTAGGTGTCAAGTGCACTTTGGTGTAAATTGGTGGATATTTTTGCACCTTAACCCTGTAATACACACACATATACACATATGTTTGTTTGTTTGTAATTTCATGTGATATCAAAATGTTTTATATGATATTTCACTTCGAAATCAAGAAAAATCAAATATGTTGATAGATTTGAATTAGGATAAAGAAAATCTAATTTTGACCACATACGCCTCTAGATTTATAATATACAGATAGAGTGTCTCAACAATTAGTATGTCTTAATTTTAGCTTATGCTTAATTTTCTTGTTAAATTTTAATTTTTCTTTATTTTATATAGTAACAAACAGATCAGGAAGCTGTAACTAACAACTGAATTACGGATGGCAAAATTTATGAGCTGCTATTATATATGGATGGAGATAAATTAAAAAATATGTGTATAGAATGCACATCAAGGAGTTGATTTTTTGAATGACAGATGAAGGGAATCAATAAGCATATTGTAAGTACAAATAAATAGTTATCGTATTTGCAGCAGTCTATCATCTACGTACATGCATACGATGTTGTAAAATATAAGTGTTTGAGTGGGTGTTTCAAAGAAACTAGTCCACATTATTTGGGAATAAGATGTTACTAGCCTATATATATCACTATACTATCTTGGGCTTGTAAGGAGGCCTAGAGGACTGGTGGGCTCACGCGCATAACAACGGGCCACCGGAAGGCAAACGTAGTTGAAATCCAGTGATTCCCCCCCTACGCGTGAATAAATACGTGGTACTGACACTTTTTGTCAAGAGACAGGCGGGATGCTCAGTATGACATATTCTCCTCTCCTCTGTTCAATATTTTCTGGTCCTCGGACGCAACTTAGATCATCTGTTTCGATTTTTACAGGTTGCTGTTCATCTGTTCGTCCAGTTGTTCGTGATCATATACATACGAGTCTGCGTGGTCACGGGAGTTGACAGCTATTGCTTCATAAGCTGAAACCAAACTTTGCTTTGATTTACCTCCAAGGACAACCGTGAGTGTGAAACCAAACTCACCCTGCCTGAATAGTAAATGAACTTTATATATAAATTTTCAATTTCAATAACGATTATTAGTTGTTGATAGAATCCAATGGTATGATGCAATTCATATAGCCGATGCTATTTTATACAATAATAAGGTTAAGATATGTTGATAACAGGTACTTTAGACCAGGCTTTTCAAGGAAAGAACAACCTTTTCGAGCCATAGATGCCTAATGATTGATGCTGAATGCATCAAGATTTTAGTCCAAGGCCTCATTAACATTTCATATGGAGGGCCATGTTAGGACATTGATTTTTATGCACTAATATAAATCCATCTTTACTCATCTATAATTCCAACAGATCATAATCAGATTCTTTCTGGTATACAAAATCCTCTAAAGAGATAAGTGCAAAGCATACTTGAATCCCCAAAAATAAGCGTAAGATATTACTTCAAGTTTTACGAAAAGTAGAGAGATTTTAGAAAAACCTCGTGATAGAAAACACACAGGATTTTATTAATGAGAACTATTTTACAAGCTTGCATGTTCTTTGAAGTCCTAGAGCTCGCTACTTATATAGACCATCAGGAGCATCCTTTCGCATAACATCACAAAGCACTCATAATATTAAGACAAGACCAAGTTCCTAGGCTATCATACACTGATTGTGTTACTATAAAAAAATGAGGAAAACATGACTTATTGATTAAAAAATTGTCGTTCTAATTAACAAATAGCAATCCCAAGTTGCCTTTATTACGAAATACGGGACTCTGGCTTAGGCTTCCCCCAGAGAGATGTTTTCTTCCTAGTCAAGCGCCATGAGCCAGGTGGAAATGGACGTCGACGACCCAGTTCTTCCCCAAGATATCATCGCCAACATTCTCATAAGCCTCCTGGTAAAATCCCTAATCCGATTTCAATCTATTTGTAAACTCCGGAAAAAGCTCTTCAACACTCCATCTTTCATTTCGTTGAACACTTCCACAACTCCTCTCATCAAAGCCTTTCTCTTCTATTCAAACATTTCGGCCAATCTGATCCTTTTCACATATTCTTACTCGATCGTGAGATGCAAGTTCTTAAAGTCCGGGATGATCCTTTTCTCGATTCTATGCGGTGGTGTGTTTGGACCATCACTTCCTGCAATTGCTTGCTCTGTGTTGGAGTCGCTACTTTTCCTAGATCTCTTTTCCTTCTAGTGTGGAATCCAGCAACAAGAGTGGTGAGACAGGTGCTAAGAGTTGATAATTATTCTGAGGATGAGCAGTTTTGTGTTGGATTTGGATTCAGTCCTACTTTTAATGGCTACAAGATGGTGAAAATTTGTGTTTCTGAGATTGATCATGTGGATAATCAAGTTCTTGTAACATAAAATAAGAGTTTTTATGGGGTTGAAACAATCTTTGGTATTTCAAGTTTACCCTTATTTTGGTTTTGATCTCTAAATTAAATTTCAAATAAGAGGTTTTTATCCTCAAGGAGCAAAATGGTCTATATTTTTATTTAATTATAGAGACTAATATTTTGAATGAAATGAAACTTGATGAACTAAAACTAAAATAAGGACAAACTTGAGAGACCAAAGAATGTATTAACCCTTTTTTATACTTATGAGCTACAATATTTGAACTAGGAATTTTGTTATCATTATCCAATTCTCTACTCGTAAGATGCTGTCTTGGAGTTTTGAGGTCCTCATAGGCTACATGGTACACACCTCTTAATGCCATTGTTGTGTTATTTCTGTCATGATATCCGGATTTCATCGGCTTTTTCACCGGTACCCTATATGCAGAAAAAAAAAAATACCGAAATGCTATAAGGTGGAAAATATTTACCAATATACTACACCTAAAGTTCATCACGCCAAGAACGATTTTAGATTTGTACAGAAATTCATCACGCCAAGAACGATTTTCACTATCTGATGTGATGTTATGATTATTTTTTAATTAAAAAGCAAAATCGTTCTTTACAAGAACGATTTCACTTTTTCTGATTGAATTGACAGGAAGAGAGAGAGAGTGGGAGCTATGAGGGGAAGTATCACTCTCAAAGGAAAATGGAGGGATGGAGATAAAAGAAAGTGAGGGAGATAGAGAAAAATACATGACTTTTAAAATTTATTTTTCTCTCAATTCCACTATCACCAATTTCTCCACATCCCTCTTAGACTCTTACTCATTATTGTTAAACTCACAAGTTGACTCTTCGAATTTACTGTTTTTATATTTTTAATTTATAAAATTGTGTAAGTTTGTGCTTAAACTCATGCTAGCCATAAAACGTTTTGAAAAAAAAAATATGGTGAAGCTTTGGCGTTTTTTAATAAAACGCCAAAGCTTCTATTAAAAAAAAAGTAGGGGAACCCATTACAATAACTTAATACACGATGGAGAAGCTTTGTAAAAAAAAAAAAAATTGGGGAAGCTTTGGCGTTTTTAATAAAAACGCCAAAGCTTGTATTACAAAAAAAAAAAAATTGGGGAAGCTTTGGCGTTTTTAATAAAAACGCCAAAGCTTGTATTACAAAAAAAAAAAAAAAATTGGGGAAGCTTTGGCGTTTTTAATAAAAACGCCAAAGCTTGTATTACAAAAAAAAAAAATTGGGGAAGCTTTGGCGTTTTTAATAAAAACGCCAAAGCTTGTATTACAAAAAAAAAAAAAAATTGGGGAAGCTTTGGCGTTTTTAATAAAAACGCCAAAGCTTGTATTACAAAAAAAAAAAATTGGGGAAGCTTTGGCGTTTTTAATAAAAACGCCAAAGCTTGTATTACAAAAAAAAAAAATTGGGGAAGCTTTGGCGTTTTTAATAAAAACGCCAAAGCTTGTATTATAAAAAAAAAAAATTGGGGAAGCTTTGGCGTTTTTAATCAAAACGCCAAAGCTTGTATTACAAAAAAAAAAAATAGGGGAAGCCATTACCACACGAAGGAGAAGCTTTGTAAATGTTTTGTATTTTTTACCATTGTATTGTGATTTGTTTGTTTTATCAAAAAAATAAAATAATTAAAAAAATGATCATCATCGTTTTATATTGTAATTTACCTATTAGATGAAATGTATAGTCATTTACTTACTAAAAAATTATATATGATTATCAGATATTTATTTTTACATAACACCGTAAAAAAAATAAATATTAAAAAAAATTATTTAAAAAAAAATAAAAGTGGCATTGCCTCCTTTAACGCTTATGGCAAAAGGAGGCAATTTGCCTCCTTTGGCGTTTATGGCCAAAGGAGGCAAATTGCCTCCTTTGGCGTTTTTAACATAAACGCTTGGCATTTTTAGGAGGTGTACCTCCTACCGCTTTTTTGTAGTAGTGGTACGAACAGATTCCTGACACCAATTTTAATTATTTTAAAAATAATCATATCATATAGAAATCGTTCTTCGCAAGAACGATTTCTTCACAAATTTAAAATCGTTCTTCACAAGAACGATTTTAAGTGTAGTATTATGGTAAATAGTTTCAACTTTATAGTATTTTGGTATTATAATTTACTGTTTGCAGTATTATGATAAAAAAGTCCAATAATTCCTGTAATATTGTTGAATCCCAATGTTAACACCTAAGAGACTATAGTGAAGCTAATACCAAAATGTGACATGAGTGATATGTGAAGGCGTAATACTGAAAAGTGAAAACATCAGATTTCATAATAAGAGTCCATCTTGCTCTACAACGAGAATCTGCAACTTAATTGCTGATTCCTTATTTATTTTGGACATGTCCTTAATTAATTGGTTCACATCAAGTTGCACTTCCTTAGTCCTCAGAAGACACAGAATTTAAAATTAAAGATTGATAATCTAAACGCGAGTACAATCAGAAATATTAAAAACTCAAAAAGTATCAAATGGAGCATGACCTAAATGTGTCAATCGTGATAGAATAAGGAATAAATGTGGGAATTCTGAGTACTCAACACTTCATAAACTAACCAGAAAAACTGAAATATTATAATTGAAAGCTTACTGCTATGTTTCGATGGAGAGAAAAGTGACGAGAAAATAGTGGGGAGAGGATATTAAGAAAGAAAACTTCAAAAGATGGCAAAATAGTTTACTATTTTTGGCAATTTTCTTTTTTTGTTTTCTTTCTCCCCTAATTTTCTGTCCATCCAAATATAGAGTACATGTCCTGGAACTTCAGTCCTTGTACAGAGGCATTCATGAAATAATGAGATGGGAAAAGAAAATAAATATGGAAAAGATACTTTTAGCATAATTGAATAAGATGAAATCGGCTTTTTTATCATAATACTGCAAACAGTAAATTATAATACCAAAATACTATAAAGTTGAAACTATTTACCATAATACTACACTTAAAATCGTTCTTGTGAAGAACGATTTTAAATTTGTGAAGAAATCGTTCTTGCGAAGAACGATTTCTATATGATGTGATTATTTTTAAAATAATTAAAATTGGTGTCAGGAATCTGTTCGTACCACTACTACAAAAAAGCGGTAGGAGGTACACCTCCTAAAAATGCCAAGCGTTTATGTTAAAAACGCCAAAGGAGGCAATACCTCCTTTGGCGTTATTGCCCTTGTGCAGGCATGTGGAATGACCTGAATGGTGAGGTGGAACAACTATTTAAATCGTGATATGTAGAGAGGCACATTCTGCAGGGGGAAACAAGTTTCGAAACTTTTATTCTACTTACCTCTCAATTTAGGTTATTGATGTTTTAATTTTTTTTGGTAAGTTGCAAAAGGAAGGGAGAACTGGATAGCTAGCTTTCTCAAACCTTAATATTTAATTATTAGTGTTTTTTTTTTGCCGGTTCCAATTGAAAAATCACGCTTTCTAGGCAATGTTGAAGCTAACAAGTCTCCTTCATTTTTTTTTTCTAAATTTCTTTTTTCCTTTTCAGGAAAATGTGACTAGCAACAGAAAAATCGATTGGCCAACTTGTTTTTTCCCTATAAATTCCCTTGATTTTTGTTACTGGAACTTCCATATTATGATGGATTTGAGTGAACGCGCATGATAAATATGATGGAAACTCTCAAATCTCATATATTGAATAATGACGAAGAGTACATATAAATAAATAGGCATGTACTACATATACGACGAGATCGCATCAAATCTCTAATTGTAACACCCTTACCTTTTATGGTCATCTGATAAGTTTTACGGAGTGAATTTGATCCATGAACACTACAAAAAAAACGTGATTTAGTAGCGGTTAAAAATGGGTATTAGTAGCGGTTCTAACCGCTACAAACAAGGTTAGTAGCGGTTACTCAAACCGTTACTAAATCGTACGTTGCAAGCAGTTTTGTAGCGATTATATAAAACCGCTACTCAATCAAAAATAACCGCTACATCCTTTGTAGCGGTTCAACTTAACCGCTACAACACCCAGAGATATTTGTAGCGGTTATATAACCGCTACAAATATAAAAAATTATATTGAGAGCTAAAAAAAAGAATTTTTTATTTTGTAGCGGTTAACAAACCACTACAAATATAAAAAATTGAAAATTTGTTGGCGAAAAAAAAATGACATTTTTTTATTTTGTAGCGGTTAACAAACCGCTACTAATTTTGAATTTCATGAAATTAGTAGCGGTTTTTAAAACCGCTACTAATTTCATGAAATTCAAAATTGGCATCAAAAAATTTAAATTGAGTTGTAAAAAGGCGCGTTATTTAGTAGTGGTTTAATAACCGCTACATATATTTAAAATTTTTTTAAAAAATATTCAATTATTTTTTTCTGTTTTTTCAATATTAAATTAAATAGTTTATTTTGTTATTATTTTATGTATTTCAATTAGTTTATTATTCAATAGTTTAACTTATTAATAAATAAAAAAGAAAAATGTAATTGAATAGGATTAGTATAAAATTTATATTAATAATATTATTAAGGATAGGTAGGTAATAAGGAATTATTATGTTATCTAATATAATGTAATTGTGTATGAAAAATAGATGAAAATGAGATACAGTTATGATATATCTAGAAAAAAAATGGTTAGAATAAATTTTATAGAAAGGAAAGAAGTATTCTAAAAAAAATTAAAAATCTTGTTACCATATTTGATCGTATTATTCAGCTCCTCTACTCATACGAAAGAAGTTGTAAATGAGAGAAAATGAAAGAAAGGTAAGGTGAAAAGAAATTGGGGAGTGTTTGAAATGAGTTGTGGTAAGGGTATTTATAGGGATCCACGTACAATTTGTAACGGTTAATGTAGCGGTTAATGTAGCGGTTATTAATTAGTAGCGGTTATTTATATTTTTGTAGCGGTTTAATATTCATAGTGCTATTTGTAGCGGTTAATGTATCCATTTTGTAGCGGTTATTCATTTAGTAGCGGTTAATTTTTTATTTGTAGCGGTTTAATAACCGCTACAAATATTATTTTATTTTTTTTTAAATTTTTACATTTTATTTTAAAATTTTTTTTGCATTTTTTGTAAAGACAAAAGCATAATTTGAATTTGATCACTCATCGTCGCCATCCCTACAGAAATTTTGTAGAAAAATTATTGTTATTGATGTATTATTAAATTTAAAAAATTTAATTCAAATGACGTGGACTTAAAAAAACTCACCGCAGTAGAGGTAAATTGTCATCGCCTTCAGGGAAGTAGTTTTCAAAATCAACTGGTTGAAATGGCTCACTCTCATAGACGATGTTATTGCCTTCACCCATGTCATAAAGGTCTCTTGGCTTTAAATGAACAACCATGTGCCAATCCCCATGCCTCTCATCCTCGACATAATAAACCTGATGTGCCTCTGAAGCTAGAATATACGGCTCATCATCTTGAGAAATACCAGTATGAATCGGTCGTGAGAAATTGACTGATGTGATCCCTAGGTCGTCAGTTGTTAATCCCCGAGAAGTAGTAGTATTTGCCCACAAACACTTGAACAGCGTCACGGTGAAACGGCCTTGATAATTAAGCTCAACCACATCAAGAAGCTTGCCATAGTAAGGGACGCCTCCGAACTACATGTTGGCGTCACTGCTGCTCGCATAACTCCTTGTCCCAAATGTGCCATAAACACCCGAATTCTATGTTTGCAATCCTTGATCCCGTGAAACCGTGCAAAACTTAAAACCATTGACATTGTATGTTGTAAACCGTTTTGCATGATCAAGAGGGCCGATTGCGAGAGCTCTGAAATCTGGTGAGTGTGGGTTGTGGTCATTTAGTATTCTGCGCGCAAACCAGCTCGGGAATTCTCTGTGGACCCTCCTATCAACTTCCAAGGATGTCTGTGTACGGATCCTGAGCTGACGCTTCACATGACTTCTGAATTCCCTGCAATTAATAATGGAAAGGCGTTAGTGAAATGAAAGTGAGAAATGTTACGAAAGATATAGATCGAATAACATGTGAGTGTACAATTCTTACCGTATGAAAGGTTCAACTTGAGTGCAATTAATCAAGACATGTCTATGTGCTTGGAACTTCTCAGTTGCTGTTAGTTTGAAGTTCTCAGTTGCTCCAACTGGTTTACCAACACGAGGGATAAATTCTGCTGATGTCGGCACAGGTTTAGGACAATCGTCAACACGAGGCGGGTGGTTGAAAGCCGTCTCAAGATTATCAAAGTACCTTGAGCAAAAATATAGCACCTCATCCCCTATATAGCCTTCAGCTATAGAACCTTCTGGCCATGCCTTATTCCTCACGTAAGATTTTAATTTCCTAAGAAACCTATGAAGTACAGAAGAGAAAATTGATATAAAATGATGAAAAAGACGACTAGCAAACATTAAATATGGACAATAAATGAAAGCACATATTTAAAATGAGTACCTCTCAATCGGATACATCCAACGATATTGTACTGGTCCAGCGAGCTTTGTTTCATGAACGAGGTGGACTGTGAGGTGAACCATCACAGTAAAAAAGGACAGAGGAAAGATCATCTCCAAATGACAAAGCGTAAGAATGATTTTCGACTGCAGCTGATCGAGCTCCTCAACGATCAAAACCTTAGAACACAACTTCCGAAAGAAAGAACAAAGTTCCACCAAAACGATGGAAACATCGGGAGGAAGTGTATTCTTTATAGCCAGAGGGAGTAACTGCTGCATAAGAACATGTGAGTCGTGACTCTTCAGGCTAGCAACCTTTCGAGCCTGCAAGTCGACACATCGAGAAATGTTGCTTGAATACCCATCAGGAACTTTTAATTTCTTCAATGTCGAGAGGAACACTTCCTTGTTCGGTTTTGTGAGGGTAAACTTTGCCGGTGTAAATCTGTCATGCTCATCTGGCCAAGCGTCTTCACGAACTCACATGTCGCGTAAATCTTTCCTCGCTTGAAGGTGATCTTTTGTCAGGCCGGGTTCGTTAAGCAGCGTATACAGCACATTGTCGCAAACATTCTTTTCAATGTGCATTACATCAAGACTGTGGCGAAGTAAATTAGATCTCCAATATGGAAGCGTGAAGAAAATACTTATCTTCTTCCACTGTTGAGGCGCCGAAGTCCTGCACGTCTTTTGGTGAGTTTGTGCTGCATCGTCGCTTTTTCCAAACTCGAAGTCAACATGCTCAAGCTGCTGTAAGATATCTGTACTGGACAAAGTCTGAGGTGGTCCTCTTTTCTCTGGTTTCCCATTGAAGCGATTCCGTTGCAATCTGAACTTATGCGTTCCATCGAGAAACCTCCGATGCCCCATAAAGCACCACTTTCGGCTGTGGGGAAGGCGCAATACGTCAGAGTCAAAATTGCAAGCTGGACACGCTGACCCAGTATGCACATTCCAACCAGATAATGTGTCAAGGCCAGGAAAGTCACTAATCGACCACATCAAGGCTACACGCATGTTGAACAAAGTCTTGCTGTAAGCGTCGTACGTCTCTAAGCCGACATTCCACAGGTCAAGCAATTCCGCAATAAGCGGTTGGAGATACACATCGATGTCATTGCCTGGTGCCTTTTTGCCTGGAATGATCATAGTCATAATGAAAGAGCTTTGTTTCATACACATCCAGGGGGTAAGTTGTAGGGAACTAAGACTACCGGCCAAATACTGTAACTTGTGCTAAGATTCTCAAAAGGATTGAAACCGTCGGTCGCCAACGCAAGCCGAACATTTCTGGGGTCAGTCGCAAAATCTGGAAAGTCGTTGTCAAATGTTTTCCAAGCAGCTGCATCCTGCGAATGTCTTAATTTACCGTCTTCGTTTTTATCAACGGCATGCCACCTCATGTGCTCAGCAGTTTTAGACGACATAAATAATCTTTGTAGACGAGGTTTCAAAGGGAAGTACTTGAGAATCTTTGCAGGTTTCTTCTTCTGCTTTTTCCCCTTCCGAATTGTCTTGTACCTCGATGTGTGACATCTCTTACACGTCTCCTTGCTGGAATCGTCTCCCCAATACAGCATACAATCATTTGGGCACGCATCAATCTTTTGATAATTCAACCCCAACCTGTTGATAATCTTCTTGGCCTCGTAGAACGTTGTGGGAATCTCGGCGTCGGGGAATGCATCTTGTAATAAGTCGAGTAACATCGACATTCCCTTATCTGTGATCCCACACAAGCACTTGATATGATACAATTTGATCAAGAAAGATAATTTAGAATATTTGCGACAACCTTGATATAAAGGACGATCTGCTTCATCCATCAAGCTAAAAAAATCCCGAGCTGCTTCATTCCCCATAAAAGCGGGCTCAGAGCCGTGCACTTCTTCGTTGAAGTTGTCGCCTTGAAATCCAAATGCATCACGCACAGCATCATTCACAGGATCATCTTCATCTACTTGAATGCCTACTTGAGAACTTCGAGGAAGAGCATCGTCATATCTAATGCCGGCCTTCTCACCATGAACTGCCCAGAACGTATAGTCCTCAGGGAAAGGCTTCACAAGCAAATGTTCCTTCACAACATTTCGTGCATGCCACTTCTTGAACTTGCATTTCTGACACGGACAGACGATCTTGCCGTTACAGCTGGCATGAGTGAATGCGAAATCCAAGAAACTGTTTAATCCATACAAATATTCAGGAGAATAGCGCGGCAACCTTATCCATGATTTATCCATAGCTACAAGTGAGAGAGAAGAAAGTATAGAGAAGAAGATGAGTGAGAAGAGAATAACGAATGCCTAAAACCTTATATTCTGAAATTCCAACGTTTATAATTTTGTAGCGGTTCTTAAACCACTACACCAACCGCTACAGTTAAAAAATATTAGTAGCGGTTATATATATAAAACCGCTACTAATATTCAAGCCGTTACACATTGGTGGGAAATTCAAAATTTACTTGTTGAGTATTAGTAGCGGTTATATATATAAAACCGCTACTAATATTCAAGCCGTTACACATTGGTGGGAAATTCAAAATTTACTTATTGAGTATTTGTAGCGGTTATATATATAAAACCGCTACTAATATTCAAGCCGTTACACATTGGTGGGAAATTCAAAATTTACTTGTTGAGTATTTATAGCGGTTATATATATAAAACCGCTACAATTATATATACATATTTGTAGCGGTTATACACTATAGAACCGCTACAAACTTAAAACCGCTACAAATATATATGCTTTATTTTTTTTTTAAATTTAGATATAAATAATTCATAAATTAAACAACGTGATCTAATAATATAAATATAATTATATTAAACACAATAAGAAAGTTCTAAAATAAAAAATCATATATATATATATATATTTACAAATGTTTAAATAAAAAAAAATGTCCTAAACTAAGTAGCTGGGGGCTGATCATCTGGTGCTCCCTCAGGTGGGACTCCCTCAGGTGCCGCTGGATCGGGCCGCTGCGCAAAGTGAACCGCACCATCGTCATCAGCAGAAGGAGGAGTAGTACTCGGGACGACGTAGCGAGGGACAGGGGGAACCGCTGGATGCTGCTCGTTCGGGAACAGGCGACTCCATGCTCTCTCGAGCATGTTGTTCGCGATCTCACGCCACTGCGTCTGTTGAGCGTACATCATATCAGCGTGCAGCTGCAGGTGCTCCTGCTGCTGCACCTGCATCTGCTGTTGCTGCTGCGCTATCTGCTGCTCCAAATCTGACCGCAGCTGGTCAATAGACTCGTCCCTCCGACGTTTGACCCCTCTAGAGCTGCCAGCCTCAGAGGCGGCGCTCCTGCCGTAGACCATGCTGGGTCTGGCGCCTATCCCCATCCCCCGCACGTGTCCGGGATGCTCAGCCTGAGGCAGACCCGCCTTCAAAAGAGCCGTCAGGTCCACTGACCCCTGTGACTCCTCAGGCTGAGTCTGTCGCAGCTCAGCCTGCGACTGCTGCATCCGCTCCTGCCATTTTATGAAACAATTACTAATTAGCATTTTTCATTATTAACTTGGTTTTATAAAAAATATAATAATAAAATTACTTACAATGGCCGCCTCTGCCTGCTGAGAGGTCACAGTCTCGTCACGGTGTCTATGTGTGATGGCTTACAGCTCCCCATAGTCCGTCTAACGGTTCTCCTGCTGTGCCTTCGTCTCCTGAAACAATTACAAAACAATAATTAGTATTATGAAATAATCAGCTAAAAGTATGTGATATTTTGAAAAGTTACCAGCTCACTGTAGGTCACAGCAAAGGTCTTCGATCCTGCTGTGTGGTGGATCGTCTGCTGTGCCAGGATCTCGGTGTTCCTCTGAGAAAGCTCCTGGAAAAAAAAATTAAATGTATTATAATTTAAAATTAAATTGAAATTATAATTTAATATTTAACAATTACAAAATTATATATCAAAAATCTAATAAATACATTACCTGCGCCTCAGGGCTCCTCCTGAACTGGACAAAACGCGCCCTGTCGTTCGACGGCACGCCGTCCGGGACGCTCTCGATCAGCTGCTCCAGAGGCATCGTCCCGTCCTTATCCACCCTGTGGAAGAGGCGGTTCCTCCTGTTCCTCCAGGCGTCACCCATCTTCACGAGGGCGTACCTCTTCCGGTTGGCCCGGACGGCAAACCGCAGCTGAAAAAAAATTATTTAAATATCAATAATTATAAAAACCATAATTTAAAAAAAATTAATTAAATAGAATTAATTACAAAAAATATTAATTAAATAATTTTAATTACCTGAACCACCTCCTCCCAAGCCTGGTTCTTCGGCCCCCTCGGAACGTGCCTCCACGTCGGGAAGTGAAGGGGAACCGCATCCAATTCGTGCCCAGGTCGTTCAGGAAGCGGTTGAGCAGGTGACCCCCATTATGGATCGGCTGGTCAGTGCCCTCATTCCATGGCACTATAACTCGGAGGCTCCGGTCCAAGCTGTTCACACCGGCCACGTCTAGCCTCCTTGTCAAAACGTTCCCCTGCTCGTTTGCACAGTTGACCGCACGTTAGATAAATTGTAATTCAAAGTTAACATTTCTAATTTAAATAAATAATTTACTAAATTAAAAAATTAATTTACCTTCGACCTGTACCTCAAACCCAGTGGACCGCGAAGACGACCCTCATGGGTTGTTCTGCTCCCGAGCGTCCTCCTCATCGAGGAACTGCTCCATCTCCCTGAACCCAATCGGGATCTCGAACTCCTCCTTGTTGAGGAAGTCCTCAACGCTAATATCTGGCCTCTCCACCTCAGGCACCTCTGGTGCGGTCGTCGCCTATGGGATCGTCTGCGGTGCCTGTGGGGGGATGGGCTGAGATGCCGCGGTAGCCCTGCCTGCGCGCTGCCCCCTCCCTCTGTCCCCTACCCGGCTGCTGTCACCCCGTAAAATCGGTCTGGGGACCTCAGGGGCCTTCCCCTTATCCTGTCTTGAAGCCATATCAACTGTAAAAATTAAAAAAAAAATTAGTCACATTATTATGCAAAAATATAATAAAAATACAAATATAAATAAAATACGTGTTATATACGTACCTCAAGTGCAAATACTGAGAAATACTGAGCAAAAACTCCTATAGAGACGTCTGAACGCTCAAATCTCGAAGAAATCACTCAGAGAAACCTCAGGAAACAAAATGAGCAAAAGGAGAAATGAAGGACGCGAAAGCTTAAATAGGCCAGATATTAGTAGCGGTTATTAAAATAACCGCTACTCTAACCGCTACGAATAATTAAATTTGTAGCGGTTCCACAATAACCGCTACAAAAGATAACAACGTTTGAAATTCTGTAGCGGTTATTGCCCAGAACCGCTACAAATGTCGAGACTCTTGAAATTATGTAGCGGTTATAGGGGCATAACCGCTACAAACTCCTGACCTTTGGTATTTTGTAGCGGTTCTGTTGCTGTAACCGCTACAAATAACCGTTACACTGTTAGCGCGCCAACTGGCGGGAATATTGTAGCGGTTTTGTGCATTAACCGCTACAAAATCACCGCTACAAGTTTTGTTGGGAATTTCGCGCCAAATTTGTAGCGGTTTTTTGTACGAAACTGCTACAAATAAACCTTGCCGCTATAAATTTGTAGCGACTTAGGTAAAAACCGCTACAAATACTATAATTTGTAGCGGTTTAATATAACCGCTACAATTGCACTGCTACAAAATACCTTTTTTTTGTAGTGGAAGTGATATTCATTTCTAAAGTTCTTTCAATTCCCAACCTCAGAATAGGATTCAAACCTGTAGTTAAGTGGGTTTTTCAAAAAAATGCAAAATCTTGTGGAAGCGTTATTCCGTGGTTCATAAATTCATTACTACTCATCAATTTGTTAGAATCGGTAGGCACAGCGGAAGAATTTTAAAAATTTTCACCGATCCTAATCGAGGATCTATCAATGGCGTTTAAACCAAGTTGGAAGGATTCATACCTTTTGATGATTCAGAGTTTTCACGATCTCTAGGAGCCAACACGTCAGGTCCGCTTCCTCTACCGGTATCCACACGAATGCTCTACAATCGAGACTGCGTGCTAGCGCCTCTAATGTCTCCTAGGGTTTCCCTTGCAGCTCTCAATTCTCATGTGTGTATGAATATATCTGCTCTATCAAGTTTATAACCTATGAGGGCTATTTTCAAATTTCAAAATTAATCATCATTAATTTTGAAATTAATTAACAATTAATTATCTTGATGAGCTAATTAAATAAATTCAGTTTAAATTAAATCTGTCCAACAGTTTTAATTTAGCCTATTTATTTAATCCAAATAAAGAGCCATTAGATTTAATTTATCTTCATAAATTAAATCTGAGATACTATATCTCTATCATGTTAGTTATTAAATTTAATATATCTTAATAAATTAAATTTAAAACTAACACAATATAATAATATAATATAATATATATACACACACACACACACACATATATATATATATATATAAGATATATATTTCAAAAATATATATATCTTTATAATATTATTAATGAATTTTATATTATATCACTACTACAAAAAGGTTGAAAGGTGACACACATATTGTGGCCCTTCCTTAATGAAGTGCCACAGCTGCTTATTTATTTATTTTTTTTATATTTTATGTTTTTTTTACCAGCTGTGGCGCCTGGGAGGCTAGGTGCCACAGCTGGGGAGGCTAGGTGGGCAGGCGCCACACATCACCAGGTGGGACTAGCTGTGGCGCCTGGTACGCCAGGCGCCACACTATATTTTGGTCAGGTGTGGCGCCTGCCTGGCCAGGCGCCACACTTGACCCATTTTTTTAAAAAAAAATATTTTTTTTTGGTCAGGTGTGGCGCCTGCCTAGCCAGGCGCCACACATGACCAATTTTTAAATTAAAAAAAAATATTTTGGTCAGGTGTGGCCCCTGTCTAGTCAGGCGCCACACTTGACCCATTTTTTAAATAAAAAAAAATTATGATTTCCTATCCCTTCCCCACCAATCAGAACTAATCCCGCCCCCACCCCTACATCTCTTTCCCTTTCCCGCCTCCCCCCTCCACCTCTTTCCCTACCTTTAATTATTCCCTCTCTCACTTTCCCTTTCATCTACTCTGGGTACACCCCGTCCCTCCATTTTCATCTTCACATCTTAAAAATACACCCACACGCGCACACGTCTTTGTTTTGTTCCAACTGTCATCCCCACTCATGTCCCTATTATTTCCTTTTCTTTGTATTGTCTTCAACTTTTGGTCCCCACTTCATTTGGTAGCTTAAATTTCTTCCTCCCCTCACTCAAGATTGCGTCACCAACGGCAATTACGTGTCCCCCACTCCACTGCACTGATCAACCTGTAAGTTCAACTTGCTTCTTCTTCTTTTTTTTTTTTTCAGGTTGTTCTGCTTTTTTTTTAATGGCATGCGATGCTTTTTTTTCCTTTTTATGACACGCATGTATATTTATATGTCATATATATATATTTGTGTTAGTTCTATTTTGTAGAGGTAATACCCATCGTTGTTAATCAATTAGGTTAATATTGAATTGTATTGTTTAACAGAATTATGTTTTTCAACAAAGCGTTTGAATTAATTTGAGTGATTCACAAAGATATTAATAAACACTTTTGAAACAATTTGGCTTAGAAATATTAATGTTGCATTGCAAAAGCCAAAAGGAAAACAATTTTTTTGTTTTTGTTTTTTAAATTTCTTTGGTACCTGTTGCTTTTGTTTCGGAATTTTTTCACATGGGTAGAAGATTATTTACTTTTCTAACCATTTATGTTGGGATGGGACCTCTGACCCACAAGCTATGAAACTTTTAAATCAAATTGACGTACATCCAATTGTATCAAGCCATAGTCACAAGTACCTAATAAGCTCCCCAACAATGAATTACACCATTACGATTTTGTGTGTGTGTGTGTGTAATTTGTTGAGTTTTTCATTTAATGAATTGAGACTATTATTTTCACTTTGCTGTCTGTTGTTTATCATTGAGTTAACATAATTACTTCTAATGGAAGGATACCTATGCCTAGCTAGCCAAGAAATAAAAACTTAGAATAATTTAGTTATTATGGTTTATTAATTTGAAACATCTTAGTTCTTATATATATATATATATATATATATTAATTCAGAACAATTTTAGATTAGCTTCCAAGAATAGTTTGTGGTCAACAAAATTTATTAATGCAATTGATTAATTTATATTTGTGTCATATATATTTGTATATGTCATATACAAATATATATCTTATTAAACTATTTTGTAGAGTATATATTTATATGTCATATATATTTGTGTTAGTGCTATTTTGTAGAGGTAAGAAAATAATTTTTTGTATTATCTTATTAAACTATAATAGAGAAAATCCCATATAAACCCAATTAAAATAGGAAAAATTGAAATCAGGATAATAAATTGAATAATACGTTAATTGAATCAGTAACTTATTTAAGGATTTTAAAATATGGATAAAATGACTTTAATATATCAATATATATCAATGTTAATATTTAATAAAATAAAATATAATTTGTCTATATTGTTTAACTTTAAATATATTAACTAAAACCGTAAGGGGAAAAACATACAATAAGGAGATAATTAATGTTGGGATTATGCTTTCTTTTTTATTTTATTTTATTTTCTTTCTTTTTTTTCTGAATCATATTTTTTGATTTAAGCTAATCATATTTGATTTTATTATATATTGATGTTTATTACACATATTATTATTAAAAAAATAACTTAGAACCACAAATATTTTATTGATTTTTTTATGTTTAATTTGTGTTTGTAGTTTCAATTCATGAGTCTATTGAACTTCTATTTACGGTATGTTTTTTAAATTTTGAGCTTACAAATGTGATTTTAGCTGAATTTAATAGTTATAATTTGTAGGTGTTCTAATGATTGTTATTGATTAATTGCATAAGTAAAATAATTATTTATATATTCTTAACACTTGTATTTTATTTATTGAAAGTAAGGTTTTGGATCGAGCTTATATGTATTATCTTACAATGGTTATGCAATCAACGGTTACACATTCTATACACAAGACCATGATAGACAGAGCACGATGCAGAATAGTGGGGTAACACTTGTTGCTGATTCTTGGCATAGATCCAGTGCTAAAGACACACACCCTGTCTATGCATCAATGTCATACTTTGGTGTCATTGAACGCATATGGGAGTTAGATTACTCTATGTTCAAGGTCCCTATAACCCCCTTCGATAATCAGGCCGGGATTAACGTTTAAGCACATTTAATTATCAAATGAGAAATCCGGAACAAATAAAAACTTTTTAAAACACCTGTACAAATGGATCTCCATTCATTTCATTCATTAGAACAAATGGCCTGTTTGGTCTGTTACACATACAATATCAGAGTAAGCACAATTCCCGATGTTCACCGGGGATAATAACATTAATCCAAAGGTTTATACAGGGCATCATTGCCCATCTCAGTATCCATACCGGGGATTACACAAAACTATAGTACTATGATCTATACAATATATTTACAATGATCCAAAATGATAACCAATTCGATATAAAACCAAAATATTTAACTAAGACTACCGCTGGCAGTCCTAATCGTCCTTTGCCACTTGCTTGCCTTTCGATCCACTTGCCCTCTTTAAAAATGTTATTTGGAAAGAATGAGATTCTAGAGAATCCCAGTAGCAACAGTTTATTTATATGATGCATATATACAAAGCAAGTAAACATATATCACAATGCAGCAATCATATTCGAGACCGGGCTTTCGCCACGTTCCCTTCACTATATACGAGGTCGGGCTTACGCCACGCCCCATCACTTTATCAATATTCGAGTCCGGGCTTTCGCCACGTCCCCTTCACTTTCACTGTAATCGAGTCCGGGCTTTAGCCACGTCCCCTTCACTTTCACTTCAATCGATGACTAATGCAAACAAGCAATGCAATACACATGATATAGGATAAAGTGTCACTACCTTTGTCTTTCCTTCCTTGAGCAGGCACAGGCCTTCTATGCTCCGGGCAGATATCAAATCCTAAAGTCATAATTAAGGATGAAGCATTATTCTCTATTCCAATACTCAATTAACTCTTCAACACTTAGATTTGGTTATCAATAATGACCCTTAAGAAGCCACAAATGCCTCTAATAAAACCCCTAAAAGGTTGGGAAACAATAGGGTGAAGATCTCTTTTCAAAAACTTAAAGTGCTGGAACACAGGGGTGGGCCGCGGCCCGCCCTTCCTTGGGCTGCGGCCCAAATATGGTCAGAAGGTCATGGGCTGCGGCCCGACACTCATGGGCCGTGGCTAAGAAATTTCCTGACTCTTGGCTGAACTTCAAAAAACCATAACTAATTCTAGAAAAATTGAAACGGAGCGATTCCAAATCCAAATGAAAGGTATATGAGTCCTCTTTCAAGGAAAAATATATCCCTTCACTGGAAATCACTACACAAATACAGAATCACCAAAAACTACACACTCCTCCAAAACAGAGTTTTGTTTTTGTCCCAAACTTTGGCAAAGCATAACTCTAAGAATAATAAACGAAATGACACCAAATATATGTCCATTTTGAAGCTTGGGATGTGAAATTTAAGACTGGAAAGTTTCACAATTTTCTAAAATCATTTGGTCATTCAAAACGTCCACACAAATAAACTGCCCAGACAGAGTTCACATTGACAGCATTTTCCAACTTTTCTACCAAAGTGTTCAATGACTCCAAAATCATTAACCAAACATATTCCCATACAATTTTCCACAAGGAACACAATGGTAACCTCAAAATGACCAAAATCACAATCTAACCACATGCCCTGATTTGACCAATTCATCAAAACCAACACAAAGTTCCCAAACTTTACTTTTAATGATTCAAACCAATCCATTTGTCCAAAAGACATCACAATATACCATTTCCATGATCACAACATGCCAAACTCACTAAGACCCTAATTTTCGAAAATAGGGCAGAAAATTCCAGAAAAATCAATGCTCACCAACAACCACAATATATATATCAAAAGGGAGATAACACTCACCTCTTTCACTTTGCCAAAGATATTTCTTGATTCTTCAACTTTCACAATCTCTTGAGGTCACAAACTAACACCAATGAACACATTACAACCATCACAATGAAGCTCTTCATTCAAGGATCAACATTAAAGAAGGAAATTTGAGCAATAGAAGCCATTTTCCTTACCTTTTTGCAAGCTTTTCTTCTTCTATTTTCTGCAACAATGGCGCCACCCAAGGAGAGAAGAGAGAGAACGAGAGAGAGAGAGAGATGGAGGTGGAGTGAAGAAGAAGCACAAATGATGACAATACTCCCTCCATTCAGATTTCCAGCGCACAAAAGGGAAGAGAGGAGAGAGAAATGCATTTAAAAATTCTCTTTTGACTTTCTCATATCTCCCCCACATGTGAGCTTGCCATGTGTCCACCCCTCATTGGCTCTCACTCACTAAATCACCAATTAATCTCTCTAATCCTTCCATTAGCCATTTTAATTACACTTCTCATTTTCTCTTAGTTAGTAATTAATTTCCCCATCAATTACCAACTTATGCCAATAATTCCATTCTTTCAATTTCCGACAATTATGACATATTAAATAATATTGTCACAAATATACATTAATTTCACTTTAATCCGATAATTATCCTCAATAATTATCATTAGGCCTTAATCGAAAATTGGGGCGTTACAGTCCTTGTCTTCAAATATAAGTGGGTTAACAACAACAGTGGATTGCAGATAGATGACTTAGGCTTTGTGCAAGTGGACATTTCTAAGGTTTGGTATAAAGATGATCCTTTTATTTTAGCAGCATAGGCAAAACAAGCATTTTACATTCCTGATCCTGCTAAGAAGAATTGGTCTATTGTACTTCCATCCATGATTTAAAGCCTTTAGTCGCCTCAGGTTAAATCAAAATAAACCAAATTATGCAGTGAAGGGCACAACTCGGGTCGTATTCTCTTGAGGAGCCTTTTATTTAATTCCTAATCTAAGCTAAGTGACAAAAATATTAAGATGGGTTTTAAATTGATTTTTTTTCTTTTTAATAATGGAAAATAACCTAAACTACTATTTTTTTGGATTTTTGAGAAATTGTTGAGATAACTAATGAAATTATGATTTAAACAAATTAATGATGAATGCTTCTTAGAAAAATGGAATATAGGTTATCATTGCTCAAATTGAATTGGGAGTTAAACTACTCACTAAGTCAAAATCAAACCTTAACAACTCGTTAAGTCTAGTAATATTAATTAGTGATTACCCCTAGAACTCTAGCTAGATAATTACCTCTTAATACACTATTAAATACCACTTAGTGTGCAATTTAGGATTGGATTCATGCAGCTTGTTCCTCTTCACAATGAACATTCAACTGAATTATTCAAACAAGATCTAAGCAGTCATAACATTCATTCAAACTATGAAAGAATAAACAACCACATTAAACCAAAAGGAAATATAAAAATTTAAATCTCAAATCACATAAACCAATCTAAATCACAATTGTTCAATCAATACTAAGATAAACAACTCGCAATCTCAGTAAATTAATCATATAACATAAAATCCTAACTCAGGAAATTCGTTACATAATTAAATAAAAAGATTAAAACAATTAACTCCCCTGAATGTATCTCTGGAGCTCAAACCAGTCTTCCATCTCCAAGAAGCAAGAAGGAATTTAGCCTCTCATCATAAAATTCATCACCGCTGCAACTCTTTGAAGGCACCAAAAATCCAAGGAATTAAGATGAAAGGAGAAGAAGAGAGGTGTTATTGGTGAATCTTGATCTTTGTTCTCCTTCTCTAGCGTTGCCACCACGTCTGGTTCTAAGTTCTGGTGCGTCTGCGTTCTGGTTCTGATGCGATGATTCCCGTCTAGTTCTGGTGCGCGTGCCTCCCCTGGTTCTGGTGCTTCTGCGTTCTGTCTCGTATGTGGCTGTGCGCGTCTGTGGTGTGAAAAAGATTGGTCTGCGGCTGTCTCCCTCTTCTCTAATTTTAGATCCCTTTTTATTAATTTGAAATCTAGGTCAAATCTCTTTAAATTTGGGATATAATCTTCAGGAAATATTTAGATATGATTTTCCACGATTTTATATGAGAATCTGGACAAAAAATCAGTTTCAGAGGTGTTGTGCGTATTTTGGGACCCAAATGGCGTTTTGGAAATTCAGGGTACTTTTCTGTAATTATCTCTGATATTTTCCTCTCTGAAAGTGACAGCCAATATTACAGAAAAGTGCCCTTTTTCTGTCAGAATTCTCTTGGAGCCACACGTAGAATCTTATTTTCTGCTTCAGTCCTTAAAAATCTTTACATTTTGGTCCCTCAACTCCTCTTTTTCCACTGTGACCTACAATTCAGATCAATATCTTGTAATATCTTTATTCAAAATTCAAAATTTAAAAAAAAGTAATTACAAGATTATAACAAATATATGCTTTTTAAGATTTATTTTCACACAATCATCTTTAATTCAATTTAATCATAATAAATGCTATTTAACCCAAAAATTAATGATAAAATCCCTAAATATGATATTCAATATTATGATAAAATCGGGATATATCAATCTAACAAGAATCGTCAAGCAGAAGTTGATTTTGAAAGTAATGAATATTTGAACATCAATAATGATGATCCTTCGTTTGAGAATTTGTGGTCAGCAGAGATTGATATAGATGGAGATGCAGATGAAGATGGAGATGGACCCGTATACGTGAGATATGATCATGAAGAGGGAACTTGGGTCAAGAGAAACACAATTCTCAATCCAACACGAATTCTGAAGAATAAAATTTTAAATCAGACGAGAAAAAGGAAAAGATAATGACTGCCTTGACTTTTTTACTTGTACGTATGTTTTTATAAATTTCAAAATAATTTGCTTTTGTTGACATGGTTGACATTGTGCACTGATGTTTTGATTTGGTTTATTTCACTTCCAGGAGTATGGACTCACCACATGATGATATTGATGATGTTCCCAAGCACATTGGTAGACAAAGATTTGAGGAGAACGTCAGACGTGGTAGGACAATTATGGCGAGGTTGATCAAATTGAGAAGTAACGGAATCAAGTTACAACTGGAGTGGAATGAAAATGGAAACCTGTTTGGCGAGAACAGTACCTCCTTGAATAACTTGATCGGGACTACGGTTTGAGACAGAGTCCCTATTACAGTTCAAAATTGGAAAATGGTAAAGAAAAATTATGAGGATGAGATCTGGGCTGAAGTACAGGTAACACCTTAATTATATAATTGTTCGGTTTGTTTTGTTTCACTTCATTTCAATCTTACATATTATATATGTTTTTTGACTTGTTTACAGAGTATTTTTATTATTGATGATAATCGGAAGAACTTCGTAATAAGAAAAGCCAGAAAACTTATGCGAAAGTTTCGTTCTGTTCTTGTTAAATACTTCTTGAGGGATGATAATGAGGATATCATTACTACACCGCCTTATCCATTGTATGAAGGAATCATCACTCAAGAAATGTGGGATGAGTTTATCAGAACACATACAACTCCTGAATTCCTGGTAAGGGGATTTGTTTGTCTTTCCCTATTACGTGTAATGTACGTATTTGTAATTAATATTTATATATTTATATGAATCATTTTGATCTAACTAGGAGTTGAGCGAGAAAAATTGAGCTAATGCGACCAACATGGCATACCGGTATACACAAGGACCTGTTTCATATGCACGGCTAGAAAGAAAAATGGTACAAACTAATGATTATTTCATTTGTAGAAAAATTGTATGCATATCATTTAACTTCGACTAACTTTGATGTGCAGATACAAGAATCAGGCTCAGATATTACACAGGTTCCACGACATGATCTGTGGGTAGCCGGTGTCACAAATAAGAAAGGTGAAATTCATAGTGAAGAAGCAAGAAGAGTAGCTGAATATTGTGTAAGTATTCGATTATATTATGCGTTCAATAAATAATTGGCTTTACTTAAATGAACTCAATTTATAATAACTAATTTTCATTGTAATTCTTTTTGGGATAGCGACAAATGACACAGGAGGATCCTGCATTGGCGACCTATATTGGTCGGGACGATTTATTGAGCAGAGCGCTAGCAGTACCCGAGTATGATAGTCGTGTTCGAGGTATTGGTTTTGCAGTCACCCCATCAGCATACTTCGGACGTCAGAAGCGCCTGAATAGAAGTGACGTTTCCCACCTGCGTGACGAGATGGCTAGCTTTAAGCATCAAATGCAAGAACTTCAAGAACAAATATGCTATAAGGAACAACGAGAAGAACAATTTATAGAACAAATGCGTTTGATGCAAGAACAGAATGCGTTGTTAACAACGCAAATACAACAGTTGGTCCAGTGTAGGCTAACACCAAATGTTCCATTCTGTGATAGCCCAAGTTTCAGAGATAGCTGCACTTCCATGCCTAAAGTCCCTTTTCCTTCGGTAATTAATTTCTTTTCTACTTAACTTTATGTTAAATTATAATTAAGCGAACTTTAACATATTAACTCTATTTTCTGTAGGGCGAATTTCAATGCAAGCTATATGTCGAACAAGCTTCCAAGCACGCGGTTGCAGTGGGTGCTGCCTATAACACTGGTGAGGACATACTGCACAATTCACCGTTGCCCGACAACACACTCCAGGTGAGGGTTGACGTCTGCACGAACGAAGACGCCCTCTTACTAATCCCGTCTTAGGATGAGCAAAAAAAGGTGGCAGATGTTGTAGGTGGCTATGTTACTTGGCCAATAGGTCTTATCGAGCCATATGAAAAGGTCGCTCATTTAAAATTCCCTGCACTTTTCCTTCGAACTTTCATCTCAAACTGTGATTTAATTTTCTGATTTGCGCAGGGTAAGATTTCAAAGTATTCAACAACACAACCCAAGTCAAAAGCATCGGCTAGCCAATAGAGTAGAAGAAGACAGACCTCATTTCTCGATCAATTAATATCGATTACACCACAATTGATCGGTGAGGGAGGAGTGCAATTACGTATTCCAAGACATATCTACAGTGTTAGTGGTCTAGTTGATTATGTTACTGTCGAGGTCGTGCAGTACATATGTGCCCGTGATTGGGTTAGTGCTTCGGCTATCAACATCTGGATAAGGTAGTTCACTATTATCGTTTATCACTGTTATTAATATTTCTCATTCCATTTCTTTTGTTTCTCATGACACTGTATGTTTTATACCAGGCATTTGGACCATGACGTTTTAATGGATACACACAGGGTCCAATTCGCATTTGTCAACCCTTTTCTCGTTGGTCATCATGAGGGTAAAGTAGATATAAATACGCAGTCTAATGAGCTGAAAGATTATTTTAGCAAGAAAGCGACACCAAATACGTTATTTTTAATGCCGTATAATGCGGGGTAAGTTATTATTGGTACAATTTTTGTTTTTATTGTTTAACTTCTATCATAACATGATTGTTCAAAAAAAAATTTTAAAATATATTTTAGGCACCATGGATATTGATCGTTATCAATCCAACAGAACCTTCAGGCCTTCACATTTACTATGTGGATCCTCTAAAAAATGGTCTTCCATAACACAGTTTTGATATGTTACTATTGATCAATAGGTAAGTATACGTGCCTATGTATAAATATTTGCGTACGTGATTGAATAACCAAAAGTAATCAGTTTCTATTTGTTTTGTTAGCGCATTGACTGCGCATCGATCGTCTGTCTCGTTAAACTATTATAAAGCTGCTGACCCCCACCTTAGCTATCCTTGGAAGAAGATACAAGTATTGATATATGACTTTACTTAGACTTTGTTAGTAAACAATTTTTATTCATGAACAGAGTTAAATATTGCATTATATTTTTGCAGTGCCCTTTCCAACCCAATGACAATGATTGTGGGTACTATATCATGAAATTTATGAAGGATGTTATTATGCATGATCAGCCATTTATTCCTTAAAAAGTAAGTCATTTAGTTGCACTTCATATTGTGTTTTAATGAAATTAAATTAGTGCCTGACAATTATGTTTTACTGATTTTAATTCGTTCTAACTTGTGTCTGATTGTATATATCTGTAGTATTATGAAGATCAACGTTGTGACACTTTGACTGACCATCAGGTTAATGAAGTGATCGAGGAATGGTGTGAATATGTGTTTAGGCAAATCTCTGGGTAGCTATATATACTATTAAATTCACTAGCTGGTCTTTGTTGTGTTGTTTCTAATTGCCAATTGTTGTGTCATGCATGTATGTTGAAGTTGAATTTGTTGTATTTCATTCAGCTAGGTTTACAATATATTGTATAACAATTTTTAGTACTACTTTAGCTAATTAATCATTTGTTGGTATCATTTTAAAGTTATCTATCATTGTTCTTATTAAACCTTGCAGACTATAATTATATATGCATGGGAGATATATATAAGGAAAAAATATGCTAAAAAAAAACCAATACGAAGAACCCAAAAAATATGAGGAAAAAATATGATAAAAAAAACCAATACGAAGAATTTAAAAAAAAAACACCTCCTGTGGCGCCTGCGTGAGGAGGCGCCCCAGGAGGTGTTGGTGCCTGGCCAACCAGGCGCCACAGGAGGTTATTTAAAAAAAATTTTAAAAACCTATGGCGCTTCCAAGCGCCACAGCTTTTTTTAGTAGCGTCCAGATATGTGGCATTTCTCTAGCGCCACAGCTAATGCAATTATAAGCGTCACAACTTTGCTTTTTTGTAGTAGTGTATATATATATAAATATAAAATTCGTCCACCCTAAATTAAACATTATCTCGTGTTGGGCCATTCTTGTGTGCGACCCTGTAGGCCTATATGAAGTTCGCAGTGGGCCAATAACTATACTAACTCAAAAGTCGCAAGCGACCTCTAGCAAGACATTACGACTACCCAATTCATATGAGGATCATTATCACGATGCAACCTGTCATACAACCATGTCACGTCCCTTTTGTCACACGATATATCGATCAAGGATAAGGCATGGATAATGTCATCCTCTTGTTCCTGACCATTACTTTCTCGATTCCTGAGTAGCCTGATAACAGAGACAGAAACTCCTTTCATTATAGTATGGCCATACATTTCTCAGACTCACTCATCGAGGGGCCTAGTAATATCTCTCTACTAATGTGAGGGACAAATTCCATCTTGATCATTCATATTCCTCTGCATGAAAAACCACCAAGCCCGATCGTAGCCTTTATCATCACCCGGTCAAAAGTAACTTTTGACTAGTTCAAAACTTAGCAACTCTCATGTAGGAATCCATGATAACCTCAGGTCTAAGGGCATTGTGACGTGGTTATACATGAGAAAAGCTTATGACTTGATCCATGTAGCTTTCTCATAGTAGGTCGGTCCAACACCTTGTACTCTTACAAGTGCCTAAGACTTTGATTTGTATCTCCATATCTTATCAAAGTCATACTGATCTTGTTTCATCTCTGCTCCCACATAGATGATCGACCAGGGACATTTTAGGACAATCTTTATGAATTATCCAAGGATACAATTATCACAGTTAACATGCAAATAATATGATAACAGAATGGAGAAATTTTATTAAAATAATAATGTTCAAAGTATAATGATTGGCCCTTAGGGCACAATTTCCAACACAATTCTCATCTTTATTTAACTCAATCAGAGTGATTCTCTACTCATTTATTTAGCCAAATCATTCCTTTGCTCATTCTTAGTTCATTCATTTGCATATACCTATATACATATACAGACAGTGTAGCCATAGGGCTACTAAAGTGTCTAAACTCATTACAAGTATTGTAGACATATCACCATCTTCGTTCCACCATTGCATTCGTCTCATAAAGAACTCTTCTCTATCCCCAGCACACCTGTATTCACCTGTCTAAATGGTTGGTTGGGGGAGGGTGAGATTCGAGGGAATCTCAGTAGTCAACAATTACCAAATAATGCATGCAAGATAAATACAAGTGCATGACATGCTTGCCTTATATAGGCTCATGTTCACATAAATGACCTATCTACATACTTAGTGTTTCATGTAACGTACTCATGGCCATAATGTAACATAAGTAAAGCTACAATCATCCATTCATGCTTCACATAAGAAAGCAAAGCAATCAGCCATATCAATATACAAGCATAAATATCAAGTACATGCAAGTAGGATAATTTCACTATCTTTTGTCTTCGAATCCCCTTTTTGTACCTTTTCTTCCAACCATTGAAGTTGTTTGGAAATTCTCTCATTCTTCTTCCTTGTCATCTCATAACCCTAGATATAAATCCATATCATTAGGGTCATTAGGATCATTTTACCAAGTCAACCAATGAGTTAAAGTGGCCAAATTATCCTAAGAGACTAATTTGTACCCTTAGAGTTCAAGGTAATTACATTGTGCCATTACCTTTTTCCATTTTGGTTCATTTATTCAAATTTGCCAGTTTTGTCGGCCAAACTTTGGAAATTCATAATTAATTCTATAAAAATCCAAATGTGTTGGTTCCAATGGTTAATTAAAGGTCTTTAAGTCTTCTTTAAGGAAAAAATATCACAAAGCATCAATTACAGCCACATAATTCCTAGATATTCATCAAACTCAGACTGTCACATATTTCATTCCAGAATCGTAGTCAAACTTTGAAAAATTATAACTTTCAATATACTAGTCCAACATAGCTCATATTACCTATCAAATTAAAGCCCATGATATCTACTTTCATCCAATAAAATATCATGCAATTTGGATCAGGTTTGGCTATTGAAAAACATGCCAGAACAATACTGGTTTCCAAAAACGAATTTGGGCATCAACAAACTTTCAAAAATTCCAGAATTATGTATAATCATCCAAAAATCACAAACATAATTTTTTATGTAGAATCCAATGGAATACTCAAAAGCATCAAAATCCAGCTCCTTCCCCAGATTCTGTACATAACCAAACAGACCCTATTTTTTGCCGAAATCACCAAAACAGAATTTTGTCCAACAACTTAGTCTAATATCATCATAAATCATCATTTAACCATGAACACATGATTAAACCTAAAAAATACCTAGTATCCTACCCTCATAAAAACTCATCCAAACAACAAATCCATCGGTTCAAAACGAAGACTACACTTACCTCTACGCATTTCAGCAACCGGTTTGGAAATCCGGCAGTACTTCGACAGGCGAGATGGCACCAAACACCTCCAAATGAAATTTTGAAACCATATAAATGAAACTTGGGATGAGTAGAAGAAGGCTTGTGAATGGTATTTTGGAAGAAAACGCCGATTCCAAGGTGAAATCAGCTCTAGAGCTCAAGAATGTTACTATTCATACTCTCTCTCTTTTAACATCTTCTTGTGATTTTTCTTTGAATTTTGGGCAGTTAGACAAAAATATATGGCCAAGAGGAAGTCTTGAAAAGTTATGCCAAGCTCTCATAGTGCCATTTGTCCGGTAATCCATTGGTTCGGTGACACGTGTCTTAAAAAGCATGTCCCTTTCCTTCTCTCTCCTCTTAGACGTCCTTGATTTGTTAGGGGAAGGAGAGGCCTGACAATTTCCCTGGACTCTCGAGTTTAGTGTTAGGGAAGTCAAGTACGCGACCGGGCCAGAGACCGACGAATTTCCCTGACTTAGGTGACATGTGGCACGCTCCGGGGACGCCAATGCAGAAGGCATAAAAGTGGTATAATGATGAGGGACACTTGTCACTTTCTTATTTGGCCAACATAAAAGCGGCTTTATCCTTTGTCATGATTAAGGGACACATGTCATACTCTTATTTAGCCAACAAAAAAGGTGTGTCATTATTGCGTACTTTATTAGCATTACGTTAATAAAGTTACTTTATCGGTGCTTACTCGTGATCGTGGCATGTATATCGAGGCATACCAAATGATGCCAGGTCAGAGTATATGTGTGTAGGCCCCACATGACACCACTCACTGGTGTCCACTCTAAAAACGTAGGGTACACATGTTTGCCTTAAAAATGCTATGTTCACACCTACACCGGCCTATTTTGCCTAACTAATCAGTCCCATATCTAATGACATAGCTAGGTAGCATCTTTTACCAACCTAATGGCATTGTATGTGTCATATGCATATCTGCACGGATATTTTGATCTTACTATCTACACATATCGAGTCCTCTGCTTGGTAGGGCAAGTTACATAGTCCCTGAGAGTCTTTCTATCGCCTATCATTCTTAGGACTCCTCCTAAATAGGGCTTAGTAGTCCACCTTATTCAGGCTTATTCTCCAGCCTTTAGTTCTGAAATTTGGAATATTACACTAATCAGGAATATCCTGAATCTAGCGTGATCTAGATTTGGAATTCTATTCCTAACTACTTAAAGATACGGATAGTAGACGATAATGATGATAATAATAATAATAATAAGATATTATTCTTGAGCGCACCTAAATGTAAAATGATTTACGCAATACATTTGAGTTTTAGGTAATTTTGACGTGTTATATTTATTTCTTTAATTTATAGTTAAGTATGTTATCTATATTCTCAGTTGGTAGCTTTTGCTAAATGTAAAATTGCTCATGTTGAATAATATTTGTCTCAGAGGGCTGAGGCTTTTGGTTTTGTTAAGCTATGCGTTGCTCTTGCTAAATGTCTATTGAATAAATTCATTTTTGCTTCTTGTTTAGTTAGTATTAGTTTGTACTTTTGTAGAGTCAGTATTTTAGGACTTTGATTTTTTTATTTTAGTATTTTTTGTTCACCTTTTACATTGTCAATGCTTAGAAGCACAATTTGATTCATTCATTCTTTAGTGAAGTGTTAATTCTCTTTCATTTTTTGAAGCAAAAAGAGTGATTTTTATTAATAAAGGGATGCCCAGTGCACAATACTTCCTACCAAAGCCTTACCCCTGCATTTGTAGCCAAAGCCCCATTAGTAACTCTCCACATAAACTGAACTACTTTAGGGGGCCTTTTAATTCCCCAGAACCGACCAGAAGCTTATAAGAACCCCCAAGGTCATTTACCTGGTAGCCTCCGCCAGAATATTCCCCTTCCTTGCTCTTCAGCTATATAGATCTATCGTCCATACAAAATACTGGAATTCTCATGCTTCTGATCAAACTTTTTTCATCATCATTTATCAGACCTCTTATCCTTTCCAAATCACGGAAGGGGGCGCCTGTTGTCCACTCCCTAATGTGCCCCCTGCTGCGTGCTCCTCTTTTTTACCTCACTTCTCAAATGGTTTTTCTCTTATTTCTTTGGATCATTAGATTATACATAAAATGTGTGATATATCTTATGGGCAAAAAATGGTTATGTTTTCAATTTTTTATGATTTTTCAAATATTTAAATAAAAATATCTTTTGTTTCTTGTGCTTATCTCTATGCTTCCGTCACATGTGCTGCCATCGTCGGTGATCGGCGTTCATCCAACAACTGCCATCGTCATCATGCTCTGCCTCAAATCATCTTGAGTCTCTTTGATTTTGTGTTTAGTATATTTGCCCCATAATTTTTCTGTGTTTGCGAGTGTTTGGGGAGTATTTCATTTTGATTCTTTTCGTCTTCCTTGCTGGACGTGTTGTAGGAGCTATTGAAGCTTGATTTGGCTTAGGTAAGTTTTTTTAATGGTTTTGGTTGACATGTTATGCGTAACATCCTAATTTCTATTATTATGATTAAAGTAGTATTAAGAAAGAATTATTTATAAGAAATAGAAATTTGTTATGTAATTATTAAAATAAAAAGAATTTATGAAAAATGTGATTTATAGGAATAACATGAATTATGAAGTAGTAGTAGAAGTTGTAATGATAATTTTTTTTGAAAAAAATGGGTTCAATCTAAATTAAAGGGTTTATTTTTAAAAAAGGGAAAATCCCTCTAAAATACATTGAAAATAGTGAAATCCCTATTCAGTGCATTGAAATTGAAAAATCCGAATAATTCCGCTGTCAGTACGGATGAACAGTGCGGGCGGCGCCAAAAATACGATTTTTCCCTTCAACTCTCATTCTCGCCACTTAAGAAATAACAACACGCGGTTCTTAATTAACAACTCCGGATTCTTGATTAACAACTCCCATTTCTTATTTCACAACTTCCTAATTTAAGTTTCAAGGCCAATAACAACACCTCTTTTTTTTTATTAACAACACACACTCTTAATTAACAACTCCGAATTCTTGATTAACAACTCCAGTTTCATCTTTTTACTTTCACAATAACAACACCGGTCTTGTTATTAACAACACCATATTCTACATTAACAACTCCCATTTTTTGTTTCACAACTTCATAATTTAAGTTTCAGGGTCAATAACAACACCTCTTCCTTTGTTAATAACACCATATTTTACATTAACAACACTATATTTTTGAGATGCGAATATGTGGAAGAATAAAGCGGAGTTGTTAATCAAGAATTCAGAGTTGTTATAACAAGACCGGTATTGTTATTGTAAAAAAAAGATGAAACTGGAGTTGTTAATCAAGAATACGGAGTTGTTAATCAAGAATCCGGAGTTGTTAATTAAGAATCGCGTGTTGTTATTTCTGAAGTGGCGAGGATGAGGGTTGAAGGGCAAAATCGTCTTTTGGCACCGCTCGCACTGTTTATCCGTACTGACAGTGGACTAATCCAGATTTTTCAATTTCAATGCACTGAATAGGGATTTCCCTATTTCCAATGTATTTTAGAGGGATTTTCCCTTTAAAAAATGAAAATAAAAGGAGGGAATAAGAAAATAATAATTAAAACATTAAAAAAAAGGAAACTATTTAAGGGGCACGTGCCCCTTAAATGATGCACTTGGTGGGGGGGTTTATAAACCCACCCACCGTTTCATTCCATTTCGCATGAACATTTGTAATATCCCAAAAAGTGATTAAGGGCTAATGACTTTAAAAGTGGATATAATTATTATTGAATAAACACTTTTGGAGAATGTGTGATGGGAATTTGGATATTTTAATGATTCCAATGGCTTCCTTGTGAAAATTCATGTGGGGAGAGTGTTTATTGTGAAATTGGAACCATTGGAAACAATCGTGCTAAAGTTGAAAACTCTGTCCATTGAAACTCCGTACAGAGCAGCCAATTTGTATGGACGTTTTAAATAGGCAAATGGTGTCTACCAATTCTGAAATTTTCCAGTATTAACGTTCACATGTCAAGCTTCAAAATGAACATATAATTTGTATCATTTTGATTTGTGACCTAAGAGTTTTGGATTTTTGAAGTTTGCCCAGCGAAATTAATTATTTTCTGGAACAGTATGCAAAGATTGAAATTCTGGGAATTTTGTGGTGATTTTCAGTAATGGCCAATATTTTTCCTATGAAGAGGACTTAAATATCTTTCATTTGGCTTTGGAATCACCTCATTTCGATTTTTCTAGAATTAGTTATGATTTTTCAAAGTTTGGGCAGAAAATCTGCCAGAGAATCCGAAAATGGGAATTATGACATCATCTCATTAAAAGATGATGTCAGCATGGATTATTAATCAAATTGCTCATCTTCTTCAGCCATTTCACGCCATTTCCAGCTGAAGATAGTGAGAGAAAGTTGAGAGCTCTTAGAGAGAGAAAGAGGAGAAATCTCGCAAGGTAAGCCGATTTCTCCGACGATCTAGCTCCTAACGCGTATAACCTTGTTCCTAAGCTTCTCTTCTATGTTATTTAAGGTGTTTGAGAAGACAATTTGGTGTTCAAGGGGCTAGGGTTTTCAGCCACTCTTGAGAAAAGCTAGAAGGAGCTTGAGGTAACTTCCAAACTTTCGTATATTGCTTATTCTGGCTGCTGTGGGCAATTTAATCGGTGAAATTTTGCCGGATTGCCATTGGTTTTAAAGTTTGGAAATGATGTGGCCTAGGGGTTATGCTGCCCAGATTGGGTCTTAATGTTAGTTGTAACCTAATGTAATGGTTAATAAAGTGGTTAGGAGTAGAAAGGAACGCGTTTACGGAGCCGAAATCGTAAAACCCCAATTTTTCCCGGAGAACATGTATATTTCGGCCAAGGCTGTAAATGGGTTTTAGAGTTGGATTTTCAATGATTTGATGATTCCATTGGATTCAGTGGGCGAAAATAGGTGGGGTTACAGTTGGGCACTTTTTCAAAAAAGGCCGAGAAAGCATAATTACGGAAACACCCCTAAAACCCTAAAAGTAGGGCTGCCAAGGGCAATTTCGTAATTTGACATTGAATTTGATAATTCTGAGTACGGAAATGGATTCCTTGGGCGGAAATATGTTAGGATAGCCCAGATTAGAATTTCGAGAAAAGTGCAACCGGTCCGGGTATGGTGGGCCCAGGCCGGGTCCCCGGGGGTATTTTTTTAAATTTTCATTATAGACTCATATAACCCTAAGTAAGACTATGGAAGTGTCTAAATAGTGCATTTGGAATTGTAGGATTCGATATTTGCTGCCCTCGTGAGCCAACTGCGCTGAAGGACGTCAGGAAAGGATCAGGTAGTGACTCTCTCTCTTATACTATGTGTAATGCTCTGTATGTGTGTGTTATCACTGTTCTGTGATGAATCTTTGATGCTGCTGCAGTTACAGCTGGTGATAGCTGTCGTTTACAGCGCAAGCTGTCGTTTACAGCGCAAGCTGTCGTTATTGTGATTACAGCGTAAGTTGTCGTGATGGTGATTACAGCGTAAGCTGTCGTATTGTGTATACAGCCGTGAGTGCTGTCGTTTGTGGTGAAAACCATGTATCTTTGAGATTGATGTTGCTATTGTTGCTGGTTGTGATTTATATCCATGCTTGGTATTTATACATTGTGTGAGTGGTTTGTTACTACTGAGATTCTCTCGAATCTCATTCCTTCCTATGACTAACCTTTCAGGCAGGGCATGTGGCTCAAAGGAGAAGAGGCCGACCCGGAGCACTTAGGACCCTTAGGGGTATAGTTGATTTTGGAATGTTGGTTATATCTTTTGAATTCGGGATTACTGTATAATCTGAAATATGAATAGTATATTCAATTTTGGATGTAATCCCCTAGTGGATACTTAAACCTCAGGTTATATATGTATAGAATCCGGGAGTTGCCGGGGAATTGGTTTTACACTCTGTCATACGTGAATATAGATAAACTGCACAGGTGATTATATTCGAATTTTGAAATGGAGACCAGGAATAGGAAAGAGATTTTGAATGATTTTGTGAAAACCCTACCACAAAGTACGAGATTGAAACGAGTTTAAGTTATCCGAAGGTCTCTAATCTACTTTAATTATTTAATATCGAATTATAATTACATGATTAAAGGCAGGGTGTTACATTTTGGTATCAGAGCTGTAGTTCTTGGCAAGGGTCGAGGTTGCTAGGATAGATCCCTTAGATAGTAGTAGGGATAGAAGATTATCTGTGAATGATTGTTGTGTATGCACATGTATGTTTTATTGACATGGATATATATATGAGTTTTGTGACTATATGTGCATACTATCTCTGCTAAATTAATGGGGCAAGTTGTTTGTAGAATGAAGAAAACTAGAGGACGCCCCAATATTCCGCGTGTAGACCCAGAGGTGGAGGTCGTCAATGATAATCCACCAGATCCTATGCAAGAGCTGATGGGTCTAATCCGGGATCAAAGAGATATGATAACTGAGTTGAGAGAAGAGCTCAGAGCAGAGAAGGCGAAGAACAAGGAAGGTCCAGTTCAGTCTACTCCGGAGGAAACTCAAGGAGAAACCCGTCATGAGGACACTGCTGAAGGGTCAGCACGACCCCTGGAGTCCCCACCTCACATTGTCCCAAATCAAGAATCACATGGGATGCCGCTTAGAGAGGAAAGAGACCTTCAGTTTTGGGTCACTAGGTTCTGCAAGCATCTGCCTCCTGCGTTCAGAGGGAGGTTTGACCCTCAAGCAGCCGAAGATTGGATGAACAGACTGGAGAAAATATTTGAGGTGCTTAATTGTCCGGATGAGGTGAAGCCACGACTGGCCGTTTACAAACTCGAAGGGGATGCAGACCGTTGGTGGCGGAATATCGCCCTAACCTTGAAGAGCAACAAGATGCCATTGACTTGGGAATTGTTTCAACAAGAATTCAACGAGAAGTATTTTCCCAAATCAGTGAGGCTCGAGAAGGAGACAGAATTCCTGAATATCAGGCAAGGGGACGCGGAAAGCTTCGATGATTACTTGTCCCGTTTTGTCCGATTGGCTCGATACTCCTCCTATCTCCGGTTCAAGGATGATGAAGAATGGAGTTCTGATATGCTCATTCGTGGTCTGAGGTGAGAGTTGAGGAAGCGCTTAGCTACTCATCAATTTACCAAGTTCAACAAGGCGGTTGAACAGTGCAGGATTACAGAGAACAACTTGAGAGATTTGTATCCTGCCAGAGCTACTAGCCACCGCAATGAACCTAATAAGGGTGCTACCTCACAAAAGCGAAAGGGGCAAGGATCTTCGTCTGGAAGTGGTAAGAAGCCCTACCAGTCTGGGAGCCGTGACCAGCAAAGAACATATCCTGGACCATGGATTTGTCGTCGGTGTAATCAACCACATCAAGGCAAAACTTGTGATGGCAAAATAATATGCTTCAATTGTAAGCGTGTGGGGCATACTTCTGCTGAATGCAAAGAGCCACGACCAGACCAGAGACCGAGGACACAGGGCCGAGTATTCACTATGACCCATGAGGAGGCCCGCAAATCTCCTGAGCTAATACAAGGTAAACTTCTACTTCATGGCCATCTGTTGCAAGTTTTATTTGACTCGGGTGCAAGTCACTCCTTCATTGCCTATGATTGCGTGAAGCGCCTGGGATTGCATGTGCACAAACTGCCATTTGAATTAGTAGTGTCAACTCCAATGGGTATTAAGGCCTTGACCACAGAAGCTTGTTTGAGTTGTGTCATAACTGTGGAAGGGCATCAATCTATTGTAAATTTGATATGTTTGCCTCTTAGTCAATTGGAAGTCATTTTGGGTTTTAATTGGTTAATGGCAAATAATATATTGCTTGATTGTGGAAACAAGAGGATAGTATATCCTGTATCTCAGAGGGTTGAAGATGTGGATGCTAGTATGAATTTTCTTTCGGCAGCCAAAGCTGAAAAGTATCTTGAAAAGGGTTGCCAGGGGTATGTAGTGTTTTTCTCTGTGCAAGGGGAAAATGGCGAAACCTTGAATAATATACCCGTGGTAAATGAATTCCCTGAGGTGTTTCCGGACGATCTGAGCGGATTACCTCCAGAAAGGGAAGTTCAGTTCCCAATTGACATTGTACCTAGAGCTGGTTCTATATCCAAGGCCCCATACCGCATGGCCCCAAACGAAATGGAGGAGTTAAAGAAACAAATAGAAGATTTGCTTGAGAAAGGGTTTGTTAGACCCAGTGTGTCGCCTTGGGGAGCTCCAGTGTTGTTTGTAAAGAAGAAAGATGGGAGTCTTCGCTTGTGTATCGACTACAGATAGCTGAATAAAGTTACTATAAAAAACAAGTACCCTCTTCCCCGAATTGATGACCTATTAGATCAACTCTCTGGTTCGTGTGTGTTTTCAAAGATTGATCTAAGGTCAGGGTATCATCAGCTGCGAGTGAAAGCAGAAGATATTCCAAAGACTGCTTTCAGGACCCGATATGGTCATTATGAGTTCTTGGTGATGCCATTTGGGCTAACCAATGCGCCTGCGGTTTTCATGGATTACATGAACCGTATCTTTCGGCAATATCTGGATCAGTTTGTTGTTGTGTTTATCGATGACATTTTGATATATTCCAAGAATAAGGATGAGCATGAGCATCATTTGAGAATCGTATTGAATATCTTGTGCGAGAAGCAATTATATGCTAAATTGAGCAAGTGCGAGTTTTGGCTATCAGAAGTGAAATTCTTAGGCCATGTTATCTCGCAAGAAGGGGTCTCTGTGGATCCCAGCAAAGTGGAAGCAGTACTGAACTGGAAGAGGCCAGAATCTGTGGCGGAAATATGCAGTTTTCTGGGTCTTGCTGGTTATTATCGGAGATTTATCCAAAATTTCTCCCGTATTGCGTTGCCGATGACCAAGCTCACGAGAAAAGATTAGCCGTTTGTGTGGGACGAGAAATGTGAAAACTGCTTTGTGGAGCTGAAGGAGAGGTTGATGTCGGCACCTGTATTGATTTTGCCCGATCCCAGTGTGACATATGTTGTGTATTCTGATGCCAGTGGGCAGGGATTAGGGTGTGTCCTTATGCAGCAGGGACGTGTGGTGGCCTACGCCTCTCGACAGCTCAGACCTCATGAATTGAATTATCCCACTCATGATCTGGAGCTTGCGGCCATTGTATTTGCTTTAAAGATTTGGCGTCATTACCTGTATGGTGTGACTGTGGAACTGTACTGCGACCACAAGAGTCTTAAATATCTATATGATCAAAAAGAGCTGAATATGAGACAGCGTCGCTGGATGGAATTGCTTAAGGACTACGACCTGGAGATAAAATATCACCCGGGTAAGGCAAATGTAGTCGCTGATGCTCTTAGCTGAAAGACTGTGCTCGTTGCAGCTATGATGATACTAGAAAGGAAATTGATTGAAGATTTCCGTGATTTAAATTTGACAAATCAGATCATTTGTGCCAATTACACTGTTTCTCAAGAGGAGAGTGATCTAATGGTGGAAATTGAAGAAGCTCGGAGTCAAGATGACTGGATACAGCGCAATCTGACTCGAATCAAACAGGGAGAAGTTTCAGGCTACGACATATCGCCTCGTGGATTGGTTCGTTACCAGAAAAGAGTCTGCGTTCCACTTAAGGCAGAATTAAGGCAGAAGATTCTGGATGAGGCACACAAGAGCCGATATACTCTTCATCCTGGTATGACCAAGATGTACCAGAATCTGAAATCGGAGTATTGGTGGCCGGGTTTGAAGAGTGACGTGACCAAATATGTTGCAAGGTGTCTCACTTGTCAGAAAATGAAAATCGAGCACCAGAGACCGCCTGGTTTACTTCAGAGTCCTGAGATTCCGGAATGGAAATAGGAAAGCATGACCATGGATTTGGTTGTGGGATTACCTAGGATCAGAAACTATGATGCGATCTGGGTAATTGTGGACCTATTAACAAAGTCAGCCCACTTCATACCAATCGATGCTGGTTACTCTCCGGATAAGCTAGCAGAGATTTATATCCGAGAAATTGTGAAACTCCATGGTATACCGAAGAATATCATTTCCGATCGAGATCCCCGATTCACTACGAGATTCTGGAAAGCATTGCATGAAGCCTTAGGTACTCAACTAAGATTCAGTACGGCTTATCATCCTCAAACGGATGGACAATCTGAGAGAACAATTCAGACGCTGGAAGATATGTTGCGAGCTTGTGTTCTCGACTTTAAAGGAAGTTGGGATCGTTTCCTTCCACTAGCTGAGTTCGCCTATAACAATAGCTATCATGCGAGTATTCAAATGGCTCCGTATGAAGCGTTGTATGGAAGACAGTGTAAATCACCATTATGTTGGAATGAACTATCCGAAAGGAAGCTTTATGGACCAGATTTGGTTGATCAAACCTCAGCACAGATTCAGATTATTCGCAAGAGGTTGCTTACAGCGTAGAGTCGCCAGAAAAGCTACGCTGACAAGAGAAGACGGCCTCTAGAGTTTGAGGTTGGAGATCATATTTTCTTAAGAGTATCTCCTGTCACCAGTTTGGGCGAGCGATCAAGAGGAAGAAGCTAAGCCCTAGATACATAGGTCCTTTTGAAATCCTTGAGAGGATTGGGCTTGTAGCTTACCGAGTAGCTCTACCTCCGAGCTTGAGTAGACTCCATAACGTATTCCACGTTTCTCAATTGAAGAAGTACCAACCGGATCCGTCTCACATCATTGAGTATGAGGATGTTGAGCTTCAAGACAATTTCACATATGCAGTGGAGCCAGAGCAAGTCATTGACCGAGAAGAGCGACGGCTCAGACACAGGAGCATTCCATATGTGAAGGTGATCTGGAAGGGAATGACGCAAAGAGAGGCAACTTGGGAAGCGGAGGAAGATATGCGAAGACGATATCCGGAGTTTATGGCTCAAGTTGTGTAGCAATTTCGAGGACGAAATTTAATTTTCGGGGGGAGAAATGTAATATCCCAAAAAGTGATTAAGGGCTAATGACTTTAAAAGTGGATATAATTATTGTTGAATAAACACTTTTGGAGAATGTGTGATGGGAATTTGGATATTTTAATGATTCCAATGGCTTCCTTGTGAAAATTCATGTTGGGAGAGTGTTTATTGTGAAATTGGAACCATTGGAAACAATCGTGCTAAAGTTGAAAACTCTGTCCATTGAAACTCTGTACAAGGCAGCCAATTTGTATGGACGTTTTAAATAGGCAAATGGTGTCTACCAATTCTGAAATTTTCTAGTATTAACGTTCACATGTCAAGCTTCAAAATGAACATATAATTTGTATCATTTTGACTTGTGACCTAAGAGTTTTGGATTTTTGAAGTTTGCCCAGCGAAATTAATTATTTTCTGGAACAGTATGCAAAGATTGAAATTCTGGGAATTTTGTGGTGATTTGCAGTAATGGCCAATATTTTTCCTATGAAGAGGACTTAAATATCTTTCATTTGGCTTTGGAATCACCTCATTTCGATTTTTCTAGAATTAGTTATGATTTTTCAAAGTTTGGGCAGAAAATCTGCCAGAGAATCCGAAAATGGGAATTATGACATCATCTCATTAAAAGATGATGTCAGCATGGATTATTAATCAAATTGCTCATCTTCTTCAGCCATTTCACGCCATTTCCAGCTGAAGATAGTGAGAGAAAGTTGAGAGCTCTTAGAGAGAGAAAGAGGAGAAATCTCGCAAGGTAAGCCGATTTCTCCGACGATCTAGCTCCTAACGCGTATAACCTTGTTCCTAAGCTTCTCTTCTATGTTATTTAAGGTGTTTGAGAAGACAATTTGGTGTTCAAGGGGCTAGGGTTTTCAGCCACTCTTGAGAAAAGCTAGAAGGAGCTTGAGGTAACTTCCAAACTTTCGTATATTGCTTATTCTGGCTGCTGTGGGCAATTTAATCGGTGAAATTTTGCCGGATTGCCATTGGTTTTAAAGTTTGGAAATGATGTGGCCTAGGGGTTATGCTGCCCAGATTGGGTCTTAATGTTAGGTGTAACCTAATGTAATGGTTAATAAAGTGGTTAGGAGTATAAAGGAACGCGTTTACGGAGCCGAAATCGTAAAACCCCAATTTTTCCCGGAGAACATGTATATTTCGGCCAAGGCTGTAAATGGGTCTTAGAGTGTGATTTTCAATGATTTGATGATTCCATTGGATTCAGTGGGCGAAAATAGGTGGAGTTACAGTTGGGCACTTTTTCAAAAAAGGCCGAGAAAGCATAATTACGGAAACACCCCTAAAACCCTAAAAGTAGGGCTGCCAAGGGCAATTTCGTAATTTGACATTGAATTTGATAATTCTGAGTAAGGAAATGGATTCCTTGGGCAGAAATATGTTAGGATAGCCCAGATTAGAATTTTGAGAAAAGTGCAACCGGTCCGGGTATGGTGGGCCCAGGCCGGGTCCCCGGGGGTATTTTTGTAAATTTTCATTATAGACTCATATAACCCTAAGTAACACTATAGAAGTGTCTAAATAGTGCATTTGGAATTGTAGGATTCGATATTTGCCGCCCTCGTGAGCCAACTGCGCTGAAGGACGTCAGGAAAGGATCAGGTAGTGACTCTCTCTCTTATACTATGTGTAATACTTTGTATGTGTGTGTTATCACTGTTCTGTGATGAATCTTTGATGCTGCTGCGGTTACAGCTGGTGATAGCTGTCGTTTACAGCGCAAGCTGTCGTTATTGTGATTACAGCGTAAGCTGTCGTGATGGTGATTACAGCGTAAGCTGTCGTATTGTGTATACAGCCGTGAGTGCTGTCGTTTGTGGTGAAAACCATGTATCTTTGAGATTGATGTTGCTATTGTTGCTGGTTGTGATTTATATCCATGCTTGGTATTTATACATTGTATGAGTGGTTTGTTACTACTGAGATTCTCTCGAATCTCATTCCTTCCTATGACTAACCTTTCAGGCAGGGCATGTGGCTCAAAGGAGAAGAGGCCGACCCGGAGCACTTAGGACCCTTAGGGGTATAGTTGGTTTTGGAATGTTGGTTATATCTTTTGAATTCGGGATTACTGTATAATCTGAAATATGAATAGTATATTCAATTTTGGATGTAATCCCCTAGTGGATACTTAAACCTCAGGTTATATATGTATAGAATCCGGGAGTTGCCGGGGAATTGGTTTTACACTCTGTCATACGTGAATGTAGATAAACTGCACAGGTGATTATATTCGAATTTTGAAATGGAGACCAGGAATAGGAAAGAGATTTTGAATGATTTTGTGAAAACCCTACCACAAAGTAGGAGATTGAAACGAGTTTAAGTTATCCGAAGGTCTCTAATCTACTTTAATTATTTAATATCGAATTATAATTACATGATTAAAGGCAGGGTGTTACAACATTGGCGGAGCGCATCAGGAGATTTTTCACCTCTATGGACGGTAGTTTAGTTTGAGAGCTTAGGGCAAACTTTAAAGATCAAATAGGTAACTAAACTCATTTCTTTTTGTTGGACTTTGGGTCCAAGTCCGTCCTTGATGGGTCGGACTATTTGATTAGGATATAAGTAGCCTAATTAAATAAGAATAAAATCAGCATTAATTACATATTGAGGAATAATTCAGCAATAATTATGGATTATTAATTGAGGAACAAATCACCATAATTAGGAAATTAATTGAGAATCAATTAATTTAATTGCTGTCTTAGAGGGCAAGAAGGAGTACACACGTTTTCTAATTAGTGGCCTTCATAAACTACTATAAATAGGGTGTGCCTCCTCAATTGCAATTCACCTCGTCATTGAGTTTTCTGGCAATTCTCTTCTCTCCTACCATCTTTCTAGTTCTGGTTATCTGCTATGCAAATCACAATTAGGTTCTAGTAGTCTAATAATTGTGTGGGCACAATTATGGAGCATTGGAGCTTTGACATGGATCCAAATATGGATTCGCCCCGGTATGCCAGTTCTCTCTCTCTCCTTCTATATTTTTCTTACATTGGCATTAGAGCATGATAATCCTGTGGCTGTGTGATTTATTCTTTGTGAATAATAATCTGATATAATTTTGTTTATATCCCCATCGTATTTATTTTTTCCACTGTGCTATTGTATATATATATATATATGAAAGCATATGTTGTATATATTGTTCATACATATATAATCTGTAGATATATTGATCACGCATATATATTGTTCACGCATATTCTCTTTATTTTGTTTAATATTGTTCCGCTGTACTACAATATCTGAACATGCTTGAATATGTTTGAAGCTTGCTTGATGCCTTGTTTTCATTCGACCATACGTGTGTGTATATGTGGAAGCCTCTGCCTAGTATAAGTACATACATAAGATTGTATAATACATTATTCTCAGTCAGCTTCTGTTGCTTGAAATTTATATATGCATGGACTCTAGTTTACAAGTGAGACACTGGGTTTTCAAAGCTCCTCAAGCTTCATTCTTCCTCTTCTCCTCCCTTCTTCAATCTCTTTCAAGTTGAGTTTTTGGAACTTATATGGAACCAAAAATAAGAGACTTTGACCCTCAAAAGTTGGGAAAGTTTTTGAGACACAGAGGACACACATCCAGGTCGGATTGCGCCGCACCGTCAATGTTGAGAAAAAATTGGGTGTTCAAAACTGAGTGTTTTTGCCCAAAGCAAGGCCATGGATGTGTAGAGCTCGAAGAGACTATTCCAACGATGCTTAGAACGCGTCAAACGGAGTTCAGATGAGGGAGAAACGAAGAAAAGAAGTTGGCGGATCTCTTGACGCTGCTGCCATTTTAGCCATGATTTGATCAATGAAACAAAGGTTTTAAGATCAAATAAAGCCCATGGATTTGTAGTTCGTTGAACTACAATTCCAAAGACACCAAGAACGTGAACAACGAAGCTAAAACGAGGTAGATATGGCCTCCCGAAGTTGGCGGGTCACGATGACCCCTGGAGCTCTAACCTGGTCGAGTTAACCCAGCTGGAGGTTAAAGATGATGATGTGGCAGTCAACTGCCACGTCATCGGTCAATCCATCCACATGGAGCCAATGAGAACGCACCACGGCAGCGTTCAGTGCCACGTTAGAATCGGTCAACGGCGGCCACGTCATCCGTTAACTAGCCACATTGACTGACACATGTCAGTGCCACGTCAGTAAGGTCAAGGGTTGACTATGACTAGTCAACCGTTGGCTGGTCAATAGTCAAAAGTTGACAAAATAACTGACATATGGCGTGTGGGACCCACTTGGGACTCCGTTTGACATATGGCAAGCATCGTCAAAGAGAGGACGGCACGTGGAGTCTTGGAGCCGGTGCATTTCACCTGCGGATAGCAGTAAAGCGGTGCGTGGAGGTCACGCGCCACTACTGAGAGTGGCCTTCATTGGGATTTTCCAATTTTTCATGATTTTTCAATCCATACACTTTCTAGGGGCATGTGTGGGCGCATGGAACCTCCGATTGAGACGCGGTTGGTTCCTAAAAATCCCTAAATTCAAGAGCTTCAATGTGATATATAATTTACATATATTTGAAGCACGTTTAGCTGTGTTTTGAGTTAAAAAGTTGCTTATATGCACTTTAGAGATTCCCAAAAACATTGAAATTGAGTCAATAATGATTCTATTGTTTTTGAGGATAGGTTGGCTTACTTGTTAAGAGTATTTTCAGCTGCAACATAAAGTTAATGCTGAAAGATTCTTTAAAAGTGAGGGATTACTCAAATGCGTTTTTGAATATAAAATTCTGTCCAACCTCGACTCAAACTCTTAGAGATTAAAAACTTGAAAATTGTTGCAACTTGAAATTATTGATTAATAATAAGTCTTCTTATGCTTCTAACCACATTGATCCACTTGGATTGAAGCAATGACTTCTAAATGTCAACCCTTTTTCACAAATATTGTGACAAAGGACAAGACAGATAGAGATGTGAGAATCATCTCATCAAGTGGGAGGTATGCTACAATTACACCCAAGTAAATGGATGTAAACATGGCAAAAAGGAGCTGGACAATATAGCTAGACGCTACATAAGTTCATATGGTCAGAAGGGCCTATGAGAGGGAGAACCTAATTAAGAGACAACAAAATAAGACAAAATTTTTTTTAATGTTCTTTATCATTGAATTTATAATTAAATTCTCTATTTTTAGAATTGAATTAAGCATATTCTCTTATTTTCATGAACATTCATGTTGATTAGATGATATTGTATTATCTTCTTTGAATAACTATCTTTTGATTGAGTGGGGGGTTTTCTGGAATACGTTTAGAAATCCAAAAAGAGAATGTGTTCAAGGAAGACTATGGTTAAAATGGTGATAAGCTAACTAGCATGATTGGGATGGGAGTCAACATAGTTTCTCCTGAACATGAAACTAGTGAACTTATTATCTAATTATCCTTTGTCTTACTAGAACAAATATGATTTGTATACCATAATCGTCTAAGTGACCAATTATGACCAAATCTATTTAATTGAGCTTATGAAGACAAGCTCAATGGAGATGTATGTGGAGTTAGAAACTCTCAAATCTCTTTCATTCAAGAAGAATGAGATATCAAGGACATCCTACCAACTAATCTTTAGCATTTTCAAACAACTGAAGGGTACAAAACTTTTATGCTATCAAGCATAGAAAGAGCAATATTGCTCAAACTTATGATGGTATGAGCAATGTAACCTTATCCAAGACGTGTGGATAGTATTGGAAGATAGTGAAATAGGTGATCTTCTTCCATAAAGTTAAAACTAAGTTAAGTTTTAACATAGTGTGCTAAGTCCAAACATGTCGTTTAGGCAACACTTATGGCAAATGTCAAACTGAGAAGTTGAGACAAATTAAATGCCAAGTTCTTTCTGACAAAGACAAGTGTATGTTGTGATAAGACATCTCTCAGTGAGTGGGAGGAAGCTATGTCTCCCAGTGAATGGGAGTGAGCCACGTCTTCCAATAAGTGGGCATATACGAAAGTAAATATTGCCACTGATATGCATATTGTGACCTTCAGCAATGTGATTCGCCACATTGAACTTGAATGTGAAAGACTGAAGGATCCAAGATCTACCAGTCAGACGAACTTAGCTAAAGAGTGGGAGGATTCAACCTCTAAGCCTAAGGGCAAGAAACTTATTAGGTAAACTTGATCTAGAGGAGGTCAAATGGTTTCTACAAAGATGAAAAGCTACACTGAAAATCCTTAAGGGTTGTAAAAGTAGCAATCCACATGAGTTGTGGATGTTTCAAAGAAGCATATGGCTTTATGTCAAATGCAAAGCAATAAAGCGATAGAATTAAGGGATTGAAACTTGCACGTTAACTCTGCATAGATAAACCACCCTGATTCACTCCATGCAATTACAACTAACAGAATCACATCTTTGCTATCTCTTTAGTCAAGAATCGATGGGACTATGACTCTCAAATCCTTTGTTAGATTTTGATGTTTCTTTTAGGGATAAAAGATTCCATTTCTTGCAACATGTACACATTGATTAAAAGAAATGATCAAACAAGCAAAAGAGTACTTGCTAAATAACGTGTGCTAAAGGATTAATACCCTTATGAATAAGTTAAGAACTTATTCTACCTGGCAAGAAAGACAAAGAAACATTTTTTGAGAAAATCTACTGCAATTGGCAAATTATGACGTTAGTGAACCAATGAATATGAGGGCAAAACATAGAGCTTGGTGTTTCATTAACGTTGAGGACGTTTACTCAAAATACAGTAATGTTTACTTGACTTTTGGCAAGTGTGCAACTGTTAGATAATGGCTGAACTAGTTAGGAATCAGTTAAACTAAAAGGATAAGACCTTTCAAACTAACAAGGGTTAAAGACTAAGTTTCACAATGAAAGAGGTAAGAGGATTACCTCACTTATACATAGGAAAAGAATCCTATGGAATCCACCTCAGAGCAAATTGTCGTCTAGCGAATGACTATAAGGGGATAGATTCCCTAATAGATTAAATGTTCTCTTCATCATTTAGAAGGTGATGACAACTACCTATAAGTGTCTGAAAGACACTAAAAGGACCTGCTAAGAAGAATTACAAGGTGTTATGCAGGAGGATATGGATTCTTTTTGGAACGAGCCAAGTACGTGATTGGGCAATTTGTCACCTAGCCAAGAGGCGATTGGGAACAAGTAGGTTCTCAAATCTGTTGGGGGTATGTAGAACCTAAAACACTTAGTGGCCAAGGGGTACTATAATAGAAGGTTGTCTGTTGTGCATTTTAACTCTGAACTTTGGCTTTGACAACAAGCTTAGTCTTGAAATTACATCAAGATGATGTGAAGGTCGCTTTCCAATTTGAAAATTTTGGAAATTGGATGATGAACTCCACATGAAGCAACTTAAGGACTTCGTAGAAACAATAACCCAAATAGTAGTATATGAGGTTTCACAAGGTGAAAGCCTCACCAACTTCGAGATAATCGAAAAACACTATATGAGTCCCAAGCGGTCTAGTGATGATTCTTTATAAAGTCATCCTTTGTCAAATGATGTATGGAATAAGTGTCAAGGGAGTCAAAGGAATAAAGGATCAAAGAATCCTTAAATTCTGGGTTGAGAAAATCATGGGTTGAACAAATATCTTGAATGACAAGGTAAACGGAGATTGCACAAGGAAGATACAATATTTTCCACCTAATACATGTACAAGTGTAATCTTCAGACATCTTAGGATGTCAAATTGCAAACCCATGGACACCCTTGAAGTCAAGGGCATAAACCTAAAGAGGTTATGTAATACCCTGAATTTTGAGATTCGAGGCTAGAGAATAAGCCTGAAATAAGTGGATTGCTAAGCTCCGGTTTAGCAAGATCCTAAATTGTGATTAAGGGTTAATGACTCCAAAAGTGGATGTCAATAGTGATAAATGAACCCTTTTGGAGATTATGGTGTGATTTGGCACCCAATGTGATTCGTATGTGTTCTGAGCAGCGCCGAAACCCTGTATTTAAGTTCAATTATGGATTAACCTCTAAATTGACTTAAAATAGAGGGGAGGGCACATGGTGAAAGAAAATGAATGAGAAAATGTGTTTGATGGTGATTCAAGAGGAATTGCCATAATCAGGGGCAAAACGGTAAAGTTACCGACCGATTGATCGGTTACCGAAGAGGAAACTCATTGGTAACTTCAAGATCAATGGTTAGGATTGATTTGTGTTGAGATCAAAGGGTGGAATCCCATGTGCATGTTCCTATGTGAACTCATGAAGATGGATCAAGATCATGACACATGGCAAGTTGTGAGCCATGGATCTTGGGTCAAATGTTCAACCCTTTTCCCTCTCTCCTCTCCTCTCTATTTGGACGTTTTTGGGGGCCTAATTTCCCAAAAATGGATCACTTTATTCATCTTCATCATCCACTCATCTCTCTCTCTCTCTTATGTCTCCATGGACGTGCAAGCTTGGAGGAAGAAAGAGAAAACTAGAGATTCTTGATTGGAGGTATTTGATTGCTTGAGGAAAAGTGGAAAGATGAAGAATCAAGGAATTGGTTTGGGAAAGAGGAAGAGGGTTGATATTCGCCCTGATCGTGGTTCGGTATTCATTCTGATCGCGAGTAAGCGAAGCTGGAGCATACGTGGAAAGAGTGTAGGGAACATATCTCTTCTGCTTGTATTTGATATATGTGTTAGTGTGTTGGTGCATGTTTTAGCTTTGCATAATTGTGTGTAATTTGAAGCTATGTTTCAATTTATGCTATGGCCATAGGTATATTGTTCGAAGCATTGAGCTTGCAAATTGACATTGTGTTATCATGTGTTGTGTGATGCAAGCATGTCATGCATTAAACATTTATCGTACTTGCATATTGATATTGTTTACCTACTGAGATTCTCTTGAATCTCACCCTCCCCTATCAACCATTTCAGACAGGGTAGGTGGATCGAGGATGGAGCAAGCAGTCAAGGGCGGCTAGGGCTCCCGTTGGAGTTTGGTTGTGATAATTGGTTATCATCCTAGATGGGATATTTGGATTTGGATGTGTACATATAGATGAGTATATTTGGTTATGTATTTGAAATGAGTTATTGGATATTTGTATATGTATTGAGAAGACTTTGTGTAATCCCCATATGAGGGCTTGTAGGGGCGACTATGCCCTATAAGGCTTTGAGTTAATGTATAGAACCCGGGAGTTGCCGGGATTATTATAATGTGTACTCTGATATTTGTATAAATGTGATATTCCGCGTGATGTAATTGTATTCGAAGTTGAATATGAGACTAGGTAAATTATATTTCGAAAGTTATTTTTGAAAACCCTACTGTGAAGATGGGATTTTAAATAAGTTTTGTTTCTTATTGGTATCTATTTCATGTTAATCGCGTATTTCGGATATAATTACGGCAGGGGGTTACAGGTTACATGTCCAATGAGGAATCCAACATAAAAAAAAGGTGGATAGAGTGCCATGTGAAACTATGGTTGGTAATATGAATGTACACATTGGTGTACATAAGACCAAAATGTTTTTGGTAGGACTTGGAAGTTGTTTTTAGTCTTGTTGTAAAATAGGTTATGAGAATAACCATGGATTAAGTTGTCAAGACAATAACTTCCCTTTGAAAGGATACTCCAATACAAAACCTAGGCAAATGGTGATGGAGTAAGGAAATATACAAAGTATTTTTTCCTATTATTCATAGAAATAGAACAGGGCGTGTTCTCCCATCATTCAAAGTGCCATATGGCTAAAGTAATTCTTATGAGAGATTGGGAATGAATGGTGGATAGAAGGAAACAAACGATAGTATCTTATGATGAGGATCCTAAGTATCACAGCAAGGCAAAACATACTTTTTGACATATCTCTATAAGAGATATGCTTTCAAAGGGGGAAGTGACAGTTCAATGACCTTTTACTGACAGAATGTTGGTAGATCCTCTTAATAAGCCCATAGCTTGATTTTCATTGAGTTAGTGAAAATCTTGGGGTGCGAATAAAATGTAAGGTCGTGAACTTCTTTTATATGAAGATAAAAGAAATAGTATGTATGTTATGAGTAAATACATATAAGGTATACAAGTTTGTATGTCATAGAGGTAAGAAGAGGTTGGTTTACTCACACCAACAACCATTTTCCCATATTTTGCGGGGGCATGGGAAGGTAAGACGAGCAAATGATCACCATGAGATGGTTAAGAAGAATCTTTGTGTTTGAGTCACCTCAGTTAGACTAAGAAGAGATCTATATGTGCACATATACACATAAAATGGATAGGAGCATGAATACAGACTTTTAGCTAGGCAAAGAACTCTTTTTCACAAATGAGATTATAAAAGAGATATTATGAAAAAGAAAGTTCTGGTTCGAATGTTGAGTACATTTTGGAACTAATGTCTATACGGTGAAAGAGAAAGAAATTGACGTACACCACAAACCATTCATCGTAGCATGCGATTCATACTGCATATGCTTGAGAGTTAGATTGCAATAAGAGATGTGGGTGAAAGATCCCTAGTTCACCATAGTGTGAGTCCCAGGAAGGAAGAATCCTTCCATGATGCCCTTAAGACTTAGGCGACATCATGAAAGCTTGGTTTGGTGATAGCTACTTTAGCTGAAGCTCCATGATCACACTTGATTTGGTCAGACGAGTGAAAACTAGGAAAACGACCAAGTCAAGATAGACTGATGTTTAGTCAAAAAGGAATATTTACTCCTAGATACATAAGATGTGCTAGTATCTATGGTCGACCCCTTACTAGCTCTATGTGTAGTTAGTAAGTATGGATACTATGTGCATGGAAGGCAATATGAGTTAATCAACATATTAACTCAAGAGGATTAGATATGCCATGAGTAATATGTATAGGAGAATCTGGGGTATATGAGGTAATGAATATATATCTTCCAGATATAAAGGGTATCCTTGGACATTGATCTGGTATGAGGGATTTCTAGTATCACAAGCACTAAATCTTGAAGACGTTTTTGCCCACGCGGTTGAGATTCTTGTAGGTCTCTTTTAGTATTGGTGTTGTATTAATTTACAGGTTGCCATTCTAAGGCCTTTATGCTTTTGAAATACTGTATTTGTTGTTTTGGACAACTGTTTAATCATTGTTAGGCCTGAGGCCTTATTTTTGTAAACTCTGATATTTTGGTGGATCCACAATCATATCTTGTGTTGGAAATTGTTTTGTGTAGACTCTTTGTTGTGGGGTTTTGTGTTAAAAAACTTGTGGGCAATGCTTTCTCCTATTTGTAATTGTACCTAAAGTGATGAATTTTTGTAGTAGGTTTGTGGGCCGGATTTGTGTCCTGGACCTCGATGTGTTATCTTGACAAAAGTAGTTTCCAATTATCAATGGTTAATCAACTTTTGTTAGACCATTATCGATGTGAACACCATATTTTGTCTAGGCCCCACTTAAAAAATAAAAATAATAAAAAAAAAATAAATGAAAATCCTCTCATTGATGATAATTGGTGTCTAAATTGGCAATCATCATTAAAGAGAAAAATAAAAAGAGAAAATAAGAAAATCCTCTCATTGATGATGATTGGCATCTAAATTGACAATCGTCATTAAAGGGAAAATTAAAAGATACAAAAAATGAAAATAAAAAGAAAAAAAGGTCCTTTTATCGATGATGATTGGTATCTAAATTGGCATTATCATTCATTTAGGGAAAATTAAAAAATATAAAAAAATAATACAAAAAATATCTCTCATTCATAGGTTTAAATTAGGAAATTGCTTGTAGAGAAAATATAAGAAAATAAATAAAAAATGAAAGAAAAAATATCTCTCATTTATGTTGCTAGGTTTAAATTAGGAAATTACTTGTGGGCAAAATAATAAAAAAAATTAAAAACAAAAATTTTAAAAAAATATTTCATTGACAGTGATTAGGTCAAGCTAGGAAGTTTTCTTAACAGAAAATATAAAAAAAGAAAAATAAAGAAAACAAAAATTAAAAAAAAATCTCCATTAATGGTGATTGGGTTAAATTAGAAAAAACATTTATGAAGAAAACCCTACCTTGAAACTATATATAGGGGAGCAAGGGTTGAAGCAAGATATACAAGAATTTTGGGAGAGCAAGGAGGCAAGGTAGATAACTAATTGCTAAACATATCCTTTTTGTAGCAGGTTCATTGTAAGTAGTAGTGCCTTCTTGTTCCTTTTGATACTGTCTCTCCTCTTGGCTATTCCCTTATGTTCATTTGATCCTCTTCTATCTTGTCTTGTGTGCTTGATTAAAGTGGACGTATCTATAAACTTGATTTTATACAATGTCTCAAATTATGTATTAACTTACCTATTGGCATGCTCTTAACTTTTTCATTTCTAAGCCAAAAAGTAGTGAACTATCATGCACGGATATTTTGAACTCGTGGTGATTTTGTAAGTGCCACAATTTTATTATATGATCCCTTCACTTTGTCTCTTTCGTAGCAAGACTCAAAGCACCAGAGGTATATGCTCTCACCATGTCTTTATTGATGTTCTTGCCATCTTGGATTTTCTACAATGAATGATATGTGGAGAATGCTGATAAGTAAAATATTTGTATATTTATTTTCCGTTATATAATGATTTTGTGGATAATATTTGAGCTTAATCTAATGAATTTAGGTGTAATTGATAAAGAAATGATGATTTTGGCATAAAATAGAATTTATTGAAAAATGCTAAATTTGACCTTGTTTCAGTTTTTAGGCAATATCCAGGCTCTAGATGTTGGATTGGGATGTTCTTTATATGGATAAAAAAAATAAGGAAAAGCTCTACAACTTTTATGTTGAGCTCAAAACCCAGTTCTGCCTTCAAGGATTTCGAATTTTGCTTGGAATTTGAGGATATGAATTTTTGCTTGACTGACCTTTGCCCACTTATTTGAGCATAACTTGAGCTGTAAATGTTGAAATAAGGAGCTTCCAGTTTATCTTCCCACTAAGATCCAGAGCTACAACTTTCATGAAGATCACATGTTGAAATTTCACCGCTTTGAATGTCAAAATTAGGCAGCAATCAAGAAGTTTGGCAGCTAGAAGGTCAATGTTGGTAACTTAAGGTCAAAAATTCATGCCTAACAATGTGGAAATTTGTGCACCCCCCTTCATCTATAAATAGAGAAGCTCAAGACACATGGAGACACACCATCTTAGAGTTAATTTCATACATTGTATTTGCTTCTTGCATGCCTCCTTCATGGAAGGCTTAGGTACTCCTCCTTTATGGATGGTATAGGTTGCCACTTACATAAAAGGTTTTGCCTCCTATATGGAAGGCTAGATTTTTCCCTTTTCATGCATCTTGTAGTTGTATCATTGTGCGTAGGAATTTAATAATTGAGTTTCATGCAATGTTTATGAAGTTTTCAATTTATTTTAGTCTTGTTTTATTTCATTATGAGCTAAATTTTCATTTTCCTAGGGTGATGATATAGCTTACTAATGAAAAATTGAATCTTAACTTATTAAATATAATTTTAATGTTTCCTTCATGATTGAGTTTTGATTATTTTTCTTAATGCTTTCAATTGATTGATCATCTTTTGAATGATTTCAATGTGCATGTTGAGACCGGAAGGAGATGCATGTGTGTAGATCCTATAATTGAAACCATAATTTGCATATGAAATAGGAATATATTCATATGGGTTGTGTAGTCTTAATGAGTTCCATAAATCTTAATACATGATTGCTTTAATTTATATATGGATATATTATATTAACAATTAATTATAGAATTGCTTGATCTTGGAAGAGGCTAGTAATTAAATTAGGAAAACTCGGCTATCAATTATATGGAATAAATTGGACTAGAATATATAGGTGATTCAATCCAAAATTTGTTAAGTGAAATCTAATCCCTAGGACTTTTTCTCATAATTTTTTTCATATAATTTGCATTAATATTTAATCATTTTTAATTTTGTAATCTCAATTACCAACTAATCGATTGACCTAATAGAATTAAGATTACCAATTTTGGTACTTAATGATCAATCCTCGTATGAACGATACTGTATTCACTTTTGTATTACTTGTTGACAATAGTGTGCACTTGCACTTTTTAATAGACTATTTACACCCGTAACAAATGCAATTCCTTGTTAGCTTGATGAACTCTTGTTTTAATTTCTTTTACAAATTTAAAGGTTTCAAAATAAAAGAAAAAGATGTTCTTTTCTTAAAATAAGTGAATTTGGTTTCATATGAGAAAATTAAAAAAAATTATTTTTTAAAAAAATAAAAAACACAAACCAAACAAAAAATATTTTTCGCAGATAAATTAAATAAACCTTTTTTCCCAAAAAAAAGAACCAACCAAATGCCACGTCTTTCTATCCCTAACGAACTATACGTACTTTGATCCCTCTAAAGGGTATCTAGGCCTTATGTTTTCATCCTAGGTCAAGTCCAACAATGTAAATAATTAATCTTGTTTTTTATTTTGTAAATACTTTATTTTTGGGTAATTATGATGAAATTTTAAAAGGCTATATTTAATTTTAAGTAATTAACTTAGGGTAACCATTCTTATGAACGGGTGTTGTGGGGTGCCTAACACCTTCCCCATGCATAATTGACTCCCGAACTCTAAATGGTTTTTGTATACTAGTTTCTGTTTTTAAAAAGGTTTCCAAAATTATGTTTTTTTAAAATTTTGGTGCCGACTCTATATTTTCCAAATTTCATGTGCTACAATTGATACTTTTTTTTTGTCAGAAAGGGTCTTTTCATTATGAAGAATAAAAATCCCAGATCTGATTTTTATGGATTTACACTGATTTTTAATAAATATTTGAGGTTGGGAAGCATAATAAGCATATATATTAATGCCTAGAAGTGTTTGGGAGGTGTGTAAAGTAATGAGTTTGATTGCACTCAAGGTGTTTGATAAAATGCCTAAGAGCAGAAATTAATTGGAATGTTGTTAAAATTGTTAGACAGCTAAAGCTAATTCTATAAGAAGAATGTCTGAGACTTAATGGTACTTTATTTTTAGCATAGCCTTGTTGAGAAATTAAAATTATAAGGCGTTGAGATTAAAGTTGATGTTTGAATTTATTTGGGTAATATTATGTAGTAATAGTGTTGTTTTTTAAGTTGACATGTAGAACGCACATAAGGTGCTCGATGAAATGTTAAAGAAGTAAGGAGGTTTATTCCTATATGTGTTTTTTTATAATATTTTGATGGTGCAAAGAAATTTACATGCTATTTTGAAGTGGCTCAACAATTTTAATTCAAGAGACTTATGGATGCTTAACCATGTATCTTTATTGGGAATTATTATGAGGAGTTTATAAAGAAGAAAATTCTTAGATGAATCAAAAACTTAATGTAGAAATTGAAAGGAAAGGGTAAAGGATTGCTTGAATGTGTATATGTATATATGTAGTTGTCTTGATGGTTAAGTCATGGTTGTTAAATTGAACTTTGAAGCTTGTTCCAAAAGAAAGGGAAAATTGAGAATGTTCTCTCAAGGGTGGAATAGTAGGTTTAATAGTTAAGAAGGGTGAATTTCCATCATTATTCAAGTTTGTACTTTATTATTCATAAAAGGGATTAAAGTTTAAGTTTTCTTCAATTTTAAAATTGTTGCGGTTTGAGATTGTGTCAATTGTTGTATAAACTAATATGAGATTAGTTTTGGAGCATTCGTATTGAACAAGAAACCAGAAAATTTTATGTAAATGTATAATTGATGGATTTGCCTAGATATTAGGGGGAGAAGATGTGGGTAATTTGGAAGTGGATAAGTTGGAAAAAGAGGTATAAATATAAGTATTATAGGTAAGTAAATAACGTCTCATTATAAATTTTAACTGACTTTTTTACTTGTTATATTTTAATTTAATTTGTTTACCACATTCTTTGATTGCGATTTTATCAAAGAAGTTTTATTAGAATTATCTCAAATTTCATCGATATTGAAATGAGTAAAGATTGATAATTTTATTTGTTGTTATTATTATTTATTCTTCTTCTATTGGTTCATAGTATAATTCATAACTATGCTTGCAAACCATAAGGATGAGATATCTTTCATGAAATTTCATATTGAGATAGTCTTCATTTTGAAAATGTTGGTTTACAATTTTTATTTATTTGGAAAGGGTTTATTGATAGATTGAATTTAAATAGAAGCTTGAGATAGTATTTGTGATTATTCATGTTGGGTACTCTATAATGAAATATTTGATACGAGCTATCATAATCTTGAAAGAAGAACTTTTCATTGCTTTGATAAATTGACCCCATGCATTGTTGAAAATGTTTTTGAGAGAATTATTAGTCCTTGGTACGCCATGGTTAATCTCAAGCTCACTAGTCATTTATGGGCACAATACTCATGCTTGATATCCATAGGATTCATTCTCACATTTGTTATTCATGGGTCTTGTACCTACACTTGTTTTGTGGCCATGGTCTGTGCTTGCTTAGTTACTTACCCTCATGGACTGTGTCCACGCTTGCGTTAATGGCCTTGAGCTACGCTTGGTTAGTCACCCTCGTGGATTGTGTATCCATGCTTGTTATTTCGTTTTATTGAAGTCCTATGAAAAGAGAAGATTTGAGATTTGTCTTTTTTTGTAGAAATTCGAGCGTACCTGGAGTGTCGTTTTGTACTCTCGAGATACCCACACAAACCGAATCATGTCAAACTTCGACTATAATACATAGCAAATTCATCAGGAGAAAGGAGAGAGTTAGGAAGGAAGGTTTTTTCTACAGTTTATGTTATGTGCAGTTTTTCACTTTTTATTCACACACACATAACAAAAAACTGTTCCCCCCAAAAAACATAAGAGAAAATTGTTCCCACCAGTTTTTAATTTGAATGATTGGGGAATAATACCAATAAATACACCATAAAATTTGGGTATTTTATTTTGGCCCCAAGGCTAATGGTTTTGGGCCTAATCTGTAACCCCCTTCACGCTTAAGGCCGAGATTAAGTTCTTAAAAACATAATTAAGTTGTACTTAGAGACCATATTTCGAAATGGGACTTATTAAGATACTCATTTGCCCAAAAATCGGATTTGCAAAAACTTTTCTAAACTTATTCACAATGGTCCCAAGTTCTCAATACAAAATAATACTGGCCTGAACAGGTGGATTCCATTTACAATTATCAGAGTGCAAATAAGTTCCCGACTCACTCGGGTTCCATTCATAACAAAAAGGGATTTACAAAAGGCACAAAGCCTACAATTCATACCCTTTTTCTTGGGGATTACACAAAAACCACTATATACGATTCCAAAATATACAATGATAACCAAAATCTCCAAAATATACTCCTAAACAGGAGCTCTAACTACTCTTCGTCGCCCGCTTGCCTTTCGATCCTTCAGCCCTGTCTAAAATGGTTAATTTTGGGAGAGTGAGATTCTAAAGAATCCCCGTAGTAACAAGTCAATCATATAATGTACAATAATAATGCATGTAATCAAATCACTATCCACACAAGCAGCTACAACGGCAGTTACAACGGCAATGGTTAGTATGACACATGTCATCCCTGACGATTGCTCACGCTGAATTGCTCACGTTGTATTGCATCACAACAATCAACACAGTATAATTCACCACAGCTGGGATCCATATAAAGCATATCATATTCGCAAGCCACATAGGCAAGATACACACACACAGCCCACGGCTGGTTTTCACATACGCCGCCCCCACGGGTCGGATTCACAAAGATCCATATCGATTACGACGGCAGTCCAACGGCCGACTAGAGATGACCACTGTCACTCCCTATACGGCTCACGCTGACCTGCTCGCGCCGTAATGGACCATGGCACACATTTCACAAGTTCAATGATAAGATATGCATACCAAAACATCATACAAGATATGAGAGAAAAGTCACTACCTGAGTTCTTCCGGGCGTGTCCTAGCGCCGGTCTCTCCCGAGGAAGGCAAATATCAAATCCTATTTTCACAATTAGGGACGAAGAGTTATTCTCTATTCCAAGACTTAATTCACTTTATAATGCTTAATTGGTTATCATTATTGCTCTTTTAGAGTCACTAAATACTCCTAACAAAACTCCTAAAGGGTAGGAAGAACTATCCCAAAGATCCCTTTTTGGAAACACAAAAACTCATTTTTCACTACTTCACCTCGAGTGAAAATGGTCTCACTCGAGCACAAGTACGGACATCACCTCAAGCACAAAATCCTCACTAGAGCACAAGTACGGAAATCACCTCAAGCGCGACAGAAAGCACATGCCCGAGAGCACAAATATGGAATCACCTCAAGCACAAAATCCTCACTCGAGCACAAGTACGGAAATCACCTCAAGCACAAATCCTCACTCGAGCACAAGCACGAAAATCACCTCAAGCACAAGGAAGTGAAGACAGGAAGCACATGCCCGAGAGCACAAAATTCTCACAGAAAAGGCTCACTCGAGCACAAAATCCTCACCTCAAGCACAAGTACGGAAATCACCTCAAGCACAAAATTCTCACTCGAGTGATGTTCTTCCCTCACTCGAGCACACCCACTCTCACCTCAAGCACGATTATCAGAAACCAGAAAACGAGAAGATATGACAGCATTTCCAGAAATTTTTCCAAGTGATCCAAATGAACCCAAATACCAACCCAAAGCTACTCCCACACAAAAACACCCAAGGAATTCAATGGAATCATTAAAATGATCAAAATCCAACTCCATTATCAAGTTTTGGGTTGAATCAACACAAATCATCAATTTTCCCAAAATTACTAAACTTAACATTTCAACCTCCAATCAATCTATCTATCATAAACTCATTCCAAAACACCATTCTCATACCAAAAACATACCAAATGAACAGTGACACTCATTTTTCAGATTCAAGCCCAAATTTCCAGAATTTAGAGACTATTCCAAATGGTATGAAACATAGATAGATAGATTGGTTTCACTCACCTTAGCAACTTCTCCAAAGAGAGTTCTTGATCCACCACTTTCCAAATTTTCGTGTAGCACAAATCAACACCAAATGGCTACATTATACACACCAAAATGAAGCTCATTACTCAAGGATCAACATTTATGAATGGTGTTTGAGCAATAGAGATCATTTACTTACCCAAAGATCAAGCTTTTCCCTTCTTCCTTGCCTTCAACAATGGAGAGAGAGAGAAAAGAGGGAGAGTACGAGAGAGAGAAAGAGATGGAGAGGAGGAGCAAAAGTGATCATTTGTCCTCATGTGCTCATATCCAATGGCCTCCACACTGCCACATGTCAACATCTCCATCATTCCCATAATAAGCTCACCCAAGCTAAGCACACTGGATCCCAACCCACGGTCAAGGAATCACCACCCTTGATCTTAAATACCATACATATGCAATAATATTTCCAATTTTCACTAATTATGACATAAATTAATATTGTCATAAAATACATAATAATCCCAATAAATCCATAATTATCCATAATAATAATGATTATCCCTTAATCAAAAATTGGGATATTACAATTCTCCCCCCGTTCAATAAATTTCGCCCTCGAAATTTGTTAAACATCTCTAGACATAAACTCAGGAAATCGTCTCTTCATGTCTGCTTCCGCCTCCCAGGTTGCTTCTCTTGGAGACATTCCCTTCCAGACCACCTTCACAAACGGTAAGCTTCGATGCCTGAGCTTCCGCTCTTCTCGATCAATGATTCTCTCTGGCTCTACCGCATAAGTGAAGTTATCTTGCAATTCCACTTCTTCATACTCAATGACATGCTCAGGGTCTGGTTGGTACTTCTTAAGCTGCGAGACATGGAACACATCATGCAATCTACTCAAACTCGGGGGTAGGGCTATCCGATATGCCACCGGCCCGATTCTTGCCAGAATCTCGAATGGACCAATGTATCTCGGACTCAGCTTCTTCCGCTTGATCGCTCTACCGATGCCTGTGACCGGAGACACTCTCAAGAAAACATGATCCCCCACTTCAAACTCAAGAGGTCTTCTCCTCTTATCAGCATAGCTCTTCTGACGACTCTGAGCTGTAAGGAGCCTCTTCCTGATAACTCGGATCTGCTCAGCGGTTTGCTCAACAAGATCTGGCCCATACAACTTCCTCTCAGACAACTCATTCCAGCACAACGGTGACTGGCACTTCCTTCCATACAGTGCTTCATACGGAGCCATTTGTATGCTCGCATGATAACTGTTGTTATAAGCAAACTCAGCCAATGGAAGATAGTAGTCCCACTTTCCTTTGAAGTCAAGGACACATGCTCTCAGCATATCTTCAAGAGTCTGGATAGTCCTCTCTGACTGTCCGTCTGTCTGAGGATGGTAGGCCGTGCTAAACCTCAATTGAGTACCCATAGCATCGTGCAGAGCCTTCCAGAATCTCGAAGTAAACCGAGGATCTCGATCAGAGATAATATTCTTCGGTGTACCATGGAGTCTCACAATCTCCTTGATATAAATCTCAGCCAGCCTATCAGGAGAATAGCCAGCGTTGATAGGTATGAAGTGCGCAGACTTCGTGAGTCGGTCTACAATCACCCAGATCGCATCATAGTTCTTGATCTTGGGCAGACCCATCACTAGATCCATGGTCACACTCTCCCACTTCCATTCTGGAATTTCTGGACTCTGGAGCAAACCTGGTGGTCTCTGGTGCTCAATCTTCACCTTTTGACAGGTAAGACACCGCGCCACATACTTCGTCACATCACTCTTCAACCCTGGCCACCAATACATAGACTTCAAATTGTGATACATCTTGGTCATACCGGGGTGAAGAGTATACTGACTCTTATGAGCCTCATCAAGAATTCTCAATCTCAACTCCGCCTTCAGTGGTACATAGATTCTCTTCTGATAACGCACCAATCCACTTGGTGACAAGTCATAGTCTCGAGTCTCCCCTCGCTCAATCCTAGCTCGGATCGACTGGGCTAGCTCATCATGCATTTGAGCCTCTTCAATTTCAGTCCTCAGGTCATTTTCCCCTTGGACCACACCATAGCTGGCACACAGGATTCCCTTCGAGAGATTCAAATCCCGAAAATCCTCTATCAGTTTCCATTCTTGGATCATCATTGTTGCCTCTAGCACCGCCTTCCGACTCAAAGCATCCGCGACGACATTAGCCTTACCCGGATGATATTTTATCTCCAGGTTATAATCTTTCAGCAACTCCATCCACCGACGCTGTCTCATGTTCAACTCTTTCTGATCATACAGATATTTGAGACTTTTGTGGTCGCAGTACAATTCCACAGTCACACCGTACAGGTAATGACGCCAAATTTTCAATGCAAACACAATTGCCGTAAGCTCCAGATCATGAGTGGGGTAGTTCATCTCATGCGGTTTCAGCTGTCGAGAGGCATAGGCCACCACACGTCCCTGCTGCATCAGGACACACCCTAACCCCTGCTTACTCGCATCACTGTACACGACGTAAGCCTCACTGGGATCAGGTATAATCAACACTGGTGCCGTAGTCAATCTCTCCTTCAGCTCAGCGAAACTCCGCTCACAACGTTCATCCCACAAAAACGGTTGATCCTTCCTCGTGAGCTTGGTCATCGGCAAGGCAATACGCGAGAAGTTCTGAATGAACCTCCGGTAATAACCAGCAAGACCCAGAAAGCTGCGAATCTCAGAAACAGTTTCTGGCCTTTTCCATTCAAGTACTGCTTCCACCTTACTGGGATCCACCGATACCCCGTCTCGAGAGATCACATGGCCAAGGAACTTCACTTCTGTAAGCCAAAACTCACATTTGCTCAGTTTGGCATAGAGTTGCTTTTCTCGCAGAATTCTCAACACAATTCTCAGATGTTGCTCATGATCCTCCCTACTCTTGGAATAGATCAAGATGTCATCGATAAACACAACCACGAACTGGTCAAGATACTGTCGGAAGATGCGATTCATATAATCCATGAATACCGCCGGTGCATTCGTCAAACCGAAGGGCATCACAAGGAACTCATAGTGCCCATATCTCGTTCTAAAAGCAGTCTTCGGAACATCCGTCGCTTTCACACGCAACTGATGATATCCTGACCTTAGATCAATTTTGGAGAATACGCACGAGCCAGACAATTGATCTAACAGGTCATCAATCCTTGGGAGAGGATATTTATTCTTAACAGTTACCTTGTTAAGTTCTCGATAATCGATGCACAATCGCAAACTCCCATCTTTCTTTTTCACAAATAACACTGGAGCTCCCCACGGTGATACACTGGGTCGGATAAACCCTTTCTCAAGCAATTCTTCAATTTGCTTCTTCAACTCCGCCATCTCGTTAGGGGCCATACGATATGGGGCTTTCGATATCGAACCAGCTCCAGGCCCAATCTCGATTGGAAATTCTACTTCCCTTTCCGGAGGCAATCCACTAAGATCGTCTGGAAATACCTCAGGGAATTCGTTTACCACTGGTATACTCTCTAGAGCTTCACTTGACTCTCCCTGAACGGAGAAAAACACCATATACCCTTGACATCCCTTCTCAAGATATCTCTCAGCTTTAGCTGTTGAAAGCAAGTTCAAACTGGCATTTACATTGCTATCCCGCTGTGCACTACGGAAAGTGATCCTTTTATTACCACAATCAAGCAGCACATCATTTGCTCTTAACCAATCAAAACCCAAAATGACTTCTAGTTGTTGGAGTGGCAAACAGATCAAATCAACTGTAGACTCCCAACCCTCAACAGCTATTACACAATTTAAGCAGGCTTCGGCCGTCACAGCCTTGACACCCATCGGCGTCGACACAACCAAATCAAATGGTAGTCTATGCACAAGCAATCCCAGGCGCTTTACACAATCATAAGCAATAAAAGAGTGACTTGCACCCGAATCAAACAAAGTATCTAATTCATTATCACCGAGAAGAATTTTACCTTGGATCAATTCAGGCGACTTCCGGGCCTCCTCATGAGTCATGGCGAACACTCGACCCTGATTCCTGGGCCTTTGCTCTGCTGGCGGTCTTGGGCACTTAGTAGAGATGTGACCCACTTGCTTGCAGTTGAAGCAAATCACCTCTCCAGCACAAGTTCTTCCCGGATGGTACTTTCTGCACTGATTGCACACTAGTCCCGCTGGAGGTCTCTGGTCACTACGACCCCCAGGTTGATAGGGCTTCTTGTTACCACCCCCATATGAGGATCCTTGTCCCTTCCGCTTCTGGGAAGTGTTAGCCTTACTAGGCTCACTACGGCTGTCTTTACCCTTAGCTGGGTACCAATCCCTCAGATTGTTCTCAACAATCCGACACTGCTCCACCGCCTTGTTGAAGTCAGTAAACAGGTGAGTGGCTAATCTCTTTTTCAGTTCTCGCCTCAAGCCCCTGATAAGCATATCAGAGCTCCATTCCTCATCATCCTTTTCTCGGAGATGCGTAGAATACCGAGATAGTCGGACAAAACTGGAAAGATACTCGTCAAAACTCTCTGTATCTCCCTGCCTGATAGCCAAGAACTCAGACTCTTTCTCCAATCTCACGGACTTGGGGAAATACTTCTCATTAAACTTTTCTTGGAACATTTCCCAAGTCACTGGCACATTCCGGCTTCGAAGTGTCATGGCGATATTCCGCCACCAACGGTCTGCGTCCCCCTCTAGCTTATACACAGCTAGCTTCGCCTTTACTTCTGTAGAACACTCGAGGACCTCAAAGATCTTCTCTAGACGAGTCAACCAGTCCTCAGCAACTTGGGGCTCAAACCTCCCTCTGAACACTGGAGGTAGATGCTTGCAAAATTCAGAGACCCAGTATTGTAAGCCTCTTCCCTCACGAACCAGTGCCCCTTGAGACTCTTGGTTAGGCACCGTGTGAGGTAGGGATTCATGGGACCGATTGGACCCCTCAGCTGTCTCCTCATGATGAGTCTCTGCTTGAGTCTCCTCACGAGTCGACTGGGCCCTTTCCTCATTACGTTTGGCCCTTTCCTCCCGGAGCTCTTCTCTCAGCTCACGGATCATATCCCGTTGTTCCCGTACGAGATCCATCATCTCTCGCATTGGGTCAGGAGGATTGTCATTCAACTCCTCCACATCTGGATCCCCTTGTCTGCCTCTAGAGCGAACCATGTTGTCCTTTACTCTACAATGATTCACCACATCAATACTTTAGCCAATGTATACACATAATCCATAGTATTCATCTCAATCCACAATTAGTAGAAATACTCATGTGTATACACAACAAGCACTTATCAATCATTAAGCTACCCTAAACTCAAAGGATTAAGGTCAACTAAGGAGCTATCCTAGCAAATCCTCACTTTGCCAGGAACTACAGCTCTGATACCACAAATGTAACCCCCTTCACGCTTAAGGCCGAGATTAAGTTCTTAAAAACATAATTAAGTTGTACTTAGAGACCATATTTCGAAATGGGACTTATTAAGATACTCATTTGCCCAAAAATCGGATTTGCAAAAACTTTTCTAAACTTATTCACAATGGTCCCAAGTTCTCAATACAAAATAATACTGGCCTGAACAGGTGGATTCCATTTACAATTATCAGAGTGCAAATAAGTTCCCGACTCACTCGGGTTCCATTCATAACAAAAAGGGATTTACAAAAGGCACAAAGCCTACAATTCATACCCTTTTTCTTGGGGATTACACAAAAACCACTATATACGATTCCAAAATATACAATGATAACCAAAATCTCCAAAATATACTCCTAAACAGGAGCTCTAACTACTCTTCGTCGCCCGCTTGCCTTTCGATCCTTCAGCCCTGTCTAAAATGGTTAATTTTGGGAGAGTGAGATTCTAAAGAATCCCCGTAGTAACAAGTCAATCATATAATGTACAATAATAATGCATGTAATCAAATCACTATCCACACAAGCAGCTACAACGGCAGTTACAACGGCAATGGTTAGTATGACACATGTCATCCCTGACGATTGCTCACGCTGAATTGCTCACGTTGTATTGCATCACAACAATCAACACAGTATAATTCACCACAGCTGGGATCCATATAAAGCATATCATATTCGCAAGCCACATAGGCAAGATACACACACACAGCCCACGGCTGGTTTTCACATACGCCGCCCCCACTGGTCGGATTCACAAAGATCCATATCGATTACGACGGCAGTCCAACGGCCGACTAGAGATGACCACTGTCACTCCCTATACGGCTCACGCTGACCTGCTCGCGCCGTAATGGACCATGGCACACATTTCACAAGTTCAATGATAAGATATGCATACCAAAACATCATACAAGATATGAGAGAAAAGTCACTACCTGAGTTCTTCCGGGCGTGTCCTAGCGCCGGTCTCTCCCGAGGAAGGCAAATATCAAATCCTATTTTCACAATTAGGGACGAAGAGTTATTCTCTATTCCAAGACTTAATTCACTTTATAATGCTTAATTGGTTATCATTATTGCTCTTTTAGAGTCACTAAATACTCCTAACAAAACTCCTAAAGGGTAGGAAGAACTATCCCAAAGATCCCTTTTTGGAAACACAAAAACTCATTTTTCACTGCTTCACCTCGAGTGAAAATGGTCTCACTCGAGCACAAGTACGGACATCACCTCAAGCACAAAATCCTCACTAGAGCACAAGTACGGAAATCACCTCAAGCGCGACAGAAAGCACATGCCCGAGAGCACAAATATGGAATCACCTCAAGCACAAAATCCTCACTCGAGCACAAGTACGGAAATCACCTCAAGCACAAATCCTCACTCGAGCACAAGCACGAAAATCACCTCAAGCACAAGGAAGTGAAGACAGGAAGCACATGCCCGAGAGCACAAAATTCTCACAGAAAAGGCTCACTCGAGCACAAAATCCTCACCTCAAGCACAAGTACGGAAATCACCTCAAGCACAAAATTCTCACTCGAGTGATGTTCTTCCCTCACTCGAGCACACCCACTCTCACCTCAAGCACGATTATCAGAAACCAGAAAACGAGAAGATATGACAGCATTTCCAGAAATTTTTCCAAGTGATCCAAATGAACCCAAATACCAACCCAAAGCTACTCCCACACAAAAACACCCAAGGAATTCAATGGAATCATTAAAATGATCAAAATCCAACTCCATTATCAAGTTTTGGGTTGAATCAACACAAATCATCAATTTTCCCAAAATTACTAAACTTAACATTTCAACCTCCAATCAATCTATCTATCATAAACTCATTCCAAAACACCATTCTCATACCAAAAACATACCAAATGAACAGTGACACTCATTTTTCAGATTCAAGCCCAAATTTCCAGAATTTAGAGACTATTCCAAATGGTATGAAACATAGATAGATAGATTGGTTTCACTCACCTTAGCAACTTCTCCAAAGAGAGTTCTTGATCCACCACTTTCCAAATTTTCGTGTAGCACAAATCAACACCAAATGGCTACATTATACACACCAAAATGAAGCTCATTACTCAAGGACCAACATTTATGAATGGTGTTTGAGCAATAGAGATCATTTACTTACCCAAAGATCAAGCTTTTCCCTTCTTCCTTGCCTTCAACAATGGAGAGAGAGAGAAAAGAGGGAGAGTACGAGAGAGAGAAAGAGATGGAGAGGAGGAGCAAAAGTGATCATTTGTCCTCATGTGCTCATATCCAATGGCCTCCACACTGCCACATGTCAACATCTCCATCATTCCCATAATAAGCTCACCCAAGCTAAGCACACTGGATCCCAACCCACGGTCAAGGAATCACCACCCTTGATCTTAAATACCATACATATGCAATAATATTTCCAATTTTCACTAATTATGACATAAATTAATATTGTCATAAAATACATAATAATCCCAATAAATCCATAATTATCCATAATAATCATGATTATCCCTTAATCAAAAATTGGGATATTACATAATCCACCAAGGGTGGACAAGCCCAATTGCTAACATCTCCCACTCACACTTGGTGGATTGGATTCCGTGAGCCTTATCCCTCTCTTTTCCTTCTTTCATACTAGGTGCTTTACCGTGACCATATGGGCATGACATCTCCTAGGTGCTTGTACTAGTAATCGCTTTTACAGGACTAGCATAAGACAACCTCTCTTTATGTAGTTTGAATTTAATATAATGCCTCACATGTCCTAGATTTTACCAATATACACTTTCACACGATAGATATAATTCCTCTCAAGCCAAGATAAAATTTAGATAGCCTTTTCATATGCTTAATATCCACACTTATGAAATTATCAAAATTAATGTTAAAAAGGGACATGTCTCATACACTAGTATAAGTGTGTATATTCCAGTTAATCTTCCTTTTGCTCATATATCATTTTGATATACGTCAACCGCTTTCCTAACATAATACCTTGGATCATATCAGTTGTGATCATAAGACGAATGTTAAGGTAGCAGACGCTGAAGTATACCTCCATGATAATGTCAAAGTCAAAGGACCACATAGAAGTGTTTATCCTTCTTGGGATTCACATATCAATGAAGCAGGGATCCATTCACTTACTTTCCATTTGCAGTTCTTTTACACATGTGGTATGAATCATATGCTACAGTGTTACTCTTGCACCATAAGAGTGTACGTCGTTTTGAATCTTATTATTAACACGGTATAGACATAAGTTTAGATTCTCCCAGTAACTAAACCCAAATTCTTCTATTCCATTTATCTCTCATGATGTTAATGTTGAAGAATTTATTGTCTGGAAACAAGCATTATGGAAGCGGGCTTCTATGATTCAATCCATATTTATATTTACGTCTAATTGGATCTCATCTCGACATACTACACTCTTATCGAGGTGACATATTTTGTGTTTCTTCTATACCATATTAGCATTCATGCTGCTTTACTAATGAACACAATTGTCTCATCTTTGCATACTTCTCTTGAGTATCAAGGGTGGTTGCTCATATGAGAGAGCCAACCTGTAATATCCCAAAAAGTGATTAAGGGCTAATGACTTCAAAAGTGGATGTAATTATTGTTGAATAAACACTTTTGAAGAATGTGTGATGGGAATTTGGATATTTTAATGATTCCAATGGATTCCTTGTGAAAATTTATGTGGGAATGATGTTTGGTATGAAAATGGAACCAATGGAAGCAAAGATGCAAAATCTAAAATTCTGTCCAGTGAAATTCTATTCTGGGCAGTCCGTTTGTGTGAACGTTTTTAATGACCAAATGGTATCTAAAAATTCTGAAATTTTCCAGTCTTATAGTTCACATCTCAAGCTTCAAAATGGACATATAATTTATTCCATTTTGTTTTGTGAACTAGGAGATATAACTGTCCAAAGTTTGGGATGGAAACTGAACTCTGTTTTGGGGCAGTGATGAGTTTTATGTAATTCTGGAATTGTGTGGTGATTTTTAGTAATGGTCCATATTTTTCCTATAAAGAGGACTTAAATACCTTTCATTTGGATTTGTAATCACCTCATTTCAATTTTTCTAGAATTAGTTATGATTTTTCAAAGTTTGGGCAGAAAATCCGAAAATGGGAATTATGACATCATCTCATTAAAAGATGATGTCAGCATGGAATTACATATGTTATCATCTTCCTCAGCTCATTTCTGTCGCACACAGCAGCTGAAGCAAGAAAAAAAACGTGGAGAGAGCTTGGAGAAAAGAGAGAAAAAGAGGAAGAAATCTCGCAAGGTAAGCCGATTTCTCCGACGATCTAGCTCCTAACGCGTATAACTCCAACTCTAAGCCACTCCTCTTTATTCTTTAAGGTTGTGAAGCTCAAGACTTGGTGTTTTAAAGAGGCTAGGGTTCAGCCAAATTTGGGAAAAGCTAGTGGGAGCTTGAGGTAACTTCCAAACTTTCGTATATTGCTTATTCTGGCTGATGTGGGCAATTTAATCGGTGAAATTTCGCCGGATTGCCATTGGTTTTAAAGTTTGGAAATGATGTGGCCTAGGGGTTATGCTACCCAAATTGGGTCTTAATGTTAGTTGTAACCTAATGTAATGGTTAATAAAGTGGTTAGGAGTAGAAAGGAACACGTTTACGGAGCCGAAATCGTAAAACCCCGATTTTCCCTGGAGAACTCATAAATTTCGGCCAGCCCTAGAAATGGGTCTTAGAGTTGGATTTTCAATGATTTGATGGTTCCATTGAGTTCAGGGGCGAAAATTAGGTGGGGTTACAGTTGGGCACTTTTTCAAAAAAGGCCGAGAAAGCATAATTACGGAAACACCCCTAAAACCCTAAAAGTAGGGCTGCCAAGGGCAATTTCGTAATTTTACATTGAATTTGATAATTCCGAGTCCGGAAATGGATTCCTTGGGCTGAAATATGTTAGGAAAGCCCATATTAGAATTTCGGGAAAAGTGCAACCGGACCGGGTACGGCGGGCCCGGGCCGGGTCCCCGGGGGTATTTTTGTAAATTTTCATTATAGACTCATATAACCCCAAGTAACACTATGGAAGTGTCTAAATAGTGCATTTGGAATTGTAGGATTCGATATTTGCCGCCCTCGTGAGCCAACTACGCCAGCGAACGTCAGAAAGGAACGAGGTAGTGACTTTTCTTTTGTACCATATATGATGCATTGTATGTGTGTTATATCGTTGATTTGTAATGAATTCGTATGCTGCGACATCTGTGGATTTGTGTTAGCTCTGTCATTCCAATAGTCCCTGAGTAGCTAACAACGGTTCGGGTTAGGGCGGTGTGCCTTCCCGGCGGAGAAAGGGGATGAGGATGAGGTGTGATATATGTGATTAAGTGAGCCGAAAGGCTATTTGTGGAGGCCGACGGGCCATTTGTGAAAGCCGAATAGCTGTATGGGCTATAAGGCTATATGTATGCACTGCCACGCCAATAGTCCCTGAGTAGCTAACAACGGTTCGGGTTAGGCGGTGTGCCTTCCCGGCGGAGAAAGGGGATGAGGGTGGAGTGTGATTTATGGTGCTGCTGCTGTATGATGATTTTCTTACATGCTGTGTGCCTATGTGTGGTATAAATGTTTTGTTACTACTGGGATTCTCTTGAATCTCATTCTTTCCTTTAACTAACCTTTCAGACAGGGCAAGTGGCTCTAAGGAGAAGCGTACGACCCGGAGCGGTTAGAATCCTGTAGGGACATTTATTTTGGTTATGTTGGTTAAACTTGTTGGACAGGATGTCTGTATATTATGTTGGTTGTAAAGAATAGTTGAACGTAGTTGTGTAGTCCCCTATATGGAGGTTGTAAACCCTTTTTGTGTATGAATGGAACCCGGGGGTTGCCGGGATTGCTATTAGATATTCTGATATGAATGAATGTGAATTAACTGCACAGGTGATTATATTCGATAATTGAACTTGAGACCGGAATAGGAAAGAAGTTTTGAAAATTTTATAAAGTCCCTACTTCACAGGGAGTTCTAAATGAGGTTTGAACTATTTGACGGTCTCTAAACCAATTTAATTACGTAATATCGAATTATAATTACGCTATTTAAGGCAGGGGGTTACATAACCTTACCTGCCTGTACGACATATTAGACATTATATACCTTCATATAGACACATAAAATTTATGAAGAAATATTTTTACTAGTCATTAATCATAAATCATATTACATAGTATCTGCAACCTTACCTGCCTATTGGTTTGGTTAGGGGGCTAGCGACCATACTCTTGGTCAAAATATGTTGTACAGTAATAACTTTTTGTGCTGCAAAATCTCTCACAAAATTGTACTTTATATCTATGTGTTTGGTCTTGCTATGATATTTGGGATCTTTCATATAGGTTATGGCTGCAGTATTGTCACAATACACTAACACTGGATTTGTGTTTTCATTTCTAAGTCCAAGTTGTTCAATAAATCTCTTAAGCCATATAGCCTCTTGCACTGCTGAGGTGCATGCCACGAACTCAACTTCCATAGGATGTAGGGCAATGCACATCTTCTTTTTGCTGCTCCAACATATGGTGCCATTGCTCAGCAAGAAGGTATATCCTAAAGTCGATCTTTGCTTAACTTCATCTCTACCAAAATCAACATCGGAGTAGCCAACCAAGCGTAGATCGCTTCCTTGATAGTATAGTGTATAATTTGATGTGCTCTTCAAGTATCTCAAAATCCTCTTCACTACTTTCCAATATTACTCTCCGGGATTTGACTGGAATCTATTTACTAGTCCAACTGCGTAACAAATATCTGGCTTTGTACACATCATTGCATACATCAAACTTCCAACGACACTAGTATAGGGAACCCTTTCCATTTTCTTCTTTGCTAACTCAATTTTTGGACACATATCAAGACTTAAGGTTACTTTAGAAGCTACTGGGGTATCTAAAGAATTACAGCCTTTCATATTGAATTGCTCAAGAATTTTCTTGATGTAATTCTCCTGTGAAAGAGAAAGAATTCTTGTAGAGCGATCCTTTTGGATTTTAACTCCAAGTATATTGTAACCCCCATCACGATGAAGGCCAAGATTAGCTCGAAAAAATGTAATTGAGTTTGAATTAGAGACCATAGATGATTTGAGACTTGACAAAGTAAAATTCTCCCAAAATTAGGGTTTTCAAAAACTTTTACAACACCTGTTCATAATGGCCTTATATTCACAGCACAATTACACAATTGACCTATACAGGTTGATTCCATTCATACATATCAGAGTATAATGCAAATTCCCGACACACAACGGCAAAGGCAGGTATGACTCATGTCACCCTTGCATTTGCTCACGCTGCATTGCACTATATAATTCACACAATATATTTCACCACAGCTGTGATTCATATAAATCATTTCATACATAAGCCACATTGGCAAGATATATAACACACTGCCCATGGCTGGATTCACAACACATCACCCTACGGGTCAGATTCACAAAGATCCATATCGATTACAACGGCAATTCAATGGCCGAGCTAGAGATAACCATTGTCACTCCCTAAACGGCTCACACTGTAACGGACCGTGGCACATATAGTTCACAAAACATAATGACAAGTCAAGCATACCAAAACATCATACATAACATGAGAGAAGAGTCACTACCTTGGCGTAATATCACAAAAAGCGATTAAGGGCTAATGACTTCAAAAGTGAATGTAATTATTGTTGAATAAACACTTTTGGAGAATGGATTCCTTGGGCGGAAATATGTTAGGATAGCCTATATTAGAATTTCGGGAAAAGTGCAACCGGACCGGGTATGGAGAGCACGGGCTGAGTCCCTGGGGGCATTTTTGTAAATTTTTATTATAGACTCATATAACCCCAAGAAACACTATGGAAGTGTCTAAATGGTGCATTTGGAATTGTAGGATTCGATATTTGCCCTGTTCGTGATCCACCTGTGCTAGAGCACAATCAGAAAGAACAAGTTAGTGACTCTTTTCCCTTATACTATATGTGATACATGGTATGTTTGTTTGATCATTGTTTGTGAGTCTATCACCTGCGGCCCATCAATGTTGATGGTGGGAGGATCGTACCTTCAGGGCAGTGGAATCCGGGGGATGAGACTCTGTGAAAGCCGAAAGGCTATTTGTGAAACCTTCACTCACGGCCCATCGATGTTGACGGTGGGAGGACCGTGCCTTCGGGGTGGTGGAATACGGGGGATGAGATTATGTGATTATGTGCATATATGGCAGCCTGTGTGCTGTGCTTTATGCAGTGATGCTGCTTGATGATTTTCTTGCATGCTTTGTGATTACATGTGGTATGAGTGATTTGTTACTATTGGGATTCTTTTAAATCTCATTCTTTCCATTAACTAACCTTCAGACAGGGCAAGTGGCTCCAAGGGAAAGGAGACAACCAAGGGCGGATAAGGCTCCTTAGGGAGATTTATATTTTGATGTTGGTTATCATGTTTTGTTGGGAGATCACCGGATATCTTATAAATGTTGTTTTGGAGACAGTGGTGTAATCCCCTAATAGGAATTTATAAACCTTTAGTTTATGTATGAAACCCGGGGGTTGCTGGGATTTTATTGTACACTCTGATATGTAAATGTGATATAACTGCACAGGGTAATTATATTCGATTTGTGAAATTTGAGACCAAGGTAAGGCAGAAATTTTGAAAATATTTGTTAAAACCCTTCCGTAAGGAAGGGATTGTAAATGAGTTTGATTATTATTGGTCTCTATTTCATTTTAAAATAAGTATTTCGAATCATAATTATGAAGGGGGTTACACTTGGTCCTTCCGGGTGTATTCTAGCACCGGTCTCTCCCGAGTAGGGCAAATGTCAAATCCTAGAATCATGATTAAGGACGAAGAGTTATACTCTATTCCAAGACTTAATTTACTTCATAACACTTAAATTTGGTTATCATAATTGACCCTTAAGAGGCTACAAATGCCTCTAATAAAAGCCCTAAAAGGTTGGGAAACAACAGGTTGAAGATCACTTTTCAAAAACTCAAAGTGTTGGAACACAGGGGTTGGTTGAGGCCAGCCTCCCTTGGCCCGCTGCCAAAATATGGTCATAAGGTCACTGGCCGTGGCCAACCACCCATGGGCCATGGCCAGAATAAGGACAGAAAGGTTTGGGCCGCGGCCAAGAAATTCCCTTATTCTTGGCTGAATTTCCAAAAATCATAACTAATTCTAGAAAAATTGAAATGAGGTGATTCCAAAGCCAAATAAAAGGTATTTAAGTCCACCTTACTGGAAAAATATGGCCATAACTAGAAATCACCACAAAATTCCAAAATTGCACAACTCAACACTGCTCTAAAACAGAGTCTAGTTTTTGTCCCAATCTTTGGCAAAGCATAACTCTCAGTTCACAAAACGAAATGACATAAATTATATGTCATTTTGAAGCTTGGGATGTGAAATTTAATACTGGAAAGTTTCATAATTTTCAAACACCATTTGGTCATTCAAAATGTTCGTGTAACTAACTGCCTAGAATAGAGTTCACACAAGACAGATTTCCAAATTTTCTACCAAAGTGTCCATTGACTCCAAAATCATTAACCAAACCTATTCCCATACAATTTTCCACAAGAAACACAATGGTAACCTCAAAATGACCAAAATATGAAGCTATCACCATGCCCTGTTTTGATCAATACACAAAACCAAACACAGTTCCCAAACTTCACCTTTAAGCTTCAATTCAATTCTATTCATTCAAAACACTAAATAAGGCACTAATTCCATGACAACAACATGCGAACAACACAATGACCCTCACTTTCGAAATTCAAGGAAAAATTTCCAGAAAATCCAAACTCAACCAATGGCCACAAAACCTATATATAGAAAGGTTTGTCTTACTCACCTCTATAACTTTCCCCAAAAGAGTTCCTTGATTCACCCAAGTCCAAATTTTCATGAGAGCTCAAACAACACCAAATGGACAAACTAAAACCATGAAAATGAAGCTATCAATATAAGGAACAAGTTTATAGAAGAAGATTTTGGCATTAGAAGCCATTTTCAAGGTCAAATGAGACTTACCTTGCAAAAACTTATTTCTCTTTCTTCTTCTCTAATGGCTGTCAAAATGTGAGCTTGGAGAGAGAGAGGAAATGGTGAAAATGATGATCTCTTACACTCTCCCATGCTTATTCAACTAAATGAAGGGGAGGAGAGAGGGAAAGAATAATAAAATAATGGGCTTTTGACTTTCTAAAGCCCTATCTCATGATATAAGCTCGTCACTTGTCAAACTCTAATTGGTTCTCATAAAGTAAGTAAATATTTAGTTACTCTAACACTCTATTAGCCATTTTAATTTCACATCTCATTTTCCTCTTAGTTAGTAATTAATTTCTTCCATCAATCACTAATTTATGGCATATTAATTAAAATTGCCACAAAACACATAATGATTCCAATTTAAATTCACAAATTATTCTCATTAATCATCATTAGCCCTTAATCAAAAATTGGGGCATTACATATATGCTCTACTTCACCCATGTCTTTCATATCAAAATTCAATGATAGCCATTCTTTAATAGCTAAAATTGAATTTAGACTATTTTCAGCCAATAGTGTGTCATCTATATATAAGGATAATATCACAAAATTACCCTTAAACCGCATAATGTAGACGCAGTGGTCCTCTTCAATCATTTGAAAGTCATAAGAGGTTATCGCTCTGTGAAACCTCAAATAGTATTGTTTGGATGACTGTTTTAGTGCATAAATAGACCTCTGGAGCTTACAAACTTTGTTCTCCATTCATTTCGTAATGAAATCTAATGGTTGTTCCATATAGATTTCTTTATTCAGATCACAATCTAGAAATACGGTTTTTACATCTATCTGATGCAGTTCCAGATCTAAACTATTTACTATTGCCAGAATAAGTCTTATAGAATTGAAACATACAACAGTGAGAAGGTATCCTAGTAATCTATACCTTCCTGTTGTGTGTACCCATTTGCAACCATTCAAGCCTTGTATTTGTCAATTGATCCATCAACTTTTCTTTTTATTTTGAGAACCCATTTGTTCCCAATGGCTTTTTACCCTTTTGGAAGATCAACTAGTTCCTAAACTTGATTCTTCTTCATTGAATCAATTTCTTCTTCCATTGCATTCTTCCATTCATCCTTAGCAGGACCTGATAAGGCATCTTGCATAGAACTTGGCTCATTGTCTCTGTCTGGAGTAACAATAAGTGCCTCTTCTTCTATTGAGAAGCGTCTCCTAGGTATATTTCCCCTGCACTTCTTCTTATAAGAGCTTCTTATCTCTTTCACTTCTCTTATCTAGGCCTTTGTAAAGACCTTTCTGAGCTCTCACTCAAGTCAATGTATTGAGACGATTGAGGATCATTAGTCCAAGTTTGTTTCATATTGCCTTGTTCTTGTGTCTCATAAAGAGATGTTGTATGATCAATATCTCTCCTGCTAGGAAATTCATTTTCTAAAAATACGGTATCTCTTGATTCAATTTCAGTCTTAATTCCATCTTCGTTTTCATCTATGAAAATGTATCATTTTGATTGCTCAGAGTATCTTATAAAGATACACTTCTTTCCTCTAGGACCCAATTTCCCATACCTATGGAAATCATTATAAATGTATGCAGTTGAACCCCAGGGTCTAAGGATGTTTAAATCTGGCCTGCGTTTTGTCTATAACTCATAGGGTGTATAATTGACTGATTTTAAGGGCACACGGTTAAGAATAAAGGCAGCCGTCAGTAAAGCATCACCCTAATATGAAATTGACAGATTTGCTTGAGTCATCATTGACCTAATTGTCAACACCCGTTTACATTTTGATATGCTCAAAGTAATAAAGGAACAGTTCAATAGGCATACAGAAATAGTACAAATATACTGATAAAAAGTACTTATTTACATACAGAAATTATCCTTGCAGGGTTTGATAAGATATATACATTTTGTCTAAAATATTCCAAATGTACAAAATAAACTAATATAACTTTACTGCTCCATTATTGGGACTCGTACCCTTCAACTTTCCTTATCTACCTTTTTCCCTTTGGATCCACTAGCCTTTGCTAGGATATTGATTTATTTGAAAAAGGGTGAGATTCCAAGGAATCCCAGTTGCAACATACAATCAATCATATAAAATGCGATAATTAAATATGCAATGCATTATATAATATAAAGTGAAAATTCATATCATAACGTGTGTATACACAATGCTCAGGGCCAAATGGTGGTTTGGATCCCCTACCTGTACCTCAGCTGAGTCCCCGACTACAGATAGATAATATCTGTGTACCTTAGCTAGGTCCCAGACCATAACTAGGTAATATGTAACCTCTATCTCATCTAAAGCCGAGATTAAGTTCATAATACGTGATTATGTGGAATTAGTGACCATAAGAAGATTTGGGACTTATTGAAAGTAAACTTCCCAAAACTAGGGTTTACAAAAAATTTTCTAAAACCTGATCAACAACGGTCTCATATTCACATTTCAATTACACAAATGGCATGTACAGTACAATTTCATTCATAAATATCAGAGTACAAGGTAAATTCCCGACACACTCGGGTTCCGTTAATTAATAAAGGGTTTACAAGGCATAAATGCCCAACTAATTTCCCATAACAAGGGTATTACACAAAGACTAACTAATATATACATAATTCCCTAACAAAATATCCAAATGTTAAGGCATGATAACCAATGATCTAAAACTAAAACTCCTAATCCGGAGCTCTATCAACCCTTCATCACCTGCTTCTCTTTAGAACCACCAACCCTGTCTGAAATTTGTTTGGGAGAGTGAGATTCTAAGGAATCCCATAGTGTCAAATCACTCATAGTATGCACAACCACAAAGCATGAAAGCAAATCATCACACAACACATAGCAACTACAGCGGCAGGGGCAGGTGTGACCTACGTCATCCTTATGTCTTCTCACGCTGAAGTGCTCACACTGTATTGCACAATCACATGTTCATATCACATGTATCACCACAGCTGGGATCCATATAAAATATTTCACATTACATCAAGCCACATTGGCATATTCTCAAAATAGGAATCCACGATTCCACAACATAGCCTCGACAATTACAATGGCAGGGATAGGTGTGATAATCATCACCCCCTACGACTGCTCATGCTGAACTACTCCCGTTGTAATGCCTTACGGTGGGTAACACATTCACATGATCATAATAATAAGTCATGCATACCAAGCATCATACACAACATAAGAGAAAAGTCACTACCTTGGTCCTTCCGTGCATGCTCTGGCACTGGTTTCTCCCGAGTAGGGCAAATATTGAATCCTATAATTTATAATTAGGGACAAAGTATTATTCTCTATTTCAATACTTAAATGACTTCACAACACTTAGATTGGTTATCATTAATATCCTTTAGGAAGCTACAAATGCCTAAAAGGGTTGGTAGAACTATCCCAAATATCCCCTTCTAAAAGTGAAAGTACAGATTTTTCATTGTTTCACTCGAGTAAAGAAGGCCTCACTTGAGTGATGATGGACTTGCACTTGAATCATGAGAAGCACACTCATGCGAGTGCTTGACAGTAAGCATTGACAGAAATCCCTGAAGCACTTGAGTATAGAGGTCAACACTCGAGTGACCTCCTCACTCTTACCCGAGTCCTAAAAAGTGAAGCACCAGAAGTGATCACCCGAGAGTAGAAAGGAATGACAGAGACAAGAAAAGATCGATGCACTCGAGTATGAATTTAATTACTTGAGTGATAGCCAAATGCTCACTCGAGTTCTATAAAGTGAGGTACAGAAAGTGCTCACCCGAGAGCAAAAGAAACTTTCAAAGGAGATGAGCACTCGAGTAAGGGTCTTGCCACTCGAGTGACAGCTTAATACCTATGAGTGCTAGGCCACACTCTTGAAAATTTGACCGCGAGTGACAACCCGAGACACAAGTTCATAATGTCAAATACACCTATACTCAAGTGAGACAAGGTTCACTCGAGCGATAACCCGCAATACTCATAAGTGAGACAACACTTTTGGCTTTTTACATAGAAGTACAACAGAAACCTAGAAGGAAAAATGAATGTGTAATGCTCCACTCGAGTGAGACCCTAGATCACTCAAGTGATGCATATCAGAAGCCAAAAACGCGATAGAGGTGACAGCACTTTCCAACTTTTACCCAAATGATTTCAATGATCCCAAATTCTAAACCAATGCTACTCCCACATAAAATTGCGTAAGGAATCCAATGGAACCATCAAAACTACCAAATTCCTATTCCATTATCATGCTTTGTTTTAGGCCACATTCAACACAAAATTCCCAAAATCTTTAACCTTGACATTTCAAATCCAAACCAATTCTATTTATTCCAAACACACTACAAGACACCATTTCCATAACCATATCATCTCTCACATTGGATCAGGTGGATTGTCATTTAATTCCTCCACCTCTGGGTCCACTGGTCTGAGTCTAGGGCAAACCATTTTGTCCTTTAACTCTCTACAAATGATTCACCATGTCAGTACCATAGCAAATGTATACACATAGTCCTTAAAACTTAAATATATCCACAAACAGCAGAAATACTCATATGTATACAACAAACAATCCTAAGTCATCATTTATGACTAAGGCAACAAACTATGGCAGCTATACTAGCAAATCCTACCCTTGCTAGGAACTACAGCTCTGAGACTAACAAATGTAACCCCCATCTCATCAAGGCCAAGATTAAGTTCATAATATGTGATTATGTGGAATTAGAGACCATAAAAAGATTTCGGACTTATTAAAAAGTAATCTTCCCAAAACCAAGGTTTAAAAAAACTTTTCTAAAACCTTATCAACAACGGTCTCATATTCATATTTCAATTACACAAATGGCATGTACAATACGATTTCATTCATAAATATCAAAGTACAAGGTAAATTCCTGACACACTCGGGTTCCATTAATTAATAAAGGGTTTACAAGGCACAAATGCCCAATTAATTTCCCATAACAAGGGGATTACATAAAGACTAACCAATATATACATAATTCTCTAACAAAATATCCAAATGTTAAGGCATGATAACCAATGATCTAAAAATAAAACTCCTAATATGGAGTTCTATCCGCCCTTTGTCACCTGCTTCTCTTTAGAACCACCAACCCTGTCTGAAAATTTGACTGTGAGTGACAACCCGAGGCACGAGTTCATAATGTATAATACACCTACACTCGTGTGAGACAAGGTTCACTCAAGTGATAACCCGCAACACTCGCAAGTGAGACAACACTTTTGGTTTTTTGCGGGAAGTACAACAGAAAACTGGAAGGAAAAACGAATATACAATGCTCCACTCGAGTGAGACCCTAGATCACTTGAGTGATGCATATCAAAAGCCAAAAACGCAGCAAAGTTGACAGCACTTTCCAACTTTTACCCAAATGATTCCAATGATCCTAAATTCTAAACCAAGGCTACTCCCACATAAAATTGAGCAAGGAATCCAATAGAACCATCAAAACTACCAAATTCTTATTCCATTATCATGCTTTGTTTTAGGCCACATTCAACACAAAATTCCCAAAATCTTCAAACTTCACATTTCAAATCCAAACCAATTCTATCTATTCTAAACACACTACAAGACACCATTTCCATAGCCATATCATGCCATACTCTTTAAGACCCTAACTTTCAAAAATAAGGCCAAAAATCCCAGAAATTCCAAGCTTCATCAAATGGCATAAGACATAGATAGAATGGTTTCTTTTACTCACCTTAACAACTTTCTCAAAGGTGTTCCTTGGTTCTCCAACTCTTAGATTTCCTTGAGTGCTTAAATCAACTCCAATAGACAATCTAGAACCATAAAATCGAAGCTCTCAATCCAAGGAACAAGATTAAAGAAAGGAGTTTCGGCATTTGGGGTCATTATCAAACTTTAATACCAAGCTTTTCTTTCTTTCTCCCAAGCTCCCATGGCCACCAAAAATGGAGGAAAGAATGAGAGAGAGATGAGTGTGGAAGAAGATGAAATGATGATCACTCTTCCATGCCCATACCATTTCAGTTAAAAAGAGGAGGGAAGAGAGAGAAAAATGATAGAATAATGGGGTATTTTGACTTTCTACCAACTCTCTCTTATCCTATAAACTTGCCACATGTCTCCACCTCATTGGTTCTCATAAAATAAGTAACTTATTAGTTACTCTAACCACTCCATTAGCTATTTGATCACACATCTCATTTCTTCTTAGTTAGCAATTAATTTCTTCATCAATCACTGATGAATTAACTGACAATTTTCCATTCTTTCTAATTTCCCACTGATTTTGGCACATTTACCGAAATTGCCACAAAACACATAATAATTCAATCTTTAATTCACAAATTATTCTTAATAATTATTATTAGCTCTTAATCAAAATTTGGAGCATTACATAATATGCCCTAGGAAACGTGTTCATATCACATAATACAACAACATAAAACATATCAACAATCACATAATGTATGAGAGATTAAGTTGCTACTATAACCCTTTTTGTTCCTTAAGTAGGCTCCTCGAACTTCATGTTGCAGCGTGGGCTATCAATCGGGTCCTAAAATTCCAAATTACAAGAATTAGGTTAAAACCCATTCATGTACCACCTTAGAGACTTCCAAAGTATTTTTGGTGATTATATTAGTTTATATTGAAAATTACCAAAATGCCCCTGGGACCTGGCCCTGTCCCGATTTACCCGATCCGACCGTACTTTTTTTAAAATTTTGACTCAAGTTATTCTTATATATTTTTGCCCAGAAAATCCATTTCTTGCCTCGGTTTCTGTAAAATCACTCCCAAATGACAGTTTTGCCCTTGACAGCCCTTAATTAGGTTTCGGGAGTGTTTTGGAAATATCGCTTTCTAGGGCTTTTCCGAAAAAGTGTTCAACACTTACCCTACCTAACTTTTCCTCCTGAACACAATGGAATCATCAATTTCATGGAAATCCAACTCCTACCCCTCCAATCAGCTCTAGACGAACATGGGTCTTGAAAAGGGGAGTTGCAAGTTTTGATTTTTAACTTTAAATCCTTGTTCCTTTTTTGCTCCTAATCACTTGATTAACTACTTAATCACATTTCTAAACATGATTAGACTAAATTTGGGCAGCATAACAACTAGGGTTTGAGCTTCCCAAATTTTACAAATCACAACAAATTAACCACAAAACCACCAACAAATCCAACAACAACAACATCTACAACAAGTAATTAAGGTTTATGAAGTCACCTTTGGTTTCTCTTCTCCTTTTCCCCTTGGACGAAACTTCAACTTCCTCAAACCCTAAATTTTGGCTTGCTAAACACCTTAAATCATGGAGAAAGGAAGCTTAGAGGAAGGATTATTCAATTTGCAAAACAAAAACCAAGATCATCAAACTTACCTTGTGAGTTTTCCTCCTCCTTCTCTCTCTAAGATCTCAAAAGCTCTCTCCCTTCTTAGATGGTAGCTGATGGTTTTAAGGGAAGAGGATGAAGGAAATGGTTTTATAAAATATCCTATTTTTACTCTAATTAAATTAATTAAAGTAAATCCCAAAATGTTGACTTTTGAGGCATTTGTACATAAACTTTATCTACATGAAACTTGATGTCATAAGCCTAACTAGATTGTAATTAACTAATACTTCCCTTCTTGGTCCATGAAAAATGGCACCCTAGGGGTCCCCTTTTAGGTCTCAATTGGCTTCATAACTTGCTGCAAGTCACATGTACACATCATGTCACATTTTGGTCCAATTTGTACATGTGCTCCAATTTTTCATAAATTCATGTTTATTTGACTCAAATATTCCAAATACACATTTCCCCTTTATTTTCCTTAATTAATTGAAATTAAGTTCAATGAATTGAAAAATAATTGATTTTATGCTAAATTGGCAAAAATATGAATTTTCCATTACATTTTTTTAAATTAATTACTTTTCTTCTTTTCCTTGGCCAAAATTAATACCAATATTAGGCCAAATATTATTCTTTACTCTTTATCTATTTTTGGGTTTTAATATTGAGCTTTTTAAATTACCCAAAATTAATTCCACAATTTAATCTAGCCCAATTCTCATGAAAATGAAAATCTATTAACTTTATAAATTTCAAGTTCATGAATATTCACTATTTTATTGAATATTTCCAAATAATTACAATACATCTTGGTGAATGAAATTCAGGGTGTTACACTAACCATGTCTAAAAGAGTTTTGTTTCTTCTTTCTGCAACTCCATTTTGATATGGAGTACCAGGGATGATTAGTTTCATCCCTTTTTCTTCATAGAGCTCCTTAAACTGATTAGATAAGTATTCACGACCCTGATTAGTACGCAAAACTTTAATTTTACAATCTGTTTGATTCTCTACTTCATTCATGTATCGTCTAAAGCACTCAAGAGCTTCAGACTTGTGTGAGATCAAATAGACGTGACCATATCGCGAATAGTCATCAATGAAGGTAATGAAATACCAAGATCTATGTCTCGTCCTCACACTCATTGGACCGCATGTATTAGAATGGATTAATTGCGATAGAATCTCAGCTCTAGTTTCCTTATCGAACGGTTCCCTAGTTGCCTTACCAGCTAGACAATTCTCTCATAAGGACATTTCCATATTCGAAAGTTCACCTAGCAATCCTTCTCTAGCTAGTTTGATCATTCTATTTTGATTAATGTGTTTTAGTCTAGTGTGCAAGATATTCATATCAACATTTATATTGGAGGAAATAACGAAACAGTAGTGCACATAAAAATCACCAACAATATCCATAACAGATAACTTTCTAGAAAGGAAAGCTAAACCATAAAAGGTCTTGTTGCTAAAAATGTATGTAACTTTGTCATAAAAGTTTACTCAAACCCATAATCTAAAAGACAAAGTACTTAAACTAAATTATGTCAGATGTCAGGTGCATGAAGAACATCATGTAGGATCAAAGCCTTCCCACCGCACAAAGCTAACTTACAGGTGCCAATTCCTTTGACTTCAATCTTTGCATTGTTTCCATGTAAGCCATTTGCATAGATGCGGCAACCGACAGTATTCCACGAAGGATCCCCAATCCCTCGTCACATGGTCTGTTGAGCCTGAGTCCAAAATCTAAGAACAACAAACAGGTTCTATTAGAAAAGTAGTACTTAAAACAAAATAAATGTGTGAATTTATATAATTTACTAGTACCTTTTCATGGTCATTTCACTCAGTATAGTCCCATGCAAAGTGACCCATTTTCTGGTAGGCGAAACACTGGACCTTATTCAGGTGAACTTTCTTCTTGCCATCATTCTTTCCTTTCTTCTTGAATTTCTTTCTGCCCTTTTTGAACTTAGAGTCATCCTTCTTGCCTTTCTTCTGAAATTTCTTGCCCTTCTTAGAATCAAACTTTGCATTAGTAGGACCAGCATTCTCAGTGTAGTAGGCTTGTCTAGAAGCCTTATATGCCTCTAGGCGTTCATCCTCAAGCTCAAGATATTTCACTACATCATCAAAAGTGACGATGTTGCCATTATAAGTCTAGTTCACTTTCATGTGCTCCCAGCTAGAAGGGAGTGATATAATCACAGCTTGATTTTGCTGTTCATCAATCAGGGTGTGTCCAACATCCGTTTTGCTAGTTCTTGGTATCATTTTCTTTGTTTTTTTATGCCTACGCAAAGGAACTAATTTCAAAACCTAAAACAATCATTTTCAGATAACCCAATTGAATTTAGAGTTTCGTTTCTGGTTTGTTCCTTCGATTTCTTTCAACCTATAAGTTCTTTCATTCCATAGTCTTATTATGTGTATTATAAGGCTTCTAAATACACTAATACTCAAAGAACAAAGGTATAAATGGAAAAAAATGAGAATAGATGGAAATTGGTGAAACACAGAAACATACTAAAAAAATCAATAGAAAAAAAATATCCATCGTTTAAACATATGAACAAAAATACAATGTTATACAGAAATATATATATTTTAGTTAGAATCATATACTCTCATATATCCATAAACTTGAACCGACGAACAGAGTATTTTTCTAGATATACATGCTTTCATATTCTTGAACACAGTGAACTCAAACATGTTCAGCAGAAGCAACATTCAATCCAGGACAAATAATAACCAAATGCTCTGATACCAATGTTGAAATTCAGGCATACCTGGAGTGTTGTTTCGTACTCTCGAGATACCCACACAAATCGGATTACATCAGACTCTGGCTATAATACACAACAAATTCACCGAGAGAAAGGAGAGAGTTAGGAAGGAAGGTTTTTTCTACAATTTATATTATGTGTTGTTTTTCACTTTTTATTCACACAAACGTAACAAAAAATTGTTCACCCCAAAAAACTTACAGGAAAACTGTTCCCATAGTTTTTAATTTGAATGATTTTGGAATATTACTAACATGAAATAGCCCATAAAATTTGAGTATTTTATTTTGGCTCCAAGGCTAATGGGTTTGGGCCTAATCCACCAAGGGTGGACCAAGCTCAATTCCCAACATTTTTAAAAGGATTTTGTTAGCAACACTTAGATTTTGTTCGATTTGAGAGCTTTTATACAATTCCATCTATGTTCACAATTGTATAACTTAGAAGTTTAGAGTTATTATATATCATGCCTTATTATTTAAAGTTGAATATGTTTAAATCATTTAGTACAATTTTTATGTTGTGTGTGTGTTGGGGTGGGGGACATTATTCGCCAAAAAAATTTGTTTTTGGCCTCATATAGTACTGCTGACCATATACCCCAACTGAGTAGTAAGAAGCCTCCTTGATGATCCAAAGTTGGTGACTCATTTTGTAACTGCAATTCGATGTAATCATAAACCTAAACTTTTGTATTACTACAATGAATTTAATATATTTTGGTTATATAGAATATGTGGATGTGAATGGGAAGTAGTAAATGCATAGTCTAGATTATAGTTATTGTATTGGCAATTATTTTTTGTTTTAAGGCTGAAGGAATGTGAATTCCCTCATATTCCTTGCCAATCATCCCTTAATTTTTAGGGCTTGAAACTTTTAGACTTGTTCTTCATTCAACCATTCTAAAATATACCTTTTAAACCTATTGTTTATACAACTAATCTTAAAAAATATTAAAATTATTTTTTAAAAAATAATATTTACAAGCTTTTATACTGGATTTTATTAAATCCGGTCTACAAAGTGATCTAAAACCTAAAAGCGTTATATAGAATTCACTCAACCGCCCCTTAATTTAAAACCAAATTTCATTATCTTTGTGTCTTCTCATCTTCAATCGCCATTTTTCTAAAGTTCTCCCCTTCTTCATCTCTCACAAGACCACACTTGTGATCTCCTCCCCAACTATTTCAAGAGCAACAACTTCTCCAGCTTCATTCAAGGGCTTCCTCAAACACTAGTTTTATTCTTCACGCTCGCCTCCTTAGTGCTTGTCTTTTTCTTCGTGTTGGTTGGCTTCCAGATCCGTGAACGTCTTTGTCCAAATTTGTGCTCTTCATTGAGTCATCACTCAGATCTATGCTCGCCTGCGTAATTTTGTTATAAGATGATGCATCAAATTCCTTTTTCTCTTTGTTTTAATTTTATTGAATATATTAGTGTTGTCTAAGTCTGAAAAACTTGAATGTACCGTTTGATATAATATTTTCTACTCTTCTACCATTTTTGTTGTTGAATTGGTTGTTGCGAATTTTGTCATATATGTTTTTTTTCTTAATTTTTTTTTTTCAAATTTATCTTCTTCTATTTTATTGAGATATGAATTTTATTATGAGGTCTCATAAAATCATAGCTTCTCTTTTGCGATTTTATGATATTTTATCCATATCTCAAAATCCATATATCAAAATTGCTTCTTTGCAGAAGCTGTCATTCTAAAAAAACATAAAATTAGAAAAAATTAGAAACATCCTGATCTCAAAATCGCTTCAATAAAATCTGGATTTTTTTTAATTTTTTTTTTTTATTTTTATTTTTTTAGATCAGTCGTCTATTATCCGATCTAGAAAGTGCCTGACTTTCTAAACCTTTAGATATAAGACATAACCTAAACTTAGTTTAAAAAGCCAATTTTAACCTGTTTAAAATTGGCTTCTAGTAGTGATGATCTCCACTACTATTGCACTGCCAAACCTATGAACACTCCTTACATAGTCACGGTTTACATTAGTGCGGTTTGGTTTTTTGATATGACAAATCTATTTGTGTCCTTCCCACGCTCCAATGATGCAATGATGCTCCTCCGTTGATGAAAGTCCTCCACTAACAACACTCATCCTAGCATTGTCAAGATTAATCGACCTCTCTCACTCGTTCGTCTTCTCTAGATCCAATCGCTCGATTGTTCTAGATCCTTTCTTTCCTTCCTTCCTTCCTTTTTTTATTGCTTTGAATGGAGCTAATTGAGGAAGGATGGTGAGGATTGAAATATTATAGATGTTGCCAAGGGTACGAGGAAGCATGAAGGAGAGGGGTAACAATGATGGAGCTAATGTTGACGGCGGTAGATGAGGTTGGAAGGAACCACATCCCCTTAGCGCCCTATTTTCTCATCATCCCTTAAAAGCCCATCTAAATCGTTGATTTTATTAAATCATGGCCGTCCATTTTGATACTTTTAAAACACACTCACAACCCCTCAAATGTGTTCGCCTTCTGCAAAGTTCCAGCAGAGCATTATAATAAAATCAACAACACATACCAAAACTCCATTCCAATTCAATACTCCACAATCCTGGACCTAAAGACTTGAATTCTATAATCATCAAAGGTCAATAACCTCCAATACTCAATCTCTATACCAGTATAGTCTAGAAATGTATCCCACGTGTTCTTCTTCCTCAGTTTTTGCAACCCATTTTTCATTATTGGTTGTGAGCTCGCTGGATATTTCCCTTAGGGGTTGGAACCAATATAGTTTCTCCATAGAATTGCAATTTCACTTTGTAAACACTTACTGATATTCAACATGTATCTCTTTTGTCGGCCAAACATTTGAAGCATTTTATGAGAAATTCTTAAAAACTTTAACGTATCATATAACTATTTATATTCTAGCTATCCAGCAAATATATTTTAAACTAAATGACTTAATTTTTATATTTTCAATGCTATTTTTTTTAAAATACTGTACATGTTCATTTGTTAAAAGTGATTATATCTCTGGGGCTATTTCATCTATCCCCCTCTTAGAAGGAATCCGTCACTCCATTGATGTTGCTTACTAGGCTTGAGGGGCTTTGGTTTACATGGTTTTGTGTATTAAATTTATTTTATTTGGTTAATTCAATAAAATATGTAAAAATAATAAAATAAAATAAGATTGTCGCCTTCGGCTCTTTAATTTGTTGCCGCGCGCTGGGAAAGAGGCAGGGAAAAATATCTATCTATTGTCACTTCTAAGTCCTTAATATAAAAACACACTCCTCAAAAAGGATTAAAATGACTAATTTGGTTTCCATCATTTTGTAGCCACACAAAATGAATTTTATTGACGTTGGTATTTCCGGAAAAAATTCCAAATAACCAAGAGACACAACTGGTCACTACAAGGAACAAGACAATATAATATGCTTCAACAAGAATAGGACCTCGATTTCATCGTCAATCTACTCTCTTAATCGATGCTTACGAGCCAGCTGTGTTGTTCTCTCCGTCGTCATCCTTCTCTATATCCATGTCTCCTCTTTGTATTTTTACATTTCCCAACTGCCATTTGAGAATTAGTAATAGTACCAGAACCAACGTATTATCTCCTCCTTCAAAAACACTCCAATGGGTTCTCTTGCTTCGTCACCAGGACCATCAGAAAATTCTCATTCCAATTGCTATATCTGCGTTGTGTTCTGCCCAAGAGAACCAACCTCAGATGGTAGCATCACCAATTGGATAGAGCTATTCAAACCATCTTCTAACATGTGGACCTATGTTGGTGCCATTCCTGACCTAATGGAGGATCAAGTTTTAAAAGGTTTTTCTATGGTTTCCTTGAGAGACTCAATCTATATCATCGGTGGCCAAGTTTGTCACAAGGAGAGGATCCACGTGTCCGATAATATAGCTGACTGGGTTGACGTAGGCATCCAGGTTGTACCTACAGTTCTACGGTACGACTTCCGAAGCAGCCAGTGGTCAAGTTGTGCACCACTACGTGTCGCTAGGTATGACTTTGCCTGCACAGTTTGTGAGGATAAAATCTACGTGGCAGGGGGGAAGTCCACGCTAGCAAGCGCTCGAGGGATCTCATCGGCTGAGGTGTATGACCTGAACACTGACACGTGGACACCCTTGCCTAATTTGAACATCTTGAGATACAAATGTGTGGGGGTGACGTGGCGAGGGAAAGTGCATGTGATTGGAGGATTTGCTGAAAGAGAGGATTCTGACGGAACAGTGCCTAGCCTTGTGGAGCGAAGCTCGGCTGAGGTGTACGACACGAAGGCCAAGAAGTGGGACCATAAGGCTGGGATGTGGCAGTTAGATGTGCCACCTAATCAGATTGTGGCAGTGAACGAGACTCTCCTAAGCTCAGGAGATTGCTTGAATGCATGGAAGGGACAAATTGAAGCGTTTGATGGGAGGCTTTGGAATGAAGTAGATGGGTCCGGCAAGCCGAGTCTCTCAACGTTCGAAGCAGACCAGAGACTTTACCTAACAATGGCACCCATAGGGAGGCATTTATATTTCCTTGCAGGCTACGGCACAGGAAGAACGATGTCGATAGTTCATATGTTTGACACGTCAGCAACAGGAGGGGGAGCATGGAGGAGCTTTGAGCCAATGGAAGTGGAGGGTGAGAGAGAGCTGTGCAGCCATTGCTGTGTTGTACAGCTCTCACGAGCTTATTGATCGAATTAACCCATTATTATTATATTATGTTGTTCGAACATGCCCTTTTAATTATAATTACACGCCAAGCTAAGTTGTCATGGGATTAGGATTCAGATTACCTAGTTTTCTATGTGTAATACTACCTCTAATTCTTAAAAAAAGAGTGAGTTGACCTTTTTTTAAAAGATTCAGAAAGCTAAATAAATTACTTAATTGTATCATGTGTTATATACTATTAGATATTATATCAATTTGTAAGTTAGATAAATTAGTTTGGAGAAAAATGATAAATATAAATATTTTAATGTAATTAGTTTTACTTCTTTAGTCTCTTTAAAAAAAAGTCAAAGGACTCTTAAATTAAGAAGATGAGGGAGCGTTTGGTAATTAAAAAAAGTTTGGAAGAGCGATGGAAAAAATAGAGTTTCTCAATTTAGCGTTTGGTAATTTCATTTTTGGTAAAAGCTCGATTGTGTAATGTGATTTATGTTTGGAACAACGATTGTATAAATGACTTTTGTAAAAATAAAACTTGTTTAGATTGACTTAAGCACAAGCGACTTTTGTAATAATAGTAAGAAAGAATGGGTGGAAAAATATTTTAAAGGGTTAAAAACACCAAAAAATATTTTAAAATAATTTTTGGAACTGAAAAAGTACATTAAGGATAAAATTGCAATCAATCTGATAACACACTGGGTACAGTTGAAAAAATATTTTAAGAGTTACAAGCACCAAAAAATAGTTGAAATTAATTTTGGTAGCCGAAAAAGTACATTAAGGGTAAAATTGCAATCAGTCTGATATCACACTGGACACAACTGAAAAAATATTTTAATCATTTTCACTCTCCCCAAAAGCTAAATCACCAAAAGCTCCAAATTTGAGGTTATGCCAAAAGCTATTATTCCAATCTTAAGCTCAATTGCTCATTGTGCTTGCCAAACATCCATCTATTAAAATGTCCAGACGCTATTTTGACCGTTGAGCCCACCAAACGCGTGAAAAATTTTTTCTCAGTGGCCCATTGGCGTTTCGCTCAGTCACTAAGCTTATGGGGCCCAAACCCCTCCACCATACACACAATGTGAGCCCATCAATAGGCAGCCGAGGCTATCAGCTTGCGACGGGTATCAGAGGACGTTGATGCAATAATTTCTTTGTCATCACAAACGCACAAAACGAAATCCATTCAGCAAACGCTGGTTTGGCCAGCAAACGCCCAATGGGCAGCTTTAAAAAAAAATAATATCGATGGAGAATCAATTATTGATTAATTGATTAACTGATTTATATTTTCAATTTTATAAATTTGAAATATGGAAAGAGGGCTTTAAATATAGGAAGGAGTTGCATATGAAAGGGGAGATGAGTGTCTTCATTGATTTCCCTCTTTATTTACTCTCTATTAAGTGTATCTACCATTAGATCAACTTTCAATAATTGAGATTTAATAATATGTAAAGAATATCATTATAATAAAAATCCACCATAATAAATATCACCAATTGAAAATTGATCTAATGGTGGATACACTCAGTGAAAAGTAAATAGGGAGAGAAATCAATGGAGACACCCCTCTCCCATATGAAAGACGGTTATGGATTCAATTTTTCCCTTTACTAAGTCTCTATCATGTTCTCTCATTATATCTAACTCTAGTGATGTTATCTGTTATTGAACACAAAGTATACCATATGGAGTGTCAATGGCTTTGTAGCTTAGTAACATATAAGTTCATTGATAATTAAAAGATCACAAGTTCAAATTATAACTTCAGGATGTTAGTGACTACTACTGCTTTAAATAAAAAACAAAATGTATATCCTGCAGAGTATACGATTCAAGATGATCACAAGAATAAGGAAGGGATCAATACTTCATAAACTTTTCTTTGATTGTGAGACTAATAAGATTAGAAAAACTTGCTTGTGTATAATATAGAACTTCCTCTTGAGCAAACATGTTGAATGTTAATTATAAATTTCCAAAAGAACAAAATTTATTTCAAAAAATTTGTTGTGTGCAAGATAATTTTTCTTCATGAAATATTTTTTTTTAATTTATTATAATTCACGAATATATAGAAAAGTTTAATTAAGATATTTTGAGCAAATGTCCCTAAAAATTGAATATGTAATACAAAAATAAACATATTGTACATTTTCAAATCAAAATTGTAATTGATGAACTATTGACATATCCACATTTTATTATATAAATTATATCTATTTATGGGATTTTGTCAGGATTAATTATTGCCTAAATATAATTATTTGTATTATTTTGGATTAAAAAATATTGCACGAAATATGTCTTATTTGTAATTTGATTTCACATTTCCTCTTTATTGGAATAATCCATGTGGAAAAAATGTATCTTTTGCTTTGATTACATGAATATTTCAAAGGAATTCATAGGCTAAGGTTGAAGACATCGAGACAAGGCTCATATTCTAAAGCAAGATGATGATGAAATGCGCCTTGGAGCCCAAATGTGGTGAAAAACATTGGTGCAAAAACAATTTCGTAGATTTGCCTCAATTTCGTAGCAATTTCAAGCATTTCCCTCTATTTCTATTGTGCTCATAGTAAAGCATTTTAAGCTTTTAATAGATTGAATATACTAGTACTCTAGTATATTTCTTATATCTTATGAAGATATTACTCCTAATCTTTGAAATGAGACCTGTGACAGTTGATTAATATGAGAATATTATAGAAGCTACATAAATTATTTTAAAATATTTATATTTATCATTTTTTTCTAAATTAATTTATCCGACTTATAAACTGATATATAATATAATGATAAATATAAATATTTTAGAGAAATTAGATAATATATAATATAAATAAGTAATATATTACTATCCTGAGGCCTTGTTTGATTCTATTCCCTACTTTTTGTTCTTAAAAATAATTTTGTAAACCTATTTTTGAAAACAAGTTTTGGGGAAAAAAGTCAAAAAAAATGTGTTCGGACAAATATTTTTTAAAGAAGTTTTGGAAACCAAAAACAAAAAAAAAAACTTATTTGGATAATTGTTTTCTAAAGTAAGTTTTTTTTTGTTTTTTTATATAATGGATATTATTTTTTATTATTACTTAATATGTTATTATATCAATAAACTAGTTTAATCAAGAACATTTTGATAATTTACAAAATAAAAAAGACATTCACAATAACAAAAGTGATCTTTATAAGACACATGAAGGAGTTTTACAAAAACAATAAATGAAATGAAAAGAATAGACAATAAAAAGTTGTTGTGTCAGCACAGATATTAACCATTTCAGCAGTGACAAAAATTGTTGCCACTCAATGGTTAGCTTTTAACGGCTACTCATTTTGTCGCCATTAAAAGTTTGACTTTCAACGGTGACCTTCATTGCCGCCGCTGAAAGTCATCAGTGAAAATACATTTTTTTTTATAGTGTTACAAGACACATAAGGGTGCTTAGAAGACAAATAGGTGGGTTTACAACACAAACAAGTGAAATGGCAAGAACACTTGAGCCATTTATAAGACAAAGGGAATTCACAATAACGCATGTGCTATTTACAAAAACACATGAGGACATTTACAAGATATATATGAGAATTTGTAAGACAAAAATCCCTATTTTACTTATATATAACATGTGAAAGTGAGGTGCAATGGACTTTCATTAATGCCATCTTTTGCAATTCTAAAATCTGATACTGCCTCCGGTCCTAATGATAGGACATATTTACCTAACTTTGGAGAAATTAAAGATAGTAGTTAAATTAGTTAATCATATTTATTTTCCTAAAATATCCTTATTTAAAATTTAAAATGACATCTAATTACGTTGAATTTCTGTTTTTTCTTGTACCTCTCCTGCTTCACACACGATTTCTCCAAACTCTCTCACAATCCAACTTCGTCAATCTCCTTCAATAACTTCCGATTTACTTTTATTAAATTATTATTGAGAAAGTATCAATAGAAGGTATTTTGGAAAGAAATTGACAAAAATTAGAACTTTGTCATTATAAGACCAAGATCAACTCTCAAATATTATCCTATAATTAGGACCGGAGGGAGTATAACTTTCCTTTCCCTTCCAACGTCTTGGCAAACCTTCTCAGGCTATTATATATGTAAAATAACGAACGTCCTCTACAGATTGATCATCCAACATCTTTTCTTTGGGGATGGTGAGCTTGTTGGAAAGTCTCAGCTCATTTACCAGATCCTGACTGAGCAGTTCATATAAGCAAAGCTATTGACTCTGTAAGGATAAATAAATAAATGAATGAATAAGCATAATCATGTACCATGCAATATGGGCCAATTTAGAAGCACATACATAAATTGCACACAGCTTATATGATGCAAGTATTCTCCCTTCATTAGTTTATCAGATCACAACAGCATCCTCTGAATGTCATTATACACGTAATTATTGATCATAAACTAATGGAAACCAAATACTATCAAAGTTCAATAAGAACCAAACTGATTAAACATTTCATGAGATGGGGCACGAGAAATAATTAAGGAACACATGATAAAATACTGCAATATTACTATGCTATTAAAATATTACAAGCTAGTTGACTAGAAATTACCTAATGCCGGTAGGGATGATGTTATTCCATAGAGAATGCGAAGAACATATACTTGACACTAATATGACACTGAGATTAAGAGTTGCAGAGCAAATCTTATCTCATATATGGCGCCATCCTTATCTCAAAAACTAGTGCGAGGCATTAAGTTTGGTCCATGTTTCATCACACCTCATTGGCGTATAGCCCCTGTTATTCTCCCTGACACAAAATTCATCCACAGCATCCGACACAAAATGAGAGCTCTACAGCCACATTAAATAAAAAAACTCAAGGTTAGGAAAATAATATTAACCAATACAATGCAAATGCGCAAACAAACAAGATATATTATAACACGTGCGTACTAGCCCTTTTCTGTTAATGGATTTTTCTGGGTCAATTTGGGTTTCTTGGTTGTCACAAGAGTCACCCTGTGCTATCATGGAATTTTTCTTATGAGCCTCAACTTTATGCAGCTTCAACATTATTATTATTCAACCAAAAAACCCAAATCATGGTCCTACAGAGCATGGGACTTTCATCAAATAGGAGGCGCGCAAGAGCTCCCACAACGCTTTTAAGGCTATCCACCAAGGCCTCCCACACGGAAGAATTGCTCATTTTGCAGCCATTTCAGCAATTCTAAGATCTATACCAGCTGATTCAGAAGTCATACATATAAACTTTGATATGGGGCCTAAACTTCCTCAACAATTTAGGCTGCTATTGCCTACTTTACTTACTCAACAAAAATTGCATACCCCATGTGAACTCCCTGACAAAATCTATGAGCTATACATAAGATATATATAAACTCCCAGAATCAGAAGACTCTCTAACCCCAAGAACTTTCCATCCTCTTTATTAATCACTCTTTCTCCTATTAGTGATAATCCAATTGATTGAAGTTTCTCTTTTTAATCATATCAAAGTTGCAGAAACTAAAATACAGGAAATTCATCAAAACGGAGAGAAACCTAGAAACAATAATGAATCACTACAGTAAAACTATGAAAGTCTAAGCCACTTCAACATTGCCAGAGTCTCCTAGTTAGTATAATATACCCCCATAGAATACTTCTGCACTAATTGAAATGCTGAAGGATTGATCAAAATGAAAAGAAATAAGAATAAAACTACTGAAACAGGGTGGGTTATAACAAAATTGAACAACTTTATCAGCATAATGAATGATGAAGATCTCTCTCTGTATACACAGCAAAACATAAACTACTGAAATAGGGTGGGTTACAACAAAACTGAACAACTTTATCAGCATAATGAATGATGAAGATCTCCCTCTGTATACACAGAAAACAATCATATGGCACGAGACATGATTTTTCGTATGTAAAGTATAAACTACTTTACAACTTACATTATGCACAATGCACAATTTTTTCCTTCTTTTTATTGTTTTTCTTCTCATCCCATGTCTCTCTTTCTATTTTCCTTCCTTATCATCCACAAAATGCTTCACCTCAATAATGACTTAGATGTTCATAAAAGAATGCCTCCGCTGTTTTTTCCCTCTCTGTGCAAACTGAGAGAGAATTGAACATTAAGTCAAATAGATGTTTCATCATATTTCCTTCCAGGGAATCACGATATGTATACAAATGAAATTCTTTCAACATGCTTCCTTTTCTACTTTCACTGTAATATGTTATTTCAAATCAAAACACCACTTCTACTTACAATAATTTCTTAATTGTTTACCTAGCTACTCAGATCACGCTTGATTTACATGTCTAATTAAAAATAACCTGTAAAATCCACCAGTCATTTTCTAAACAGAGTATGAGCTATTTCAAATTTGAACACATGGAGCGCCTCAAGTGTGAAAAAGCAGCGATGAACGCTTTCACATTTACATTATTAGTTCAACTCATGAAAACGCACGGCGGGAAGTGGGATGTCATCGATTAATAAGAATCGCACAAATTTTATCATGCGGGTTTTTAGAAAAATGCCGAATCGCACAAAAACAAAACGGACTCACCGATTGAGGACTGAGGAGAGAGGAAAGAGAGATCGGAGATGGTGAGCACCAAGCAGAGAAGACGGCGAGCACTGGTGAGGAAATGGAGAGGGTGAAGCTTCGGCTGACTATTCAAGCTCCATGGCCATCGAGCAAGCAATAAGGAAAAGTCGAGGGAAGGGGCTGCGACTTTTCAGAATAGAAAACCAGGAAACAGAAACAAAAACAAAAAACCCAGAACATCTTAGGGCCCGTTTGATATGATGGAATTGGGCAACTAGAAATGGAAATGGAGCCCAATTCCATCATGAGAACATGTTTGGTAGTATGAAATTGATCAAAATTCCATTTCCATATCTACCAAAACTTATGAAAATGAATTCCATATAAGAACCTCAGTTTTCTAATTCTATCTCCTCATTTCCCTCTTCTGCTCTTCTTCCTCTGTCCTTTCTTGCTGCCACCTACCGCTACCCATCTCTACACCCCTACCACCGGGAACCTTCTTCCCCCATCGCAGCATCCTTCTTCCCCACCGCCGCAACCTTCTTACCCTCGTCGGTGATGACAAAGTGGCAGCAAGAAGGATGATGTGACTTTGGTCTGTGTCATTATCTCCATTTTGCCTCAGATCTATGCTTCCAACGGCACCTTCAATCTCTTGCATCATCTGCAAATTTGCTTCTAAGAGGATTTCTCCATTGACTCACCTCCGATTTCACCTGTAACCCACCCTCAATTTCACCTCCGACGCTCACCTTTTTGTTTTTGTATGCATCTTCCAGTTTAATTTAATGGTGGAGAACATGAATTGAAGACCTTGGGAGAGATGGATATTGCGTGGGAACCTCCAACATCAACCTTTGCTTTTGGGTAGATTGTTTTTTCTGTGTGGGCTCGTTTGGTGCATATGGCAGATTGTTTTTTCTGGGTTTTTCAAAGAAGATGAAGATGAGATATGCTTTTGGGATTATTTTAATTTAGGAGGGCATTTTGGTCTTTTCATGTTAAAATCAATTCTCAAATCCATAACATACCAAACATACTTTTAAAGTCTATTTCCATCTCCATATCCATCTCCATATCCATTTCCATCAAACTCAATTCCATCGTACCAAACGGGCCCTTAGAATTGTTTTCCATTTTTACTTTTTTACCAAGTAAAAAAGGCTTGCCAAGTAGGTTTTTTATGTTTGGAGAATTGCTCAAAAATACATTTGAGGTAAATTAATTGTTGATTGCTACTAAGCGTGTAAGTAGAGCCGGGAAAACGGGCCGAGCCCGTCGGGCTGGCCCTTTTAGGCCCTGGCCCTTCAAGGGCCGGGCTTGTAAATTGTAGTCTCAAAAGGAAGTCGGGCCTAAAAGGGCTGGCCCTGTAGGGCCTCGGGCTTAAAAGGGCCAGCCCTGGAGGGCCTCGGGCCGGCCCTTTAGGCCCGTTTATTTTTTATTTTTTTTATTTGGAAAAGAACCATGTTACATTTTTGAATTACTTTATTGAATCTATATGTCACTCTGTCCTCATATTGTATAGAGTATGATTTTTGAGTATATTGTTTTGTCTAATTGAATCATATTGTGATTTTTGAGTATGATTTTTTAGTATGTTGTTCTACCTATTTAGACTAAAATCATATTATATACTATTCTGCCTGATAGGGTATGATTTTTTATGGAGATTGTGATTATTTGACTACTTGAACCTACTGCTTAAAGTAAAACACAATCAAATGTCTTTGAAATTGATGATAGTGGTGAAGAAGGTGAAAATGGTAGTCGTCATACTCATGTTGTTTAGAGGTTAGAGTATTTAGTGTTTTCTCTTCTTATACTTTGGCCTTTGTGTGAGTTATTTATGGACATGTTTTTGCCTTTGATTATACATTAGTAACTGTGTTTATTTGTTGCAAGAGACGTGTTATTTAAATATTAATGTTGACAACATTTATGTATTAAATTAGAACTTTAATCGTTGTTATTTACTAATTATATCTCTTTGGGGAAAATACGCAGGAAAAATAGTTAAATATTGTGAAAAGGATTTCCCGGCCTTGGCCTTGATGCTCTCGGGCCGGGCCTTGAAAAACTGCAATTTTCCTGACCCCGAGCCCTTTAGGGCCGGCCCTGTTAGGCCCTGGCCCGTCAAGGGCCGGCCTTGTAGGGCCGGGCCAGCCCTGATTCCCAGCTCTACGTGTAAGCGATCTTCTATTTTGTGTAAACCATCTTCAGTATGTGTAAAAAATTTTCATATAAATGTGCAAACAATCTTCTATTGTGTACAAAATATCTTCTATTATGTGCAACAGATCTTTCATGATAGCATTCAGCAATTAATTTACTAAAAAGGTATTTATCAGCAATTCTCCTTTTTTTTTTGTCTTGTTTTTAAAAACAAAAAAAAACATATTTTAAAAAGGGGATTACACAGGCCCTTACATCTCTTATTTATGTTCTCGGAGGATATTTTTGGTTCTTCTCCCCTTTTCTACTAAATTGCACTCAAATTGCTAGTGCTTCGGGGCTGGTTCATCTATCGACTTCATTCTCCACTCTAAAACTTTCATCTGCCAAATTGTACCACTATTATATTTTGTTATAGCCTCTTGAGTCTTGATCCTATGCCAATTTATTCATGTATTGAAGTCTCAAGTTCTTATATTGGAAGACCATCCCTTATAGTTATTTTATATTGGGTTAAAGGTTATTTTTGCCCTTGAAGTATTTGCTTGGGGTCAATTTTGATCTGGAAGTTTTTCGAGGCCCAATTTTGCCTCGAAAGTTTCAAAATTGGAGCAATTTTGCCCTTGCGTTAGTTGACCATTAGTTGTCTATTACCTGGGGCAAATTTGCTTCAAATTTGAAATTTTCGAGGCAAAATTACACCTTAACCCAATGACCATTAGTTGGGCGCATCAAACACCATGCGACATGTTGTGCTCTTCCAACAGCTGGACCTTACCTCCGGTTGAGCCAGGGTGGGCATGCTGTTAAACAGAAAACAAAACTCTTCCTGAGGCCCCTGCCAATGTTCCCAGACTCGTTAATGTTGCTGTCAACTGCCACGTCCCGGTTCAGGAATTTTGACCCGATTCCCTTTCAAAGTACGCATGCTGCATGCTATCAGACGGGCTTCCCCCGTCTCTTAGGATCGACTAACTCATATGCAAGTACCATTCACATAAAACCTTTCCCCTCTTCGGCCTTCAAAGTTCTCATTTGAATATTTGCTACTACCACCAAGATCTGCGTTGACAGCAGCTCCACTCGAGCGCTGAAGTGCACAACCTATACCCAGCCGTCGGTGTAAGTGCTAGGCCTTGATGAGTAGAAAGGCACGGCGGTTGTTGTAAAACCTGGGGCACGAGCTCGGGAGGAATAGCTATCGGGGCAAGTGCCAGGCCTCGACGAGTAGGAAGGCACGACGATCGCTGCAAAACCTTGGTCGTGAGCCTAGGCGGAGCAGCCGTCGGGGCAAATGCCAGGCCTCGATGAGTAGGAGGGCATTGTGGTCGCTGCAAAACCTAGGGTGGCAACCTGGGTGGAGCAGCCGTCAATGCAGATCTTGGTGGTAGTAGCAAATATTCAAGTGAGAACTTTAAAGGCCGAAGAGGGGAAATGTTCTCTATGAACGGTACTTGCACATGAGTTAGTCGATCCTAAGAGACGGGGGAAGCCCATCTGATAGCGTGTAACACGCATACTTCAAAAGGGAATCGGGTCAAAATTCCTGAACCGGGACGTGGCAGCTAACAGTAACATTAGTGATTCCAGAGACAATGGCAAGGGCCTCGGGAAGAGTTCTCTTTTCTGTTTAATAGTCTGCCCACCCTAGCTTAGCCAGAGGTAGGGTCCATTGGCTGGAAGAGCACAGCACGTCGCGTGGTATTCGATGCATTTAACTAATGGTCATTGGGTTAAGGTGCAATTTTGACCCAGAAGTGTCAAATTTGGAGCAAATTTGCCCCCGCTAACGGTCAACTAACGTAAGGGCAAAATTGCTCCAAATCTGAAACTTTTGGGGTAAAATTGGGCCTCAAAAAACTTTTGGGCCAAAATTGGCTTTAAGCGAATACTTTCATGGCAAAAATGAACTTTAACCCTTTTATATTTGTGATTTTGGCTTCCCTTTCTTTGTGGCCTCCCTTTCCTTTAGAGAAGAGCATCCCAATCTGCACATATAGTTGCAGGGAGATCTAGGAATCATCTCTTCCTTATGGATAATGATGATGGAAAGCCTCCTCTTCTTCTGCATATGGCTGGTGATTCTGATCACTTGGGCTTGTTTGGATTAGCAGTGGCAAAAGTGTCTTTTTTCTAATTTGACTTTTGAAAATTTAAGATAGGATAAAAGTCAAATTGTAAATGTGATTTATGTTTAGATTGACAATGATAAAAGCCTATCTGCATAAATCAAGTCTTAACGGCTTCTTATTAAAAGTAGCTTTTGGCCTAAAAACCCATTTGAAAAAATGTCAACCCAAACATCTCATTTTACTCCTAACGTGTTTTTTCCCTTTAGCCCCCACCGCCTTCCCAAACATGCCCTTAAAGCTCATGTCAGTATCAATTATTCAGTTTACACCATCATATTCGTATATTCGATTAGCATTATTGCTCATCCAACTGTTACTGATGGTGTAGATCAGCTTTACATGCATTTAAGCATCCTTGGCATATGCAAAAGAAAATTATGATTGTACCCTATTTTTAATTTATATTTTGAGATATTTACAAAATAAATGCTACATAAACCTCTTAATTAATGAATTTAACAATGCGAATGCCAAGTTCTCCCTAAAATGAAGCTTGCACCAGTGTATCTTGAACTGGAACTTGGAATGATGGGATGATGATAATTGCTATATGGCTTCTTCACACGACATTTGTAGGTGAGGGCAATGACCTAGGGAACAATCATTAGCTTATAGAAGATTAAGTTACCATCACGCATTTCTGTTGAAGTTTGTGGTTTTCTAGGACACATATACTTGCAAATTACTATAGTATTTTAGTGTTCTATGTTTTATGTAAAATCCTTATCTTATATCCACATTTTTCAAAGTGCTTACACGTAGTTCGGTGGGCACACAGAAATAGCATAAGAATACTGACAATAAATACTTGATTATAGAAATTCCCCACATAGATTGTAGGTAATAATTACAAATAATGTAGCATCACAAGGCTGCTAGGTGTTGGGATTACAAGCACAGTGGAAATTTAAAATTGCAATTATTCACCAATCTCAATTGCGGATCTATCAACGACATTTAAATCGAGTTAAAAAGAATCGTACCTTTTTCATTTTGCTTTTCGATTTCTAGGAGCAACACCACAGATCAACTCCCTCTACCGGTATCCATACAAATATGACTCCAACACAGATAGAGTGCTAGTGCCTCCAATGCCTCTCTAGGGTTTTCTTGTGCCTCCTTATTTCTCATCCGTCTAAGGATTATCCTGCCCCTTCGTTTTTATAACTAATGAGGGCTATATTGGATCTTCAAAAGCAATTTTAATTCATTTTGAAATCAATTAACACTTAATTGTTTTGACGGGATTAAATAAATTCTATTTAATTAAATCTGTCAAACAGTTTTAATTTAATCTATTTATTTAATCCAAATAAAGAGCTAATGGAAATAGATTTAATTTATCTTTTGTAAATTAAATTTGAGATATTATATCTCTATCATGTTAGTTATTTAATTTATCAAATAAAATTAAATATTAAACTAACACTACATATTATTATTATTATTATTATTGTCATGAATTTTATATCATGTATGTATGTATGTATGCATGCATGCATGTATGTATGTATGCATGAAATTCATCCACCCTAGATTAAACATTGTATTCATTGAATCTAAAACACATCTTAGATTTAATAAACCTGGACATTATAGCTCGTGTTGAGCTATTTTTGTATGTGACCCTGTAGGCCCATACGAAGTTGGCAGTGGACCAATAACTGTACTAACCCACAAGTCGCAAGCGGCCTCTAACAAGACATTACGACTTCCCAATTCATATAAGGATCATTAACATGATGCAACCTGTCATACAACCATGTCACGTCCCTTTTGTCATATTATTTTTCGGCCAAGGATGAGGCACGGATAATGTCATTCTCATGTTCCTGACCATTACTTTCCTAATTTCTAAGTAGTTTGATAATAGAAATAGAAACTCCTTTCCATCATAGTATGGCCATACATTTCTCATACTCACTCATCGAGGAGCCCGGTAATATCTCTTTACTAATGTGAGGAACAAATTCCATCTTGACATTTACATTCCTCTGCATGAAAACCAACAAACTCGATTGTAGCCTTTATCATCACCTAGTCAAAAGTGACTTTTGACTAGGTCAAAGCTTAGCGACTCTCATGTAGGAATCCATGATGATCTTAGATCGAAGGGCTTATTGATGTGGTTATACATGAGATAAGCTTATGACTTGATCCATGCAGCTTTTGCATAGCGGGTCGGTTTATCACCCTGTACTCTTACAAGTACCTAAGACTTTGATTCGTATCTCCATACCTTATCAAAGTCATACCGGTCTCACCTTATCTTTGCTCCCACCCCACCCAAAATTAACATACAAACTCAGGTTTAAACTTATCACTTGATAGAATTTTTCCAACAAATTTTCTCACTTCTAGCCACCCAAACAACCCAGAAAGCCACTCAAATCCAATGGAAAACAAAGATAAAAGTGTAAGAGACTCACCTATATCAAAATATGTGGTTACTTGTGGCAATCCAACCTTCCTTCTTCTTCTTCTCCGATCGTCTTCTTCATCCAGTTTCAGTCTTTCTCACTCACATCTCTCTCTTTCTCTATTTTGTAATTTCTTTTATGTTTGTTTCTCTTGCTCTATCTTCTCTGCCGACTTGAAACAATAGAGAGTGAGGGAGTGCTTAAATTAATAAGTGATTGTGTGTGTGTGGGATGTTGAGTGTTTGTCTACGTGAAGGTGTAAGTGTGAGTTTGTAAGTAGACCGTGAATTTTCTAATGATGGAAGCAAATTATATCCAAGGTAGGGACTGTTAATATGCTCTTATAAAATGCCAAGTGTGGTGTGTGTGTGTGTGTGTCTATGTCTGGGTGTGTGTGTTTTTATATATACATAAGTATATTTTTATCCTATTAATTACACACACTATACCCTAAATTTTCCCTTTGTCTAATTTAAGATTCCTTAAATTTAGTAGGTTCCATAATTTTACTTATTATCTAACTTCATAAGTCAATCTTTAAAAATTTTTAAGGATTTTCTTCCTTAATTAACTTCATAACGCTTTAAAATAATTTCTCAAAAACTCTCAAGCCAAATTTTGACCATTAATTATTGTTCCTCGAATTTTCAGGAAAATAGGCCTTTAATTCCCAAGATTAATCTCTAACACCATTTAAATTTTCTTTTTGAAAAATTTAACCTTGTACTATATTTTGGGATATTACAATTCTACCCTCATAAAAATAAATTTCATCCTCGAAATTTGTTACATCTATGAAGACATAAATTATGGGTAACGTCTCTTCATGTCTCCTTCAGCTTCCTAGATTGCTTCTCTAGGAGATAACCCTTTCCATACTACTTTTAGGAATGGGATACTCTTATGCCTGAGTTGTTTTTCCTACTGATCAATAACCTAGTTAGGTGTGACCTTATATACAAGATCATCCCGACGTCTACCTCCTCATATTCAATCACATGTCCCAGGTTGGGTTGATACTCTTCAGCTGTGAGACGTAGAAGACATCATATAGTCTGCTCAAACTTGGGGGTAAAGCTATTTGGTACACTACTGACCCAATCGCTGATAAGATTTCAAATGGACCAATGTACCTAAGGCCTAGCTTCTTCACCTTTAGCACCCTACCAATACTGGTGATAGACGAAACCTTCATGAACATATGATCTCCAACCTCAAACTCTAGAGGTTTCCGCCTCTTGTCTACATAACTCTTTTGCCTACTCTGAGTAGCCAACAGTCTCTACTTTATCAACTTGATTTGCTTTGTTGTTTGATCAACTATATCTGGCCCATATAATTGCCTCTCAGACAGCTCTGTCTAGCACAAAGACGATTGACAATTCCTTCCATACAATGCTTCATATGGAGCCATTTGAATCCTTGTATGATAATTGTTGTTGTATGCAAATTTTGCAAGTAAAAGGAATGGATCCCAACTACCTTTAAAATCTAATACACATGCCCTCAACATATCTTCAAGTGTCTGTTTTGTTCTTTCTGTTTGTTCATCTGCCTAAGGATGATAGGTCGTGCTAAATCAAGCTTGGTACCTAAAGCCTCATGCACTAACTTCCAAAACTTGGAAGTAAACTGAGGATCTCTGTTAGAATTATGTTCTTTGGTGTACCATGTAGCCGTATAATCTCCTTGATATAGATCTCTGCTACCTTATCAAGAGAATAATGAATGCTGATTGGTAGGAAATGGGCTGTCTTCGTGAATTGATCAACTATTATCCATATTGCATCATGATTTCTGATCTTGGATAATCCTATAAAGAAATCCATAGTGATGTTTTCCCATTTCTACTCAAGAATCTTAGGATTCTGTAGAAGTCCTAATGGTCATTGATGTTTGATTTTCATCTTTTGACAAGTGAGGCAATAAGTAACGAACTTTGTTACATTTCTTTTTATCCCTAGCCACCAATACATGGACTTCAAATCATGATACATTTTGGTTGCTCGTGGGTATGGAGTAAATTTACTCTTGTGTGCTTCTTCCAGGATTTGCCTTTTCAACTCTGTTTGCGGTAGAACATATATCCACTTCTTGTAGTTGACAAGCCCACTTGGTAACAAGTCATGTCCCTGAGTTTCACCCTTTGTAATCATGTCTCTAATAGACTGTATCATTTATCCCACATTTAAGCTTCTTCAACTACTGCTCTAAGATCATTCTCTGCCTAAATGATATTGCTACTATTTATCATAATATGATTAGACAGATTGATATCTCTGAAATTTTCAATTAGTTTGTGCTTGTGAATCATGAGGACTGCCACTTGCACTACTTTGTACCTTAATGCATCTGCCACTGCATTAGCCTTGCCTGGATGATATTTGATCTCCAGGTTGTAATCTTTAAGCAGCTCTATCCATTTACGCTGTCTCATGTTGAGCTCTTTTTGATCATATAGATATTTTAAGCTCTTGTTGTTACAGTACAGCTCTATAGTCGCCCTATAGAGATAGTGTCTCCAGATTTTCAATACGAACACAATCGTTGCTAACTTAAGATCGTGTATATGATCTTTTTGTTCATGAGGCTTCAGCTGATGGGATGCATATGCCACTACTCGGCCCTGCTGCATTAGAACATATCCCAATCCATGTCCATTTTCATCTGTGTAGACCATAAAGGTCATCTATAGATCTGGGATTGTTAACACTGGTGTTATTGTTAATTTCTATTTTAACTCTGTGAAGCTCCTCTCATAACTGTTGTCCTATACAAAATGTTGATTTTTTCGTGTTAACTTTATTAATAGCAAAGCTATTTTGGAGAAATTCTATATAAACTACTTGTAATACCGGTAAGACCCAAAAAACTGCATATCTCAAAAATAGCCTCTGGCCTCTTCTAGTTCAATACTACTTACACTTTGTTTAAATCCACCAAGACCCCTTGCTGTGAGACTACCTGGCTGAGAAATTTAACCTCTGAAAGCCAAAACTCACACTTGCTCAGCTTATCATAGAGTTGATTGTTCCTCGATGTGTTCAACACAGTCTTTAGATGGTGTTCATGCTCTGCTATGCTTTGTGAATATACTAGAATATCATCAATAAAGACTACCATGAATCGGTCTAAATATTGACAGAAAATTCAATTCATGTAGTCTATGAACACAGCAGGTGCATTGGTCATCCCAAATGGCATTACTAAAAACTCGCAATGACCATATCTAGTTTTGAAAGTAGTCTTCAGTACATCATCTGCCTTTACCCTTAGTTGGTGATACCTAGATCTCAAATCAATCTTCGAGAATACACAGGAACCCAATAGTTGATCGAACAAATTATCGATTCTGGGAAGTAGGTATTTGTTCTTAACAGTCACCTTGTTTAACTCCCCATAATCAATACAGAGTTGTAGGCTTCCATCTTTCTTTTTAACAAAAAGCACTGGAGCTCCCCATGGTGAGACACTAGGTCCTTTTTCTAGCAACTTCTCAATCTACTTTTTCAACTCTACCATCTCGCTTGGAGCCAGCCATCATATATGAGGCTTTGGATATCAGTCCCACTCCAAGCTTGGTTTCGATCTCAAACTCCACTTCCCTATCCGGGGTAATCTGTGTTAGATCTCTCATGTTTTGATGATAATGAAGAATAGTATGAAAAAGATTTGATAAAAAAACAAGTTTGAATAAAGTAATAATAGGGCAAATCATCACTTGAAGTAAGCACTGGAGTAATGAAGAAAGGCCAAGAGAAAAAGCTGAGAAACTTCATCATTGGCAAAATTTCTAAAGAGTTACTCGAGTAAATACTTGAGTAATGAGACCGAAACTTGAAGTAACCAGAGTCAACCTTCAAGTAACCTGCCAACGTTACTCGAGTAAGTACTCGAGTAATAAGGGAAAAGACTTCCAGTTGCTCTCGGCCTGCCAACGTTACTCGAGTAGCTACTCGAGTAACCAGGTAAATCACTTGCAGTTGCTCTCGGCCTGCCAATGTTACTCGAGTGAGTACTCGAGTAACCAGGTAAAAGTCTTCAAGTTGATCTCAGCCTGCCAACTTTACTCGAGTCTGTACTCGAGCCCCCTGCTTTAAGTAATATGTTGTTCTCAGCATTTTCAATCCTGCCAATGTTACTCGAGGAGCTACTCGAGTAACTCACTATGGTAAGCAAAACTTGAAGGTAATACTCGATTAACTTGATATGCTTTTATCACACTTCACTCGAGGCACTACTCCAGTATGCAGGTATCCAATTACTCTTTATCAAATATTTGAACTGGATTACTCGAGTCAGTAATTGAGTAATCTGCAGAGTTATTTACAAAGCACTTGAAGTATCTACCCAAGTAAACTATACAGAAAATTTATGTTTACTCGAGTAAGTACTCGAGTAACAAGGTAATCAAACTTGAAATGCTCTCGGCCCTGAAATCCTACCAACATTACTGGAGTGAATCATCGAGTAACCTGAAGTTTATTTGAGAGATTACTCGAGTAGCTACTTGAGTAACCTATGAAGAAAAGTGTGACATACCCGAGCAAACAGGTATTTCCAAGGTTTGTAAATTTGTTTACTTCATGCACTACTCGAGTTATGTGATGTTCATTCATTAACTTGCAATCATTACTCTCACGATGATACTCGAGTAAGTACTCGAGTAAACCTAATGAATACTCGAGTAACTACTTGAGTATGCAAGTCCAGAAATTCAGAAATCATTCCAACATTTATTGATTTATTTCCTATGTGATTAACCCTTCATTGTATTAGTATTCTTAGTATATCCGCAGATAAACAATGAAGAGATCTTACCAAATAAGTCAAATGCAACGTTCAAATGCTACCTACCGCCACCTACCGCAAACGGATATTTTTCAAATACTGGAAAAGTCAACAGTGGCTGCACACACTCTAACGGACGAGAAGAAAATGTTCCAACGGTCATTACCAACACATCTATATATATGGGAACATCCAAACAGAGAAGTATAACAAGAACACACACACGAACGCATTATCAAGTTCACGTTCAATACTCTGTTTTACATATACTTGTAATTCTATACTTCGGTGATTCTTATTCACTCTGTGAGAGAGATATTTCATTCAAACTCAATATTTGTTATTGAGGTAACTTAAGGTTGTGGAACCTTGAGTTGGGATTGGATTACAACTTGTAAGGGGGAGCGAGTGTCTAGGCGAAGGAAGTTGCTTGTACTGAGGTGCCAAGAACCCACTGAATCTTGGAAGTTATAGTGAAACTCTCAGAAATATTCTAAGGACTGGACGTAGGTCAAAGTGGTTGTGGCCGAACCAGTATAACTCCCGGTGTACACTTCAGTGATATTTCTCTTTACTCTTTACTGCATTATATTCGCCGTTAAGTTTTCATATTTGTAAAGAAATATTTAGTATCACCCAATTCACCCCCTATTGGGTGAAACGCTTGCTCTAATAATCTGCTGATATCCTCCGAAAACATATCAGGAAATTCGTTTACTATAAGAATATTCTCCAATGTTGTTCCAACCTCTGATTGCATAGAGAAGAATACTATGTACCACTGACAACCTTTGTGCAAACATCTCTCTACCTCAACTGTAGAGAGAAAATTAAGGTTGGTGTCTGTACTAGCATCTGGTGGTAGATTAGGATAAATAACCCTTTTTCTTCCACAGTCTAGCAGAATATTGTTTGTTGTTAGCTAGTCAATACAAAGAATTACTTCTAGTCTATGCAATGGTGAACAAATCAAATCCACTATTGACTTGTGTCCTTCGATGCTTACTATGCAATTTAGATAAAAATCGACTGTGACAAATCTATTACCCATAGGCGTAGATACTACCAGATTATACGGTAATCGATACATACTCAAGCCTAGCCATCTTACACAGTCATATGCAATAAACGAATGACCAGCATCTAAATCATATAATGCTTGCACTGAGTTACCGTTAAGAAAAACCGTACCTTGTACCTGTTATGGAGACTTTTTAGCTTCCTCCTACATTATAGCATAGACCCTGTCTAGACCTTTAGGCCTTGTCTCCTCTAGCTGTGCTTCTCCAGAAAATCTCTAGCAAAATGCCCTGGTTTATGTCATACATAACAAGTAGTCTATCTAGCTAGATCCTACTTTAATGGGCACCATTACAAGCTCTGCCATGGTGGTATGGCTTGTGACAATGCCAGCAGGATCTACTTCCTGAGGAACTCTCGCTTCCATGGCCTCTAACCTGATTTGGCCTTTTATTGTCCCCTCTGGATGGTCCACCCTGATCCTTACATTTCTACGATGAACCCCCACTACCAGATGCACCTCTATTGATGCTTCTGGCAAAATGCAAGCTCAACAAGTTATTCTCAGTGATTTGGCACTCTTCAACTGCCTCGTTAAACTCTGTTAAGTACTTGGAAACCAATTTATCTTTCAGCTTTGATACCATAAATGCCAAACCCCTTAACATTTTAATATTCACAGAGTAATAAATGCATAATTCAGAAGGCATACAGAAATAAAGGAAATATACTGATAATAAGTATTTGTTTACATTACAAGAAATCGCTATAGGGTTTGAAAAATATATATAGAGTCCAAAAGAAATAAAATTTACAACTAAAGATAACTAACTGGCCTCCCGCTTGAACCGGACTCTCAGTCATCGGTAATTATGGTTTTACCCTTAGAGCCGCTACCTTCTGCTGGAATATTTTTAAATGTTTAAAAATGGTGAGATTCGAGTGAATCTCAATAGTAATATGCAATCAGTCATATAAAATGTGACAGATAAATATGTTATACACCATGTAATGCAACTTAATAATAACACAAACTATACGGCATGTGCACATGAGTTAGGGCTACTCCCCTACTATCTGTAAACCTTGTTTGGGTTCTTGCTTAAACCAAGTAAATGTGTCTCCTCACACAATGCCCTACTCGACAATACTATGTTTATATTACAAAAGATGGCATACACAAAGCATATAAACATTCACATAGTTTATGAAAGATAGAATTACTTCCCGAGTCCTTTTTTGGTTCCCATATCCATCCTATACTCTTGTTTCAGCTCGGGCTATTTCCAGTTCCTATAAAAATAAGAGTTACAAGTAACTGATTGTTACTTGTACTATTACTATCTTTAAATCAAATTCTGCTGGTTATCTAATGTAGTTATAACAATTTTTGCATAGTATAATTCTGCACAATACAGTTTCACTGTTTCCAGAAACTGGCAGATTTTTAGTCAACTTTGGAAATTTATAATTAATTCTAGGAAATTCCAAATTGACTGGTTCCAAAGCTTAAGTGAAGATCTTTAAGTTTATTTTTACAGAAAAATTCACCAACCTTCCACTGTTCCAGATTGCATTCCAAAAACAGGGCTTAACTTCAAACATCCATATATTTTAATCTACTAGTCCAAAAATTATGTTCTACCCATCAAATTAAAGCTCTAAATGTTTACTTTAAATCTAAAAATTTTCATAATTTTGGTCAAGGTTTAGTTTTTCAAAATTTCACCACAACCAATCTGACTTCCAGAAACATAATATGACAGCAACTAAATTCAAAAATTCATATCTCTTAATATACTGATCCAAATAACACATATTATATATCCACTTAAAGCTTGACATGTATACTTTTGTTCTGGAAAGTTTTGTAGCCATTGGACAAGATTATATTACTCAAAAACACAACACAATCAAACTGCCAGAACCTAGACTTTCAGAATTTCCCTTGTTTCTTGACCTAAATTTAAAAAATCATAACTTTCACTATAGATTCCAAGTGATGCATTTTAGGACTCATTTTAAAGCTCTGAATGTCTACTATTTCCATGTAAAATTTTGTAAATACTGGATAAGGTTTGTCTAGTCAAAACCTAACATTAAACTGATTGACTTTCAAAAATGTCAGTTTTGACAGTGTGAGTTTAAAAATCAAGAACTCATTCATTTTCACTCCAAATTGTACTCGTCTTGATTCTATCACTTACTACACTTCCTAAACTTTCTATACCAAAAAGAACCACACAAAAACTCCACCTATAGCCTCGTTTTAAGCTTCTAAAATTTTTGGCAGATACTCTATTTTTCCGGCGTCCAAAACAAGGTGAAGAAACCAACATACAAGCATGAATTTATACTCTAAATGTTACAGCCCCCATATTCCCGTCCCTCCCCAATCATATACGAGTTCACGGTGCTGCGGCGAGGCTGACTCAAAGGAATATCCATGCCCCCTGCATGTTCCTTTCGCCTCCCCAGGACTGGAACTCCAAACCTGGGGATAAGTTCAAGCACTTGGCGAGACTTGGTACCATTGAGCTATCCCCAGGTTGGGTGTTCGAGTCCTGGGGAGGCGAAAGGAACACACAGGTGGCATGGATATTCCTTTAAGTCAGCCTCACCGTAGCACCGTGAACTCATGTGTGATCGGGGAGGGACAGGAATATGGGAGGTGTGACACTAAACCTTATGAATTTTAACTCTACACTCTCCTACACATATGTCCTAAGGTTAATGATCCAATTTTAGAACCAAAGAGACCAAAAATCCCACCCAAAATCGATATACAAACTCTAATTTAAAACTTATGGTTGATAGAATTTTTCCTGTGAATTTTCTCACTTCCAGCTGCTCAAACAGCCTAGAAAATCATTCAAATCCAATGGGAAAACGAAGAAAAATGTGTAGTTGACTCACCTATACCAAAATATGTGGTTGCTTGTGGCAAACCAACCTTCCCCCTTCCTCTTCTTCGATCGTCTTCTTCCTCCGGTTTCACTCTCTCTCACGTCTCTCTCTTTCTCTATTATGTATTTTTTTCCTGTTTGTTTCTCTTGCTCTCTCTTCTCTGCTGATTTGAAACAATGGAGAGTAAGGGAGTGCTTAAATTAATAAGTGATTGTGCGTTTGTAGGGTGTTCAGTTTTGTCTACATGAAGTGTAAGTGTGAGTTTGTAAGTGGACCGTGCATTTTCTAATGATGGAAGAAAATTATATCCAAGGCTGGGGTTGTTAATGTGCTCTTATAAAATGCCAAGTGTGGTGTAAGTGTGTTGGTGTCTGGGTATGTGTGTTTTTATATATACATAGGTATATTTTTATCCTATTAATTACATACACTAGGCCCTAATTTTTCCATTTGTCTAATTTAATATTTCTTAAATTTTGTAAGTTCCATAATTTGACTTATTATCTAACTTCTAAGTCAATCCTTAAAATTTTTAAGGATTTTCTTCCTTAATTAACTTCATAAAGCCTTAAAATAATTTCTCAGAAATTCCCAAGCCAAATTATAACCATTAACTATTGTTCCTCAAATTTTCAGGAAAATAGGCCTTTAATTGCCAAGATTAATCTCTAACACTATTTTTTTTTTGAAAAATTTAACCTTTTACTAAATTTTGGAATATTACATCTAACACCCCAATACAATTAATTGTCTCGGTAAACCCCCCTGGGTGGTCGATGGGATATCAAAAATATTACAGTCATGCAGAAATTGCCAAAAAGAAGATGCACCTACCATTGAAGAAGATGCATTATGCTTATCACATAAACCCATTAATCTGGTTGTCGAAAGAGTGTGATAATCAAGAGGCAACCCTTAGACTTGCACCCAGACATTTATTTTTGGAATAGAAAATAACTATTATTAATGATAAAGGGAAATGAAGTGAAAAAGAAAGAGAAAGAAAGGCCAAGGTCCATTAAAGTATTTGAAACGAAAAAATAAATGAATTGGCCTCAATTCTATCCTCTTAGCCCATAAAAGTTTTGAAATTAAAAAGAAATAATCCTGGGGCCAGAAGGGCCCATGGCACATTTTAATTAGAGCAATGCATGTGGATTGTGGGTTATCAATTTAAACACCCCCACATGCGTCAAGTGAAAATTAAGAGAGGAAGGGATTGTGAGTTGCAATAACAGAAGCATTCGTCTGCCATTTTCCCCCTTTTACTCTAGGGCAAGCTTTGGGTTCATTTTGGTAAGTAAAATCGCCTCTGTTTACTAAAGTCTCTTCATGAACGTTGTTTTTCTCAACTAGCTCTTTCTAATGGATGTATTTTTTAGGAGATTAGAGTAAATTTTTGGATTAGAGTTTGGAATGTGTTGAATTTTAACAATATATGACTATAGGATCATAGAGCTCTTTTAGTAGTCAAGTTTCATATGATTAGATTTATTTATGGGTTGTCTTGAGGATTTATATATTTAATTTTTATTTAAATATTTTTACCGATTAAATTTAAATCAAATAATTGATTTGGGTTTGTTGAAGGTAATATTGAATTTTTTATTGTCTAGTTTTGAGATTTAAGCTTGAGTTTGAATGTTGGAATTTTAAATGGAATTTTATGTGTGAGAATTTTGGGATTTTAGCTAAAGCACATTATTGGGGAGTTATTAAGGATATAATGAGTAATTTAAATTTGTAGACAAAATAGAAATTTGTGTTAAATGAGTAGTTATGGTTTTATGGGAGATTTGAGAATATTTATTTATTTGGAAAGTATAAACTTTAACTATATATATAGCTAAGTTGTTTGAGCTAATGCCATAGAGTGGAATTGGAAACTCTTGAGGAGACCAAGTCCCTAAGTTGTTATTTTTACCACCCAATTAGTTGATAAACTATTGTGTGGTGATGTTGAATTGCGTAGATTAATTTATGATTGTTGATGTTGAGCACGGCGCTTTGATTGTGGTAATATTTTCTTATTTGGTGAGAGGTATCCACTTTCCACTTGTCATAGATGTTAATGCCTTGCTTTTGAAAGATTTTGATATTATTAAATTATGAAATGAGATATGGACTTTCTATTGGTATGACATATACTCTTTATTTGAGAAAATTGTCTTGTGGGATTTGAGATTTAGAAATGAAAATGTAAAATATGGGAAAGAGGCTTTGTCTTGATTATTGTTTTTACAAGAGCATGACCATGAGTGATCATGAGATATATTGCATAAGTTGTTGTTTTGATGTTGATTGGTTTTGATTGATAGAGAATAGTTGGGGAGGGATACTATCACGTGATAAGACCTCCTAAGTGCACATTGTGGTGGTTATTCGTTCCTATTGGGATAGGTCTTCGTGGCTCATTCATCATACAGAGAAGGATACGATCTTATAGCTCTTTTCATTCCTAAGAGAAAGGAATAGGCCTTTGTGGCTTGTGTATCAGAAAAACACTATCACATGGTAAGACCTCCCATTGGTACACATTGGGTTGGTTATGCATCCCTATTAGAATAGACTTACAAGGCTAATTCATCCTTATTGGGATAGGCCTACATGGCTAATTCGTCTCTATTAGGATAGGCACACGTTGCTCATTCGTCTTAGAAAGAAGAGCATGCTATTGTAGCTCTTTTCATTCCTAAGAGAAAGAAATAGGCCCTTGTGGCTTGTGTGTACATCTCTATAATGATGGGGATAGGCCTTCTTAGGTTTCTGTGTTTGCATATCACCTTTAGGAGAGACTGTAAGACCCCACCTTACATACTACTTATTATCAATATTAATCAGAGTAGCAATTGCACAGTTCAGTGGGCACATATGAATAGTAAAAATATACTGATATTATTGAAACAATATTGCTTGGTTATATTATAGGAGTTCCCCTACATGGGTTCATACATAATAATTATAGACCTTAAAACAATAAAGGTCTTCAGATAACCAACATCTCCTCTTGTGCTCGTTCGGAACCTTCTGTTACTAGTAATTATGATTCTGCCCTTTGAGCCATTGTTAGTTGCTGGAAACTTTTACATTTATGGAAATGGTGAGATTCAAATAATCTCAATAGTAACATACAATCGGACATATATGATGTGAAAATAAATATGCCATGCACCATGTTACGTAAATTGATAGAATACTGTGTGATAAAATGTTGTGTGCCCACTGTCCAAGGCCAAACGTCTTTTTGCAACCCTGGCTTAACTCTATGCCTCCATTGAGTCCCAAACCATAACTAAGATAATATGCGTGTCCAAGACACTGTACTCATGTTACAAAAGATGACATACACAAACATATAATAATCATATAGTGCATGAAAAAAGAGTTACTTTATGGAATTGCCCTTTCTAGCTCTACTGTCTGTTCAATACCTTTGATCCAGCTCAGGCTATTGTAAATTAATATAAATTAAAGTTACAAGTAACTGGTTATTATTTAAACTATTACTATCTTTAATCATAGTTTATTGGTTATCTATCACAGTTTCAGCAATTTCTGCGCAGTGCAATTTCATAGTTTTCCAGAAAATTGGCAAATTTTCACTTGACTTTGGAAAATCATAATTAATTTTAGAAAATTCCAAATTGACTGGTTCGAAAGCTTATGCAAATATCTTTAAGTGTTTTTTAAGGAAAAATGCTTAAGTTTGACTATTGCCATCACACTTCTCTCAGAAAATTCACCAAACTCCCTTGTTCCCAGATTGTATTCCAGAAACAGGGTCCAACTTTGAAAAATCATATTTCTTAATCTACTCATACAAAAATCATGTTCTTCCCAACAAATTAAAGCTCTACATATCTACTTTAATCATGTAAAGTTTCATAATTTTTAAACTAGGTTTGACCAGTGAAATTCATTTCACAACAACACTGCCTCCAGTAAAACAAATCAAACAACATTTACCCTTAACTTCAATAAATTCCATATTTGCAAACAAATTTTCAAAAATCATGAACATATATATATCCCCACACAATTTCCCTTCTAACAAGATAAAAATGCCCCTGGACGAAACTATGAAATTCTAGTTCTAACAGGATGAAAATGCCCCTGGACGAAATCTGGAAAACTTAAGGGAAAATGAGTTCTTTTAGTTTTAATCCTTAAATCACCTTCTTTTCACTTGTAATCCCATGTTTAACCCATTAAACACGTCTTACAAATGATTAATTCAGATTTGGGCAGCACCTCCTCTTAGAGTTTGTGTATTCCAATCATCAAAACAAAGCCAAAACAACCACAAAACAACAATAAGCACTAACAACAATCAAGAATCTACAAGAGGAACTAGGTTCTTGAGCTTACCTCTTACTTTCCCTCTCTAGACTGTCCCCCTCTTCTCTTCCAACTCTTGATTTTGAGCTTGCTATACATGTATTCAAGATGGCATAGAGGTTAGGGAGGGTTTGTCATGAATTTGCAAGCAAGAACACATGAATCTCACAACCACTTACCTTGGTTTTGCCTTCTTGAACCCTAGCCCTTCTCTTGTGTTCCTCTCTCTCTCTCTCTCTCTCTCTCTCTCTCTCTCTCTCTCTCTCTGCCAAAAATGAGAGCCAAATGGGCTGAAATTTGCTTACAAAATATCTCTTCCTCCTCCTTCAACAAGTATTTTATTAGAATTTTACCACATGTTTTTGTTGATTTTTTCTTGCTTCATCTTTTATTTGTTTGGCTATAATTATTTTCTTTCCTCTCTCTCCTTTAACTTGGACAAAATATTGGGCCATTGGGAGAGTTAAAATGCTTCTTCAATTATCATAGTTTTCACCTCTTCAAATATTATTTTTCATGGTAATTACTTGCTCACAATTTTTGACTTTTCCACCTTCATTTACTTGGTGTAAAATGCTCCAAATACTAATAAATATCCAATCAATTATTTTTCCTTTCGTTTATCTCTTTTTGGATGAAAATGAGTAAATAATCAGGGGAAAATAATTGCCTTTTGCTTAATATGGCAAATTACCATTTTGCACTTACATTTTGTGATTTTTGCACAAGCTAGCAGAATTTTCATCAAACTTTGAAAATTCATATCTAATTGCACAGATGTCCAATTGGAATAGTTTGAAAGGCTATGTGGCCCTTATTAAGTCTAGTTTTAGGAAAAAATATATTCTTTAGCCAAATAGAAGCTTATAATTCCCAGAATTTCCATTTTTGGACACTGTCATAGAAACTTGCCAGTTTCACTGGTCTAACTTCAAAAATACATAAACTCTTTATGTACAGCTCTAAATCACCTATATGAACCTATCAAATTCAAGTTTGATAAATTTACTTTCATTTTGGAAAATATCATAAGCATTAGACATCATTTGCCTATTTAAAAATGTCACACAACTAGATTGCTACACTAGAAAAATATAGTGGCAGCAAAGTTTATATTCTTGGGACTTTTGCTAAACCAAAGCTTAATAGTCCACTTATTTAGGCTTATTCTCAAGCCTCTAGTTTCAAAATTCGAGATATTACAGAGACTCGAATGAGTTAATGTGTATCATTGTGAGATTATTTGAATGACATTATATGCATTGCTATTTTCTGTCCCACTTGACACCTCACTAGCACATATTGATATGTACGATGAGTTGGAATTTTGGTTACTGAGGTTTTTGTCTAACCCCGTTACTTTTAACATTTTTCAGGTAATATTCTTGTGCTGGTTACTCAGAGAAGGCTCCAAAGGCTTAATTATAGTGATTATCTTTGTAAAGCCTCCTCTTTTTTATTTATGCGTTGAATTATTGTGTATTGCCATTGTAGGGCTCATGTTGCATACTCTGGATTATACTATTTTCTATCATGGATAAGTAACTCAAGAGAATATTTGAGAAAATTCTTTAAGTATTTCAATAATTGAGTTTAATATTAGGCTTTTAGTTGAATGATTATATTTTGGACTTCAAGAAGTTCAAGCCCCAAGTGTACTCATTAATTATGGTTTAGTTTGTAAAATGTTTATAAGAGTTTTATTATCCATGATAAGTTTTAAATGTTTGACTGTTAGATAGTTGATTTATGACATTTTTCAAATATTTGTGAAATAATATTATTAAAAAATGAGGTTATCCCTAGGTTTTTGGTTGAATATTATATTCTGAGCTTCGTGAAGCTCAAGGCCTAACTGTTAATTGGAATGACTTGATAAATGTGTTGATTTGAAATGGCTTAGTATATAATTACTTTGAAAGGTTTTATTATTCATGATAGATTTTAAATGACTAGTTTATTCTTTTTCATTATGGATAGAGATACTTGCAGTTATTTAAGTCCTTTGTAAACCATAATTGTGTTTTCAAATGATTAGCTGAATTCTTTTTCTACTATGGTTAACTTTTGAAGGATGAGTTGTAATATTTTCCACTATAGTAGACCTTTGGGTTTAAGTTTTCTCTTTTATGTCATAGTATTGTTTATTATCCAAATAATTGATTAACTGTATAAATAATTAAGTTTTAAGGAAATGATTTTATAGTCCACACCCCTCTCAAACCTCGGATGTATCAATCATGAAACTTAAAAAATATTACTCTATATAACAGAAACATCATTAATTCTATAAATCATTAGAAATATAAATAGGGAATAAGGTTTTTTTGCCCTAAAATTTATGGAGTATGATTTTTAAAATGTATATAATATATGTATATTAAAACAAATATTTAGAATTTTTAGTCATAGTGTGTTCTTAAAATCTTATAATTTGTATGTTCAAGATTGAATAAATAGGTGAAGATCTCCCATGTTAAAATAATTTTGCAAAATAGGACTGCCAAATGGAATATAGAATATATACTACAAGTATCTCCTACATGCCCAGTAGCTTTGTAAAGTATAACTTTATTTCTTGACGCGAAATCATATTTCACCAAAAAAAAATATTAAATAAATATGGTGGACTTTTTGTTTGCAAAATATGAGGGATTGATGTCATAATTGTTATAAGATTGTCATTGATGATCAATAAATATATATATATCCCTAGTGTTGTGTTGTGCATGAAATCTTCGGAAGCATGCATGGGTACTGGGAAAACACATAAAGCTTCGAATTACTATTTCCTCATAAAATTATGAAAATGAATAATTGAACTTCAATTATAGTAATTATAGTCATATTAACTACTTAACATAGAATTGAATTGATATATACTTATAAGTCCAGAGAGTGACAATAGACCCCGAGATTGAAGATACTATCCAGCTTATTGAAGAATATTTCAAAAACAAAAACTACTACATCATGCTGGAGAATGATGAACTCAGCTGGCTGCCTTAGCCCCGTCCACTTTAGAATTTGTGGATCAAAATCAGATCCCTCACTCAACTACTAAAATCCATACTTCTCGTTCAACGTACCCAAGTCTTTCAAATGCTCCGATGCATCATAACCAGATTGCTGATTCAACTCCTCAATACCATACCATGCCTTCAACTTACCCACCCAATCTTTCAAATGTACCAATGCATTATCATCAGGATGAGGTGATAACAAACACCAATTCAAGTAGCCAGTTTTACTCAGAACTACTTCAACCATCAATATGAACCTGTGGATCATATCCAGATTATTGATTCAAGATCAAGTCTTCTAGAGCCCTCAATGCACCCATTTGACCCAAAAAGTCTTTCAAATGTTCTAATGCATCAGTCACAACCAATACATCAATTTAACTCAAATTCCTTAAAATCTCTCAGTGGATCAGTGACCTGCAATGAGTGAATGAAGTGCATAAGTTCCTTTAAATGTTCCAGTACAGATGCCACTTCCAATTAATCAGTTTAATATAAAAGATATCACACAAGTGATCCCTAGCATGTCGACAGGATTGGTCCACCAGCAACCTGTTCACATGTCAGTGGCAATGACAATGTTGCCTAAGCTTCCATTGTTCAGACTCTTTTCATGCTTATTCTGTAATGCCTTATTCTCGTAATCGATCGGATGGGCTTATACACAATAAGTCCGAACCACTTCGTAAAATCATTTTAAATTCTCAACCTCAAGACAGGATTGGAACCTGTAGTTAAGTAGGTTTTTCTGAATATTTCAAAATTTTGCTGAAACTTCTTTTAGCGGTTCACAACTTTAGTATTACTCATCGATTCTTATCTTCATTTAATTCAATCACAGTGATTTGCTACTCATTTCTTTGCTGATTCTTAAATCATTCATTTACATATTCCTTAAGACTATTCAATTGGGCATGTTCATATAAGTATTCTCATACAATGATAATTTACACATGACTAATTATAACATACTAATCTTCAATTCGCCATCGCATTTTCTGCTTGCACATATCTTCTTCAATTCCACTTCTGAGCTTACCTACCTATATGGTTGGTGAGGGAGGGTGAGATTCAAGAGAATCCCAGTAGTGAACAATGCTAACAAATGCATACAAGAAATGCTTTGTGTATGACATACTTGCTTACGTAAATTCATGCCAATATAATGACTTCTCATAACGACAGATACCCAATCACATCATTAGAGACATGATAGAGAGTTATTGAAAGTGTATATCAATATCCAATAAGTTAGGAAGGGCTAAACAAGTCAACAATTTTTGGAAAAATATGAAATACTGGAATTGGGGGTCTTGGTCGTGGCCAAGAATTCTTTGGCTACGGCGAAGAAAAGGGCCGAAACATTTTGGTTGCGGCCAAGACTCCTCTAGCCGCAGCCAAAAAATTTTTTGTTTATTGGCTGAACTTCAAAAAATCATAACTAAATATACAAAAATCAAAATAGAGTGGTTACTATAGAAAGATCTTCAAGTCCTCTATATAAGAAAAATATGAACCACCACCATCTACAACCACAAAATTACAAAATAACATAAATTCCTATACTGTTTTAGAATCAAGTTTAGAAACAGGGTACAACTTCAAAAATCCATAGCTTTCAATTCACTAGTTCATATTGCTTATAATACCTATCAAATTAAAACCCAGGATGTCTACTTTAAGCCTAGAAAGTTTTAGAACATTTGGACCAAGTTTGACCAATCAAAATTTCACCACAAACAGACTGCCTCCCAGAAACTTCAATCCAGCAATCAACAGTTTTGTAATCCCACTATCAAACAAGTCTAATTCTTGAAATAGACCGTTGTCCCTTCCTTCAACAAGTTGATTAAAAGACAGAGGTGATCTAATTCCTTAAGTTCCTTGGCTATCTGTAACTCCCAGTTGTAGTAGTACTAACAGGGAATTACTATACTATTCACATGAGCAGAGAATGTAACCTATAATCAGAATCCCTTTGCTCTAACTAGACCTGTATCTTTGTGCAAACAATTCCATTGCCAGAATCACCGATCTGATACGAAAACTGTAATGCCCTTACCTTTATTTCTATTTTTGCCCTAGCTGGAAAACTAGACAGAATTTTCATCAAACTTTGAAAATTCATATATTTATTTATAGATATTCAATTGTGTGATTACAAAGGCTATATAACCCTTATTAAGTCTTTTTCAAGTAAAAATATATCCTTTAACCAACTAAAAGCTTACAATTCCCAAAATTTCTATTTTTAGACATTGTCACAGAAGCTGGCCAGTTTTACTAGACTAACTTCAAAAATTCATAACTTTTTGTGTACAACTTCAAATGACTTATATTATATGACCTATCAAATTAAAGCTTGATAAGTCTATTTTTACATTAAAAAATATCATAGGCATTGAACATCATTTGCCTATTCAAAAATGTCACACAGCTAGACTGCCACGCAGGAAAAATGCACTGGCAGCAAATCCTCATTCTTGAGACTCTTGCTAAACCGAGGCTTGATAGTCCACTGTTAGAGCAAGCGTTTCACCCAAGAGAGGGGGTGAATTGGGTGATACTAAAAATTTCGTTGCAAATATAAAAGCTTGACGGTGAATATAATGCATCAAAGAGTAAGGAGAAATATCACCGAAGTGTACACCGGGAGTTATACTGGTTCGGCCACAACCACTTTGACCTACGTCCAGTCCTCAAAATATCTCTAAGAGTTTCACTATAACTTCTAAGATTCAGTGGGTTCTTGGAACCTCGGTACAAGCAAGTTCCTTCTCCTGGACACTCGCTTCCCCTTACAAGTTGTAATCCAATCCCAACTTAAGGTTCCACAACCTTAAGTTACCTCAATAACAAATATTGAGTTTGAATGAAATATCTCTCTTACAGAGTGAATAAGAATCACTGAAGTGCAGAATTACAAGTATATGTAAAAATAGAGTATTGAACTTGATAATGCGTTCGTGTGTGTTCTTGTTGTTATCTCTGTTTGGATGTTCTCATATATATAGATGTGTTGATAATGACCGTTGGAACATTTTCTTCTTGCTTGTTAGAGTGTGCACAGCTAATGTTGACTTTTCCAGTATTTGAAAAATATCCGTTTATGGTAGGTGGCGGTAGGTAGTGTTTGAACGTTGCATTTGACTTTCCTTATTTGGTAAGATATCTTCATTGCTTATCTGCGAACATGCTAAGAATACTAATACAATGAAGGGTTAATCACATAGGAAACAAATTAGTGAACGTTGGAATAATTTCTGAATTTCTGGACTTAGATACTCGAGTAGTTCCTCACTTGAGTAGTTACTCGAGTATCTTCATGAAATCATTGATAGAGAGCAAGTCAATAAATAAACATCATAATATTCAGGTAGTGCATGGAGTAAACAAATTTACAAACCTTGGAAATACCTGTTTACTCGGATACTTACTCGAGTATGGTACAATTTTCTTTATAGGTTACTCGAGTAATGTTGGCAGGATTTCAAGGCCGAGAGCACTCCAAGTTTGCTTACTTGGTTACTCGGGTACCACCTCGAGTAAACATTTATTTTCTGCATAGCTTACTCGGGTAGATACTTCAAGTGATTTGTAAATAATTCTGCAGATTACTCAATTACTGACTCGAGTAATCTCCTTTAAATCTTTGACATAGAACAATTTAATACCTGCATACTTGAGTAATGCCTCGAGTGAAGTGTGATAAAAACATTTCAAATTAATCGAGTATTACCTTCAAGTTTTGCTTATCACAGTGATTTACTCGAGTAGCTCCTCGAGTAACATTAGCAGGATTGAGAATGCCGAGAGCAACATATTTCTTGAAGCAAGGGACTCAAGTACTGACTCGAGTAATGTTGGCAGGCCGAGAGCAGCTGGAAGTGATTTCCCTGGTTGCTCGAGTACTTACTCGAGTAACGTTGGCAGGCCGAGAGCAACTGCAAGTTATTTACCTGGTTACTCGAGTAACATTGGCAGGTCGAGAGCAACACATTTCTTTGTGGCAAGTTACTTGAGGTTTTACTCAGGTAACTTCAAGTTTCTGTCTCATTACTCGAGTAACCCCTTAGAAATTTTGGCAGTGAAGAAGTTTCTCAGCCTTTTCTTTTGGCCTTTCTTCATTACTCCAGTGCTTACTTCAAGTGATTATTTGCTCTGTTATTTCTTTGTTCAAACTTATTTGTTTATCAAATCAATTTCACATCCATTATTTGTTATCATCAAAACATGTGAGATCTAACATTCTCCCCCTTTTTGATGAAGACAAAACTTGGTGATTTTGAACAAAGTTTTTGAAATTAAATCTTCAAATAAACACTTCTTGAAATCAATTGTAACTTTGAAATCCTTTATGAAATAACTTGTTAATTGTTAATTCAAAGTGTTTGGAAAATTTTGAAAAAAAACAACATATTCACCTTGCATACATAATAAACTCATTAGTCCCACAATGTAATATAACTTAAAAACTTAGATGGACTTATATTGAAATTAAAACTTAAGGAAATTTGCATTGAACTAAAATTGCATTACAAGTATGAAAAACTCCCTAAGTCCCATGTACATCCATATACCCAAAATGAAAGAAACTCAGTCAACCATAAAATCACTCAAGCTCTTCTCCCCCTTTTTGTCTTCATCAATCAAGTGGAGGACTTGAAGGCCTGACTGTAGATATAGGCTTGACAGGAAGGACCAAGGAGCCATCTGAACTAAAAGAATCAAAAGAGGAGCTGGAAGATTCTGGTTCAGGAAGGTTGAGTGGAGGGATATGAATGTCATCTTTTGGAGGGATTGGAGATGACTAATATGCAATAATAGAGGTGGTCTCAACCTCTTCTGTGGCACCTAGAGTATGATGATCAGAGGATGAGGGAGAGATTTCCTCTGCATGAGTGGGGGAAGGAATAGGTGTAAGTGTGGGTTCAGGCTGAACTCTGGGTGGTGAATCCTCAATAGTGATGTGGATAGTCTCATTGGTTTCAGGATCATCCACTGAGCATAGGATATCTCTAGGAAGAATAATGGGAAGTTAGAGTGCAGAGAGTTTAGGTTCTAGGGGGCTAAACTCAGGAAGCTTGGGAAAGGATATCTCAGGGATAGTTGGCTCAACCTCAGTATGATGATGCTCAGATGGGATGTTCTCTGGAGGTGAGAATGCCTCAGGTGTAGATGATGGACCAGCAGAAGGTCCAGGACCCATAGAGTCCAATCTTGCCAGAATCAACTTCAGAGTCTCAGCCTGGGCACGCTGCTCAGTTAACAACTCCTTGTGCCTCTTGTCTATCCTCTCAACCAACTCAGCCATCTTGTCATTCATGTGAGTTATCAACTCAGCATTGGTGTTGGAGATGTCTATGTGAAATCCTCTTAGCATATTCTCCATGAAGCGTGGTATTGAGGAAAGAGGGTGAAAAGGTAGTGGCAGCTAAAGCAGAAAACTGAGTGTCATCCATTTTACTCTTCTCAGTCTCTATCTTCTTCTTCTTAGGACTTGACTCCAGAGGACCCTTGAGAGGAATCGCAATATTAAGCTTCCCAATCTAGTTTCTTCCAATTGAAGTGATCTTTTCAATAGGCTCTTTATTCTTCAAGTACCATATCTTGTTTTTCTTGAGGATAAGAGAGATAATCTGAGGATATGGCATAGGAGTTGTAGCTTTCCCTTATATTTTATACCTCTTCCTCTCAGAGAAAATATATTCTCTCAAGTCCTTTTGTTCCTTCAGGAGTAGAGAAGCAAACCACCTATAGTCTCGGTCAGAGAAATGGGTGTAGTTATTGGCTTTGTTCACAAGGGATATAGAGTAAATATACCAAAGAACCTTGTGATGGTCACACATGTCACTCGGATTGAAGTTAAGAGGACCCACAAGCTCATCAGGTCTAAGGACAGTGAAAATTTGGTTAGGTTCAATCTTGGAATAGATGTCATCAGGGGAGTTTTCTATTCCTAACCAAATGTTGATCCTAGAGGGTGAGATAACGATTTTCTGACCTCTAATTGTTGTGGTCATTTCTTCCTCTGCAGAAGTTCTATTGGGTTCATCTAGGATTTCTAGGTTGTAATAAAAATGAGTGACTATTTTAGTTCAAAAAGGTAGTTTAATTGACAGCCAAGGCATAAAAGTTTCAAGAAAGGGACTTAGGTCATACTTCAATACCTCCTGAAGTACCTTGAGATCCACACTGTGAGTTTTGCAGACTTTTCTTCTTGATAATTGTGTGAGATACTTCTGAGATTCCTCCAATTTGTTGATATTAAACCCCTTTGGAGGTTTAGTGATTTCTTTTTCTTGCAATTCTGACTTTTTGGATGATTGGCCCTTCTCCAATTGATCAAGAATCTCAGCCATAGCTTTAGCAACATTCACATCATACTTAGGATTTTTGGAGGGTTTTGGAGTAAAGGAGGGAGTAGAAGAATCAGAAGGTAAAGGAGAAGGAGACTTGGTGCCTTTGCTTCTCCCAGTTGAGGTGCTTTTCTTTGATTAAGCCCTTGTGACCACTGGCTCTTTGATCACAACACCTTTCTCCTTTGGTTTAGGTTGAGGTTTCGGTTGGATTTTGGCTTTTGATCTAGGAGTGAGTTTTTGTCTCTTTCTGGGAGGAGAAGAAAGAGGGTCAGAGAGTTGTGGAGATCCAGAAGAGTCTGTAGGAGTAAGATTTTTTGTTCTAACCATCTTGATTCAGAGAAAATTGAAATCTCAGAAAAACCAGAGCGAGAAGTCGCGAGATAGGGCAGAGAGATTTTGAGCAAAATAAGATGTTTTTGGAGCTAAAAATTGATGGATTTTAATGGAAATCAAGCAAGGAAGAAATTGTGAAAACTTTTTGTGAGAGGACTGGGTGATTCACTCGAGGAGATTTTGTGGAAATGACCGAGTTTGCGACTAATAAAGACTTAAAACCCGACATTACTTGAGGCCTTACTCGAGTAATTATCCATTTTACTCGAGTTTATACTCGAGTGATCATATAGAAAATTCTAAAAATAATTCATTTAAATTGCGTACCTAGCATGAATAATATTGTAATTATCCATGTGTGTTCCCTCGATCATTTAATAGTCGTTTTCGAACATATCTGAGTTGATTCTCATCGAGTTTGAGATCTGGACCTACAGTCACTCGAGGCCTTACTCGAGTAAACTTCAAGTTTACTCGAGGCTTCCCTCGGGTAATCTGTCTTTTCTCTTCTTGACTGTTCATTTTCCATAAATGAGCCGTTTGATTTAAATTCCTTGACTTGAGACTTCACTGCCAGTTTTTGAAGTCCATTACTCAAGTACTCACTCGAGTAATGTGTTGGAAATTGTGCCCTAAGGGCCAATTATTGTACTTTGAACATTATTATTTTAATGAAATTTCTCTATTCTGTTATCATATTATTTGCATGTTAATTGTGATAATTCTATCCTTGGATAATTCATAAAGATTGTCCTAAAATGTCCTTGGTCGGTCATCTATGCGGGAGCAGAGATGAAACAACATCAGTATGACTTTGATAAGATATGGAGATACGAATCAAAGTCTTAGGCACTTGTAAGAGTACAAGGTGCTAGACCGACCCACTATGAGAAAGCTACATGGATCAAGTCATAAGCTTTTCTCATGTATAACCACGTCACAATGCCCTTAGACCTGAGGTCATCATGGATTCCTACATGAGATTTGCTAAGCTTTGAACTAGTCAAAAGTCACTTTTGACGGGGTGATGATAAAGGCTACGATCGGGCTTGGTGGTTTTTCATGCAGAGGAATATGAATGATCAAGATGGAATTTGTCCCTCACATTAGTAGAGAGATATTACTAGACCCCTCGATGAGTGAGTCTGAGAAATGTATAGCCATACTATGATGAAAGGAGTTTCTGTCTTTGTTATTAGACTACTCAGGAATCGAGAAAGTAATGGTCAGGAAGAAGAGGATGACATTATCCATGCCTTATCCTTGATCGATATATCGTGTGATAAAAGGGACGTGACATGGTTGTATGACAGGTTGCATCGTGATAACGATCCTCATATGAATTAAGTAGTTGTAATGTCTTGCTAGAGGCCGCTTGCGATTTTTGGGTTAGTATAGTTATTGGCCCACTGCCAACTTCATATGGGCCTACAGGGTCGCACACAAGAATAGCCCAACACGAGATAATGTTTAATTTAGGGTGGACGAATTTTATATTTATATATATATAATATAAAATTCATTAATAATATTATAAAGATATATATATTTTCGAAATATATATCTTATATATATATATGTATATATATATATATATATTATATATGATATTATTATATTATGTTAGTTTTAAATTTAATTTATTAAGATATGTTAAATTTAATAACAAACATGATAGAGATATGGTATCTCAGATTTAATTTATGAAGATAAATTAAATCTAATGACTCTTTATTTGGATTAAGTAAATAGGTTAAATTAAAATTGTTGGACAGATTTAATTTAAACTGAATTTATTTAATTAGCTCATCAAGATAATTAATTTTTAATTAATTTCAAAATTAATGATGATTAATTTTGAAATTTGAAAATAGCCCTCATAGGTTATAAACTTGATAGAGCAGATATATTGATACGCACATAAGAATTGAGAGCCGCAAGTGAAACCCTAGGAGACATTAGAGGCGCTAGCAAGCAATCTCGGTTGGAGAGCATTCGTGTGGATACCGGTAGAGGGAGCGGACCTGATGTGTTGGCTCCTAGAGATCGTGAAAACTCTGAATTATCAAAAGGTATGAATCCCTCCAACTTGGTTTAAACGCCGTTAATAGATCCTTGATTAGGATCGGTGAAAATTTTTAAAATTCTTTCGCTGTGCCTACCGATTCTAACATAATGTGCTCTTTTACTTCAAGTTGTCCCTCGGGTAATTCTGCATTGTCAGACATTACTTGAAGTTGTCACTCTAGTAATGGTGTCCTCTGATAACCTCTGTTTTTATTTCTTAAAACAGAGTTTTAATCTTCCAGCAAAACAAGTTTCTACATACTCCGATGCTTAAGTTAGTAATCATCAAAACATTATCAAATAACATTATCTAACATTATGAGAAATCGAAATAACTTACAATTCATTGGGATTTACCATTCCCAATTCTCTTCTAATGTATAGAAATTGATCTTTTGCAAGAGGTTTAGTGAAGATGTCGGAGTTGAAGATGAGTAGGAATGAATATCACTTTCATATCTTTCTTTTGGACATGATCTTTGATGAAGTGGTGTCTGACATCGATATGCTTGGTTCTAGAATGTTGAACTGGATTCTTTTCCAAGCTTATCGTACTGGTATTGTCACAATAGATTGGTATTTCTTTGATATAAATACCAAGATCTTGTAGTTGTTGTTTTAGCCAAATCACTTGTGCACAACAACTTGAGACTGCAACATATTCAGTTTCCGTTGACGGAAGAGACATTGTATTTTATTTCTTGCTGAAACCATGATACAAGAGATCCTCCAAGAAATTGTCCTTGTCCCCTGGTGCTCTTTCTGTCTGTCTTGTATCCTCCATGATCAGAATCTGAATATGCAACAAGATATTCACTTCTTCCTTTGGGATACCACAGACCCAATTCTGGTGTGTCAGCAAGGTATCTAAAGATTCGTTTGACAATTTCGGCATGTGATTCCTTTGGTGCTGATTGATATCTTACACATATGCCAACACTGAATTGGATGTCCGATCTGCTTGCCGTGAGATAGAGTAATGATTCAATCATTCCTCTGTATTTTGTGATGTTGTAGGCTTTCCCTTTGACATCAGCATCAAGCAACGTAGTTGAGCTCATAGGTGTGTCCGTTCCATTTGCTTCATCCATTCCATACTTCTTCAATAACTCTTTCAAGTACTTTGTTTGAGATATGAAGATTCCATTCTTTCTTTGTTTGATGTGCAAACCGAGAAAGAAATTCAATTCTCCCATCATTGACATCTCAAACTCTCTCTGCATTATCTCAGAAAATTCCTTACACAGAGATTCATTAGTAGTACCGAAAACAATATCATCAACATATATCTGAACAATTAAAATATCATCACATTTTCGTTTTGTAAAAAGTGTTGTATCAACTTTTCCTCGTACAAAACCTTGATCAATAAGAAATTTACTGAGCCTTTTGTACCATGCTCTAGGAGCTTGTTTTAAACCATATAAAGCCTTTTTGAGTTTGAAAACATGGTCAGGTTTGGTTACATCTTCAAAACCTGGAGGTTACTCTACGTAAACTTCTTCCATAATGTAACCATTTAGAAATGCACTCTTTACATTCATTTGATAGAGTTGGAATCCTTTGATGCATGCAAAGGCTAAGAGTACACGTATAGCTTCCAATCTAGCCACTGGAGCATACGTTTCCTCATAATCAATTCCTTCTTCCTGATTATAGCCTTTGGTCACCAATCTTACCTTGTTTCTGACAATAATTGCGGATTCATCAAGTTTGTTCTTGAATACCCATTTAGTGCCAATGATCGGATGATCCTTGGGTCGGGGTACTAAATCCCAAATTTGATTTCTTTCAAATTGATTTAGTTCTTCTTGCATTGCTATAACCCAATCATTGACTGATAGGGCTTCATCAATGTTAGAAGGTTTAATCTCAGAAATGAATGCAGAAAAACTTACTTCATTGAAAATTCTATTTCTAGTTTTAATCCCGTCATTCACATCTCCTATGACTTGATCTTGAAAGCGGCAAGCTTCACCCAAGAGGGGGGTGAATTGGGTGATGTTATAAATTTTTCGTTTGAGATGGTGATATGTAAATATAGTGGATAGAGTAGAGTAGAGAAGATTTGAACACAGAGAGTTATACTGGTTCGGCCTAACAACAATGCCTACGTCCAGTCCTCAGAGGTCAAGACCTACTGAGCTTTTCACACTATCTCCAAGATTCAATGGGCTCTCAGAACGCCACAAGACAACGATCGTCCTTGAATGGACTATGAGCAGAAATATTCTCTCGACAAGAAACTTCTCTCCCCCTTACGACAAGTCTTATGTGCAGAGAAACAACCTATGACTCTTCTCACTTGCTTATTTATACAAGACTTATGAGCAGCAACGTTTTCTTCTGCTTACACCACTGTAAGTCTTATGAACAACAACGTTCTCTCCTGCTTGTATCTTATAAGGCTTATAAGTGAAAGATACTACAAGAAATTCTCTCAACTGCTTCTCTCGTAAGGAATAACTACCCTCTCAAGGTCCCAATACCTTGAGTTTACACAATCATAGAGTTTTGAGTTTGAATGAAGACTCTCTTACAGAGTAAATGAATAAACACTGAAGATCAAAAGTGTATACAGAGAAATCAGATGAATAACAGAGGATTGATATGAGCTTGTGAATACTTGTGCTGTGTTGTTCACGTTTCTCCGTGAGTCTCTGTATATATATATAGTTGCTCCATTTTTTGCCCGTTTGGATTCTCTTCAGTTGTGGAGCGGGACATTTGAAAATATTGGCAGACACGTGCATATTAGAATAATTTGAGTGCGGTAGGTGCCAGCGTGTTCATAATCATCTTGTCTGTCGTTGTATCACTTTTCTCATGTGGTTCAATTCCAACGTTCATATTCCTGTATCATTCTCTTAAAACATTCAAAACAATGTTAAACAAAGATAAAAAGTAATGATGATATGAATTAATAACAATAAACTATATTCGTAATGAACGTTGTGAAACTTATCATTTTCTGAGGTCAACAGGGCATCACTTCGAGCATGAAAGGCTCACCTCGAGTGATCTCCTATTTTCCTTCATATACCTCTGTTATCGGGTTGTGCTCGCATGGAGAATCAGAGAGAAAATATCTTCACTCGCGGGTGAAGAGAGGTCTCACTCGAGCACAAAATCTCTGCTCGAGTGATCTTTGTATTTTACACTGGGAGTGTCTTCTCGGGTCATCACTCGCATACCATTTTGACAAGAGTGAGAATTTGCACTCGCGAGTGATCTGGACCCTCACTCGAGCACACTTACCTCTGCTCGAGTGAGAAGCATATTCTCAAGGAATATGCTCTCTAAACCATCACTCGCACCATAATTCCAGAGGGATAGAAATTTCACTCGTGGGTGATATTGACCCTCACTCGAGCACACTTACCTCTGCTCGAGTGAGAAGCATATTCTCAAGGAATATGCTCTCTAAAACATCACTCGCATCAGAAATCCAGAGGGATAGAATTCTCACTCGCAAGTGATATTGGCCCTCACTCGAGAACACTTACCTCTGCTCGAGTGAGAAGCATATTCTCAAGGAATATGCTCTCTTGAACAAGCACTCGCAACTGATCTTCAAGACTCTCGGCCAAGTGCTCGCAGTGCCTTTCTCGAGTGAATGATGGAAGCATGCCTTATCTTGCTCTCGGCCAAGTGCTCGCATCCCTTGCTCGCATACGTGCTCGAGTGAGAATGACTTCTCTGCTCGAGTGCGAACTTCGTGCTTCGAGTGATCCATTGATTACTAAGGGAGAATGACTCTCGGGTACTCACTTCCTGGCTTTCTCTCACACCTGCTCGAGTACAGAAGTGATTTGTGCTCGAGTGCAGATTTCATGCTCGAGCACGCAAGTGCATTTTCACAGCAGATATCAGCAAACACCAGATATGCATTTGGTAACTTGGAATCTTTTCTTAACTTTCTAAAAATATGTTTCACACATAATTGAATTATTGTTATCATCAAAACTTGGGATCTAACATTCTCCCCCTTTTTGATGATGACAAAACTCTTTGTGATGAAGGTTTAAAAGAAAATGAATGAAATTGAAAAGTTTTGAAATTTCTTCAAAGTTTCCAAAATGCATATCAAGTTTAAGTTCCAAATTCAATTTTTCCTGCAATGTTTCCTCTGGACACTTAACAGCCAAGATAAGTATAGTATGAGGTATATAACTTAACAAATAACTTGAAACATTGAGATTTTGATAATGAAAAACTTGAACCATATCATTAACTTTAACAAACTTGAACAATACAAGATAGAAAAATGACATACATATCAAATCCTACCCAATACAGAAAACTACCCAAACACCCATATACACCCTACAGCCTACAGAAAGCTCAGAAGACATCACACATCCTTCTCCCCCGTTTTGTCAACATCAGAAGGGGGTTCTGGAGGTGGAACAAAAGATATCATGGCAGAGAGAGGGTCAATGGGCTGGTCAGGAGGAGATGGTGGTTGTGGGACAAATGTAACATCAATATTTGATTCAGGATCAGTGAAAAGTACATGTGTCTCTGAATGAGGGGGTGAGGTATGAGTGGTCTCTGGTGGCACTCCGGAAGATGAAGAGGGAAAATGTGAATGCAGGAAGGTCTCCATATTAGTGATCCTCTGTGACATCTCATCTTGTGTTTTGAACATCAGTTCAAAATTAAGATTGGCCTGATCTACCAACTTAACAACTTGTGTTTCCATCTTCTCCACAAGCTTCTCATACTCAGTCACTAACTCTTTCTTCAAGCTTGATACAGCTTGATTAATTACCTCAGACAAATGATTGGACAGAGAGGCATTGAGGAATGAAGGAGGAGGAATTGGACCTTGTGCAGATGATTGTGCCTCATCTCCTCTAGATGGTGTTGCTTCCCTCTTTGATGTGGCTTTGGTTCGACTCACTGAAAGATTGATACCCATGTGAGTTAATTGAGTCTTTCCAAACCTTGAGATGAGCACCCTTTCTTTCCCTTCCAGATACCAGATTTTGTTCTTCATCAAGATGAAAGAAACAAGTTGAGGGTAAGGTATGGTTGTGGATCTTGTTGAAGAAAATCGAAACCTTCTCATCTCACTAAATATAATTTCCCCTACATTCCTTTGTTGCCCAGCAACCAATGAAGCCAGAAGATAGTAATCCTTTTGTGCAAAGTGGGTAAAGTTTCTGGATTTATTGACTATGCTCCGGGAATAAATGTAATGGAGGATTCTGTGATTATCAGGCATGTCAATAGGCTTGAAGGTGAGGGGTCCAATTGGGTCTTTTGGTCTCAAGATGTTAAAGGTATCATTGGCAGAGAATGGGGGTGGATCAGTAGGAGGTGCTACATAACCAAGCAAATCATTAATGATTTTGGCAGAAATCATAATGAATTTCCCTCTAATGGTTGTGGATACAGCTTCTTCAATCAAATCACCGGATCTAGACATGATATTATGAGTTTTCATGTTGGAATAAAATGTCTTTACAACAGTGGGGGAATATGGCATATGAATATTTAGCCAGGGAGCATAGTACTGAAGGTAAGGATATAAGTCCAAATGACAATTCTTTTTCAGATAATCCAAATCAACATATACTACTGGACAAAAATGCCTATGTTTGAATTCATCATCATATACCTTCTGTGATACGGCCTTAAGCTCTGTCACATTGAATCCCTCAGGAGGACTAGTAAGTTGGTCATCCACTGGTGCTTGAGAGGTAGAAGGTGCTCCAGAAGCAGAAGCACTTGGGTGCTTGACTTGATGTGAACTTGAGACACCAACTTGAGATGTAATCTTCCCAACTAACTTGTCCAATTTGGATTTTTCTATTGCTTCCCTGAGTTGTTTACTGAAAGTATCCCCAGAAGAAGAGGATGATTGGGGTTGCTCTGAATCCTTCTTCTTTCCCTTTCCTTGTACCTCTTTGGATTGAGACCGGGTGATTATGGGTTCCTTGATTATGGGTTCCTTGAAAACCACACCCTTTGGTTTCTTTTGAGGAGGTTGGTCTTTCTTGGAAACTTGAGGCTTTGGGTGAGGTTTCTTAGCGGGAGTTCTCTTTTTGGTCTTAGGCTTTGGAGGAGGTGAAGGTGAGGGAGAGTTTTTGGGAGATGGAGGAGTAAGTTCAGGGGTTCCAGATTCACTGGCAGCAGAGTGAGTGGAAGAAGGAGAATGAGACTTTTGAGGAATAGAGGGTAACTTTGTTCTTGCCATTTGAAAAATGGAAGAGAGAAACAAGAACTCTTGTTTTTGAAAGAAGGGAAAAAAATACACGCAGAAATTAGGGCACAAGTGAAGAATGCAGAAAACAAGAATCACCTCTTATAGAAGATTGAGAGGTTGTAACGGCGATTTGAAGTAGAAGGACGTGATTAAATGATGAGAGAACGGTTGAAGATGAAGAGTTGTGACTCTCGAGTGAGAGAGCACTTCGAGTGAGATGAGGAAGTGCGACGTTCTGAGCTCCCCAGTAACTGATATAAGTGACAGTGCTCGAGCATGATTCCTAGTGCTCGAGTGATGTTCATACTGTGCTCGCGAGTGTTCTAACTGTGCTCGAGTGATGTTCTGGAAAATAAAGAAACAAGTAGAACGTACCTGGATTGTTGATTTCCTGACATATTTTCCAACTTTGTACTCAAATCCTCCAAGATCATTTGAGTAACCTTGATTTGGATAGCTCTTGCACAGAGATTCTTCTTCCTCACTCGAGCAGACATTTCTCACCTCAAGCATGTTCATACTATGCTCGAGTGAGAATTCCTCACTCGCGAGTGAGCTCAATTCTCACTGTAGTTTATGTTATATTTCCTTGGTGTTCTTAACTCCTCTGTTAACCTCTGTTCTAACCATAAGAAAACAGAGCTTCATGAATAGTGCTGTGCTCGAGCAGAGCTTCTTGTGCTCGAGTGACACAGCTCCTCACTCGAGCAGTGCCTCCAGTGCTTCGAGTGAGAGTCCTGCAAAAACACATTTTGGCCACTCCGATGCCAAAGTTAGCATGATTATCATCAAAATAAATACTTAATTAAACATTTTAACAATAAAACTTACAACTCATTGGGATTAACCATTCCCAATTCTCTTCGAATATAGAGAAATTGCTCTTTTGCAATTGGTTTCGTGAAAATATCCGCAAGTTGAAGATGAGTTGGTATGAATTCTACTTTGACATCTTTCTTTTGAACATGATCTCGAATGAAATGATGTCGAATGTCTATATGCTTGGTTCTTGAGTGTTGCACGGGGTTCTTTGCCAAGCTTATTGTGCTAGTATTATCACAATAGATTGGGATTTCTTTTAAATAAATTCCCAAATCTTGAAGTTGTTGTTTTAACCATAGCACTTGTGAACAGCAGCTTGCCACAGCTATATATTCAGCTTCAGTCGAAGATAATGAAACTGTATTCTGCTTCTTGCTGAACCATGACACTAGAGAACCACCGAGAAATTGACATTGTCCACTGGTACTCTTTCTGTCAGTTTTATATCCACCATGATCTGAATCTGAATATGCCATTAAGTATTCGTTCCCTCTCTTTGGATACCAAAGTCCCAGCTCTGAAGTATCTCCTAGATATTTGAAAATTCTTTTTACTGTCTCTGCATGAGATACTTTAGGATTGGATTGATACCTTGCACACATTCCTACACTGAACTGAATATCTGGCCTGCTTGCTGTAAGATAGAGTAATGAACCAATCATTCCTCTATACTTTGTGATATTGAAGCTAGGTCCCTTTACATCAGCATCCAGCAATGTTGTAGAACTCATTGGAGTATCAGCTCCATTGGCATTATCTAAACCATATTTCTTCAGCAACTCTTTCAAATATTTTGTCTGAGATATAAATATGCCATTCTTCTTTTGTTTGATCTGAAGTCCAAGAAAGAAGTTCAATTCTCCCATCATGGACATCTCAAATTCTCCCTGCATAATCTTAGAGAAATCTTGACACATAGATTCGTTAGTAGCACCAAAAATAATATCATCAACATAAATTTGAACTATTAGAATATCATTTTTGTTATGTTTAATGAATAGAGTAGTGTCAACTTTACCTCTGACAAAACCTTGATCAAGAAGAAATTTGCTTAGTCTTTCATACCAAGCCCTGGGTGCTTGTTTCAAACCATATAATGCTTTCTTAAGTTTGAAGACATAATCAGGTTTTGTTTCATCTTCAAAACCAGGAGGCTGTTCGACATAAACTTCCTCCATAATATAACCATTTAGAAAAGCACTTTTTACATCCATTTGATAAAGTTTAAAACTTTTGATGCAAGCAAAAGCTAAGAGTACTCGTATTGCTTCCAATCTTGCCACTGGAGCATATGTTTCCTCATAATCAATACCTTCTTCTTGATTATAGCCTTTTGCAACCAATCTTGCTTTATTTCTCACAATGATTGCAGATTCATCAAGTTTGTTTTTGAAAACCCATTTGGTCCCTATAACCGTATGGTCTTTAGGTCGAGGAACCAAATCCCAGACTTGATTTCTTTGAAATTGATTTAGTTCTTCTTGCATAGCAATCACCCAATCATTGTCAGATAAAGCTTCTTCTATATTAGAAGGTTCAATCTCAGAAATAAAAGCAGAAAATGTTACCTCATTGAGGATTCTATTTCTGGTTTTGACACCTTCATGAATATCTCCTATAACTTGATCAATTGGATGATCCTTCATATGTCTCCATGCTTTAGGTTGATCATGATCATCAACATCTTCCAAATTTTGAAGATCATTTGTTTCAAAATCATCCTGCTTTGAAATAGATTTGTTTTTCTTGATTGAATCCATTTCTTCTTCATCATTAAGTTTTGTCTGAGACTCAATTTCATCAAACACAACATGAATAGATTCTTCAATAGTACATGTTCTTTTATTGAAAATTCTATAAGCTTTACTTCTATTAGAATATCCTAGAAAAATACCTTCATCAGACTTTGAATCAAATTTACCCAAATTTTCCTTACCATTGTTGTGAATGAAACACTTACACCCGAAGACATGAAGATGAGCAATATTTGGCTTTCTTCCTTTGTAGAGTTCATATGGTGTCTTTCCAAGAGATTTGCGAATATATGCTCTGTTTGAAATGTAGCATGCAGTACTCATTGCATCTGCCCAGAACACTTGTGACATTTCTTTTTCATTAAGTAAAGCTCTTGCCATTTCTGTAAGCACTCTGTTCTTCCTTTCCACTACTCCATTTTGTTGAGGTGTTCTTGGAGCTGAGAAGTTGTGATCTATCCCCTCGTTGTTGCAGTAATCTTCAAACAATTGATTATCAAATTCTCCTCCATGATCTGTTCTAATAGAGACAATAGAAACACCTTTCTCATTTTGAACCTTTTTGGCAAACATAATAAATTCAGCAAAAGTTTCATCTTTTGAGGCAATGAATATAGTCCAAGCAAATCTAGTAAAATCATCTACAATTACTAACGTATACAAGTTTCCTCCAAAACTTTTTACTCTTGCCGGTCCAACTAAATCCATATGAAGTAATTGTAAAGGTTTTGAAGTAGAGATTTCATATTTTGTTTTAAAAGAAGATTTAGTTTGTTTGCCTTTTTGACATGCTTCACAAATCATGTCATCTTTGAATTTTAGCTTGGGAAGGCCAATAACTAAATCTTTTCTGATCAATTTGTCAAGTTGATTCATATTGACATGAGCCAAACGCTTATGCCATAACCAACTTTCCTCTGATCGACTCAGAAAACACTTTTCAGAAGAACTTGAATTTAAATCAATTGTATAACAATTACCGTCCCTTTGAGCTCGGATTTTTGCCTTGATTGTTTCTTTGTTTAAAGGTAGATCTTTCTTACTGACTATCAAGCATTCTTTCGAGTCGAAAATCACCCAGTTATCTTTGTCAGTACTTTGGCTTACGCTTAAGAGATTGTGGCATAATCCTTCAACATAATATACTCCGTTGATTTGAAAGCCATCTGTTCTTCCCACTTCACCAATTCCAGCAATACGTCCGGATTGATTTCCTCCAAAAGTCACCTTTCCTCCTTCTCTAGGTTCAAACATGGTGAACTTATTTTTGTCACCAGTCATGTGTCTCGAACATCCACTATCAATATACCACTTGTTTGCTCGAGATGCTTTGAGACATACCTAGAATAAGATGATCAAGTTTTAGGTACCCACACTTTCTTGGGTCCTTTGTGGTTAGTATTTGGAATATGTGTCCCTTTCGGAACCCATTTATATGTTCCAATAATCTTTCCCTTTTTGAAATAACACGATGAAGTATAATGTCCTTTCCTATTACAAAAATTGCATGACACAAATGGATTTGATGTATGCACAGAATTCCTAAAATATTTAAGATAGTCTCTACTACTCTTCTTATTCTCATCATGCACAGCATTATATCCAATTCCAGATTTATCAAAGGAAACTTTCTGAGAACTTAAGATAACCTTGAGAGTTTCACTTCCTTTAGTAAATTTTTCAACAATCTTTGTTAAGTCTTCTATTTTCTTATCTTTCTCTTTACACATTTCATGTGATGATATGACATTACTTTCTAATTCTTTTACTTTCTTCTTATAACTAACCATTTCCTTAGCAACTTTAATAAACTCTGTATGCAATGCATTATATTCAGATAACAATTCATCATAAGAGGGTTCAGAGTCACTTACCTCAAAGTCTGATTCTTCTTCCTTAGCTACTAAACATAGATTGGCTACTTCGTCGTTGTCATCTTCTTCGTCTGACGAACTATCACCCCAAATAGATGATATATATGCTTTCTTTTTCTGCTTCTTTTTGTCTTTGTTCCTGAAGCATTCAGATTTGATGTGTCCTGGTTTCCCACATTCATAGCATACTATTTGGTGTTCTTTGTTTTCTTTCTTGCTTGGTCCACCTTGATAATTCTTGAAATTCCTTTGTCCTCTTCTGTAGAATTTCTTGAACTTTCTCACGATCATTCCCATTTCATCATCACTAGGAACATCTTCATTCTCGGAAGTTTCTTCTTCTTCTTTAATAGCTTTAAATGCAACTCCCTTTTTCTTTCTATCATCGACTTCTTCAAGTTCCTTTTTGAATCTCATCTTACCTTCATATTCGGAAAGACTACCAAAGAGAGCAGCTACGGATCTCATCGACTCTCCTTTGGCTTCTTCGATGGCTGTCACCTTTGCTTCCCATTCTTTTGTAAGAATATTAAGAATCTTTCTTACCTGGGAATTTTGATCAAACGACTTTCCAAGAGCAGATAATTGATTAACAAGATGAGTATACCTTAGTTCAAATTCGGATATACTCTCTCCAGATTTCATACGAAATAAATCATACTCTGTTATTAAAGTATTGATCCTATTTTCTTTGATTCCAGATGTACCTTCGTGAGCAATTTCAAGAGCATCCCACATATCTTTGGCAGTAGGTAGAGTACATATACGAAAATATTCTTTTTGACTAAGAGCACTCTATATCATTAAAATGGCTTTGCTATTTAACGTTACTAACCTTTTGTCATTTTCGTCAAACTCATCTGGAGTCTTTTTGACTACTCTATCTTCGATTTTCTTCACTGGAACATAGTCACCATCTTGTATAACATTCCATAACCCATACTCGTTGGCCATCACGAACACTCTGAATTTGGCTTTCCAGAACGAAAAATGTTCTCCAGCAAAACCAGGAGGTCTAGTGATTGAAGCACCGTCTGGAAGGATATTTTCACCCATTGTTGCCATTGATAGGATCCTTCTCAAGCTGTTAGGCTCTTCGGAGAAGACGAGGCTCTGATACCAAATGAAAGCGGCAAGCTTCACCCAAGAGGGGGGTGAATTGGGTGATGTTATAAATTTTTCGTTTGAGATGGTGATATGTAAATATAGTGGATAGAGTAGAGTAGAGAAGATTTGAACACAGAGAGTTATACTGGTTCGGCCTAACAACAATGCCTACGTCCAGTCCTCAGAGGTCAAGACCTACTGAGCTTTTCACACTATCTCCAAGATTCAATGGGCTCTCAGAACGCCACAAGACAACGATCGTCCTTGAATGGACTATGAGCAGAAATATTCTCTCGACAAGAAACTTCTCTCCCCCTTACGACAAGTCTTATGTGCAGAGAAACAACCTATGACTCTTCTCACTTGCTTATTTATACAAGACTTATGAGCAGCAACGTTTTCTTCTGCTTACACCACTGTAAGTCTTATGAACAACAACGTTCTCTCCTGCTTGTATCTTATAAGGCTTATAAGTGAAAGATACTACAAGAAATTCTCTCAACTGCTTCTCTCGTAAGGAATAACTACCCTCTCAAGGTCCCAATACCTTGAGTTTACACAATCATAGAGTTTTGAGTTTGAATGAAGACTCTCTTACAGAGTAAATGAATAAACACTGAAGATCAAAAGTGTATACAGAGAAATCAGATGAATAACAGAGGATTGATATGAGCTTGTGAATACTTGTGCTGTGTTGTTCACGTTTCTCCGTGAGTCTCTGTATATATATATAGTTGCTCCATTTTTTGCCCGTTTGGATTCTCTTCAGTTGTGGAGCGGGACATTTGAAAATATTGGCAGACACGTGCATATTAGAATAATTTGAGTGCGGTAGGTGCCAGCGTGTTCATAATCATCTTGTCTGTCGTTGTATCACTTTTCTCATGTGGTTCAATTCCAACGTTCATATTCCTGTATCATTCTCTTAAAACATTCAAAACAATGTTAAACAAAGATAAAAAGTAATGATGATATGAATTAATAACAATAAACTATATTCGTAATGAACGTTGTGAAACTTATCATTTTCTGAGGTCAACAGGGCATCACTTCGAGCATGAAAGGCTCACCTCGAGTGATCTCCTATTTTCCTTCATATACCTCTGTTATCGGGTTGTGCTCGCATGGAGAATCAGAGAGAAAATATCTTCACTCGCGGGTGAAGAGAGGTCTCACTCGAGCACAAAATCTCTGCTCGAGTGATCTTTGTATTTTACACTGGGAGTGTCTTCTCGGGTCATCACTCGCATACCATTTTGACAAGAGTGAGAATTTGCACTCGCGAGTGATCTGGACCCTCACTCGAGCACACTTACCTCTGCTCGAGTGAGAAGCATATTCTCAAGGAATATGCTCTCTAAACCATCACTCGCACCATAATTCCAGAGGGATAGAAATTTCACTCGTGGGTGATATTGACCCTCACTCGAGCACACTTACCTCTGCTCGAGTGAGAAGCATATTCTCAAGGAATATGCTCTCTAAAACATCACTCGCATCAGAAATCCAGAGGGATAGAATTCTCACTCGCAAGTGATATTGGCCCTCACTCGAGAACACTTACCTCTGCTCGAGTGAGAAGCATATTCTCAAGGAATATGCTCTCTTGAACAAGCACTCGCAACTGATCTTCAAGACTCTCGGCCAAGTGCTCGCAGTGCCTTTCTCGAGTGAATGATGGAAGCATGCCTTATCTTGCTCTCGGCCAAGTGCTCGCATCCCTTGCTCGCATACGTGCTCGAGTGAGAATGACTTCTCTGCTCGAGTGCGAACTTCGTGCTTCGAGTGATCCATTGATTACTAAGGGAGAATGACTCTCGGGTACTCACTTCCTGGCTTTCTCTCACACCTGCTCGAGTACAGAAGTGATTTGTGCTCGAGTGCAGATTTCATGCTCGAGCACGCAAGTGCATTTTCACAGCAGATATCAGCAAACACCAGATATGCATTTGGTAACTTGGAATCTTTTCTTAACTTTCTAAAAATATGTTTCACACATAATTGAATTATTGTTATCATCAAAACTTGGGATCTAACAGATCTAAGGGATGACTTTTATTGTATTTCCAGGCTCTAGGTTGTCCTAGTGACTACTCTTCTTCCTTGGTTTTATCAACTTCTGGAATAAGAGATTTATAAATAGATTGACCATTTTCTTGGTTTAAAACAACTTCCTGCTCTTCATCAATGGTTTTGTCAGAGGATTCAAATTCATCAAATACAATATGAATTGATTCTTCAACAACACATGTTCTTTTATTGAAAACTCTATATGCTTTACTTCGGTTAGAATATCCTAGGAAAATTCCTTCATCAGTTTTAGAATCAAATTTTCCTAAGTTATCTTTACCATTATTATGAATGAAACACTTACAACCGAAGATCTATAGATGAGCAATGTTTGGCTTCCTTCCTTTGTACAGCTCGTATGGTGTCTTTCCGAGTTTTGTTCTAATATAGGCTCTATTTGAAATATAGCATGCTGTACTCATAGCATCAGCCCAAAAAACTTGAGACACGTTCTTTTCATTTAACATTGCTCTAGCCATTTCAGTGATCACTCTATTCTTACGCTCCACGACTCCATTTTGTTGAGGTGTCCTTGGAGCAGATAAATTGTGATCAATGCCATTAGTATCACAATATTCTTCAAAGGCTTGATTTTTAAATTCTCCACCATGATCAGTCCTAATACCTGCAATGGACATACCTTTCTCATTTTGCACTTTCTTGGCAAAAACAATAAATTCTTCAAAGATTTCATCCTTTGATGATAGAAAAATAACCCATGTAAATCTGGAGAAGTCATCAACAATGACGAATGAATATAAGTTGCCAACAAGACTCTTTACTCTTACTGGGCCAACTAAATCCATATGTAATAATTATAGTAGTCTATTTGTTGAAATCTCATTTTTCAATTTGAAAGACGATTTAGTTTGTTTACCCTTTTGACATGCGTCACAAATCAAATCATTTTTTAAATTTACTTTGGGTAATCCAAGAACTAAATCCTTTTTGAATAGTTTGCCTAGTTGATGCATATTGACATGAGCCAATCTCTTATGCCATAGCCAACTTTCATCGGCATTACTCAGAAAACAGTTTTCAGATTCATTTCTACTAATATCTAGAATATAGCAGTTACCTTCCCTTTTTGCTCTGAGCTTAGCCTTGATATTCTTCTTATCAAGTAGTAAGTCATTCTTGTTGATAATTAGACATTCCTCTGAGTCAAATATTACCCAGTTGTTTTTGTCTGCACTTTGACTCACACTTAGTAAGTTATGGCACAATCCTTTGACATAGTATACATCTTTGACTTGTATGCCTTTGTCATTTTTGATTCCACTAATTCCTGCTATCCTTCCAGTTTGATTTCCTCCAAATTTTACCTTTCCACCTTCTTTAGGTTGCAATTTGGTAAAACTTTCAAAATCACCTGTCATATGTCTAGAGCATCCACTGTCTATGTACCACTTGTTTTTTTGGATGCTTTGAGACATATCTTCAATTAAATACGATTAAGTCTTAGGTACCCACTTCTTTTTGGGTCCTTTTGGGTTAGTACAAGAAATTTTCGAAACATATGATCCTTTAGGTACCCATTTGTAGGTTCCTATCGTTCCTTTCTTCTTATGAATGCATGAAGAGGTATAATGACCTTTTCTATTACAGTAATTACAAAATGCAAAAGGATTTGATGTATACACAGAATGCTGGAAATAATTCAAATATGACTTACCTCCTGCTTTCTTTCTTCCTTTTCTTCTATCTGATTTTGGATCATATCCAATACCAAATTGGTTATTTACAAATCGTTGAGCTTTTAAAATCACACTTAGCATCTCACTTCCTTTAGTAAATTTTTCAAGAGTTTTTGTGAGATCAGCGTTTTTCTTTTTCAAAGAAGAACAATTTTCACAATCCTTTTCTGAGCTTTCTTTAAGTTCAATTTCAAGAGCTTTGTTTTTCTTTTTGAAAACAACTAATTCTTTAACTACTTTGATGAATACCATATCGGTCATTTACAAATCGTTGAGCTTTTAAAATCACACTTAGCATCTCACTTCCTTTAGTAAATTTTTCAAGAGTTTTTGTGAGATCAGCGTTTTTCTTTTTCAAAGAAGAACAATTTTCACAATCCTTTTATGAGCTTTCTTTAAGTTCAATTTCAAGAGCTTTGTTTTTCTTTTTGAAAACAACTAATTCTTTAACTACTTTGATGAATACCAGATCGGTCATTTACAAATCGTTGAGCTTTTAAAATCACACTTAGCATCTCACTTCCTTTAGTAAATTTTTCAAGATTTTTTGTGAGATCAGCGTTTTTCTTTTTCAAAGAAGAACAATTTTCACAATCCTTTTCTGAGCTTTCTTTAAGTTCAATTTCAAGAGCTTTGTTTTTCTTTTTGAAAACAACTAATTCTTTAACTACTTTGATGAATTCAGAATGTAAGGCATTATATTCAGAAAGTAATTCATCATAGGTAGGATCATAATCATTTACTTCTTCTTCTGTTTCTTCTTGAGCAACAAGACATATATTAGCTACTTCTTCTTCATCACTTTCTTCGTCAGAAGAACTATCACCCCATATAGCAGATACGAAGGCCTTCTTTTTGTTGAAGAATTTGCCTTTTCTCTTTTCTTTGCTCTTTTGGTTCAGCTCTGGACATTCTGATTTGATATGTCCCGATTTTCCACATTCGTAGCAGATGATATGATCTTTGCTGCTAGTTCCTCCTTTCTGAAAGTGTTTGAATCCTTGACCTTTCTTGTAAAATTTTCTAAATCATTTTATGATTAGGCCCATTTCATCATCGTCAAACTCCTCATCCTCATCTTGATTTTCTTCTTTTGCTTTTAGTGCTAGGCCTCTCTTCTTCTTGTCACCGATGTCATCTAGTTTCCGTTTGAACTTTAGTTTACTTTCATATTTAGAAAGACTTCCAAATAGAGAAGCAACTGATCTCATTGATTCTCCTTTTGCTTCTTCTATCGTAGTGACTTTGGCCTCCTACTCTTTAGAAAGAATATTCAAAATCTTTCGTACTTGGGTATGTTGATCATAGACTTTCCCAAGTGCTACAAGTTGATTAACAAGATGAGTATATCTAAGTTCGAATTCAGATATTGACTAACCTGATTTCATTCGAAGTAGATCGAATTCAGTGACCAAGGTATTCATCCGATTCTCCTTTATTCCCGAAGTTCCTTCATGAGCTATTTCCAGAGCTTCCCACATTTCCTTTGCTGTTGGAAGTGTGCAAATTTTGAAGTATTCACTTTGGCTCAAAGCACTTTGTATCATCAGAATTGCCTTGCTGTTGAGAGTGATAAGTTTCTTGTCATTCTCATCATATTCCACTGGCGTCTTGGGAATTTTCTGAGAATCTACAATCTTTGTAAGTTGATAGTTTCCACTCTCAATCACATCCCATAGCCCATATTCAGTAGCCATCACGAATACTCTGAACTTTGCTTTCCAGAAAGAAAAGTGTTTGCCACTGAAACCTGGAGGTCTAGTGATGGATGCTCCGTCGGGAAGAATTCCTTCACCTATGCTTGCCATTGGATCCTTCTTAGATTGTTAAACCTTAACAAGAAGACCTACGCTCTGATACCAAATGTTAGAGCAAGCGTTTCACCGAAGTGTACACTGGGAGTTATACTGGTTCGACTACAACCACTTTGACCTACGTCCAGTCCTCAGAATATCTCTGAGAGTTTCACTATAACTTCCAAGATTCAGTGGGTTCTTGGCACCTCGGTACAAGCAAGTTCCTTCTTCTGGACACTCGCTCCCCCTTACAAGTTGTAATCCAATCCCAACTTAAGGTTCCACAACCTTAAGTTACCTCAATAACAAATATTGAGTTTGAATGAAATATCTCTCTTACAGAGTGAATAAGAATCACTGAAGTGCAGAATTACAAGTATATGTAAAAATAGAGTATTGAACTTGATAATGCGTTCGTGTGTGTTCTTGTTGTTATCTCTGTTTGGATGTTCTCATATATATAGATGTGTTGATAATGACCGTTGGAACATTTTCTTCTTGCTCGTTAGAGTGTGCGCAGCCACTGTTGACTTTTCCAGTATTTGAAAAATATCCGTTTGCGGTAGGTGGCGGTAGGTAGTGTTTGAACGTTGTATTTGACTTTCCTTATTTGGTAAGATCTCTTCATTGCTTATCTGCGAACATGCAAAGAATAATAATACAATGAAGGGTTAATCATATAGAAAACAAATCAGTGAACGTTGGAATAATTTCTGAATTTCTAGACTTAGATACTCGAGTAGTTCCTCGAGTATTCATTAAGTTTACTCGAGTAGTTACTCGAGTATCTTCGTGAAATCATTGATAGAGAGCAAGTCAATAAATGAACATCATAATATTCGGGTAGTGCATGGAGTAAACAAATTTACAAACCTTGGAAATACCTGTTTATTCGGATACTTACTCGAGTATGGTACAATTTTCTTCATAGGTTACTCGAGTAATGTTGGTAGGATTTCAAGGCCGAGAGCACTCCAAGTTTGCTTACCTGGTTACTCGAGTACCGCCTCGAGTAAACATTTATTTTCTGCATAGCTTACTCGGGTAGATACTTCAAGTGATTTGTAAATAATTCTGCAGATTATTCGATTACTGACTCGAGTAATCTCCTTCAAATCTTTGACATAGAACAATTTACTACCTGCATACTTGAGTAGTGCCTTGAGTGAAGTGTGATAAAACATTTCAAATTAATCGAGTATTACCTTCAAGTTTTGCTTATCACAATGATTTACTCGAGTAGCTCCTCGAGTAACATTGACAGAATTGAGAATGCCGAGAGCAACATATTTCTTGAAGCAGGGGACTCGAGTAATGTTGGTAGGCCGAGAGCAACTGGAAGTGATTTCCCTGGTTACTTGAGTACTTACTCGAGTAACGTTGGCAGGCCGAGAGCAACTACAAGTTATTTACCTGGTTACTCGAGTAATATTGGCAGGCCGAGAGCAACACATTTCTTTGTGGCAAGTTACTTGAGGTTTTACTCAGGTTACTTCAAATTTCTGTCTTATTACTCGAGTTCTTACTCGAGTAACCCCTTAGAAATTTTGGCAGTGAAGAAGTTTCTCAGCTTTTTCTTTTGGCCCTTCTTCATTACTCCAGTGCTTACTTCAAGTGATGATTTGCTCTGTTATTTCTTTGTTCAAACTTATTTGTTTATCAAATCGTTTTCACATCTATTCTTTGTTATCATCAAAACATGTGAGATCTAACATCTACATGATTCAGGCTTATTCTCAAGCCTCTAATCCCAAAATTCAGGATATTATACATTCAACTCTGATACATCAGTGTAACCCCCAAAATCCCTCCAATGGCGTCTATTATAGCCCACAGCCACATCATGAGCTACCACCATTGGCATTATCCCAGTTTTCATCAGACATTAAGCTGTCTAAAAGACAACACAAGTTTATATATGCCTTGAAAATTTCTCAATTCCATTATATATTGTTTTCCATTTTTAACATAAATGTCCTAATTTGTTTTTTTCCTTCCTAATTATAGGCTATTTTTTACTAGATGGTATTATTATGGGAGTGATATGAAGAACATTTGGAAAAATTTTGTGAAGATAAGGACACCAGCTCAGATTACAAGCCATGCTCAAAATTGCATTGATCGCCAAGTTAATAAAGGGAATAAAAGGATAAGAAGAAAAAGAATCCACGATATCTCTAATCTTTACGTTTTTCCCGAATCTTAGCATCAAAACTAGAGGGTTGCTTACTTGTATAGTTCTAAAGCAACCTTTTAATCTCCAACGCATAACAATTTGTTACATTCTCAACTGTTTAGCTATCATGGAAACAAGCTCCCCTTGAGTCAAAATTGACTACATTGTTATGGATATATGTAATATACATTGTTCTCCTTAAGAAATATTTACCCTCTAATTTGCTATTTATAATATATACATACATATGATAAAGTTAACATCTTTCTCTAACATCTTCTCTTTCACCGTTATGCTCCAAATTTTGCTAATTCTTGAAATCCCACTCAGTGACCATCTCTAGTCTTCTTCAAATTTTGTTAATTATGGAACCCCACTCAGTGACCATCTCTGGTCTTTAATTATGAAATATTTACCCTCGAATTTGCTATTTATAATATATACATATATATGATAAAGTTAACATGTTGATAAAATACTTTGCAAAATTACGAAAAATATTGAGTTAGAAGGGAAAGCAAAAGCTCAAAACTAAAGCAGCAAGATCTACATGAACATTATATAAATCCTGATACATACTGGCAAAAAAAAAAAAAAACCTGTGTCTATATTGTGTGCAAGAAGAGCAAGCCATTCAATGCAAGTGCTGTAATCCTAAGGTACATGCTTACAAGATCTCCAAATCTTGCATTAGCATTCTTCCAATATCTTAATAGAAATCAAAGGCAGCGATGATATGTGAATCACTTCCATGGAATCTGAGAACGTTATTATCTTCCTAAAACCTTTCTCCCAACAAAGAGCCAACCCTCCCCCAGTAACTTAACTTCTCAGCAATGGTGCTAGGATGGTAGCCTAATTTCTTCATAAATCCACTTATGACATTCATAGTAAAGAAGCAAGTAAAAAATGACTTTGTCAAGTTAACTATAAATAAAAACAAGGTAAAAAACAAAGACACGGTCCAGAACAGATGAAACCATGCTACCTGTTGATTAGTAACACCAGCTTCAAATTGGACCTTGTAGTCTTCTCTTTCTCTAACATCTTCTCTTTCACCGTTATGCTCCAAATTTTGCTAATTCTTCAAATCTCACTCAGTGACCGTCTCTAGTCTTCTTCAAATTTTGTTAATTAGGGAATCCCACTCAGTGACCATCTCTGGTCTTTGAATATTGCTGCACACGTTGTTGTTTCTCAAGTGGTTCCTAATTGGCAGACATTCTGATCTAAGACAAAGCAGTGAACTTGACAAATTTAAAAGGAATACCGTTTTCAAAATCGCTTTACATGCACCATCATGACCAACAACTTTAAATCGGATTCAGCTTTACAATGATCACATTGGACCCGTAGGGAAAAAAATACAGTTGCCAAAAATCTGATTCAGCTGCACTGAAATACGTTTCTTCAGGTTGTTGAAAGACTACTGAATCAAATGAACTAGCTGACCAAATGACATCCATATCGAATTTTTCAATCAAAATTATCCCTGTTCAATAACAACAACGTCGTGCCCATATTCGGTTGAACCGTCTTCACATGCTTCAAATGAAAATGGATAAAATCATTTGGGAAAAAAGAGAAAGTTATCCTAATATATTTCTGTGACAACAGAAGAATACAACACTGGAGCAACAATATAGCCATAAGGATATCAAGAAGAAATATAAGAACTCTTGAATTACACTAACAAAGAACCACCAATATTCGAGCAACTTTAATAACGAAAAACAAGAAATAAGAGAGACGGAGAAAGGATCTTACCGCGTTTGTGGACTGGACATCTTGGTAGTCGGTGGTGGAGGAACGGATTGTGGCGGTGGTTGATTAGAGGATGCCCAGATCGACGGTGATGTGCCATCATCATGCACTTTAAGATCTTAACATCAGAAGCCTAGTTTCGTAACCAGCCTTGTGATCGACGACATCTCACAACTACAGAATACCACGATCCCCTGTCTCCAACCTCTCGGTTGGTAAATTCAACTAATTTATAATTGGGTTATTAACCCATAATTTTAAAATATGGATAAAATAATTTTAATATCTTCATCCCTCCCATTTTGAAAGAGTTTCGTTACTTTATAATAAAATAAAATATGAATTATTTATAGTTTAAATATATTAGTTATCATCATTAAAAAAAGCATATAATATTTTTGAACAAAGAGTTTATATTTTCTGTAATAATTAGGCCCTGTTTGATACGTGGTATTGAATTTTGAAGGATTGGGATTGGGATTGGGATTGGGATTGGGATTAGGAATGTGATTGGGATTGGGATTGATGCTTTAAAAATATGTTTGGTATAAAGTGTTAATTGGAGGGAATGATTTTATTAATCTTATTTAATAAACATATACTAATTATAAAAAGACTCAAATGCCTTGCCCTAAATCCTAAACGGTCGATCGATCAATGAAGAAGGTATCCCACTTCCATTCCTGCAGCTTTGCCATTTCAAATTGTAAGGACAGAAACTACCAACGGGTAAAAATTTCTTCCCTCTGGGCTATTTTGACTTTTGAGTGTCTATCATTAAATTTCAGTTCAAACTTCGAAGACCAGCCTTCAATAGCATCGAATCAGTTCGTAGGCTCAGGCTGACGCAAACATTTTAAACAATCTAGTCTCAACTACCATATATAAGTAGAGCAAAGTAATACCGATGAATGAACAGAATTATTAAGGAGGAATTCCAATTGAAAACCAGAGAAAACGATTGAGAACAACACTGATGACTGCGAATCCTAGATCTACTGAGGCGAGACGGTGATCGTGAGCAGAAGGGAACCTGCGATAGAGAAGAGAACGGGCGTTGCTGCAACGGCGGTCGACGATGACTCTTTTTAGGCAACTCCGACTTCGAGCACGCAAATCACAGAGGCAAGACGGCGATCGTGAATGCGTGATGTCAATTGGCTACGTGACATGGAATTTATTTTGCCTTTGGGCCAACTGTGTGTTGAATTAGATGCTGCAAAGGGAGAACAATGGCGCGACAGATATACATCACTACGGGTCCATATAAGTTCTTTAGGTTAAACTCAAGGTATTTTTGTCTAAAAAATTTTAAACCAAGGGTATTTTTGTCTCTACAATTTTGGAATCCAGGGATTAAAAACATAAAACCAGGGGGGAGGTGGCTTTGCAGCAATCCCTCTTTCGTGGCATTCCCAATCCCTGATTATTCATAATCCCTGGTACCAAACGATATATTTTGACTTAATCCCTCACCCAATCCCTATCCCTACCCCCTGTTACTTCGTACCAATCATAGACTGTCTATGATTGGTACGAAGTAACAGGGGGTAGGGATAGGGATTGGGTGAGGGATTAAGTCAAAGGTTTCCTCTTTTAAAGCTTGGATGATAAAGAGTTTTCACCTCTCCCAATAAATGCGCATTTCTCATATTCAAACTTGTGTTCTCCTCCTTATCAAAATGAGACCCCTTACCAGCTCAATCAACGTCTGATTACAAAGAATTATTTTATTAACAAGAACGAATTTTTCAAAAAAACAAAACTATAGTATATGTCGTGGTAAAAATTACTTTTTAATAAATATGTTAAATATAAATTTTACTTATGTTTGTTTCGTAACTACAGTTTTTTCAAAGTTCTATATTTTAATGAGTAAATTATAGCACTTTATTTTATGAAATTTGAAGTGTATTTAATAGGAAAAATTCCAATAAAATATTATTTGAATTTTAAAATCATAAATCAGTTATTTTTCAAAAGTTTGAGTTGTCAATCCAATCACTTTATTTATCATTCTCATTACTTTTATTGTTAATAAAACCAATTTAAAATTTTAAAGTTCAAGTGATATTTTTTTAGGATTTTTCTTATTTAATATCTTTTTATCTAAAATATATTTAGAAGTATATCAAATATAAATATCTCTAATTAGAAACAAATAATTAATATTAATAATTTATATCGTTAACCATCACCATCATTCTAAATTTTGTGTCTCAGAATTAGATGAATACCCAAAAGATTTGATAGTCTTAAATTTGAATTAGTCAGTTGTTTAGGTTTATCTTACCTAAAGAAGATTAGGACTCAAAAAAAAGCGCGGACATCAGATGCTAAAAGCCAAAAAAAGGAACCAGGGAGCTTGGAAACCAGGCAGAACGAGAGAGAGAGAGAGGGGGGGGGGGCATCTTCTTCTCCATTGACAGTGACTGAAGTGAGGACGGAAGGAACTCCGGTGTGCCATCACTGTCCCCTTTTTCTTCTTCTTTGTTGGGGTTAAGTTTCTTCTGTGTAAGAGAAAGAGAGAAGCATGAGCAGAGGAGAGAAGGAGGCTGTTCCGAACCAGAGGAAGATCTTTTTCATCTTTGGACAAGAGGACCTGTTGCAGAAAGGACGAACCAGAGGAGAACACAAGTCTGACATCAACGGGAAAGGCCAGAGGACGCCATTGCGGTTCTTCGGTCTTGTTCATTCTAAAGTGACTTGTTTTCTACTTCATCATCGTTTTCCTTGGTTTTCCTTATGATTTTGAATCTAACATGGGTTTTGTTGAGACAAATTTGAGCAAAGCCATGTGTGGCTAGGTTTTCTCATTTCCTAAAGTAGTTATAAACTAATTTAAAGATTAAAGCATGTTTGAACTATTTAATTGTACTTAATGTCAGTTTTCTTTATTTAATCTTATATTGTTTGTCTATTTAGTACTTGATTATCACTAAATATGAATTTGGGTAATTTAGATTATATTTGGAAAAAAAATTTTAATTAGACCGTATAATTAAGTAATATGATATTAGATTTTATTCTAATTTATCAATAGAATAGGAAGATACCCATTGAACTCATATAATCATACTCCCTTCGGTTCTAATTATAGGACAACATTTGAAAGTTAAACTTAGTCCTAATTATAAGATAAAGTTCTAATTTTTGTCAATTTCTTCCCAAAATACCCCCTATTGATACTTTTTCAATAATAATTAAATACAATAATAATTTAATAAGAGTAGATCGGAAGTTGTTGAGGGAGATTGACGTCACCAAATTGTGAGAGCTCGGTGAAGTAGTGTGTGTGAAGCAGGAAAGGTACAAAAAAAACAGAGAATTAACGTAATTGGATACCATTTTAAATTTTAAATAAGAGTATTTTAGGAAAATAAATATGATTAACTAATTTAACCATTATCCTTAATTTCTCCAAAGTTAAATAAACATGTCCTATACCGGAGAGAGTATTAGAGTAAATTTGCATGTTTATTGCCTCCTAAATAGAATTATTAGGAATAACAACTTAAATTTGAGAGATAGATGTAAGTAATCGGAAGATACTTATATTTATTAATTCTCTAGATTAGCATGCTGTCATTAAGTGTTTTTATTTAGATAATTATATACTCTAAAACTTACAGAAGGGATTAGCTACCGTAAGTTGTTTTTACCATTTGGAATCTTTTAAACATTAGATTTAGCATTTTTCCTTCTATTAAAATTTCTGTTCAATCATCCTTATTTGATTTGTTCAACTTAAATAAAAATGAGAATTTTGAAATTTAATCACTAGTTTAATTGAATCTCTTTTATCAATTAATATCCGTAAACTTGAACCAATACGAAGCTTCCACTTATATATGTATTTAATCTATCGAATACCTCTTGCTTTTTTGTGAATAATAATCCTTATTTTACACAAGGGAAAGCACTGAAAAACAAAGCTACCTTACGAAAAAGAGACGAGATCAGTCAAAGAAGGAAAATGAAGTTAAAGCTGGTTTGGCAAGGCCATCCGTAATAATACAACTCTCTTCCTGTTCAATATCGTGAAGCTCGACTATCCAATCATGCTGGGAGCAGTGAAAGATAATAAAGCTTGTTTTAGTGGAACATAATTGCTTTCACCATGAAAGAATCTCTTTTTGCTTTTTAAGATTTGCCAAACGAGGGGTTTCTTCATAATTGAAAGTCATGTGTGGTGTAAGGAGATGGAGATTAGGATGTTTTTTAATCATAAAATGACATTATAAAAAATATATAATTATTATAAAATTATTAACTTGGAGAGATGTCAGATGGTATGTCTTGTAGCATCCCCATTGACATGACGTGGCGATTTCCATCAAGGGCTTAATGACAAAATTAAAAGTAAGCGGCTTAATGTAAAAGATTAAAAATGTCAAAGAAGTTCAATTTAAATTTTAAAATGTTGGGGCTGTTATATACAATTGTCCCAAAATTCAAGAGGGCTTTTATAAAATTTGGCCTTTTATTATATATCAATGTTGATATATAACGCAATAAAATTCTTTTAATAGGTGAGAGCAGAGAGGAGAAGACATTAAAATCATTTTATTTATATTTTAAAATCCCAAATTAGGTAAATGAGCGTAACTAAGGGTTTGTTAGATTTACCAACCTTATTTAAAAGTTCTCTATTGTAGGTAATTTTATATGAAATTTTCCGAAAACTAAATTAAGTGCCACGTGAGATTAACTAAAACTAATATTTATATAAAAATTAAATAAACTAAAGTCAGGTCAAAATAAACACTAAACGTAAGTCAACTAGTAGTTTCATTTTAACTTCCCTTCAAACAAAAATTTAAGATTAATAATTAATTTGGGCAAAAAAAAAAAAAGAGATTAATAATTAATTATTTTCTAATTTTTAATTCAAATTAATTTTAACTTTGATTTATCTCTGTTTTTTTATTTCACCAACTGCTCATCTCTCTCTCTCTGTTTTTTTTTTTTTTTTGACCTGACTGCTCATCTCCTTTTTAAATTCGATAATCTCAAATTGAAAGCGGATGTTTTTTTCCCAACAAAAACGGTTTTCCGGCGGCCGACAATTGACTGAATATGCTTATTAATTAATTGGACCAAACGCAAAAGATATTTTTTTAAAATATAAATATTTTAATACTTTAATTTCTTTCTTTTTCAGATTAAAACTTTAATTTGTTACATCGTTAATTTTTGAATACTTTAAAAGTTTAATTTAATTTATATTTAAGTTTAACTTTCATATCTTTTTAAAATTTAATACTTCTCATGTGGTAAAAAAGAATCTTTTTGACCAAACCTGGTAAAAAAAAAAAATCAAAGCTTATTTCCTTCTTTCCTATATACTATAAATAGATATAAATTTCCTACTGAAGTCGATTTGAAATCTCCACATAGAGATTGTCCGAAGTTGAGGAGTATAGCTGTAATAAAAGAAAGAAGAAGAAGAAGTTGAGGAGTATAGCTATCACCCACTTTTTAAAGGTTAGATTACTTAATATTATTGAGATTTATAATTTTTAAAGAACTACGAGCTGTGAAGTCTTTTATTTGTATTGTAGATATCATCCTATTGTTTTAAATGTCCATATCAACTATAATTCCCATTAAGTATGGAATTGGTGATGTTTGTTTGTTGAATTTTTCTTATATTTTATTATCAAGATTAAGAAAACATACAATCTTCTTATTTTGATTGGTGTTTTGGCTCCAATCGCACCCTCATCCAAAGATTTGAGGACAAACCTCAAAGGAATTGAGGGGGTGATTACTAAATTGATGGACCCATGTCTTATTTGAATTAAAATAATTGGGATGCACTTCTATTAGTAGTTTAAACTTTTTACACGTTAGTTAACGTTTCATTGCCAAAGTGTTGATATCATATTTGCACTCCAATACAAATTAGACATGTGCCAACAGTTTCCTATGAGTTTGTGGTTCTCTATGAGGAATGAAATTATATGTCCTGGGTTTAAGAGGAGATGTGGATTAGATTTGAGCTACTTCTTGGATATGGATCTTCTTAGAATTATTATTTTCCTTTTCTTTTCATAGTCCATTTATTTATTTATTTATTTATTTATTTTGAATACATTATAACATGGTGGAGAAAGGATTAAGAGGGACAGGAGAAAAAAGATTATGAGAAGATCATATTATTCATTTATTTTTTATAGTTGTAAGTTTGCAAATGTAAGGAAAAGAAGTCGTAGATGGTGCAGAGAAAAAAGCTATAGACATTATTACTAATACTAAAGAATAGAAAAATCATTTAAAATGTTATTGAAATACTTTTATTAAATTAATATGAATAATAAAAATTACTCATATGTCCTGGCTTTGAGAAGGGGATGTGCATCGAGTTCAGCTTGGTGGACCACAAAGTCGTATAAGATTGGTGGCATTGTATCTTGTTTGAATTAAAAGAATTGGGATGCACATCTGTCATCAGCTTAAGCTTTTTACATGATAATCAACACTTCATTCCTAAAGTGCTGATAGCATACTTACACTCCAATTCCCTTAATACATACTAGACACAGACATCCACCGATTTTCTATGGCTTCATAACCCACGAGGCCAAATTCCTTAATTAATATTCTTTTTTGAGATTTATAATTTTTAGAATTATATACCGTGAGGAAGAACCATGGACTATGAAGTCTTTTAGTTGTATGGTAGATAATCAAACTGGTGATGTTTATTTGTCAAATTTTCCTTATATTTTATTATCAAGATTTGTAAAAGATATAATCATGTTATTTTGGTTGATCTTATTACGTGAGTTTTTTATTCGAATCTCACTCCTATCAAAAGGTTTGTAGGACAAACTTCAAAAAAATTAAGTGGGGGTGGTGGACACAAAGTCTTATGAGACTAGTAGACCATAAAGTCATAAAAGACTGGTGAACCCATATCTTATATGAATTAAATGAATTGGGGATTGGAACGTACCTTTGATATCAGCTTAGCGCTTTGTCTCTAAAGTGATAATAGCATAGATGCTTCTCAATTCCTTTGATACAGATTATACACATGTTGGTCTCCTATGACTTTGTAGTCCTGTAAAAGGAATAAAAATTATTTAAAATGTTATTTGAATATTGATGTGTAGCGAGTTCGGCCTAGTGGACCATAAACTCATATAAAACTAGTAGACCCATATCTCAAGGGAATTAAAGGATTTGAAAGCATGCATGGGTACCAGGCAAACACACGGAGCTTCAAATAATTGGGGCAATTACAATGAAGTCCCATACAAGAGAAAAAATGAAGAAATGGTCCCAGAAGTTGTCAGTGTAAGCTCCTCGACTTGTTAATGGACACTCCTCGACTTGTCATTAACAACTTCAGGGACCATTTTTTCATTTTTTCTCTTGTGTGGGACTTCATTGTAATTGTCCCAATTATTATTTCCTCCTAACGTTATGAACATGTGTAACTATAGTTATAAAGCTATTAACTACTCAACATGGAATTTAATTTATATATACATACAGGTCCAGAGAATAACAATGGAGCCTTGGTTTGAAGCTTTTCTCCAGTCTGTTGACGAATGTATGAAAAACAAATATGACGTTCTCATGCCGGAGATTGATGGAACTGAGCTAGCTGCTCTAGTCTCGTCCACCTTACCATTTGTGGATCAGAACCATATTTCTGATTCAGCTCCTCAACACCATACTTTTCCTTCAGCATACCCACCAAGTCTTTCAAATGCTCCAGTGCATCAGAACCTCATTTCTGGTTCAGCTCCTCAATACTATACAATGCCTTCAACATATCCACCACGTCTTTCAAATGTACCAATGCATAATCATCAGAGTGAGGTGGTGACCGAAACACCCATTCAAGTAGATCGTCTTGCCCAGAGCTACTTAAACCACCAAACTGAACCTGTGGATCAAACCCCAATTCTTGATTCAAGATCAAGTCTTCCAGAGCCATCAGTGCATCAATTTGACCTACAAAGTCTTTCAAATGTTCCAATGCATCAGCTGCAGCAAATACATCAATTTAACTCTCAAATTCCTTATAATTTCTCAGTGGATCAGTCACCAACAATGAATGAATTAAACGCACAAGTTGCTTCAAGTGTTCAATATAACCCACAACCACATCATGAGCTACCACTGTTGACATCATCTCAGATTTCATCAGACATTAGGCTCTCTGATAGGCAACACTTGGTGAATCAACCTACCTTTAACTCGGAGGCACCAATAAATATTCATACTGATATAAATCAAGGCAAGTGGACTGAGATAGAACACAGGTACGTGTATGCCTTGAAACTTTCTCAAATTCATTAGGTATTGTTTTCTTTTTTGGTCATAAATGTCCTAATATCATTTTTGCTTCTTCCTATTATAGGCTATTTCTGACGGGATTGCGATGGTATGGGAGGAGAGCTTGGAAAAACATTTCCAAAAATTTTGTGAAGACAAGGACACCAGCTCAGATTGCAAGCCATGCTCAGAAATTCTTTGATCATCACCAACAAATTAATAAAGGGAATAAAAAAAGAAGAAGAAAAAGCATCCTCGATATCTCTGATCCTCATGTTCTAAAGCTAGATGACTGATTACTTGTATAGTTCTAAAGCTATTTTTTGTTTATTTCCAACGCATCACAATTTGTTACAATCACAATTTGTTCGGAACCTATGTAATATATTGACATTGTTCTCCACTTCTCCTTAAGAAATATTTACCCTTCAATATGCTATTTATAATATATATGAGTGCAAAGATAAAGTTAATATGTTGATAAAACGCTTTGCAAAATCCTGAAAAATATTGAGTAAGAAGGAAAGGCAAAAGCTAAAAAATTAAGCAGTAAGGTCTATATGACCATAATATAAATCCTGATACATTATCTTTGAACTTTGTGTCCATAATGTGTCCAAGAAGAGCAAAGCAATCAATGCAAGTGTTTCCAATCTTGCATAAGCATTCTTCCTATATCTTAGTAGAAATCAAAGGTAAATTAGCGATGTTGTGAATCGCTTCCATGGAATATGAGAAAAATCTTATCGTCCTAAGTCCTTTCTGCCAACAAAGAGCCAGCCCTCCCCAAGAACTTAATATCTCAGTAATGGTGCTCGGATAGAAGCCTAATTTCTTCATTAATTCTATTATGACTCTCATAGAAAAGAAGGAAGTAAAAAAATGACCGTAAAGTTAACCATTAAAAAAAACAAAGTAAAACAAAAAAGACAAATCCAGAACAGATGAAACCATGCTACCTGTTGTCAGTGACGCCAGCTTCAGAGAAGAAGCAAGATGGTGGCAACATAGCTTCAAACATATGCTATTCATACATATCTCCTTTTTCAATGAGCGCCATTCACACAGATCTCCAACTGAGCAAGGAATGTAAATTACAAGAAAGTGGACATCTTAGAATGATTCAATTGAAGGTCTCAACTTAGTTTTGAGAGACTGTCCAAATTTCTTTCCTACAAAAGCACTCATTGAGCATATCAGAATAATGTTCAGCGATAACTGGCAAGTGTCCCTAAGTAATAGTTACAAAGAGGATATTTAAAGCTTGTTTTCTTCTAACAAGGTTTTCTTACTTTCAATACCAGATTAAAAAAAGGCTAGAAAAATATAAACATCTAACAAAAAAGCCACGTGATTTACCAGTAACATGTTAGCAAGATAGTGGCATGAAGTAATTAGGTTGACTGTAGACGTTATGATGCTGACTTCTTAATTATAAGAATAAGTTTGGAAATTATCCTCCTTGGAACATAATTAGGTCCATCTTTTAGTTTTCACTGAATACCCTTTCCAAGTTTCCATGCCGTTGAATTATTAGATCTTTTAAATATCAAATACATTTGGCCGAAAAAAAGTTGATGTATCTCAAAAGTTACATGATAATTACATGGTTCCACAAAATATCATAGCTTTCTAGGTGCATTTATGATCTAAAATGAATGCAAATTATTAAAAAAATTTGTAGAACATGTGAAAATAGCATTTGATACTTCTAGTCCCTAGAGTTTGTGAAGGATTTTACCTGAAGTAGTAATAGTAATACCTTGCATATACACCTGAGAGAAACTAAGCTATCTCTAAGGAGCACAATAATGATAGGCTCCGCAAGGAACAAACATGGCAGCATGACATTAAGGGAGAGGACTATACATACTTGTTATCAGCATCTGAAACTTCAGTAACAAAAGGCAAGCAGGCTGGCTCATTTTCATTCAAAACTACAAATGGAATATATCTTCTTTCTATCATGCTTGAATTTCTTCCAAGGTCAAACATTACAACCTCAATGAAATAAGCAACAATCTGGAACTGCTTCTTTTAAACTAAAGTACATATTCATATATCAGAGAAAACAGAACAACTTGATATATTAGATAGCTGCACGTCTATATTCATCATTCTACATAACATCTCTAAAGAGCATCAACAATAATTCAAATGGAAAAAACAACAAACTGGAAGTGCTTCTTTTCTACTAAATTGCTTGCAGGCTAGTATTTGTTGGGTCACTAATTCTGAATTTTTCACTTCAGCAATAGAAAACAACCTAACAATCTATTGCCTTGAAAAGCAATTCATTCATCTTACAGAATCGGAATATTGATAGAGATCACATCCTCTTCTGGTCTATTCTAGGAATAAACGTATGGACAAGGGGTAGTTTTATGCTGATTTAGTTATTTTCAGTTTAGCTATTTCCTGGTTTCAATCTTATCTGAAGTTGCAGTTGGTTAAGGGATAGTTACATTTTAGTTATTATGCTTATCTCTTTGTCAAAGTATAAAATATTATTATGTATTAAGTCTATGACAAAAATGAAAGTATTATCCAGATATCCTCTCATTCTCCTCCTCTAAAATTTCAGATATTGGTTCTGGATTCTATCTCACTTTCTTTCCCCTACCTAATCTTCATAACCTAAGATAGATATGTTCTCCAACATCGTCAAGTGGGGCACATTCACCTTATTGAAGACCTCTAACTGCATTAGTGTCAACGTGACACATTCCTTCCCCCATCACCAGTTGAATTCCTTAAAATAACTGTCCTTTATTCATTTTATCTGCAGATAGGTGTACGATAACTTTGTTCTATCATTTTGCTCATTATAAAAATAAAAACATCAAATTTGCTAGCAGTCTTAATTAAAATCCACAACCATCAGTATTTTAAACAAGCTTAAGAGGCAAGGGTGAGGTACTATGTAGTCTTAACTCTTAAGGATTTAAATTCTCCTATTGGAAGAGGAAAAAAGATCTGAACTAATCATATTTACATGTTATACTATTTTTTGATAATTTCTTCCATCAATGTTTTTTTAATAATTAGATTAGACTTGAGAAATACATGAGATAAAATAACACTTACAAAAATAGGTTTAAATTTTACATCAATGTTCAAGTGATATAAGGAACCATAAAAAACATAAAACTTAAAATTTATTGATGTACTTTTTAGTTTGAACACATTATAGACAATAAGAAAACAAGCTTCAAAATAAATAAACAAATAATGCTCACACAAAACAAAGCCAAGGAAGTGACAATAGCTCTAGCACATAGAAATCATTACTGATGACATCTTCTGGTTGAACCCAGCTACATGGATGGCTGAAAACTTTATCCCCAGATTTCAGAAACCAAATACTGTTCTAATACACCAATGATTCAAGGAGTACACAACCTCTTGCAAGATAGAAAAACTACTCAATTGCGCATATATATTACCCAGCGCAGATGATCCACACAAAAACAGCTAAATTATATAATCCCTTTAGAAGAAATACGGAAACCTGAAATTATATTAAGTCAAATGAAATAAAATTTCGCATGAGCACTTGGTATTAAAGTAGATACTTCCATGGCCACGTCAAAATAAACTATCCACGCACTAACAATTTCACCCATCTTCCCCTTATACCCAAACCAAAAGATAGCTTCGTTAGCACTGAAACTTTCAGCAAATCTAAGATTTACATCCCCAAAGTTCCCAACCTCTACGTCCTTCCATGACCCTATACTTGACGAATACACCTCCACCTTATCAACCATTTCATCATGAACAGAAACAAAAAGTCTCACTACCTTGCAATCATTGACAATTGGGTTGAACCCAAATCCTACCTACAAATCAGTATTCTTAAACGATTTAATGGGTCTGACTTCTCTGGTTGCAAGATTGTACAATAAAAGGAAATGAGACATATTAGTGAGTTCAAGACAGAGCAAGCCATGATTGGAATGGAGGTTCTTGCCAATCAACTTGGGATTCTTAAGAGGTACCTTATGAAGTTTCTGGACTCCCATATCGCCACCGAGCAAACAAAGTGACAGGGTTTAGATGCTACAAAATATTTTAAAAGAAAAAGGTTTTGATGACTAGGGTGATGAAAGTGATCTGCGATGAAAGACGATGTTTTGAACAGATTTTTCCAATCATTGCACATTCATTGATATCGGACTAAGGAGTTTACCAGTAGCCGTATGAGAATGTCTCTGAGAATCCTTTGGGAAGCAATGGCATGCGGCCCGAGTCTCGAAAGCAATGGCATTCGCTTCTCTCCCACTTTCTGCTCTTCCTGATTAAAATTAATAAATAAATTAAAATGATTAAAATCTAATGGGAAAATCGCTAGTAAATACTAAATAAGCAAATTAATTGTTCTTTGCCACCAACACACATGGGGTACTGAACTTGCATTAAAATTGAATTTAAAAAAACAAAAAAGGCCCTCAGTTTGATAAGAAGATTTTAGGCGGGAGGAAGGAGAAAGTGCAGTTCTGAATCCCTTCTTCCTCTTCCATTTCCGGCATTCTGCAGAAGTTCAGCATCGTCTCCCCTCACTCGGCCGTCTCCTTAGCTTGTGTTTGTCGACAGTGTCATCTTCGGCTACTCCTCCAGCGGCCGCCGTCTCATTGGCTCGTGTTCTTCGGATCTGTCATCTCCAAGTGCTCCTCCGGTGACCAGCATCTCCTTGGCTCGTGTCCTTCGGCAATGTTGTCTCGGGCTACTCCTTTAGCGGCCGGCGCCGGCGCCTAGTCCTCAAGCGACCGTCGCTTGTTCCTCCAACCTAAATGCCTCCTTCATTCACCTGATCTTTTTCATACGTGCCCAATGGCCATCCACGCTATGTGCAAAGAATAAAGATCCATTATGTGCCAATGATTTATCATTTTGTGCAATTACTCTTCCTTCATGTGCCAATGATCTTCCGTTTTGTGCAATTAATATTTCATGATGTGCATTTGATCTTCAGTTTTGTGCAATTACTCTTCCATGATGTGCAATTGATCTTCAGTTTTGTGCAATTACTCTTCCATGATGTGCAATTGATCTTCAGTTTTGTGCAATTACTCTTCCATGATGTGCAATTTATCTCCCGTTTTGTGCAATTGATCTTTTCCATGGTGTAAAAGGATGATCCATTGTGTCAATGATCTTCTATTGTATGCAATTACTCTTCATTGATTTGTAATTGATCTTCCGTTTTGTACAACAGATCTTTTCCATACGTGCCCAATGGTCATCCACTCTATGTGCAAAGGATGAAGATCCATTATGTGCCAATGATCTGTCATTTTGTGCAATTACTCTTCCTTCATGTGCCAATGATATTTCATTTTGTGTAATTAATCTCTCATGATGTTCAATTGATCTTCCATGATAGGCATTTGATCTTCTGTTTTGTGCAATTACTCTTCTATTATGTGCGATTGATTTCCCATTTTGTGCAATGGATCTTTTCCATGGTGTAAAGGATGATCCATTGTGCCAATGATATTCCATTATATGCAATTACTCTTCCATGATGTGCAATTGATCTCCCATTTTGTGGAATGGATGTTTTCCATAGTATGGATGACCATTGGGCATGTATGGAAAAGATCCGTTGCACAGAATGGAAGATCAATTGCACATCATGAAAGAGCAATTACACAAAACGGAAGATCAGGTGCATAGCATGAAAGATCAATTGCACATAATGAAAGAGTAATTGCACAAAACAGATCATTGGCACATGAAGGAAGAGTAATTGCATAAAACGACAGATCATTGGCACATAATGGATCTTTATCCTTTGCACATAGTATGGATGACCATTGGGCACGTATGGAAAATATCATGTGAATGAAGGAGGCATTTAGGTTGGAGGAGCAAGTGATGGTGCGGCCGCTGGAGGAGTAACCCGAGACAACACTGCCGAAGGACACGAGCCAAGGAGACGTCGGCCGCTGAGGAGCACTTGGAGACGACAGATCCGAAGGACATGAGCCAACAAGACGGTAGCCACTGGAGGAGTAGCCGGAGACGACACTGCCGACGGACATAAGCCAAGGAGACGGCCGAGTGAGGGGAGACACGCGAACTTCTGCAGAATGCAGGAAATGGAAGAAGAAGAAGGGATTCAGAAGCTCTGCACTTTCTCCTTCCTCCCGCCTAAAATCTTCTTGTCAAACTAAGGGTTTTTTTTGTTTTTTTAAGTTCAATTTTAATGCAAGTTTAGTACCCCATGTGTGTTGGTGGCAAAGAGCAATTAATTTGCTTATTTAGTATTTACTAGCGATTTTCCCAAATGTAATCGATTCCGAATTGCAATGGAAAAATTTAAAAAGTATTTTATAACATACATTTTATCTATTTTCAGACAAAAATTTTAAAAAAATTTATTTATTATTCCTTACTATTATAATAATAATAATAATTTTATTATCGCCTTTTACATTTTTACTGAAAAAAATATATCAATAAACTTGTCTAATTTACTTTTTGAGAATATGACTAATAATTAATAAATTAATCAATAAACATTAAAACAATTGAGGAATAATTCTAAATTTGATTAAATATATTATGTAATTATTATGAAAGTAATTTAAAATTTTTGTCAAATGTCCCATCAATGTTTTGAAATAAAAACAAGATTTACTAATAAGATATTGATGGAGATGTGAAGAGAATACAAGTTTGAATTTGGGAAGAGTACTTATTTGGAGAAATGAAAACCCTTGATATTCTAATCTTTGAAAGGGGAAACATTAATCAAATAAAAAAATAATCAACAAGATTGTAATATTGAATTAGGAAAATTAGGAAAAGTCTCTCATTAAAATTTTATTGATGAAAAGGCCTTATATATTTTTACTAGTTCATCCTCACAAATAAAATTTCAAATGGGGAACTTTTCCCCATTTCCTTCTATTGGCTCCAATATTATATAGTAAGACTTTGAGCAAACATATTTTCCCTGAAAAGAAAGCTAAAGTATATACTTAATCCTTTAAATTTTCATAAAGGTTAAATTTCTTGAGTCAACATTTTTTGTTAAATAAGATTAACAATGTTAAAAATAAGGGACTTAAAATATACATTATAAACTTGATAGACCAAATTAAAACTAAATATATATTACACTTCTCTATTGATTTATCAAGTAGTTATGTTTTCTTGAGACTAAACTTAGAGTCAAATACACTAATTCACTCTAAGTTTAAGAGAGGCTATCAAGTATGGGAGAGTATTAACATTAATTTAGTTTATTTATTTTATAAGAATAATAATTTAGTTTAAGTTCTATTGTAACTTAGTTAAGGAGTGGTTAGCAGAATGTGATGTACGTTTTATGTGATTGAGAGTGATAGGGAGTGTGTGTAAGGGAGATATTTTGTATTGGACGATTAATTAAATGATAGAATACATTTTCATTTGTTAAATCTTCTTCTTCCTATTTCATTTGTAAAATGGTTCTCTATTTTCCAATTATTTTTTTTCTTTTTTGTTTAAAAAAATGCTTCCCCATAAACAGAACAACCATCTGCCTTGGTCATCTCTTGCAAGGGCAGGTATGACTCATCTCACCCTTACGTTTGCTCACGCTAAAGTGCTCACGTTGTATTGCATAATCACATGATCATATCACATATATCACTACAGCGGGGATTCATAGAAAATATTTCACATTCACACATAGCCACACTGGCCGGATACTCAAATAGGAATCCACGATTCCAAAACGCATCCCTGGCAATTACAACGGCAGAAATAATGGCAGGGGTAGGTGTGATAACCATCACCCCCTACGACTGCTCACGCTGAACTGCTCATGCTTTATTGCACTATAGGAGATAACACAATGGCCTCATGCCAAAGATTCACACAACAAATAATGATAAGTCATGCATACCAAGCATCATACACAACATGAGAGAAAAGTCACTACCTTGGTCCTTTCGTGCATGCTCTGGCGCAGGTCTCTCCCGAGTAGGGCAAATATTGTATCCTATAATTCATAATTAGGGACGAAGAGTCAATTCTCTATTCCAATTCTCAATGACTTCTTAACACTTAACTTAGTTATCATTATTGCTCTTTTAGTACCCATGAATAACTCAATCAATAGCTTTAAAAGGGTTGGAAGACTATTCCCAAAGATCCCCTTTTAGAAGTACAAGAATTGATTTTTCACTTCTGCACTCGAATGAAGATGGCCTTACTCGAATGATGATGTACTTTACACTCGAGCACAAAGGTTAACACTCGAGTGATAGCCAAATGCTCACTTGAGTTCTAAGAAGTGAAACACAGAAAGTGTTAACTCAAGAGCAATGAAAACTTTTAAAGAAGAGGAGCACTCGAGTGAAGAAAACCTCATTTGAGTGACAGCTTAACACTAGCAAGTGCAAAGGCACACTCTTGAAACTTAGTAGCGAGTGACAACCCGAGATGAGAGTTCTAGGTGTCTAATACACCTATACTTGAGTGAGAACCCACGACACTTGCAAGTAAGGCAACACTCTTGCCTTTTTCCTGGAAGTGCAGCATGAAAGCTGAAGACATAAAGGGGAAATGCACTACCACACTCGAGTGGACTTATTCTCACTCAAGTGATGTTCATCTCGTACTCGAGTGAATACCATATCACTCAGGTGATGCTTATCAGAAATCAGAAAATGTAGAAAACTGATAGCACTTCCCAAACTTTCCCTAAGTGATTCCAATGGTCCAAAATACCAAATCAAAGCTACTCTCACATAAAAACACCTAAGGAATCACATGGAACCATCAGAACTACCAAACTTCTATTCCATTATCATGCTTTGGTTTTAGGCCATATGTGTAATGCCCCAATTTTCGATTAAGGCCTAATGATAATTATTAAGGATAATTATCGGATTAAAGTGGAATTAATATGTATTGGTGACAATATTATCTAATATGTCATAATTGATGGAAAATTGATAGAATGAGATTATTGGCCTTAAGTTGGTGATTAATGGGGAAATTAATTACTAACTAAAAGAAAAATGAGAAGTGTAATTAAAATGACTAATGGAGAGATTAGAGAAGCTAATGGGTGCTTATTGTGTGAGAGCCAATGAGGAGTGGACACTTGGCAAGTTTACATGTGAAGGGATTGGGAGAAAAGTCAAAGGGAATTTTTAATTGTTTTCTCTCTCCTCTCTTCCCTCACTTGGCACTGGAAAACTGAAATGGAGGGAGTATAATCATTCTTCATTATCTCACACTCCACCTCCATCTCTCTCTCGTTCTCTCTCTCTCTCATTTTTCTCTCTCGTCGGACACCATTGAAGGCCAAAGGGAAGGAAGAAAAGCTTCAAAAAGGTAAGGGAAATGTCTCCAAATGTTCAAACTTCCTTCTCTAATATTGATCCTTGAATGAAGAGCTTCATTTTGATGGTTGTAATGTGTTCATTGGTGTTAGTTTGTGACCTCAAGAGATTGTGAAAGTTGAAGAATCAAGAAATCTCTTTGGCAAAGTGAAAGAGGTAAGTGTTAACTCCCTTTTGATATATATATTGTGGTTGTTGGTTGAGCATTGATTTTCTAGAATTTTCTGCCCTATTTTCGAAAATTAGGGTCTTAGGGAGTTTGGCATGTTGTGATCATGGAAATGGTATATTGTGATGTCTTTTGGACAAATGGATTGGTTTGAATCATTAAAAGTAAAGTTTGGGAACTTTGTGTTGGTTTTGGTGTATTGGTCAAAACAGGGCATGTGGTTAGATTGTGAATTTGGTCATTTTGAGGTTTCCATTGTGTTCCTTGTGGAAAATTGTATGAGAATATGTTTGGTTAATGATTTTGGAGTCATTGGACACTTTGGTAGAAAAGTTGGAAAATGCTGTCAATGTGAACTCTGTCTGGGCAGTTTATTTGTGTGGATGTTTTGAATGACCAAATGATTTCAGAAAATTGTGAAACTTTCCATTCTTAAAGATCACATCCCAAGCTTCAAAATTGACAAATATTTGGTGTCATTTCGTTTAGTATTCTGAGAGTTATGCTTTGCCAAAGTTTGGTACAAAAACAGAACTCTGTTTTGGAGTAATGCTGGGTTTTGGGTAATTATTTATTTTTGTGATGATTTGAAGTTATGAGCCATATTTGTCCTTGAAAGAGGACTGAAATACCTTTCATTTGGCTTTGGAATGACTCCGTTTTGATTTTTCTACAATAAGATATAATTTTTCAAAGTTCAGCCAAGAATCAGGAAATTTCTTGGCCGCGGCCCATGAGTGGCTGGCCGCGGCCCAAACCTTTCTAGCCTTATTCTGGCCGCGGCCCATGGGTGGCTGGCCGTGGCCAGTGGCCTTCTGACCATATTTTGGCCACAGCCCAAGGAAGGGCTGGCCATGGCCAACCCCTGTGTTCCAGCACTTTGAGTTTTTGAAAAGAGATCTTCAACCTATTGTTTCCCAACCTTTTAGGGGTTTTATTAGAGGCATTTGTGGCTTCTTAAGGGTCATTATTGATAACCAAATTTAAGTGTTGAAGAGTCAATTGAGTATTGGAATAGAGAATAATGTTTCATCCTTAATTATGACTTTAGGATTTGATATCTGCCCGGAGCATAGAAGGCCTGTGCCTGCTCAAAGAAGGAAAGACAAAGGTAGTGACACTTTATCCTATATCATGTGTATTACATCGCTTGTTTGCATTAGTCATTGAATACAGTTAAAGTGAAGGGGACGTGGCGAAAGCCCGGACTCGAATACAGTTAAAGTGAAGGGGACGTGGTGAAAGCCCAGACTCGAATACTGATAAAGTGATGGGACGTGGCGTAAGCCCGACCTCATATATAGTGAAGGGAACGTGGCGAAAGCCCGGTCTCGAATATCGATTGCTGCATTGTGATATATGTGACTTGCTTTGTATATATGCATCATATAAATAAACTATTGCTACTGGGATTCTCTAAAATCTCATTCTTTCCAAATAACATTTTTAGACAGGGCAAGTGGATCGAAAAGCAAGCAAGTGGTAAAGGACGATTAGGATTGCCAGCGGTAGTCTTAACTATATATTTTGGTTTTATATTGAACTGGTTATCATTTTGGATAAATGTATACATATTGAATAGAATTGTAGTAGTATAGTTTTGTGTAATCCTCGGTATGGATACTGAGATGGGCAATGATGCTCTCTATAAACCTTTGGATTAATGTTATTATCCCGGGTGAATGTCGGGAATTGTGCTTACTCTGATATTGTATATGTAACAGACCAAACAGGCCATTTGTTTTAATGAATGAAATATGGAGATCCATTTGTACAGGTGTTTTAAAAAAATTTTAATTGTCCCGGATTTTTTATTCGATAATTAAATGTGCTTAAACGCTAATCCCGGCCTGATTATCGAGGGGGGTTACAATATGGAACACGAAATCCCAAAACATCATCAACTTCACATTTTAACCTCAAACCAATTCTATCTATCCAAAACACATTCCAAAACACCCATTTCCATACCAACAACATGCCAAACTACCAATGACCCATATTTTCAAAAATAGGGCAATAAATCTAGAAATTCCAAACTAAACCATTTGGCACGAAACATAGATAGAAAGGTTTGTTTCACTTACCTCTTCAACTTTTCCAAAGAGGTTTCTTGATTCTCAAATCTCTAAAATCCCTTGAGAGCTCAAATCAACACCAATGGAAGATCTATAACCATCAAAATGGAGCCCTCAATCCAAGGAACAACATTAAAGAAGAGAGTTTAAGCATTTGAGGTGATTCTTCCTATCTTTTTCAAGCTTTTCTTCTTCCCCTTATGCTTCCATGTCTGTCAAAATAGAGAGAGAAAGAAGAGAGAGATGAGAGTAAGGTAGGAGATGAGGAATGATGACATCCCCCCCAAACCATGTTGCTTCAACAAAAAAAGAGGGAAGAGAGGAGAGAGAAACCAATAAAATATAAAGTTGACTTTCCAACTCTTTCTCTCATCCATAAGCTTGCCATATGTCACCATGCCATTGGTTCTCACATAAAGTAAGTAACTAATTAGTTACTCTAATATCTCCATTAGTCATTTAATCGCACTTCTCATTTTTCTCTTAGTTAGTAATTAATTTTCTCATTAATCACTGACCAATTACCCAATAATTCCATTCTTTCAATTTTTCACTAAGTATGGCATATTAATTAATATTGCCACATTACCCATAATTATTCCACTTTAATTTAATAATTATCCTCAATAGTTATCATTAGCCCTTAATTAAAATTTGGGGCATTACAGGTGCCATCTAGCTAGCCAGAGTATTTCCAAAATCAAGAATCGGTTATAGAATCGGATAGAGGCACATATAAGTTGCGATTTGAACCGATTGGTTTGTTGTTTGGATGAGTTTTCATAAGGGTGGAGTACTATTTATTTTTCATCCAGGGGGTATTTTTGAGGTTTAATCATGCGTTTATGGTTAAATAATGATGTATGATAATTTTGGAAGTTTATGTTTAAAGCTGTCTGAATTCATTTTTTGGAGGCAGTGAACTTGTAATGTGTTTTTGATCAGTCAAAATTAGTCTAAATGCTATAAAATTTTACAAGATTAAAGTAGACATCCTAATCTTTATTTGATAGGTAATATAAGCTATTTGGACTAGTGGATTGAACGCCCCTGAAACCCTCAAAGTTTGACCTTGATTCTAGAACAAAATATGTAGCAATCTCTGTCTGAAGAATTTCTGGAAAATGTGTGGTTGTAATCAATGCTTTGTGATATTTTTCATATGACTTAAATATTATTTTATGGAACCTGGAACCAACTCATTTGGATTTTTGTAGAATTAATTATGAATTTTCAAAGTTTAGTTTGGAAAACTGGTGAATTTTGGGGGCAGTGATCAATTAAGTGAGATACTATATTGATGTGCACCTAGAAGTGTAATGACTATATTTTTCCTAGAATCTAGACTAATTAGAGATGACATAGCGTTTGGAATCATCACAATTGGACATCAGTACAATTAGTTATGAATTTTCAAAGATTATTGAAAATTTTGGTACTTAGGCGAAAATAAGAAAGTAAAGGTAATTGGTAATTAATTTGAACTTCAATGGTTAAGTAAAGCCCATAGAGTTAGTGTGGGCCCATTAAATACCCATTGGGCATAATGTGTTAACTTTAACCAATCAAGGTGTCTTAGGTTATTAAAATTTGAGATAAGTATAGGCCCAAAGAATAAAGACAAATTCTAGAGGCTAAAGTAGCTCATTGGACATTTATTTGTCATGGCTATAATAATATGATCATTTATCTAGGATCATGAGAAGTCAAGAAAGAAGAAATTAAAAGAAATTCCAAGAAGCTTCAATAGTTAGAAGAAATGGTACAAGGAGGGAACTTGAAGACAAAAGGTAGGGAACTTTCCTAACCTGTATAACTAGATATATGTACTTGTGTATTGATGTGTTAGTTGCTTTGATGAATTGTATGAAGCATATGTGAATGAGTGAAGCTCTGTTTTACTTATACTATAGCCATTAGTGTAATGTGTAACCCCCTGCCATAATTATATTCGAAATATGACAATTAAGTGATATAGAGACCAATAACAATCAAAAACTCATTCTCAAACCTATCTACCAGACGGGGTTTTCACAAATGCATTTCGAAACACAAATAACCTGGTCTCATATTCACCTTTCGAATACAATTACCACACGAAGATAAATTACATTTATTACAATCAGAGTGCACAACATAATCCCCAGCAATCCTGGGTCCTACTCAATAACTCAAGCTTTACAGTGCACATTTGCCCATTACAAACCCTCATACGGGGATTACACAAATCTCATCTCAAATACATAATCAAATCCTCATCCACATATACACATCCAAATCCAAATACAAATATCCAAATATACATCCCAACTATGAAAACCAACTACCAAAATCTATAACCCGAAGGAGTCCTCGTCACCTTTGCCTGCTTGGTCCCTCCTCAATCCGCTTGCCATGTTTAACTGTTGGTAGGGAGGGTGAGATTCTAAAGAATCTCAGTAGGAAACAAATACCAGTATGCATGCAAGATAAGTGTTTAATGCATGATATACTTGCAATACATAACTCATGCTCACACAATGACATATATGCATGCTCAATGTTTTAACAACATACTCATGACCATAGCATAAATAGAAACAGAGCTACAATCATTTATAGATGTTTCACATAATCAAGCAAAGCAATACATGCATCAATACACAAAAACAAATATCAAAACATGCAAGAGAGGTAAGTTCCCTACCTTTGTCTTCCACGTATGCTCCAACACCGCTTACTCACAATCAGACGAATATCGAACCATCATCAGGGCGAACATAAACGCTATAACCAAAGTAAGGACATAGGGTTATTCTCCATTCCAAATCCTTACTTTCATATCACTTAAAGTTAGTTACCATTCATGACCTTTAAGTAGCTAATCAAAGCCTAAACACAGGCCTAAAGGGTTAGGAAACACTTGGCCAAATATCACCTTTTAAAAGTCCAAAATGCTAATTTTTGGGGAATGGCCGCGGCCCACTATCCACTAGCTGTGGCCAAAAATAGGTCAGAAACATTTGGGCTGCGGCCCAGAATCCTTTTGACCGCAGCCAAGAAAATCCTGTTTCTTGGCTGAACTTCCAAAAATCACAACTAATTCAACAAAAATCGAAATAAGGTAATTCCAAAGCTAAATGAAAGGTATTTAAATCCTATTTATAGGAAAAATATAGAAAATTAACAGAAATCCCCAAAAAATTCCAGAATCACACAAAATCCACTACTGCCCCAAAACAGTCTTCAGTTTCAATCCCAAACTTTGGACAGTCACATCTCCCAGCTCACAAAATGAAATGGCAAAAATTATATATCCATTTTGAATCTTGGGATGTGAAATTTAAAACTGGAAAGCTTCATAATTTTCTGACATCATTTGCCTATTCAAAAAGTCCACACAAACAGACTGCTCAAAACAGACTTTCAATTGACAGTATTTCAGTTTTGCACAATTGGCTTCCAATGGTCTCATTTTCACATCAAACATCATTCCCATACAAATTTTTACAAGGAATCCATTGGAAACACCAAATCAATCAAATTCAAATCATATTGACATGTTACCACAACATTTCACACAAATCAAAATTCAAACCACAACATTGCACCACTTTCCATTTCACATCCAAAACCAAATCAAATGACATCAAAGCACAACTTGACATCATTTTCCACACAAAACACAATCCAATTCTCCAATTTCATACCACACGAAATTCATCACAAAATCAAGACAAATTCTACAAATCGCAATACTCAACCAAAACTCACAAAACTTATATCAAAAGGCTTCAAATACTCACATCTTCCTCTTCCCAAGGCCAAATCCTTGATTCTTCATCTTTCCACTTTTGCTCAAGCAATCAAACACCTCCTTTCAAAAATCTAAAACCATATAGATGAAGCTCTCATCAACATGATCAAGATTAGTGAAGAGGATTTAAGCATTAGAGGACATATACAAGGCTAAAACCTCACCTCTTGCTGTCTCTTTCTTCCCTCTCATGGACGACAATAGAGTTAGGAGAGAGATGAGTGGATGATGAAGATGAATCAGATTTTGGGGATGTCAAGGCCTCTTAGCCGACTAAGAAAGAGAGGAGAGAGGGAAAAAGAGGTTTGACACTTTGACCTCATCCAAGTGCTCACAAAGTGCCAAGTGTCACTATTTTGACAAACCTCACATGAGCTCACAAACCCACACATATACTTGATTCCACCCTTTGATCTATTACACTATCAATCTCAACCATTGATCTTTAAGTTACCAATGATTTTCATCTTCATTAACTGACCAATTGGTCAGTAACTTTACCGTTTTGCCCCTGATTATGGCAATTCCTCTTGAATCAACACCAAATACATTTTCTCATTCATTTACACCACACATACCTCCTCCCCCTTATTTTCATTCAATTTAGATGTTAATCTATAATTGAACTCAAATACAAGGTTTCGGCACTGATCATAACACACTCGAATCTCAAATCACATCGGATTCTCCAAAAGGGTTATTTATTACTAACCACAAATACTTTTGGAGTCATTAAACCTTAATCGTAATTTAGGATCTTGCTAAACCAGGGCTTAGCAGTCCATTTATCTCAGGCTTATTCTCTAGCCTTAAATATCAAAATATGAGGTATTACATTTCTTCCCCTGTTCAATAAATTTCATCCTCAAAATTTGTCACACCACAAAACCATAACCTCGGATGCCTCTTCACGATGGCTTCCATTTCACAATCATTTCTTATTGGGATGGTCTCCTCTAGACCACCCATACACAAACGATACTCTAAAAATCCGATTTTCTCAAGAATCTCAAACAATGAATACAACTCAGTTGCCCTAAACTGCAATAGGCCCATTTCACAATTGCCACACAAACCCAATCACCATATATTTTGCCAAACAACTGCAATCGCTTCCACATACAATTGCCACAAAACCATCATCACATAACCACAATCGTCGTAAGCCTCCAAATTTATGAGTGGCTAATGCATCTCAATATCCGGAGGCTCTAATGTAATATCCTAAAAAGCGATTAAGGGCTAATGACTTTAAAAGTGAATGTAATTATTGTTGAATAAACACTTTTGGAGAAAGTGTGATGGGAATTTGGTTGCTTGAATGATTCCAATGGCTTCCTAGTGAAAATTGGTATGGAAAGAGTATTTATTGTGAAATTGGAACCATTGGGAACTATTGTGTAAAAGTTGGAAATTCTATCCATTGAAACTCTATACAGGGCAGTCGATCTGTATGGACGTTTTAAATAGGCAAATGGTGCCTAAAAATTCTGAAATTTTCCAATCTTCAAGTTCACATGCCAAGCTTCAAAATGGATATATAAATTTTGTCATTTCATTTTGTGAGCTAAGAGTTATGATTTTCCAAATTTTGGGATGGAAACTGGAATCTGTTTTGGAGCAGTATGGAGTTTTGTGCAATTCTGTATTTTTGAGGTTATGAGCTACAGTGATCCATATTTTTCCAAAACATAAGAATTAAATAGGTTACCATATGCTTTGGGATCACCCCATTTTGATTTTTCTAGAATTAGTTATGATTTTTCAAAGTTTGGGCATAAATTTGCCAGAATTTTGTAAAAATCCGAAATTGATAGAAATTTAGTAAATAATTAGAAAATAATATTATATCATATTAAATCATCATCCACCTCCTCCATCAGCCCAAAATTGTGCCATTCAGCTGCAACAAGAGAGAGAAGGTGTGAGAAATTCTAGAGAGAGAAGGAGAAGAGAACTTGTACGGTAAGTCGATTTCTTCGGTAAATCCTTACCTAACGCGAATAACTCCGCTCCTAAGCTATTCTTCTATGTTCTTCAAGGTTTATGGAGCACAAATTTGGGTGTTCTAAGGCTAGGGTTTTCAGCCACCTCAGAGAAAGATAGTAGGAGCTTGAGGTAATTCTAAACTTTTGTATATTGCTTATTCTGGCTGCTGTGGGCAATTTAATCGGTGAAATTTTACCCGTTTGCCATTGGTTTTAAAGTTTGGAAATGATATGGCCTAGGGTTTATGCTGCCAAATTGGGTCTTAATGTTAGTTGTAACCTAATGTATTGGTTAATAAAGTGATTAGGAGTAGAAAGAAACACGTCTGGGAAGCCGAAACCGAAAAACCCCAATTTTTCTTAGGGAACTGAGGATTTTGGCCAAGGCTAGTTTGGAGGGGTTAGAGGTTGATTTTCAATGATTTGATGGATCCATTGAGTCCAGGAGCGAAAATTAGGTGGGGTTATAGTTAGTCACTTTTTCGGAAAAGGCCAAAAAAGCATAATTATGAAAACGCCCCTGAAACCCTTAAAGTAGGGCTGCCAAGGGTAAATTTGTAATTTGACATTGAATTTGATAATTCTGAGTCCAAAAATGAATTCCTTGAGCAGAAATATGTTAGGATGGCCCATATTAGAATTTCAGGAAAAGTGAAACCAGACTGGGTACAACGGGCTTGGGCCGGGTCCACGAGGGCATTTTTGTAAATTTTCATTATAGACTCATATAACCCTAAGAAACACTATGGAAGTGTCTAAATGGTGCATTTGAAATTGTAGGATTCAATATTTGCACTGTTCGTGATCCACCTACGCTAGAGCACAATCGGAAAGAACAAGATAGTAACTCTTTTCCCTTATACTATATGTGATACATGGTATGTTTGTTTGATCATTGTTTGTGAGTCTATCACCTGTGGCCCATCAGTGTTGATGGTGGGAGGATCATACCTTCAGGGTAGTGGAATCCGGGGGATGAGACTCTGTGAAAGCTGTAAGGCTATATGTGAAAGCCAAAAGGCTATTTGTGGAACCTTCACCCACGGCCTATTGGTGTTGACGGTGGGAGGACCGTGTCTTTGGGGTAGTGGAATCTGGAGGATGAGACTCTGTGAAAGCCGAAAGGCTATTTGTGGAACCTTCACCCGCGGCCTATTGGTGTTGATGGTGGGAGGATCGTGCCTTCGGGGCGGTGGAATACAGGGGATGCTGTTTTGGAGATAGTGGTGTAATCCCCTAATGGGAATTTATAAACCTTTAGTTTATGTATGAAACCTGGGGGTTGCAAGGATTTTGTTGTACGCTCTGATATGTAAATGTGATGTAACTGCACAGGGTAATTATATTCGAGTTGTGGAATTTGAGACCAGGGTAAGGCAGAAATTTTAAAAATATTTGTGAAAACCGTTTTGTAAGGAAGGGATTATAAATGAGTTTGATTATTATTGGTTTCTATTTCATTTTAAAATACATATTTTGAATCATAATTATGAAGGGGGTTACATCTAACTCATGAGCCATATCATAAGATCTTGGCAGTTGGACAGCATAGGCCACCACTCTGCTTAACTCAAACTAGTTACTCCTTCCAGGAGTAACCCTAAAACACCACAACCTCAATACATCAAATGACAGCCTTAGCTGTATACACAAATTCTTCCGCTGTATTCACATCCATAACCTTACCCTCACCCATACACCTACCAGTAACTCCACTAGTAGTAACTGAGACTTTTGGGTATTCACAACAATCACATTGCCGTATCAAGTTTCACGGCGTTACCCTCACCAATCCGGGACTTTTGGGTCTCAATCACAATATCACATTACAAGAATACCTCAGCTTCTGCCTCTTGCACAAATACGACAGCTTCCTACTGTCTCACAAATACACATTTCCCTTCCAGCATTCACATTACAGTTCACATTCACAACAACACACACCGCAAATTCTAATTTTACATACCGCCTTTTGGCCTAGGGTTAACACCGGTGCAACCAGTATGGTAGCTAGCCATGATGGCCATGCTTGGGTAAGTGCCCTCACAGATGAGAACCCCCAATCATGTAGTCGAATTAGCCATCAGCTAAACTAGCTCTGCTCTACTACACAACCACACCCCAATCTCAGCTTGTTCATAATTGTCACAGATTCAAAATCACACTCCACCTTCATCCCCTTTTACCACTGGGAAGACACACAGTCTTTACCCAAACTGTTGTTAGCGACTCAGGGACTATTGGTGTGGCAGTGCACACATATAGCCATTATGGCTCACAAATAGTAGATCTACAATCACACCCTACCCTCATCCCCTTTTACCATTGGGAAGACACACAGTCTTTACCTGAATTGTTGCTAGCGACTTAGGGACTATTGGCATAGCGGTGCTTACACATAGCCTTTCGGCTTCCACATCACACTCCACCCTCATCCCCTTTTACCGCCGGGAAGATACACAGTCTTGACCCGAACTGTTGTTAGCGACTCAGGGACTATTGGCATGGCGGTGTTTACACATAGCCTTTCGGCTTCACAAATAGTCAATCCCCCATAAACTACCGCCCCAGCGGAACGGTCCTCCGACATGGGAACTACCCCATGCGGCCGCAGGAGAGAGACATTATAAATAGCCAGTCCCCCGTATCTCCACCACCCCAAAGGCGCGGTCCTCCACCAGAATCACTCGATGGGCCGCAGGTGAAAGACTCACAAATATCTGTCACATCCTGAGCCTATGCCTACCAGGCACAGCCTACCAGACCAACCCAATCTGGCCTACTGGGGAAATGGACTCACAATACACAATCGCAACAAGCTGGAACCAGGCATCTTAATAATTTCACCTTCAACATCACGAATTCTTTTCACATATTGGGATCCTTCAAGATCCCTTCTCACAAAATAATCTGGACTTCAAAGTTTTACTTCCCGAAGCCATCACTAACACATTGCACTTTTTACAAATTTGACCTTCTGCTCAACACAATTCTCAAACACCTCACCTTCATCATGCTTCCGCTACACACTCTGAGGTCTAAATCCTTATCTGTGCTTTAACAACGTCAGGTTGATTGAGTAGAAGTCCCATAGGAACCTCCCACTACAATTGACAATATTCACAACATATATTCATATGTGCCAGACCTTGGCCCGATTCAACTTGAATCATTCAGAGCCATATGACTTCTTATATCAAGAATACCCATTCACTGTGGGATTCATTACAATACACCATCATTGAGAGCCAACACTTCCGCAGCGCTAATCTATGATTCAACATCACGGCGACTGCACTCCATGGTTCGTCGTCAAGGCGGCTGTACTCTAGGGTTGTCGTCACGGTGGCTCCACACTATGGTTCATCGTCATGGTGGCTCCACACTATGGTACCATACTCTCCGTAGGTATCCCTTTTTTATTAGATTTTCCTATAGGTAGCCCTCTCCGATTAGAACTCTTCGTAGGTAGCCCTTTCCTATCCAAACTCTCTGTAGGTAGCCCTTTCCAATATGAATTCTCTGTAGATAGCTCTTTCCAGTTGGTTGTCTTAAGATGAAGGTATCATTATAACGAGAACTCAGAAGCCATTCACATATTCCATTTCCTGTCTCAACCTTGAGACCATATCTCATAATTACTCATCGTTCTATTAAAACCATTCTCAGGTATATGGCACATTCTAATTTCATGCGTCAGGGCGATATTTCACCACCAACGGTCAGCATCCTTTTAGCTTGTACACAGCTAGTTATGCCTTAAACACTGGGTCTATTCTTCAAATTCTAGGGCGAACCATATTGATTCACCTTATCCACATCACAAATAATGTATACACTTTGCCCTTAAAATCACATATCCACAAGCAACAGGGACCTTAATGTGTATACCACAAACAAACAAAGTCATCTCCTATGACTTATGGTAGCAACTACTGCCACTATCCTAGCAAAATCCATCTTTGCCAAGAATTGCAGCTCTGATGCCAAAAATTTAACCCCCTTCCGTAATTATATCCAAAATACGACAATTAAGTGAAATAGAGACAAATAACAATCAAAAACTCATTCTCAAACCCATCTACAAGACAAGGTTTTCACAAATGCATTTTGAAACACAAATAACTTAGTCTAATATTCACCTTTCGAATACAACTACCACACGAAGATAAATCACATTTATTACAATCAGAGTGCACAAAATAATCCTCGGCAATCCTGGGTCCCACTCAATAACTCAAGCTTTACAGGGCACATTTGCCCATTACAAGCCCTCATACGGGGATTACACAAATCTCATCTCAAATACATAATCAAATCCTTATCCACATGTACACATCCAAATCCAAATCCAAATATCCAAATATACATCCTAACTATGAAAACCAACTACCAAAATCTATAACCCGAAGGAGTCCTCGTCGCCTTTGCCTGCTTGGTCCCTCCTCAATCCGCTTGCCCTGTTTAACTGTTGGTAGGGAGGGTGAGATTCTAGAGAATCTCAGTAGGAAACAAATACCAGTATGCATGCAAGATAAGTGTTTAATGCATGATATGCTTGCAATACATAACTCATGCTCACACAATGACATATATGCATGCTCAATATTTCAACAACATACTCATGGCCATAGTATAAATAGAAATAGAGCTACAATCATTTATATATGTTTCACATAATCAAGCAAAGCAATACATGCATCAATACACAAACACAAATAACAAAACATGTAAGAGAGGTAAGTTCCCTACCCTTGTCTTCCACGTATGCTCTAGTACCACTTACGATTAGACGAATATCGAACCACGATCAGAGCGAACATAAACCCTATAACCAAAGCAAGGACATAGGGTTATTCTCTATTCCAAATCCTTATTTCCTTATCACTTAAAGTTAGTTACCATTCATGACCTTTAGGTGGCTAATCAAAGCCTAAACACATGCCTAAAGGGTTGTGAAACACTTGGCCAAATATCACCTTTTAAAAGTCCAAAATGCTGATTTTTGGGGGTTGGCCGCGGCCCATAAATCCAATGGCCTTGGCCAAGAAAATCCTTTTTCTTGGCTGAAATTCCAAAAATCATAACTAATTCCACAAAAATCGAAATGAGGTAATTCTAAAGCCAAATGAAAGGTATTTAAGTCCTATTTATTAGAAAAATATGGACCATTACCAGAAATCACCACAAAATTCCAGAATCACACAAAATCCACTACTGCCCCAAAACAGTCTTCAGTTTCAATCCCAAACTTTGGACAGTCACATCTCCCAGCTCACAAAACGAAATGGAATAAATTATATATCCATTTTGAATCTTGGGATGTGAACTTTAAAACTGGAAAGTTTCATAATTTTCCTACATCATTTGCCTATTCAAAACGTCCACCCTAACAGACTGCTCAAAACAGACTTTCAATTGACAGCATTTCAGTTTTGCACAATTGGCTTCCAATGGTCCCATTTTCACATCAGACACCATTCCCATATAAATTTTCACAAGAAATCCATTGGAAACACCAAATCAATCAAATTCAAATCATATTGATATGTTACCACAACATGTCACACAAATCACAATTCAAACCACAACATTGCACCACTTTCCATTTCACATCCAAAACCAAATCAAATGACATTAAAGCACAACTTGACATCATTTGCCACACAAAACACAATCCAATTCTCCAATTTCATACCACACGAAATTCATCACAAAATCGAGGCAAATTCTACAAATTACAATACTTAACCAAAACTCACAAAACTTAGATCAAAAGGCTTCAAATACTCACCTCTTCCTCTTCCCAAGGCCAAATCCTTGATTCTTCATCTTTCTACTTTTGCTCAAGCAATCAAACACCTCCTTTCAAAAATCTAAAACCATATAGTTGAAGCTCTCATCAACATGATCAAGATTAGTGAAGAGGATTTAAGCATTAGAGGACATATACAAGGCTAAAACCTCACCTCTTGCTTTCTCTTTCTTCCCTCTCATGGACGACAATAGAGTTGAGAGAGAGATGAGTGGATGATGAAGATGAATCAGATTTTAGGGATGCTAAGGCCTCTTAGCTGACTAAGAAAGAGATGAGAGAGTGAAAAAGAGGTTTGACACTTTGACCTCATCCAAGTGCTCACAAAGTGCCAAGTGTCACTATCTTGACAAACCTCACATGAGCTCACAAACCCACACATATACTTGATTCCACCCTTTGATCTATTACACAATGAGTCTCAACCATTGATCTTTAAGTTACCAATGAGTTTCCTCTTCGTTAACTGACCAATTGGTTGGTAACTCTACCGTTTTGCCCCTAATTATGGCAATTCCTCTTGAATCAACACTAAATATATTTTCTCATTCATTTACAACATACATACCTCCTCCCCCTTATTTTCATTCATTTTAGATATTAATCCATAATTGAACTCAAATACAGGGTTTTGGCACTGATCATAACACATTTGAATCTCAAATCACATCGGATTCTCCAAAAGGGTTATTTATCACTAACTACATCCACTTTGGAGTCATTAACCCTTAATCGCAATTTGGGATCTTGCTAAACCAGGGCTTAGCAGTCCATTTATCTCAGGCTTATTCTTTAGTCTTAAATATCAAAATTTGGGGTATTACATAATGTGTTAAATATTGAACATGCATACATGTCATTATGTTGGCATGAATTTATGTAAGCAAGCATATCATGCACAAAGCATTTCTTGTATGCAATTGTTAGCACTGTTTGCTGCTGGGATTCTCTTGAATCTCACTCTTCCTCACCAACCATATAGGCAGTGGAGTATTAAAGAGAAGTGCAGGACGTTGTTCTAGGAAAAGTGTAACCCCCTTCCCAATCAAGGCCGAGATTAAGTTCATAAACACGTGATAATGTCGAATTGAAAACCGTAAATGATTTGGGAATTAATAAAAGTAAATTTCCCAAAATTAGGGTTTTCAAAATATTTTCTTAACCTACTTAACAATGGTATCATATTCACATTTCAATATATAAATGTCCTGAACAGAATGATTTCATTCATAAATATCATAGTACAAAGTAAATTCTTGACACACTCGGGTTCCATTAATCAATAAAGGGTTCTACAAGGCATGATGCCCATAATCTCTTCCCTTTACTCAGGGATTACACAAAACTATCCAATATCACCAATATATATATACATGTGATTCCCAACAAAATATCCAAATGATTTATACATGATAACCAAATAACCAAAATAAAACTCCTAATCTGGAGCCCTATCCACTTTTCGTCACCCGCTTTCCTTTAGATCTTTTAGCCCTATCTAAAAATTTATTTTTGGGAGAGTGAGATTCTAAGGAATCCCTGAAGTAACAAATCACTCATAGTATGTACAACAACAAAGCATGAAAGCAAATCATCAAACACACATTGCAACTATAATGGTAGTTACAGTAGTAAAGGCCGGTATGACTTGCGTCACCCTTACGTTTGCTTATGCTGAAGTGCTCACGCTGTATTGCACAACTACATGTCCATATCATATATATCACCACAGCTGGGATCCATATAAAATATTTCATATACACACAGCCATAATGGCCAGATAATCAAATAGGAATCTACGATTCCACAACGCAGGCTCGACAATTACAATGGCAGATACAACACAGGGGTAGGTGTGATAACCATCACCCCCTACGACTGCTCACGCTGTAATGCCTTATGACCGATAAAAATATACACATGTCCATAATGGCCTTATGCCAAAGATTTTCACAATAAAATAATGATAAGTTATGCATACCAAGCATTATACACAACATAAGAGAAAAATCACTGCCTTGGTCCTTCCGGGCGTGCTCTGGCACCGATCTCTCCTGAGTAGGGCAAATGTCAAATCCTATAATTCATAATTAGAGACGAAGTGTTATTTTCTATTCCAATACCTAATTGACTTCAAATCACTTAAATTGGTTATCATTTATGTCTTTTAGAAGGCTATAAATGCCTCTAACAAAAGGCCTAAAGGGTTGGAATAACTATCCCAAAGATCCCCTTTGGGAAGTACAAGTACTGATTTTTCACTGTTGCACTCGAGTGAAGATGGACTCACTCGAGTGATGATGCACTCTCCACTCGTGTACAAAGGTTAACACTCGAGTGATAGCCAAATGCTCACTCGAGTCCTAGGAAGTGAAGCACAAAAAGTGTTAACCCGAGAGCAATGGAAACTTTCAAAGAAGAGGAGCACTAGAGTGAAGACCCCTATCACTCGAGTAACAGCTTAACACTCACGAGTGTTAAGGAACACTCTTGAAACATGGCAGCGAGTGACAACCCGAGATGAGAGTTCATGGTGTCAAATACACCTGTACTCGAGTGAGAGGAGGCTCACTCGAGTGAGAACCCACAACACTTGCAAGTGAGGCAACACTCTTGCCTTTCACTTGAGTGATGCTCATCCTATACTCGAGTAGACCCCAGATCACTCGATGATGCTTATTAGAAACCAAAAAATGCAGAAAAACTGGCAGCACTTCCAGATTTTTCCCAAGTTTGCCCAATGGACCCAAATACCAAACCAAAACTATTCCCACATAAAATTGCTCAAGGAATCCAATGAAAATTTTAAAACTACCAAAATCCTACTCCATTATTATGCTTTGGTTTTGGGCAACACTAAATACCAAAATTCTAAAATCACCAAACTTACTCATTCATTCCCAAATCCCTTTCTATCTATCCACATACATTCTAAACATACCAATTCTATACCAACAACATGTCAAATACCCCCATGACCCTTATTTTTGAAATCAAGGCAAAAAATTCCATAATTTCAAAGCTAAATCATTTGGCACAAAACATAGATAGAAAGATTGGTTTCACTCACCTCTTCAACCTTTCCAAAAGGAGTTTCTTGATTCTCCAAACTTTGAAATTCCTTAAGAGCTCAATTCTACACCAATGAACAATCTATAACCATCAAAATAAAGCTCTCAAGCCAAGGAATAACTTTAAAGAAAAGAGTTTGGGCATTTGAGGTTATTCTTCCTACCTTTTTCAAGCTTTTCTTCTTCCTTCCAAGGCTCTAATACTGCTGAATGGGGAGAGAGAGAGAGAGAGAGAGAATGAGAGAGAAGAGTGTAAGGAAGGAGATGAAATGATTATACTCCCTCTAGCCATACTTGTCCAGTGAAAAGGAGGGAAGAGAGGAGAGAAAAAATTCATTTTTTTATTGAGTTTGACTTTTCCCAACACTCTCTCTCATCCTTTTATCTTGCCACATGTCTCAACCTTATTGGTCCTCATAGAATGAGTAACTATTTAGTCACTTTTATCCCTCCATTAGCCATTTAATCACACTTCTCAATTTTCCTCTTAGTTAGTAATTAATTTCCTAATTAATCACTGACTAATTAACCAACAATTTCCATTCTCTCTATTTTTCCCAGATTTTGGCACGTTTATCGAAATTGCCACAAAATACATACTAATTCAGATTTAAATACACAAATTATTCTCAATAATTGTCATTAGCCCTTAATCAAAATATCGGGCATTACAAAAAGAAGTTGCAATGAAGGAGAAGAATCATTTACATGTTGAACCGTTGTGTAATAAACATTGAGTGATTAAATGTATATCACTGCATGATGGACAAGTCAAATTTCCTAAGCGCGGTAAATGAATTGGAAATGAGTAATCACACGATACGAGCCCATTAGTTAAGAAACTTTCCATATAAAAAAATGAGCAAAGAATCACTTGATTAAGATAATAAAGAGAATTAAGAAACGATGAGTTACGAAGAAATTACAAACCACTTTATGATAGTTTTTGAAACATTTTGAAACTTTCTGAAAAACTCACTCAACTACAGGTTCGAATCCTATCTTGAGGTTGGGAATTGAAAGAACTTTATAAATAAATATCACTTCGTGGTTCGAATTCTCTGTATAAAACTCATCAGATCGATTATAGAAGTAAAGTGTTACATGTAGGGTTGTGGGCCCCACATGGCACAACATATACCCTTAGTGTGCCATCAAAATGGAGCCTAAGTGTGCCAATGTATACTTGCACTAGTTTATTTTATCTGACTAATTTCACACGCCGAGTCATAATACAATCTGTAGAGATATTCTCTACCCCAGAGGGCTGAATTATAGAGTCCTTGAAAAGTATTCTATCTCGTAGACATTCTTGGGGCTCTTACTAAATTCGGCTTAGTAGTCTATTTGATTCAAACTTATCTTCAAGCTTCTAGGTCCAAAATTCAGGATATTATAGTTTGTGATGAAAGATGGAGACTTTAGGAGATTTTTTCAATATTTGGAGACACACTAAAATCATATAAGGGAATTCACAAGAAGTCACTTTGGGATGCTTGTGATGGTTTCTTCTGGAAGAAATGGAGTGTCGCAATTCAATACAATCTTCTTTAGGGGAGTCGACTGAGAAACAATCTTGGACTGAAGGGGTCCATTCTAGGAGATGAAAGCGGCGCACGCTTATATTGCAACTCTACTATAAAAAAGATGCTTTTACGATTTTAACAGAAAAATTAGGTTATATACATGCATATTTAAAACTTGAATGACAAGTCACATACTATATATTTAATATTTAATTAATGGGAAATTCAAATTATTTATAAATTATAAATAATATGACCTATTACGTTTTTCATAATCTGATGATATCCGTGCAAATTGTTTGTGATTTGATATGTTACAAATTTTAAATTTATATTGAGATCATATCAATTTTTTATTAACACATTAGGATGTTTCAATTTTTGACACAGTCTAATAACATTTTTTGTTGTCATTTGAGCTTATACAACTATTGTTGATATGAAATGTGTTTATTTTTTAGTTTTGGTGAATAGATTTTATTTTATGTCAGATTATATGAATCAGGGGAGAAAAACTTAAGGATATAAATGGATAAACACCTAAGTTGATAATTAAATGATATATTGATCATATGATTATGGGATGTAAAAGGAAAACAAAAGATAAGGAAAAAAAAAGGCTAAAGTACGGTTTTAGTCTTTTAAGTTTACATGAGGTATATTTGTAGTCCATTAACTTTAAAAAGTATACGTTTGGTCTTATAACTTTAATACTGTTAATGTTGCTAATAGAAAATTCTAACAAAACAAACTCAAGTGATGATTATATAAACTTAAGTAATAACTATGTAATTAAATGCTATTAATCTTAAATTTAAAATATGTGTGAATTGAAAAATATCTAAAAACCTAATGAAGCAGTCAATATAAAAATCTTAATTGTATTAAAAAAAATTTGTTTAATAATTAAATATATTAGCTTAATAATATAAATATTTAAACCTCAATTTTATTTGCAGGGACTTGTCGGTTTATTTTAGTTTAATAATCTAAATATGTTATTTTAAAAATTAAAACTTAAATATGCTTTGTCAGCCACATAATCATCATTTGAGTTTGCTATGTTAACACTTTCCGTTAGTAACATTAACGGTGTTAAAGAATAAGGCTAAAAGTATACTTTATAAAGTTAAGTGACTAAAAGTATACCTTATGTAACACTTAAATGACTAAATGTAGATTTTGGCATGGATGGGCAATTTATGGTGAAAAAAATTCAAATAGAATGTGATAGAGATTGAAGGAGAGAATTTATGAGGGTTTTTAAACTTATATTTTGATATTTGATCCTTTCAAATAATTTTAATTTTTATGGTCTCTTCTAGCTAGTAACTAGTATTCTTTTTGTTATTTCTAATAACTATTATTCTCTATAGGTTCTTCTCTCTAACTTTCCCTTATATGAAAGGATAGATAAAGACAAAGGATAAGCTTTGGTTTTGAGTCAGAAGAGGAAAAGGGAAATGGGGAGTGGCAATAGACATATGAAATGAAAAAAGGACACGAAATGGGAAATGGAAACAAAGAAGAGGGAAAATGTGAAGAAGAGAAAGAGGGAGCGAGGACGAAGAAGAGGAATAAAGTGAAAGAAGGAGGAAGAGAGGGGATGGGGAAGAACGAAGTGAAGGGGGAGAGAGAAAGGGAGTTGGTTTAGTTAGAGAATGTAGATGATGTAGGTGTGGTGTGTGGTTGGAGAGTGAAGTTGGAAGTTACGGTTTTTTTGAAAAATGAGACAATTATTATCTATAGGGTATTTTTTAAAAAGAATTAAGAGCTTCTATAGCTTGTTGATGCCCTACAAGCGTCACAGAAGGCCATTATTTTTTTTACAAAAAAGTAATTCACCTTTTGTACAGAAGGGCCCTGAGCTGGCACAAACGCTATAGCATGCCACTTTTTTTTAAACAAAATATGAGAAAGAAGAAGTTGTAGCACTTTTTTAATGAAGTGCTATAAAGCATGTGCCACTTTTTCCCTTTTTATAGTAGTGTTTGCATCTATTATTAATAGTGTAAAAGATATTACTGATTGAAGATTTCGGCCAACAAAATTTTTGAGGTATCAACATTTATTTTTGGCTTTAATTTTGTAAGTCTTGGCAACAATTTAGAATGTTACTTATTAATACGAAAGATATAATAAATCAAATATTAGTCAAAAAAATAAAAAGAATTTACAATTTCTATATAAGACAATAATTATTTTAATTGTCAAAGCGCATGAAACAAAACATCACAAAAATTGACCCAAAAATTTATAAATGTACTCAAACAAACAAAAAACTTTATAGCACACTTTTCCCGAAAAAGCTGTGTTACATAATAATTTACTTTGCAAAATCAGGAAAATGAGAAATTAGGAAAAAATTCTCCATTAAAACTTTTATTAGTGGAATTACCTAAAGCAAAGTACCAATTTGCATATTGTCAAGTAGAAAAATGGGTTGAGATATGTCTAGTACCTTGAAGTATTTTTGTACATGCGTCTAGTATCCTAAAATAATTTATGGTGCGTTCAGTAGTCTAAAGTATTTTTTTAGGTGTGTCAAAAACCCTAAAGTATTTTGTGATGTATCCAATGTAATATAATGAATTATGGGATTGGAGGCTTGAGAATAAGCCTAAATTAAGCAGATTGCTAAGCCCTAGTTTAGCAGGTGTCTCAAATCTATTCCCTAACATTTCTTATATCTTTGAGGTATTAAAGGAAATAAAATGGTGAATTAAAGAGTATGAGAAATTTGTATACAAAAATGGAAGTTGTTGAAGTTGCAAGTGCATTCTGTTTCATTGCTTCCAGTGAGGCAGTGTTGTTGTACAATGCAAAAAGTTTTGAATTTTTGAAGTTAACCCAAAAAACCTATTTATTTTTTGGAACAGCATCCAAAGAATTTAATTACCGAAATATTTTGCTTCCAATTAGTAAAAGACTATATTTTTCCTTGAAACTACACTCAATAAGGGTTATATAGCCTTTGGAATCACTCTAATACAATGTCTACAAATTTAATTGTGATTTTTCAAAGTTTGAGCAGAAAATCTGTCAAAAAATCTGAAAATGGAAATTATGACATAAGCAAAGTCTTCGGTGACATAAGCATGGGATTATAAAATATTTTCCATCCTCTTCAGCTCCTATTTTCGTCCCCCAACCAGCAGCTATAGGGAGAGAGGGAGTTGAGAAATTCTAGAGAGAGAAAGAGAGGAAAACTCAAGAGGTAGGTCGATTCCTTCGGTGAATTCGTACCTAATGCGTATAACTCCTCTCCTAAGCTTCTCTTCTATGTTATTCAAGGTTTGGAAAGCTCAAATTTAAGTGTTGGCAAGCTAGGGTTTATGGCCACATCAAGGAGAGTCAGAAGGAAGCGAAAGGTAACTTCCAAACCTTTGAATATTGATTGTTCTGGTTGCTGTGAGTAGTTTAATCGGTGAAATTTCGCCGGATTGTCTTTGTTTGTGAAATTGGAAAATGGGTTGTTGGCAATTTTATGCTGCCAAAATTGGTACTAAACAGTAGTTATAACATAATTAAATAGTTAATATAGTGATTAGGAGTAAAAAGGAATACGTTTGCAGAGCCGGAATAAAAAAAAACCCCAATTTTTTTAGGGAATTGACCATTTCGGCCAAGGCTGCTATAAGGGGTTAGAGTTGGATTTTTGATATTTTGATGATTTCATTGCATTTATGAGAGAAAATTAGATGGGGTTACCGTTGGTCACTTTTTTGAAAAATCCCAAAAAGCATAATTACGGAATGCCTTTGAAACTTGGAAAGTGGAGCTGCCAAGGGCATATCTATCTTTTGGTAGTGAATTTGATAATTTTGAATCTGGAAATAGATTCCTTGGGTGAAAATATATCAGAATAGCTCTAGTCAAAATTTCGAGAAAAGTACAATTGAACTGGATACGACGAGGTCGGCCCGGGTCCCCAGGGGCATTTTGGTAAATTTTCATAATAGGCTAATATAACTATTAGAAACACTATGGAAGTGTTTAAAATGGTACTTGAATGGGTTTAACCTAATTCTTGTACATTTGATATTTCAGGACTGAGTTGGGAGCCTGAGCTTGACACGTTTTATGAGGCACACAAAACGGGGTGAAAGAGACTTGAGGTATGGACATTATCCTTCATACATCATGTCATAGTTCATATGATTATGTGGTTGCCATTGTTTGTGCTTTTATTAATCAACATGGTTTGCCTAAAAGAGGCAGTTAGTGCTGGAAGTGCACTTATACCTAGGGGTTGGGTAAGAATCCAACCGGTGTATGATTAGTGGGATAGGAGCCCTACTCATGTATACATGATGATGATGTTTTATATTGTTCATTAATAGGTGCATATTGTAACCCCTTTCGTAATTATGATTCGAAATACGTAATTAAAATGAAATAGAGACTAATAATAATCAAACTCATTTACTATCCCTTCCTTACGGTAGGGTTTTCACAAATTCTTTCAAAAAATTTTTCCTTACCCTAGTCTCAAATTTCACAATTTGAATATAATTACCTTGCACAATTAAATCACATTAATATACCATAATGTACAACAAAAATCTCGGCAACCCTCGGGTTTCATATAGACACTATGGGTTTACAAATTCCCATATAAGGGATTACACAAAATCATATCCAAAATTTACATCCCAATTTATATACAGTAATCCCAATGCCAAAACTGATAACCCATAACAAAAAATGTAAATCTCTCGAGGGAGTTCTATCCGCCCTTGGTCATCTCCTTCTCCTTGGAGCCACTTGCCTTTTCTGAGGTTTAGTCAAAGGAAAGAATGAGATTCAAAAGAATCCCAGTAGTAACAAATCATTCATACCACACATGATCACACAGCATACAAGTAAATCATCAAACAGCAGCAGCAATACACATCACACCCCACCGTCATCCCCTTTTACTGTTAGGAAGACACGTAGTCCTTACCCGAACCGTTGTTAGCGACTCAGGGACTATTGGCGTGGCGGTGCATACCCATAGCCTTATGGCTCACATAGCCTTTCAACTTTCACAATAACCTTTCAGCTCACATATCCACAGGCTTTGCAACAACATAAATCATCACAAACCAATGATATAACACACATACAATGCATCACATATAGTATAAGAGGAAGAGTCACTACCTTGTTCTTTCCTGGTGTACTCCGACACAGTCTGTTCACAAGTAGGGCAAATATCAAACCCTATAAACCAAATCAATGATGATAGGTTATTCTCTATTCCAAATTCTTATCTTTATAACACTTAAGGTTGGTTATCATTTGAACTCTTTAGGTGGCTACCAGAAGCCTAGAAATATGCCTAAAGGGTTGGGAAGAACTACACCAAACACCCCTTTTTCGAAAGTATTACACTGATTTTCAGCTCTTGCACTCAAGTGATAGATGATACACTCGAGTGATGAGATGGTTTGCACTCGAGTGAGGTTGGCTCACTCGTGCCAGTGCTTGCCCGAGAGCAATCACAGGGACAAAAAATGATCACAGCACTCGAGTTCTGGACCCAATACTCGAGTGATGCCCTCATGCTCACCCGAGTCCAACCGAGAGAGGCATAGAAAGTGACTTCCCGAGAGCAACAGAAACTCTAAGGTGGGAAGTGCACTCGAGTGATGTGCCCGGTACTTGAGTGACAACTCAATGCTTGCGAGTGCTAGATCACACTCTTGAAAAATGGACTACGAGTGCTACCCTGAGAAGCGGGCTCAAGGAACCAAATACACCCACACTAGAGTGGGGTAGGGTGTGCTCGAGTGAGAACTCCTATCACTCGCAAGTAAGGAAATGCACTCTAGCATTTTGGCATAGGAGTACAATGAAAAATTGAAGGAAAGGAGGACATATGCTGCAGCACTCGAGTGAGGCCTCTTCTCACTCGAGCGAGGCTCTATCAAAAGCTAAATCACAGTAACTAATAGCAACTTCCAATTTTTACCAAATGTTTTCCAATGGTCCTAAAATTCATGTATAAGTCTAATCCCACATCATTTCACACAAAGAACCCATTGAAAACTTCAAAACATCAAAAATCCCATTCTAACTACAAGTTTTGGTTTTGGGTCAATATTTTACACCCATTACCTCCTTTCACCAAACTTGCTTACAAATTTCCAAACCAATTCCAACATTTAAATGGCACCACATACTACCAATTCTACCATAATTCATCATACAACTCATGCATTCTAAAGGCACATTTAAAATAGGGCAATTTCCATAAATATCAAAACTTAACCAAAAATCACAACATATATGCCAAAATGCTACAAATGCTCACCTTTTAAACTTGCCAAGGTTAGATCCTTGATTCCTTAACTCTCAAATTTGTTCAAGCTCTAAAAAATCTTGTTTCAAAAATCTAAAACCATCAAGATGAAGCTCTCATCAATGTGGTCAATATTAAAGAAAAGCATTTGAGTATTTGAGAACCATAATAACATCAAAATCTTACCTTTCACTTTCTCTTTCTACCTTGAATCCTACCGAAAATGGAGGCTAAGAAGAGAGAAATGAGATGAAGATGATAATCATAATTTTTCCCCTATTCGCATGCTCACAACTGACTTTAAGAGAGAGAGAGGGGGAAGAGAGAAAGCAAGGTTTGAAATTTTGACCTCATCCATAGCTTACAATTGTCCACATGTCATAATCTTATTTCATCTCCTAATCTTTCCACACACATGCACACATATAACCATTCTAACATAATCGCTTAAGCAATTACACACACTCCATAATGATTCCTACCAATTAGCTGACTCCCTCTTCAATAGCTAACTAATTGGTCAGCACATTTCCCATTGTGCCCTTAATTATCACAATACTATTTAATCATCACCAAACACATTTATATCAAAATTCACATCACATTCTCCACAAGTGTTTGTTTAACATTAATTACATCTACTTTAAAGGTCATTAGCCCTTAATCATAAATTGGGTCATTACACATATCATATCCACTTTTCGTATTTTATATGAACGATAATATGTTGCTATTGGGATTCTTTAGAATCCCACCCCTTTTTCTAAACAAAAATATCTCAGCGGGTGCTAGCGACTCAAAAGGCAAGGATGTAAATAAGGGAAACTGATGGGTATAGATCCCGAGGCGAGGATAGGTGGTTATATGTAGCTATTTCTGAATATTTTACAAAAAATTGTAAATATTATCAAAACTTGCGGGGTAAAGCTTTGATGTAATCAAGTATCATATATTAATATATCAGTATATTTATACTCCATTTTGCTTACTCTAAAAATATGGAAAATCAGATAAGGGTATGGCATCTAACACTCTACAATATTTTTTAGGTGCGTCTAGCAACCTAAAATATTTGACACAAACTGTCAATTAACTATAGAGAAAGAAAAAAAATTGTTGTTTTGATCTTTCTGTTCACATTATCGTTATCATGTCTTGTGAAAATATCCAAAATTTGTCTCTTGGAGATGGTTGAAAATGTGTAAAACTAAAATAAGACTTCAATGAATAATGGATGAAGCAGAAAAACTAAAAATGCAAGGAAAAAAAGTTAAAGCTTAGTTTATGTCGGAATTGGAATTGGACTATTGTTCTTCTCCCTGGTCTTTATTAAATACTCCCTCCGATTCTTAATTTAAGACCTAATTGATTTTTTTTTGGAGGGATTAATTAAGCTAAATAAGTTTATTCTTTTGAAAAGACTTTGTTGGGAGAGGCAAAATCCACTTTGGTGATGTCTATGCATCGGGAGGATTAGTCTCTAGCTATTGGCTAGAGAATATAATTGGATTCTACAAAAAAAAAAAAGTTACTTTAAAGCATTTATACTCATCCCTTTTTTGCAAACTAATTTCCTTGACTTATAAATTGATATATAATCTAATGATAGATAACATATGATACGATTAAGTTACTTGTTTAGCTTCCTTAATTTCTCTAAAAGAATCAACTTGGTCTTGTATTTAGTACCGGAGGTGTAGTACCTTTTAGTTTTATTTTCATGTTTTTCATAATTTTACTAGGTTTAACTCTCTACTATCCTCTACTCTCAAAGTTAAATATATTGATGAATCTGCTCATTATTTATGCCAATTCTTGATTTTTCCTGTCTCTTTTACTCTTTGTTAACGTTGTTATTCATCGTCAGCCAAGTCTAACATGTTTTTAGAAATGATTATTTCATTTTTTTGATATTTTAATTTATAAACATTGATATCAAGCAGACTGTTATAATTATAAGCCTTTAAATCTCAAGATCCTACTATGTCTGTAACAATTAACTTTATCTTCTTGCCCAAAATAAAAAGAAAAAAATATTTTATATATCTTTGTTGATATATTTTTTTAATAGTAAGGATCAAATAATTTTAAGATAAAGAGACTACTTAATTAACAGGAGGCCAAGCATACACTACTATAGAAAATGGAAGTTATAGTGTTTTTTCAATATTTGTAGCCCTTACAAAGCGCTACAGCATCCATCACTACAAATACAAGTTATAGCTCATCAACAAGTGCTACAACAAGTTTTTTTTTTAAAAAAATGATATACTTGCTTTAGCGCTTTCTAGGGAAAGCTACAACAGGTGGTTATATTTTTAATTAAATTATTACGTGTTGTAGCACTTTCCTAAGGGAGCGCTACATGAAGTAATTATTTTTTAAAAAAAAATATTTTTTTCTTTTTTTTTTTCAGAACCCCATTTACATTCCACAAACTTTGCACACAAATTTCTCTATCTACAACAAAATGAAGAAAAACAAACATAATAAAAAAATTCCAAAATGATACAAACAAATAACTAATTAACAAACTTGTACCACTACTAATTATACTTGCAACAATTTTGATTAAAATAAAGCTAATTCTAGCTCTAAAATAAACAACATAAAAATAGGCAAGAAACAACCTACTTATCTAGTAGCCAGAGCATTGTTTGAGCACATATTCAAACCATTCTTCAATAACTTCATTTACTTGATGGTCAATGTTCATCTTCATCATAATACTACATATACAATAATGCCCACAACGAATTAAAATCACAAAAAAAATTAATTATCAGATACTCCATTAAATTTAAAACACTATGAATTGAAACTAAAATGACTTATATTTAGAGGAACAAAAGCCAAATCATAAGTAATTACATCCTTCATGAATTTGATAATGACCTGCAATCATTATTATTGGGTTACAAAGGGCATTACAACAATATAATGAAATAGTTAACTCAATTTTTGAATAAAATTTGTTTAATAAAAAAATTTGAGTAAATTCAATAAGTACCCGTATGTTCTTCCACACATAGCTATTGACAGGGTCAACAACTTTATAATAACTCAAAGAGTTGAAGGCTCGATAGGTAATCAATGCGCTAACAAAACAAATAGAAATTAATTACTTTTGGTTATTCAATCACACATGTAAGTATTTACACATATATGCGTGTACTTACCTATTGAACAACATCAACATATCAAGATGATTTTCTGGCTTACCCTCAATTAGAGGATTCTTATAGTAAATGCGAAGACTTGAATGTTTCGCTAGATTGATAACAATCAATATCCAATGTGCCCTAAAATATTTTGAACATTTTTCTTCAACAATCATGTTATAAAAAGTGAAACAATAAAAAAAACATACATTGAAATACTGCCACTAATAACTTACCCTGCATTGATTGGCACTAGGAATATCATATTAGGTGTTGCTTTCACTCTAAAGTGCTCTTTGAGTATATTAGATTTATAATTCAAACCTATTATCCCCTTGATTAGCTAGTATTTGTGAGTTAAATAGCCCATTTTTATATGAATTAAATGGTTAATCATGAAAATATCACCGGGATATGATTGATAAATTGATTGTATGTGTTTTGAAGTGAAAAGATTAGTATAATTATCAAAATTGAGGATTTCAGAAATTATTTGCATTTGGTGCAAGATAGAGACTTAGCTAAAAAAGATAAAAGTTCTCGGGCACCAATTTGAGTCAGGAAGGACCAAAACGAAACCGGAAAAAGGGTTACTAGGGCATGAGTGCAATTTCAAAAGTTGGAGCCAAAAACGGATTAAACGGTGATGTTTTATGTAAGACCCCACCTTACATACCTCTTATTAGTGATATTAACCAGAGTAGAAATGCGTAGTTCAGTAGGCATATAGGAATAACAAAAATATATTGATATTATTGAAACAATATTGTTTGATTATAACATAGGAGTTCCCCATAGGGCTTCGTACATAATAATTTCATACCTTAAAACAATAAAAAGGTCTTTAGATAACCAACAACTCCTCTTGTGCTGGTCCGAAACCTTCTATTGCCAGTAATTACGATTCTACCCTTTGAGCCATTGTCTGTTGTTGAAAACTTGTTACATTTATGGAAAGGGAAAGATTCAAAGAATCTCAGTAGTAATTTACAATCAGACATATACGATGTGAGAATAAATATGACATGCACCATGTTATGAAAAATGATAGAATGCTGTGTGCACACTGTCCATGGCCAAACTACTGTTTACAACCCTGGCTTAACTCTACACCTCTGTTGGGTCCCAGACCACAACCAAGCTAATATGTGTGTCCAAAATACTGTGCTCATGTTACAGAAAATGATATACACAAACATATAATAATCACGTAGTGCATGAAAGCAAGAGTTACTACTTGGAATTGCCCTTTCCTGCTCTACTTGTCTGTTCAATACATTTGATCCAACTCGGGCTATTGCAAATTCCTATAAAATTAGAGTTACAAATAACTAGTTATTACTTGAACTATTTCTGCCTTTAATCACAGTTTGTTGGTTATCTATCACAGTTTGAACAATTTCTGCACAGTGCAATTTCATAGTTTTCCTGAAAACTGGAAGATTTCAGTCAACTTTTGAAAATCATAATTAATTCTTGGAAATTCTAAATTGACTGGTTCCTAAGCCTCGATGAAGTTTTTTAAGTTTTATTTTATGGAAAAATACTCAAGTCTGACCATTATAATCACATTATTCCTAGAAATTCGTCAAACTTCCCTTGTTCTAGATTTCCTTCCAGAAACATGGCTCAAATTAGAAAAATCATATCTTTTAATCTACTCATACAAAAATCATGTCCTACCCACCAAATTAAAGCTCTACAACTCTACTCTAGTCCTATCAAATTTCATAATATTTGGACTAGATTTGATTAACGAAATTCATGGTACAATCAGACTGCCTCCAGTGAAACAAATCAAACTGCACCTCCTCTTAATTTCATAAATTTCCAGATTTTGACACAATCATCCAAAAATCATGAACACAATTTGTAAAGTAGAATCCAATAGAATCATCAAAAACACCAAATTCCAACTCAAACACATCCAGACAGGTCTGGAAAAAAATCTAGAAAAATTGGAAATATTGAAGTTTCATGATTCCATTTCATTAATCACCTTCTTTCCACCTCTAATAACTTGTTTAATCACTTAAACACCTATGGAACATGATTAATCATAATTTGGGCAGCATAACATTCTAGAGTTTCATCTTCCAAAATTCCAAAACAAAGCAAAATCAACCAACCAAATTACCAAACAACCAACAACAACCAATATTCATCAAGATAAGGTCAGTTTCTAAACTCACCTTGATTTTCTCTTCCTTCTCACTCTAAAACCGTGGCTGCCACTCTCTCTAACTTCTTGATTTTGCTTGCTACAAGCCATATTCATGAAGATATAGAGGTTATAAGAGGTATTACAAGAACTAGGAGGCTTCAACACTAAGATTACAACCTTTTACCTTGGATTTCCTTCTTGAACCTCTTCTTGCTTCTCTCTTCTCTAGCTCTCAACTATGTATGCTTTCTCTCTCTCTCTCTCTAGTTTTAGCTGACTGAAAAAGGGAGTTCAAAGGAAAGAGAAAACCTTATAAAAATATCACCTTCATCTTTCTCTTTTATTATATTTTATGGCTAATAAGCACAAGCTCATTTGTTTTAATTAGCATCAACTTTTCCCTTGGCCACTTGGACGGAAGTTGGTTTTAAAAGGGGGTAATATTTGCTCCTCAATTAACATAATTATCCTCCTCCACATAATTTAGCTTTAGTAGCAAATTTTCACTTTCTCATCATCATTTTTTTCCAATTTGACCATTTGACCAAAAATTGTTCTAATTGGATATTTATCATGAATTTATTAATTTTCCCTCTTCATTCCACTTTTTATTGGGTGAAAATAATTGCCTCTTGCTTTATTGGCAAAATGACCATTTTGCCCTTACATTTTGTGATTTTCGTACAAGTTGACAGAATTTTCATCAAACTTAAAAAATTTATATCTAATTGTACAAATGTTTAATTGGTATGGTTCTAAAGGCCATGTGACCCTTATTAAGTTTATTTTTAAGGAAAAATATAGCTTTTAGCCAACTGGAAGATAATAATTTTTAGAATTTCCATTTTTGGACACTGTCAAAGAAACTTGCTAGTTTCATTGGGCTAATTTCAAAAATTCATAATTCCTTGTGTACAGTTCCAAATGACTTATATGACCTATCAAATTAACACTTGATAAGTCTACTTTTATTCTAAAAAATATCACATTCATTGGACATCATTTGATTATCCAAAACCACATGACAATCTCACTGCCTCATAGGAAAACACACTGGTAGCAAGGTTTACATTCCTGGGACTCTTGCTAAACTGGGGCTTAGCAGTCTACTTGATTCAGGCTTATTCTTAAGCCTCTAGTTCTAAAATTTGGGATATTACATTCCTCTCCTAGTTAATAAAATTTCATCCTCAAATTTTCAGGTACCATATTGATTATCCTTGGGAGAAACCTATGGGGAATTTCTGTAATCAAGGACATATTGTCAGTATTTTTATGCTATTTTTGTGTGCCTATCGAACTATACACAAGAACTTTAAAAAATAAGGTAATAAGATAAGGGTCTTACAATTTTGGTATCAGAGCTTAAACTTACCAGAACTTAAATATGTGATTTGTTCTTGATTCCAGCAACACTTCTTCTAAGTAGATGGAATCAAACACCTTTGATTGAAAATCCAAAACCATATAAATGTTGATGAAAATGTTAGAGAAGACTCTAGAAGCTGAAAATGCTAAATCGAAGGTTAAATCAGCTTCAAAGCTCAAGAGCTTTCACTTTTCATCCTTTCTCTTTCCTCTTTTATTTTCTTGTGTTCTATTTTTATTGCACTTCTCACAGTTTATTACTATGATTCTTGATCATTGATCATTGTTTGATGTTCTGTTAGCATGCTTATAATTGGCTGTATTGGGTCAGGTCTAGCATTTGACCCTACCCAACATCTATGCCTCTTAGCCTTACCACCTATGTGTTTCACTATATGGAAACAAGGGAGAGGTAAATGTAACACATTCACAAGGGCATATCAGTCATTTCATAAAGTTTTGGGTATATAGATAAGCATGAAATAACATATTACAGACGTTTATAGTTGTTAGGGAAACCTTGAAACAACATATACAGCTTCACAACTACTGTACAACATGTGCTTGCTCTTTTTCATAACATGTCACCACATATACATGTGACTTGTCAGGGGGTCACCCATCCCAAGATTTCTCTGGGATGAGCACACTTAACTTAAGTGTACCAGTGCCAAAACGTAGATACCTGCTTTAACTGCTTCTGACTACTGGTACCCTATGACTGCCCTTATCTCAAAAATCATGCCTATTGTCTCCTACCTCAAAATACTATAGTGGAATGCATAGTTCTGATACATGTACTTGAATATGTACCTTGATATGCTCCATATAATCAATAAAATTTGTCTTTCTGTCCCCCAAATCCTCGGGTCACTTCCCGTCACATTTCTAAATTCATCTGCTAGCCTAAGGACACACTGGTCCACTAGGTCTTAGGGCCTTTGGACACACTGATCCATTATAACATAATTGGCATATAGGATCTTATAGCTTAGGGACATTGCCCCATGTAATCTTGCATATCGAGTCTTACAGCCCAAGGAATCACCCTTAGCTTACAAGCACTTAGGGACTTACTGCTACTATGCCTATCTATTCAGTGTTTAAGATCAAATGACTGTTTGACCCTTATTGGTTGTATTTGTGTACTGTTCATTGTGCGCACTACTACATGAGTGGGTATATTTTCTGTGAGGTTACACTATTGAGAGTGATTCGCCACCATTATGCCCTACTACATTAGGACTCATCACAATCTCTATTTACATGTGTTACCACGAATCACATTGGTTGTGTGACAGTTGACCATATAGGTCGTGTCACTAGAAACCACAATGGTTTATGCTAGTGTACACCACATAAGGTATAGTACTATTAACCATTCAGGTCATTTCACTGTTCACCACACAAGGTCTAATACTATTGGCCACATCTCCTCATTACTCAGGGCAAATCACTATATGCCATAAAGGCTATGTTACTATAAACCACACGAATCTAATCAGGATTTGGGATGATTAACATTAGTGCTATTGTTAACCTCTCCTATTATCGTCAAAAGTTACACATAAATTCACCACACTTCCATTACCCACTCTGATGTTTCAAACTATCAAATACAATACAATTAGGGCTGCACTATCTGTTAGTACTTGTCTTACTTCCTCAGTTAGATCTAATTTGACCTCTGTAGTAAAACACAGTACAGCAAAAATCCTGGCCATCCCCGGTTTCATATATATATAAAAAGGGTCTAAGTATTCCAGGAAGGGGATTACACATCTATATCCAAAATAATATTTATATACAATAATCCCAAGTACAAAATAGATAACCAATAACCCAATCAAATGTCTCTAAGTGATCCTAACCGCTTCGGGTTGTCTACTTCCCTTTTGAGCCACTTGCCCTATCTGAAATGTTAGTCATTGGAAAGAATGAGATTCCAGAGAATCCTAGTAGTCACAAATTACTCATACAATGTATAAGCACATAGCATATATGATCATGTTTAACAGCATCACAATGATTCATGGCTCACACCACAAACGACAGCACTCATGGCTGTAAACACTATGCGTTAGCTTTCGCTGCGATCTCAATGTATCACAAAGCATCTCAAAGTATCACAATGTCAGCTTTCATGGTAAACACTATGCAGCAGTATCACAAAGCTTCACAAGACGTCATACGGTATCACAAGCAGCAGCATCAACACTATGCATGACAAACATACATACAATATATTTACACAAAGTATAAGAGATAAGTCACTACCTTGTTCCTTCCTGACGTCCTTTGGCACAGTGGGCTCACGAGTACGGAAAATATCGAATCCTATAAATCAAAGTTAAGAACGGCGGATTAATTTCTTATTCCAAGCTCTTTCTTTTTATAACACTTAAAGTTGGTTATCATTTGAACTCTTTGGGTGGCTATGAGAAGCCTAGGCACCTACCAAAAGGGTAGGAAGAACTACCCTAAAGATCCCTTCTTGGAAGCAAAAGCACTGATTTTTGGCTGAGTTACTCAAGTGAAGCAGGCCTCACTCAGTGATACCCCTACTCACACTCGAGTCCCAACAAGTGAGACACAGAAAATGTGTACCCGAGAGCACCAACATACCCTGGAGTGGCCAGTTCACTCGAGCACTTTTCTGGGCTCTCAAGTGATAGCACCTAGTCACCCGAGTCCCATCGAGTGAGGTGCAAGAAGTAACAACCTGAGACGCATGCCCATAGTGTTACATGCACATGCACTTGAGTGATACCCTACACACTCGAGTGATAATGCTATCACTTGTAGATGAGGAACTTCACTCACAACCTCTGCCTGAGGACTTAACTAAAACACTGAGAATATCATACTGCACTAGAGTGAGACCCTACCTCACTCGAGTGAGGCTTATCAGAAGCTAAATCACAGCAACTGATATAGCTTTCCAGACTTGCCCAATTTTCCTCCAATGGTCCTAAAACTTCTACCAAAACTCATTCCCATCTAATATGTCATACGGAGCCTATTGGTAAACTCAAAACAACCAAAATCTTACCGCAATGACACATTCCACCCTTATAACCGCATTACAACCAAAATCACCTAATGACCAAACTTTTCCTTTTTAAATCCAATCCAAAACCACTAACACCAAGACACAATTTGGCATCTATCCGACCACATTACATTACTCAATCCATACACTTCAAAATTAGGCTAAAATTAGGGCAATAATTCAAAGTTCTCAAAACTTAACCAATGACCAAAACAATTATACCAAAATGTCACAATTACTCACCTCTTCAATTTGCCAAAACCAGATCCTTGAGTCTCCACCTTTCAAATTTGTTCAAACACTAAAACACCAACTTTCAAAATTCTGAAACCATCAAGATGAAGCTCTCATCAAGGTTGTCAACATTAAAGAAAAGCATTTGAACATTTGAAGCCAATTTGAAGCCAACTACAATGTGAAAAATCTCACCTTTGCTTTCTCTTTCTACTTGAAGCTCAACGAAAATGGAGAAAATTGAGAGAGAAGATGAGAGGATGATGATGATCAGAATTTTCCCTTTTTCCCATGCTTCAAACCTACTTGGAGGAAGAGAGGGAAGAGAAAAATGAATTTTGAAATTTTGACCAAAATCTATGGCCTCCATGATGACACTTGGCAAGATCTCATTTCATCCTTTCATAAACTCACATACTCACATGCACACTTGATTCTGCCCCATTGATCATTCAAGAGTTAATTCTAGCCATTAGTCCCTAAGTTTTCAATGAGTCTCCTCTTCGATAACTGACCAATTGGTCGGTAACCTTACCATTTTGCCCATGATTATCACAACGTTTTCTAAACCATCACCAAACATATTTATATCACATTGCATATCATATTCTTCAAAAGTGTTTATTCATTAATAATTACAATACTTTTGAAGTCATTAGCCCTTAATTACAATTCAGGATATTACAGAGGGAACTAATTTTTTTTGGGTTAAGAGGCAAAGTTGCCCTAGAAGTGTTAAAAATAGAGCAATTTTGTCGTGGTAGCTATTCCAGTTAATTTTGATCATTAGTTGATCAAATATGCTAAGTTAACATCATTCACGTCAATTTTTTTAAAGTGCAAATTTGCCCCAAACGTCCATGTGTCATCTACTTCATTTTAGTATAGAGAGCATGATTCACAACTCACTTATCCTTTATAATCATGTTAGCCTAGAGAGCTAAATGTAGCTATCGATCATAAGTATATATTTCCAGTACCCACCATAGATGTTAGTGGGAGGAGTTGTACTTAGCTAACCACCTTATTGTCATTCCATCTAAGACAAAAAAGATATATTGTTGTCTTATAATATGTATGCATTAGATAGAGTTTTTTCTTTTGCTTTACTTGTTGGACTTGACTGTATGATAGAACAGAAGCTCATACATCAAGTATAACCATGCAATTTGGGATGGATTAAGACATTTTAGGCTTTGTGGCTAGGCTCGATAGAACTCCCTACCGTAAAGGCCTCAAGGGGTATGCAACATCAAGTAAGACTTGATAGAGAAGGAGGAATCATATCTAACTATAGAACGCCATATGCTACCAAACAAGGAGCATATGGTGTTCAACAATAAGATTTGATCCCTTTCTTCTCTATTAACTCTTGCTTGATGCTGCATATGGCATACCCCTTGAGCCCTTTGTTGTAGAGAGTTCTATTGAGCCTAGCCACAAAACCCAGAATGTCTTGATTGATCCCAAATTATATGACTATACTCAATATGTGAGCTTCTATTCTATTATATATATCTACAAATTTATGCACAATTTTGTTTTGTATGCATGTAGGGGGATATCAAAAAGAGAATCCCCATTTTTTTTTAAAAAAAGTGCATAAAAAATTATTGGCTCTTACATAAAAACCATTATATATGTATATACTATATATATAACGGTTGTCTCAGAAACCCGTTAGCAAATGTAGAAAATAAAAAACTGTTGCGATATAACGATCTTATATATGCTAAAATTTATATAACGATTAATGTGAAATCACTGTTATGTATGTTACAAAGTTTAAACAACTGTGTACTTAAGACAGTTATTTGTTATGCCAGCATTACGGTATATATAATGATTGTTTACGTGAGTGATAAGTATATATTTTGGATATATTCACTGGATTTATTAATATTTTATGCCTATTTAATTATCTTTTTTATATTTTCCATCCTTTAATTAATTTATAAGAGAAGAATGAATTTTGGTGTAAAATTTAAACATATCCTATTTTATCTTGTAGGTATATTATCATATTGAAGAAAGAGCAAAAATATCAAATAAATTAAGGAGCAGCAAATTAAATTTTATATAAATATATATATATATATATCAATATATATAGATATATAATAGCGAATCCAATGGAAGAAGTAGATAAAACAACTCATTCAAGCCAAAATGTGGACCCCACGCTATGAAAAGATAAACAACACTATGAAGGAGATTGGGAAGACAAAAATAGCTAATTTTTTCATACTACGGCTACTATAAGCAGGAGAAGGAATAGGGTTGAGGCTCTTAAGGACTTTGAGGAAAGTTGGGTATTTGATCAGGGTACCCTTAAGGATTTAGCTGATTCTTATTACAAGGACCTCTTCAAAAGGGGCAACAGAGTTACTCAAGAGATTAGAACAAGATCTCATTTTCCTATACTAAATCAGGCTAAGTTAGGTCAACTTCTAGCAAAAGTAACAGATAAAGAAATTTGGTATGCTACTTTTGATCTTAGAGCTTTCAAAGCACTTGGACCTAATGGACTACAAGCTGTATTTTATCAAGAGTACTGGAATTTAGTAGGAGGCTCTATATGCAATTTAGTTCATGAGGCTTTGGATAATCCATCAAAGGTGAAGGACATAAATAATACAAACATTGTTCTTATACCTAAGATAGAAAACCCAGAGACCATTAAAGACTTCAAACTCATTTCTTTATGTAATGTGAGATATAAGATCATTACTAAAGTCATAAGTCATCATCTCCGTCATGTAATTGGGAAAATCATCGGGGATTATCAGTATAGCTTTATAGCAGCAAGACAAAGGAATGATAATATCATTATTGCCCAAGAGGTAATTCATTCTATGAGATCCAAATTGAGAATGAAAGGATGGATGGTAGTCAAAGTTGATCTAGAGAAAGCTTTTGATAGACTTGAATAGGATTTTATCAAGGATACTCTTCAGGCTATGGGTTTCGATCATAAATGGTGTGAAGCAATAATGACATGTATCACTACACCATCCTTCCAAGTTTTGTGGAATAGGGAACCAACAAAGGCCTTTATTTCTTCTAGAGGCATACGGCAGGGAGATCCAATTTCCCCATACCTTTTTACTTTTTGTATAGAGATATTACACCATATCATCAATGATGCCATAGAGGATAGGTCCTAGAAGCCGATCCAATTCAAAGGGGAGGGCCAGTCATTTCTCACTTATTCTTTATGGATGATCTCATTGTATTTGGTGAGGCTTCAGAAGGACAGGTTGAAGGTATGATGAGATGTTTAGAAACTTTTTGTGGGGCTTCTGGTCAATTGATGAGTAAGAGTAAAACTAGAGTTTGTTTCTCCAAAAATGTTCATGGTTTTAGAGCATTAAGTCTTAGCCAATGTATGGGGGTTAGACTTACAGGAGATTTGGGCAAGTATTTTGGGATACCCTTGCTACATAAGAAAGCATCTCTTGTAAATTTTGCACCAATACTGGACAAAACCTAAAATAAATTGTCAGGGTGGAAATATGGATGCTTGAACCTTGCTAGGAGGACTACCCTTATTAAATCGGTGATCAACACCTTGCCATTCTATTATATGTAAACTATACTTTTGCTAAAAGGTTCTGTAAAGGAATTGGAAAAGAAGGGTAAAAGTTTTTTATGGGGTGATGATGACAAGGGCAAGAAGCTTCATCTAGTATCATGGGAGCAAGTGACTAAGAAAAAGAAACAGGGTGGTTAAGGAATAAAGGTTGTGCGAAAAAAAATGAGGCTTTCTTGATAAAATTGTGTTGGAATTTTTTGAACAACAGGGAGGCGCTTTGGGTCAGGGTGCTTTGCAATAAATATAGGTGTGTGGAAGGTTTCAACCTTGAAATTAAAAAGAAGGTAGGCATATCGCTCACGTGGAGAGGAATATGTTCTGTCTGGGAAAAGTCTCAAAAGGGGGTTGGAATCAAGATTAGAAATGGAGAATTGTCGTCCTTTTGGTTCGACAACTGGTCTGAAATCAATAGGCCTCTTATTGATCTTATTCCTAGTCTTAAAGCGTTCGTGAATAGGAATGAAAAAGTTGTTGATTATGTTGATTGACGGGGAGAATGGACAGACACAAATTGAGTAGATGGTTCCACCCACAAGTTGTTAATCGGATCATTTGTGCTCACCCACCCAAGGAAGAAAGAGGGAAGGATATTTATTTAAGGAAACCTTCATCTGATAGTCATTTTTTTGTGAAATATGCTTATCAATTTCTATTTGCATGTACATATTGAGAAAGGGAATCTGTCTAGAAGATGCTATGGATGTGGGATGTACCAGAAAAGATTAAGTCTTTTATGTAGATATTTGTACATGGTAGAGTACATACAGCACAACTGAGAGTTCAGAAAGGGCTGGAAGAATCTACCGGATGTCCATTTGGATGTGAGCAGAAGGAGGATTTGATGCAGTTAATAAGGGATTGCAGCAATGCAAAAGAACGATGGATCTCTGCACTGGCCCCGACCTTATGGGAAACGTTCACAGCCCTCCAGAGCACGGAATGGCTGCAGTAGAACCTCAATCATGAAGCAGGCAGGAATTTCACCAAAAAAATTCAATGGGCATCTCTACTTGGCAATATATGCTGGGATATTTGGGTAGATCGATGCAAGAAACTCTTTAATGAGCAAATCACCACAGACAATACAAATGCACATAATAGCCTTTTTAGGTCAAGTTAGGATAGGGAATTAATAATAAATTACAACTTCTACACTAACCAGAATAGTGCAGGTGCAAGAACGAGTAGCCAAGATCATCAACGAGGCTATATCACCCTAAGGTAGATGCTTCAGTTCTGGAGTCTGGAAGAAGCGGCTGTGGGGGCACTATCAGTAGAGAAGATGGTCTATGTATATGTGGATTCACGTGTAAACTAACAACAGTTCCCCCAATAATAGCAGAAATTATTGCGGTTATCCAAGGTCTCCAGATATGTTTGAATAGAGATTACAAAAAGGTTGTTGTATTATCAGATGTATCGAGGCTGTGAATGTCTACACTAGGGGTGTGATATTACACACCCCCTTTAGAGATATTATAAAGGATGTCAGGTTGTGGATATCTAAGAACTGGCAAGTGTTAGTCAGTTATATTCTTAGGGAGCAAAATAGCTTAGCTGATCATTTAGCTAAGTTAGCCCATAATATCGATGGGAATTTTTGTATCTTTGACCAACCACCACTTTCATACCAGGAGGTAGTGTTTAGTGTAGGATAGTAGGTTGAAGTTTGTTTTCTACTTGTATTTGTATTTTCTCTTTCAAGTTTCATTAATGTGATTCCAGTTTTCATTCAAAAAGAAAGAAAGAAAAGCAATTTGAAGGCATAAAAATGTAGGCCCACGTGAGGAAAAAAATGAATATGAAGATGCAGATTTGAAAATATATGATACATTGATATATCATATCTTCAAATCTTGAATAAAAATGCATAGAGCCCACAAGAAAAAGGAGCCCAAAAAATACATCTATTAAAAGGAGAATCCGGATAGCAATAGGGGAGACGCAAAATAGAGTTTGGATGGTGGAGATGAGAGAGCAAAGACGAGAAGCGGAGTCAGATATCAGATGAGAACGTGAACACGTTGGAAGCTGCCTTCATCATCAAGACAGAGAAGACGCTGTGATCGATTTGGAGGCTGTTACACTCTGTTTAGTTTCCTTCTTCACCGTGAACCAGAAGGGAGGTAAGGAGAGCTTAAAGATGAAGATAAAATGTATCAGTCTTTCCTTTCTAAATCTGAACTCTAGAATGTTTTATTGGTACTTTTGTGTTGTGATTATGATGAACAGGAGTAGCTAATTTTCTCATTCTAGGATTTTCTTGAACCTATTTATAGATTGGATTATTTATTTATTCTTTTTTTGCATCGAATAAAGTTTTTGTATTGATTTTATCTTGCTCTTAATGCCTCCAAATGCCTTATCACCATTTAGTTGTCATATTCATTTAAATTACTTTTGAGAAAGATATTTTAAGTGTAGAACTTGGGTAAAATCATGTTAGACTTAAAATTTAGGAATTAAACGAATGGTTTGTTAATATCATAGAGATATAGTTACTAACCTAGCATTTTCAAATTAAGATTGGTGTTGAAAGTTAGTCTTTATAAATTAATACAAGAGATTGATTAGTTTACTAGGATAAATATTTGGTTTTAACTCGAGAGAGCATTATCAAGTGCCTTTGAATCTTAGACAAATACTTATCTTCGTTTTATTGCTTATTGAGGGTAAATTAATTAGTGCATGAAATAGAAAGGGGATAGATAATCCTAGGTTCCTACGATCTTAAAGAAAAATCTTAACTTTATAATTCTCAAATAAATCTTTTCTTAAACAAATTAAATTTTAAAATATTCTCACTCAACCTGATTAATAACAAATATGACAGTATGAATATGAATAAGTTCCCGCATACATATATATATATGTGACTATAGAAAATATCATATAGATCTTTTAAAAATAATAACATACACATCATATTATCATTGTAACCCCCTGCCGTAATTAATATCCGGATTATGCAATTAACGTGAAATAGAGACCAATAAGTCAAAACAACAATTATAAACCCATCAACCAGACGGGGTTTTCACAATCACGTTTCGAAATCATTTAAAACACGGTCTCATATTTCCACTCCGAATATAATTACTATGCGAAGATAAATTACATTTATACAATTATCAGAGTACGCAATATAAATTCCCGACAATTCCGGGTCTCATATCTTCGCCCAATAATCATAGGGCACATTAGCCCCTACAACTCAACAAACAGGGATTACACAAATCTTTATCGAATACATTCTCAAATACTGATCCATATACAGCATACATAATCCCAATAACGCAATGATAACCAACTAAGCTCTCACCCAGAAACGAGTCCTCTTCGTCCTTGGATGCTTGCTTCATCCTCAATCTTCCTTCCCTGTCTAAAATGTTGATAGGGGAGGGTGAGATTCTGGGGAATCTCAGTAGGAAACAGGTACCAGTATGCATGCAAGATAAGTATTTAATGCATGACATGCTTGCATCACAATAACACATGTTCACATAATGATATATCCGCATGCTCAATGTTCACACAACATACTCATGGCCATAGTAAAAATAGAACAGAGCTACAATCATTCTCATATGTTTCACATAATTCAAGCAAGGCAATAACATGCATCAATACACAAATACAATTATCAATACATGCAGGAGAGGTATGTTCCCTACCCTCTTTCCACGTAAGCTCCAGCTCCAGCTGCTCACAATCAGAGTGATCATCAGATCCTTATCAACTTTCTCAAAGGCACTCTTTGATTCTCCATACTTCATATTTTCGTGATCTTCAAATCACTACCAATAGAGAAGCTCAAAATCCAGATTTTCCTTTCTCTTTCCCAAGCTTCCATGGCTTCCACACAAGAGAGAGAAACCGAGAGGAAGAGAAGAGAAGAGAGAGAGAAGAGAGGAGATGGAGATGATGGTGATGTGTCTCACATCCAAGGGCTCACATCTTGCCACTTGTCACCATCTCACTTCAACTCCCATGGGCTCACATGCACACACATACACATGATTATGCCTCATGCTCCACCACACAATCAATCCTAGCCATTGATCTTGAAGCTACCAATGAGTTTCCTCCTCGGTAACCGATCAACTGGTCGGTAACTTCACCGCTTTGCCCCTGATTATGGAAATTCACTTGGAATTACCATCAACTCATTTTCATATTTCATAATCACAATTTGGACTCTTGCTAAACCAGGCTTAGCAGTCCACTTAATTAGATAATTATTCTCAATAATTATCATTAGCCCTTAATCAGAAATTGGGATGTTACATTTCTCCCTCCGTTCAATAAATTTCGTCCTCGAAATTTGTTCCACCACTAAGGACATAAACTCCGGACGCTTCTTCACGACAGCTTCCGTTTCACAATTTATTTCACATTGGATGGTCCCTTCTAGACCACCTACACAATGGAGCGTCTCAACTTGATTCTTGTAAGAATCTTAAACCATAAATGCAACCCTAGTTGCCATAAACTGCAATCGGCCCATATCACGATTGCTATACAACCACAATCATCGCAAGTCCTCCTTATTCATGAGTGGCTAGCGCATCTCAATATCCGATGACTCTAATTCACGAGCCATATCATAAGATTTCAGCAGTTAGGTGGCATAGGTCACCACCCTGCTTACTCAATCTAGTTATTCCATCCTGGAATAACACAACCACTTCGCAACTCATTTCATAACAACAGCCTCAGCCGTATACACAAGCACTTATGCCTTCGCTGTATTCCCTTTCACAGCATTACCCTCACCCGTACACCCACCAATGATTCCACTAGTGGTAACCGAGACTTTCGGGTATTCACAACAATTTCATTGCCGTATCAAATTCCACGGCATTACCCTCACCCATCCGGGACTTTTGGGTCTCCATCACAATGTTCTTGACAAATTCACTTTGATGCGTGACGATTGTCACAAAACGACAGCACCCACAGCTGTATACCCGATTATACGTAGCTTTCGCCACTTGTACAATTACGACAACTTCCCGCTGTCTCACAAATACGCATTGCCCTTCCGGCATTCTCATCACAACAACATATATCACATCATTAGGTCACTCCAGAATCTCAATCTCTTCTATCCGAAGCACCCTACCGTAACGGCCCACCTAGAATCTCAGTCTCTTCTATCCAGGCGACCGGTTGAGAGTCTCAATCTCCCAACATCACCTTCATGCTCTTGCACCACACAAAACAACTACAACGGCAGTTCAACGGCCGAGCTAGAGATGACCAGCGTCAAACCCTAAACGGCTCACGCTGACCTGCACACGCTGCAATTTGTCACATAGCTTTCACCACAATCCGCATTGCAGACTCTAATTTTACGCACCGCCTTTCGGCCTTGGGTCAACACCGATGCAACCAACGTGGTGGCTAGCCAAGCTGGCCATGTTGAGGTAATTGCCCTCACGACAAGAATCCCCGAACATGTAGTCGAATTAGCCATCAGCTGAATTAGCTCCGCTCTACTACACAACAATACCTCAGTCCCAGCTTATCCACAATGTTCACAATCACACTCCACTCTCATCCCCTTTCTCCGCCGAGAAGACACACAGTCTTGACCCGAACTGTTGTTAGCTACTCAGGGACTATCGACGTGGCAGTGCACACATAGCCATTCTGGCTCACAATGGTAAGTTCTCAATCACACCCTACCCTCATCCCCTTTTACCGCCGGAAAGACACACAGTCTAATCCGAACCGTTGCTAGCGACTCAGGGACTATTGGCGTAGCGATGCTCACACATAGCCTTTCGGCTTCCACATCACACTCCACCCTCATCCCCTTTCTCCGCCGGGAAAACACACAGTCTTACCCGAACCGTTGTTAGCTACTCAGGGACTATTGGCGTGGCAGTGCACACACATAGCCATTCAGGCTCACATCACACTCCACCCTCATCCCCTTTCTCCGCCGAGAAGACACACAGTCTTGACCCGAACCGTTGTTAGCTACTCAGGGACTATTGGCGTGGCAGTGCATCAACATAGCCTTATAGCACATAGCTATCCGGCTTCACAAATGGCCCGTCGGCCTCACAAATAGCCCTACGGCTCACAATCAGCCTTTCGGCCTCATGTCACATAATCACACCCATCCCGCCGGCAGCCTCGATCGGCAACCCTACCAGACGGCTCCGTTGGCAGCCTCAACCGGCAATCCGACCAACGGCACATAACTCCCTCGCAAAGGAGAACGGGTGGACTCACAATGCACAATTGCAACAAGCTGGAACCAGGCATCTCAACAACTTCACCTTCAACATCTCAAATTCTTTTCACATACTGAGATCCTTCAAGACCTCTCTTTACAACACAACTTGACCCCGAAGTTTTACCCCCCCGAAGCCATAGTTATCATATCATTCTTACAGCTACTCGAGCTTCCGCTCAACACAATTCTCAAACCTAATACATTCATCACGATTCCACTGCGCACTCTGAGGTCTTTCTCCTCATCTGTACCTTCACAATGTCAGGGTGACTCAATAGGAGTCCCATAGGAATCTCCTACATCGCCTGACCACATTCAACATCTGTACCAAATCTTGGCCTGATTCTACTCGAATCATTCAAAGCCACAATCAATACATCGTTAAGAGCCCATACTCCTAACGTCCTCATAGTTCTATTCTACGATTCAACATCACGGCAACTGCTCTCCACGGTTCATTATCAAGGTGGCTGCACTCTAGGGTTCATCGTCACAGTGGCTCCACTCTAGGGTTCATCATCATGGTGGCTCCACACTACGATACTGCACTCGGTGCTTCACTCAGTCCACTGACTGGTCAGCCCCTCCGGTCAGAGTTTTCCGTAGGTAGCCCTTTCCAATCGGATCTCACCGTAGGTAGCCCTTTCCGATCAGACCTCACCATAGGTAGCCCTTTCCGATCAAAAGTCCCCGTAGATAGCGTTCCCCGATCCGCATCCTCCATAGATGACTTTCTCCCTGTGCTAGATTAACAACTAACACTCTCAGAATACTAAATACACCTTTCAGTTCACTTCTAGTACCATACCCTGGTACCACAGACCATCAAGGTCAAATCCAATTCCTAAGAATCAACCCAGCTATTGAGTCTAATCCTTAGATCACAACTCATCTTGTAAACCTCAACCTCAGTTGAACTGGGAAATCACTTCCCTCAATTCCATGGAGCATCACAACTCCTATACGAATCCAGATATCTCCGCCAGCCCAAGGCACACCAGCCCCCTAGGTCTTAAACCTTTTACACACACAAGATCAGTATGACATTACTACATGTAACATCATACCACCTTGGGTTACATACCCAACATCTAGGTTAGTCCTGATACCTAGAACATCAATATCAAGCACCTCGGAAACCATTTTCCTCGATTTTCAAATCAGATGAGGGGTTTGATTACAACCACCTCCGGGTTTACACCTCCAATTCTCGGACGAATCACTATATCTTTCGATTACACAATGATTCTCCGCTCTAGCATAACCAACAATGTATACACATACTCCACTAATCTCTTATGTCCACAATAACCATCACACATGTGTATACATATTCACTATCACATAACATCATCTACCACCAAGGTAGAGATATACGAGAGCTATCCTAGCAAATTCCCATACTTGCCAGGAACCATAGCTCTGATACCAAAAATGTAACCCCCTGCCGTAATTAATATCCGGATTATGCAATTAACGTGAAATAGAGACCAATAAGTCAAAACAACAATTATAAACCCATCAACCAGACGGGGTTTTCACAATCACGTTTCGAAATCATTTAAAACACGGTCTCATATTTCCACTCCGAATATAATTACTATGCGAAGATAAATTACATTTATACAATTATCAGAGTACGCAATATAAATTCCCGACAATTCCGGGTCTCATATCTTCGCCCAATAATCATAGGGCACATTAGCCCCTACAACTCAACAAACAGGGATTACACAAATCTTTATCGAATACATTCTCAAATACTGATCCATATACAGCATACATAATCCCAATAACGCAATGATAACCAACTAAGCTCTCACCCAGAAACGAGTCCTCTTCGTCCTTGGATGCTTGCTTCATCCTCAATCTTCCTTCCCTGTCTAAAATGTTGATAGGGGAGGGTGAGATTCTGGGGAATCTCAGTAGGAAACAGGTACCAGTATGCATGCAAGATAAGTATTTAATGCATGACATGCTTGCATCACAATAACACATGTTCACATAATGATATATCCGCATGCTCAATGTTCACACAACATACTCATGGCCATAGTAAAAATAGAACAGAGCTACAATCATTCTCATATGTTTCACATAATTCAAGCAAGGCAATAACATGCATCAATACACAAATACAATTATCAATACATGCAGGAGAGGTATGTTCCCTACCCTCTTTCCACGTAAGCTCCAGCTCCAGCTGCTCACAATCAGAGTGATCATCAGATCCTTATCAACTTTCTCAAAGGCACTCTTTGATTCTCCATACTTCATATTTTCGTGATCTTCAAATCACTACCAATAGAGAAGCTCAAAATCCAGATTTTCCTTTCTCTTTCCCAAGCTTCCATGGCTTCCACACAAGAGAGAGAAACCGAGAGGAAGAGAAGAGAAGAGAGAGAGAAGAGAGGAGATGGAGATGATGGTGATGTGTCTCACATCCAAGGGCTCACATCTTGCCACTTGTCACCATCTCACTTCAACTCCCATGGGCTCACATGCACACACATACACATGATTATGCCTCATGCTCCACCACACAATCAATCCTAGCCATTGATCTTGAAGCTACCAATGAGTTTCCTCCTCGGTAACCGATCAACTGGTCGGTAACTTCACCGCTTTGCCCCTGATTATGGAAATTCACTTGGAATTACCATCAACTCATTTTCATATTTCATAATCACAATTTGGACTCTTGCTAAACCAGGCTTAGCAGTCCACTTAATTAGATAATTATTCTCAATAATTATCATTAGCCCTTAATCAGAAATTGGGATGTTACAATCATAATATAAGGATTACAATCTCATACAGGCTAAACCTGGCTCTGATACCATGTAAGAATAATTGGGCGTACCTGGAGTGCGACCGTTTCTCTCTTATACCCACGCTAATCGTATCACAGTAGCGGAAGCGATTATGACGCACAGCAAATACACCACTATAGGAAGAAGAAAAGAGAAATATAGTAGAGGGAATAGGGATTCACAGTGACAGAGTTTCTGTATATTAATTCAAATATATTACAACTGAATCCCTTTACGCCTATTTATAGGGTTCTATGTACCCCTTCCTCTTCTACTAACATGTCCTTCCATCAGAGAGACAAGATATCCTTTCGATTGAGAGATATATTGTTTCAGTGAAACAATGCCACTTGAAGAGTCATATTGCATCGGACAAAAAAACATGACTCATAATATTTTGGATAATATTACATATATCTACCCAAACATTTATTTAATTTATACTTTGACCCCAATCTTATTGGGCTTGGGCCCAAACCACCAAGGTGGACTAGGCTATTTTCTAACAATATGTATAACACTACTCATCATCATCCACCATCTGCAACTTAGAGGATCTAGTTCCTTCATGACCCTTCCTCTCTCGTCTACATCCTTCATTCCCTTCACAAACACCAGATACAAAGAGGAAAGAGACGGCAAGATCAAACCAACGTCTGCCGTCACATAGTCGATTACAGAGGGTATTGGACGATTTCCTCCTTTGGGTGCACTTCAATGAAATCTTCTCTCTTTCCCAAGTCAAAAATCAAATTGCCCACCTTTTCTGTTTAAATTTACATATTCTCAAAGTCAAGTTCCTTTTTTGGACCCTTCAACTCTAACAAAATGGCCTAAGAAAGTTTTGGTATTCTTCAATCAATTTGAAATGGTGGACGCTCTATGAAAGTTTCTGACAAAGTTTAGACTAAACCCAAAGAAGTTAAACTGAGAGGCAGCGGCGATTTCCAGTGGCGTGTGACGATGAATGAGGATGACAGTTCTGAACTTTCGTCCACAGCTGGTTCAAAGGGAACATGAACTACGTTGAGGACTTGGTCATTTAGCAAAAATTGGGGATTTTGTTTTTGCCAGAGGAAATTTGGGAAATTGAATGGACAGCTAAGATTAAAATACACAAAGAAGCTTGAGATGAAATTTTGAAACTCTACGGTGTGTCACCTTCTGAGCGCTAGGATCATTTGCACGGACAGGATTTGGACTCACAGAGATATTGAGAAAAAGCGGAACTGGCTTTCCTCTTTTTCTTTAAAGAAAATGAGGAAAGCCGATTCCAGAAAAAGCACCTCCAAGAGAAGCCCAGAGAGGATTCGGACAGAATGTAGAGGAAAGATAAGGACACCTCGAAATTTGGTAGTAGTGGAGCATGTTCAATATTCTAGACTTCTAGGTGAAGGAGAGAGATTTGAATTTTGGGATGTGATATAATTAGTGCTAGTTTGGTATCACTTATTTTTAGATAATAAATCTTTATTACGCAAACTGAGATAAAACTCATCTCACATGCTTACCTTATATACCGTGAATCATGATTTATAAGCACTTATTGCCCAACAATAAGCTATTCCAAACGAGCACTTAGTCTTAATTAATAATTAATTATTAATATTTTTTTTGAAATTTTTTAAGAGATCACCCTCTTTTTTATTTTTTTTGGCTTGCCAATCAGACCCTGCTTATCCGGATTTGGACTCAGGGCTTAAAGAAAATATTTATTATTGTAAAATTTAAAATTTTAACTTTTGATTTTGTCATTTTATTTCTATTTTATGCTTGTTAATAATTAGTGTATTGTGTTTATTTTATGGATTACTTTTATTCAACACTTTATTGTACTTATTTATTATTATATATTCTCTCCTCTTATTTATTGAGGGCATGAGTGAATAAACAGGCATTGATCTTTTCTCTGGCAAAAAAAAAAAAAAGGCATAGATATTTTCTATAAAAAATGAATATATAAAAAAATATAATCAATTAATTTCATGCATGGAATTTATTAGGGATAAGGAAAATAAAAAAAAAAATTAGCCACTAAATGGGAAAAATTAGAAAATAAAGTGACACTAAATGGAATGAATTAAATATATGCTTTTTTGCCTCAAATTAGTAAACTAAATAATAAATATAATTAAATTTGTAATATAAAAAACAATAAGTTCTAAATATGCCACTAAAATTTCGAAGTGTAACCGAATGGAATCAAAATCGGATTTTGTTTCTCTAATTTTCTTTTCTTGTTCACTGCCGTCCTTTTCCCCTTTGTAATTATTAAATCAAAATCTAATGGTCCACATTTAATATTTCCTTCTAATAGATTTTTTAACTTTCTAATATGTCAAATATTTATTAATTTTGAGATTGTAAAATTTATAATATTATTTTTTCACCATATTTATTGAAATTTATTTATTTTTACTTTCTTAAACGACTAAAAATATATATCAAACACATTTTTTTATAAAATAATATATAATAAAATTTATAGGTTTGAGATATTGCATGGGTCATTTAAATTTATAATTTCATTTTTTTCTTACAGACAATTTAAAAACTTACTTGAATTTTTAAAATTTTATGATATTTGCAAGCTATCAATTAAAACTGTGTATTTAATATCAAGGGAAAAATTTTAAAATCGTGTTGATTCACTCTTAAACTTTTGTTTTTTGTTTTTTATTTGATCATGCTCAGTGACTTTATATATGAATTTTATGTAAGTTTCTTTGTTAAGTATGATAAATCATGAATATCGATGAATTTAATTTAATTATTTGGATTTAAAATATATTTAAATCAAATTGTTATCATTTTTTGTATTTTAATTATTAATTATACACTATTAATACATATTTAAAGATAAAGGCAAACTCTTACAAATTTACGATTTGTGTTCCCGATACCAGACGTTCACGAGTTTACTTAAATTTGTAAGTTTGACAACCTTGCTGGTGACAAATAAATGGCTTTTCTATCTATTGTGCATGTTCACAGGTGTTTGTGAGTATATTTAAAGTTATAATATAAATGAATTTCTTATAATAATGTGATATGAATAGAGTTATCATTTGTTTTACTAAGTTGTTAGCTTGGGAGTTAGTATATTATCGACATTATTTGACCGGTTTATTTGCGATGGTGACTACATGGAAAATATGTTTTGCTTTCAAATTTTATCTTGTTTTTAAGAAAAAAATTGGCTGATCATTTTGTTTGTTTTTTTTTCTCATATTTATATGTTTTTCACCTTCAACATTGCTCTACACACATCCTTCGACTGTGTTTTTTTTTTCTTTAGTTTTTGTCCACAGCAGCCACCTCATATGTGAAACAAATGTAAAAAAGGGAATTTTGGTATTTTACACAACACTTCAATATCCCTAAAACATACCTAATCACTTTTCTATCTTTTTGATGTTATAAAAGATTTTTGTGGGTTTTGCTATTTCAAATGGTATTTATTTGGGATTTTCCCATCTAATAATATATAACATATGATATGATTATTTAACTTATTTAATTTTCTTAATTTTTCAAAAATAAATATATTTAGTCTTATATTTAGAAGTGGAAGGAGGGGTACATTTTTTTAGCATTATTCAATTCTATTTGTCTTATTTCCATGGTTATGGAAACCGGACCGGACCGGCCGGTTGGCCGGTCCGGTTCCCGGTCCGGTTTCCATTTTTTAAAAAAAAAAAATTTTTTTTTTTACTATTTTCTTTAGGATTTCATACCAATAAGTCTAAAATTTCCAATTTCTCACCGGTTTAGCCCCGGTTTGACCCACTGACCCTTAACCCAGTACCCCGACCGGTTCAGTACCCGGTCCGGGTTTTAATACCTTGCTTATTTCACATATTTATTCGTTTTATTTCACATATTTATTCGTTTTATTTGACCACATTGAAGATTTGAGGCAAATGGACATGAGAGGAAGCAAACGTGCCGGGGAATAATGACATGAAAATGCTCGGAGTTGAGCGATTGCAAGTGTGCAACTCGAGCTTAAATCCACCATTCCAGGTTCCCTTTCTTCTCTTCTCGCTGATCTCTAGAAGAAATCCATTTAATTTACCGTAGTTTGCCCTTGATCGGATGCCACTCCGGCGTGACCAACATCCTGTCCCCTCTGATTTTTCGTCGTTTTGAGTTTAGACCATTCACTTCCACTTGGCTTTTGCAGACTCGCAACTAGTTTGAAGATGCCCTAGCAGCGGCGGCCTCCTTCCATCACTCAGTATCTCCAATCGGATTTCTTTTCATCGTTGTTGCTCCCTCTGGTATTCATTCTCCTCCAAATCTTCTTCATTCTGAGAGATGATGGAAAAACCCAAAAAAATTATGATCAGGAACTGAGTTTACTCATGCCTGCCCATTTATAAGTTTTCTCTTGATAATGTGAAATATATTAATCAAAGAGGGGAGAAGGAAGGAAACATTGCTCAAAAAAGGAGAAGGAAGGAAACAGTTTCCTTTGGCTTTCGTATTATAGCATTCAAGTGTAATTGCCAGAGCGTTTATTTTAGGCGGCAAATTTTTTGTGTTATGATTATTATTATGCAGCTACGCATTGGATGTGAATGCGGAGACCGGAGAGGGCAGAAGAAGTTCTTGCTCATATGAGACTATTCAAGTTAGCAGATGACCCTGCTAATCACCTGCACTTCAAGTTCGCTTAGTACAGGTATAAACAACTAAAACTTGCTTGCCTTCCAGATATTACCTACAATAATTATTTATTTAGAGTTAAATTCATTTTCACTTGGTCTCGACCACTCAGTAATTAAATTGAATGGGCTGATCTAGATTATCGTTTCAGAAAAAAATTATATCCTAATTTTGCAGGCTATACTTGAGGAGATTCTATCATCACTGTTATCTTAGGATCTTTGTTATTACTAAGTGAACACAGTTTAACGTGAAGGTATGAATCATTTCTTTGCTGAACTCTGTGTTTTTCTTCACAACCCTTCAACTCAAAAGTTCAACATATTTAGCAAAGCTCCATGATAATGATTAGTTGGTTGAATTATAAGCCTGGAGAATACAATTAAATCTCATGTTTATTTATTCAACTGAACTTCAGGGAATACCTTAGTTTTGAATGCATTACTATGGAAATGGTCGAGTAACAAAAGATGCATCAAGATTTTCACATTGCGCACTATTCTGCTCTTTCTGCAATACTGAAAAGGTAAAGATATATATATATTTTTTGGAACTTTTGATTTTAAATCAATTTTCCTGTTACTGTATGTCTATTCTCTTAGCTTGTAATATCATGATCTTGGAAGTCGAGTTGGATTGGATTCCATCTTGTGCAAGTTTTCAGCAGACGTAAGTAGACATACATACTTAGTGTTAAGTTGTTTGGGATATTCCTTTCCTGATTATGATTATTAGGAAATCAATTTAGTGCTACCGGATTTATAAATATTTACTTGACTGAAATTTTCTAATTTGATGTCCAGGTCTGAAAATAAACTAGGGCTCTATGTCTTTAACATGCCCTCTATGGTTAATGACGTGGGAGTTACAGCTGTTGAAATAACAAATCAGTTGCACAATCTAAAGGTTTGGTTAATTGGAATTCAGGTCATCAAGAATTTGCATGAGTGCATAATACCTTTTCAAAATCGATTATTAGTCTTTTGTTCCAATTAACTAAATATTTTAGATTCGTGTTTTATAGTGCCAAAGATATAGATGGTCAAGGTGTCAAATTAAACTGATAATATATTTAATGTCATAATACCATTTATGTAGTTAACCTTACTAGGCAGTACAAGGGTTTGTCGTTGCTGCTGCTCTTGAAACCAATTATTAATGGTTTACAGCAGTTTAAACACTAGGGATGAAAGGAAATTAAAAGGAGACAATAGTTAGTTTAAGTACAGAGACTGAAATTTGGCAAGGCCAGGCTCTACCATAGCGCAAAGAGCTACAATATAAAACGCCACAGACTCTAGCAATAATTAAACTTCCTAGCTTAGCTAATAGTTATATCTTCTTCCTCCGTATGTATCTATCAATTGATGCAACAAATACACTCAACTAATAAGATTTTTTCTTCTCATCATTGAGTGTTAATTGATAGCATATAAAGATAGACAGGGTTTTCATGAGTTACAGGCAACTTTCTGGTTGAACGTAACCCTGGGAGGTGCCTCCAGCATTCTGGCAGGAAGCTTGAGCAACTTGGTTGTTGTAAGTGAGCTTCACGTCTTCCAATTGGATACCACTGCATGGATTCTTAGAACTGCAATCAAACTTTACTGCTACCTCTGTTGCTGATGTTCCATGGATGTCTTGGTACGTCACATCACTTATCTTCACCCCAGATGCCTGTTCTCATCGTTTGTTCCAAAAGAACGACATATTAATTCTATGATTTTGAGTAGTAAAAGAGGGGGAATTACTGTAAGGTTGTAAGAAAGAGATTTAATCACCTACAAGTCAGGTAATAAATGAATATATAGCATATAATAACAAGTTCCAATACATGATATGATATTAAGTTTATGTTGCTCATTTGTCATTGAAATTTCTTGATAATTGAATTTCATCATCAGGACCTCATAGTAATTCTCTCAACCTTTTTTTTTTTTTTTTTTTTGACAAAAATAGTAAAAATTTTGTTGAAATAAAACATAAAGAATATTAGCCGCATCTTTGATGCATATATATATATATATATATATATAATTATATATAGCTTGTTGGCAAGAAGTTCAATAGGCATGGATCACGGGCCGCGGCACTCCTTTTTCAAGGAAAAAAAGATACAATGAGTTTTTTTTTTTTAAAAAGTGAATACTCCACTTAACTACATTTTATAAATAAAATATAAAATATTCAAAATATAATTAATTAAAATTTAAAAGTGAAATAATATTGAAAAATGTCACAAAAGTTCTAAAATAATCTCATGTTGTTACGGGCTACCGTCAAAATAAAAAATACTCAAGATGCAGTCAGATAAATGGGCCTAATTTGAAAAGTGTTGGGCTAAAAAGGCTCAAAGACTCACCTGATGAGGGCAGCCATTATCTGGGCAGTAATTTTGGTCAATGACGATGGGGTTTTTAACGTCAACCATAACGGCGTGTTGAAAAAGGACTTCTTTGACAAACGCATTGCTTGGCTTCCCCCATGTCTTAATTCTCACGCCGTTATCAGTACCCGTAAATTTAACCGTTTTCACAGTCACATTTTGCACGCCAACCTCATTCTGGTCATTCCCTAAACTCCCAATGCTGCCAATTCAATAATTAAACAAACAAATAAATATTACATCATAATTGAAATTTATTAAAATGATACATATTTGTAATGATTTTCAAAAAGGGGGCTCATGGTGACCTTTTTGGATCTATTTTTTTAAAAATGTATTTTCACATTAATTTCAAAATTTAAGATTTATGATTTTTTAAAAAACATTTTGTACTAAAATTTCATATTTTCTTGTGATGAAAGATATATATATACACCTTATTCCATGGCCAGGACCACATGCAACATTTTCAACCCACAAGTTGGTGGTGCCAGGGCCAACGGACACACAATCATCGCCGGTTCGAATGTTGGAGTTGAGTATGGTGACATCATCGGACCCTCCAATATGAATGCCGTCGGTGTTGGGGCTGTTTGCGGGGGCGACCACCTTCACACCTTGCACTTTGACATGTTGACATTGATAGATAACCATGTGAAACATTTGGCTGTTGAGTGAGGTCAACCCAGCCACCATAATGTTCTTAGAATTGGCAAACTCTAAGCTCTACAAACAAAAACACCACAACAAATTAAAAATGAAATGAAAATACTTCCTCTAGTTGGAAAAAATTATCACCTTAGAATTCTTTGTGATTTTTCAAAATGTTTATAGCATACAATATTATTAAGGTTTATTATATAATTTAGGTTTTAAGTGGAACGTACGTGAAAGGAACAAAACGGATGTCCTAAGTATAGCTGACAAAGCAATTCATAAATAATGACGAGTATTAGATTGCATGCCCTACTACTATTACTACTAGTATTATTATTATTAAGAGGTTTGACCGTATTGAGCATAATAATAGGTTTTACCATATTGAGATTCTAATTTTAGTAGAAGTCGCACGTGATGTGCTTTTCATAAATTAATAAATTAATGGATAAATGATGTTGATTCATATATCTTGGAAATGAAGGAAATATTCCTTGATTCCCGGCACAACCGTTTCCAGATTCCCAGAAAACTAACCCGATTCAATTTTATCCGGAAATTAATTGATAAGAGGGAAGATTCTACACACAAGTATACACACACATTTGTGTGCGTGAGTATATTTGTGTGTGTATTAACCACGCTAATATCATTAATTTCTAACAATACAACACAAACTCAAACCGTTGACAATAATAATATTATCAGTGTCAAATCCTAACTTTAAAATTTCTAGCAGCTGCAAATTTTACTCCTTATAGTGGCATTTTGTAATTTTAATGTTAGAATAAGCTAGAATTTATATTTTTTATCCAATTTGATATTGAACATGTCGATGTTACCGATAATTAGGGGGCCAACCATATGTGCGTGTTCCGTTCACACACAAGATGGTTTTTAAAATTTTACAATTAATTTAATATATCAAAATCTGGATTAATATATTAACTTCTCTTTTCCAATGTAGTGGTAAAATCTAAGTCAATTGATGGAAAATTGTACGTGTCATGTCTAATTCAGAGAAATCGTTTGTGGTATAAATTAATCTGAATTTCTAATTCTAAGAAAAAAATGTGGATTTATTATTTATTATTGAATTAACTGAATTTTATATCTAATTAATAAAATGAATAAGAAAATTGAAAGCTTTTCGTAATAAAAACCATACCGTGGCTCCGGAAGGGCAATTTCCGCCGGAGTTCTTGCAAGCCCACAAGGAAGTGCCTTGACCGTCAAGCAAACCGCCATGAACCGACACTCCATCGACATTGTTGAACACGATCCAGTTGCTATCGTCATTGCCGTGATAGTTGGACGGAGCCACTAAGGTGCCGTCGATGGTAACGGTGATAGCCTTATTACTACACTCTCCACCTCCAAAGATAACTTTTCCGAGCAAGAACCTCCCAGCCGGTACGTAAATTGTGGCTGGTTGAGCCGAACTGCAAGCTTTCTGCCATGCACTTAGGAAAGCCTTGGCGCAGTCGGTTTTACCGTCAGGCTTGGCTCCGAAACTGACGACATTGTAGTTGGCGCCTGTGGAGGCGGCGGAGTTAAAGGAAGAGGACGAGAGGATGGTGAAGAGGACAATGAGGATTGGTCGAAGAAGAAGGCAACGAAGAATTGAGATCGTCATTTCTGGGAATTTCAGTTTCAGAGAGAGAGAGATGGAAGGAGAGGAAGAAGGTGTGTTAGTGGAGAAGAAGGTGGTGATGGGGAAGTTAGAGCGGTTTGGGGTATTTATATGCTACGTACGTGCTTGGGTAATTAATTTCATATAGGACAGAATTTATAGAAATAAATATATTGTTTTATAATTTTTACATCAAGGAATACACGCACACACACACACACAGAATTAACAATTAACGATGAATTTGGGTCCAGCGCTTTTTTTAGCAAAAGTGTTCAGTGTTAACTCAGGTTTTTTTCCCCCCGAGACCCTGTTAACTCAGGATGGTTTGCTAATATAAGAAAAAACTTTGTACCTGAAAAAATGCTTCATATATTGCTCTATGTACTTTAACACTTTCCTTATATGGAATTTTTAGCATCATTTTTCATTTTTATTGGCTTCATCATCCTCTCTTCAAAAATAAGATTGTTTTTTTAAAAAAAAAATAGTAGTTATAATTTTCACATATTTATCTTATTTAATTAACTTTAATGAATTTTTTTATCTATATAATTAGATTATTATATATTAGAAATATATAAAAGTAAAAAAGTAAAATTCTTAAAAAATTGATTAGGAAATAAAGACTCTCGTATATGTTATTATTCATACCAACTTAAATTGGTTTCTGTAAGTTAATTTTATTTTTTTTAAAAAAAATCTATTTCTTAATTATTTTTTTAATATTTGGATTATTTTCAGGGGGTGAAGTATGAATGACATAACCCCTTCCGAATTTCTAATAACTTTTGTGGCTTAGCAGATATTTTAAAACTTTTTCATATCAACATAATTTTTTTTCGAAAATAATAAATATTTTATGATTAACCTATAAAAGAATAATTTTCACAACGTTGAATCTAATTTTTGTGCATGCATGTTGAAGATGAGCTCTTATATATAGTTATTTGTTTTACAAAGTTAGATCGATTTTTGAAAAATAAAACATTTTTGGTAGTTATTAATTTGAATCAGAGGGGCTACCATATAATTTTGATAAATTGTTGGGATCAAAAGTAAAATTATACCTAAACTTTTGACCAAAAAAATTACACCTAAACCAAAATTAAAAAAATAAAACGTAGAGAAGAAAGTAACAGAAGGAAAAAAGCCGCGCCGAATTGTGGAATTGGAAGTGTCATCTAATAACTTCAAACAGAAGAGGGCGGCTGTCATGTGCTGCTTAAATATTTAATTATTTTCAAGGTTTTGACAAGTATAAAAATATTAACGATTAAATGACACAATTTTTTATTTTCAGTTATATAAAATAATGTTTTAAATTAAATAATACCGATTTTTTAAAAATTATTTAATTATTTTTTGGATGAGACGGTAAGATTTTTATTCACCATCAGTATAGATTAATCTTTCTTAATATTCTAAAGTCAAAATGGTAGAATCTTTTCAATTAAACTTAGTCCAATTTATTGAATATGTATGGTATGTGACATTTGTCAACATGTGTGAGATGAATTGAAATTTAGAAGAATTGGTTTCGCATAACTTCATTGGCCAAAAAGAAAAAAAAAGGGGTTTTTGCATAACCAAATTTTAAAAAGGTTACTTTTTTGACCTGAAGTTTTAAAAGGGTCATTGAAGGTTAACAAAAAGGTTATTTATGAAATATAAAAAATTAAAGAAATTCTAATTGTCGCTAACATGTCATGTTTTGTGAGTAAAATAAATAGCTAACCATATAACTATAAAGGGTACAAATGTAAAAAAAAAAAAAAAAGTTTTCAGGTTTTAAAAATATAAGAGGATTATCTGCGTATGATCCAAAAATCCAAGGAATTTATGTGTGATAAACCTCATAATAATGATATTTAAAACTAATTTGTTAATGTTATAGAAAATATCATTGATTCTTGTATTTAAGGCTTAATTTCCCAGCCTTAAATAATAATAATTTTCTCCATTTTAGTGGTAGGTCCAACAAGGACACTGGTTTATTGAGATATACACTTATTATTATTATTATTATTATTATTATTATTATTATTTACTTGAAGATATACACTTAAGTTGGTATATTATGCTAATTGATATCAGAAGTGTAATACCACAATAAGAAATGACACATATTAGGTTTATGAGAATGACGAGTCATTATTTCACCATAGGTCAAACAAAATAATTAAACATTAATGCTTAAACTTTAGGTAAAGAGAACAAGAGAAGGAGGTGATCAAACCGAAATTATTCTCTGTTGACCAAAAAAAATATCGAAATTATTCGCTCGTATATTCCAAGTTTATTCAGTTGATCAATTGTAATATTGTATGTAGGAAAATATATTGGAAGTAATTGCTTGTTAATTTTTTAGTGGAAATTGGAAAAGGGAATGTATTAATCAAATATGTGCAATCAGTTATAAAACACTACCAACTAAGCTGCGATATCAAATTAATTGCTTGTTAATTGAGGGGGGGGGGGGGGAGAGAGCGAGGGAGAGTCAATTCATGGGAAGGAGATTATAAGGATAAAATTGAAAATTCAATAACAGAGGTTGTGAGTTCAAACCCACTATGAAATATAATAGGTATTGTTGTTAAACTCATGGATTAACTTTTTAAATTTACCATCTTTACATTTTGACTTTGTAAAATCGTGTTAACTCTCAATTAAATCATCTTAGCTATAAATTCGTTTGAATTCATGAATTTATATACTGAGTTTATCACTTTTATATTTCTATCTTATGATATCTTTATATATATGAACTTCATAGAAATTTTTGGTTGAGTATGATAAATTATGAATATTAATGAATTTAATTTTAATTATTTATATTTAAAATATATTTAAATCAAATTATTATCATTTTATATTTTTATTATTTAATTAATTATATATTTTCAAATTATTGTCATTTTTAGATTTTGAAAACCAATTGCTTACTTTTCCTTTCTTAATTAATTTTTGGATTTTTAATTTTAGATTAAAGTAAAAAGGTACACACTCACACACATTGAAAAGTTAAATACCTAAATGGAGAGTGCTCCATCATGTGCTCCCAGCCCCTAGGCCCCAACTTTCTAATTAAAGATGATCGAATATAGTTATGTTTGAAATAGTTTTTTTAAGATATAAATGCTTATTATTATTAAGTTGAGATAGAATTTCTCTCATATACTTACCTCGAATATCGTAAATCACGATTTATAAGTATTTATAAGTCAAAAATTAGCTATTCCAAACCATAATCTTGGTTGGATAAATTGTGTGCGTGGGCCTGCACGTGCGCATAGGGAGGCAGTGATTAGTCTGAAGGTTTATTTATTTTGATCCTGTAAGACATAAACTCACTTTGTTTCTTAATTTTATAATATTTTTATCCAAACCATCCCCTGTTAGCTGCTTGTATATATTAAAGAGGTTTCCCTTATCATCTTACCAGGTTAGGGCATTCTATTGCGGGTGTTTTTGCCTTCTTTGATCAACCATCACATTCCTTAGAGGAAGAGGTCGTTGATGACTGATTTGGGATTTCCCCTTGATTTGTATTAAGTTCTTGTTTGTAACTTAATGAATTCCAGTTTCCATTCAAAAAAAAAAAAGAGGTTTCCTTTAAGGGGTTCTTCTGATACACATAATTAAAGAGGATAATTTATTAAAACCAATACAATCTTTTTTTTTTTTACAAATAACGAATTTAACTTATTCCTCAATCTTTACAAATTAGTTATCTAGGTCACATACATGAAACAAGATGAAGTGATATACTCCCTCCAATCATAAATATAAGGTATGTTTATCTAATTGGATTATATTAAGGAAGTTAGTTAATATGACGTGTATTTTCTAAATCACCTTAGTCATCTTTTTTAATTTTCTACTTTTTTCTCTTCCTCGATTACTGTTAAAAGAGAATCAATAGAGATAAATTAAGAAAATATTGACAAATATGAAAAATATGTCTTATATTTATGATCAAGATTAACTCTCTAAATATATCCTATATTAATAATAAATGGGTGTTGATTTCCCTGAATCGTTCTCTTTATTCATGTACATTGAAAATAACTCTCAATAGAAATCCCTTAATATATACAATCAATAAGAATACTTATGATTCAGGTAAAAAAAAAAAAAAGGGATATTTAGAAGAAAAATTATAAATTTGGAATATAAAAGTAAACTTCTTCTATAGTTCTTATATTAGGTGCCGAAGCGAGTATTAGTTTAAAAACTAGAGAAAAATATAAGAAAATACCACTTGAACTTCAAAATTTTAAATAAATTTTTTTGCCTAGTATAGGTATTGACTATACTTGAATAATAATTGACAACTCAGTTTAAGAAAAAAAAAACACTAATTTAAGATTTTGAAATTCAAACGAGATGTTTTTATCTTTTTCTTGGGGAAAAAAATCTATCTATGCTTTTTTTTTTTAAACGAGGCAAACCAAAAAGTTTAAAAGTTGCACACATGCAATATTAATATATAGATAGATTATTTCATGTTCAAAAGAAAATGATTTATAAGTAACAAAAGAAAACATAAGTTTAGAAGAGTCACTTCGAATATTGTCAAATTTGAACATGAGATATGTAGGAGAAATCTCTACCTCAATACCACACAACACTAGAATATTGACAAAGAGTTACTTCTTATAACACTCAACTCTACTTCGTAATATTATAATATATCAAATAATTGTATCATAAAACGATTGCCATATATTATAAGAATGCATGCGTCATTGATATGGTCGCTTGTGGTATAAGGAATTTAGCTATCCGACTTTGTTGTTTAATGAAATATAGTTTTTGATAAAACGTGATGCACACAATTGTGTGTCTTGTAAATACCCTAACCAGCCAAATTAATCCTCAAATTACGGCACCAATTCTTTGCTTAATTTTCGGAGCTTATGTTTTAAGCATACATATACGAACCCATTCCATTGGTTTCATCAATTGTTTTAAGCATAAGATAAATATGCCTTCACATTATCAGGATTAATATTTGATGGGCAAATATAAGAATTCATAAAATTAAACTTACATAAAAAATTTTAGATGTATTTGAAAATTTTAAATCTAGATAAATATAAAACTTAATTATTATATAGTCAATGGACAATTTTTCCCCGGAAATGTCAAAAATGGAGTAATTATGTCATGGTTGTTATCCCAGTTAATTTTGACTATTAGTTGATCAAATATGTTAAGCTAGCAGCCCACATATTATCCACATCATTTTTGTTAAAATGTAAATTTGTTTCGTAAGTTTTTAAATTTAAATTTGAAAAAAAATGAAGTAGATAACACATGGACTTCTAGGGCTGATTAACACTTTAACAAAAATGGCGTGGATATATGTGGACTACACCTTAGTATATTTAGTAAACTAATGGTCAAAATTAATTGGGATAATAGCCAAGGCAAAATTACTCCATTTTTTACACTTTTGAGACAAAATTGTTCTGACAAATTTCCGGGGTAAAATTGCCCATTGACTATATATATAATAATAGAGTTTTATATTTAATTACCTAGATTTAAATTTTTCAAAAATGCTATGAACGTACTCTTTTAGCTAAGTTTGGCCAAAATATTAAAGGGAAGAGTGCACTTTTAACCTTTAACCAACTTTACGTAACATTTCATTTTCGTCTCTTAATTTTATATATAATTTTTCAGTCCTTTAGCCCCAAATGCAATTAACAAAAAATACCGACATTAAAATTTTAAGCGCTTGCAAAACATTTTCAATTATTGACATATTAAGTTTAATTTATAAAATAATAATGAATATTGTGAAAAATCGTCATTTGAGATTGACAATGTTAAGGCTAGGCGACAATAATACACTTCAAATTAAAAGCTTGTATGAAGTTAAAGTTCTCAAAAGTGGCTTTAGTCAATATTAAAATATACAGCAGTAACACCAACGGATAAAGTGTTGGTTGAGGTGGTAACTAATAAGTGATCTTAAAAAAAAAATAATATAAGTTTGAATCCTGGGGAGCTTATTTATTGAGAGAGATAAAAACATTTTGTCCTCTCAACCTCAAAAAAGATTATACCCTTGATCAAATAAAAAAAGAGGTTAAATTATATAAAATCATCTTGAATTTTAAGTCGGTTGTATATAACCCTTTGATATTTCAAAGTTTAAAGTTAACCCCCTGACTTTTTTTTTTATTAACCTCTGCTATTAATTGACCGTTATCTTTTTAACAGAAATTGACATGGTAGATTAACAAATGACATGTGACATCCTATATAAATTATTAATTTCACAAAAACCCCCTTAAACTTTGACCAGCTACAGATAACCCCTCTGAACTTTGATTAGTTTACACATAACCCTGTGACATTTCAAAATTTAAATTTAACTCATTTAAAATTTTAATTTATAATATTAAACCCCATGTCATTAAATCATTTTAATAAATTTATGAAAATGTTTACTATCATTTGTCAATTAAAATAGCTTTTTTTGTATGGCAAAATCTAGAAGGAGAATATTTAAAAATTTGAAAATAGAAGTTGAACCTCTTATTGAAGAAAAAATATGCATTACTAATAAATAATTAATTAAACAAAAAGCTATCTACACAAAAGTAATATTTAAACTCTAAATTCTCAATTATCCTAACAATATATTTAACAGAAATGATAACATTTTTATACTATCTATGCACAATTATTCCAATAAAAGAAGTAAATGTTATATAAATGATGATATTTTTATTTTTTTAAAAATATTATTCTTCTAGTTTTTACCATACAAGGAAGCTATTTTATTTGAAAAATCATAGTAAAAATCTTAATAAATGTATTAAAATGATAAAAGTAACAACATGAGGTTTAATATTATAGATCATCAAAATTTTAAGGGAGATAAATTTAAATTTTGAAATGTCAAGGAGTTATATGTAACTGATCAAAGTTCATGGAATTATCTGTAACTGGTCAAAGTTCAAGGTGTTTTGTGAAATTAGTAATTTATATAGGATGCCATGTAGGATACCATTTGTCACCTGTTAGTCTGACATGACAATTTCTTTTAAAAAAATAACAGTCAATTAATAGCAGGAAGTTAGTAATAGAAAATTAAAAGGTCCTTGGGGTTAATTTAAACTTTTAAATGTTATGGGGATTATATAAAATTGATCTAAACTTCATGGGATTTTATATAATTTAGCCTAAAATATATGCGGCAGTAACTAGTAAGGGCTCTAGTTTTTGGTGGACAAAACAACCACAGGCAAAATATCTCTTAATTTACTAGATGTGTAATTGTGGTTAAAGTGTGGCGCTTTATGCGGTTTTGGAATAATAAAAGCTACTTAATTAGGACTAATAATGTTTCTAATGTCATAAATTAAGGGCATGTTTGAGTTAGCGGTAGTAAAAGTTATTTTTATTTTAATATGACTTTTATAAAAGTCAGATAAGATAAAAGTCAGATTGTAAATATGATTTGTGTTTAGATTGGCGGTGGTAGAAATGACTTTTTTCAGAAAAAGACTTTTGAGCTTCATCTCAAAAATCTGCTTATGGAAAAAATAGAATAAATTTTTTTATTTATTGCAATCAATAGGGTAAAAAAAAAGTAAAAAATATATTTATTACCATGAAATTAGACTTATAATATAAGAACCAAATTTTTTTATCAAAACATCCTTATAAATAAGACTATAATAATACCATATATCAAGAGCACCTCCACTCTCTCTCTCTGAGGGCTCCTATTAACCAAATAGCTTTTTTTCCATGATCACTGCTTTCTCTCCCCGTGATGACCATAAAAACACCAAATTTCAGCTTATAACTTACGCTAATTTTTACAATAAAACATGATAGACATGATTGTGAACCCAAACGGTCAAACATGTGCATTTTTTAGCCGTAATCATATGTTTGAGGCGCGTCAACGCTTTGCCAAACATGCACTTAGAGGCGTGAGAATGTGTTGCTGTCGGACTTGCTGCGGGCTGCGGATTTACCTCAACACAAGCTAGCATTTTGCCAGCATGAACCTGCTCCCACTCACTCACTCTCTCTCTCTCTCTCTCTCTCTCTCTCTCTAACTCTAATTTTTAAATGAAATTATAATTATAATATTTTATGTCCTGAATTCTAGTTATTTTTTAATATGTTTACAAAGTTATATGATTAAATTAACTCAAACACTGGTTAATATTTCAATAAAAAAAACTCGTCAATATAAATATATAATCTATTTTACATAATTATTCTATCGATATAAAAATTAAATTAATAAAAAAAAGAGAAATCAAATATGGAATTAAGTTTCCTGATAAATTAATATATATATATATATATATATATTAAACAAGTCATCCCGTGAATCAAATTAAGTTTTATAATTAAGTGATTTGTGAATCGAAATCTTTTAAATCAAATTGGCGTATTTGACTGCTGAAGTTGACCAATGTGGTACATGGAGCTAGCAATGATGATGAGTATTAGGGTTAATTTGAAGGATCCTCATATATCGATGCCCTAAAAAAAATCAAATACAATAAATCTCTAGATTCATTCCAATATTAATCATTCTCACGTACTTTTTTTTTTTCTATTAATTAGTGCAATTATTTCTCCTAAGAGAACACCCCCCTCCCCCCAAAAAAAAAAGTCTTAACGCTTAAACTTGAATGGAGATATATGGTTAAATTGAGATTAAAACATTTTTGTGTACTTAGAACATCATTGAAGAAAGTCAAAGGGCTTTTAGGTATCTTCATTTTATCAATAAATATGTTTCTTCTATTTTTAACCACACTGAAGAAATCCTTCAAAAATCATATATTCCCACCGGCCAAAAAGTCAAATTAATTAATTGTCAAAAACACTCAAAACTTTAGAAAATTTCTTAATTACGAAACCCATCTAAATATATGATTCTAAATTTTAACAGTAGTATAAAAGCATCAAAGTGAAAAAGTTTGAAAAAATGGAATAAAAACAAAGATTATGTCCGTTATGACAGAGACTTTATTTACTAAAAAATATGACTTAAATTAAAAGCCAACGTTGATCAGAAGATTAAAAGGAAAGTACGTAATATCAGGAGTATAGCTTGAGAGGTTCACGCATTTTTGATGTTGACGTGTCAAATAAAGAGATGGATGAGGTCAATTATGTGGGATCACGAGTTAATCGCGGGAAGCAATATAGCAAGTATCACGTGTTTAGTGATTTGGCTTCTTTGATTTGCATGTTGGAAACTTGATCAACAAGATGATATATGGATTATATAACTATAATTATTTATAAAGATTAAGAAAATTTGTTAAACTTATTAATTTGTAAAAAATAGTGTTAACTTTTTCTAAATTTTTTTATTTGATGAAGGTTTCCCTTTCAAAATTTGAAGTACAAAGGGTTTTTGCTTCTCTCAACAAGTATGTTTTTTGAGATTTAAACTTGTGTTCTCCTTATAGGGGTGAGATCGTTTACTATCTCATCCAATAGCATGTTAGTTCTAAATTATTGCTTTTAACAATGTTCTAAAACCCGGATCGGTCATAAGACCGATTAGGGTACATGGTCAAGGGTCAGTAAGTCAAACCGAAGCTAATCCGGGGCAAAACCGATGAGAAATTAAATATTTTAGATTTATTAATATGAAATTATAAAGAAAAATTCAAAAAATTGCTTTTTTTTTGAAAAAAAAATACTAAACCAAATTAGTTTCATGCCCGGTTCGCTAATTCCCGGGCTGGACTGGCCGGTCCGGGCCGGGTTTCAAAACATTATTTTTTAATCATTTGCATTGGAGATTGGCATTTGATGAAAATCTCCATTAATATGTGTAATTACTACGGAAAGTTTAGGTGTTGGCAAAAGAAATGAGAGTTTGGGAACCATGTTACAAACTTAGGTAATAAAAGTGAATTGAGGCCTTATATTTAGGATTAAAATTAACCTCTCTACTAGTTATTACATTTAATACCCTATCATCCGGAAACTGTTACAAATTTAGGCAACAAAGTGAATTGAGGCATCATTTTATTAGAGGTAATCCTATTTAAGATATTATCAAATGATAAATATGGGCATCTCCAATTGGTTTGTTATAATGCCATATCTAATTAACCTCAAACTTAGCATGATTTTCAAAAATTTCTTCAAAGATAACCCTGATGGGAAAGAATGTACTCAAATATATGGTCGTCGGGGTTATAATTAGATTACGTCAATTTATATTTAATTCTCAACTACATGTACTGGATGCCATAATCACGCCCCTGTAATCAGCATAATCACAATACGGAACACCGCTCAAACCTTCGACCCACCACTCAAATATGTAAACCCATATGATAATTAATTTCTCAAAATGAGTTCCTAAAATTCATCATCCAAATAAAGTAAATGAACGTCCTAGGCCCCTGGCTGTCTATCAATAGAGTGCAATTAAATATTCTAAGTAGATTCAGATGCAGCATAATGTAATAGGCAGAATTTCCCTAAATGTAGCAATAAAAATGAAATAAGCATTAACCGCAAGCTACTCATTAGGATAGCCACATCATTAGAAACCTTCCCAATTGCTCATGCCCTCTAGCTCTTACTTGAAAAATGTGAGAAGTAACGAGATGAAACCACTATCTCAGTAACATAGTCACTACCCACCTTATCCATCGGCACCACTTGTGGGGTGCCGGGTGGGACTAACAAACAAACATGCCAATCAGATATAATAAGCACAAGGGCAAACATATATAATAAGCAAGAGCATGGTAATATCCATTCATATTCTCAAAGAAACTTTACTCATAACACAACATACTATTTGTAATACCCCGAAATTTGGGATTGGAGGCTTGGGAATAAGCCTAAATTAAGTGGACTGCTAAGCCCCAATTTAGCAGGAGCCCAAATTTATCCCCTAATGATTCCTATATCTTTGGGGTATTAAGAAAGTAAAATGGTGAACTTTAGGGAATATAATTATGTTTTCGGTGAAATCGCCTATAAGGTAGTGAGCTTGTCATATAATTTTGAATGCTCAAATGATGAGGAAAAATTATGAAATTTTATAGGATGAAATTAAACATCATAAGCTTTAATTTGATAGGTCATATGACTCAATTAGAGCTATATACAAAAGATATGAATTTTTGAAGTCAGCACAGAAAAACTGTGAAATTTCTGGAACAATATGCAAATATTGAAATTCTGGGAATTTTGTGATTCCATTCATCAAAAGTTCTATAGGCTTTGGAATCACTCTAATTCAATTTTTCTAGAATTATTTATGATTTTTCAAAGTTTGGGCAAAAATCTGCCAGATTTTCCAATTAATCCGAATTTTTGGAAGATGATTAAAATATGACATAAGCTATTATAAAAGCATATTCCTTCTTCTTCCTTCAGCCCAAACTGACGTGTTTCAGCAGCTGAACATAGAGAGAGCTTAGAGAGAGAAAAGGAGGAGGAAAAACTTACAAAGGTAAGTGATTTTTTCGGTAAATCGGTTCCTAACGCGTATAACTCCGATCATAAGCTACTCCTTTATGTTCCTTAAGGTTTGGAAGCTCAGTTTTCATGGTTAGGGAAGCTAGGGTTTCAGCCACTCTTGAGAAACGCTAGTGGGAGCTTGAGGTAACTTCCAAACTCTTGTATATTGACTATTCTAGCTACTGTTGGTAATTTAATGGGTAAAATTTTGCAAGATTGCCATTGGTTGTAAAAATGGAAAATGGGTTTCCCTAGGGGTTATGCTGCCCAAATTGATACTAAATGGTAGTTGTAACCTAATGGAATAGTCAATAAAGTGGTTAGGAGTAGAAAGGAACGTGTTTACAGAACTAAAACTGAAAAACCCCGATTTTCCCCGGAGTTCTTGTGAGTTTCAGCCAGCTCTAGAAATGGGTCTTAGAGTTATATTTTCAATGATTTGATGATTCCATTGAATTTAGGAGGGAAAATTAGGTGGGGTTACAGTTGGTCAGTATTTCAGAAAAGGACGAAAAAACATAATTAAGAAAACGCCCCTGAAACCCTTAAAGTAGGGCTGCCAAGGGTATTTTTGTAATTTGAAATTGAATTTGATAATTCCGAGTCTAGAAATAGATTCCTTGGGTGAAAATATGTAAGAATAGCCCATGTCAAAATTTCGGGAAAAGTACAACCGGATCGGGTACAGCGGGCCAGGCGGGGTCCCCGGGGGTATTTTAGTAGTTTTTCAAGATAGAATCATATAACCCTCAGAAACACTATGGAAGTATCTAAATAGTACATTTGACATTGTAGTAGAATGAAGACGGGAAGAAGTCTCCGTTTCACTGGGATGAGTTTAGACACCCTAGTAGCCTTGTGCGGCTACCTTAATCATAACTATCATGTATAAACTCCTATGTGGAATTTATGTAATCATGCACATATTATCAATATAGTTATGCTATTCCTGTGTTGCCTACCGAACCGCATATCGTTTTCCACAAATACTCTGTGTAACCCCCTTCGATAATCAGGCCGAGATTAACGTTTAAGCACATTTAATTATCGAATGAGAAATCCGAAACCAATAAAAAATTTTTAAAACACCTGTACAAATGGATTTCCATTCATTTTATTCATTAAAACAAATGGCCCGTTTGGTCTGTTACATATACAATATCAGAGTAAGCACAATTCCCGACGTTCACCCGGGATAATAACATTAATCCAATGGTTTATACAGGGCATCATTGCCCATCTCAGTATCCATACCGGGGATTACACAAAACTATAGTACTACAATTCTATTCAATATGTTTACAATGATCCAAAATGATAACCAATTCGATGTAAACCAAAATATTTAACTAAGACTACCGCTGGCGGTCCTAATCGTCCTTTGCCACTTGCTTGCTTTTCGATCTACTTGCCCTGTCTAAAAAATGTTATTTGGAAAGAATGAGATTCTAGAGAATCCCAGTAGCAACAATTTATTTATATGATGCATATATACAAAGCAAGTAAACATATATCACAATGCAGCAATCAATATTCGAGACCGGGCTTTCGCCACGTTCCCTTCACTATATACGAGGTCGAGCTTACGCCACGGCCCATCACTTTATCAATATTCGAGTCCGAGATTTTGCCACGTCCCCGTCACTTTCACTGTAATCGAGTCCGGGCTTTCGCCACATCCCCTTCACTTTCACTACAATCGATGACTAATGCAAACAAGCAATACAATACACATGATATAGGATAAAGTGTCACTACCTTTGTCTTTCCTTCCTTGAGTAGGCACAGGCCTTCTATGCTCCGGGAAGATATCAAATCCTAAAGTCATAATTAAGGACGAAGCATTATTCTCTATTCCAATACTCAATTAACTCTTCAACACTTAGATTTGGTTATCAATAATGACCCTTAAGAAGCCACAAATGCCTCTAATAAAACCCCTAAAAGGTTAGGAAACAATAGGGTGAAGATCTCTTTTTGAAAACACCAAGTGCTGGAACACAGGGGTGGGCCACAGCCCGCCCTTCCTTGGGCTGCGGCCCGCCTCTCATGGGCCGCGGCCCGAATCAGGCCAAAAAGGTTTGGGCCACGGCCCAGAAATTTCCTGACTCTGGGCTGAACTTCAAAAACCCATAACTAATTGTAGAAAAATTGAAATGGAGTTATTCCAAAGCCAAATGAAAGGTATTTGAGTGCTCTTTCAAGGAAAAATATGGCTTATAACTTAAAATCATCACAAAAATACAGAATCACCCAAAACCCAACATTACTCCAAAACAGAGTTCTGTTTTTGTACCAAACTTTGGCAAAGCATAACTCTCAGAATACTAAACGAAATGACACAAAATATATGTCCATTTTGAAACTTGGGATGTGCACTTTAAGACTGTAAAGTGTCAGAATTTTATGAAATCATTTTGTCACTCAAAACGTCCACACAAATACACTGCCCAGACAGAGTTCACATTGACAGCATTTTCCAACTTTTCTACCAAAGTGTTCAATGACTCCAAAATCATTAACCAAACATATTCTCATACAATTTTCCACAAGGAACACAATGGTAACCTCAAAATGACCAAATTCACAATCTAACCACATGCCCTGTTTTGATCAACACACCAAAACCAACACAAAGATCCCAAACTTTACTTTTAATGATTCAAACCAATCCCTTTGTCCAAAAGACATCATAATATACCATTTCCATTATCACAACATGCCAAACTCACTAAGACCCTAATTTTCGAAAATAGGGCAGAAATTTCCAGAAAATCAATGCTCACCAACATTCACAATATATATATCAAAAGGGAGATAACACTCACCTCTTTCACTTTGCCAAAGAGATTTCTTGATTCTTCAACTTTCACAATCTCTTGAGGTCACAAACTAACACCAATAAACACATTTCAACCATCACAATGAAGCTCTTCATTCAAGGATCAACATTAAAGAAGGAAGTTTGAGCAATAGAAGCCATTTTCCTTACCTTTTTGCAAGCTTTTCTTCTTCTATTTTCTGCAACAATGTCGACAGAAAAATGGAGAGAGAAGAGAGAGAGGACGAGAGAGAGAGATGGAGGTGGAGTGAAGAAATGAAGAATGATGATTATTTTCCTCTTACCATGCTTCATCCATCAAAAATGAGGGAGGGAGAGAGAAAAAAACATTAAACAATTAGGGGGATTTTGACTTTTCTCTACCTCTCTCATACTCTCATCTTGACACATGTCAATTCTTCATTGGCTCCTATAAAGGTAAACCACCAATTAGTTACTTTAATCCCTCCATTAGCCATTTAATCACACTTCTCATTTCTCTTTTAGCTAGTAATTAATTTTCTCTATTAATCACTAACTAATTGCCTAACAATTTCATCCTTTCAATTTTCCATCAATTATGACATATAAATTAATATTGTCATCAATATACATTAATTCCACTTTAATCCGATAATTATCCTCAATAATTATCATTAGGCCTTAATCAAAAATTGGGGCGTTACACTCTGAAAAAGGTTGAAATTGAGATAAGGGCGTGACATTTTGGTATCAGAGCTTCAAGCGGTTCTGGAAGAGCCCAAGAGGTTCTGGTAGTGGGGCGATTCTAGCAACAGGATGGTATACCGATATGGTCTTGACTACACAGTGCTAGGAAATATTCACGGACGGGAGGTACCAAAGAGGGGTATCTTCCCGATTTGTGAATTAGCCCTGAGAAATGGCGAGTACCGAAAGGCAGTTAGTGGTGCAATACTAGATGAGAATGGTCTAAGGATATTGCAGAACCGAGGAAGTAGGTACGACTAAGGCTAATGTGCTGTCTACACCCAATATTTTGGTGATCAGAGATAGCTTGGATGTCTTTTGAGATGAGGGTAGTCACGGGGTACCCGTGGACGGAAGCAGTAGAAGTTGGTATCTACGTTTGGGCATGGGTAAGTGAAAGTTAAGCTTGCTCAACCTAGGGAAATCCTAGGATGGGTGACCCCTAGGAAGTGAGTTGATAAGGTCATGAAGACTTGAGACATAGTGATTGCTTTAAGGTTTCTCCATGACTTATGATCATTTACATTAGATGATTAAAATGGTGTGACAGGGGAGTGGGGATATCTTTGTGATTCCACCCTCGACCCTGAGGCAGGTGCGTCCAGGCCAGGTGATCTGGTATCAATAAGTGGGGTCCAGTCAAAGATTGGGGGTGTGACACTAGCTCAATGGTAGCAGGGTTCGCTACGGCCCTTATCTCAACCCCTAGGGTGAGTGTTTGAATCCTGCGAAAAGTGAAAGAAAGGCATCAGAAGGGGGAATGCCGATATTTTTGTAAGTCCGTCCCTGGCCTCGACGATTAGGTCGTCCAATCATCAGATTGGGGTCCAGTCAGAAAGAATAGGGATGTGACAATAAAAAGACGAGCGAGGATATTCGATTGAGTCCAGGTACCCAGTTACCCAGCTTACCCCAGAAGGGTGCGATGCTGGTGCGATCTGGTGTGACTGTGATAATAAAAAGTTGAAACTGATGAATCCGGAACCATGTCCCTTGGGCCTGGATTGGGCTTACTGACAAGGGGTGGATTTACCGAAACTGATGAATAGTGCCTATGGGTACATCGAACATGGTGCCTACGGGTACATTGAATTGAATTATGGAACAAGTTTGGGTTGCAACAGTAGTTGGTCCTGAACGTTTCCAACCAAACTGAATTACAGAAACTGTGGTTGTGATACGCAGTGTTTTGAATCTTGTTGATTATTATGAGATGCCTATATTGAAATTTCTTGGAACTCAACATTATGCATGTGATGATGATTGTGAGAGGAGCTTCGGAGAGCTGATGATGAAAATTTATTAAAGTACTAACATTGATAATCCTAGATCCATAGTGGGCCTGTGGTGTCTTCAATGATGCCAGATGGCATGGATTGGGAAGGGAATTGAATCCCCAAATGTGAGCAGGCATAGATCGAGATGAGAATTGATACAAGCCAAGTGAGGGCATACACATCTCATCAGCTGAAGCTTCAGGAATTGAACTATTGCATCCATAATCTTGAGTTGATGATAAGAATGTTTGTATTGAATATGGAAATGTTGCCTTTATAGCATAATTGTGGAGTTATACTGCGACCACAAAGATTGAAAGTTCTGATCGGAAAGGGCTACCTACGGTGAAATCTGATCGGAGAGGGCTACCTAAGGAAAGTTCTTACCGGAAGGGGGCTGACCAGGTGTATGGGCGCCTGTGTGAAGAACCGAATACAGAACCCTAGAGTATAGCCACCATTGTAACACCCCAATTTTTAATTAAAGGTTAATGGTAATTATTGAGGATAATTATCGAATTAAAGTGGAATAATTATGGGTTTGGTGGCTATATTAATTAATATGCCATAATTATTGGGAAAATTGAAAGAATGGCTCTAAATTAGTGATTAATGGAAGAGATTAATTACTAATTAAGAGGGTATGAGATGTGAAATTAAAATGGCTAATGGAGGGATTAGAGTAGCTAATTGGTGGATTATTGTATGAAGAGCCAATGGGAATGTGACAAGTGGCAAGCTCACATGTTAAGAGGGTGAGAGAAAAGTCAAATGGGATAAAATATGGTATTTTCTCTCTCTTCTTCCCTCTCTTTTCGCTGAAACTGATGGGAAGGAGTATGATTATCATTTCTTTCATCTTCCTCATCACTCAACCTCTCATATCTCTCTCTCTCACGTTCTCTCTCTCTCTCTCTTCTCTCTCTTGTGCAGCCATTGTTGGCCAAGAAAGAGGAAGTGAAAGCTGGATTTTGAGGTAAGCAAATGGCCTCAAATGCCAAAATGATCTTCATTAATATTGTTCCTTGAGCTAAGAGCTTTCATCCTATGATTTTAGATTCTCTATTGGTGGTGATTTGAGGAATCACGAAAATGTACAAGTTGGAGAATCATGAAGTGCCTTTGGGAAAGTTGTTGAGGTAAGTGAAAGCTTCATTTTCATATTATTTTTGTGGCCATTGGTTGGGCCTTAATTTCTGGAATTTTAGCCCTAAATTTTGTGATTTAGGGTCTTGTGGTGTTTGAATTGTTGTTGTCATGGAATTAGTGCCTTGTTAAGTGTTTCAAATGAATGGTATTGAATTGAAGCTTAACGGTGAAGTTTGGGAACTTTATGTTGGTTTTGTGCTTTGGTCAAAATAGGGCATGTTGATAGGTTGTGAATTTGGTCATTTTGAGGTTACCATTGTGTTCCTTGTGGAAAATTGTATAGGAATATGTTTGGTTAATGATTTTGGAGTCATTGGACACTTTAGTAGAAAAGTTGGAAAATGCTGTCAATGTGAACTCTGTCTGGGCAGTTTATTTGTGCGAACGTTTTGAATAACCAGATGGTATTAACAAATTTTGAAACTTTCCAGTCTTAAATTTCACATCCTAAGCTTCAAAATGGACATATATTTTGTGTCATTTCGTTTAGTATTCTGTGAGATATGGTTGTCCAAAGTTTGGGATTGAAACAGAACTCTGTTTTAGAGTAGTGTTGGGTTTTATGTAATTCTGGAATTTTGTGGTGATTTCCAGTAATGGTACATATTTTTCCTTTAAAGAGGACTTAAGTATCTTTCATTTGGCTTTGGAATCACCTCGTTTCAATTTTTCTAGAATTAGTTATGAATTTTGGAAGTTCAGCCAAGAATCTGGGAATTTCTTGGCCGCGGCCCAAGGTGGCTGGCCGAGGCCCAAACCTTTCTGGCCGCGGCCCATGGGTGGCTGGTCGCGGCCAGTGACCTGCTGACCATATTTTGGCTGCGGCCCAAGGAAGGGCTGGCCACGGCCAACCCCTGTGTTTCAGCACTTTGAGTTTTCGAAAGAAGATATCTAACCTATTGTTTCCCAGCCTTTTAGGGCTTTTATTAGAGGTATTTATGGCCTCTTAAGGGTCAATTATGATAACTAAATTTAAGTGTTATGCAAATGAGAACTTGGAAAAGAGAATGACCCTATGTCCTTGATTTGGTTATAGGGTTGATATTCTCCCTGATTATGGTTCGATATCCGCATGGATCGCGAGTAGCTGATGCTGGAGCATACGTGGAAAGAATAAGGGTAGGGAACTTACCTCTCCTGCATGTATTGATATTTGTGTTTGTGTATTGATGCATGTTATTGCTTTGCTTGATTATGTGAAACATATATGAATGATTGAAGCTCTGTTTCTATTTATGCTATGGCCATGAGTATGTTGTTGAAACATTGAGCATGCGGATATATCATTATGTGAGCATAAGTTATTGTGATGCAAGCATGTCATGCATTAAACACTTATCTTGCATGCATATTGGTATCTGTTTCCTACTGGGATTCTCTAGAATCTCACCCTCCCCTACCAACATTTTAGACAGGACAAGTGGCTCAAGGAAGGAGCAAGCGACTAGGGGTGGCGAGAATCCCTTATGGGCAATCGTATTTGGTAGTTGGTTATCGTTATATGCTAGGATTATTGTATATGTTCGGATGATAGATTAGAATGTGTATTTGGATTGAAATTTGTGTAATCCCCGTTGAGGAATTGTAATGGGCGATTGCCCTATGAACTTTTAGTGAAGATATGAACCCGGAATTGCCGGGATTGTTATTGTGTACTCTAATATATTATGAATGTTAATTATCTTCGCAATGTAATTGTATTCGAAATGTGAATGTGAGACCAGGTTAAAGTGTTTGATTTTGAAATGTATTTGTGAAAACCCTATCTTAAGGATGGGGAATGTAAATGAATTTTGATTATTATTGGTCTCTATTTCACTATAATGTTGTATTTCGGATATAATTACGGAGGGGGTTACAACCGTGACGATGAACCCTAGAGTGCAGCTTCCAGAAGTTGAATCGTAGAGTATAGCTACGGAAACGTTGGCCTTTAACGACGGTGTATTGTAATGACTTCCATATTGAATTGGTTTTCTTGATATAAGAGTTTATATGGATCAGAATGATTCAAGTTGAATCGGGTAAAGAGTGGGCACAAAGGAATGTAGATTGTGGGTGCCGTCAGGTGTCATGGGAGGTTCCTGTGGAACTTCTATTATATCATCCTAACATTATTAAAGCTCATATGAGGAGATAGACCTCAGAGTGGGTAGCGGAAGTATGGTAACTTTATGCTTAATCTTTAGGCACCAATGATTTGTTTGAGGCTGTTAGTCTCGATATGTATTCAGTAAAGATGATGAATTGTATGTGCTTAAGACATAAGACCTGATGGATTAGCAAGTCCTTAGGTTGGCAAAATGTGATGTGACTGAAAATTGTGACGAGCTGAGACTCGAGGTGGTAAGATCCAACGTTTAAGGTTGAATAGGGTGGTGTCCCTAGGGTGTAAGACTTATGTGTCTAGCACTATGGTTGATGCCTAGTGCGATGACATTGAACCAGTATGTTCAAGGTAATATTTTGAGGTTGACAAAACATTCAAACCTTACTAGGTTGTAGCAGAGGCATTAAGACCAGTGTGACTAAGCGTTTTGGTGTTCAATGGTCCTATGTCTTACATGAGGCGTGGCATTCTACCATGGGAGATGTAACCCCCTCACGGTAATCACATCCGGTTTACGAAATTTAAGTGAAATAGAGACCAATAAGACGGTTCAACAATTTATAATCCCACATCCAAAAGATGGGGTATTTCAAAAATCATTTTATAATATAATTAACTCTTGGTCTCACATTCACGTACGGATATAACTACCAGAGAAATCAGAGTACATAATAAATATCAAAGTGCGGAAACCAAAATCCCGGCAAACCCCGGGTTACTTACATAAATAATATGGGTTTAAGAGTTTTCCCATAAAGGGGATTACACGATCAACTAATCATTTACATTTAATGTACATTCGGAAATCCCGAATCCAAAATGAAGATAACCAACTATCCCAAAAGCCTGAATGTCCCTAAGAGATCCTAACCACTCCGGGTTGGTCGCTTCTCCTTCGAGCCACTTGCCCTGTCTGCAAAGGTTAGTCATATGGAGGAATGAGATTCTAAAGAATCCCAGAGCAACAACTCACTCATACAATATATAAACATAAGGCATGTATGTTCATCATGTTCAACAGCTTCACAATGATCTCTGGCTCGCGCCACATACCACAGCACACACGGCTGGGATCACAATGCACTACGCCCACTTTCGTGGTGAACACTATGCCAGCTTTCGCTGTAATCACTATGCACAACGCCCACTTTCGTGGTGAACACTATGTAGCAGCAACACAAAGCACAAAGCACAAAGCACCACAAAGCATCTCAAAGCACGATGTATCACTAGGCTCCATAAAGCAATCTCAATGCACAAGGTATCACAAAGTAGCAGCAGCAGCATCCACACAATTAATGACAGACAAACATACAATACATCTACACAAAGTATAAGAGAGAGGTCGCTACCTGTATCTTTCCTGACAATCTTTGGCACAGTGGGCTCACGCGTTCGGCAGATATCAAATCCTATACCAAATTAGGGACAATTGATCAATCTCTTCTCCAATTACTTAATCCCATAATACACTAAGTTGGTTATCATTTAGGACTCCTAAGAGGCCACAAATGTCTCTAATGAAAGCCCTAAAAGGTTGGGAAACAATAGGTTGAAGGTCACTTTTCGAAAACACTAAGTGCTGGAACATAGGCTTGGGCCCCGGCCCACCATTCCTTGGGCCCCGGCCCAAAGATGGTCAGAAGGCCTTGGGCCCCGGCCCACCACTCATGGGCCGCGGCCCAAAACAGGTCAGAAAGGCTTGGGCCGCGGCCCGCCACTCATGGGCCGCGGCCCAGAAGTTTCCTGACTCTGGGCTGAACTTCGAAAAAACATAACTAATTCTAGAAAAATAGAAACGAAGTGATTCCAAAGCCAAATGAAAGGTATATAAGTCCTCTTTCAAGGAAAAATATAGCCATTCACTGGAAATCACTACACAATTCCAGAATCACCAAAAACTACACATTGCTCCAAAACAGAGTTCTGTTTCAATCCCAAACTTTGGGCAACCATATCTCACAGAATTCTCAACGAAATGACACAAAATATATGACCATTTTGAAGCTTGGGATGTGAACTTTAAGACTGGAAAGTTTCATAATTTTCCAATACCATTTGGTCACTTAAAAGGCTCGTCCAAACTGATAGCGAAAAACAGAGCTTAAACAAAACAGATTTTCCAACTTTTCCCAAGTGACCCAAATGAATCCCAATCAATTTCTATCTATCCAAAATGCATCAAATGTTCATATATCTCCAAACTAAATCATTTCCAATCATCAATCATAATGAAACTCCTAAAATCCACATTTGGTGCAAATTAGGGCAAAATTCCAGATTTGACTAAACTTAGCCAAAGCTCACAAACAACATACCAAAATGCTCTAAATGCCTACCTCTTTACTTTGCCCAATCAAGAACTTTGATTCCTCAACTTCCAATTTCGAGCAAATCACCAAGCACCACTTCTCAAGATTCTACAACCATCACAATGTAGCTCTCATTGAGATGAACAATATTATAGAAGAGGTTTTGAGCAAAGGAGGAGTATTTCTTACCAAAGATCAAGCTTTTCTTCTCTTCTTTCCAAGCTCAAACCAGCGCCAGAAATGGAGGAAGGAGAGAGAGAAAATGAGAGGGAGATGATGATGATGAAGCCTTTCTCTTGCTTGCCCACACATACACTCCACCGAAATAAGAGAGAGGGAGAAGAGAAAAAGTGGTGTTTGTCTTCTAGTGCCCTATCCAATGGCCACCAACATGCCACTTGTCACCATCTACACAATTCCCTCTATGAGCTCACCAAAGCACAACACATAGGATTCCGACCCACGGTCAAGGAATCACAACCCTTGATCTTAAATACTACATGTATTTATTCTCAAAATTCATATTACATTGATCCCAAATGTATTTAAATCAAGATAATTACAATAATTATCGGGGTCATTAGCCCTAATTACAAATCGGGATATTACAGGAGAAACCTAACGAAGTGAACTATGGCTGACTCACTAGCCCAACATACCTCGTTAAGGGGGTGAGGATTGGGTCGTTGCAAAAAAAAGTGATTGTGTGAATCCGGGTGAAGTCCCGAAGAGGCTGTAAGGCCTATGGAACCAAACACTGTGGGAACCTGTGTTTGATTGCACGCTACCTACTGTATATAGATTGGATGATGAATGCTGAATACTATATGAGATTAGTAATGGAAGTATGACTACGGTGTTACATGGCTTATGAGCCTGCATGTGATAATTGAATGAGATAAGATTAATCTCTAAATTGTAGACGTTCAAAATTTCGAGGACGAAATTTATTGAACGAGGGGAGAAATGTAATACCCTGAAATTTGGGATTTGAGGCTTGGGAATAAGCCTAAATTAAGTGGACTGCTAAGCCCCAATTTAGCAAGAGCCCAAATTTATCCCCTAATGATTCCTATATCTTTAGGGTATTAAGAAAGTAAAATGGTGAACTTTGGAGAATATAATTATGTTTTCGGTGAAATCGCCTATAAGGTAGTGAGCTTGTCATATAATTTTGAATGATCAAATGATAAAAAAAAATTATGAAATTTTATAGGATGAAATTAGACATCCTAAGCTTTAATTTGATAGGTCATATGACTCAATTAGTGTTATATACAAAAAGATATGACGAAAAAACATAATTAAGAAAACGCCCCTGAAACCCTTAAAGTAGGGCTGCCAAGGGTATTTTTGTAACTTGAAATTGAATTTGATAATTCCGAGTCTAGAAATAGATTCCTTGGGTGAAAATATGTAAGAATAGCCCATGTCAAAATTTCGGGAAAAGTACAACCGGATCGGGTACAGCGGGTCGGGCCGGGCCGGGTCCCTGGGGGTATTTTAGTAATTTTTCAAGATAGAATCATATAACCCTCAGAAACACTATGGAAGTGTCTAAATAGTACATTTGACATTGTAGGATTGATTATGGAGCCTCGAGCTGTTGGCACGCATATCAAGGAGAAAGATTGGAGGTAGGGGACTTACCTTACTTGCATGTATTTGATATCTTTGCTTGTGTAATAATGTATGTGATTGCTTTACTTGATTGTGTAGAGGATATATGAATAAATAAAGCTCTGTTTCTTTTTTTTGCTGTGGCTATAGTCTTGTTGTATGAAACATTGAGCATGCAAAAATGTCATTATGGGGCATACATCTAGATAAAGCTAACATGTCATACACATAGCATCAATCATGCATGCATTATGGTATCTGTTTCCTATTGAGATTGTCTCGAATCTCACTCTCCCCTACTAACAATTTAGACAGGAGATGACGGAAGATATGCAAATAACAACGCAGAGTACCGTACGAGGGGATTACAGTAGTGGAACGAAGACGGGAAGAAGTCTCCGTTTCACTAGGATGAGTGTAGACACCCTAGTAGCCTTGTGCGGCTACCTTAATCGTAAGTATCATGTACAAACTCCAATGGGGAATTTATGTAATCATGCACATATTATCAGTATAGTTATGCTATTCCTGTGTTGCCTATCGAACCGCATATCATTTTCTGCAAATACTCTGAAAAAGGTTGAAATTGAGATAAGGGCGTGACACTATTTTACAAAATGTGATTATGCATGATTTATCTTTATCTTTCATTAAGCCCTAAACATCCTTATATCCTCCTTATTTTCTTTAACTGAACCTATATGCTAAGTACATTCCATAATACTAGTTACTCTCATGAGCTCTCCTCCAGTGTGATGTAGACTGGCCAAAGTACTACAGAGCACACAAGAGACCTATTAGTTCAAGCCTTTCATTTAAGAAGGGGTGAATTAGGTGATACGAAAAGTTTTAAACTCAAATACAAATGGAATATAAAGAGTAGAGTTAGAGATATATCAACAAAGATGGACACAAAAGATTTATGTTGGTTCAGTCTAATCTACTTGACCTACATCTAATCCTCAGAAGCATTTTTTAGAGTTTCACTATTGTTCTAAGATTCACAGGGCTCTTGGTGCATCAGTATAAGCAAGTTCTTCTTCAAAGAACACTCGCTGTCCCTTACACTTTGCAATCAATGCCCTTTCAAGGTCCAACTACTTTGAGTACCTTAACCGTAATAAATGATTCAGTAAAATCTCTATTAAGAGTAAATATATGATCTTTGAAGTACAAAATCACACAAAGATGGAGCTTAAGGCTTAGTGATGAATGTAACACTAAATGTGCATAGTATGGTTAGTGCTTCGTCTTCAATACTCCTTTATTTATAGTGTGAGCATGGTTGATGACCGTTATTCTTGAATGTAGCCATTGGAGTGTGAGGTAATTGTTTCTATTTGTTGAGTGTGTCGGGTTGTTCCTTTTGTCTATTGAATTAGCCATTACAGACAAAGAGGATTTGAAGCTTTTGAAGCTCAGAGCATTAAATGCTTCTGACACAAAAAGTTTTTTGTTAATATTGTGTTAATCCTTGATTAAGCACCTGCAATATGTTCAGACAGTGATATGATAAAGTGTTAAATCAATTAGAAGCAAAAAGAACAAGTTTAGAGATGATTTGAATGCGTATCCATATTTCCAAAGCAATATTTTGTTTCTGGGTCTGCAGTGGTTGTAACATCTCATCGAAACTGTAACACTCCAAATTTTATATTCACCAAATATATTGTAATTATTTGGTAAATTCAATAAAATGGTGAATATTCATGAATTTGGAATTTATGAATTTCATAAATGTTCAATTTCATGGGAAATTGGGCAAAAATAATTATGGAATTCATTTGGGTAATTTAAAAAGCCCAATATTAAGGTCCAAAAATTAAGGAATATTAGAGAAAATATTTGGTCCAAAAATAGATGAAAATTGGCCAAAGAAAAATAAGAAAAGAAATTGAATTAGAAAGGTAATGGCAAAATCGTAATTTTGCCAAAATAGCACAAAATACATTATTTTCCAATTAATTGAAGTTAATTTCAATTAATTAAGGAAAATAAAGGTTAAAAATATATTTATAATATTTTGGTCAATTTAATATGAATTTATGGAAAATTTGAGCAAAAAGTGCAATTTTGACCAAAATTTAGACTTTACGTGTATATGTAACCGGAACAAGTTGTGAAGCCAATTGAGACCATAGGGAGGGACCTCTAGGTGTCTCCTACATGTGGCATAAAGAAGGAAATATTGGTTGGGTTTAATAAGCATGGTTACATGTACATAAGGTTTATGTACATAAAACTTCATTTTTGGAATTTTGGAAAAATGTTAAACAATTAAAGCAAAATGTTATATATTATGAAATATATGTTGCATCTTCATCTTCAGCTCATTCACGCACAGCAGACCTGAAATAGAGAGAAGGACGTTGAGATTTGGAGAGAGAGAGAGAGAGAGAAGAAGAAATCCCACAAGGTAAGTGTAACCCCCTGCCTTAAATAGCGTAATTATAATTCGATATCACTTAATTAAGTCGGTTTAGAGACCGTCGAATAGTTCAAAACTCATTTAAAACTCCCTCTTTTAGTAGGGACTTTACAAAATTTTCAAAAATTCTTTCCTATTCCGGTCTCAAATTCAATTATCGAATATAATCACCTGAGCAGTTATATCACATTCATATGTCAGAGTGTACAATAAAATCCCGGCAACCCCCGGGTTCATATATATAGTCTAAGGGTTCCAAATTCCCTACTAGGGGATTACACAACCGTGATCAGTATATTATTTACAACCCAAAAATAATATACAGTAATCCAAAATCCAAGTAGATAACCAACAATTCCATGTTCCCCAAAATCCCTAACCGCTCCTGGTTGGTCGTTTCCCTCTTAAGCCACTTGCCCTGTCTGAAATGTTAGTCATTGGAAAGAATGAGATTCAAAAGAATCCCAGTAGTAACAAATTCACTCATACAATATGTAAACATATAGCCGGTAAGTAAATCACAGCCAACAGCAACAATAGAACATGCTTTTCACCACAAGCGACAGCACTCATAGCTGTATAATAAAGTCACCAGCTTTCGCTGTATACACAAGTCACCAGCTTTCGCTGTATAATATAGTCACCAGCTTTTACTGTATAATGAAGTCACCAGCTTTCGCTGTATACACAAGTCACCAGCTTTCGCTGTATAATATAGTCACCAGCTATCATTAGCTGTATAAGCAGCAACATCATAACTTCATCACAACTCATCACAGCACATGACCAACATACATACAATACATTTTCACAAAGTATAAGGGAAGTGTCACTACCTTGTTCTTTCCGGACGTTCTCTGGTACCGCTGGTTCACGAGTAGGGCAAATGTCGATCCCTATAAACCAAATCAGGGACAACCAATCAATCTCTTTTCCAAGTTCTTAATTCCATGATACTTTAAGTTGGTTATCATTTGAACTCTTTAGGTAACTATTTTAGGTCTAAACATATGCCTAAAGGGTTGGGAAAGACTATACCCAAAACCACCTTTTGAAAGTGCAAAACACAGATTTTTGGGGGTGGGCCGTGGCCCAAAAATCCATGGGCTGCGGCCCAAAACTGCCCAGGAACATTTGGGCTGTGGCCCAGAATCCACGGGCTGCGGCCCAAGAAAATCCAGTTTTTGACTGAAATTCCAAAAATCATAACTAATTCAGGAAAAACCAAAATAAGGTTATTCCAAATCCAAATGAAAGCTATTTAAGTCCTCTTTCAAGGAAAAATATTGGCCATTACTGGAAATCATCACAAAAGTCCAGATTTACAAAAAACCTAACATTGTACCAAAACAGGGTCCAGCTTTGATGCCAAACTTTGGACAGTTCAAACTCCCAGCCCACAAAGCTAAATGATACAAAATTTAGGTCCATTTTGAAGCTTGGGAAGTGAACTTCAAAAATGAAAAGTTTCATAATTTTATAACATCATTAGCCTATTCAAAACGGCCACACAAAAATACTGCCCAGCATAGACCTTCAATGGACAGATTTTCAGTTTTTCACAATTGTTTCCACTGGTTCCCATTTTCACATAAAACACCATTTCCACACCAATTTTGCCCAAGGAATCCATTGGAGCCATTAAAACAATCAAATTCCATCACATTTACACATATTTAGTTCTTGAACACATTGCAACACAAAGCCACATTCAAGACTCCACATTGCAATTGCTTTCCATTTCAAATTCCAAACTTATTCCAATGGCACAAAGGCACAACATGACACCAATTGCTACCCAAAACACCATCCAAATCATCCATTTTGAAATTACACTAAAATCAAGGCAAATTCCATAAACCACAATACTCAACCAAAAGTCACAAGACTTTGGTCAAAAGAAAGCTCTTACTCACCTTTTTCACTGTCCCAAACTAATTTCTTGATTCCTCAACCACAAAAGCTCCTCCCCTTGAGATTCTAAAACCATAGAAAGAAAGCTCTTAGCAAGAGGAACAACTTTAGAGAAGGAGATTTTTGCATTTGAAGTCAAAACCTTACCAAATCACAAGGCTTTCTTTTCTCTTTCCTCTTCAAAAATGGCGCACAAGGACTTAGAGAGAGAGAGAGAGAAAATATGAGATGATGATGATGAAGATGAGAAGCAGATTTGTATTGCCTCCTCACACACACAAAACGAAATGGAAAGAGAGAGAAGGATGGGAAATGAATAAAAATCCATGTGGACTTTTTGACCATGATCAAGGGTGCACATATTGACACTTGTCAACATCTTGTTCTCCCTACCATGACTTCACATAGATTTGCATGCACAAGATTCCACCTCTTTGCTCTTTCAATCCTAGCCATTGATCTCAATTACCAATGAGTTTCCTCTTCGGTAACTGTCCAATCGGTCGGTAAATTACCATTTTACCCCTGAGTATCACAACACTTATCAAATCACCACTAAACACATTCTTCTCCTTCCTTTATACCATTCACACGCCCTCCCCTCTATTTTCATTCAATTTAGATATTAATCCGATATTGAACTTAAATACAGGGTTTGAGTTCTGGCTGTAACATATTTCGATCATAATTCTTGTCATGTCCTCCAAAAATGTTGGTTTAACATTAATTACCTTTACTTTCGGAGCCAAAGTCCCTTAATCACAATTCAGGATATTACAGTAAGCCGATTTCTCCGACGATTTTGCTCCTAACGCGTATAACCTCGATCCTAAGCTACTCCTCTTTGTTCTTTAAGGTTTCGAAAGCTCAAATTTGGTGTTCTAAAAGTTAGGGTTTTCTGCCATGTTTGGGAAAAGCTTGTGGGAGCTTGAGGTAACTTCCAAACCTTTGTATATTAACTATTCTGGCTGCTGTGGGCAATTTAATAGGTGAAATTTCGCCGGATTGCCATTGGTTTTAAATTTTGGAAAAGTGTATATCTAAGGGTTATGCTGCCCAATTTTAGTTCAAATGGTTGTTATAACTCAATTAGATTGTTAATAAAGTGGTTAGGAGTAGAAAGGAACGTGTTTACGGAGCCGAAATTGTAAAACCCCGATTTTTCCCGGAGAACACAATTATTTCGGCCAGGGACGTTTGAGGGCCTTAGAGTTGGATTTTCAATGATTTTATGGTTTCATTGGATTCAGTGGGCGAAAATAGGTGGGGTTACAGTTGGGCACTTTTTCAGAAAAGGCTGAGAAAGCATAATTACGGAAACGCCCCTAAAACCCTAAAAATAGGGCTGCCAAGGGCAATTTCGTAATTTGACATTGAATTTGGTAATTTTGAGTTCGGAAATGGATTCCTTGGATGAAAATACGTCAGGATAGCCCTAGTCAAAATTTTGGGAAAACATGCCATTTGGCCGGGTACGGCGGGGCCAGGCCGGGGTCCCGGGGGCATTTTTGTAAATTTTCACCATAGGCTAATATAACCACAAGAAACACTATGGAAGTGTCTAAAATGATACTTGGATAGGTTATGACCTATTTCTTGTACATTTGATGTTTTAGGACCAAGTTGGACGCCTTTAGTTGACACGTTTTACGAGGCGGGCCCTTTGAGACAAGAAAGAGGTTAAGGTAGGAACTACTATCTCTCATATACTATGTGACTATTTGTATGATGCATGTTACTGTATTTTGTGATCTGAACACGTGCTGGAGGCACATTACCTAGCTGTGGTCTAGGACCTAGCTGAGGTACACTAGTCTTACCTAGCTGTAGTCAAGGACTCGGTTGAGGTACATGTAGGGGTTTCAACGAGTTAGTTGGCCCTAAATTTTGTGTACACACATGGATGATATGAGTTTTCATTTTACTTGATACGGTGTATTGCATATTTAATTTTCGCATTTTATATGTTGATCGTATGTTTCTACTGAGATTCCTTGGAATCTCACCCCTTTTTCTATTCCAAATGTCTCAGCGGGTGCCAGTGGCTTGAAAGCCAAGGATGCAGAGAAGGGAAACTGACGGGCACGTTTCCCAAGATGAATACAGTGGTTGTATATAGTCTGTATGTGAAATAGTTTTGGGACATTTTGTACATATTTGTCATTATTATCGATTTCTGCTCTGTTAATGATTGTCTGTAAACAAATACTTATTATCAGTATAACTACTTTTCTGTTTGCTTATGGAACTTGTTCATTATTGCCCTGCGCATATCAAAATGGAAACGGGTGTTGACAGAAACGACATATATACTTATCATTCAATCCGTTAAAACGTCATTTATGAACTTAGGGACTTTATCCCCACAAAACTTGAACAATACTTATTTGATACTTTTAGTTGAAAGTTTTAATTTCAAATAAATATTTATCAACCAAAATATTTTAGGATAAAAAAATAATCCTAATATCATGGCAATTAAATATAAAGTGGCAAAAATGTGCATAAGGAGCCTAATAGAGCCTTCGAGGCTCGCTCCCCGGTGCCTTTCCTTGCTTCTTACTAGGACATTCACCTGAAAAATGTTAATATAATGCGATGAGATTCCACATCTCAGTAATTAATGAAAGTTTCTACCATACACAAACAAACCACATATGATGAAAAGAATGAACTGATTATGTAACTCCCTCCGTAATTATATCCAAAATACGCGATTAAAATGAAATAGAGACCAATAATAATCAAATAACATTTACTAACCCATCACATGACGGGGTTTTCACAAATACCTTTCAAAATCATTTATAAACTTGGTCTCATATTCACATTTCGAATACAATTACTACGCAAAGATAAATCACATTCATATAAATATCAAAGTGCACAACATAATCATCCCGGCAATCCCGGGTACATACCTTCGCTAAAGATACACAGGGCACAATTGCCCATTACAATTCTTCAAATGGGGATTACACAATCTCATCTCAAATTCATAACCCTATATTCAACCGAATCATATATAGTCTTCATGACTCATTGATAACAAACTACCAACTCTCATCTCGAAGGAGTCCTAGCCGCTCCCTCCACGAGCCACTTGCCCTGTCTAAATTGTTGGTAGGGGAGGGTGAGATTCAAGAGAATCTCAGTAGGGAAACATTATCAATATGTAGGCAAGATAAGTGTTTAATGTATAACATGCTTGCATCACATAACTCATGCACACATACAATGACAAATCTATAAGCTCAATGCTTCGAATGATACACATATGGCCATAGCATATATTGAAACGTAGCTTCAAATCATTCATACATGTTCCACATAATCAAGCAAAGCAATAACATGCATCAACACATTAATACAGTTATCAGAGCATACAGGAGAGATAAGTTCCTTAACCCTTTTATGCCTCGAAACGTGTGCCTCAATCTACGTGCAAACAGCTCAGGGATTCATATGTGATCCTACAATGTCAAGTGTACTATTTAGACACTTCCACAGTATTTCTGGGGGTTATATGAGGCTATATTGAAAATTTACTAAAATGCCCCCGGGGACCCGGCTTGGCCCCACCGTACCCGGTCCGGCTGTACTTTTCCCGAAATTTTGACATTGGCTATTCTAACATATTTCTGCCAAAGGAATCCATTTCCGAACTTGAAATTATCAACTTCAATGTCAATTACAAAATTACCCTTGGCAGCCCCACTTTAAAGGCTTCAAGGGCGTTTTCGTAATTATGCTTTTTCGGCCTTTTTCGAAAAAGTGCCCAACTGTAACCCCACCTAATTTTTGTTCCTGAACTAAATGGAATCATCAAATCATTGAAAATCTAACTCTAAGACCCATTTCTAGAGCTGGCCGAAATTCTAAAGTATTCCGGGGAAAATTGGGGTTTTTCGGTTTCGGCTCCGAAACGCATTCCTTTCTACTCCTAACCACTTTATTGACTATTCCATTAGGTTACAACTACCATTTAGTACCAATTTGGATAGCATAACAGCCCCACACACCCATTTTCCATTTTTGAAACCAATGACAATCCGGTGAAATTTCACTGATTAAATTGTCCACAGCAGCTAGAATAGTCAATACACAAGAGTTTGGAAGTTACCTCAAGCTCCCACTAGCTTTTCTCAAGAGTGGCTGAAACCCTAGCCCTTCTTAACCATGAAAATTGAGCTTCCAACACCTTAAAGAACATGAAAGAGAAGCTTAGGAGCAAGGTTATATGCGTTTGGAGCTAGATGGTCGGAGAAATCGACTTACCTTGTGAGATTTCTCTTCTTTCTTTCTCTAAGAGCTCTCAACTTTCTCTCACTAGTTTCAGCTGGTTCAGCACATCAGAAATGAGATCTGAAGATGATGAGAAAATATTTAATTCCATGCTGATGTCATCTTTTATTTCAATGATGTCATAATTCCCATTTTCGGATTTTCTGACAGATTTTCTGCCCAAAATTTGAAAAATCATAACTAATTCTATAAAAATCTAAATGAGGTGATTCCAAAGCAAAATTAAAGTTATTTAAGTCCTATTTATAGGAAAAATATGGACCATTACCCAAAATTACCATAAAATTCCAGAATTACATAAAACCCATCGCTGCCCCAAAACAGAGTTCAGTTTTCATCCCAAACTTTGGACAGTCATATCTCCTAGCTCACAAAACGAAATGGCACAAATTATATGTATATTTTGAAGCTTGGGATGTGAAATTTAACAATGGAAAGTTTTAGGATTTTTAGATACCATTTGTTCATTCAAAACATTCACACAAACTGACTGCCCAGAATAGAGTGTCACTGGACAGAATTTCAGATTTTGCATCTTTGCTTCCAATGGTCCCATTTTCATACCAAACATCATTCCCACATAAATTTTCACAAGGAATCCATTGGAAACACCAAATCAATCAAATTCACATCATATTGACATGTTTTCACAACAATCTCAACATGTCAACACAATTCACATTTCAAAACCTAACATTGCAACTTTTCCATTCCAAAGTTCCAAACCAATTTTAATGACATCAAAACACACTATGACACCATTTCCAACACAATACCCTATTCAATTCTTCCATTTATTCTAAGTCAACTTGGATGTTAATCCACAATTGAACTCAAATACAAGGTTTCGGCGCTGCTCACAACACACATGAATCACATTCTAGTGCCAAATCACATCATATTCTCCAAAAGTGTTATTTATCACTAACCACATCCACTTTTGGAGTCATTAACCCTTAATCACAATTTGGTATCTTGCTAAACCGGGGCTTAGCAATCTACTAATCTCAGGCTTATTCTTTAAGCTCAAGTATTAAAAGTTGGGGTATTACAGATTACATATATATATATATATATTTGTATGTACCATAATCCTCATACAAGACAATTACAAATTTAATCATCATTATATAAATCTATTTTTTCATCATAACATGTAATATACAATTATGCAATATGCAGGATGCAGCCTCCCTTGTATCACCGTCCATCCTTATTCCACTGATTGGAGCCATAGGCTAACACATAGGTCAACTGAAACCCATCTATTTGACTGGATTGTCCCAAGCTCACCAGTTCTTAAGATACACCCGGTCAAAAGTGTAGAGCTTAAGTCTGGACTATGGCTCCCCTTCTTAATAGAACACAACTAAGGAGGTGTCACATGTCCCATAGCTCCAATACAATCTCAACCAAAGGAAAATATGGAAGAAGGGGCCTTGACAAGTGCCATCCACTATGCACCGAGTGATGACATACCACGTGGTAAAATATCCCAACATACAAATTCCTCCTTACTCCAAGCCATCAAAAATACAACCACCATGACAGTTATATTTAATCATCAATAGATATAATATTATTAAAAGATAAGGTTCAATAAATCATGCTTTATTCATATCAAATATCATCACATATTCAAACATGCTAAAAAGGAAATAACAATCCAATAATACATTAATTATAATTGAATTATCAACTATGTAAATAAAATGAAATCACAGAGAAATTTACATGTAACATTACCTATTTGGGAATTTACAATACATACACATATACATATAATTTAGTCCAATTTCGTTATAAAGAAAAATAGTCATTCACAATTATACACAATTCACAAGTATATGGAAGAATATTCAGAGTTACCTGTTACTCCTCCACTTACAAATAGCTATCAAAGAATTACTCCAAATCTCTCAATGAGAGCCTACAAGATCACAAACATAAATGTATATTAATATATTGATCAACACTATTCTAAAATTCCTCTAAGGTTACTACAAAGCTACCCTAAACCTTAAAACTAGCATAAAAATAAAGTCCACAATTTATCTAGATATATAATATTTATTTATTATTATTTTTTTCAACATTTTCTGAATAGAAAATTATCATGTTTTTGGTATGTAAATCAGAAAGTCCTAATACATATCTATTTATCTTTGTTAGTAACAATGGAGTATAGCAGCAAAAAGAAGATTGAGGTAACAACTCAATAGGGAGCATCCATGGTTTCAACCGCTCATAAATATACATATAATTAATATATAATTATTGGACTCATGGCTAATAGGTGCACAATGGGTGGAATATACTCACGCGAGGGGCCAAGAAAAGAGAATAAAATGCACATATAGGAGAAGGTGAAGGGATTGATATGGGGTATGAAAAGAATATAGTATACACACAAAATGGGTGGAAAAAATGGTGCTTCAAGAGAGTGAAGAACTCATATTTTTTGTGTGTGTTTCTTTTCGGCCTGAAGAACCCATATTCAGTTCACAGGAACTTGTAAAAAAAAGATTTAATATTATTAATGGTATCTTTGCGTGAGTGTAAGAGACAAAGGAGAGGGCAAGAGTGATAGGGAGCCATGGAGAAATGAAGAATATATATATATATATATATATATATATTTATGAGTACACACTTTATTGAAGATTGTGCGTATGGTAGAGAAAATGAAAAGACAAGCAAACCAGACAAGAAATGCTACAATGCCAAACAGTAGAGTAATGAAAAAAAAGAAAAGAAAAAGAAAGTTAAACTATGAAAATCATGACAAGACATTCTGCAGAGATGTAAACATGGGTTGACAGGTGAGAGACACAAAACGTAGCAAAGAAGAAGAAGAGAGAAGAATACTGACTAGAGAAGGTAGTGTGGATGCGGCGTTAAGAGGAGTGAGGACGGAAGGCGTATTTATAGAAGGGAGATTTTAGGGTTTGGATTGGTTTGTTTTTTTGAATAAAATAATGTTTTTTTAAAGAATAAAATAATAATGGGTATAAAATTCAGATAACACTTTTTTTTAATACTACTTTTCAATAATAAGATAAGTTTACACACACATACACATACATTTAAAACAATTATTTTAAGGAGGTATTTCATTTATATTATTTTATTTCATAGAGAATTTTTTTTGATCTTGATACTTCATTTTAAAGTATTAATTTATTATATACTCTTAACTATTTAAAACTTAAACTACAACTAACTCTAAATGCTAGCAAAAATTAGGATGTTACAGTGGTCATTTAAGCGATCTTCACTTTAGGATTTTGAAAACAAAACAGATCACTTGTTGGCTCGCTGTGGTGATGTGGTAGTAATGAGTACAAATAGGGTCACTCGAGTGGGCACTTGAGTGATTATGCTTCATCTTATTTAAGAGGAAAAACAGATCACCAGCTGACTCACTATGGTGTTGTAGTAGTGATACACTTTTTCCACATCACTAGAGTGGTCACTCAAATGATCTTCTCTTTAAAATATTTTTCAAAATAATAAGCATTACCATATCACTTTGGTGTTGTGCAAGTGATGCCAAAATGCTAGGGTTATTTGAGTGGTCACTCGAGTGATCTTTTAACTTAATTTTAGAAAACTTGATTACTTGGATAGATCACTGTGGTGAAGTGATAATGATGAAGATTTTAATACATCACTTGAGTAATCAATTTGAAATTTCTTTTTAGAAAATAATCACTAGTTGATTCACTATGGTGGATTGATAGTGATGCAATCTGAATCTCATCACTCGAGTGGTCACTCGAGTGATCTCTTAGAAAATATTTTTCAGAAATAAGATCACTATCTAGATCACCATGGTGAGGTGGAAGTGATAGCAAATATATGCATCACTTAAGTGGTCACTTGAGGATCATAAATGTGAACAATTTGACACTTCTAGTAAGCACCGTGGTGATGAGCTCTTTCAAAAACACATCACTTAGGTGGTACTTGAGTAATCAAGTGGAAATTTTCATAAATTGTTTCAACGCTGTCTAAGAGATAAAATAACCAAGTTTTAACACATCACTCGAGTGATACAGTGATTTTCACAGTAATTAGCCATTATGTGTTTCAAAACCTTTTCCAACTAATGTATCTTTTGCAAAGCACTTTTTTAAGCTTTGTTGTCATCAAAATATGAGATCAAACAGGAACATGGGTTCCTCTAGTAGGGTTACTACCTAGACTCTGGGAATACTATCCAAAAGCCCCTGGAATGTCATATCAGGGAATATGCCTTGTAAATAGATGCAGGCTAGTGGTGCACAGTAATCAAAATGGCGGCCTATCATGTGGTATTTAGTTTTTATTAATTACAACCCATTCATTAACTCCACCATTTATGTCACTTTATTTTTAAGGGGTTTTCATATTCTCATGCTCATATATTCCAATTCATAACATAGAATTAACATGTTCCAACATAGACATGCATTCTTTATCCAGTCAATCAACAATATCTCAACAATACAAAAACACAGGGTATCACATACATAATGCATATATTCTTCAAGTCCGTACTCAAAAGCACATCACACCATTAGTTCAACTGCCCATAGAGTGCCACTTGCCTCAATAAGGCATGAATAACAAATATACCAAAAGCAGTTCAGTTTACACATCTAGACCTATAGTTGTTTCTAGTGATTCCACAAATTAATCTATCAAGTCCTAGAGTTAGCACAAAGGTTCCGCATGGCGTTATTGGTAAAAAAAAGTAAGGTTCATACCAGTTCTATTCATTATATGATTATGGAATTTTTCAAAAAAACCTATAAGTAGCACTAATAAATAAGATAGATAAGGCCACATTACCTAGAGTTCTCTAAGTTAATCAATTGAAAACCTTTCTATTTCAAGCTCAAATTCAAACTACAGAGTAAGGAAAAATTAAATCAAATTACCAGCATCTAGCTACTCGAGGAATAGATTAATTTCTTGATACATTACTCTTACTCGTGGCATCAAATCAACAATCCCACCATTGGTTCTGCCGAACATGATGTCCCAAACAAGATGACAAAATTTCGCGTCAATCCAACGATGAATTCAGTCAAAAATGTTGATGATATTAATTTCTAATCCAACGATTAAATTTGATGGATTGGATGTCATGGATGGGCTGATCAAATTTTAGCCTGACCCAACTATTAATAAAAATGCAAATGGCATTTTATTGATGTGGAACTTTTTAGTCTATTTTATTTTATTATTTATTTACTTATATACACATAATTAAAATTAAAATTAAAATTAAATACTCTCATATAACCTCTACTAACTTTATGATTTTATCTTTTCTAAAAGAATTCAATAATAATAATAATAATAATAATAATAATAATAATAATAATTGCCTTAATTATTTTTTTATTAGACTTCATTAAATTTTAATGTTTTAATGTTTTTATATTTATCTTTCTTATTTAAACCATCAATAAACTTTATCTATGAAATCTTGTAATACCTGCTTAAAAACCCGTTTAAGTAAAAATGGGTTGGGTAATCACATCATTAAATTTATCCATGCACAATTATATTTTCACTCATTAAGTTAATACTCATAAAAGTAATTTCCTTTTTTTGAAAAGTCATTGCAAATTATTCCCTAATATAGAAAATTTTTACTCTAAAATGTTTCACCTCTTTAGTAATAACTGCGATAAATTTATGCATTCTATTTTCAAGTTATTCAAATTTAGGGATATTATTCCCATTTAATTCTCATTTTTTATTATTGGGGTTTAGAGATAAGGTAATAAAATAAATTGAATTTGAAAAAGAAAAACACACAGTATGAGATAAAATTGTAGTTATTGATATCAATACCCAAATAATTAAAATTACAACATTACTAATTAGGATATTAAAAATCCCTTTAACATAATAAATCTGCATGTTGGAGGAGCCAAGCCAAGCCAAGGAGATTCCTGGCTTCTCTCATAATTCACTGTTCATATGAATAGTGCAGCTTGCATGTGGCTTCGTGTCAGTACTACACTTCAAGATATGGCTCTGTTGCTTGGTTATTCGTTTACTGTGTCTCGGTCGATTTGTGATGGGTAGCACGTGGGTGGGTGAGTCACAATCACACACAAAATCTTTTCACGACAACTGTTCACAAGAAAATGAATGGCTACAATCACACACAATCTTTTCACAACAATAAATGGACATCAACGAATTTTCTCTAATAAATTATTCCCTCTGGCTAGAATTCGCCCTCCTTTCATTTTTGGCCTCTGGGAAGGGGGAAAATTTGAAATTCAAACTTGAAGGCTTTTCAAATTTCAAAATTCGCATTCATCTCCTATTCTCTCTCTTCGTTTATATCATCATGCAAGTGATTTTATATTCTAAAACTAACGGGTTCTCTTTTGTAGTTTTTACTCTCTCTTCTCTGTCCCACACCCTATGCCTTTATCTCTTTTTTCTCATTTCAGTCACAGAGCTTACCCTAGAAGGAGGGATGGTCAGCAGATATGGCGAGAGAGAGAGAGAGTCATTACTACCATGAGATTCATTGAATCGATTGCAGTGAGTGAGTAAATATGCTACCAGATCTCAGAGCTACAGTTTCTTTTCAGCGAAGAATAAGAAAAAGGGTCTTTCTCCATGAGGATACCTGAGACAGATTCCGGATCTGAAAAGCGGTTGTCGGCGATGACGAGGACGAGTGTTTACTATCAGTATAGCCAATATAAGAGACGACATAAACGAAGTCCCGGCAGAGGAAATGGCGACATCGATGATGGCTTTGCAGTCTATCTCGATTCGAGGGAAGACTTAGAAGCGGAAGATGAAGAACAAGAATAGAGAGGGAGCTTGAGCTGAGAGTAAGAAGGGGTAGCAAGCTTGAACCTGGGATTTTGATCATCTTCACCTTCCTCTACTTCACTGTAGCTGTCGGCATTCACGCTCAATACCATCACTGCTGGTCAGAGTTGCAGTGGTGAGTTGCGGACAGAGTCTTGAGAGAGCTGAGAACTAAGAAGCTCGGGAGAGAGGCAACATGAAGAGGGAGATGAGCTCTAAACCTTCGATCACTTCCCTCTCACCACCACAGATCACCTTCATCGTCTGTAGCAGATCAGAACAGAGGAGAAGACGAGACCACCATCCCTGTTCATCACACCAGAATCATCCTCACAGTCGGAGCTGCACTTCCACACAACTACCTTTATCAACTAGAACACCATTCGATCTTTTCTATGTTTTCTAGCAATGTTCATGTAATTCTGGTGATATTTCTAGATTCCGGTGGCTTATTCCCATATTCCAGCGGTTCTTTCTTTCTCTCCACCATTTCCTCCTCTTCCTCTCTCTCCACCATTTCCTGCTCTTCCTCTCTCTCACCGCCTTCCAACACCACAGTTATCATCTCTGTTTCTATTTCTTTTTCTTCACTGCCATAAACCACTGACACCACCATTCACTTCCTCTGCTTCTTACTTATTTAACTTTCAACCTCTTCTTTGCCTTCCACCAATTTCTTCCACTGCCACAGCCACTTGACCTCAGTCATCTTCACCACAATATCATCATTCAAAATTCTTCACGCTTCTAGGAAAGCAGAAAAGAATGACATTTACTTTTCTTTGTCTTTGATGTGCTGTCAATACTTTTAACACGCTATATGTAATATTGTCAAAAGTAGGACGTGCAGTTTGGGCCTCCTCTTTCGATATTTTTTTATACATTAAAACTATTAAATAGGGATTAATGATGTTAAAACTTATATGTGAAGGATCCAAACATCAGAGAAAAAAAAGGTTCTGATTTTTACCTCATTATTTTTGTAATAGCCTTTGCTCCTTGTACAATTTTTATCTATGCTAATTCTTGCAGATGGAGAAACAGCAGTTTCATTGTGATGAATATCGAATCTGCAGGTGCTTTACTTTACGTGTTGCAGTATATTTATTTCTTCCTTCCTCCAAGGAAAAATATGCTGCTGATGTAATGACCCAATTTGGGATTAAGGGCTAATGGCTCTGATATTTATTGTAATTAGTGTAATTAAACACTTTTGTAGAAATATGTTGTAAATTTGATATAAGTGTATTTAGTGATTAAGGATCAAGGGTGGAGATTTGTTGCATATGAGTCGGAATCCTGTGCATTAAGCTTGTGTGAGCTCATAGAGGGAGTGAGTAAGATGGTGACATATGACATTATGTGGACCATTGGATGTGGCACAAAGGACAAAAGTCCACTTTTTCTCTCTCTTCTCTCTCCTTTCGGTGGAGTATGGGCCAAGAGGGAAAGATCACACATCATCATCATCATTATCATCTCCATCTCTCATATTCTCTCTTTTCCTTCTCCTATTTTTGGTGACCTTGAAGCGAGGGAATATGAAAAGAAAAGCTTGATTTTTGGTGAGTAATGGTTCTCCTTTGCTCAAATACTCTTCACAAAATTTGTTCATAGTGTTAAGAGCTCTATTGTGGTAATTTCAGAATCTTGAGAGGTGGTGATTTGAGTGTTGGATGAAATTGAAAGTTGGAGAATCAAGATTCTGGATTTGGCAAAGTGAAGAGGTAAGCATTTGATGCTTTTTGATATATGTGTTATGAGTTTTGGATAAGTTTGAGAAATTCTGGAAATTTGCCTTGGTTTATGGTCATTTTGGAATGTGTGAATTTCATAGTGATTGATGTTTAGATTAGTTCATTGTGAGGTTTTTTGAGTATTGGATATGGTTTTGGAGTTTGGAATTAAGTTGAATAAAATTTGGATGTTGTGTGTCATAGAGATTCAAGGGTATAGATTGTGATTAAAATGGTATTTGGGTGTTTTGGAGGTTACCAATGGGTTCCCTATGTCATTTTGAGTATAAGCTTTGTATGGAGTTTGGGAGCCATTGGGTGTGATTTTGACCACTGGGAAATTTTGTTAGTTGCTGTGATCTGGCAATCTGATAGCTTCACTCGAGTGAGGGAGGAACTCACTCGAGTGCTGCCGTGTGTTTTCCCTTTTTGCATTGTGTTTTACCTAAGTTCTCATGAAGGGGGTTCGAGTGCACTTCCTTCACCGCGAGTGATGTTGGTGATCACTCGAGTGAGTATGGGATCACTCAAGAGATAGTGTGAGTTCTTTGTTAGGGTTGCTCTCGGGTTGTCACTCGCTGGTTGATGTTCAAGAGTGTGTTCTGACACTCACAGGTGAAACCTTCTCACCCGAGCACTAGGGAGTATGCTTGAGTGAGCTTTTCCCTCTGATGATTGCATGTGCTCTCGGGTTGTCACTTCTTGTGTTGCATTTTCGGGGACTCGAGTAGATTGTGAGTCATCACCCGAGTGCAAAGCCTTATGCTCGAGTGATGTGAGCACTTCCTGGCCGAAGTAGCTGCTCACTGTCAAATACTTGTGAGTGAGAGCCATTTTCACTCGAGCATGAGTCTTTCATCACTCGAGTGAGGTCATCTTCGCTCGATTAAGTCAGCTAAAAATAACTGTTTTGCCTTTCAAAAAGGGGGTCTTCCGGGTAGTTCTTCCAACCTTTTAGGCATATGTTTAGGCCTCTATTAGCCACCTAAAGAGTCATAAATGATAACCAACTTAAAGTATTATGGAAATAAGTATTTGGGAAAGAGATTAATCAATTGTCCCTAAATTGGTATAGGATTTGATATCTGTCAGACGCGTGAACCCACTGTGCCAAAGAACGTCAGGAAAGATTCAGGTAGTGACTTCTCTCTTATACTTTGTGTAAATGTATTGTATGTTTGTCTATCATGCATTGTGTGCTGCTGCTGCTTTGAGATGCATTAAGATACATTGTGGAGCTTTAAGCCTTGTGGAGCTTTGTGCATTGTGGAGCATTATGCCTTGTGATACGTTGTGCTTTGAGATACTTTATGCTTTGTGATGCTGCTACATAGTGATTACCGCGGAAGCGGGCATTATGATTATAGTGAAAGCTGGAATAGTGATTACCGCGAAAGCAGGTATAGTGTTGCAACGAAAGCTGTCATTGTGATTATCACAAAAGCAGGCATAGTGCATTATGATACAGCCGTGAGTGCTGTCATTTATGGCGTGAGCCATGGATCATTGTGTTACTGATGATGCTGGTGAACATGATAACATTACATGCCTTGTGTTTATATATTGTATGAGTGATTTGTTACGACTGGAATTCTTTAGAATCTCACTCTTTCCAAATGACTGACATTTTCAGATAGGGCAAGTAGCTCGAAAGGGAAGCGGCCAACCAGGAGTGGTTAGGGCTAGTAGGGACATATTGCATTTTGGATGTTGGTCATCTAGTTGGTTTTTGGGATTACTGTATGTATATGAGATGTATGTAACAATTTTTGATATGTAATCCCCATTTTGGGAAACCTTTAAACCCATTCTATATATATAAGTAACCCAGGGTTGCCAGGATTTTGGTTACGCACTCTGATATTTATTATGTGATATAGTTGCATAGGTAATTGTATTCGAAAGTGAATGTGAGACCAGATGAATTCTGTTTTTAAACATTTTGTTTGGATATCCCATCTTTTGGAGATGAGTGATTATAAAATATGATTTTTGTCTTATTGGTTTATATTTCACTTAAATTTCATAATCCGGATATAATTACCGTGAGGGGGTTATAGCTGATATGTCCTCCTTAAAGGAAGCATAAGCCACTGATGAGAGCATTTCAAACTAAATTTTTGGTGAGTTTGTTGGGTGTACATTGTACAAACCCAAGGACATCAACATCAAACCTTGAGCTACATAAGATTTGAGTGACTTATCTTGGACCTTATTAATATGTAGATTGTTGTAGAGAATCACAAGTTTCAATGGCTAAATTGTTTGAATTTGTCCACGGGATCAACCTCTTAGATTTATTTTTGTATTGCTATACTTTTTTTTTTTATTATTTACGTTTATGAGTGTACTCTCTTGTACTTTTTCCTTAATTCTTTTCATTTAATAAATTTAAGTCTACCTATTTATTCACTTTACTTCCAATGTAATATGTAGGATATTGATTGTTATTTGAAATATTGAAACATTTCTTTCAATTCTCAGCTGCCGCAAATATGTTTATAAGATATATATGTTTATATTTCATAGAAAGAACAATCATGATGACTTTGTTGCATACTAAAATATGTTTATATAAATAATTTTGATGGAAAAAATTCAAATTGATTATATTCTTCAAAACACTAGGGTTGTTTGGAGGAGGAACTGAGGGCAATAACATCTTGCCTGTTTGTTTATGTGTCGGCGTGTAGGTTAGTAGTAAAGAACTCTATGTAATTCTCCCTATATTATGTAATAATAGATTTTCTTTTTTAAAAGTTTTTTCTCAATTGATACTTTGAAGTTCAAATAAAAAAATTGATATTTTGAAGTGGAATTTATTTTGCCCTAGGAGTTCATGCTCGTTATACCAAAATTATGAATCATAAATCACAACCACGTAATAGACATTTTCCAAAAATACCCATGAATTCCATTTTCCAATTTGGTTTAATAACTTCTATTATTTTGTAATTTGGTTTATTATTGTTCAATTATATTGAGTTTAATAATTTCTACTATTTTATAAATGCATATAGAGATTTGTTGCATTTAACTTCAACCTCTTAGTGTAAGATTAACTAGGTTCATATTTCATGCACGAACATATGGAGAAATCCCACCTCCAGCAACAGATCCTTTGATTTTGGGTAATGTAGTTATTTTTATATTTGATCATACTATTTCTTTTTATGATTCTCTCTTTAGGTGGGGTTTATAAAAGTTTTTTTTTTTAATTTTACATTGAATTATATTCATAATACGTGGGGTCTAAATGCTTGTTATTCACTAAATTATATTCACCACTAAATATCTCTTTCATAAGATTATTTAATTTTTATGAATGAAAATCTGGGATGTTACAAAATTAGACGACAAAGTGGATTGAGGTATCTTTCTATTGATGGTAATTCTATTCAAGTTCAAGATATTGTCAAATGATAAATGTGGGCATCTCCAATTAGTTTGTCATGTTGTGAGAGAATGACCCCTTTAGTTAGATGTAACCCCAGTTGCCCAATTGGTTTGTTTTTTATTAATGGTAATATCATTGTTAGTTTTTACAGTTTAGTTGAATTTTGGTTTTGATTCCATAATTTTGTAAAATTTTTGTATGAGGTTAAGGATTGATTCTTATATTTTTAACTAGTTTTGGTTTTAGTCCCTATGATTCATATAAAGTCTTTATGAAACTATAGAGACCAAAACCAACAATTTAAAATTATATAGATTAAAACTAAAATTTGATCAAACTGAAAGGATAAATAATAATATTAGCTATTTTATTTTTGTTAGGCTTAAATGGTCCACCCTAATTGGGCGTAACATGAGATAAAAAGTGGGGCCCACAATAACAATTACCACTATAATTTTTTTTATTAGTTCACTTTACCTAATTTTCATATATGAAGTATTTTAAATTGATGCATTTTCTCAATTTTACTCTCATTTATAATTGACATTCTCAATCATCTTTCTCATCTTTCTATCTTTCCAACATAAATTAAGTCATTTTTTTATGACATTTAATAGAGGCAAAATTATAATCCTATCATTAATTAATTTTTAGGTGGACTTATAATAAAGGATAAAATCTTTTTTTTTTTTTTTTCAAACTGAACTTATAAAAAGTACTAGAGTAGTAACCTCCTACCCGGATCTAGAGTACCATAAAGAAGTGGCAGATCTTCAACTACAATGAATAACGGCGGGAAGACTAAATTTAAGCAGGGAACGATAAAAATTTCAATTAATATTTTTAAAATAGACTAATCGTCAAAGGAATAAAAAATTTAGTTTCTAATTTATGAATTTGGTGATTAAACTAGACACAATGAAGTGTATATTTTTAATTTATGAAAAAAAAATTTTAAAGTTTATTTTAGAATTTAATGACAAAATTTAAAGTCCAGCCCTTTAAGAATTTTTTTTTTTTTTAAAAAAGAGTTTATTACTATACTGTACTTTAAATTGGATAACGTTGTCATTTCCCATGAATGAAGCTAAGATTTATGGTTTTAATATTATCATTTAGCAGAAATGAAGCTAAGAATTATTGTGTTATCCATTTGTACAAGCATCCGCGCTATATGTGTTTGTATTTATATTATTATATTAGTATGTTGGAATTATACTTTTTTTCATTTTATATAATTGATTTTATTTATAAAGAATATTAGTGTGTGTGAAGATATGGAATGCATGTGTTGTCGTGACGTGCGCGCGCACGCGTTACCGCCTTGGCTGCGCTCACATGTCTCACATACGAATCTTTTTCTGCAAGTTAACGACAATGAAATAAAATAAATAAATACATAAATAAATGAAAAAAAAAAAGAATTTTGATTTTGTAATTTTTGCAATTTTACACTAAGATAAAAGTAGACATTTGGTCTCTTGACTTTATATTCAAGGTTTCAGTTGGTTATTTATTTTTTTTTAAGAATATCTTTTCCATCTTTTAATCATAATACATTTACTCTCAAATGATGATTTTTGTAACAATAATAATTATTCTTTTGATAGTATTTTTTCAATATCTAAAATTTTAATATTAGCATTTTTGTTAACATAATTAGGGTTTACAGTTGAAGGACTTAAAAAACACTTCGAAGAATTAACGGGCTAAAATGAATTTTCAAGAAAAATAAAGAATTAAAGGTGCATTTTTACCCCAGAAAAAATAGATCCTAGGTTAATTATTACTTGCGTAATGAATATGATTATACAATTACTGTTAAGTATTAGAGCCTGGTTTCAGGAGATTCCTGAATTGATTATTCAAATTAATTAAGTATTAGTACGTGGTTTTTTTTTTTGATCGGCAGTATTAGTACGTGGTTTCAGGATAGGCAAAAATGTAAGGATAGGCATGTGATTTTTCGTTGACCTATACATTCGATTTCCCTCCTTGTTTATTATAGGGTATGGGAATATTCATATTTTATTTAACCTTCAAAATTTCTTCATTGTTTGCTTTATCTATAAGCCTTTGAAATAATCATAATTTAGATTGTATTTTTGACTATTTGATCTATTTGGTTTTATTTTTATTGGATACATCAACTTTGATTAAATTTTAGGGTCGAATTCGAAGATATATTAATTTAATCTTTACGCTAGGGATGTAATTAAGGTAGGATACTAGAATTCAAATAAAATAGTTTTTATATTTGTACTACTGTTGGTATTATGTTCAAACTCATGAACTAACTTATCGAGTTTATCATTTTTTTGTTTTCACTTTACAAAATTGTGTTAATTTGTTTTTAAACTCGTGCTAGTTGTAAATTCAATTAAACTCACAAATTTACTCATCGAGTTTACCGTTTTTATGTTTTTAACTTACAAAATAATGTTAACTTATTCTTAAATTCATGTAAGATTTTAGGATTTTATTATATTTAGTGATTTCATACATGAATTTCATATAATTGTTTTTGAATTTGATTTAAAAAAAATTAGAGAGTTAGGGTTAAGAGTTTTTAATTAATTTTTCTTACTCTTTTATTTTATATTTTTTCTTTATTAAAATTGTGTAATCCCACTTTTTCAATTTTTTTTTTTTAAATCCAACTCACAAAAATTTTCCCTCCCCTTCTTCCCTTCAAATCTCTCATACCAAATATACCCTTAGGGGCCATTTAGTATGAAGGGAGCAAAAATTATTTAAGTTGAATTTAAGAAAATTAGAGGAGTGGAGTTACAAATTTTTAACTAATTTTTTTTACTCTTATATCTTACTTTTTCTCTTAATTAAAATCTTATAACCTCACTTTTTTATTTTTTAAAACCTAATCCATAAAAGTTTTAACAGGCCCTACTGGCATGGTGTGCTCTTCAAGTGCCTTGGGCTCCGGATATGCCTTCTCCGATAGGATTGCCAAAGGCAATCTTGGTAAGAAGGATTTGTAGGAAGAGGAATGAAAATTTTTAAAAAAAAATTAGAAAACTGAGGTTGAAAGTTTGTAATTAATATTTTAATTTTTTTATTTTACATCTTATATCATTATTATAATTTTATAGCCATATTTCTTTAATTTTTTAAAATTCAACTCTTAAAAATTTTCCTTCTCCTCCTGCCAATAAGACTTAATAAGACTTAGTGATTTTGTTCCTAAACAATAAATTTACTAATATGTTGTTCTACTAAACGGTAGTTATAAGTAGTTGCCATTACAATAAATAATGTAACTTGCAACTGATGACGATGAAGCCATGATTCAGGTCCAAAAAAAAAAAAACAAAAGAAAGAAAGAAAGAAAAAAGAAAAAAGAAAATGAAACATGACCATCAAACCACTATAAATCATCCTATCATAATGAATGAGGTTGCAAATTGGGAGGACATGAGTTTTGTAACATACAAATTTTCCTTTCCTAGCATTCATTATATTAAATTATGATTCGAGGATGTTTGGGTGAAAATAATTGGATTAGAAATGATCATTCCGCTTATTAGAGGGATTTTTTATATGGCTGTCTGATTAAATAAAATTCAAGCATTTTTAGGCTCAATTTTGAGAGTAACTATCTTGCAAGATATTAAAACCCGGATCGGGTATTGAACCGATCGGGGTACCGGATTAAGGGTCAGTGGGTCAGACTGAGGCCAAACTAAAGCTAAACTGGAACTAAACCGGTGAAAAATTGAAGATTTTAAGTTTATAATATAAAATTATAAAGAAAAAATTAAATTTTTTTTTAAATAGGAACCCGGATCGGACCGGTCTACCGGCCGGTTTGCCAGTTTCCGGGCCGGACCGGCCGGTCCGGGTTCTTGAACCTAACTATCTTGAAGGCATTTTTTTTGGCATTCATACGGAGTAATGGTGATTATTGGGCTCCAAAGTTCAATTGCAAATTAATAGTTAAAAAGTAGTAAATAAAGGAACATGAGCATCAAATCTTTGATAATCATGGTCACTTTGGCAAGTTACACGGCCATTTTCCATGAATTTCATTTGCAAATCAATTATTACCTCATGTCTTTAATATAAGAGTTATTCTGGGGTTAAATTTGATCTTAAATATAAAATCTTAATCCACTCTGTCTCCTAAATTTATAATGAAAAATCCCAAAAAAAAAAAAACAATTAAAATAGGCCAAAAAAAAAAAGTGTTGTCAATATATGAAATCCCATGTTAGAATTGATAGAGGAATATAGGATTTCCAAATCTCACCAAATGACCAAATTGTCATGAGTTAGCTTATGTTTGGGATAACTTATTTCGACTTCTAAGTGTTTTTCACATAAGCCGAGACAAAACTCATCTCACATATTTTCTTCGTATACCATAAATTACAATTTAAAAGTATTTATAAGCTAATAGTAAGTTATCCCAAACAAGCACGTACATCCAGATATTATTGGCCCCTGAAACTTGTGCTCTAAAAATTATACTTGGGCATGTGTTGGTTTCTGGGATATGAAGTTATGAAACATGATACTGAAGTTATTAATATAAACTCTCATATTATTAATCTCTTTACAAATAGACATTTAAAATTTATGCCCTGAAAATTATATCGGGGTATATTGATTTTTGGGATATGAAGTTGTGAAACATAATATTAAAGTCGTTAATCTAAATTATCATATTGTTAATCTCTATATAGATATTATTATTAACTCCTAAAACTTATTCCTGAAAATAATACCTGATTATAGGCTTGTTTGTTTAAGCGTTTTGTACAGGAAAAACGCACTTATTACGTAAGCCGAGAAAAAACTCCTCTCACATACTTACCTCGTGTATCGTGAATCACGAATTATAAGCATGTTTTGGACAAAAATAAGCCATTCCAAACGCACACTATAATGTTAGTTTTTAGGACATGAAGCTGTGAAATACTTTATTGAATTCGTTAATCTAAATTTTCAGGTTGGTTACCCAGCCATCATAGTGATCAACACTACTTCCCAAGCCTTAATCCCATTATCGATAACAAGATCCAAGAGCCCTGATTTCTAGTTAAACGAGCTAAAAAACACAAAACTACCATTAACAGATGATTTCTCCTTGGGCCCGAACAAGGAGCGACCATCGTCATCATTGCTGGGGAAGAAGTCACCGTCTAGAGTTCCGACACGAGTGAGATGGAGAAAAGGGCTACGGCGATGGTGGCGAAAGGCCGCAGTCGAAGGATCTTTGGGAGGTCGGAAGCGATTGGAGTTGGTGTTAAAAGCAAGGTCAAGGCGAGAGAGGAAAGCTACGAGGGAGGGATCGCGGTAAATGAAAGAGGTGACATGGGTAGTGCTGTTCTCAACGACGGTACGGAAGGATCGGATAAGATGAGAAGAGAAAGGAAAAGGAAGGTGACAATATTAGCAGAGAAAAAAGAGGCAGCTTCTCTGAGGAGTTGGGCAATGGATCGTAGGTCCTTCAACCGAGGATGATATTTCATGGCGGTTCTGCTATTGTCTGTTGCCTTCCAATTCGCGTTTGTTTGTTCGAGGTGTTTTTTAGATTTGAGGATTTCGTCGGTGGGAGAAAGCTAGGTGGCTAGGCAACTGTGAACTTTCAGGTAAGAGAAGGAAGTCTTCACACGCCGAAGAACACCGTGAAATGGACGGCTGGAGCGGATAATGGCTGAAAGGTTCGGACTTCGGCATGATCATCGTCTTTGCCGCCATCGTTGTCGTCAGGAGGAAGACCAACATTAACAACAAAAGGAATAGAAGCTTTGTTGAACACACATCTGAGAAGAGAAGCGTTGTGTGGAGCCATGGAGGCCGATGGTCAGAATGAGAGGAGAGGGGAGTGAGGAGAGATAAAAAGTGAAAAGGGCATAAAGGTCTTTTGTTTAGTATGTGTTTGGGATAATTTATTTTTAACTTATAAATATTTTTAAATCGTGATTTACAGTATCCAAGATAAAGGAAAAGAAAGTATTAAACATATCAAAAGTAAGAATAGAAAAGAGCCGCAAAGATTGCTTGTTTACATCCATATCAGACTCAAGAGTGTAGATGTAGTTTCCTCAGCATTCAAACACAAATTTCAGAAGGATTATAAATTTGTGAATGCTGAGTTTAACTCTGTTCATTACCTGATTATACGTTTGATTCCCATCCAAAGTATAACTGATGCCCCACCGTTCACCTTTAAAATTGATGAAGGCAAATTATTATGATACCTTGACAAAAACAATATGAAGGCAAAATATATTTTGATAAGAGCAGAGAGACTACTGGAAGGAATTGAAGAAGCTGACTGTGTCCTTGAGGGCATCAATGAAGCTGTCAATATCTTCCTTCGTGTTGTAGAAGTATAGACTAGGACGGTGCTGGGAAATTAATAAAGGGTTTCTGTTGACTGATATGTATTTATTGACAATAACTAAATGTTTGAATTAATCACCTTCCAAATTCTTTTTTTTTTGCTGCCTGAAATCACCTTCCAAATTCATGTGAAGGGTTTCAAAACATTTCTGCCAGAACAAAACAACTAATTTGCTAAGCATGCAATTGTGCAGAGCGAAAAAGCATAGCTGACAGTTCTCTTCCCATCCATGCTTTATGCAAAAGCATAAGATAAAATGTATCAATGGACAAAAGATTTCACAAACCTGGATGGAGGATCAGCATAAGTTGAATGATTGAGATATACATCAGAAATAATTTCTCCCCCACCTAAATAAATCAAAAGGTAGCAACAGTTAAAAAACATTACTTTAAAAAAGAAAGGTCCCCCTGACCTGGTGTCTAGATCAATTGGAAGGACAGAAGCTAAAGAGAAGCAGATAACAAACTAATAAATACCCGTCAGTATCAGCCTTCTTTTCAAGAATGATCAACAGGCAGTATTATTATGCAAATTTAAATTTAAATTGATGCAGACATCACAACTCACCAGCATCAAAGGAGAGCCTATTATGTGGAGGTCATGTTTACATTTTAGTAATCATAATTTTCTGGATTTTATTTAGCAAGTTTGCATTGCTAGAGTAATGATATCAAACTCTGTGCCAAGCTTTCATTATCAAAACCACCCTTTCCTTTAAACTTCCCACTACATTTCATTCCATTCTATACAGTGAACAAGCTTAATAGGATTAAGATATTTAGCTCAGGAACTGTAAAACAATCAATCTATAATATTTGGTAAAGTAAATTAACCTTACTTGCAAACTTTATTACTGGAATTGGAAAAAAAAATCCTCCTGGCTATTCTAAAAGGGATATTTAAATCTAAACTAGAAATTGATCTTTCAGTAAGCAGAATAGTTAATAATAAAGGTTGAAACGAAATTTTTTACATATAAAATACCAAGACTTTCAGCATAAGTCAGCTTGCAGTCAAGTACTACTTCAGCATGCCCAAATATTCAATGCTCCAGTGTAGCAGGAGCATTTATCACAAACACAAGACAAAGCGGGCTTTGAAGGCATATACTTTTTGGGGGAGATACTAGTATCTTTCAAAACCTGCTTTTTTAATCATTATTATATTATGATCACTTGCTTTATGATGCATTATCATTTCTCGTGGACATAGTGCAAAGGTCACAGATGAGTATGAATTGGCTAGAAAGAAGGTAGCACCATTTGTCAATGCTTTAGATTCAAGAGAGATTATTTTTACTGGAAACGCTACTGAAGCAATCAATCTAGCATCATATGCCTGGGGCTTGTCAAATTTAAAACCAGAAGATGAGGTATGTCATGCTTGACAACTATTTTGAAAATCTTTACTCATTTCTTTGTTCAATTATAGCTTGGAATGTCCAACTTTCTAATTTTTTTTTTTTTTTTTTTGAGAGAGCTTAACATTTTTTCTTGTGTTAAATTCAGAATTCTTTTTTCCTATTTTACTCCCTCTTTATTTGTGTAAAACTTTCATAGTGTTCTCCTTGCATTAGCTTATGTTTTAGGTATAAATACATTTATCTGACTTTCATGGTTCATCTTGCGGAGTGAATCATAAATCTACTTTCTTTTATTTGTCATGTATTTTTGATCTTACATTGCATGTATGCCATTCTCACAGATCATAATGGCAGTTGCTGAAAATCATAGTGCCATTGTAGCTCAAAGAGGTGGGGCTGTTTTGAAATTTGTTGATCTAAACCAAGATGAAACTCCTGATCTTGATAAGTTAAAAGAAATGATCTCAAGGAAGACAAAACCATTAGTTGTCCATCATATTTCAAATGTGCTTGGTAGGTTTTTCATTTTGATTCTCCTCTATGTTCATCTTCATTCTTTTTATATGTATAAACATATAGTATATTCTAACAGTACTTCAAAGTAAGGTTGTCAAATATCCTCTACACGCCTCAGTGATAATTTTAAAGTTTTTACATTTAGTGTTAAATCAAAAAGAAATTCGTGTTTGTCTACACGGTATACTTTGAAGATCCTCTACATACACGGTATCATTTAGTGTTTGTTTCTCTGCTAAAAAAGAAATTACCACATACATCACAGAATGTGTCTTCATTAAAATATGACACATTATGAGCTAACACAATGCTAACCACTCATTTTTAATTATAAATCTATATATTCAGCTTGTAGCTGATGATATATACATACACACACACATATATATATATATATATATATATATCATAGGTGTCTGTAACATTCTGATGCGAAGACATGGATTGGGGGAGAGATATCCTATTTAAATCGCAGCCACAAAATTTGAATATAATATTGGAGAGATATCCTTATCTCAATATCTTCCAATATATCATTGAACTCAAAATGTAGGTGGTACATTTTTTGAAAAATAATCGTAGCATTGCTTTACATATATCTAATGCATTTTACTCTTTATGGTTTATAATATACAGCGCTTTTAGAATAATAGTTTTGTCTAAAATATAAATTATCTGTAATATAATTAATACTCATGTTTTAGTTTTATCCCTATAGTTAATACTCATTTCTAATTTTGTCCACTCAATAAATTTTCAACACATTTTTTAATAAAAGTAAAAATGAAAAAGTAAAATTTTCAATCTAAAACATATTTAATGAGTTAACTATCATTTCTTATTTTGGGAGATGAATATAATTCAATGATTTTAACAATAATGAGAAAATAAAATAAATCAAATCAAATTTACAAAAAGTTTTAAATATGTGGATATTTATTACGGTTCAATGTTATCACAAAAAGTTTTAAAAAGGGAAAAAGACTGAAAAATAATTTTGAAATTGTAAAATTTCAAATAATGTATTTCTTAAAAAATGAGTTGTGAATTATTTATCAAGTTCCATCTTTTACTTATCAATTTTTAGTAATAAACCTGATTTAGGATTTTACAATTTTAGAATAGGAAAATTGCCTATAAATACCTAATTAGAAAATGGGACATTTTGCATATAGAGAAGATTGTTTGAATATAAGGGAAGATCTTTTACACACAAGAATGATTGCTTTGACACATATAAAGATCTTTTACACAGAAGATTGTTTGAATACAAGGGAAGATCACATAAAGGCAATGTGATCATTTTACTTCTTATTTTATTTTTTTTAAAAGGATCTCGGTACTTTAGGTCCCATTTAACAATTAATTTATTAAAAAATATTTATAGCCAATTTTCCCTTTTAAAATTCCGTTCCTTTTCTGTCTTTTTCCATTTTTAAAATTGATTTGTAGTTTTTTCAAAAGCATTCGGATTTTTAAAATTTAAAAGAAAACAATAAATTTAAGTAGTTCAATATTTAATTTACTGAGTGAGTAGTACAATATTCATCGACATATCTTGATATCTGGATTTTTTTGCAAGATCTGAAAGACCAGTGCCCTGCCACACTTTATCCCCACTCTTAGTCCTGATTACTTTTCCTCTCTCCCTCCATCTCACTCAATCACACTTCTCGATTACTTTTCTCTACTCCCTGTCTCACTCCATCTCTCTTGCCTGGTCTCTCTTTCGTTCTTTCAGACTCTCAATCCTCACCAGTGGGAAACAATGACACTCATTCGTAGAGGGAAAGAGGAAAGCTTATTAGTAGTGTTTGTATTTTTTGGAGATCATAGTGGGAAACAACGGCGTTTATTGTCATCCACCATCAGACCTTCATAGAGGGAGAGAAACGCCAATGAAGAGATTGCATCATCTTGCTCCTGCTTCTTTGAGTCTTTCCCGCTGAGAGTTGTAGAAGCTCATCCGTGTGCATTTGAGGCGTTTAAGAATCTGATGACGTGGTTCACTATGAGCCATTCGATCAACTGGAGGGCCACAATTTTCAACTTCTGAGAGATGCTAAGGAGATGTGCCACTAAAAGTATCCGTTTCCGTTCTCACCATAGATGCAACAATCCAGCTCAACTTTAAACAGAGAAAATGCACCAATAATAGAGAGAGCAAGAAGAAGCTGTGGAAGCGTTCAAAGAGAAAGTGTCAAGATAAAGGTTCTGCCTTTTTAATGTTTCTTGTGCGTGCTTACAAAGGCAATTAGCTACTAAATTTATAGACTTTTACCGAACAATTAGTTAGAAAATATAATAGAAATAAATCACATTTATTTGCTAAAATTCAGGAAACCAACCACAAATATCACAATCCCTAATTTTTCTCTACCCTTTTGCTGTGTCCTCAATTTTCTGGCTGAAATCTATGGAATAAATATGATTTATTGCATAAGATCAAACTAAATCAGGCTAAACTTCAGTAAATTAACGTACTCACATCGCACTTTGTCATTTTCCACTAAGCCCTTCTCTGCTTCCACAATCTTCGGTTGACATCTGTTGAATAAACATGATTTATTGTATAAGATCGGACTAAATCACATTGGTTTTTCTTTTGAATAAAGGTGAAAAAAAGTCACACCTTTGAACTGAGACTGAGTAGCAATGTTCTAGCTAGAAGCCATAAAAAAAGAAGAAAAGCATTCGAACATTTTCTTGGAATGAAAAAGCAAAGTAGAGTCTGAATGAATTAGAGGGCATATTTGTATCAAGGGCAAGATTGCGTCCTTTTTGGAATTTTGAAATTTAAACTACTATTTAACCGCTTAAAGTAGAGGTGGCACGAAGCCCAATAAAATCTACAGCCATATGTGAGCCGCACTGTTTATGTGAACAGTAAAATGAGAGAGAAGCGACAAAAGAACGTGGCTTGGCTGGCTAACTGGTCATTCAGATTTATTATATTAAGGGATTTCCTTTGAGATTCCTCTCTTCTGACTTCAACAAAAACTTCTCAGGTGGCTGGAAGTGGTACTCTGCTCACACTTCTCCCTCAAACACCGTCAAAGGAATTTAATAAAACTTCCTTTTTCAACCTTCTCTTTTATAGGTTGTGGGCCACTTGCAATAATAATCCTTCTGTCTATTTTACCTTCAGTAGTGTTTTTGTTTCTATTCATTTTACAGACTCTGCCTAATTTGATACCATATGAGCAAATGGGCTGGAATACTCATCTTTTTATTTCACTAGAGGAATACAACAATATATACAGAGGAACCCTAAGATAAAAACAAAAATCAGAGAAATCTATCTTGTATCAAAGTATTAAATACAAATGACTATTTATAATATTTACATATCTGCCCACAACATTCTTTACTGAGCAAGTCATCCATCTTTACAGAGGAGGGTAGGAATCATTTTTTTTTGTTTTTTTAAGAAAGGGGGGGTGGTGTTTGCGCCAGTGAACATGAGCATTTTAGAGGTTCCTATTTTCCATTTCTGTTGGCTAACTGTGTTGAAATTTTGTCCGAACTATCTCGCAGTGTCAGTGTCAGTGTCCATAAAGGCCCACCTATTTCGTAGTGTTCAAAATAGGTATGTTCGTAGTGTTGGGGGATTTTTTGTTGATAGTTTTTTGGTGCTTCGTAACAAAAAGGGAAAACATATAAATATAGTATTGATTAATTCACCATGCTGGATGTGTTTATAGTGGCAAAGTTTGCAATATTCAAGTTTTGATTATAAAATTATAAGTTAAAGTGCTAAAATATCCTTTAATTTTTATCAAAAAGTAACCACAATGAATATAAAAGAGAGAAAAACCGTTAACAATTGACACATTAACTGTTTATGATGCAATGCTTGACCTAAACTGGTGACATGGACACTGACATGTGTTATTATGGTATATGTGGCAGCTTTCATTGTTGACTGATGAAGAGGGAAGAAAAAACAGGAAAAATCAAAATTGCATCTCAGCTTCCGTTGAACAGAGAGTTGGAAAGAGAGAGAACAAGAATCGAATCAAACATGTCTCAAAGAGGAAAAAGCCAAGTCCAAGGCCCTTAGCAGCATTGTGTCACTGTAAGGTTTTGAGGAAACTAGCGAGGGGGAAAGAAGAGGAACCTGCCACATCCACATGGTGACCTTAGCAATAAATTCCACCTATACTCCAGCTGGAACAAGCATAAAAAAAAAGGATGTCCCATCTGATTAACGGTGTCAAAGGTTTTCCTTTCTTTTATATTCTTTATGATTACTTTTGTTCTAAAAAATAATTTAAAGTTACTTTTTCACTTTTGATAAAAGATGAAGGCTATTTTAGAACCTCAATCTTAGAATTATCATGGAATTATCTTTACCATATAGTTTCCTCCACTTTTTGTGAAAACTATTCCTTAGAGCTTGTAGGGAAAAAATTAGGAGGGAGAGAAGAACTGGCGTACCGGGCGAATCCATGTTCGGATCCGTGTTAAAGCTCCAAAATAGTGCCCACACAAGTATTAGACTACTAGAGCCTAATTGTGATTTGCACAGCAGATCATCAAAACCAGAAAGATGGGTGGAGAAAAGAGTTTGCTAGAAAACTTAATAGCAGGGGCAAGGAATAACTTAAGGAGGCACCTCCTATTTATAGTGGTTTAGGATGGTCACTAATTAGGAAATGTGTGTACCCTTTCTTGCCTTCCAAGATAGTAATTAAATTAAATGATTCTCAATTAATTTCCAAATTATGGTGACTTGTTCCTCAATTAACAAATCCATAATTATTACTGAATTATTCCTCAATCTGCAATTAATGCTGATTTTATTCTTATTTGATCAAGCTACTATTATCCTAATCAAATAGTCTGACTTGGACCTAAAGTCCAACATCTCCCACTCGCACTTGTTGGGCCTCCCATCGTGCGTTCGTTACTCTTTCCTATTTCATACTTGGCGTCTGCCATTACCGTGTGGGCAAAAATGTCTTCAAGATTTGGTGCTTGTGATACTAGAAATCCCTCATATCGGATCAGCATCTAAGGACACCCTTTTTATCTGTAAGCTATATATTCATTGCCTCAGATGCCCTAAATTCTCCCATACATATTCTTTATGGCATATCTAATCCCTCTATGTTGATCAACTTAGATTGCCTTCCATGCACGCACTTACAAGCTACACATAGAGCTAGTAAGGGGTTGACTATAGACACTAGCACATCTTATATATCTAGGAGTAAATCCTCCTTTTTTGACTAAACATCAGTCTATCTTAACTTGGTCGCTTTCTTATTTTTCACTCGTCTGACCGAATCGAGTGTGATAATAGAGCTTCAGATAAAGTAGCTGTCACCAAACCAAACTTTCATGATGCCGCCTAAGTCTTAAGGGCATCGTGGAAGGATTCTTCCTTCCTGGGATTCACACTGTAGTGAACTAGGGATCTTTCACCCACATCCCATGTTGCAGTCTAACTCTCAACCACATGCAGTATGAATTGCATGCAATGGTTAACGGTTTGTGGTGTACGTCGATTTCTTTCTCTTTCACCATATAGGCATTAGTTCCAAAATATACTCAACATTCGAACCAGAACTTTCTTTTTCACAATATCTCTTTTACAATCTCACTTGTGAAAAAGAGTTCTTTACCTAGCTATAGGTTTGTATTTATGCTCCTATCCATTTTATTTGTATATGTACACATATAGATCTCATCTTAGTCTAACTGAGGTGACTCAAATGCAAAGATTCTTCTTAACCATCTCATGGTGATCATTTGCTCGTCTTACCCTCCCATGCCCCCTACAAAACATTGGAAGACGGTTGTTTGTGTGAGTGAACCAACTTCTTCAGACTTGTACAACATACAAAATTATATACCTTATATGTATTTACTCATAACTGATAAGTAAAATATTTGCATATTTATTTTCCCTTATATGATGATTTTATTTGAGCTCAATTTAATAAATTTGGGTGTAATTAATAAATAAATAATGATTTTGGCATAAAATAGAATTTCTTGAAAAAAACTAAATTAGACCCTCTTTCAGTTTTTAGGCAATATCAGGAGCTCTAGATGTCGGATTGGGATGTTCTTTATATGGATAAAATGCTAAGAAAGAGCTCTACAACTTTGATGTTGAGACCAAAATCCAGTTTTATCTCTAAGGGTTTCAAATTTTCCTTGGAAGTTGAAAGCAGGAATCATCTACCATTCCACCACTACTAGAATAAATGGTTTTAATGTCCCTTTTTTTAGCCTTTTAAAGTCTGAAAATTGAGGAACGTCTATCTGAGGGTCTTGGAAAAAAACGTCAATAACGTCCGTAAAATAGGGGACGTGAAAGGCAGACTTTAGACGTCCCCAGTTGGTACTGGGGACGTGTAAAGTCCACCTTAGACGTCCCCAGTTCCAACTGGGGACGTCTAAAGTCCCACTTTAGACGTCCCCAGTTGGAACTGGGGACGTCTAAGGTGGCCTTTAGACGTCCCCAGTTTTAACTGGGGAAGTCTAACGTGTTGCCACCCACTCTACCACGTCCCTTTTTATTTAAGGACGTTGAAAGTTTTTTTTAAAATGGCTTTTTTATATATTGCACTGTCTGGAAAATGTAAACTGCAGAAATAGGATTCCAACAACAGAATAAAACAACAGCAGTTCAGCAGAATGGAAACAACAACTTGAAACACAGTGATCAACCCAAGGCTCTACTACATGCAATAATTTTAAGGAGTAGCAAACTAATTAACCAACAAACCACACAAACTACACACCAATCTATATCCAAGTCTGTTATTGCACTAAAAAGACTATATCCAAGTCCCCAGTTTGTACAATAACCAAGACTAAATCCAATCTATATCCAACAACAATAATGCTAATTATATGTACAATATATAGAACTACCACAAAAGTATGTCCTACACAAACTACTAAAGACTTTACTCTAGTATACGTTGAAGAAGATGTCCAGCCAAAAAGTCTCTAATCATATTTAGGTCTTCATATGAGTAGGCATCTTCATTGTCAATAATCTGTAAATTAGAAAATAAGCTTAGATGATATAATGAATCAAGTGAATGAATTGCCATTGAATTACAACACCAAGAATATTATCCTCTGAGAATGAAGAAGCGATTACTTGTTCAAAATCTATCGTAATGCCACTCTGAATGATGTTAAATATATAAAGTAAGACATAGTATTCACATTCCCAGCCGCCAGGTTGTCAAGGGCACTATAAATCAAAAGCAAATGGTTAAAATCAATAAAGGCATATCTAAAACGACTATCAATCAAAAGAACTTGATTTGAAACTACGTACCTTTGGAAACAACCATCTCGGTTCTTTGCCACCTTTACGTTCACGTGGCCCGCCAAGTGCTTGATACATCGTGCATGCCCTATCATTAAAATGAAAATCAACATAAATTAGAATAATTTATTTAAGTCAAGAATCAAGAAGCAATGAAATACAAAAAAATAACTTACGTGTTAAAGACGCTTTTAGTTTCTTTGTCTGGTCTTCTACTTAAGGAATCAAACCAGTAAACAACGTGGGATCGAGGACAGAGAACACACAAACTCCAATGATAACTATCACAACATATACAGATTAAAAAGAAGTTAGATGGCAAGGCAATTATTTATTAAAAATCTCAAATACACAAAATTAAAATGCGTACCCTTGAACAATCGGTGTTAGATAACAACGATAGTCATTCTCTGCCACTGTGAAGCCCACATAGTTCATCCTTCTTTTCAATGTATTCCTATTCCTTGTCGTAAGTGCAGGAGACAAGAATCCATATAAATCAATTATTTGAGAGTCAATGCATATATGACGGAAGGAGTTATAATAGAATTAAAATGATGAATGTATTAGCTAGTTAAAATCAACTTAACTAAATGAAGGAAAAAATGGGAAATAAAAAACTTACAGGATTACAAATTTGCCCCATCCAATATCTTAGTCCTCCAACTTAATGAACTGTTTAAGATCTTCTTTATCAATTGTGAAGTGATACTCTAATTCCTGGCCCATAATCCCTGTAGGCATATACAAATCAATCTGACGAATGCTTTTATAGATATGCTGCAGTCGTGCTAAGAAGGGCCATTTTTCTGCTTCCTGCTTGTTCTTTTAGAACATAAAAGAACATATTGTTAGTAGGATGTCAACACATCTCAAGTAAAAGTAAGGTAGTTCCATACCATTGGAGGTGTTGGTGGTAACAAGCCAATAAGATGTACAGGCCAAAGGATGAAAGATCCTCTCGCCTGAGCTATCGTGGCAACCTTGTCATCAGGAATAGGGATGGCTGTACCTTCTTCCCCCTCTCGAACACATGTCACAGTCACCCTACATAAATGCTGTGGAGTTTGCTGATTATGGTGGGTAGTAGCTTTTGTGTGAACGAGAGCATCTGCAACTACACGCAGCACTGGGGTTTCCAAAGAGAGGATGGTAGGTTTTCCCTGCGCTGGAGTGGGAGAAGGGTCGCCAAGTGGTTCCTGCACTGGGTTGTAACTTCCTTTGGTGCCGTGGAAGGCCGGGGATGAATGGGTTCTACGCTCGGTAGTTGCCATCTGTGATTCAAACATCTTCATCATTTCAGCTCGTAGTTCAGGCATCAGCTCAAGACGTAGCTCTGGCAACAGCTCTTGTCAGAGCTTGTCGTGAAGGTTGGCCTCGAGCTCTTGTGAGACTTCCTGACGAATCTTAGCCACAAGCTCCCTACTGGGTTCAGCTTGTGACGAATTAGGATGTGAGGCTCAGCTAAAATACTTTGCGACACGAACTCCCCCTGCCTCCCCTCAAACATGACCAGGGTGATCTGCCTTCCCAATCGCCGTTGACAAGATGTCCATCCGTCCACTTAGAGTGAACGAACCTTGGCTACTATGATCTTCCAGTTCATCCTGGAGCATAAAAGTTATCGTAAATGAAAATTAAGCAGTCCCAATATGAAAAAATAACTTTGTACTTATGCTCTAACTACTTATAATTCTTACAGCAACCTCAGCAATAGTTGGATTTACGTACTTTCTACCCTTAAGCCTCCCTGCTTTCCATTTTTTGTGAAGTGGAGGAGGTGGCGGGGGCTGGACCACAACGACAGGATCTGATGTGGCTGCTTCCCTTAATTTCTCCAACTCTTCTGCCATCATCTTTTGCTTAAGCTTTTGATAACCACCACAAGACATGCAATGCTGATAGTATTAGATCTCACATGTTTTGATGATAACAAAGAATGGGTGTGAAAAAGACTTGATAAACAAATAAGTTTGAACAAAGTAATGATAGAGCAAATCATTACTTGAAGTAAGCACTGGAGTAATAAAGAAAGGCCAAGAGAAAAAGCTGAGAAACTTCATCACTGGCATAATTTCTGAAGGGCTACTCGAGTAAGAACTCAAGTAATGAGACAGAAACTTGAAGTAACCAGGGCACAGAACCTCAAGTAACTCACGGCTAGATACATCACTCAAGGAATGACTCGAGTAATATGAAGTGAAAAGAAGAGTTACTCGAGTCAACAACCGAGTAACCTACCACAAGGAAATGAGTTGCTCTCGGCCTACCAATGTTACTCGAGTAAGTACTCGAGTAATCAGGAAAATCTCTTCCAGTTGCTCTCGGCCTGCCAACGTTACTCAAGCAAGTACTCGAGTAATCAGGGAAATCACTTCCAGTTGCTCTCGGCCTGCCAACGTTACTCGAGTCTGTACTCGAGTCCCCTGCTTCAAGAAATATGTTGCTCTTGGCATTCCAATCCTGCCAATGTTACTCGAGGAGCAACTCGAGTAAATCACTGTGGTAAACAAAACTTGAAGGCAACACTCGATTAATCTAAAATATTCTAATCACACTTCACTCGAGGCACCACTCAAGTATGCAGGTATTAAAATGTTCTATGTCAAAGACTTGAATGAGATTACTCAAGTCAGTAATCGAGTGATCTGCGGAGTTATATACAATGCACTTGAAGTATCTACCCGAGTAAGCTATGCAGAAAATAGATGTTCACTCGAAGCGGTACTCGAGTAAACAGGTAAGCAAAACTTGAAGTGCTCTCGACCTAAAATCCTACCAACATTACTTGAGTGAAGTATCGAGTAATCTGAAGGTTATTTGAAGGACCACTCGAGTAACCTGTGAAGAAAATTGTAGTATACTCGAGTAAGTACTCAAGTAAATAGGTATTTCCAAGGTTTGTAAATTTGTTTACTCCATGCACTACCCGAGTAATGCGATGTTCATTTATTGACTTGCTCTTTATCAATATTTTCATGAAGATACTCGAGTTGCTACTCGAGTAATCAAACCCAGAAATTCAGAAATCATTCCAACGTTCATTGATTTATTTCTTATGTGATTAACCCTTCATTGTATTAGTATTTTTAGCATGTTCGCATATAAACAATGAAGATATTTTACCAAATAAGGAAAGTCAAATGCAACGCTCAAATGCTACCTACCGCCACTTACCGTAAACAGATATTTTTCAAAAACTGGAAAAGTCAATAGTGGTTGTGCACACTTTAACGGGCAAGAAGAAAATGTTCCAATGATCATTATCAACACATCTATATATATGGGAACATCCAAACAGAGATAGATAACAACAAGAACACACACGAACGCATTATCAAGTTCACGCTCAATACTCTGTTTTTGCACATACTTATAAATCTGTACTTCAATGATTCTTATTCACTCTGTAAGAGAGATATTTCATTCAAACTCAACATTTGTTATTGAGGTAACTTAAGGTTGTGGAACCTTGAGTTGGGATTGGATTACAACTTGTAAGGGGGAGCGAGTGTCCAAGTGAAGGAACTTACTTGTACCGAGGTGCTAAGAACCCACTGAATCTTGGAAATTATAGTGAAACTCTCAGAGATACTCTGAGGACTGGACGTAGGTTAAAGTGGTTGTGGCCGAACCAGTATAACTCCCGGTGTACACTTCGATGATATTTCTCCTTACTCTCTACTGTCTTATATTCACCGTCAAGTTTTATATTTGCAACGAAATTTTTAGTATCAACCAATTTACCCCCTCTTGGGTGAAACGCTTGCTCTAACATTTGATATCAGAGCGTAGATCTTCTTGTTAAGGTATAACAACCTAAGAAGGATTCAATGGCAAGCATGGGTGAAGGAATTCTTCCCGACGGAGCATCCATTACTAGACCTCCAGGTTTCAGTGGCGAACACTTTTCTTTCTGGAAAGTAAAGTTCAGAGTATTCATGATGGCTACTGAATATGGGCTATGGATGTGATTGAGAGTGAAAACTATCAACCTACAAAGATTGTAGATTCTCAGAAAATTCCCAAGACACCAGCGAAATATGATGAGAATAACAAGAAACTTATCACTCTCAACAGCAAAGCAATTCTGATGATACAAAGTACTTTGATTCAAAGTGAATACTTCAAAATTTGCACACTTCCAACAGCAAAGAAAATGTGGGAAGCTCTGGAAATAGCTCATGAAGGAACTTCGGGAATAAAGGAGAATCAGATCAACACCTTGGTCATTGAATTCGATCTACTTTGAATGAAATCAGGTGAGTCAATATCTGAATTTGAACTTAGATATACTCGTCTTGTTAATCAACTTACAGTACTTGGGAAAGTCTATGATCAACATACCCAAGTACGAAAGATTTTGAATATTCTTTCTAAAGAGTGGGAGGCCAAAGTCACTGCGATAGAAGAAGCAAAAGGAGAATCAATGAGATCAGTTGCTTCTCTATTTGGAAGTCTTTCTGAATATGAAAGTAAACTAAAGTTTAAACGGGAACTAAATGACATCGGTGACAAGAAGAAGAGAGGTCTAGCACTAAAAGCAAAAGAAGAAGTAGCTAATATATGTCTTGTTGCTCAAGAAGAAATAGAAGAAGAGGTAAATGATTCTGATCCTACCTATGATGAATTATTTTTTGAATATAATGCCTTACATTTTGAATTCATCAAAGTAGTTAAAGAATTCATTGTTTTCAAAAAGAAAAACAAAGTTCTTGAAATTGAACTTAAAGAAAGTTCAGAAAATGATTGTGAAAATTGTTCTTCTTTGAAAAAGAAAAACACTGATCTCACAAAAACTCTTGAAAAATTTACTAAAGGAAGTGAGATGCTAAGTGTGATTTTAAAAGGTCAACAATTTGTAAATGACTGATCTGGTATTGGATATGATCCAAAATCAGATAGAAGGAAACGTAGAAAGAAAGTAGGAGGTAAGTCATATTTGAATTATTTCCAGCATTCTGTGCATACATCAAATCCTTTTGCATTTTGTAATTACTATAATGGAAAAGGTCATTATACCTCTTCATGCATTCATAAGAAGAAAGGAACGATAGGAACCTATAAATGGGTACCTAAAGGATCATATGTTTCGAAAATTTCTTATACTAACCCAAAAGGACCCAAAAAGAAGTGGGTACCTAAGACTTAATTGTATTTAATTGCAGATATGTCTCAAAGCATCCAAAAACAACAAGTGGTACATAGACAGTGGATGCTCTAGACATATGACTGGTGATTTCGAAAGTTTTACCAAATTGCAACCTAAAGAAGGTGGAAAGGTAAAATTTGGAGGAAATCAAACTGGAAGGATAGCAGGAATTGGTGAAATCAAAACTGACAAAGGCATACAAGTCAAAGATGTATACTATGTCGAAGGATTGTGTCATAACTTGCTGAGTGTGAGTCAAAGTGCAGACAAAAACAACTGGGTAATATTTGACTCAGAGGAATGTCTAATTATCAACATGAAAGACTTACTACTTGATAAGAAGAATATCAAGGCTAAGCTCAGAGCAAAAAGGGAAGGTAACTGCTATACTCTAGATATTAGTAGAAATGAATTTGAAAACTGTTTTCTGAGTAATGCCGATGAAAGTTGGCTATGGCATAAAAGATTGGCTCATGTCAACATACATCAACTAGTCAAACTACTCAAAAAGGATTTAGTTCTTGGATTACCCAAATTAAATTTCAAAAACGATTTGATTTGTGACACATGTCAAAAGGGTAAACAAACTAAATCATCTTTCAAATTGAAAAATAAGATTTCAAGCAATAGACCACTACAATTATTGTATATGGATTTAGTTGGCCCAGCAAGAGTAAAGAGTCTTAGTGGCCACTTATATTCATTGGTCATTATTGATGACTTCTCCAGATTTACATGGGTTATTTTTCTGTCATCAAAGGATGAAACCTTTGAAGAATTTATTGTTTTTGCCAATAAAGTGCAAAATGAGAAAGGTATGTCCATTGCAGGTATTAGGACAGATCATGGTGGAGAATTTGAAAATCAAGCCTTTGAAGAATATTGTGATACTAATATTGGCATTGATTGCAATTTCTCTGCTCTAAGGTCACCTCAACAAAATGGAGTTGTGGAGCTTAAGAATAGAGTGCTCACTGAAATGGATTGAGCAATGTTAAATGAAAAGAACGTGTCTCAATTTTTCTAGGCTGATGCTATGAGCACAGCATGCTATATTTCAAATAGAGCCTATATTAGAATAAAACTCGGAAAGACACCATATGAGCTGTACAAAGGAAGGAAGCCAAACATTGCTCATCTACACATCTTCGGTTGTAAGTGTAAGCCTGTTCTTGAAATCTTTCCATCGTAGACGAACCTCCGTCATCCACTCCTTGTATATCTCCGCAGTGTCAGGGACATCATATGTTTGCTGCAAGGTAAAAACATAAGTTAATTATATTTGAAGCAATAGGAATAAAGATATATATGCAGATGATTGAAACTTATATACCAAAAGTTGTTGCCAAATCAAGTCTTTGGTGTTTGGTGGAACCAACTTCCAATTATCATAGATAATACGAACTTTGCTTCGAGTCAAAAAACCTAAGCAGCTAATGAAATGGTCTTCCTCCAGACTAATTGGTTTCATATTTTCATCAAAGTCAATATGCAACCTCTCCTGTTGATGGTGATAACATGCTACCAATGCAGGTATTTTTGTACTGCCTCTAACCCTTCTTCTCACAACCAGTTCAGGTCTTGCGTCAGGTTTAGGCCTATTCATTTCATTGTCCCTATCACTTTGTGAGTCACCAGAATTGTCCATATTCCTGTAAGCACAAAAATCATTGTCAGATAGGTGAATAAATTGTAAGTAAATGAATAAACTAACTAGTTATAAAACAAACAGCACACATTACTATTTTCTAAGTTAAGCTCTTACTCTAGATTGTTTCCCATATTCCTTCACCATGATAATTTCTTACAGTATATTCTTCATCATCTACCAATTCTACTTCACTTATTGTAGGTGGATTAATTGTGAAAGGTGGTGTGTCGTCAAGGTTGAAGGTCGGATCACCATGCTTCTATTTTTTACTTTGAAGTACAATGGAAATTTTTTTATTTGTGGGATCTGTGACATAAAACATTTGTTTTACCTAGCTTGCTAGAATGAAGGGGTCATCCCTATAACCTACTCTTTCAAGATCAACTGAGACAAATCCAAATTATTGATCTATTACCATAGTATTATTGCTAACCCACTTACATTTGAATAAAGCAACTTTGAACTTGTTGTAAGTGATTTCCCATATTTCTTCTATCACTCCATAATAGGCCATGGATGCTAATATGGGGTTGTTGTCTTTCGAACTGGAAAAGTGCATGGCTTCAGCTTCTACCATCACCCTATTATTTTGCATGGTACTTCTATCATCTTGGTCTTTTGTGTAGAAAGAATACCCGTTTATATCATAACTGCTCCAAGTAATGATCTGAAATGAAAGCCCTCAGGCTAGCCACTCTATTGTCTCAGACACACCGGTCTCATGCAAAACCTTTTCCTCCAACCACTGAATGAATGTCTTGTTTTGTTCAATAGTAATCTGCATGTCATTCTTCCTCGGATTCATGTTCTTCAATTTCTTTCTGTGTTCATCTATGTACGGTTGAACTTCTGCTATGTTGTTCTGGATATAAAGGTGTGCTTGCAACACCTTTTCACGAAGCATAGTCTTTACTTTCAGTCCTCGTGTTCCCTTGCTCCTCCCTTCTTCATGCCGAGATTGTTCCTTCTTCCCTGATAGATAATCGTTGTAGAAGTCCATAGCCTCTTCAACAACATACCTTTCAACTATTAAGGCTTCTGGTCGATAAGGATTTTTAGAGTGCCCTTTTAAGATCTTCATGTATCGTTTGAAAGGGTACATCTACCTCAGGTAAACTAGACCGCAGAGCCTTACCTCCCTTACCAAATGAACTATCAAATGCACCATTACATCAAAAAATGAAGGAGGCAAGTGCATCTCTAATTGGGACAATATGATATAACCCTCAGCTTCCAGGTCATCTAGCTTTTTATGTCAATAACTTTGTTACAAATAGCATTAAAGAAAACACACAATCTAGTCACAGTGCTTCTAACTTCATCTTTCATAATGCCTCTAATAGCTACTGGTAACAGTTGTTGCATCAACACATGATAATCATGGGACTTCATTCCCACTAACTTCAAATCGTCCATTAACACACACCTTCTCACATTCGAAGAATATCCTTGTGGTACCTTAATTTCATGTAGACACCCACACAAACTTCGTTTCTAAGCTTTTGATAGTGTATGCGCTGCTGGCTCCATGTATGCCCTCATACCATCATCTCTTAGCTATGGATGTAACAGTTCTCTTATTCCTATATCAACAAGGTCTAGTGTCACACTAATCCCATCCTTGGTCTTCCCTGGAATGTGCAAAAGTGTACTGACAAGGCTATTACAAACGTTTTTCTCCACGTGCATTACTTTAATACTGTGTCTCACATCAAGACAACACCAATATAGAAGATCAAAGAAAATTGATTTCTTCTTCCATATGTTCTTCTCACCCTCAGTCTTCTGATTCTTACCGAGTAAGACATTGATACGTTCAACCCGACTGTAAACTTCCTCTCCGGTTAATGCCTTTGGAGCCATCCATGCTCCGGCAAGCCGTTAAAACGCTTTCTTAACCTACGATACCGGTGGAACCTAGGAAGGAACCTCCTGTGACCAAGGTAGACCGTTTTTCTTCCATGTTTAAGTTGGTGGAAGTGAGTGTCTGCTTCACAAATCGGACATGCTTTATGCCCCTTCACACTGGACCCTAAGAGGTTTCCGTACGCAGGGAAGTCATTTATCGTAGTGAAAATCATTGCACGTAGCTTGAAGGACTCATTCTTATATGCATCAAACACATCTACGCCTTCCTCCCACAACTTCTTCAAGTCCTCAATCAAAGGAGCCAAGTAGACATCGATATCGTTTCCTAGCTGTTTTGGTCTAGAAATCATCATAGAAAGCATCACATACTTGCGTTTCATACAAAGCCAGGGAGGCAAGTTGTATATTACAAGGAGTACTGGCCACGCACTGTGTGTGCTATTAAGAGTTCCATAGGGATTGATGCCATTTATACAAAGCCCAAGCCGAAGGTTTCTCGGCTCGCTGCCAAATTCAGGGAACATTTCATCTATTTTCTTCCACTGTGGAGAGTCAGCCGGGTGCCGAAGATATTTTCCGTCGGATATTCTATCATCCGAATGCCATCTCAACTTCTTCGCTTTTTTTGCAGTCCCAAACAAACGTTTAAAGCGTAGTATTATTGGAAGATATCACAGAACCTTTACAGGTTGCCTTTTAGTTGTCGCAATGCCACAACCACCATTTTTCCTCACTTTGTATCGTGGAGTTTGACACTTAGGGAACTCACTCAGACCTTCACACTCATTTATGTACAGTACGTAGTCATTAAGGCAAGTGTGAAGCTTTTTATACTCCATACCCATCGTAGATAGAATTTTTTTGGCCTCATACATATGATTTGGAAGTACATTATCGTCTGGAAACATATCACTCAAGAGTTAAAGCAGTAATGTGAAACTACTATCGGTCCACCCACAGTTGCTTTTAAGTTCACCAAATGTAATGTTCCTGTCAGCCGTGTGTATTTACTCCCTAGGTACAATGGTGTCTCTGCATCACTCCGCAAGCTGTTATATTCATGCGACTGCGCAAAGGATTCTACCTCAACATCATGAATCATTCTCTCCATTCTATCTTCATCTATGACATCCACAGCTTCCTTCTTATACGACGGACAATCAGTTACTTCCTTACCATGCCATATCCACCTTTTATATCGAATATTTATTCCATCACAAAAGTAGGTGATCCCTTATAACTTCAACATCCCGCCTTCTCTCATTTAAACAATTGACACAAGGACAAAAATACATCCCATTTCTGGCTGAAGCGTTCCTTCTAGCATATTCAATAAACTCTTCAACCATATTCTCATATTCTTCACTTTTTCTCAAAGCATTCATCCAACTATGATCCATTTTCTAACCACCTACGTCATTCCCATTTACACTCAAGTTAAGAATAATTGTCAACACTAGGAATCCCATTTACTATTTTGTTTTTCAAAATTTTGGCAGCATTTCCCCTTAAAAGTGAGACATCCCAAAATCAAAATAACAAACCATCTCAGCTTAATTTAAATGAAACAAAACTTTAGCTTTTAGCACCAAGCACAAACATAATACACTTATATTTTAGCAACCAAATTATTAAATTAGATATGTACCATGAGTGAGATATGCGACATCGAAAAATTCTTCCCAAGTTCAATTAGCAAATGGCAAATCTCAACAGCAATATTATATTTTTCTTCCACTCAACAATTTTTGATTCAGAAGTGTTCCAAGATTGATCACATCAATGAAGTTCCAAAAATCCTAAGTCACAATGGAATAGGTTTATGACAACAAATTAAAGTGGAACTCGAACAATTAATTCACACTCTAGGAGTCAATGATAGAAAGCAAATTCTAGCACTAAGTTACAACAAGATTACTTATGTGTGTGTCTACACTAAGTATATATATTAATGTTTAGATTAATTTCTACCAAATTCTAGCACTAAGTTACACTAAGATTATTTATATTAATGTCTACACTAAGTTACAACAAGATTATTTACAACAAGATTGCCTAATTCTAGCACTAAGTATATATATTAATGTGTGTGTCTTATGGAAAAAAAATTAATGTGTGTCTACAAGATTATTCTTTTTTATTTTTTTAGTTTCTCTTTATTCTTTATTCTTTATTCTTTATTCTTTTCTCCTTTCTTTTCCTTTCTCTACTAATTAAAAAGCATTATCATATGCCAAATTCTTTTCTTTTCCTTTCAGTCACTTTGATTCAGACAGTTTGTGAGATAATCATTTAGGAACCATATGTAAATGTACTAAAATGCAATCTATCTCTGTATTATTTTCAAAAATGAGCTCACTGTTACAGAGAATCCATAATTGTATAACCAAAACAAGTGCAAAAATGAACCAATTCTGTCAAATAACAGTATAAGAGAATGCAGAAAAGCAAAAGGTGTAAAGGAAAGAAATATCAGGGAAACAGCAAAGAATAATCAGAGAGAAAATGCTAACCTGTAGCTGAAAATTTAGAGGGAAGCCGACGGTGGAGAGGAGATTGAATGGGGACGAAAACTCTGCAAACCCAGAGCAAAGAAGGTGGTGACGGAAGTGAAGCTTTGGAGAAAGAAAAAACCAAGAAAGGGATAGGAGACTGAATGGGGACGGAGTGATGAAGTTGGGAGCAGAGATGCAGCAGGGGAGTGAAGTTGGGGACAGAAGTGATAGTTTAGAGAAAGAAGGAAAAAAAGAAGTGGAGAGGAGACCGAATGAAGATGGAGATCGAGATGCAGCAGGGGAGTAGGAGTCTGACAAGATCACATGCACTGGTCATGTCAATTTGGTGCATGTGAGTCAGTTTAGACGTCCCCAGCAGTTTCTGGGGACGTTTAAACTAAGTTTAGACGTCCCCAGAAACTGCTGGGGATGTCTAAAGCTAACCTTTAGATGTCCCCAGAAGTTCTGGGGACGTCTAAAGACTACCTTTAGACGTCCCCAACTTTGCTGGGGACGTCTAAATCTTAGTTTACACATCCCCAAAATGGATGGGGATGTCTAAAGGTAGATCTTTAGGCGTCCCCACCTATTCTGGGGACGTCTAAAGTTTTTCTTTTTCTTTTTTTTAATGACATTTAAAGGTCTTTAGACATCCCCATTTTTACTGGGGACGTCTAAAACACTACCTGATAGCTCTTGGCACGAATTTTAATTATTTTAGACGCTCCAACCTTTATAATTTCAACCTGACTATATTTTGGGCATCCCTTTTTTAAAAAGGGACATCCTTTAGGGTAGTTGTAGGTATGTTCTGTAGTAGTGCACCAACCATTTCATCTACTACTTCATCTTCCTTTTCACCTTTTACTTCATCTATCACATTTCATATACCACTTCATCTTCCTTTTCACCAATTACTTCATCTACCACATTCTATCTACTACTTCACCCACCATATTTCACCTACTACTTCATCTACCATACTCCATTCTTCCCTATATATAGCCACCATCTCCTTCATATTTCAAGCAATCATTTCATATCCATTACTTTCCTCTCTCTATTTCTTTTTGCATGCCTCCTATATAGAAGGCTTAGGATTGTATTACTTTTTGCATGCCGCCTACATGGAAGGTTTTACCTCCTAAATGGACGGCTAGATTTCTCCATTTTTCATGCATCTTTTGGTTATATATTTATGTTTGAGAATTTAATATTCAAGTTTTACGTAGTATATATGAGGATTTCATTTTAGTTTTATATAATGTCAATTTATTTTTATTTTGTTTTTAATTTTATCATGAGCTAAATTTTCATTTTCCTAGGGTAATGACGTAGCTTACTAATAACGGATTGAATTTTAACTTATTAAATCTAGTTTTAATTTTTCCTTCATGATTGAGTTTTAATTATTATTCTTAATGCTTTCATTTGATTGGCCATCTTTTGAATGATTTCAATATATATGTTGAGACCGGAAGGAGATACATGTGTGTAGACCTTATAATTAAAACCATAACTTGCATATGAAATAGGAATATATTCATATGAGTTGTGTAGTCTTATAGAGTTCCATAAATTTTAATGCATAACTAATTGCTGAAATTCATATTGGAATATATTGGATTAGCAATTAATTATAGAATTGCTTGACCTTGGAAGAGGCTAGTACTTAAATTAGGGAAACTCGACTATCAATCGTGTGGAATAAATTGGGCTAGAATAGATAAGTGATTCAATCCGGAATTTGTTAAGTGGAAATGACCCCTAGGGCTTTTTCTCAAGAGTTGTTTCATATCATTTGCATTCATATTTACTTATCTTTTATTTTGTACTCTCAATCACCAACTAATCGATCGACTAAATAGAGTTAAAATTACTCATTTTGGTACTTAGTGATCAATCCTCGAGGGAACGATACTCTACTAACTTCTATATTACTTGTTGACGACAGTGGACTTGTATTTTCTAATAGACCATTTACACTAGTAACAATAACATACATACTATTTCTTTTATCTTCATATAAAAGAAGTTCACAACCTTATATTTTTTTTAGCCTCAAGATTTTCACTAACTCAATGAATATCAAGCTATGGGCTTAGTAAGGGGATCTACCAACATTCTGTCAGCATAAGGTCATTGAACTGTCGCTTTCCCTCTTCAAAAGCATATATCTCATAGAGATATATCAAACGTATGTTTCACCTTGCTGTGATACTTAGGATCCTCATCATAAGATGCTATAGTTTGGATCCTTCTATCCACCATTCATTCCCATTCACTGATAGGAACTTCTCTAGCTATATGGCACCTTGAATGATGGTAGAACACACTCTGTGTTCTATTTCCATAGATAACAAAAATACATCGTATTTTTCTTTACTCCATTGCCTAGGCCTTGTTTCGGAGTATCCTTTTAAAAGAAAAGTTGTTTGCTTGACAAGTTAATCCATGGTTATTCTCATAATTCATTTCACAGCAGGACCAAAAACAGCTTTCAAGTCTGACAAAAAACATTTTGGTCTTATATACACCAATGTGCACATTACCAACCATAGTCTTACTATGGGACTCTATCTCTTTTTTTATGTTGGATTCCTTATAGGATATGTAACCTCTTTAGGTTTGTGCCCTTGACTTCAGGGGTGTCCATGGGTTTGTAGTTTGGCATCCTAAGATACCGAAGGATCACACTTGTACATGTCTTAAGTGGAAAAGAGTATATCTTCCTTGTGTAATCTCTATTTACCATGTCATTCAAGATATTATCAGTTCAACCCATGATTTTTCAACTCAGAATTTAAGGATTCTCTGAACCTTCATTCCTTTAACTCCCTTGACACTTATTTTAGCTAGATATATGTCATTTGACAAAGGATGACTTCACAAAGAATCATTACAAGACCGTTTGGCAATCATGTAGTGTTCTTCGATTATCTCAAAGTTGGTGAGGCTTTCACCTTGTGAAAATCATATACTACTATCTGGATGATTGTTTCTACGAAGCCCTTAAGCTGCTTAATGTAGAGTTCATCATCTAATTTCCAAAATTCCAAATTGGAAAGCGGTTTTTACATCATCTTGATGTAACTAAGCTTGTTGTATAGCCAAAGTTCAGAGTTAAAATGTACAACGGACAATCTTCTATTGTAGTACCCCTTAGCCACTAACTATTTTAGGTTCTATATGCTCCCAACAAATTTGAGAAGCTACTTGTTCCTAATCACCTCTTGGCTAGGTGACAAAATTTCCCAAACATGTACTTGGCTAGTGTCAAAAAGGAATCCAAATCCTCCTGCATGACACTTTACAATCCTTCTTAGCAGGTCCTTCTAGTGTCTTTCAGACACTTATAGGTAGCCATAATCATCTTCTAAATGATGAAGAGAGCATAATCCCCTTATTGTCATTTGTTGGGTGACAATTTACTCTGAGATGGATTTCATAGGATTCTTTTCCTATGTATGGGTGATATAATCCTTACCTCTTACCTCTTTCATTATGAAAATGGTCTTAACCCTTCCACTCGGATCAATGAACTTAGGAACACTTGATTATTCCTTATTTTTGTGAACCTCTTAGATAGATTATGTATGATTAATGCTCATTTCCTGCTAGGAAATTTGAGTTTTATGAATGTTGTGTCCCACGGTTTTCTCTCAGTCACTGAACCGCCATCATTTTCACTAAAGGAGATATGTCTTGTCAAATTCTCAGGTCATCTTACAAAGAGATACCTTGTATACCTTGGCCCCTATCTTCCTTACTCATAGGAAGAATTATGGATATAAAGTTGCTGACCCTTATGGTCTTAATAAGCTTGGGCCTGATCTAAGGCTTATCCATGATTCACAGGGTAAGGTAGTGACTGACATAGAGGGCATTTGATTAAGTGTGAACATAATAGCTGTGAGTCTATATACCAACAGATATGGCTGATAGCCTCACTTATGTCATTATTTACTCAACCATGTCAAGGAGAGGTCTATCTCTCCATTTCAACAACTCTAGTATGTAGAAGGGTTTTAGGTATTAATAGTTGCCTAACAATCCCTTTCTTGTACATAAAGTAGCTTGAACTAATCACATGGGTTTCCTAAACCCTTGTTAGTTCGAAAGGTCTTTATCCTTTCAGTTTACTGATTCTTGACTAGTTCAGCCATTATCTAACAGCTTCATACTTGCCAAAAATAAAGTAAACATTACTATATTTCGAGTCAACGTCCACAACGTTAACGAAACACAAAGCTCTGTGTTTTGCCCTCACGTTCATTGGTTCACTAATGTCATAATTTGCCAATTGCAGTGGATTTTCCAAAAAATGTTTCTTTGTCTTTCTCGCCAGGTAGAATAAGCTCTAAACTTATTCATAAGGGTATTAATTGTAATACCCTGAATTTTGAGACTCGAGGCTAGAGAATAAGCCTGAGATTAGTGGATTGCTAAGCCCCGGTTTAGCAAGATCGCAAATTGTGATTATGGGTTAATGACTTCAAAAGTGGATGTGGTTAGTGATAAATAACCCTTTGGAGAATATGATGTGATTTGGCACTCGAATGTGATTCATGTGTGTTGTGATCAACGCCAAAACCATGTATTTGAGTTCAATTGTGGATTAACATCCAAATTGACTTAGAATAGAGGGAAGAATTGAATGTGAATTGTGTTGACATGTTGAGATTGTTGTGAAAACATGTTAATGTGATGTGAATTTGATTGATTTGGTGTTTCCAATGGATTTCTTGTGAAAAATTATGTGGGAATGATGTTTGGTACGAAAAAGGAACCAATGGAAGCAAAGATGCAAAATCTGAAATTCTGTCCAGTGAAACTCTATTCTGGGTAGTCAGTTTGTGTGAATGTTTTGAATGACTAAATGGTGTCTAAAAACTCTGAAACTTTCTAGTCTTATATTTCACATCCCAAGCTTCAAAATGGACATATAATTTGTGCCATTTCATTTTGTGAACTAGGAGATCTGACTGTCAAAAGTTTGGGATGGAAACTGAACTCTGTTTTGGGGCAGTGATGAGGTTTATGTAATTTTGGAATTGTGTGGTGATTTTTAGTAATGGTCAATATTTTTCCTATGAAGAGGACTTAAATATCTTTCATTTGGCTTTAGAATCACCTCATTTTTAGGTTTCTAGAATTAGTTATGATTTTTCAAAATTTGGTCAGAAAATCTGCCAGAAAATCTAAAAATGGGAATTATGACATCATCAAAATAAAAGATGACATCAGCATGGAAATTAAAACATTTTCTCATAATCTTCAACTCTCATTTTCGTGTTGAACCAGAAGCCAAGACAGAGAGAAAGTTTGAGAGCTTTTAGAGAGAGAAAGATAAGAGAACTTACAAGGTAGGTTGATTTCTTTGGTGAATTTGTACCTAATGCGTATAACCTTGTTCCTAAGCATCTCTTCTTTGTTATTTAAGGTGTTTGAGAAGCAAATTTGGTGTTCAAGAGGCTAGGGTTTTCATCCAAGTCAAGGAGAAGCTATTAGGAGCTTGAGGTAACTTCCAAACTTTCGTATATTGCTTATTCTGGCTGTTGTGGGCAATTTAATCGGTGAAATTTCGCCGAATTGCCATTGGTTTTAAAGTTTGGAAATGACATGGCCTAGGGGTTATGCTGCCCAAATTGGGTCTTAATGTTAGTTGTAACCTAATGTAATGGTTACTAAAGTAGTTAGGAGTAGAAAGCAACACGTTTACGGAGCCGAAATCGAAAAACCCCAATTTTCCCCGGAGTACTTGTATATTTCGGTTATGGATATAAATGGGTCTTAGAGTTGGATTTTCAATGATTTGATGGTTCCATTGATTTCAAGAGCGAAAATTAGGTAGGGTTACAGTTGGTCACTTTTTCTGAAAAGGCCAAAAAAGCGTAATTACGAAAACGCCCCTAAAACCCTTAAAGTGGGCTGCTAAGGGTAAATTTGTAATTTGACAATAAATTTGATAATTCTGAGTCCGGAAATGGATTCCTTGGGTGAAAATAAGTCAGGATAGCCTAGGATAGAATTTCAGGAAAAGTACAGTCGGATCGGGTACGACGGGCCGTGTCGGGCCGGGTCCTCGGGGGTATTTTAGTAAATTTTCAATATAGCCTCATATAACCCCCAGAAATACTATGGAAGTGTCTAAATAGTATATTCGATATTGTAGGATCAAATGTGAAGCCCTGAGTTGCTGGCACGCAAATCAAGGAGAAAAGACTGGAGGTAGGGAACATATCTCTCCTGCATGCTCTGATATTTGTATTAATGTGTTGATGCATGTTATTACTTTGCTTGATTATGTGGAACATGTATGAATGATTTGAAGCTATGTTTCAATATATGCTAGGGCCATATGTGTATCGTTCGAAGCATTGAGCTTATAGATTTGTCATTGTATGTGTGCATGAGTTATGTGATGCAAGCATGTCATGCATTAAACACTTATCTTTCTTGCATATTGATAATGTTTCCCTACTGAGATTCTCTTGAATCTCACCCTCCCCTACCAACAATTTAGACAGGGCAAGTGGCTCGTAGAGGGAGCAGCTAGGACTCCTTCGAGATGAAAGTTGGTAGTTGGTTACAAATGAGTTGTGAAGACTGTATATGATTCGGTTGAATATATGGTTATGAATTTGAGATGAGATTGTGTAATGCCCATTTGAAGAATTGTAATGGGCAATTGTGCCCTGTGTATCTTTAGCGAAGGTATGTACCTGGGATTGCCAGGATGATTATGTTGTGCACTCTGATATTTATATGAATGTGATTTATCTTCGCGTAGTAAGTGTATTCGAAATGTGAATATGAGACCAAGTTAATTAGATTTTAAAAGGTATTTTTGAAAACCCTATCTTAAGGATGGGATTTTAAATTAGTTTTGATTATTATTGGTCTCTATTTTATTTTAATCGCGTATTTCGGATATAATTACGGAGGGGGTTACATTAACCCTTTAGCACACGTTGTTTAGCAAATACTCTTTTGCTAGTTTGATCATTTCTTTTGATCAATATGTACATATGGCAAGAAATGGAATCTTTTTTCCCTAAATAGAAACATCAAAATCCAACGAAGGATTTAAGAATTATAGTCCCATCAATCCTTAACAAAGAGATGGCAAAGATGTGATTCTGTCAGTTTCAATTACATGAAGTGAATCAGGATGGTTTATCTATGTAGAGTTAACATGCAAGTTCCAATCCCTTGATTCTATCTCTTTATTGCTTTGCATTTGAAATGAAGCCATATGCTTCTATTAAACATCTACAACTCATGTGGATTGCTACTTTTACAACCCTTAAGGATTATCAATGTAGTTTTTCATCTTTGTAGAAACTATTTGACCTCCTCTAGATCAAGTTTACCTCATAAGTTTCTTGCCCATAGGCTTAGAGGATGAATCCTCCCACTCTTTAGCTAAGTTCGTCTGACTGATGGATCTTGGATCCTTCTGTCTTTCACACTCAAGTTCAATGTGGTGAATCACATTATTGAAGGTTACAATATGCATATTAGGGGCAATATTCACTTTCATATACGTCCACTCACTGGAAGACGTGGCTCACTCCCCCTTATTGGGAGACATCTTATCACAACATACACTTATTGTTGTTAGAAAGAACTTGGCATTTAGTTTGTCTTAACTTCTTAGTTTGACATTTGCCTAAAGTGTTGCCTAAATGACATGTTAGGACTTAATACACTATGTTAAAATTTACCTTAGTTTTAACTTTATGGAAGAAGATCATCCATTTCACTATCTTCCAACACTATCCACACGGCTTGGATAAGGTTATATTGCTTGTACCAACGTAAGTTTGAGCAATATAGTTCTTATTATACTTGATAGTATAAACCTTTTGTATCCTTTAGTTGCTTCAGCCTCTAAATGCTGAAGACTAGTTGGTAGGGTGTCCCTGACATCTCATTCTTCTTGAATGAAAAGAAATTTGAGAGTTTCTAACTCTATAGTCATCTCTATTGAGCTTGTCTTCATAAGCTAGTTAAATAGACTTGATCATAATTGGTCACTTAGATGATTATGGTATACAAATCATATTTGTTCAAATGAGATAAAGGATAATTAGATAATAAGTTCACTAGTTTCATGTTCAGGAGACAACTAGGTTGACTCCCATCCAAATCATGCTAGTTAGCTCATCACCCTTTTAACCATAGTCTTTATTGAACACTTTCCCTTTTGGATTTCTAGACACATTCTAGAAACTCCAACTCAATAAAAAACAGTAATACTAAGAAGATAATAATACAATATCATCTAATCAACATGAATGCTCAAGAAAACAAGAAGAGAATATTCTTAATTCAATTCCAAAAATAAAGAATTTAATCATTAAAATTCATTGGAAAAGAACATTCAAAAACTTTATCTCATATTGTTGTCTCTTAACTAGGTTCTCCCTCTCATAAGCCCTTCTAACCATATGAACTCATGTATCGTCTAGCTACAATGTCCAGCTCCTCTTTGCCATGTTTACATCCACTTACTTGGATGTAATTGCAGTGTACCTCCCACATGATGAGATGATTCTCACATCTCTATCTGTCTTTTCCTTTGTCATAACATTTGTGATAAAGGGTTGACTTTAGAAGTCACTGCTTTAATCCAATTGAATCAATGTGGTTAGAAGTATAGGAAGACTTATTATTATTTAATAATTTCAAGTTGATGCAATTTTCAGGTTTTTATCTCTAATAGTTTGAGTTAAGGTTGGATAGGATTTTATATTAAAAAACTCATTTGAATAATCCCTCACTTTTAAATAATCTTTCAGTATTAACCTTATGTTGCAGCTAAAATACTCTTAAGTAAGCCAACTTTGACTGTTGACCAGTCACGTTGACCGATCAACCCCTTGACCCCCTACTACTGACGTGGTGATGACTTGTCTCGTTCAATGTGGTTGGTTAATGGATGACGTGGTCGATGTTGACCGATGCTGACATAGTTCTAAACGCTGACGTGGCGCCCTCTTATTGACGCTGTATGGCTTTGGTTGACCGATGACGTGGTGTTGACTGCCACATTATCGTCTTCAACCTCCAGCCAGGTCAACCCGACCCGTTTGGAGCTTCGGTGGGTCATTGCGACCCACCAACTTCGGAAGGCCATATCTCCCTCGTTTTAGCTCTGTTTTTTGCATTGTTGGTGTCGTTGGAATCATAGTTGAGAAAACTACAAATCCATGACTTTTATTTGATCTGAAAACATCTTTTACATTGATCAAATCATGGCTCAATTGGCAGCAGCGACAAACAACTCGCCAACTTCTTTCCTTTATTTCTCCCTCATCCAAACTCTATTTGACGCGTTTTAAGCATCGTTGGAATTGTCTCTTCAAGATCTACACATCCATGGCCTTACATTGGGAAAAAATACTCAGTTTCAAACAACCAATTTTTTTCTCGATGTCGACGACACTCTGTAATGTGGCTTGGATGTGTGTCCTCTGTGTTTCAAAACCTTTCCTAGCTTTTGAGGGTTAAAGTCTCTTGTTTTTGGTTGCACATATGTCCCAAAGACTCACATTTAATAGGAACGAAGAGGTGAGGAGAAGAGGAGAAAAAACTCGGTGCCATGAAAAATACATATATGCTTGTATATATATTATAATCAGAGGAGCACACACGTTTCATGTGTAATGCAATCCAAGAAGAAAAAACAATTTGATGGAGCATCAGACTTCATGAGCATGTTGCATATACATACTTAAAAAAATGGAATAAACAGAAGCAAGTATGCAAATGCATCCATGGAACTATAAAGGTACACGTATATCACTCTGTACGTACACTCATATGGACAAGCTTGGAAGCATACATTAACCATGTTTACATTTATGAAATTCATCAATAAATGATAAAATCATATGATCATATATGAAAAAACATGCTAGAGACAACATATAAAAAATTATCATCATATAATATATATGATAGCACAGCGAAAATAAAAAATGTGATGGAGATATAAACAAATTATATCATTTAATTATTCACAAAGAATAAATCACAACCATAGGATCAACAGGCTCTGGTGCCAATATAAGGAAAAAATAGGGACGGAGAGAAGGACTGGCATACTGGGGCGAATCCATGTTCAGATTCGAGTCAAAGCTCCAAAATAGTGCCCACATAAGTATTAGACTATTAGAGTTTAATTGTGATTTGCACAGTAGATCACTAGAACCAGAAAGATGGTAGGAGAGAAGAGATTACTAGAAAACTCAATAGCAGGGGCAAGGAATAACTGAAGGAGGCACCTCCTATTTATAGTGGTTTAGGGTGACCACTAATTAGGAAATGTGTGCACTCTTTCTTGCCCTCCAAGACAGTAATTAAATTAATTGATTCTCAATTAATTTCCTAATTATGGTGACTTGTTCCTCAATTAACAAATCCATAATTATTACTGAATTATTCCCCAATCTGCAATTAATGCTGATTTTATTCTTATTTGATGATGCTACTTATATCCTAATCAAATAGTCTAGCCTATCAAGGGTGGACTTAAACCTAAAGTCCAACAGAGCCAATACTTTGTTATTGTATACTCTGATGAGTTAGTTTTGAGAGTGTTTGTTTCCTCAATTTCTTGAATAATATGGTTTTCTCATAGTTTAAACATTATATGTTGTATGGGTAGGAAATTGTGAAATTGGAGTAGGAGAAGAAGTCTTCTTCACTGGAAAACAAAAAACAAAAACAAAAACAAAAAAATGGACAGGATCCCGATTGGGTCGAGAGTGAGAAAACTCGACCAAGTGTTGAGAATTTACAATCTAATCTATTATGATTGTAGCAGTCAATTAGTAAAGAAACTTCATTAATATTGGAAGTCATGGATAAGGAGTTGTATCCTCAACTTGTTGCATTAACTTTAGGGTAGCTTTCTCTGGCAATGTCTTTGTTAGACTTAGTCCAGTGTGAATCATGTATTATTATTGATCCTGATTTTAAGACAATCTTGTTATCCCTTTAGAAGTATTTGCCGAAAAAAATCATGAAGAAACAGTTGTTGATTTGGTGTGGATTAATGTTATCAAAATCCTATAACTGATTAATATGACCAAATTAATATAATTAAATGGCTAAAAATTCCTTTTATACTTGGAAAAAGATAGAGGGATCTAAAAGTGAAGAAATAAATATCTTCATGAAGTTACCCTGACTATTTGCAAACCCTAAGTTATGATCTCAGTCAATACTTGTAAGAATGATAGGGAAAAATAAAGACAATTTTGGAAGTGCTGCATGTTTAGTTTACTCTTAGAGGATGTTATATATATTGTTCTTGCATTAGGGTGAAAGTTTTATTTAGATATCATTAGTGATTTAAGGGGCAAGTGAAGACTGCAGTTAATTGTTGCTTTTTTGATTTATCCTTAAGGGATGGTTTGTCATCTGTATTAGGATCTTTTGTTGGAGTTTTAATTCAAGCTCTTAATTGTTTTGCAAGTTAACTCAAATGTAGAGGACAATGCATGAATATTGTTAGGAAAAGTCGGATGTAATTAATAGTATTAGGTAGTAGTTGGGAGTTTGAGGTTAGCATTTATTAGGATTTAAGATCTCTCAGTGTATAAATACCTGTGCAAACCTTATGAATATATAGATATCAGAGATTGTGAAATAACATGGTATCAGAGCTTCTGTGAAAATCTCTTACCTGATATCTCTTTTTTTACTCCATTGAAATACCTTCATTTGTGCGACAGAGAGAGAGAGAGAGAAAGATGTCATGTTTTATCCTCGGTAATATCTATATACACACGCCTCACCATTGGAATTGCCAACCAAAGATCGACGGATGCTTGGAGTTTGATGGCCATCCGAAGACAGGACGGTGGTGTGTGGACGTCACGAGCCTGATTGCCAAATTCTGTCACTAGCGCGTGAGGGCGTGTGATCTGGAATTTTGGACGACGGTTTGCTTTGCCTGAATCGATTTCTCCAACCCGGTTTGTCTTTGGTGTGTTTAGGTTCATTTGAGTACGTATGATCATCGGGTTCTCCTTGTGTTGAGGTTTCTATAATTTTTTTCTAGTAATGTTTAGTAGGTTTTCAGTCATATTTTTTATTCCAACAAATTTTGGCTGTCATCTTGTTGTTTCAGTGGAAATTGTGGCTCATTTGCTCTTTACTCTTGACTTGCTTTATTACCTGGTTGGTGGTCATGTGATTTGACTTTTTAGACTCTTTATGGCGATTGTATGGCTATAGCTACTGCACTTTTGACTTGTCTTATTCCTTATTTGGGTTGCTGGTTGGTGGGTCTTGTGATTTGACTTTTTGGTGGGGTGAGCGTGGTTACTTCTTTCATTTTTTTATTCATGGTTGATTCTAAATCTAATATTCCTACTAAAATTGTTCCTGTCTCAAATAAAATTACTGACCATAAGCTAAATTGGACAAACTATTCAGATTGGAGCAAAATTGTCCGCATGTACTTGCTCAGTATTGAAAAGGAAGGTCATTTAACCGAGACTCCTCCCAAAGACGATCCTAAGTTGGCTTGGGCTAGAGCCGATGCTTGGTTATTCTTACAAATTTAGAATTCCATTGAGACTGACATCCTCCTCTCTATTAATCATTGTAATACTATCAAAGAAATTATGGACTACCTGGAGTTCTTGTATTCTGGGAAAGGAAATATTACTTGCATTCATGATGTCTGTAAGGGTTTCTATCATACTATCTGCTGAAAAGCAGGGCCATCCCTTGAAGAATTTCTTTCTAGATTTTAAGATGTATGAAGAAATGAAGATGTTAATGCCCCCAATGACTGACCTTCAGTCACAAGTGGTTAACATAGAAAAACAAGTGATCATTAGCTTTCTTACTGCTCTTGATCCAGCTTATGAGACAGTTTGATCTCAGATATTATTCACTCTGAGCATCCATCGCTCTTGGATGTGTACTCTCATGTGTTGCTACTGATAGCCTGTCTTATTCAGCCTCTAATCGTTATGCCAATGCTTTAGCTAGCCGTAGCCCTACTGATAATCAGAACTAGGGCTTCCTGAGATAAGGCAATGGTGCACATTGTAACGCCCTTCCAACCAAGGCCGAGATTAAGTTCGTAAATACATAATTATATGGAATTAGAGACTGTAATATGATTTGGGACTTATTAAAATTTCCTTTTTCCCAAAACATGGTTTTCAAAAACTTTTTAAAAGACTGCTCAATATGGTCTCACATTCACACTTTAATTATACAAATAGCCTGTACAGTACGATTCCATTCATAAATATGAGAGTACAATGCAAATTCTTGACACACTCGGGTTCTATTAATCAGTAAAGGGTTTACAGGGCACAATGCCCATAAACAGATTCCCATCGCAAGGGGATTACACAAATACTATTCTATGATCCAAAATATACATGTAATTTCCAACAAAATATCCAATGATTTGTACATAATAACCAATTATCCAAAATAAAACTCATAGCAGGGAGCTCTATCCACCTTTCGTCACCTACTTTTCTTTTGAACCTCTAGCGCTGTCTGAAATTTGTCTGGAAGACTGAGATTCTAAGAAATCCCCGTAGTGTCAAATTACTCATAGTATGCACAACCACAAAGCATGAAAGCAAATAATCACACAACACATAGCAACTACAATGGCAGTTACTGTATTACAGTAACTGCCATTGTAAGGGCAGGTATGACGTGTGTCACCTTTATGTTTGCTCATACTGTATTACACATTCACATGTTCATATCACATATATCACCACAGCAGGGATCCATATAAAATATTTTACATTACATTCAAGCCACACTGGCATATTCTCAAATAGGAATCCATGATTCCACAATACAACCTCAGCAATTACAATGGCAGATACAACGGCAAGAGTACGTGTGATAACCATCACCCCTACAACTGCTCATGTTGCAATGCCCTACGGCCAATAACACATTAACAAGATCATAATGGCCTCATGCCAAAGATTTTCACAACAAAATAATGATAAGTCATGCATACCAAGCATCATACACAACATGAGAGAAAAGTCACTACCTTGGTCCTTCTATGCGTGCTCTGGCCTGGTCTCTCCCGAGTAGGGCAAATGTCGAATCCTATAGTTCCAATTATGGACGAAGTGTCATATTCTATTCCAATACTCATATGACTTCATATAACTTAGATTGGTTATCATTAATGTCCTTTAAGAAACTACAAATGCCTATAACAAAAGCCCTAAAGGGTTGGAAGAACTATCCCAAAGATCCCTTTTTTGGAAGAACAAATGCTGATTTTTCACTGTTTCACTCGAGTAAAGAAGGCCTCACTCAAGTGATGATGGACTTGCACTCAAGTCCTTAAAAGCATACTTGTGCGAGTACTTGACAGCAAGCACAGACAAAACCTAGACATGGCTAAAGCACTCGAGCATAGGGGTTAACACTCGAGTGATACCCTCACTCTTACCCGAGTTCTAGAAAGTGAAGTACCAGAGGTGATCACCCAAGAGCAGAAAGGAATGACAGAAACCAGAATTGATCACTGTACTCGAGCATAACTCAAATCACTCCAGTGATAGCCTAATGCTCACCGCAGTCCCCCAAAGTACGGTATAGAAAGTGCTCACCTGAGAGCACAAGAAACTTTCAAAGGAGAACATCACTCGAGCATGAACCTTGGCGCTCGAGTGATGACTTAACACCCGTGAGTGCTAAGGCACACTCTTGAGAAATTGGTTGTGAGTGACAACCCGAGACACGAGTTTATGGTGTCAAATACACCTATACTCGAGTGAGACAAGGTTCACTAGAGTGATAACCCTCAACACCCGCAAGTGAGACAACACTTTTGCCTTTTTGTATAGAAGTATACCCAAAAACTTGAAGGAAAAAGAGAATAAACAAGGCTTCACTCGAGTGAGATCCTATATCACTGGAGTGATGTATATCAAAAGCCAGAAATGGAGTAGAGTTGACAGCACTTTCCAAAATTTATCCAAGTGATTCCAATGATCCTAAATATTAAACGAAGGCTACTCCCACATGAAATTGCACAAGGAATCCAATGGAACCATCAAAACTACTAAATTCCTATTCCATTATCATGCTTTGGTTTTAGGCTTCATCTAAGACCAAAATCCCAAAATCTCCAAACTTAACATTTCAACCTCAAACCAATTCTATCTATCCAAAATATATACCAAAACACTATTTCCATGACCATAGCATACCAAACTCTCCATGACCATAATTTTTGAAAATAAGACCAAAATTCCTAGAAATTCCAAATTTAATCATTTGGCACAAAACATAAATAGAAAGGTTCATTTCACTTACCTTAACAACTTTCTTAAAGAGGTTTCTTGGTTCACCAATGCTTAGATTTCCTTGAGGGCACAAACCAACACAAATGGGCAATCTATAACCATGGAAATGGAGCCCTCAACCCAAGGAACAACATTAAAGAAAGGAGTTTTTGCATTATAGGTCATTTACTTACCTTAATCTCAAGCTTTTCTTCCTCTTGCTTCTTCAACAATGGCACCGGAAGTGGAGAGAGAAAAATGAGAGGGAAGAGTATGAGGAAGGAGATAAAATGATGATACTCCTCCTCACCATGCCTTGCTTCAATGAAAATGAGGGAGGGAAGACAGAGAAAATAATTAAATAAATGAGATTTGACTTTTCTCCATACTCTCCCATCCTATAAACTTGCTACATGTCCCCCTCTCATTAATCCTCATAAAGTAAGTAACCAATTAGTTGCTGTAACTCCTCCATTAGCCATTTAGTCACACATCTCATTTCTTCTTAGTTAGTAATTAATTTCTTTATTAATCACTGACCAATTGGCCTATAATTTCCATTGTTCTAATTTTTCTTTTGATTTTGACACATTTACCAAAATTGTCACAAAACACATAATAATTCAATCTTTAATTCATAAATTATTCTCAATAATTATCATTAGCCCTTAGTCAAAATTTGGGGCATTACACACGTAGTTTGGTTTCTGCTGTCAACAAGCACCAAAGCCTTCCCCGATAAGGCATCAATCCTTAGAATTTTAGAGCTATTGTTTGCTTCTACTGCAAGAAACCTAGTCATACCAAACATTATTATCGTAAGTTACAAAACAAGCAGCAGCGTAGTGTTTCTGCTCATATGGCCTAGTCCTCTGATAATTCTGATACTGTTCAATCACCACCAACTATTCTTGCTACAGGTAATTTTGATTCATATCTTGCTACTTCTTCCTTGAAGTGGATTATCGACTCCTGTGCCACTAATCTTATGACAGTTAATAATAATTTGTTCTTTATGTATGCACTATATGCCAATCCATCTTTAATAACCATTGCCAATGGCTCTTACTCCTATGTTCTTGGCTCATGCACTATTACACCCACCCCATCTGTTTTCCTCTCATCTGCTCTCAATGTTCTTGACCTTGCTTTTAACCTTTTATCTCCTAGCAAGCTCACTCTCCAGTTAAACTATTTTATCTCACTTTTCCCTGACCATTGTTTGATTCAGGATCTCACAACGAAGCGTATTATTGGTAAGGGATATGAATCTGGCGGCTATTACTTCCTTGATGATAGGGTTCTATACTCCATTGCTTGCTCTGGTGGTTCTTCTCTGTTTGATGTTCATTGTTGACTAGGTCATGTGTCGTTGTTATCTTTAAAGAAGTTATATCCTCAATTTCATCATTTGTCATCCTTAGAGTGTGAGTCATGTTAGTTTGCCAAATGCCATCGTGTTCAGCTGGCACCTCGCGTCAATAAATGGGTTACGTCCCCCTTTGATTCAATCCATTATAATGTTTGGGGTCCTTGTTCTATCGAGTCCACAACTAGTTTTAGGTTATTACTTTCATTAATGATTTCTCTCAAACTACCTAACTTTATTTAATGAAAAATCGTTCTGAGTTGTTTTCTCACTTTTACAATTTTTGTGTTGAGATCAAAACTCAATTTGGTGTCTCTGCTAAAACCTTATGGAGTGACAATGCTAAAGGGTATTCCTCTGCCCAGTTTCACAACTATATGCTTCAACATGACATGATTCATCAGTCCTTATGTATCAAAACACCTGCTCAAAATAGTGTTGCTGAAAGAAATAACCAGCACTTATTAGAAGTGGCTCAGGCTCTAATATTTCAAATGCAAGTTCTTAAACACTTTTGGGCTGATGCTATGACAACTGTGTAATGCCCCAACATGTGTATAAGGGATCATGACATCAAATGAGAATGTGATGAATGTTAGATGAATACTATCATGGAAAAAGTGTGAATTATGACCTGAATTAGTAGTATAAAGTGCACAAATCTAGTATTTAAGCTTAATTATGATGACAAAGCCTAAATTGAATTCAAAGTAAAGGGAAGGATTCATGGCAACAGGAAGCGGGATTAGATAATGCACCAAGTGGCAATCTAAATAAAATTACCATAGCCAGGGGCACAATGGGAAGAAAGAAATTTATCGGCTAATTAGTCAACAATTGAAGAAGAAATTGACTATAAACTAAAAGATAAGAGGTGTGACTAAATAGCTAATGGAATTAGTTAAGGTAACTACATGGATGCTTGCTTTTGATGGAGCCATAGGGTTTTTACACTTGGCACTATTTGGACTTAGCAATGAAATTGAAAAGTCAAACAATTAATCTTCAAATCCTCCCTGTAACCCCCTCCTTAATTATATCCGAAATACGCGATTAAAATGAAATAGAGACCAATAATAATTAAAACTCATTTAAAATCCCATCCTTGAGATAGGGTTTTCAAAAATACCTTTTAAAATCTAATTAACTTGGTCTCATATTCACATTTCGAGTACAATTACTACGCAAAGATAAATCACATTCATATAAATATCAGAGTGCACAATATAATTATCTCGGCAATCCTGGGTATATACCTTCGCTAAAGATACACAGGGCACAATTGCCCATTACAATTCTTTAAATGGTGATTACACAATCTCATCTCAAATTCATAACCATATATTCAACTGAATCATATACATTCTTCACAACTCATTGATAACCAACTACCAACTCTCGTCTCGAAGGAGTCCTAGCCGCTCCCTCCACGAACCACTTGCCCTGTCTAAATTATTGGTAGGGGAGGGTGAGATTCGAGAGAATCCCAGTAGGAAACAGATACCATAATGCATGCATGATGGATGCTATGTGTATGACATGTTAGCTTTATCTAGATGCATGCCCCATAATGACATTTCTGCATGCTCAATGTTTCATGTAACAAAACTATGGCCACAACAAAACAGAAACAGAGCTTCATTTATTCAAATATGCTTTACACAATCAAGTAAAGCAATCACAAACATCACTACACAAGCAAAGATATCAAATACATGCAAGTAAGGTAAGTCCCCTACCTCCAGTCTTTTCTCCTCGATTTGTGTACCAGCAACTCGGGGCTTCACATTCAATCCTACAATGTCAAATAAACTATTTAGACACTTCCATAGTGTTTCTGGGGGTTATATGAGGCTATATTGAAAATTTACTAAAATACCCCCGAGGACTCGACCCGGCCCTGCCCCGCCGTACCTGGTCCGGCTGTACTTTTCTTGAAACTTTGACATGGGCTATTCTTACATATTTTCGCCTAAGGAATCCATTTCCTAACTCAGAATTATCAAATTCAATGTCAATTTACAAATTTAGCCTTGGCAGCCCCACTTTAGGGGTTTCAGGGGCATTTTCGTAATTATGCCTTTTCGGCTTTTTTGGAAAAGGTGACCTGTAATACCCCGAATTTTGAGACTTGAGGCTAGATAATAAGCCTGAGATTAGTGGACTGCTAAGCCCTGGTTTAGCAGGATTCCAAATTGCAATTAATGGATAATGACTCCAAAAGTGGATGTGGTTAGTGATAAATAAACCCTTTTGGAGGATTCGATGTGATTTGAGATTCGAATGTGATTCGTATGTGTTGTGAGTAGCGCTGAAACCCTGTATTTAAGTTCAATTATAGATTAACCTCTAAATTGACTTAAAATAGAGGGGAGGGCGCATTGTGAAAGAAAATGAATGAGAAATGTATTTGATGGTGATTCAAGAGGAATTGCCATAATCAGCGGCAAAACGGTAAAGTTACCGACCGATTAGTCAGTTACCGAAGAGGAAACTCATTGGTAACTTCAAGATCAATGGTTGAGATTGAATTGTGTAATAGATCAAGGGGTGGAATCCCATGTGGTGTACTCATGTGAGCTCATGGGAGGTGTGTTGAGATGTTGACACTTGGCAAGTTTTGGGCCCTTGGATTGGTCAAAGTGTCAAAACACCTCTTCCCTCTCTCCTCTCCCTTTTAGGTCTGTTTTTGGCTCCAAAAACTGACCCTCCTTCTTCATCCTTTCATCTTTTTCTCTCTCTTATGCTCCCATGGTCGTCCAAGGCAAAGGAAGAAAGAGAAATGCAAAGGTGAGTTTTTGGTTGGCTTAATGTCCTCTAATGCTTAAACACCTTTCTATAAAGTTGTTCATAGTGATGAGAGCTTCATCTCTATGGTTTTAGATTCTTGATTGAGGTGTTTGATAGCTTGAGCAAAAGTGGAAAGATGGAGAATCAAGAAATTGGTTTGGGAAAGAGGAAGAGGTGAGTATTTGAAGCCTTTTGATCTAAGTTTTGTGATTTGTGGATGAGTTTAGTGAATTTCGAATTTTGCCCTGATTTTCTTGTGATTTTGGATTGGATGAATTGGGTTGTGTTTTATGTTGAAAATGGTGCCATGTTGTGGTATTTGGTCATTGGAATTGGTTTGGGAACTTGGAATGAAAAGAATGGCAATGTGGTGTTTGTGTTGTGATTTGTGATGACATGTTGTGATTGTTGGTAAAACATGTCCATATAATGTGAATTTGGTTGTTTTGGTGTTTCCAATGGATTCCTTGTGCAAATTTATGTGGAAATGGTATTTGGTGTGAATTTGGGAACCATTGGAATCATTGGTGCAAAACTGGAAATTCTGTCCAGTGTAAATTCTGTCTGGGCAGTCTTGTTGTGTGGACGTTTTGACTGGACAAATGAAGTCAGAAAATTATGAAACTTTCCAGTCTTAAAGTTCACATCCTAAGCTTTAAAATGGATATATAATTTGTGCCATTTCGTTTTGGGAACTGGGAGTTATAGCTGTTCAAAGTTTGAGGTCAAAAATGGATTCTGTTTTGGGACAGTCTTGAATTTTTGGGAATTCTGTATTTATGTGGTGATTTCTAGTATTGGCCAATATTGTTTCTGTATAGAGGACTTGAATAGCTTTCATTTGGCTTTGGGATCACCTCATTTCGATTTGTTTGGAATTAGTTATGATTTTTGGAAGTTCAGCCAAGAAACTGGATTTTCTTGGCCGCGGCCAGCGGATTCTGGGCCGCAGCCCAAATGTTTCTGAGCGTTTCTAGGCAGTTTTGGGCCACAGACAGTGGACTTTTGGGCCGCGGCCCAGCCCCAAAAATAAGTATTTTACACTTTTAAAGGTGGTTCTTGGTATAGCCTTTCCCAAGCCTTTAGGCATATGTTTAGGCTTTAATTAGCCACCTAAAGGTCGTTAATGATAACCAACTTAAGTGTTTGAGAGTTAAGGAATCGGAAAAAGGGATTAACCCTATGTCCTTGTTTGGTTATAGGATTTGGTGTTCGCCTTGATCGTGAGCAGCCGGAGCTGGAGCTTACGTGGAAAGAGTGTAGGGAACTTACCTCCTTTCCTGTAAATGATATTGTGTTAATGTGTTGATGCATGTTATTGCTTTGCTTGATTATGTGGAACATATATGATGTTTGAAGCTCTGTTTCTATTTATGCTATGGCCATGAGTGTGTTGTTGAAACATTGAGCATGTAGATGTGTCATGGTATGGGCATATGATATGTATTGCAAGCATGTCATGCATTATACACTTATCATGCATGCATTTTGGTATTTGTTTCCTACTGAGATTCTCTAGAATCTCACCCTCCCCTATCAACCATTTCAGTCAGGGTAGGTGGATCGAGGATGGAGCAAGCAGTCAAGGGCGGCTAGGGCTCCCATTGGAGTTTGGTGGTGATAATTGGTTGTCATAAATGGGATTATTTGTATTCGTATTTGGATAAAGGTTGTATATATATTGTGGAACATCTATTTGAATATATGTTTGGATGAGAATATTTGATTATGTATTCGGAATGAGTTCTTGGATATTTGCATATGTATTTAAGAGGATTTGTGTAATCCCCATATGAGGGCTTGTAATGGGCAATGTGCCCTATAAAGCTTGAGTTAATAAATGGAAACCGGGATTGTCGGGATTATTATATCGCGTACTCTGGTATATTTAAATGTGATTTATCTTTGTGTAGTAATTGTATTCGAAATGTGAATATGAGACCAAGTTATGAATAATTTTGAAAGGTATTTATGAAAACCCCGTCTGGTAGATGGGTTTGTAAAATGTAGTTTTGTTTCTTATTGGTCTCTATTTCACTTTAATCACATATTTCGAATATTAATTACGGTAGGGGGTTACATGACCAACTGTAACCCCACCTAATTTTTGCTCCTGAACTCAATGGAATCATCAAATCATTGAAAATCCATCTCTAACACCTCCAAACTAGCCTTGGCCAAAATTCTCAATTCCCCGGGAAAAATTGGGGTTTTTTGGTTTCGGCTCCGTAAATGCGTTCTTTTCTACTCCTAACCACTTTATTGACTATTCCATTAGGTTACAACTACCATTTAGTACAAATTTTGGCAGCATAACAGCCCCCACAACCCATTTTCTATTTTTACACACAAAGACAATCCAGCAAAATTTCACCGATTAAATTGTCTATAATAGCCAGAATAGTCAATATGCAAGACTTTGGAAGTTACCTCAAGCTCCCACTAGCTTTTCCTTCTGGTGGCTGAAAACCCTATCTTCAAAACACCAAGATTTGTGCTTCAAACACTTTACATAACATAGAAGAGAAGCTTAGGAACAAGGTTATACGCATTAGGTACGAATTCACCGAAGAAATCATCCTACCTTGTAAGTTCTCTTCTCTTTCTCTCTCTAAAAGCTCTCAAAATTTCTCTCTCTCGGCTGCTGGTTCAGCACGAAAATGAGAGCTGAAGATGATGAGAAAATGTTTTAATTTCCATGCTGATGTTATCTTTTATTTTGATGATGTCATAATTCCCATTTTCGGATTCTCTGGCAGATTTTCTGCCCAAACTTTAAAAAATCATAACTAATTCTATAAAAATCAAAATGAGTTGATCCCAAAGCCAAATGAAAGCTATTTAAGTCTTCGATATAGGAACAATATGGGCCATTACCCAAAATCACCACAAAATTCCAGAATTACATAAAACGCAATCACTGCCCCAAAACAGAGTTCAGTTTTCATCCCAAACTTTGGACAGTCATATCTCCTAGTTCACAAAAAGAAATGACACAAATTATATGTCTATTTTGAAGCTTGGGATGTGAAATTTATGACTGGGAAGTTTCAGAATTTGTAGACAGCATTTTTTCATTAAAAACGTTCATAAAAACTGACTGCCCAGAATAGAGTTTCACTGGACAGAATTTCAGATTTTGCATCTTTGCTTCCAATGGTTCCATTTTCATACCAAACATCATTCCCACATAAATTTTTACAAGGAATCCATTGGAAATACCAAATCAATCAAATTCACATCTCATTGACATGTTTTCTCAACAATCTCAACATGTGAACACAATTCATATTTCAAAACCTAACATTGTAACATTTCCATTCCAAAGTTCCAAACCAATTTCAATGACATCAAAACACACTATGACACCATTTCCAACACAATACCCCATTCAATTCTTCCATCTATTCTAAGTCAATTTAGATGTTAATCCACAATTTAACTCAAATACAGGGTTTCGGCGCTGCTCACAACACACACGAATCATATTTGAGTGCCAAATCACATCATATTCTCCAAAATGGTTATATATCACTAACCACATCCACTTTTGGAGTCATTAACCCTTAATCACAATTTGGGATCTTGCTAAACCGGGGCTTAGCAATCCACTAATCTCAGGCTTATTCTCCAGCCTCGAGTCTCAAAATTCAGGGTATTACATCCCTCTCTCCTCTCCAAGTCGGCTAAAGGGAATGGGAAAGGATGAAGATGAGTTAATTAAAACACTTCTCACTCTTTCTCTAAGCTCTCTAGTCATCCAAGGCAAGAAGAAGAAAGAGAAAGAAGATCAAGGTAAAATAAACTCTTTTTCTTAGGTTTTGACCTTGCTAACCACCTCTAATGATCAAAACCTCTTCTCTAACCTTGTTCCTCTTGATGAGAGCTTCATTTTTATGGTTTTAGATTTTCAAGAGGTGTTTTGTGTATTCAAGGAAAACTAGAGGTTGAGGATCAAAGAACAAACTAGAAAACGTGGTAGAGGTGAGCAAAAATAACCCTTTGATATATGAATTATGATTATTGGTTGAGAACTTTGGCTTGTGAAATTTTGCCCTATTTTTGGGTATATTAGGGTTTATAGAGTTTATGATGTTTTGATAGTAGTAATGGCGTCTTGTGTTGTGGTTTGGATAAATGGAATTAGACTGAGAATTGAATAGAAAGTTTGGAAATTGTGGCAATTTGTGTTTGAATTCTTACCAAAATAGAACTTATGAAAGGTACAGGAATTTGATTTTTTTTATGTTTCCATTGGATTCTATGTGAAAAATTATGTAGGGAGTAGCCCCAGTTGTGACCATTGGAAACATATGTTGAAAAATTGGAAGTTTCGTCAATGAAAACTTTATGTTGGGAAGTTAGTTTGCATGGCTGTTTTGAAAGAGTAAATGGTGTCAAAAAATTCTGAACCTTTCCAATTTAATAGTAGACATGTCAAACTTTAAATTGATATATAATGGATGTCATTTTGATGTGTGTGTTGGAAGTTATGTATTTCTAAATTTTGAGGTTGAAACTGGAATATATTTTGGAACAGTAAGGAAATTCATAGACTTCTGTATTTGTTTGGTTGTATATGGCAGTGGCTCAAATTTTTCATGTATAGAAGACTTAAGCTGCCGTAAGTAGGACTTGGAATTACTACATTTTAGTTTTTGTAGATTTAGTTATAATTTTTAGAAGTTTAGCCAAGAAATAGGAATTTTCTTGACAGAGGCCAAAAGGTTCTTGGTTGCTGCCTAAAAGCTTCTGACCTATTTTTGATAGCAGCCAAAATGTTTCTGACCATTTCTTGGCCGCGACCAACCCCCAATTTTAGCACTTTACCTTTTTGAATGGCGGTAATGGGTCTAGCTCTTCCCAATTCTTTTAGGCTTTTGTTTGAACTTCTCATAGCCCTTAAGGGACTCAAATGATAACAAACCCCAAGTATTTTAGAGTTATTTAAGAATCAAAATAGATAATAACTCATCATCCTTAATTCTGATTATAGGATTTGACATCTGCCCTGAGCATAGGAAACCTGTTTTTGATCAAGAGCGGAGAGAACAAGGCATAACTCTTTCTCTTATATCATGTATAATGCTTTATATGTATGCATGTGCATATAATCTATTATTACGCATATCACAAATGTTAAGAATTGTGACGAATGTCACAAGTTGTTACAAATGTCACGAGTGTTAAGAATTGTGATGAATGTGAATGCTGCTATGTGATGATTGTTTATATGCTTTATGAAATTATATATCATATGAGTGAAATGTTACTACTGAGATACATATGAATCTATCTCTTTCCAATAACTAACCTACAGGAAAAGCAAGCGGTTCAAAGGAGAAGCAGGTAAACAAGGGTGGCTAGTGCACACGGATAAGAGGTTAGGTTTTGTGTTTGTTATCAAACTTTTGGATAAATGTATATGTTGTATATGATGTAAATATAAGTGCAGTGTAGTAAAGGTGGACGTATCACATGTGTATTTGTATGTAATCCCCGGTATGGGAACTAAGATGGGCGATTATGCCCTGTAGACCCTACTAGTTAATGAATATAACCTGGAAGTCTGTTGGAAAATTTTGTTAAGCACTCTAATATTAATGAATGGAATAGAATCGAACAGGCCAAATAGATTCAAAAAGTGGAAGTGAGACGTCATTAAATAGGCTTTGGAAACTTTTTTAAAAGGCTACTTTATCATAGGATCGAATCCTGTTTTAAAGTCAGGATTGCTTACAAGTTTTAAATTGTCCTTTGGTCACTAGTTTAACATTATGATAGGTCACCAATTTAACATTATGATACATTTTTGAACTATATTCAAGGCTTTTAAGTAGGGGGTTACATTTTTGGTATCAGAGCTAAAGTTTCTAGCAAGGGTAAGATGTTGCTAGGGTAGTTGCAAGAGTTCTTTGTCTTAGTGATGGTTATTAACCCATGATTGTTTGTAGTATACACATATATTTTCCTGTTACTTGTTGGTATATGAATTTTATAGAACATGTGTATATATTCAATATTATATTGATGTTGTGAATCATTTGTGGTAGAGTGAAAAGAAACAATGGTTTGACCAAAGGTTAGATGTGTGGAACTGGAGGTAGAAGAGATAAATCACAACCTACTTGATCTATACAACAAATGATGGGTATATTAATGGATCAGCGGGATATGATCTATGAATTAAGGGAAGTGCTCCGAGTAGTGAAAGCAAAACAGAATGAGGATAGAGAACCGTTGGTACAAGGTGAGACAATTTATGAGGAAATGGAGGAATGGCCGACTCAACCTAAGGAGTCACAATAACATATTGAATCCAATCAAGAATCTCATGGGGTGCCAGCCCGTAATGAAAGAGATCTATAGTTTTGAATCTCTAAGTTTTGTAAACACCCTACCCTCGGTGTTCAGGGGAAGATTTGGCCCTCAAACAGCTAAAGATTGGTTGGTTTGATTAGAGAATATTTTTAAAGTGTTAGAATGCCTGTCCGAAGTAAAGGCACGACTAGCCATTTACAAGCTTGAGGGGGATCCTGATAGGTGGTGGTGGAATATTGCTTTGACTTTGTAAACCCGAAATGTGCTATTGACTTGGGAGATGTTCCAGGAAAAATTTAATGATAAGTATTTTCCTAGATCTGTAAGGATTGAAAAAGAAACTGAATTTTTAAAGTTGCAATAAGGTTGTACAGAGGCCTTTGATGATTACCTATCCAGGTTTATCCAACTGGCTCGCTACTCCTCTTTTCTACGACACAAAGATGATGAGGAGTGGAGTTCTAACATGTTAATCTGAGGGTTGAGACACAAAATAAAGAAAAGGTTGGCCTCCTGGAAATTTACTGAATTTAATAAAGTTGTGGAAGAATGCCGGATAATAGACAAAAATCTGAGGGATCTGTATCCTAGTAAGGGAAAATCTTTCTAGAAGTGGAAGGGCCAAGGATCTTTATCTAAGGGTGGTAGTAAGAAACCCTATCGACCTAAGGATCATGTGAACTAGAGACCCCTGGTGTCATGGACATGTCCTCATTATGGTAGAGTGCATGTTGGCAAAACGTGTTTGGGGCAAATAATTTGTTATAATTGCAAGCATGATAAAAAAAAAAGACAACAGATCATCATAAAAACCATTAACATTATCAATCCTTATGGCTTTTTATGAAAGTTTAACTTAGCCTAATATGCAACACTAGAAATCCCATCCAACGTTTCCAAACAACTAGGTAGAGAGATAAAAGCTTCAGCCCCATAGACCACACGTCCCATACTTTCAGGGAAGTTTGCAACTTGTAACTCTTGTCCTAAGGAAAAGATGTGACCATCTAATTCCTTCATCTTAACACTCAAACCCTTGCTTCCTTTAATGATTATAGCAATGGCCACACTTGCCCTTAGGCCTTGGATGCCTCCCCCATATACAAAGTTGATCTTTCTAGAAGCTAATGCATTTCCTAGTTCTTGTGTTGCAGTTAGAAACTCTCCATCCTTTCCCGAATCAGTTTCACCAAAAATACAAATAGATTTAAATCTACATTTTAGTGTGATATCCTTTTTCTCTTCTTTTCTCTCAGACATTTTATGTTTACAAATGAAAGAGTTCATATTTCCAAGTAGAAGAGTACATATTTATATTATTAAAACAATGACAACAAGATCATGCAAATCATGCATTTTTAAAAGAAGTTTGAAAATTTTCTGACATGAATGACCGGTATAATTTAGGTGAAGAAATTAAACAAAAAAAATAAAGAAAGTCAAAAGTTACTAAAAAGATAAGAAAGATTAGACAAAAGCATGATTATGTATAGTAGTTGTGATTTTGGCTCATATCTTCCTTTGGTTTTACGTCCAGTAACAGCTTAAATGCTTTCTATGAATCGAAGATTTGCTTCCCATCTAGTTTTCTTATAAATTGGTAAATAGGGTCTTTTAATGTCAGATTCCCAAAACAGCAGCGCTCTTTTTCATTATTTCATGTGTCTATTAAATTAAGAAGAATACAATGAACTCCACCACTCTGATACGTCTCAAGAGTTTGAATGATATCATCTAATGACTCCTTACTCAATCCATCCTTTATGAATTTAATTTTATCTTCTCGATTTATAGAAACCATACATTTTCTCTTACAACACTTATCACATGTCCACCTTGAACATTTGTGGTAGACCTCCATTCATTTAGCTCTTCTCTTTTTGGAGTAAGAACTTCTTCCCATTCCTGGCATAGGGTTAATAATTGACTTATGAATCTCACCTGCTAAATGTACCTTAGCTTCAATGATCTAGTGTACATCCTTAGGAAGGCCCAAGAGCTTAAATATCTTCATTCTTTCAAGTCGACAACTATAGATCTTCCAGAGCACATATTTGGGAAGAGTGGGGAACCTGTTCTTAAGCTTTACAAGAGATTCCTCTATATTAACTTGAAATGAAAATGATGGCAACTAAAATTTCTAACGCAGTGCATGCTTCAGTGAGTAAGAAAGAAAAATGAGCATGGAAAAGAAGTTTTGGGTTGCCTCCTAAATATCCGCCCTTTTGTAACGTCTTTAGCTAGACAAAAATCAAACTAATTGACCCCTTTTTTTTATTTTTTTTATATGTATGTATGTATGTATTTTAACAATTAAGCACAACTCATAAGTGCCACCATTCAAATCAATAGTCATTAATAAATACCTATCACACTCAAAACTAGTCTATAACTAACACTCATGTCCAAAACATATTTTAAACAATCAACTCAAACAAAACAAAGAAAAGTAGAAGGAAACTCCCCTCTCAATACTTGTCTTGTGCTCTTGAATGTTCTTGATTGTGGCTACCAAAGTAGAATACATCATCAGAGGCTACTAGAAGTCCTATAACATCACAACAAAACATCAAAGCAAACCTTGGGTTGCCTCTGAAGTAGCACAAAAGTTATAGTTTTCAACCAAACTCCCCAAAACAAACTACTAATCAAATGTATAAAACACCATGATTACCTGGTCTTTATTTCTTTTCAAGCAACAAGGGTTCAGACACAAAAAATGATCATTCAAGGTAATTAATTATACTTCTTCAATCATAGACAATTTTAGAGTACAAGTATTTACTAAATTCAAATAAAGCACAACATGCATATATTTGTAAATAGATTTAGGAGCTTCCATAAATTTAGAGCATTCCACAAAATCCACTTGACTCTTATCAGTAAGAGTCAACACTTTAATAGGAGAGAATTGAACAACAACTTTTAGAACGTCCACATTGATTTCATCATCAAAATAACAAGAATTAGGTTCTACAACTAGAACCTCTTCCAGACCACACCCACTATTCTCTCCAAAAGTGATTTCAAGTTCCTTATCACATTCTACAAGAGCAAAAGTTGCATTCAATTCCACATCCTCAACTTCCTCACAATAATCATCATCAACATAAGAAGTGGTCATTATGCTTAAAGAATTATCTTACCTCATAGTCTCAATAGACGAAATAATTTGCCTCACATATATTCCAATATTTTGGACACTTGACTTAACTCTAATGACAAGTTCCTTTTGCTCTCTAATAAATCTCTTTGTTGATTCCACTCAATCCTCACATAATGTTTCTAAATTAGATTTTTCCTCATACTCTAGGGTGTATTCTTTAATATGTGGATAAGAGTATAAAGGAGAATTAATTTCAGTAGGACAATACTTGACATATAGATCCAAAGACTCTTATTGCTCTAAAATCACTATATAAGGGAAAATAAATATGCAAATATTTAACTTATCATGGGTCTTGCCAAGTCATTACTTGTAAAACTGTGATGTGGTAATAAAGTTGCTCTACATATAGCCTCCAACCCAGTGTTTCGTGAATGTATAAAGCACATTTAGATTGACTATCACGTTATACATGATAAGATTAAGGAAAACTTTATTTCTATGGGACATGTATGGTCTAGTGATCATTTTTATGATCCTTTGACTAAGGCTTTAAATGGAACTCGGGTTGACTATCTTTGTAACAAGTTAGGCTTGATTAACATCTATACCCCAACTTAAGGGGGAGCGTTAGGAAAAGTCATATGTAATTAATAGTATTAGGTAGTAGTTAGGAGTTAGAGTTTAGCATTTATTAGGATTGAAGATCTCTCCGTGTATAAATACTTATGCAAACCTTGTGAATATATAGATATCAGAGATTGTGAAATAACAAATATCATCTGGCCCAAATTCTCATATCGCAACAGTTAAGTTACCTTAGTAGGAATCAAAACACATTACTAAATTATGATTATCATCTCCAGGCCACACTTCAATTTGAGACTAAGGTCTCATATTGGTATAATAGCTTTTGTAACCTCATAAAATCTCAATGAGAATATGTAAGGCTTCTAAATGAATGGGTTTAGCATACTAATTATCTCATGGTACATTTGCCCTAACCTTTTTGTTATAACTTTCTACTTCTTTGTCTTGATTATTCCAGAGTTGAACAGATGAGATGTTTTCTTGCATATCTATTTCCTTTTCATGTTTTAATTTCAAAACTGAGAAACTACAAAATGTTCTTTTCATAAATCATAAAACCATTTTTGTGTTTTTCTACCACTATTATCAATGAGGGCAGTGTTATTCACTCTTGGTTTTGATATTATGGCAGTGCATGAAACTAGGTAACAATAGCTAAAAATCTTAGAGTAAATTTTATAATAAAGGTTACATATACTGGGAGTGAAGACCACAAGATTAGCCAGTCAATCCCACAAAATAAGAAATAGAAAACAAAACCTAACTGCTGGTTGTTCTAATTATGAAATCTAGCAGTACAAAAGAAAACAAGATAACTATAATATAATTGGTTATTTTTCCTAACTACCTAGGTAATAAGAAAGCCAACACTTCAGACGATGGGAATCCAGCACTCCCCTTCAAGCTGACAAGTAAATGTCAAGCACACCTAGCTTGGAAATTAATTCTTCAAACTAAACTTAGCAGTTCCTTGGTTAATATCATCCCATCAGAAATTCAAGTCAGAAGTATAATGTTTTGTTGGAAATTACTATTGATCATGCATTCTAAATCATATTTAAAGCTATACTGTTTGTATCCATATGTAGATGATAGGCTGATGGAAAAATTTTGGATTGCCAATTTTAAAGGATGCATTGTATTTACTAAAAAACAATATTATCTCTATTTTAGCCTAGTTGATAGAGGAAATCCATGTAACTAATCACCTTGTCCAAAAGAATGCTTGAGCCACTTTCACTGTTATGAATGAATGTTGTAAGGATATTATGGAATGACAACCTATGGCTAGTTTATCTATGACTAATGAAATTTTCATTATAGTATTTGGGCATGCCTACAAGAAAATACATGCTTTATGCATCTTGTGTATGTGGATTTTGTCCTTGACTTGTTGTGTGTAGGAAGATCTTTAAATTTTCTTATGCTCTGATTTAGTTACAGGAGACCTCTGAATCAATAAAAAGCCCACTCTCATCTATCAGTTACATTATTTCCCAGCAAGCCGCAGAAGATAAACTGTGAAAAGGTTTGAAAAGCTGGACAGGAAGCTACAGAAGGAACAGACCTCTCTAAAAGAGACGAAGAATAAACTTGAGAGGCACGATGATGATGGAGATACACTTGCAAGCCCTAATAATACTTTTCAATCGAACATGCCAAAACGGAAGCCAATTTATTAGCTAAAGAAGCAGTGGGAAGGTGAGAAGGAAAATTATTTGAAAGCTAAATAGTTGAACAAGGTTATGACTCTAAACAGGCTCAGATCAAAAATTCCTCATTTGTTCTAGTCACTCCATTTTCAAGTGCTTATGTGCAAGTAGTTGTTGTCAATAACAAAGCTAACCTAGCAGAGTAATAACGCTACATCTGAAAACTAGTTGAAGATAATCAGATAAGAATAATTGTTGTGTTATTCCGAAGAGAGGGTGATTATATTTATACACAAGAAAGAATCAGATCTGTAAATGAGATCTAGATTTGAAATTTGAAAATAATATCCTAACAATTATCTCCTATAATATTTATATTTAATTAATCCCTATAATCAAGGGTTTCCTAATAATATATTCAAATATTATTTGGGATTCTACACTCCTTCTCAAATTGGACTATAAATATTCTTCTTAAGTTGGACTATAGATATTCTTCATGTTCAACTTACCAATTAGATATTCAAACTTGTCCCTAGGTAGTCCTTTAGTAAGGATGTCAGCGGTCTGCTCTGTAGATGGTATGTGTCACAGGTCTACAATACCTTCATCAACTTTCACTCTTATGAAGTGTCTGTTTATCTTGACATGCTTGGTTTTGTCATGCTGAATTGCATTGTGAGTAATATTGATTACAACCATATTATAACAATAGACCTGATGGGAAAATTTATACATTTTCTCAAGTCTTTAATAACACATTTTACCCATATGCCTTCACAAATGCCTAGTGCCACAGCTCTGTATTCAGCCTCAGCGTTGCTTCTTGTGACTACTCTTTGCTTTGGATTGTAATGTCCCAAAACATGTGTAAGGGCTCAATGACTCCAAAAGAGAATGTAACAAATGTTAGAAAAAACACTTTTGGGGAAAAAATGGTGAATTGTGATGTACATAAATTTTTACAAAAATGTCGTGGCAAAATGGTAATTTGCCAACAAAGTAGGAAGCAATTTACTTTTCCCTTTTCTCTCTATAATTGCGGTTAAGTAGGGACAATAAAAGGGGAATATATATATTTACTTGATTAATTGGATATTAAATATGCCATGTGCCATTACTTTAACCAAATAAAAAGGTGAAGCAAAAAGGGGAGTCGAAAAGTCAAAGGTAAGTGGTGATTTGTGGGCTATGTACATGGCAATTGGATGAAGAAATTAGGAAACTAAATTGGTTCAATTAGAACCCCAAGGTGGCGTCCTTTTAGGCTTAGAAGAGAGAGGAAAGATCATCCAATTAATTAGGGATAAAGTCAAAGAAATCACACATACAAAGAAACCCCATTAAAATATTATTTCTTAAAGTATGAGAGATGTGATGATAAAGCCAATTCCTCTTCTCTTTATTATTTTTGTTTAGCTAAAGCAAGAGAGAGAGAGAGAGAGAGAGAGAGAGAGAGAGAGAAGAGTTGAAAGAGCTTGGTGATTAAAAGGAAGTGTTCTAGGGTTTTAAGAGCAAAATCAAAGGCAAGAGCTTGTAATCTTAGTGATTTTGCTTCCTAATCACCTTTGAACTTCCTCTAATCTCTTCTTCTCTTTGAAATCCATGGATAACAAGCCAAATCAAGTGTATAGAGAGAGAGGACTAAGGCATTTTAAGAGAGGGAAAGTGAACAAACAAAAGGTAACTCCTGAAACTTTGATCCCCTTTATTATATGGTGCTATTGTGGTTGTTGTTTTTTGTTTTGGTTTGGTTTTGCCTTGTTTTGTGATTTTGGGATCATGAACCCTAAAAAGGTGATGCTGCCAAAATTTCCTCTAGTTATACTCATTAAGTGTTTAACTAGCTAATCATATTATTAGAATTTGAAAGGAAGTGATTAAACAAGAGAAATCAAGGAAACACATTTTTCTCTTCTAAAACCCTAATTTTGTCTAGGTATAGAACATGGGGGAAGGAGTTGGAATTTTGAACTTTTGATGATTCCATTGGATATAGAAGGAAAAATTGTGTGGGAAAATACCAATTCATGATTTTTGGAGGTTTGAATGCAAAAATGGAATTTATTGAAGTTGCAAGTGCATGCTGTTTGATTTCCTCCAATGAGGCAGTGTTGTTGTGCAATACATTTCGTTAGCCAAACTAAGTCTAAATGTATTGAAACTTTCCAGGATTAAAATAGACATACAGAGATTTACTTTGATAGGCTATTGGTAATTTTCGGACTTGTATACTAAGAGATATGAATTTTCAAAGTTGTGCCTTATTTCTGACTTGCTTCTGGAATAGTGTGGAAATTTATGGGATTATGTAATTTTGTGGTTGTAGATGGTGGTGGTTCATATTTTTCTTATGTAGAGGACTTAAAGATCTTTCCATCAAACTTTTAACTACTCCATTTTGATTTTTGTAGATTTAGTTATGAATTTTGGAATTCGAGCCAAGAATAGAGGATTTCTTGGCCACGACCAGAAGATTTGTTTGGCCGCGGCCAAAGATTTTTGGACTGGGCTAAGACCCCTGTTTTCGGCCGAGGCTATGACCTCTATTTTAGCATTTCACATATTTGAAAGGTGGTGTCTGGTATAGCTTTCCATAACTCTCTTTTTTCATTTGTTTGAGCTTATAATAGCTACTTAAAGTACTCAAATGATAACCAACCCCAAGTATTTTGGAGTTATTAAAGAACTAAAATAGGCAATAACTCGTCATTCTTAATTCTAATATATAGGATTTGACATCTGCCATGAGCTCAAAAAATCTGTACAAGAACAAGACTGGAAAGACCAAGGTAGTGACTCTTTCTCTTGTATCATGTATAATGCTTTGTATGTATGTTCATATCATTAATTGTTATGAATGTTATGATTGTCAAGAATGTCACACAACTGTTATGAATGATGTTATGTGATGATTGTTTACATGCTCTGTGAAATTATATTTCATATAAGTGCATTGTTACTACTGAGATACATAGGAATCTCACTCTTTCTAATGACTAACCTACAGCAAGGGAAAGAGGCTCAAAGGGCAAGCAGGTAAACAAGGGGCTGTTACAATGCGCAGACTAAGGACTAGGACTTTTGTTGGTTATCTAGTTTTAAGAAAATGTTTATGATGTATATATAAGTACACTACAAGGCCAGTGTTCCTTGTAACAGTAAATGTACCAAATGTATACTCGAATTGTAGTACTTAACCCAGTGAATGCAGTAAAATAGGGTGGTTATATACCATGGACCCTTTTTGTTAACGAACTTAACCTGAATATCCGTTGAGAATTTTGGTAAGTACTATGATATTAACAAATGGAAACCAAACTGAATGAGTTAAATAGATTTGAAAAGTGAGAATGAGACCACATCAAACATGTTTTAAAAAGTTTTTGTAAACCAACTTAAGTATAGGTTGGAATTGTGAATTGAAGTTGGGACCCCAAATGGGTTGAAAACCTTTTTGGTCTCTGGTTTGCATTTATTACATGTACTGAACTATTTTCTAATGCTTTAAAGTAGTGGTGTTACATTTTTTGTATCAGAGCATGGATTCTGGCAATGTTAGGTTATTGCTAGATTTCATTGCTTCGATTGATAGTTACTAACCTTAGACTAGTGACTTTGTGTTAGGAATTAGGGATGGTGGGATAGGACTAAGGAGCCAATCCCTCTCGTCAGTTAATCGGTTGTTAGAGGAAAAGTACATCTTGGAAGGGGAGCACAAAGTAGTATAGGCTTCTTTTGGTGTAAATGCTGAGCCTTTTATTGTAAATTTGATTATTTATAGTATACATATATATGTTCTTGTTGTTTACTGCTGTGTGAGTTTTAAGGAATATTTGTATATGTTCAATATGATATTGATGTTGTGAATTCTTTGTATTATTAGAAAGAAACAATGGTCCGACTAAAAGTTAGACGTATGGAACGAGAGGTTGAAGAGATAAATCAACACCTACCTGATCCTGTATAATAGATGCTTGGCATGTTAATGGAGAAGCAGGATATGATTTATAAACTAAGGGAAGAGCTTCGAGAGGTGAAAGAAAAACAAAATGAGGATAAGGAACCATCGATACAAGATGAGACAAATCATGAAAAAATAGAGGAAGGGTCGACTCAACCTGAGGAGTCACAACAACATACCAAAACGAACCAAGAATCTTATAAGGTGCCAGCCTATGACAAAAGAGATCTACAGTTCTAGATCTCTAAGTTCTGTAAGCATTTGCTCTCAGTGTTTAGGGGAAGATTTGACCCTCAAATAATTGAGGACTAGCTGGTTCGACTAGAAAAGATATTTGACATGTTAGATGCCCGATTGAGGTAAAGGCAAAACTGGCCTTTATAAGCTAGAGGGAGACGCTGATAGGTGGTGGAAGAGCATCACTTTAACATTGCGAACCCGGAATATGCATGTGACCAGGGAGTTGTTCTAGGAGAAATTTAATGACAAGTACTTTCCCAAATTTGTTAGGCTTGAAAAAGAAATAGAATTCTTGAATGTGCAGCAGGGCAATAGAGAGAACTTTGATGACTACCTGTCTCAGTTTATTCGATTGGCCTGTTACTCCTCTTCTTGCGACACAAAGATGATAAGGAGTGGAGTTCTAACATGTTGATCCGAGGTCTAAGGCATGAGATGAAGAAAAGGTTAGTCTCCTAACAGTTAACTAAATTCAATAAAGTTGTGGAAGAGTGCCAGATTACAGAGAACAACCTGAAGGATCTGTATCCAGCTAAGAATGTTAGTAGTCACAGTGAACCTAGGAAGGGAAATTCTTCCCAGAAGCGAAACGGTCAAGGGTTCTCATCCAAGGGCAACAGTAAGAAACCATACTGGTTTAAGGATCATAGAAACTAAAAACCCCCAATGCCATGTCCATGCCCTCGATGTGGCAGGATACATATTGGTACAACATGTACGGGACAAATAATTTGCTATAACTGTCAGCAAACAGGACACATTGCTAGTGGCTGTAAGCAGCAGCTAGTAGAGCCAAGACCAAGGAATTAGGGCAGGGTGTTTGCCATGACACATGAAGAGGCCTGGAAGTCCCCCGAACATATTCAAGGTAAAATCCTTTTCAATGGAAGTTTGTTGTAAGCTTATTTGATTCGGGTGCTAGTTATTCCTTTATTGTTTATGACTGTGTGAAGTGCCTAGGATTTTATATTCATAAACTGCCATTTGACTTGGTTATGTCAATGTCGATGGGTGTCAAAACCAAGATTGTTGATGCTTGTTTGAATTGTGTAATAAATATTGAGGGACATAAGTCTATAGTTGATTTAATTTGTTTGCCACTCCAACAACTAGAAGTTATACTAGGTTTTGATTGGTTGATGATGAATAATGTGTTGCTGGATTGCAGAAGCAAGAGGATAGTTTACCCTATTCGCAAAAGTATGATAATGTAAGTGCTAGTCTGAGTTTCCTCTCAATGGCTGAAGATTAGAAATGCTTAAAGAGACCGATATATAGCATTCTTTTCTATTGATGCGGAGACAGAAAAAACTCTAAAGAATATACCCGTTGTAAGGGAATTTCCTGAAGTGTTTTTGGATGATCTTAATGGATTGCCTCCAGAAAAGGAAGTGGAATTTACAATTGAGAGTACACCTAGAGTGGGATCTATACCCAAAGCCTCATACAAAATGGCCCCAAATGAGATGACGGAGTTAAAAAAACAAATTGAAGAGTTACTTGAGAAAGGGTTCATTCAACCCAGTGTCTCTCCATGGGGAGCTCCAATACTATTTGTTAAGAAGAAAGATAGGAGCCTGAGGCTCTGTATAGATTACAGAGAGTTGAACAAAGTAACCGTCAAGAACAAGTATCTACTTTCGAGAATCAACGACCTTCTAGATCAACTATCTGGTTCCTGTATATTTTCAAAGATTAATTCAAGGTTGGGTTGTTGTTACAAGTGTAAATGGTCTATTAGAAAGTGCAAGTGTATATTATCATAAACAAGTAATACAGAAGTGAGTAGAGTATCGTTCCCACAAGGATTGATCACTAAGTACCAAAATGGGTAATTTTAACTCTATTTAGTCTATCGATTAGTTAATGATTGAGAGTACGAAATAAAAGATGATTAAATATCAATGCAAATGATATGAAACAACTATGACAAAAAGTCCTAGGGGTCCTTAACAAATTTCGGATTGAATCACTTATCTATTCTAGACCAATTTATTCCACATGATTGATAGCCAAGTTTCCCTAATTTAATTACTAGCCTCTTCCAAGGTCAAGCAATTTTATAATTAATTGCCAATCCAATATATTCCTATATGAATTTAAGCAATTAATTATGCATTAAGATTTATAGAGTTCAGTAAGACTACACAACTCATGAATATATTCTTATTTCATATACAAGTCATGGTTTTAATTATAGGCTCTATACACATACATCTCCTTCCAGTCTCAACATGCATATTAAAATCATTCAAAAGATGGCCAGTCAATTAAAAGCATTAAGAATAATAATTAAAACTCAATCATGAAGGAGAAATTCAAACTAGATTTAATAAGTTAAGGTTCAATCTGTCATTAGTAAGCTACATCATCATCCTAGGAAAATGGAAAGTTAGCTCATGATGAAATTAAAAACAAAAATAAAATAAATTGAAAACTTCATAAACATTGCAATAAACTTAATTATTTAATAAAAATACAACTACAAGATGCATGAAAATAGAAAAATCTAGCCATCAATGTAGGAGGTAAAACCTTCCATGTAGGAGGCATGCAAGAAACAAATACAATGCATGAAATTAATTCTTAGCTAATGGTATTTAAGTGGAGAAGAGAGGAAAGTAATGGATATGAAATGGTAGTAAGTGGAGAAGAGGGGAGAGTAATAGGTATGAAATTGTTGTGTTAAATGTGAAGGAGAGGATGGTTATATATAGGGAAGAATGGAGTAGGGTAGATGAAGTAGTAGGTGAAAAGAAAGATGAAGTGATAGATGAAATGTGGTAGATGAAAAGGAAGAAGAAATGGTAGATGAAATGTAGTAGATGGTATGGTTGGTGGAATGGTAGATGATTCCCGCTCTCAACTTCCAAACAAAATTCAAAATCCTTGGAGATCGAACAGGGTTTTGATCTCAACATAAAAGTTGTAGAGCTCTTTCTTAGTTTTTTTTCCATATAAAGAATGTCCCAATCTGGCATCTAGAGCTTCAGATATTGCTTGAAAACTGAAAGAGGGCAAATTTAGTATTTTTTTCAAGAAATTCTATTTCATGCCAAAATCATTATTTATTTATTAGTTACACCCAAATTCATTAAGTTGAGCTCAAATATCATCCATAAAATCATCATATAATGGAAAATAAATAATCATATTTATTAGTTACACTCAAATATTTTACTTATCAGTTATCATCAGCTGCGAGTGAAAGCAAAAGATATACCGAAAACTGCTTTCAAGACTAGATATGGGCACTATGAGTTTCTGGTGATGCCCTTCGGATTAACTAATACACCTATCATATTCATGGACTACATGAATCATATTTTCTGTTAGTATCTAGATCAATTTATAGTGGTTTTTATCTATGACATTTTGATATACTCCAAGAGAAATGAAGGGCATGAGCATCATATGAGAATAGTGTTGGGAATTTTACGAGGAAAGCAACTCTATGCTAAATTGAGCAAGTGTGAGTTTTTGCTTTTGGAAGTAAAATTTTTGGGCCATGTCATCTTGCAAGAAGGGGTCTCAATAGATCCCAGTAAAGTGAAAGCAGTACTGGACTGGAAGAGGCCAAAAACTATTAAGGAGATATGCAATTTTCTAGGTCTTGCTGGTTATTACTGGAGGTTCATTCAGAATTTCTCTTGGATCGCCTTGCCAATGATCAAGCTCAAGAGAAAGGATAAGCTATTTAAGTGGGATGACCGATGTGAGAAGAGCTTTACTAAGCTGAAGGAAAGGTTGATGACGGGAAATCTTGATTATCCCCGATCCTAGCTTGACTTATGTAGTATACAGTGATGCTAGTAAGCAAGGATTGGGATGTGTCCTTATATAGCAGGGCAGAGTTGTGGCCTATGCCTCTCGGCAGTTAAAGTCTCATGAAATGAACTATCCCACTCATGATCTAAAGCTTGCAACAATCATATTTGCATTAAAACTATGGCAACACTACCTATATGGTGTGACAGTAGAATTGTACTACAACCACAAGAGTCTCAAGTATTTATATGACTAGAAAGAATTGAATATGAGGCAACATGGTAGGATAGAGTTGCTAAAAGATTACAACTTGGAGATCATGTATCTTCCAGGTAAAGCTAATGTCATTGCTGGTGTGCTGAGTTGGAAGGCGGTGTTAGTGGTAGCAATGATGATGCAAGAAGGGAAATTAATAGAAGATATTCGGGATCTAAACGTATAAAACCAAATCTTATGTGCAAGTTATGGTGTTATCCAAGGGAAAAGTGATCTAAGGACTGAGATTGAATAGGCTCATATGCAAGATGAATGAGTGCAGTCCATCCGAACCATGATTGAACAAGGAAGGACTCAGGACTATGATATTTCACCTAGTGGACTAGTTCAATACCAGAAGAGAATCTATGTTCCACTAAAGGCTGACTTGAGGTAGAAAATCCTGGATGAGGCTTATATGAGTCGGTATAGTCTTCACCTAGGAATGACCAAGATGTACCACGACTTAAAGTCTATGTACTGGTGTTGAGATTGAAGAGCGATGTGACCAAATATGTGGCTTGATGTCTTACGTGTCAAAAAGTAAAGATTGAACATTAGACGCCGCTAGGGCTACTTCAGAGCCCTGAGATTCCAGAGTGGAAGTAGGAAAGCGTGACCATGGGTCTAATGGTGGGATTACCCAGAATTAGAAACTATGATGGGATCTAGGTGATTGTCGATCAATTCACAAAGTCAGTGCATTTTATACCAATCAACGCCAACTACTCTCCTAATAAACTGTTAGAGATTTATATTAGAGATATAATAAGACTCCATAGTACACCGAAGAGCATTATTTTTGACAGTGATCCTCGTTTCACTTTGAGGCTTTGGAAAGCTCTACATAAAGCTCTGGGCATAAATTTAAGGTTTAGTATGGCCTATTATCCACAGACAGATAGACTATCATAAAGAACCATTCAGACATTGGAAGACATGTTAAGGGCATATGTATTAAACTTCAAAGGGAATTGGGATCACTTCCTTCTACTTGCCAAGTTTGCGTATAACAATAGTTATTATGCGAGCATACAGATGGCTCCGTATGAAGCACTATATGGGAAGATATGCCAATCACCTTTATGCTGGATAGAGTTGTCTGAAAGAAGATTGTATGTGCCTGATCCCGTTGATTACACCTTAGAGCATATCAAAATTATCAAAAAAAGGCTCCTAGTAGTGGAAAGGTGATAGAAAAGCTATGTTGATAAAAGGAGAAGACCTCTATAGTTTGAATTCGGAGATCACCTGTTCTTGAGAGTGTCTCTAGTCACTAGAATCGGTAGAGCAATCAAGAGAAAGAAGTTGAACCCATGGTACATCGGTCCATTTGAGGTTCTTGCGAAAATTGGACCCATAGCATACAAATAGCCCTACCCCCAAACTTCAGCAACTCCATGACATATTTTATGTCTCACAATTAAAGAAGTACCAACCGGACCCTATGTATATTATCGAGTACGGAGATATTGATATGAAAGATAATTTCGCTTATGCGGTGGAGTTAGAACAAATTATTAAACGATAAGAAAGATGGCTTAGACACTAAAGCATACCATTTGTGAAGGTGGTCTGGAAGGGGTTAACTCCAAAGGAAGCAACCTGGGAAGCAGGAGTAGGAATGAAGTGGTGTTATCCAGAGTTTTTCCCTCAAGATGCATAAAAAATTTTGACGATGAAATTTATTGTACGGGGGGAGAATTGTAATGTCTCAAAATATGTGTAAAGGTTCAATAACTCTAAAAGAGAATGTAACGAATGTTAGAAAAAGCACTTTTGCTTAATAAAATGGTGAATTGTGATGTACTGGAATTTTTACAAAAATGTGGTGGCAAAATGGTAATTTGCCAACAAAGTAGAAAGCAATTTATTTTTCCCTTTTCTCTCTATAATTTTGGTTAAATAGGGACAATAAAAGGGGAATATATATTTACTTGGTTAATTGGATATTAAATATGCCATGTGCCATTATTTTAACCAAGTAAAAATGTGAAGTGGAAAGGGGAGTCAAAAAGTCAAAGGTGAGTGGTGATTTGTGGGCTAAGTGCATGGTAATTAGATGAAGCAATTTGGAAACTAAATTGGCTCTATTAGAACCCCAAGGTGGAATTATTTTAGGCTTAGAAGAGAGAGGAAAGATCATCCAATTAATTAGGGATAAGTCAAAGAAATCACACATGAAAAAAAATAAAAGAAAAAAACCATTAAAATATTGCTTCTTAAAGTATAAGAGATGTGATGATAAAGCCATTCCTCTCCTTTTTCTTCATTATTTTCATTTAGCTAAAGCAAAGAGTGAGAGTGAGAGAGAAAGAAGAGTTGAAAGAGCTTGGTGATCAGAAGGAAGTGTTCTAGGGTTTTAAGAGCAAAATCAAAGGCAAGAGCTTGTAATCTTAGTGATTTTGCTTCCTAATCACCTTGGAACTTCCTCTAATCTCTTCTTCTCTTTTTGAATCCATGGATAGCAAGCTAAATTGAGAGTGTAGAGAGAGAGAGAGAGGGCTAAGGCATTTTTAGAGAGAGAAAGTGAACAATCAAAAGGTAACTCCCAACACTTTGATCTCCTTGTATTATATGGTGCTGTTGTGGTTGTTGTTGGTTTTGGTTTGATTTTTCCTTGTGTTGTGATTTTGGGATAATGAACCCTAGAAAGGTTATGCTGCCAAAATTTCCTCAAATTATACTCTTTTAGTTTTTAAGAAGCTAATCATGTGATTAGAATTGGAAAGGAAGTGATAAACAAGAGAAATCAAGGAAACACATTTCTTTTCTAAAACCCTAATTTTGTCTAGGTATAGAACAAAGGGAAGGAGTTGAAATTTTGGAATGTTAATGATTCCATTTGATTTAGAAGGCAAAACTGTGTGGGAATATAGGTGTTCATGATTTTTAGAGACTTATATGCAAAAATGGAATTTGTTGAAGTTGCAATTACATGCTGTTTGATTGCCTCTAGTTAGGCAGTGTTGTTTTGTAATGTATTTCATTAGTCAAACCAAGTCTAAATGTAATGAAACTTTCTAGGATTAAAGTAGACATGCAATGATTTAATTTGATAGGTAATTGGTAATTTTTGGACTTGTATACTAAGAGATATGAATTTTCAAAATTGTAATAGTATGGAAATTTATAGGATTCTATAATTTTGTGGTTGTAGATGGTAGTGGTTCATATTTGTCTTGTGTAGAGGACTTAAAGAGCTTTCCATAGAACTTTGAACTACTCCATTTTGATTTTTGTAAATTTAGTTATGATTTTTGGAAGTTGAGCCGAGAACAGAGGATTTCTTGGCCGCGGCCTAAAATGTTTCTGACCACTATTGGCCCCGGCCAAAGGATTTTTGGCCGGGGCCAAGACCCCTATTTCAATATTTAACATATTTGAAAGGCGGTGTCTGATCTAGCTTTCCATAACTCTCTTAGGCATTTGTTTGAGCTTCTAATAGCTACTTAAAAGACTCAAATGATAAACAACCCCAAGTATTTTGGAGTTATTAAAGAATTAGAATAGGCAATAACTCATCGTCCTTAATTCCAATTTATAGGATTTGATATCTGCCCTGATTGCAAAAAATCTGTGCAAGACAAGATTGGAAAGACCAAGGTAGTGACTCTTTCTCTTGTATAATGTATAATGCTTTATATGTATGTTCATATCATCCATTATTATGAATCTCAGCATTGTTATGAATGTCATGATTGTTAAGAATGTTCTGCTATTATGAATGATTTATGTGATGATTGTTTACATGCTCTGTGAAATTATATGTCATATAAGTGCATTGTTACTACTGAGATACATATGAATCTCATTCTTTCTAATGACTAAACTACAACAAGGGAAAGTTGCTCAAAGGGCAAGCAGGTAAACAAGGGGCAGCTATAGTGCACAGACTAAGGACTAGGACTTTTGTTGGTTATCTAGTTTTGAAAAATGTTCATGATGTATATATAAGTACACTGTAAAGCTAGTGCTCCTTGTAATAGTAAACGTACCAAATGTAAACTTGAATTATAGTACTTAACACATTAAACATAGTAAAATAGGGTGGTCATATACCATGGACCCTTTTGGTTAACGAACATAACCTGAATATCCACACCGAATGAGTCAAACATATTTGAAAAGTGAGAACGAGACCACATCGAACATATTTTAAAAAGTTTTTGAAAACCCACTTAAGTACATGTCTGAACTTTGAACTGAAGTCGGGATCCCGAATGGGTTGAAAACCATTTTTGGTCTCTGATTTGAATTTATTACACGTTTTGAATTGTTTTCCAATGCTTTGAAGTAATGGTGTTACATTGATCACCTGCCCAATCAACATCTATAAACAATTCTACATTTTGTTTATTGGTCGTCTTGAATAATAACCCATGTATAGGAGATCCCATCAAATAACGTAGTATCTGGTACACTTCATTCAAATATTTTTGTTTAGGATCATAGGACTGCTGGCTGACCACACTAACTACAAATGCAATGGCTGGTCTAGTATGAGATAGGTATATCAATTTTCCTACAATCGTTGGTAATTTCCTATGTCCACAGCTTTGCCAAGGTTTGCTTCTTCATCTATTTTATCAACCCGTATTAATGTGTTACTAGGTCTGTAGCCTATCATTACATTTCTTTTAGAAGGTCCAGTACATACTTTCTTTCGAAGATATAGATTCCTCGCTTCGACCGAGCAACTTCCATTCCAAGAAAGTACTTCATTTCTCCAAGGTCTTTGATTTGGAATTCTCGTGCAGGGACTTTCTTGATTTGACTGATCTCTGCCTCATCATCTCCAGTAAGGACTATGTCATCAACATATACAACTAAAACAACCACCTTACCCTTATGATGTTTAAAGAATAGGGCATGGTAGCCCTGCCCTTAAGTGTATCCATGTCTTTTAAGGACCTGATGTTGGAACCGGCTATTACCCAAGAGGGGGGGTGAATTGGGTGTATAATAAAAACTTAAGAACTTTAGAAATCTTTTCGTATCTTAACGAAAACAGTAAGTATGAAGGTTTATAAATCAACAGTTAGATTAAATAATATATGCTGGAAATATAAGAGTTTAGGGAAGAGAATATGCAAACTGTGATTTATCCTGGTTCGGTCCAATCTGTGATGGCCTACGTCCAGTCCCCAGGCTCCTCCTGAGATTTTCAAATCCACTATCTTCTTGTTTAATCCGGGCACAAGAAAAGCCTTTACAATCCCACAAGTTTAGCCGGGTACTTGTGAAACCTTTTACAAATCTCTCACTGAAATACTCCCCCTTACGGCAAGTCTTACGAGCAGAGCAATTCCGAAGATCTTCCTCTCCTGCTTACTTATGCAAGTCTTACGAGCAGCAACGTTCTCTCCTGCTTACACCCCTGTAAGTCTTATGAGCAGCAACGTTCTCTACTGCTTGCACCTTGTAAGTCTTACGAGCAGAATGTCTTACAGCAATTCTCTCTACTGCTTCTCCGTAAGAAAATCAACCCTCTCAAGATCCTTCTACCTTGAGATCAACTCAGAAATATAGATGAAAGTGTTTACAGACTCTCTCACAGAGTGGATATAATACTCACTGAAGTACAATACTAATAATCACTCTCTCAATGATAAGTAATACAGAAACTGGAAAATAGAGAGTATTTGGGTAGAAGCAGAGGATTCATGTTATACGCATGTTGGTGTCGTTGCACTATTTTCTCTGTCTCCTCTATCTTTCTCAACTCTCTCTCATTTATAGCTGATGAAGATGATGACCGTTGTGAACATTCGTCCGTTGGAGTCCCATTGCTTCATTTGAACATTTGAGCATATTTGAAAAACAAGCTCCTGTCCGTTGTGGAGCAAGGTGGAACGTTTAGTTGGACAGCAAAGAAATTCATTTTGACCTGTACATCACGTTGTGGAGCGTTTTGTGTTTCCGACAGTTTTTCATGGTGGGTCATTTGCTTGTCGTGGTTGGTAGCCGCCATTCGGTGTAATTGACTTTTATTTGAATCTGCAACCTGAACGTTTAAAATCCTGTTTCACACTGCAAAATACTTAATCATTAATATGATGAAGTATTAGTCATGGGTATGTAGGATCATTGGTTAAAAACTGAATTTCTGGCTTCTGGGACTCATCACGTTGAGTGAAGAATTTTCATACGTGACCTCAATTCTTGAAGATGCAACCCAAATATGTAAACTCCTGTTTTACACTTGAAATATATGTTAGATAATGTTTAGAAACAATAACAAGTGAAAACATAATGATTGTATAACGTTTAACCATGTTTGGATTGATGGTTGTAAGGCTCTATTTTGTTTATGCATTCTACCACGTTCTGTTGGGTCCTCACTTCGAGTGCAATATGCCTCACTCGAGTGCAGTTCATATTTCCACGTTTTGACTTCCTCTCGGGCAAGCACTCGCAACTCTTCTCTCGCATCTGCTCGAGTGAATTCTCAACATCACTCGAGCACAAAACTTCCTGCTCGAGTGAGCCTTCAGTTTTCACGTACATGCTTCTTCTCAGGTTGTCACTCGCACATCATTTTAACAAGAGTGAGATTTTGTACTCGCGAGTGATATGGTCTCTCACTCGAGCACACATACCTCTGCTCGAGTGAGACGCATATTCTCAAGGAATATGCTCTCAAAATCAACACTCGCATCAGGATTTCAGAGGGATGAATTTATCACTCGCAGGTGATATGGGTCTTCACTCGAGCACACAACTCCTGCTCGAGTGAGAAATCATCCAATGCTCGAGCATGAATCCTAGTGCTCGAGTGTTGCAAATTTCTTCACGTTTCAGCTGCTTCTGGTCATCACTCGCACGACATTTTCAGAGAGTCAGTTTTTACACTCGCGGGTGATGTGGGGCCACTTTATAAAAATTTGATTCATTTGATTCAAATGATGTATCATAAGAATGCTCTTATCATATGCATTCCAATGCAACAAGAATCAGCTCCAAACTCCTTGTATTCTGCAAGTTATGATCGAAGGAGTGTATATTTCGCTAGTCTGCACAAGCATCTATTTCCAGAAGGCATAGCTCCTAGAATATACGTTCAAATGATGCAAATTACCTATCCATGGAAAGCTCTTTGAGTCTACTTTCATTTGGCACTGGTCTCGTCTCAATCCGATGTGTGGTTTGTGAGATATACTCAAAATACCGAACCTGTGTCAGAAAGTGACGGTGATTTCCATTTCATTTTTGACGAATCATATTTCCTTCATTTGATCTTCTTTCAATGTGATTCTGGTTCCAATTTTACGTGTTGGGAGTCTTCTTTCATATGCCACCGTTTTCGGGTCAATCCGACGTGTGGTTTGAGAGATATGATCAAAATACCAGACCTCGCTCAAGCTGAACATAAAACAGAGTAGAACAGAGTATTCTCCCGTGCTCGAGTGAAATGGTCTGTGCTCGAGCATGTTCTTCCTGTGCTCGAGCATAACACCTTGTGCTCGAGCATAACTCCTCTAGAAGTGCCAAAACTCATATATAAGTCATCTTAGCTTCATATTAACATATTCCAACCATTATTTGATCATAGAAACCTCCGGTAACATTATAGAAACCTCCAATATCACATCTAACAACTTGAATCTTGATATTCATGATAGATCTACCAAGTTCTTCATTCTTCAATATCTTTATTTTTTATCTTCCTCTTGATAATCATTCTTCATAATCCGAGTAGGCATCTCCTTGACTATCTTCAATTTCTTTTCTTCTTCTTCCTCTTGTTCATTTTCATTAATTCAATCTTCTTCATTCTTTGCTTAACTAATCTACAAAATATGTAACATTAAATATAGTAGTTAGTCAAAGAAATACATTATATAAACTTTTTGCTCTTATTACTTCATATCTATATTTGACATCATCAAAACTAATCATATCCAACACCTGAGTGAATCTATCAAACCAAGCATGTAGAGATTGCTTCAATCCATATAATGACCTCTTTAACTTGTAAACTTGATAAGCCTTTTTTCTTGGGAACCTTGGAGGTAACTTCATATACACCTCTTCCTTGAGTTCTTCGTTGAGAAAGGCATTCTTTACATCGAGTTGGTGCAAACCCTAATCTCAATTGACGGCAATGGACAAGAGAATCCTGATTGTATATAACTTGGCTATTGGTGCAAACGTTTTAGTGTAATCTTTACCATATACCTGCGTGAAACCTTTAGTAACCACTCTTACTTTGTATTTCTCAAGAGTTCCATTTACTTTATACTTAGGAATGAATACTCATTTGCATCCTATAGGTTTCTTCCCTTGTCTTAAATCCGCTACCTCCCATGTCTTATTACGCTTAAAGGCTTCCATCTCCTCTAAAATGGCTTGCCTTCATTCAGGTATAGCTATGGCCTCATCAATCATGTCTGGTACCGTGATACTGTCAAGATGAGAAACAAATGCCTTGTATTTAGATGAAAGGCCTTTATAGGAAACAAACTTCTCAATGGGATACCAAGTGCATGATTTGGGCTTCTTTCTTACTATAATGGGAATATCAAGATCAGAACTCTTTGTTACTACTGTTTCCTCTTGACCTGCCTCTGATTCTAAATCTTGGTGAGTGCTAACAAATTGTGGCTCATTGACTCTTTTATGGCATCTTTTGTAGGTATTACCCCACTTGTCTATGTCTCCCCCTAAGTAAGATTCTTAGAAGTATCAGGATTATCAGGGGTATCAGGAGTATTAGAAATATTAGGATTATCAGGGGTATCAGGAGTATTATCTGTATCAGGATTATCAGAGGTATTATGAGTATTATCTGAGGTATCAGGAGTATTACTAGGTGTATAAACTGTGAATGTCAGGTCTTCTAGTTGATCTTTTGTCTAGAATTCACCATCTCTCTCCCTTTGAATTACAGACAGAGGGTAGTAGGGGATGTTTTCATGGAAGGTGACATCATAGGTAATGAAGAGCTGTTTGGAGATACAATCATAACCCTTGTATCCTTTTTAGGAGTTACAATACCCTAAGAAGATATATTGAAGGTTTTGGGATCAAGTTTGTTAGTATGATGAAGATGGATGTAACATGAGCTTAACACACTAACAACTTTAAACTAGATCTTATAATAGGTCTTCTCAGTCTTACTGGATATCTTCCTTTATCCAAGTTGTCCCACAATTATGGCCACACAATTAGCTTAGAGACCAAGTGTGTGAAGAGCTACAAATATTTCAAATATACTATAGGCTAGACATGGTAAGAGAGAAAAAAGTTTTAAGAACCCAAATACCTTACCCCCACTCTTTTAATTACTATCAACCTAGGAAGCATATATACGTATCCAATTAGCTTGTGAAAATTTAAATTGTTTATGTATAATTGAAGTCACCATGTCATGCCTGATAAAGAATGTCAAGAATGTGTTGGCTACAAAAATTGCTCATTTTCTAATTGTCCATGCTTTTCATAGATGTCAGTTTATCTTTCCATGACTTATACCATTCATCAAACTTTCAAACAAAAAATCATGGAAGAGGCAAAACTAAAACAACAATTCAAGAAGCAAGAGCAAACCTTAGAAAGAAACACTAGAAGAAATTCTAAACCCGTTCAATTGACTATATTGAGTTAGTGAAAGAAAACTTCCATGGAGCACAATCGATGATTTACACCCTCCTTCTCCGCGACGTCAAAAGGCACATTAGCCATTCTTTTTGAAGAGTCAAAGATTGACCTCTTCTATTGTGTCCTTCCAATTAGTCACAGGTCATCTATCCTGGTGAGTAAACAAGTTTTTTACCAATTCTAAGAACATTGTGGTGGCTAGGTTGACCTTACTTAGCAGCCAAATGTTTCACATAGTCATCCATCAATGCCAACATGTCCAAGTATAAGGCATGAAGGTAGTCGCCGTTGGAAACAGCCCTAACACTGACGACATCCACATTGGAGGGTCCGATGATGTTACCATACTCATTGTAACAACTGAACCGGCGATGATTGTGTGTCCATTGGCCTTGGCACCACCAACTTGTAGGTTGAAAATGTCGCATGTCGTCGTGGCCATGGAATAGGGTATATATATTTCTATGACAAGAAAGGATTATGAAGTTTAAGTAATAAAAAGTTCTTTTTTAAAAAAAATCATAAATCTTAAATTTTAAAATTCTGGTGAAAATTACATTTTTTTGGAAAATTACATCCGAAAAGGTCACTATGAGCAACTCTTGTTTTTGATAAATCATTACAAATATGTATTTTTTTTATAAATTATGAGGTAATATTTATTTAAATGTTTGTTTAATTTTTAAAATGGCAGCATTGGGAGTTTAAGGGAAGGATCAAAATAAAGAATGTGTGCAAAATGTGACCATAAAAATGATAAATTCACTAAAAATGATAACGGCGTGAGAATAAAGACATATGGGAAGCCAAGTAATGTATTTGTGAAAGACCTCCTTTTTCAACACGTTGTTATGGTAGACGTAAAAACCCCCCATCATTATTTACCAAAACTAGTTCAGGACCTGCGCAATGTGTGGACTGTTAGATATGATTAGATTTGATGATGTCAAATATAGATATGAAATGATAAGAGCAAAAAGTTTATATAATGTATTTCTTTGACTAACTACTATATTTAATGTTACATATTTTGTAGATTAGTCAAGCAAAGAATGAAGAAGATTGAATTAATGAAAATGAACAAGAGGAAGAAGAAGGAAGAAATTGAAGATAGTCAAGGAGATGCTTACTTTGGTTATGGAGAATTATTATCAAGAGGAAAACCAAGAAGAAAGATATTGAAGAATGAAGAACTTGGAAGATCTATCATGAATATCAAGATTCAAGTTGTTAGATGTGATATTGGAGGTTTCTATAATGATACCAGAGGTTTCTATGATCAAATGATGGTTGGAATAGGTTAATACGAAGCTAAGATGACTTATATATGAGTTTTGGCACTTCCAGAGGTGTTATGCTCGAGCACGAGGTGTTTCACTCGAGCACAGGAAGAACTCACTCGAGCACGGATGAATTCACTCGAGCACGGGACGAACACTCTGTTCTACTCTGTTTTACGTTCAGCCTGAGCGAGGTCTGGTATTTTGGTCATATCTCTCAAACCACACATCGGATTGACCCGAAATTTGTGGCATATGAACAAAGACTCACAACACGTAAAATGTACACCAAGATCACATTGAAAGAAGCTCAAATGAAGGAGATATGATCTGTGGAAGAAGACAGTGAAATCACCGTCACGTTTCGACACAGGTTTGGTATTTTGAGCATAACTCACAAACCACACATCGGATTGAGACAAGACCAATGCCAAATGAAAGTAGAATCAAAGAGATTTCCATGGATAGGTAATTTGCCTTATTTGAACGTATATTCTAGGAGCTATGCCTTCTGGAAGTTGACGCTTGTGCAGACTAGCGAAATATACACTCTTTCGATCATAACTTGCAGAATACAAAGAGTTTGGAGCTGATTCTTGTTGCATTGGAATGCATATGGCAAGAGAATTCTTATGATACATCATTTGAATCAAATAAACAATTTTTTTCTAAAGTGGCCCCACTTCACCCGCGAGTGCAAAAACTCTCTCTGAAAATATTGTGCTAGTGATGTCCAGAAGCAGCTGAAACGTGAAGAAAATTGCATCACTCGAGCACTAGGATCCATGCTCGAGCATTGGATGATTTCTCACTCGAGCACATGCAAGTTTTGACATAGAAGTGATAACCCGAGAAGAAGCTTGTACGTGAAAGCATGAAACGCACTCGAAGCATGAATGGTTGTGCTCGAGTGATTCGAGAATTCACTCGAGCAGATGCGAGTGAAGTGCAGCGAGTGCTTGCCCGAGAGGAAGTCAGAACGTGAAAATATGAACTACACTCGAGTGAGCCATATTGCACTCGAGTGAGGTCCTGACAGAAATGAAACAGACTCTCACGGCCATCAATCCAAACGTGGTTAAATGTTATACAATCATTATGTTTTCACTTGTTATTGTTCCTAAACATTAACTAACATATATTTCAAGTGTAAAACAGGAGATTAAATATTTGGGTTGCATCTTCAAGAATGGAGGTCACGTATGAAAAATCTTCACTCAACGTGATGAGTCCCAGAAGCCAGAAATTTAGCTTTTGACCAATGATCCAACATACCCATGACTAATACTTGCTCATATTAGTGATTAAATATTTTGCAGTGTGAAACAAGAAATTTAACGTTGAGATTACATATTCAAATGTAAGAGTCAACTGTGGCGGGAGGCATCATTACACACCGAGTATCAACTACCTACCACGACAAAAGTTTGACCTACCATGAGAGATTGTCTGGAAACTCAAACGTATTCATCCCGCTCCACAATGTTACTACAGCTCAAAATGAATCTTCCTGCTGTTCAACAAAACACTCCACTTTACAACGGACAGTAGCTCGTTTTCAAATATGCTCAACGTTCAAATGAAGCAATGGGACTCCAATGGACGAATGCTTACAACGGTCATGATCTTCATCAACTATAAATAAGAGAGCACTCAACATTGATGAGAGACAGAGAAAACAGAGCAACGACACCAACATGCGAATAACATGAATCCTCTGCTTCTACCCAAACACTCTCTGTTCTACGGTTTCAATATTACTTATCATTGAAAGAGTGATTATTTGTATTGTACTTCAGTGAGTATTATACCCACTCTGTGAGAGAGTCTGTAAACACCTTCAAATATATTTCTGAGTTGATCTCAAGGTAGAGGGACCTTGAGAGGGTTGATTTTCTTACGGAGAAGCTGTAGAGAGAATTGCCAGTAAGACATTCTGCTCGTAAGACTTACAAGGTGCAAGCAGTAGAGAACGTTGCTGCTCATAAGACTTACAGGGGTGTAAGCAGGAGAGAGCGTTGCTGCTCATAAGACTTGCATGAGTAAGCATGAGAGGAAGATCTTCGGGATTACTCTGCTCGTAAGACTTGCCGTAAGGGGGAGTATTTCAGTGAGAGATTTGTAATAGGTTTCACAAGTACCCGGCTAAACTTGTGGGATTGTAAAGGCTTTTCTTGTGCCCAGATTAAACAAGAAGATAGTGGATTTGAAAATCTCAAGAGGAGCCTGGGAACTGGACGTAGGGCATCACAGATTGGACCGAACCAGGATAAATCACAGTTTGCATATTCTCTTCCCTAAACTCTTATATTTCCAGCATATATTATTTAATCTAACTATTGATTTATAAACCTTCATACTTACTGCTTTCGTTAAGATACGAAAAGATTTCTAAAGTTCTTAAGTTTTTATTATACACCCAATTCACCCCCCTCTTGGGTGATAGCCGGTTCTAACATGGGCACACAAGCATGAGATTAAAAGATGTAGTGTGCTAGTAATTTAGTAGTTTCTGTAAAAAATAAAAAACTCAAACACAACACACACACACACACACACATATAATCTAGGGTAAAGGGTTGTAGAAATCCTCCTTATCATGAAAGTGTGACTTATCATGTAAGTGAAATAGCAAATCTGGATAAGTTGAACGTATAATGCACTTCAATCCATTTGTGTTAGGTTGCAACAGGAATTCACTCTAGATGGTGATTAAATCATTGGTATCATCTTCAGTTGGCACACTACCATCACCAACCGCAAGAATCCACTTTGCAAATTCAGCAAGCTCGGTGGTAGTACTCGTAGATTCAACTGTCAACAAAAGTATATTCTATGTCAATGTAAAAACTTTGCAATATTTCCATAAATACAAGGCATTAATAGCTGTGGACACAATATCTTCACGTGTACCCTTTGGAACAACTAGTAGTATCTATCTAAATTCTTAGCCAAGAACTACAACTTTACCACTAAATGGCTTATCTCCTGCATCATTCACATATCGACCAGTTATATCTTGCAATGTCTTGTCAAGCGCTTCAAAATAATACTTATTAGCCGTTGGTGCCTTTTCCATATAATCAAAGAGGTATGTAGTAGTAGTTTTGCTATATGTGTCCCCTGCTTAATATTGTAAATAGAACTTCGTTAATAGAAAGAAGAATAGCAAATTGAGAGTGAGCTATTTTGCCCTTTGGCAGGAGAAGGGATGTTATAACACTGCTAGCCACATTAAGTACAATTTTACCCTCAACTCTTAATGAAGTTTATAGTGTTTTCCATAGATATGTTTTCCCACTACCACCATATCCATAAATGAAGAAAAAACCTCTTGCAGAATCACTAACAGCGTAGCTATGTTGTCAAAAATGGACTTTTTCTTCGATGTAAGGTTGCATAGTAATTCATGTAACTCTTGTGATAGAGTATTCCTCTCAAAATTCATTTCCTTTAGCATAAATCTATTCCTAACCAAAGTAGAGGCTGAAGCGTCAAAAGAAGGCATTGTTGGATAGTTGCACAAACTTCTCTTTGTTTTTTTTTTCATAACATGTTCCAGCTTAATCAAAACAAGATTGTGTAACTTAGACTCAGGCAGATTAAAATATGAGAAAACATTATTGACATAAGTAATGTGTTATTGTGTAACCATGATAAGAAAATAAATGCAAACGTGTCATTACATATTCAAGCAAAGAAAGGAGGCTAATTGATGGGGGAAAAAAAGAAAGGAGGCTAATGGAAACTATTTCTCTAATAAAAATTATATGCATATAGGTACTTATTTGATAGAATATTATCGAATTGAAAGGAATACAAAATTGATGTCTGTGAAACAAATAAGAAAAAAAATCCAAGTTGCAATGTTGTGGGTCTTAGAATAATAGACATTTAGGTAAAAAAAAATCTTAACTTTTATTGTAAATTCATATAACTTTTGTAGGAGGGAGTACATTATAATAATTTAGTTGTTAATAATTGAATTAATATCTTTTCCCAACTTTCAATATGATGAAAACATTATATTATCACAGATAAAAGTTATTAATTTTATAAAGTACCAATTCATTTAAGTAGGAAAACAATGTATGTTTTAAATATAAATACTCACATGGATGACCGATCAATTGTCATTGTCTATAGACTATGTCATCTACCATTAAATGTCATGATTGTTGTCAAACTACCTTAGGGCGTCCAAGGCAATTACAAAATAGCAAGGTTTCAAAAAGGTGTTGCAAGTAATATGGTGATGCCTACTGGCTAGCCTCTCTAATTACATCTATATATTCCTTACCATTATCCAGCAAACACTTAACATAGCAAGCATCTCGAAAGGTGTTGTACACAACACTATCAATTGTCCGTATATCCAAAAAAGATTCAGGCCCACTGATCGATGTTAATAATAGTCTCAAGTAAAAGGCCTCATCAGACCCTTAGGGAACATAATACAATCTCTCAATTGAGAATCTAGATTTCCGTAAATCTCACTCCTGAGTATCTCTCTTGAATACAATTTTGTGGGGAATTCAGAGTATGTCAATTCTTTGGGTTGCTTGTATTTTTTGTTTGTAGCTATCCATGCTTAAAACATTGTTTGCTTGTATGCATTTCAGTTCAACACATCATCCAAGTCATCATTATCTTCATATATTATTGTTTGCTGGTCTAGTAAATTGAAGGAAAGCCTTTCCACAAAAGGCTTTCTATAGTTAATGTCAAAACTAAAAATCCTTCACACAGCCTCACATGGTGACAAATACCTTACATCATAATACATCTTTATCTCATCATGAACGATATTAGCGTCTGATGAAGAAGATGTTGCATAAATGCTGCAGTAGCCCGATCATGTCCCTTGCTAACATACTTAAACAAATACTTGATGGACTCCCCTTGGTTATACCTCTCAATATTTATATGTGCTTGATACTTCAAGAGCATGTATGGATTATATGGTACGAAAAATCTATTATCTAATGGTATTATGTTCTTTAAAACTTCTCTACCATTATCCGATCTTTTATAACACGGGAAACCATCTTCATGAATGACTGTGCTTGAATTAAAAGACTTGGGAAAATGCTTGGTACACTTGCCATTATCATACATGGTGATTTATGATTTGGTACTCCACATTGCTCATGAATCATGAAGTTCTTGATTTTCCTCTTTGTCTGGTATCTTAGTACTAATCACGTGATCAATATCATGAGGTGTCCTAAGCTTGCTATTATTGGCCAAAAATAGTACAATATCATGTGTGTTGGCCACTGGCAACTTTTTATTAAATGTGCTTATCCATTTAATCAAAGATTTAGTTTTCACCTTCCCATTTACCTGATCCCAAAGTTACCTAACAGATATTTAAATATTAGTTATAGTTTTCTTGTAAAATAGGCAAGGTCAAAATATGATATAAGCATAAGGCTAATTGGCACAAAAAACAACTAAAACTCAAAAAAATTGTAAACATCACCAATTATCTCATACCCCAAATAAAAAAGAAACAAAACCAACAGTGCAAAAATTATGCACAACCCAAGCCTCCTCAACAAACAACCCCACCGTTGGTGCTATTAATGCCCACACAAACATGCAACTAAAAATAAACCAACACAACAAATACAAAGTAAATAATGGCTATAAATTCTAACGGCTAGCAATTAGTCATGCACTTAAAGTCCAAAAATAGTATTCAAACAACAATATGAAAAATTATCCAAAATATTAATTATAACAACTTCACAAATGATATGTTATTAGTATTAATTAAGTCCACTTTCACTCCTTTTCTTGCTCCCCAATATATTGACCCACCTCTTTAAACATAATGATCTTTCTATTATATTATCCAAACAACAATTAGAAAAATTATTCAAAATATTAATTTCAGGGAAAATGATAGATAAATACCACTTAAATTTAGAAAAATAAAAAAAAATTAATACAAGAAAATAACATAAAGGTGATGTAGCAAGAATATAAGATTTTCAAGTTTGTGTGTTCTGAAAAAAAATGCCCCTCTCGTAATATCAACCCTTTTCTTTGGTGATTTTTCTTCTCCCCTTGAAAGTCCAAATTCTCTCCACCTCCACCTCTGCAGCTTTCATCAATGTCTTCGCCTCTGTAGCTTTCATCAAGCATCGGAAGCAAATGTTGCCGTCGAGGCGGTGTCGCTACTCAAGCGGCTGTAATAATACCGAGAATCAGATTCATCCCAACTGCATCCTGGACCTGTCGTCTCTAGAGACGTCGTCGTTAGTAGATAAGGAGCTGTATCAACTGGAGAAGGAGATGTGGGAAAGGTCTTATGGTACTGGTTTCTGGAGAAGTCAATCCCAGAGAGAATTGTCCGGCCAGATCGCCGGCTCCAAACCCAAAATCCCGATTTCTGCCAGGTGGGAAATCTCCAAGGTTTCATACGTCTAAAGTGACCTCCTTAACCTCAACAGTAGCAAACATACTATGAAAGTACTATGTTTGCTTTGATTTAAAGAGGTGGTCATGATCAAACAGGAGAAGAAATCAAATCATAAGTTGATGTTATCGGTGTTGAAGTCAAACAGGAGAAGGCAAGCTAAATCACTGACGAAATCCCAAAATTTTGTTTTTTCGGGTCTGGAAGGGTGTTTTTTTAAATAGTAATGAGCTGTGGTGGGTAAATGATTGATTGACTTGTTATCATGTTTGTGGAGAAATGACATTTTAATGGAAATATGGAAAAGAGCAAACAAGTTTTTTCTAAGTTTCTAGCTCTGTTTGGATATAAAGAATGTGGATATACTTGTGAGTGAAAAAGTTAGGGTATGTTTGATATGATGGAATTGGGGGGTGTGGAATTGGAATTAGATCTCAATTCCATGCTTAAGCTTGTTTGGTATGATGGAATTGGAATTTTTTGTAATTCCATGTGGAAGCCAAATCATCCCAATTCCACCAAATTGGCTTCCACCCAAAAAATAAAGATTTCCAATTCCATGTAGGTAAATTCTTTTTTTCCCTTCATTGAGCTTCGTCTCCTTCATCGAGCGACCCAACACCCATAACCCACAATCGAGCTTCGTCGCCTTCTTCATCGAGCTTCGGCGACTCCTGCGACCCACGATCGAGCTTCGCCTTCTTCATCGTGCTTGCCGACACCTACAAATCCCATCGCTTTTCATGGACCCAAGCAACCCACGATCTGTTTGGTTTAGAGGAGAGAGTATACAAATACCATGTCTCGAACTAAAACCCCAAAGCATCAATGAAGAATGACACAGAAGGCTACGAGGGAGACTGTTCTACAACCCACGATCTCATTTCTGAAATGCCTAGACACATTTTTTGGAAAGATTTTTTTTTCAAAGTTATTTTTGGAATTTTTTTTTTTTGAGATGGGCATTTTGGTCTTTTCATCTAAAAATCATGTCTCATTTCCATGACATACCAAACATACTTTTAAACCTCATTTCCATATCCATATCCATTTCCATTTCCATTTCCATCAAAATCAATTCCAGCGTACCAAACGGGCCCATAGGTCATAAGAAAATCCAGGGAGTGTAATAAGAAAATGTTTAGATATAAGGAATATGGATATACTCATGAGCGAACTATTCAACATTTACTCGTCGTCTTGTCTATTTTTTCTTTTGGGTGAAGACTACTTCTACTTAACAAGTGATGGTACTGTTGGAAATTGTGCCCTAAGGGCCAATCATTGTACTTTGAACATTATTATTTTAACGAAATTTCTCCATTCTGTTATCATATTATTTTCATGTTAACTGTGATAATTGTATCCTTGGATAATTCATAAAGATTGTCCTAAAATGTCCCTGGTCGGTCATCTATGCGGGAGCAGAGATGAAACAAGATCAGTATGACTTTGATAAGATATGGAGATATGAATCAAAGTCTTAAGCACTTGTAAGAGTACAAGGTGCTGGACCGACCCACTATGAGAAAGCTACATGGATCAAGTCATAAGCTTTTCTCATGTATAACGACGTCACAATGCCCTTAGACCTGAGGTCATCATGAATTCCTACATGAGAGTTGCTAAGCTTTGAATTAGTCAAAAGTCACTTTTGACCGGGTGATGATAAAGGCTACGATCGGGCTTGGTGGTTTTTCATGCAGAGAAATATGAATAATCAAGATGGAATTTGTCCCTCACATTAGTAGAGAGATATTACTGGGCCCCTCGATAAGTGAGTCTGAGAAATGTATGGTCATACTATGATGAAAGGAGTTTCTGTCTCTGTTATCAGGCTACTCAGGAATCGAGAAAGTAATGGTCAGTAACAAGAGGATGACATTATCCATGCCTTATCCTTAATCGATATACCGTGTGACAAAAGGGACGTGACATGGTTGTATGACAGGTTGCATCGTGATAACGATCCTCATTTGAATTGGGTAGTCGTAATGTCTTGCTAGAGGCCGCTTGCAACTTTTGGGTTAGTATAGTTATTGGCCCACTGCCAACTTCATATGGGCCTACAGGGTCGCACACAAGAATGGCCCAACACGAGATAATGTTAAATTTAGGGTGGACGAATTTTATATTTATATATATATAATATAAAATTCATTAATAATATTATATAGATATATATATTTTCGAAATATATATCTTTTATATATATATGTGTGTGTGTATATAAATATACATATATATATATATATATATATTATATTATATTATTATATTGTGTTAGTTTTAGATTTAATTTATTAAGATATATTAAATTTAATAACTACCATAATAGAGATATAGTATCTCATATTTAAGTTATGAAAATAAATTAAATCTAATGGTTCTTTATTTGGATTAAATAAATAGGTTAAATTAAAACTGTTGGACAGATTTAATTTAAACTGAATTTATTTAATTAGCTCATCAAGATAATTAATTGTTAATTAATTTCGAAATTAATGATGATTAATTTTGAAATTTGAAAATAGCCCTCATAGGTTATAAACTTGATAGAGCAGATATATTGATATGCACATGAGAATTCAGAGCCGCAAGTGAAACACTAGGAGACATTAGAGGCGCTAGCACGCAGTCTCGGTTGGAGAGCATTGGTGTGGATACCGGTAGAGAGAGTAGACCTAACGTGTTGGCTCCTAGAGATCGTGAAAACCCTGAATCATAAAAGGTATGAATCCTTCCAACTTGGTTTAAACGCCGTTGATAGATCCTCGATTAGGATTGGTAAAATTTTAAAATTCTTCTGCTATGCCTGTCGATCCTAATAGGTACCCCCCCTTTTTTTACTAGAGGGGCCTTTTGGTAAAAACACAAACTTTAAAATCCCAGATTCCTTCTACATCATCTTTTTATCATTTCCATTTATTAATAGATTTTTTGGAGTTTTCCAAATTCAAGTGGTATTTATCTATTTTTTTTCCCTAATTCTAACTACCTCACTAATGATAATATTATTAGTATTTATTAACCCCACTTCCACTCTGTTTTTTTTTTTGCTCCCCCAAGACATTTGTCCACCTCTTTAAATCTAATCCCCACTTCCTTAAAGATATTTCTATTTTAAACAGGAAAATTGAAAATCAAGAAGGGCATCATTCAAATGACAATAATCAAACCTAGCAATCCAATCCTCTCGGCAATTAAGGCCCTTTACCAATCTTTGTGGAGAAATGACATTTCAATGGAAATATGGAAAAGAGCAAACAGGTTTTTTCTGAGTTTCTTGCTCTGTTTGGATATAAAGAATGTGAATATACTCGTGAGGTGAAAAAGTTATGTCATAAGAAAATCCAGGAAGTGTAATAAGAAAAAGTTTGGATATAAGGAATGTGGATATACTCATGAGCGAACAATTCAACATTTACACGTCTTTCCTTTCCTTTTTTTTTTTTTGGTGAAGACTTCTTCTACCTAAAAAGTAATGGTACTCCCCCCCCCCCCCCTCTTTTTTTTACTAGAGGGGCCTTTTGGTAAAAATACAAACTTTAAAATCCCAAATTCCTTCCACATCACCTTTTTATTATTTCCATGTATTAATAGACTTTTTGGAGTTTTCCAAGTTCAAATGGTATTTATCTGTCTTTTTCCCTAATTCTAACTACCTCACTAATGATAATATTATTAGTATTTATTAACCCCACTTCCACTCTTTTTTTTGCTCCCCCAAGAAATTTGTCCACCTCTTTAAATCTAATCCCCACTTCCTTAAAGATATTTCTATTTTAAATAGGAAAATTGAAAATCAAGAAAGGCATCATTCAAATGACAATAATCAAACCTAGCAATCCAATCCTCTCGGCAATTAAGGCCCTTTACCAATCTTTTTCTTGCTCTCCAAGACCGGAGTGAAGCTTCCATTGAGCTCAAACGATGTGTTTGGTTTTATATTTTTTTCTTAAAAAAAAAAATTGCACAGCCCCTAGTTTCGTCCCTCACAACGTCATTCTCAGATATGTTTTGGCTGTCATTATCTGTTTCTCCCTTCACCCATCGTGCTCTCTGAGTCCTTATCGCCGTCGCCCAAATGGTTATGTTCGCCATCGCCCAGGTCTGCACAATCATCTAGAGGAAAGGTAAATGCTATTGCCTTTATAACAGGAAATAGTGAAGCAAGGAATAGTTGCTGCCTTTATAACATGATCATCTTCGCGTTGATCTCTACCACCTAAAAAGTATGTTCATATGTAAATCGAAACCAAATTTCAATAGAATCGGATTTATAACATGACTTGAGGGTGTGGAGTAGTAAAGGGCTTGGTTCAAGTGAGAGGAGAAATCCAAAAAGTGATATTATACTGATATAATTTATTGGTGCGCGAATCCTTGATTTATTGATTACATTTTCTAGGGGAGAGGACATTTCGAGTCTTGACAAATATTGATCTATGGATAAGGTACCAAAGCTGTTGATATGAGTAGATTTCTTCAATCGCACACCTGCAAGTCTACAACTTGCAAAGTTTTTGGAGGCAAATTGAAGAATTTCTAGCTCTATTAAAGGAAATAAATTAGCCAAAAATTAGAGTTTTTTGGAGGTAACATGTAACATATGCCGCGCCATGAAACAAAGTACCAAAGTTATGGTTGGCGCATGCATGGGAACGACGCTGAGAGAGACAAAAATAGGGTTGGGCACTTTTTTTTTTAAATAAAACCAAACGCGTCGTTTGAACTCAATGGAGATTCAATAGAGAGGCTCGCTCCCCTCCAAGACAACCAAAATATTGATTCTAATCATCCAAATGACAAAAATCCTACCAGGAAATCCAACCATCTTGGCAATTTTTAGATTCTAATCCATCACCATCCAAATTTAATACATTTTCCATTCCACATACCCTTCACCACAGGAATTTATGGCGTAGAAAACAATAAAGCAGCAGAAATGTAGAAACCGTAAAGCCGAAAAACCAAAATCAAAACAAACCAACCCTAAGAATTTCAAATTTCACATCAATGAATCGAATCCAAAAACAAATAACACAAGGACTTTTCTTTACAGCAGCCAAAAATTAAGTAGCAACATAACCCGCAGGAAAAAAACTATCAAAACCAAACCGAAAACAAAAAAGGATATCCCAAAACGGAAAACATCTTATTCACCGACTCAAACTCGCCAAGACCAAGTACAGAAACTTCTTTTTAAATTTAAGACCTAATAAAAAGCCAAACTACTGGCCAAAAATAAAAACTCAAAAAAAACAAAAAACAAAACAAAACAAAACTCAACTACAAATCCAGCAGCCATGAAGAACAGCTCCCGCTAAACTATTCTGGCAAATATCTTATCAAAGGAAACGTGCACCGACAATGAAGTTCAATAACAACCCATCCAAGAGTCACCAAATAACGCCACCAAGCACTGGAAAACAACGCCGCACGATCAATATTGGGAAAAAAAAAATGAAAGAGACACAAGCGATGAAGACAAACATCTAAACAGAAGCCAAGACAAGACAAAAAATCACACAGGCAAAGCTCAACAAAAACCCTAAAAAAGATAGTAAAACGCAGGGTGAAAAATCAAACAGAGAAGAAGCAACAATCTGAATCCCAGAATCCTAAGACCCAGAAACACAAAAATGAACAACAAAAGACATAAGAGAGGCACAAACGATAAAGAAAAATATCGTAACAGAAGCAACACCATCAACCCAGAAAAACAAAAATGAATGACAAGAGACAAAAGAGAAGCACAAACAACAAAGAAAAATATCAAAAAAGAAGAAACACCATCAATACAAAGAATCGAAAAGGGGAACCTATTTCCGAACATCAGACCACATCGAAACACCGACGAAAAACCAAAATAGGGAAAGAGTGAGATGTAAGAGCTCAAATGCCAGAAAGGAGCCAAAAACCTAAATTAAGAAATTCTGAGAATCTGAAACAAAAAAATAAGCAAAGCCACGATGAAAGAATAGAAAGAAACCACAACCACAAGATATTTATAAAAATCGCAACCAATATGCAAATGCCATGCAAGCAGCCCGGAACGAAAACAAGAGATCGCAGCCGCACAATATCCCGAGTGGATCCTGGCTGGTTTTAGTAGATATAATGGATAAGTAGTACATACCGGAGGGTTAACGGTAATAGTAGTTCCTGGTGAGTAGTATCAAGCATGGAATAATCATCACATCTAACTTTTCAAACAAACAAATTGATATTTAGACCCTACTATGCACATTAGTGATATAATGCTTAAGACAATATGAGTGCAGCCAACTGAATCACATTTTCAGATTTTTCCACTAGTATGTGGCATTACTAGCAACCTACTGAATCAATTTACCATATCATAATATCAAAACATTCCAAAGTTGAATCTCACTTCTAGGCAGCTTGATCTCTCAAATTTTAGAACTGTTTCGTCACTGCATGCTCATCTTTTCTCCACGTTCACGATCAATGGAAGCTGAGAGAATTCCAAGGTCACGATTTAGGACTGTTAATGCAGATTCACATTCAGATATTATTCTCGTAACAGAAGAAGGCTCTCCAGTTGTCTCAGAAGATCCAACAGCAAGAGCCGCATGAGAGTCTCTAAGATTCCTCAGGCTACCCAGAAACTGTGAAGAATAGAAAGTGAAAAACATAAGAATCTGCATCGTTTAAGGAACCCCTCTTATTTGGGAGCACTTAAGTGTTTTTTCACTTTATGAGACAAAACTCCTCTCACTTATTTAACTCATACAGCACAAAATCACTCAATAAGCTTGTTCCAGACAATGACAAAAAACCATCAGTAACTTTACCCTGCCAAAATAAGTAGCGTCTGTTCACATGATATAAGTATTTAGGAGGGCAGAATAAACCTTCTTAGTTGGGAGCCAAGTCAGCAAGCGTAACCTATACCTATTGCCAGTGTGTTGACTAGACTACCCAACATTGTCTATGTTCATTATTAGGCCATAAAGGAGCTATATTCAAAACTGCGACCTTTTTCCTTTTATTTTGAAAAAAAAAAAGTACGGGAAGTTCTGAGATATGTATTAATGTTGCATAGCATATAACGCAATCTCTTTCCCAACTTTGAAGTGTTGATGCTCCATAGAATATTCTCAACATGGGATGAATGCATATTATATATAAGTAACAAAACTAAGTTAATTCACCTTGTGACAAATGTAAGGTTGAATAGGAAAAAAAGGTTATAAATGCTCAAGACTCGAGTATGGTGATGTAATCCAACATGTATACAAATAAAATCTAAGGAATTAATAGCTTAAAAATTAAATGGTGCTTATATATATAAACACACACATAACTAACATTAAATAGATCATACAGCATTCCAAAATCACTTCTTAACCAAACTTTAGGAACTTGGTCTTCTTACCTTCAAAAGCATCTTATAGGCCTCCAGCAATCGATTGGCAGCTGGTCCAAACCCATGTAGTTGAGGTACTTCCATCATGTGTGTCCAGGGACGAATTTCCTTCATAAAAATTAATATTCTATCAGCTTAATCAGATGTACAACTTGACACATTCAGAATTGCAATTATCAGACAATCATAAATACGCAAGTTTTTGGAGTTTTAATAGCAAGAGATAATTTACTGATCAAGCTAACACTGAAGAACAATTTGCAATGAGCACAAGAGATGACAAGGGTGGGCAGTGATTTTAAAAGGACAGAAGTTGAATTTTGCCCATGACCAAAGATTTACTAGCTAATGCAGATTCAAAGTAAATGCAGACTCCTAAGTCAACCGTCTGATTAAGGAAGAAAGGAGAAAATTCTGTTGAAAACCCATCATTCTATCGACCAATCGTAGGGGCACTCCAATATGCTACTATCACAACCTTAGTTAGCTTCCTTGTGAGCAAAGTATGTCAGTTTATGCATAATCCTCAACAGGAACATTGAGCAACTGGTCAAACGATTTTGAAATACTTAGAGCACTTGAGTATGCGTTGATGTTGATGATGACCTATAATCTGAATATTTGAGATGCGGATTGGGCCACTGATGTGGATGACAGACCACAAGTAGCTATGCTTAATTTTTGGGTTCTAATTTAGTCTCGTGACCGTCAAAGAAATAATCACTAGTCTCTAGATCTAGCACAGAAGGGGAATACCAAAAGTTCAGCCAATTTTTTGTCAGAAGTTTTCTGGATAGATTCTCTATTGCATGAATTATGTATTAACGTGTCTTGCACAGTACCTGTGACTCATTGTGACAATCTTTGCACTGTGCCTTTATCTGCCAATCCAGTATTACACACGAGGACAAAACCATATTGAACTAGATTTGTACTTTGTTTGGGAAAAGGTCATCAAAAAGGAAATGATAAATGTGCCAGCACAAGAACAAGTTGCTAATATACTGACTAAAGTTGTTACCAATGGCAGCTTTGCTCAATTCAGGACAACGCTGAATGTTCTAGAGTTTCATCAAGATTGTGTTTCAGAATGAGGCTCAAGTTGAAGGGGCGAATCAGTGAGGTTAGCAGTAGTGTGTGGTGTCACCCTCAGTTTACAATTGAGGACGGATATTTGGGAATGCGTTAAAAGGAAATCTGTTAGTCATGATGTTATTAGTGGTCTGTTAGAGGCGCTATGATTATATACTGTTGAATTAGTTAGTCAAAAGATAGAATACGAGACATGCAGGGCAATAATACAAAATATCTTTCTGAGTTTTTCTCATAGTCAACACGTCCTTTCTTATTGTTCTCTGACTTCTATACACCTCAAATTGTGGCACCATAAATCCAAATACCTTGTCAGATAATGAACAAGAACTTATTACAAGATTTAACCAATAGTACCAGCCTGTGCATCAATCAATGGAACATGTTTGCAAGATCCCAATTAAAAGCCAGGTGACCCCATTAGCCTTAATGAAATATCATCCTCATCGATTCTATGATGAAGCTATTTTAGAGTGGTTGATAAGACACTCTGAGGGGCTAGATGGAAGCATATTATTCCGTCGGCCAATTGAACCAAAATTTAATAATATTCTCAAGTGATGACGGCACACTCCGATGCCACAATTGTTTTCTCCAAATATAATGCATGATAAAAATTATTTGGCTAGGTTCCAAAGAAATAAGATAAAAAAATATCTGCATCACAACTAATAGAATGGCTGGTCAAACCTTTGTGTATATTATATTGAAAGTTCTTGCAGTTTCCAGGAAAGATTCCAAATGTGACCGCAGTTTGGCTTCCACCTCAGTATACTCCTCATCTGGGTTGTAAGCATGCTACATATTGTAAACAGCAATTACATCAAAATAAGAAAATTGAAATTACATTCAGAAAATATTGACACTAAACTTTCCTCATTTACTGCTTGATAGGCAGGAATGACTACAAGGTTTCTAAAACTATTTCAGATGGAGAATCGGAGATAAATAACAATGCAACTAAGCAACATTGATTTCAGAAATAAAAAACTATAGAAAACTTTGTCATTAATTCAGCACACAGTTGTTCTGTAATTCTAAATTTGTAATAGTTTTCACTTTAAAACCTTAGATAGAAATGTCAATTTGCATAGGATAAGCTGCAGGGAAAGCAGAGGACGCAGTTCAAAAGATATTTGATATATGTAGCAAATTGGCCATTTATATAGGGAGGATGGTCATTTACTCCTCATTTGTAACTTTTGTACATTCCCCTTAATATAATATATTTCTCAAACAAAAAAAAATCACAAAAAGACAGCAACGGGATTAATAAGCTTGGTAATAAACCTTTGATGCCAAATCATCAACTTTCTGCTGAAGATTTAACAGGATTTTTGATTGTTCAGAAAGCTTTGCCTCCAACTCAGAAACATCTGGCCTGTCAATGAACTTCGATTAAAGCAGAATTATTTACTAAATCCCATGAGACAAGATGTAGGATGACATGTACAAGCTAGATTCTCTTCATCCAAGTGGCTTTGCTAACTAAAACTTCAAAAAGGAAGCAAGTTTGATTTCAGTACAGCAGTTTCATTACAATTGTGTACATCAAATTTTGAATTTTACAAATGAATTTGGTGACATCTTCATTAAAGAGTTTCATTAATGGTTTTATGGAATTTTAATAGGATGATCTGTTTGCTAACTGTTTATACTAATGCAATTTCTGCCACTAAAAGAACCTCTTCATGGAACATAGGTTAATGAATAACAAATTCTAAATAATTTCAGAATCATAAAAGTACCAGACCAACATCCCTTTGCTAACTAAGATTTGACCATCCTCAGTCTCGGAAAAACTTTGATGATGATGAATGGAATCTACCAATGGCTCAATGACTCAAGTTTATCCCATCATATTTGTTAAGAAAATAGAGTTTTAAAGGTGGGGAGAAACAGAAGGGACTGAACCAATATTAACTGCAAAACTCTGATGATATCAATGAACTCAAGACTGCCTGTATAAAAAAGACTCTAAACCTCTATTTACACTAAGAACACTCACAACCTTTCTCTGGGTGCACCAGAGTCAATTATTTTCTCAACCTACAAAGCTTTCCTCAGATTTTAATACCTCCCAAGAAGAGTGACTCTTTCATTAGCCATAAGTCCTAAAGTCTAAACACCTCACAACAAAACAAAACAAAGCTAGCTTGTTTATAATTGCAACATATGAACAAATTATTTTAGCAGCCCCTGTGACATTATAGGAACTTAAGATATATGCTTTAAACAAAGGAAAATATGTAAAGAACATGTCATGACATTTTACACATGTTATCTGATACAATCGGTATTTAAAGGATGCCACCAGAGCCATTGAACATGCACTAATTCTAAGAACCGCATAATGTAAATGTGCAATGGCATTCATCAATTTATGTTTCCATACAATGAATATGCTTATAGCGCATAGAATATGCTTATATCATTGTCTTATCTAATACTGTGTGGTTATCTGTATAGCAACAATTATTTATGATCCACAACTCATCCCAATTTAGTTTGTCAACAAGGAAGTAGGATTTACTTGTGCGCTAAACATTTTGGAGACTACATCAAATGTTTGATACAATCTAAACTATGAATATAGTTGGCCTGTCAGAAAGAATCACATACCCACCGTTACAATGACATAAAGGCCAGTTGCTATGGGGTAATCACAGAATGCAAACGCAAAATCAATAGGAAGGAAGAAAAGGAAAGAAAAATCTTTACAATGGATAAATGGATTGAATCTGAACATCAGCAGGAAACAATTTGCATTCTTCAGAAAAAATTTGAGCTTGTTTTTCTGCAATGCAATCTATCAATTGAATGTCCTTTGCTGCTTGGTCATCCACACTGCAAAATCATAACGCAAAGAAATCTTATATCAGTTCCACAAGCCCAAATAGTAGAAAAAGCACGTAGCATTAATCAGCAACCCCAAGAGACAAGACAGCGGATAACCTCCATTCAGGAGTATCAGCATAAATGCTAGCCTCAACTAGATCAACAATAAGACGAAGCATTTCAGTCCGGTCTTCATAACTTCCACGTCCCTGTTATACATATGCCAGCTTTCAGGATAGTCACAAATCCCCAAAAATAAGTATCAGTATGATGCATAATTGCATAGTAAAAAAAACTTGACTTGAAAATGGAATTTACTATGTTCACTGTTTCATAGCATTAAAAAGAGTTATACAAATGCCTCCAAAAGCACCATAAACCACAACATTTGCAAGAGGAAGCAATGTACAAAGTAAATCAACAATACAGTATAAGAAAATGACTAACTTGAATAGCTTCTGTATCTATGGTAGTCGTGATACCCAAAAACTTAGCAATCTCGGCCAAATATTGAATGCGAGCAGTCTCATCGTCTCGAACCAGAACATCCCCTTGCAAGTTTTGCTGAGAGAAGGGTGACTTATCACCTAACAGCCGGAAGAAGAGCCACTCGAACAAGGCATAACGCTCCATCCCAGCAAAAAGGAGGGACTGCGCAGGAGCATTGGCTCTTGGATAATTCAGCATCGCCAATTTCTTCTGTACCTCCTCCATTTGCCTAGCGGCCATTTTTCCTCCCAATTCTTCAAATTTCTATTTAAATTCACTCCTACAACTACACTACCATTTGATTATTATCACTCAAAAGGAAGAAGAAAAGAGAATTTCACTCAGAACTCACGTCAATCCCCATTTTGCCCTCTCATCCTTCTGCTTCGTGGTTATCTGAGATTGTGAGCCTCCTTTGTGATCAGGAGCTTTGTCGCCTCTCAGCGCCAGATCGTGACTCGTCAGCGCCGTCGTCACCAATTTTGGTAATGTTTGACGATATCACAACTAGATCACCAGACACAGTACTCACGGGTATTCAGATATGCCGCACATCGAGGGGACACTGCATGTTGCACATTAGGTCATCAAAGCAATTCACTCATCGACGATCCAAATTAGCCGCGCCAAACAACGAAAATCCATCAAAGCCGTTGAAATAATCAATAGCTGTGTTGCATTAATTAATTGTGAGGAAGAAGACGATTGGGGATGTTTTTGTCTGAGGGGCATTTTGGACTTTTTAAATTCCAATTAAACATAAAAAAATATGATTTATCCCTATCTTATTAATAACAAACCAAATATATTAATGGTAATATCCATTGCATTGCAATTCATCTAATTACTAGGAGGGTTTATGTAATCCATTTGTAATTATGATTCGAAATACGTGATTAAAATGAATTAAAGACCAACGAATAATAAAAAGTAATTTTCAATTACATCCTTACGGTGGGGTTTTCACAAATTTCTTTTAAAATCCAATTCACCTGGTCTTATATTCACATTCGAATACAATTATCACGTAAAGATAAATCACATTCATTATATATCAGAGTGTACAACACAATTCCAAGCAAACCCCGGGTTCCATGTATTAACTAAAGGGTATATAAATGCCCATTTAGGGAATCACACAATATCCTTTCAAATTTACAACTAAATATACATCCACAACATATACAGTTATCCCAACCTAAGTTTGATAACCAACTACCAGGATTACAACCCTACGAACGTCCTAGCCGCCCTTGGCTGCTGCTTCCCTTTAGAGTCTTTTGCCCTGTCTGAAGGTTAGTCAATGGAAAGAATAAGATTTAAAAAAATCTCAATAGTAACAAATCTCTCATACCACACATAATCACATAGCGTGTAGTAAATCATCAAACAGCACGAATACAACATACACAAGCTGACACATATACACATTGCCTACCCGACATTCACATATGCACATACACATTGCCTTTCCGGCATGCACATTCAAAATGGTATATCAACGGCCGGGGTAGAGATGACTAACGTCACTCCCTAAACGGATCACGCTGACATACGCATGCTGTAATCCACATAGCCTCACTTCTCACAAATAGCCTTTCGGCTTTTACATACACAATGAGCTTCACCGCATTCAATACCATCACAAAACAATGATTTCACATACATACAATACAATTACACATAGTATAAGGGAAAGCGTCAGTACCGTGTTATTTCTAGTTATGCTTCGGCACAAGCTGCTCACGATCAGAGCAGATATTGAATCTTATAACCAAAATCAAGGACGTAGGGTTATTCCCTTTTCCAATTCCTCAACTTCCACACACTAAAGTTGGTTATCATTTAAGACCTTTATGTGGCTATTAGAAGCCTAAACACATGTCCAAAGGGTTTGGGAAGAACTATGTCAAAACCACTTTCAAAAGTACAAAATGCTGATTTTTGGGAGTTGGCCGCGGTCAAGAAGTATTTGGCAACGACCAAAAATAGCTTAGAAACTTTTGGGTTGCGGCCAAGAAAATCCTATTTCTTGGCTGAATTTCAAAAAATCATAACTAATTCTAGAAAAATCAAAATGAGGTGATCTCAAACCCTAATGAAAGATATTTAAGTCCTCTACATAGGAAAAATATGAATCAAGGCTATCCATCACCACAAAAATACAGAATTGCATAAAATCCAACACTGCTGCAAAATAGATTCCAGTTTTAATCCCAAACTTTGGAAAATCATTACTCAGAACTCACAAAACGAAATGATATGAATTATTTGTCCATTTTGAAGCTTGGCATGTGAACTTTAAGACTAGAAAGTTTTAGAATTTTTAGACACCATTTGCCCATTCAAAACATCTACACAAACAAACTGCTCAGCATAGAGTTTCAATGGACAGAATTCCAAGTTTTGCATAATTATTCCCAATGGTTCCAATTTCACAACAAACACTCCCACCAAAAATTTCACAAGGAATCCATTGGAAACACCAAATCAACCAAATTCACATCACATTGAAATGTTACAACTCAACCACAACATGTCACACAATGACACAATACCAAATTCAACATTGAAATCCTTTCCATTCTGAAGTTCCAAACCAATTCCAATTACATCAAAACACACTATAACACCATTCCCAACACAATACACTATTCAATTCTTCCAATCTAAAATCACAAGAAAATTAGGGCAAATTCATAATTCACAAAACTTAACCAATGATCACAATACTTAGGTCAAAAGGCATCAAATATTCACCTTTTCCTCTTCCCCAAGCTAGTTTCTTGAGTTTACTTTCCAATTTCTTCAAGCACTCAAACACCTTCTTTCGCAAATCTAAAACGATAGAGATGAAGCTCTCATCTCTATAAACAACATTATAGAAGATGATTTGAGCCAAAGAGTTCATCAAACAAGTCAAATCTCACCTTTTTTTTCTTTCTCTTTCCTCCTTGCTTTGGACGTCCATTGAGGCTTTGGAGAGAGAGAATGAGATGATGAAGTTGGAGCAGATTTTGGGCATGAAAAGGCCCTCTTGGCCAACTTTACAAGGAGGGAAGAGAGGGAAGAGTATTTGAAAATTTGACCCAGGCAGTGGCTCTCATATTGACACTTGTCAACATCTTGGAACATCATCCATGAGTTCACATGAGTACAAACACACATGATTCCACCCTCTTAATCTCTTAACAATCAATCACAACCATTGATCTTCAAGTTGCTAATGAGTTTCCTCTTCAGTAACTGACCAATCGGTTAGTAGCTTTCCTTTTTCCCATTTTGCCCTTGGTTATGACAATTCTCATTGAATCACCACCAAGCACATCTTATCATTCCATATCACCATAATATGCACCCTCCCTCTATTTTAAGTCAATTTAAATGTTAATCCATAATTGAACTTAAATCCAGGATTTCAGTACTGCTCATAACACATTCAAACCACAATTCATATTGTATTCTCCAAAAGTGTTTATTTATCAATAATCACATCCACTTTTGGAGTCCTTAACCCTTAATTGAAATTTGGGATATTACATTTCTTTCCTTGTAATAATAAATTCCGCCTTCAAAGTTTGTTACACTACTTGGGAATTTAGCAATTGCACTACTGCTCCACCGCTAGAGGTGGGAAAACGGGCCGGCCCTTCACGGGCTCGGGTCTAAACGGGCCGGCCCGTTTAGGCCCGTTTCCTAAAAAGTACCATATTTTTGAAGCCCACGGCCCTACAGGGCTGGCCCTTCACGGGCTCGGGCCTAAACGGGCTTAAACTCATTTTAATTCAATTTTTTTTTTTAAAGTTTTACAATTTATTTATTATTTTTCTTTAAATTGGTATACATTATTTTTAAAACTCATAAATTTTTAGTAAAATAATCATCTAATGTCCAAATTAGCCTTTTTTTTTAAGTTTAAATGAATAAAACATTGTAGAAAATAAAATAAATCAAAACAATTAATAAGTGTTTGCCTGTTATTAATACTCTATTAGGAACTTAGGTGTCTCTCATATTGATAATTTGATATAATGATATTATATTTATTAATTTATTTTAAAAAAATATTAAACGGGCCTAAAAGGGCCGGCCCTAGGGCTTGCGGCCCTACAGGGCCAGCCCTTTTAGGCCCGCTTCCATTTTCAGCCTCTAAATCATAGGCCCGGCCCTTGACGGGCTCGGGCCTAAACGGGCCGGCCTGACGGGCTCGGCCCGAATTCCCGGCTCTATCCACCGCCACCCCATAACGGCAACAATGCCATAACTTAACACACATATCAACACAACACAATTGCCAAACAAATGTAATCATCACAACGTATGATTGGTGCAAAACACCATTATCGCACAACAAAATAGCCGCCAGAAGTAATCGCCAATATACACAATCATGACAAATCACCATTACTGCACGTATATCCTCAGTTGGGAGGCACATGCCACCACTTTGCTCAATCTAATCACTCCTTCCATGAGTAACTCAAAGTACCATATATTCACTACGCATGCCACAACTTTGGTCAATCTAATCACTCCTTCCTGAGTAACTCAAAGTACCATATATTTACTACGCATAAACGACGGCACTCACAACTATATACACAATACGAAAGCTTCTGCTGTAATAGCATTAACAATAGCTCGCGCTGTATAGCGATAGCTTTCGCTGTAATCACATATACCTTAGCTTCGCTGTTTGCAAAACTTCACAATATTACCCTTACCCGTACATCCACCAGTGACTCCACTAGTGGTAATCAGGACTTTTGGGCATTAACCATAATATCACTTTACTGTATCAACTTCCATAGTGCTACCCTCACTCGTACACCTACCAGTGACTCTGCTAGTGGCAACCAGGACTTTTAGGTATTCATAATCACATAAGGCAACTCCAGAATCTCAATCTGTTCTATCCGAAGCACCCTACATAATGGCCCACTTAGAATCTCAGTTTCTTCTATCCAGATAGCCAATTGGAAGTCTTAATCTCCCAACACTACCCTCATCCTCTTTCACTGTCGGGGATGCACACAGCTCTTACCTGAACCATTGTTAGCTACCGGAGGACTATTGTCATGGTCATACTCCATTCTCATCCTCTTTCACCACCGAGGATGCATACCGCAATCACCTGAACCATTGTTAGCTACCAGAGGACTATTGGAATGGAAATACACATTGTTAAACCCCATCGTCATCCTCTTTCACCGTCGGGGATGCACATTGCAATCACCCAAACCGTTGCAAGCTACTAGAGGACTATTGGTGTGACAATACAACTCAAACAAATATACATATAACTTCACTGCAAACTCAATTTTACACACCGCCTTTTAGCCTTGGGTTAACACTAGTGCAACTAGCCTAATGGCTAGCCATGCTGGCCATGCCAGGGTAAGTGCCCTCACAAGTGAGAACCCCCGATCATGTAATCGAATTCGCCATTAGTTAAACTAGCTCTGCTTTACTACACAAGTCATACCTTAATCTCAGCCTATTAACATCACAATACACACTATTAATCAAGCTGGGTAGGGCACACCCAAACCCTTGATTATTCACAACACATCACAGTGTACCACAAAACCAACTAGGATTAGGTACATTTAAAATTAGTACTATTAACAATTTCTCCTTTAACCCTTGTGAGCTTTTCTCACATCATTCACATTGGATACAACAGTTGATCCTTTCACTATATTAGGATCCTCCAAGACCCCTTTCTTATACGATAACATGGCCCCGAAGTTCTTTTTCCAGAAGCCATAACCAATATATCGTTGAGAGCCAACACTCCCACAGCTCTACTCTATGATTCAACATTATGATGACTGCACTTTATGGTTCGTTGTCAAAGTGGCTGCACACTAGGGTTCATCGTCACGGTGGCTCCACACTAGGGTTCATCATCACGACGGTGCCACACTAAGGTTCATCATCACATGGCTCCATACTACGGTACTATACTTGATGCTTTACTTAGTCAACTGACTGGTCATCCCCTTCGGTCAGCATTCTCCATAGGTAGCCCTTTCAGATCAGATTTCACTGTAGGCAGCCCTCTCCAATCAGAACTCTCCGTAAGTAGCCCTCTTCGATCAAGACTCTCCATAGGTAGCCCTCTCTGATCATAACTCTCTATAGGTAGCCTTCTCCTATCAGAATCCTCCGTATATAACTCTTTTCCCATGCTAAGTTAACAACCAGCAACCTCGAGATACCTAATACATATTTCAATTACATATTTCAATTCACTTAGTACCCCTTCTGAGTACCTTAGACCATTCAGGTCAAGTCAAATTCCTAAGGATCAGCTCAACTATTGAGTTTGATTCTTAGATCCCACTTCAATTCTTAAAACCTCAACCTCAGTTGAACCGAAAAATCACTTCTCTCATTTCCACCGAGCACCATTAACTCCAACACAAGTTCAAGTATCTCTGCCAGCCTAAAGCACACTAGTCCTTTAGGTCTTAGGGCATTAAGACACGCAAATCCACTTTAACATCTCTGGCAGGTAATATCATACCACCTAGGGCTTTTAACCCAACGTTCAGGTTCATCATAAAACCTAGAACCTTCATATCACATACCTTGGAAATCATTTTCCTCTGTTCTCTAATTAGACCAATCATCTCCCACAAAGGATCCAGTGGATCATCATTAATTACCTCCACCTCTAGGTCTACATGTATGATTTTCGGGCGAGCCATTATATCTTTCAATTCTACAATAATTGCCATATCAGAATAACAGATGATGTATACACATAATCCACAGATCTCATATATATCCACCACAACAAAACATACATGTGCATACACGCGATTATCAGAGGTTATCTTTTATCCCTACGGACAATACTAAGGGAGCTATCCTAGCAAATTCTTATACTTGCCAGGAACTACCGCTCTGATACCATAAATGCAACACCCTTCATATTTATGATTCGAAATACATGATTAAAATGAATTAGAGACCAATGAATAATCAAAACTCATTTTTAATCCTATCCTTACGATGGGGTTCTCACAAATTTCTTTCAAAATTCAATTTACTTGGTCTCACATTCACATTTTGAATACAATTACCAAGTGAAGATAAATCACATTCATTATATATCAGAGTGCACAACACAATTCCAGGCACCCCGGGTTCCATGTATTAACTAAAGTGTATACAAATGTCCATTCAGGGAATTACACAATATCCTTTCAAATTTACAACTAAATATACATCCACAACATACACAGTTATCCCAACCTAAGTTTGATAACCAACTACCAGGATTACAACCCTACGAACATCCTAGCCACCCTTGGCTGTCTGCTTCCCTTTAAAGTCTCTTGCCCTGTCTGAAGGTTAGTCAATAGAAAGAATGAGATTCAAAAGAATCCCAGTAGTAATGAATCTCCCATACAAGACATAATCACATAGCATGCAGTAAATCATCAAACAGCAAGAATACAGCATACACAAGCTATCACATATACACATTCCCTACCCGGCATTCACATATACACATACACATTGCCTTTCCTGCATGCACATTCACAATGGTATATCAACGGTTGGGGTAGAGATGACTAACGTCACTCCTTTAACAGCTCATACTGATATACACACGCTGTAATCCACATAGGCTCACGGCTCACAAATAGCCTTTCGGCTTTCACATACATAACGATCTTCACCGCATTCGATACCATCACAAAACAACAATATCACATACATACAATACAATTACACATAGTATAAGGGAAAGCGTCACTACCTTGTTCTTTCCAGTTGTGCTCCGGCACAAGCTGCTCACAATCAGGATAGATATCAAATCCTATAACGAAAATCAAGGATGTAGGGTTATTCCCTTTTCCTATTCCTCAACTTCCAACACTAAAGTTTGTTATCATTTAAGACCTTTATGTGGCTATTAAAAGCCTAAACACATACCTAAAGGGTTTGGGAAGAACTATATCAAAACCACTTTTCAGAAGTGTAAAATGCTAATTTTTGGGAGTTGGCCGTGGCCAAGAACTATTTGGCAACGGCCGAAAATAGCTTAGAAACTTTTGGGCTACGGCGAAGAACATCTGGTTGTAGCCAAGAAAATCCTGTTTCTTGGCTGAACTTCAAAAAATCATAACTAATTCTAGAAAAATTGAAATGAGGCGATCACAAAGCCTAAAATGAAATATATTTAAGTCCTCTACACTGGAAAAATATGAATCAAGGTTGTCCATCTCCATAAAAATACAAAATTGCACAAAATCCAACACTGCTCCAAAACAAATTCCAGTTTTAATCCCAAACTTTGAAAAATCATTACTCCCAGCTCACAAAATGAAATAACATGAATTATATGTCCATTTCGAAGTTTGGCATGTGATCTTTAAGATTGGAAAGTTTCAGAATTTTTAGACAACATTTACCGATTCAAAACTTCCACACAATTAAATTGCCCAGCATAGAGTTTTAATGGATAGAATTCCAAGTTTTGCACAATTATTCCCAATGGTTCCAATTTCAAAACAAACACTCTCCCTACACAAATTTTCAAAAGGAATCTATTGGAAACACCGAATCAACCAAATTCATATCATATTGACATGTTACAACACAACCACAACTTGTCATACAATGTCACAATACCCAATTCAACATTGAAATCCTTTTCATTCCATAGTTCCAAACTAATTCCAATGACATCAAAACACACTATGACACCATTTCTAACACAATACACCATTCAATTCTTCTAATCCAAAATCACATGAAAATTAGGGCAAATTCACAATTCACAAAACTTAACCAATTATCACAATACTTAAGTCTAAAGGCATTAAATACTCACATCTTCCTCTTTCCCAAGATATTTTATTGATTCCTCTACTTTCTAATTTCTTCAAGCACTCAAACACCTTCTTTCACAAATCTAAAACCATAGAGATGAAGCTCTCATCGCTATGAACAACATTATAGAAGATGATTTGAGCCAAATAGTTCATCAAACAAGCCAAATCTCACATTTTCCCTTTCTCTTTCCTCCTTGCTTTGGACGTCCATTGAGGCTTTAGAGAGAGAGAATGAGATGATAAAGTTGGAGCAGATTTTGGGCATGAAAAGGCCCTGTTGGCCGACTTTACAGGGAGAGGAGAAAGGGAAGAGTATTTGAAAATTGACCCAGGCAATGGCTCTCATATTGACACTTGTCAACATCTTGGAACATCATCCATGAGTTCACATGAGTACAAACACACATGATTCCACCCTCTTGATCTCTTAACAATCAATCACAACCATTGATCTTCAAGTTGCTAATGAGTTTCCTCTTCAGTAACTGACCAATCGGTTGGTAGCTTTCCTTTTTCCCATTTTGCCCCTGGTTATGGCAATTCTTACTAATCACCAACAAGCACATCTTATCATTCCATATCACCATAATATGTGCCCTCCCTATATTTTAAGTCAATTTAGATGTTAATCCACAATTAACCTTAAATTCAAGGTTTCGGCACTGCTCATAACACATTCAAACCACAATTCACATCGTATTCTCCAAAAGTGTTTATTTATCAATAATCACATTCACTTTTGGAGTCCTTAACCCTTAATCAAAATTTAGGATATTAGAGTTTGTAATTAAACCAAACAGGCCTTAAGATTATCTAAACTCATCATCTCTGTATATTCAACATTTAATCAATTTATCTTGCAATTTTAGTATAAACATTTTACTCATAATATCATAGCATTGAAAGTATTAACCAACATGTGAATGCATTCAAATAGAATCATAGGGCCTAATCGGGGTAAAAATAGGTTGCGAAATTACCAATATATATAACTAGTGATTAAAATTTTTATATATACTCATAGAATTGTTGACCAATTTCAAAAGATTATTTTTTGGAGTGAAAGGATTTTTTAGCTGCTTTCTTCACCAAATATTTATCTAGATTTTGCTTCTCGATATCGAGACTAAAAAGTAAAAACACTACCGTGTAAAAAAAATAATTAAGGAAAAATACTTAATAGTTCAAACAAACAAAAAAAAACTATGATCTATCACTGAGTGTAGAGCAGAAGCCACCAAACAAACCACACAAAATTCTACTAATCTTCCAAAAAATCACCTGTGAAGTCGAGAATTAAATCAACGATATATTTCAAGGTTTAATAGCTCTAAAAATAAAAAGAATCTCAATAAACATTTCTTTAGATTCCCCCATATTGTTAGTTTGTAAAAAAAATTCCATTAAGAGATAATTGTTGTTCATATACAAAATAAAATAATGAGAATATTTAATTTTAACAAACCAATTAATAATGAGATAATCAAATAATCTTACTATCAATTATAGATATCTTTTTATATCATCATCATTTATCAATGATCTAAAAAATTCAATTTTATATTTCCTCAGGATGAAGAAGAAGAAGATTGGTGGAGTGATGACAACTGGAAGCAAAGGGTCTCAGTGGAATGACAGATATGGGGCCAGATGTTGTATTTCCTCAGGCTTAGAAGGAAAGGTTAGCAAAGCAATGGGGAAATGCTTTTATTGTTAAACTTTTAGGCCTAATGGTAGATCCAACATATTTGGCGGCCAAGGTATAGCATCTTTGGGCGAGAAATGGCAAAGTTGAATCAATAGATGTAGGAGCGGGGTTTTTAGTTATGTAGTTCATGCATAGCAGTGATTATGAATTAGCTCTGATAGGTGGTCCATGGTTACTCTTCGATCACTACATTTCTGTTCAACTATGGAAGCAGAATTTCGATCTTGAAGGGGAAGTAGTCACGAAAATAGTAGCATGGATTCGCTTTGCAAAAATTCTGTTAGATTACTATGATAAAGGGCCCTTTTATATGCTAGGATCTCAAGTCGGTCGAGTACTGAAGGTGGATATGGCTATACTGAAGTGCAAAAAGGGTCGACTTGTGAGACTTTGTGTAGAGATGAATCTATTTACTCCCTTGAGGCTGCTCATTCTTATTAATGGAAAAGTGACACAGATCAAGTATGAAAGTCTATGGTGGAATTGGCTTAAACGAATTTCACTAACCTGATGGAGTTTAGGAGGTTTAATAGCACAAATATTGTTTTGATCCCTAAAGCTGATATTCCTCAGACAAATAGAGATTTTCGTCCAATTAGTCTCTGTAATATCATATATAAGGTCATCACTAAGATGTTAGCAACCAGATTGAAGCTAGTTTTGCCCATAATTATCGCACCTAATTAGTATAGCTTTGTACCAGGAAGGTAGAGTTTAGATAATATTGTCTTGGCACAAGAAAATGTACATTTTATGAAGAATACTAGAAAGAAGAAGGGTTTCATGGCACTTAAAATTGATTTAGAGAAAGCCTATGATAGGGTGATGTGGGACTTTATTGAAACATATTTGAAGGAGTTAGGGTTAGCAGCAAAACAGGATGAGGCCTTTATGATGAAACTTTGAGTAGGGCTTAGTAAGATAAAGAGATAAACTATGGGTAAAGTTCATGAGAGAAAAGTATCATTGTGGTGGTAACATCATACCCAAGGTCCATGTACGTCCATAAGAGTCACATGCATGGAAGGGGATTAGAAATATATGGGGGATAATGGAATGAGGTATAGGATGGAAAATTGGTAATGGATAAACATGTGCAATTTTGGAATGAAAAATTGTAACACCCGTGTTTTGAAAGCATATAGATGGCATAAGTGTAGTAATATCTTTAAAAAGGAGACCAGTAATCTTTTGTAAACAGCGGAAGTCCCAATTTCAAGCAGAGTGTGGAGCTGTACTTGAATGGGTTTTCAAAAATCTTTTCAAAAATCATTTTCAGATTGGGTCTCATATGATTTATTTTAAGCCATCCGTTTTAGGTTCATTTCTTCATATCAGAGTGTTTACTAATAAGTTCTCTGTTGAAACCCAAGCTACTATGTTTAATTAACGGCCCTAGGTGAACGGCTGTCCACTATTGGTACGAATGTCGTTGCGCGTTCGCTTATATACAGGAGCTTACATACATGTCAGTACGAGACTGACCACACTTAAATACAAATTACATACAATCTCCAAAATAGATAACTAATAAAAAATTAAATTCTAAGTCCTTTGCTTCATTCACCTGTGTTTACCTTCTTGCTTGAGGAACTAGTTGCCCGAGTTGAAAATTTGTTTTGGAAAAATAGGGTGAGATTCAATAAATCTCAGTAGTAACAGATATCACTCATATAAAATGCACATATATCATGCCATGTCAACCAAAGTTACAGTACAATCAACATATTCAACATTCAGAGATAAATTCACAATATGCAGAAAGCATAAAGTTACCAATTCAAGGACATCCGTCCCTTGTCACAGCGCTGGGAAATTCTACTGGGCCTTAGCCCTTCTCATCTGAATGTTTTAAATTCACAATGGTACAAATATGCATATAACATATCATATAGTATGTGAGGGATAAGTTACTACCTGACAATTTTTCCAAATCTTGATCTTGATTGACGTGCTTTGAACGTCCTGGGCAAGTGTCAAATCCTATAAATTATAATTTACGGGCAATGAGTTATTTCTTAGTCCAACTCTTCATAAATTATTCTCTTATGTTGGTTACCATAAGGGTCACTACATTAGGCCCAATATGAAGCTAATGAGCTCAAGCTACTCCAAATGCTTAACTTAACTCTTAAATATCCAATTTTATTACAAAAACTCTTTGCTTTGAATTTCGCACAATTACCAAAAGCTGGCAGATTTTTCACTGAACTTTGAAAAATCATAACTAATTCTAGAAAAACCGAATTGGGGTGATCCAAAATTCTATATAACCCTTATTAAGTCTATTGTAAGTGAAAAATACTTTCAATAGCCGAAAGACTGCACACACTTCCCAGTTTTTCTTTTTCTCCCTGCTGCCAGAAAATCTGACCAGTTTTAATGGTCTACTTCAAACATTCATAACTCCTAGTATACTGATCGAAATCCTTCATAATACCTATCAAATTAAAGGTCTATAAGTGTACTTTAATTCTGGAAAATCTCATAATGAACAGATGAATTTTGGACAGTGAAAGTTTCGCCACAACAAAACTGCCAGACAAAAACGCACACTAGCAACTTTGTTGCACAAGTAGACTTAATTTCCTATTTTTGAATCTTTAAACCAGTCTGTCAAAAATTATAACCAGAGCCTAATCCCACACAATTTTTCGTGTAAAATCCAATGGAAAACTTAAAAATGCCAAAATCAAATTATTTCTACCAGATTTAGCCCCCAATAGAAATCTGCCTCCCAAAACAACAAAAATTCCACTTTGTGATTTAACTACCAACAAGTCTAATACTTCTCCAAACATCATATATCACCTTATATATGATTAAAACATATTCCTTCTTCAAAAACACCCCTTGAATGAAATACATGGGTGGTTGAAGAGCTAAGAAAAAGTCAATGAAATCACAAAATATTCGGTTCAAAAGAAAGCCTACGCTTACCTCTTCGCGTTTCTACAAGTGGTTCAGTATTTCGGCGGTACTCCAGTAGACTAATTGGCACAAAACACCTCAGATGAGAAATCTAAGACCATAGAATTGAAGCTTATAGTGAGTAGAGGAAGTTTCCTGAAGGACTTACTGGACAATAACAATGATTCAGGGTTGAAATCGGCTTCGGTAGTCAAGAAAACTCACTATTCACTCCTCCTTCTCTCTTCTTGTGTTCTTAAGCTTAAGAAATCTGATTCCTCTTTCTCTTTCCATGCTTGCACGAAATTTTGCCATTTAATTAGGCATGGATGGTTGTGATTTAATCACATAAAATGATCTCATCTTATCTTGCCACGTGTCACAAGTTTAAGGCTTAAGAGTGCCACGTGTCATGCAACCATTGGTCTTCTACTTTTCTCTTTCTTCGGTGGGTCATAAATGGTTAGGGGAAGGGGAGGCCTGACAATTTCCCCGGACTCCTGAGTTTGGTGCTCGACTCGTAAAGTAAGCGATCCAGCCGGAGACCGGTGAATTCCCCGGACTCAGACGCTAGATGGCGTACTCCGGAGATGACAACACGAAAGGCTTAAAGTGGGTGTAATGATGTGTAATGATGAGGGACACATGTCACCCCCTCATTTAGCCAACACAAAAACATATTTTTACTTTGTCATAATTTCGAGACACTTGTCATTTCCTTATTTGGCCAACACAAAAGATGTGTTATCATGAGTCATAATGAGCTGTTATTACATACGTTACTGAAGTTCTTTTTAATAAAGTTGCTCCATCGGTGCATTACCCGGAATTCCACATGGGACCGTGGCACGCATATCGAGACACATCACGAAATACCCGAATTCCTCCGATCTCGCAACTGACACCCCTAAACCTTGCAGCCACTGACGAATTTTGCTCCGACTTCTAACACTTGTATTGTTACAATATTGACTTCTCGATTTCTGTGAAAGACACAATTGATATCTGGGAATTCCAAAAGTAACTCTACCTTTAATTGTAAATACTGATATTTATTTTATTCTACTTTTTCCATATTTACACGTTTTTAGTATTGCAAAATTTGGTATATTACACAAATGGCTCCCACATTGCGAAAAATTGATCTCATATTGTATCCTGGATCTTCTAGAAGGCATGAAGGGGGATAGTGTTTGTGAATATGTTACACCAACGGTAGTTGGGAATGGGGGACATTTAAGTCTTTCCTTCTGATACATGTTCTTCAAGCCATCAATCGTGTATCACCCATGGTAAATCAAGAGTCAGCAGATATACCTATATGATAACCCTCAAATATGGGGGATTTTTCTATCAAATCAGCATATAAAATCATAAGTGTAGATCAAGTAACTTGCTATCAAAATCTATGGAGGAAAATCTTGAAGTTGAGAACACCACAATGGTGCAAAACTTTTATGTGGCTTGTAGCTAGGGCACGTCTTATGACAAATTCTTTATGTGTAGCTAGAGGTTTGCAAGGTAGTCAGAGTTATGGTGTGTGTGATAGGAACAAAGAGGGTATCATGCATGTCCTTTGGGATTGTAGGGTGGCTAAGCTTTGTTGGAAGAGGTTGGTACTAGCTCGTCTTTTGAACATAGTTTTTGGGTTAAATGATATCTGGACATGGTTTGAATGGAACTTATCTTTGAAAGAATAGGGCCTGGAGGTGAGTTGGTTGACGTGCTTTGGGTTGCTATGCCGATAACTTTGGCTAAACTGGAACTTACAGGCCTTTGAGGGAAAAACGGCAGGAAGTATACAAATTTTGGCATAGGTATATGCTCAAGTACAATGGTCGAACCCCCAGCTATATCAATCAAGTTTGCAGATGAAGAAAGATTCTGTGTGGAAACCACCGTATGGTGGTTGGATAAAGATTAATATTGACGGGGCATGCCGTTATGATGGAAGTATGGCAGGTTGTGAAGGAATAGTAAGAAATCATGAAGGAGGTGTATTGGGAGGTTACATGCTTCATTTAGGATGTGGAAGTGGACTACAAGCAGAGATATGGGGTATCCTTATGGGATTGAAGCATGCGTGGGATTCGAGTTAGAGGAGAGTGGTAGTTGAATATGATTATGGACAAGTAGTAGACCTAGTTAATACAGGGTGGGATGATACTCATGTTCATGCTGATTTATTAGTGGAGATTTCTCAACTCATTACATATAACTGGGAAGTTTCTATAGAATGGTGTTGTCGGGATGTGAATTCTGTAGTGGATGATCTAGTGAAGTTTTCTCTTAGGATGGCTTTGGGTGCTGTAACTTTATTGTGGCCCCACCTTATTTCTTGGTTGATGCTTTATGTTATGATATAGCACTAGTTTGTTTCTTGTTTTTCAATGTTATCAAAAAACAAACAAACAAACAAACAAACTTACAACTCTATCAATCTTATGTTTGTTATGAATATATTAATTATGTGGATGTTTATTGACTCTTGACTTCTCATATTCTAGTCACCATTCATGAATAGTAGTTGGGAAACTAAAAGGTCATTTAATGTACATTTAGATACATGAATAATACGAAGGGTCAAATAGTGTGCATTCATCTGTATTAATTAATTGTACCATTCATTGTATTTTAGTGGTGGCTCTTGGAGGCATATAAATAGAGCCTTGTATATGGATTGTGAACACAAGAAACACAAAAAACTAAATGAGAATTACTCCCATCTTTCTCTCTTGGATTTTCTCTTCTCTTATTTCTTGCTTTCTTATCTCATATTTCTTTTATTTTTATAACACGTTATCAATATGATAACTCTAACAAAGGTATATTTCTCTCAAAGTTACCTTAACAATTTCCATTACATTTTTTTACTGTATCTTAATTTGATCTTGATCTATCAATGATAATCTAAGCCACTATATGGAATTAAAGAGACTCTTTTACCGATTGTTTAAAACATTCGGTTTTATAACTAAGATTGCATATTGTTATTGTTTTTATATCTTATTTTAATCTCCTTTACAAGTTCTTTTATATTATTGATATTGTTATTTTAGTATGGCCAAAAGCCATATTACTTTAATTTCCTATTATGAGATTATATGAGCATAAGTCATATCACTTTGATTTCTTATTTTAATATATAATGGCCAGAAACCATATTCATTTGATTTCTATCTTAATATTACATGGCTAAAAGCCTTATACCTTTTTCTATCTTATAATATGGCTAGAAGCCATATTCATTTGATTTCTTATTATATGGCCAGGAGTCATATACTTTTTGTCTTTTATGTTATTGAATGGCTAAAATCCATACAACTTTTAGGGAAAATCCCATATAAAGCTGTTTGAAATAGGAAAATTCTAAATCAAGTTAGTAAATTTAACAAATCTTTAATTAAGTTACTAACCCAATTTAGAATTTCAAAATATAGGTAAAATAATTTTATTGTCCTCTCCTAGTCTCCTCTCTCCTCTCGAAAGAGTTTCATTGCTCTCTAACTTGTTTTTTCCAATAAGTGTGTGTGTGTATCAACATTAATATATAATAAATTAAAATATGATTAGCTTAAAATTTAATATTTAAGTTTATTTTGTAGTCTCAATATTATTTGTATTAGTTATAAATTTAATATTTATTTTTAAACACATTAATGTGTTATATATACACACATTTTAAATATTTAAAATTATTGTATATTGCAACAGCAAATATCTCCCTTATGGGAAGTGGCAAAGCCAAGGAAAAAAAATACTCCTACTCCTGCATGTAACTACTATTGAAACTATTGTACAACAAAGGAAGCATAGCCCTTAGCCCTGGAGCACATAAAGCAACAAGCCAAGTATGTGTGTATGGACACAATTTATTAACTTGTGAAATTGATTATGGCGGACAAAATCACAGTTGTTTTGTTTTACTCCCTCCGGTCCTAATTATAGGACAACATTTGAGAGTTGATCTTGGTCTTAATTATAGGACAAAATTTTAATTTTTGTCAATTTCTTCCTAAAATACCCCCATTGATACTTTCTCAATAATAATGAAACACAATAATAATTTTATAATGCACATATATGTTCTATAAAGTGAGTAATATTTGTAATTTATTAATGTCACATACATCTCAATTCTACTGTTTCTTTTATTTTATAAGAATAAAGGGTAAGAAAATCAATTTAACACTATCAACGTCGTAAAGTTGTAGGTAAATGAATTAACAAACGACCACCTCAAAATCCTGATTTTTTTTCCATATCCCTCCAATATCGGTTTTCAGCTATAGAATCATAAGATTCTGGATTTGTCAAAATTACCCAAAAGTTTGATGCTTCCCCTTGACTATTTAATATGTTGTTATGTAATAGTAAAATAAAAAAAATAAATTATTCATATATCAATATTCTATTTAGTATAGGTGTCCCTCACGTCATTTTTCCCTAATCTTAAAAAGAATCTCTTGAAAAAAAAGAGGAAAAGCTAAGAAAAGAACCACATTGCAATGAAAGGTTTTGTCTTTTTCTTCCATCGTTGTTATGGGTTCAACTTCAACTGCACGAGTTCATTATAACAAGGGTATTTTAGGAAAATAAATAAGATTAACTAAATTAACAACTATTCTTAATTTCTCCAAAGTTAGGTAAATATGTCCTATAATTAGGACCGAAGGGAGTATTAATTTATATTTTTTCGGTGGGCGTTTTGTAACATCCCTATGTTGATAATCACTCTCCTAAAAATCCTAAAAGCAAGAACAAATCTTGTCTTCTTTGTCTCAAGGGCTTTCTGCTAGCCCTCCACTCCAACAAATATGTGATGCCTTCCCCAGTGTTAGCCTCTTTCATTTCCAGAATTAAGAATTCTGTATAACTTTAATGTTTCCAGAATTAAGGATTCAAAACAAATCTTTGTTTTCGTTTCCAGAATTAAGGATTCCATAATTGATGATACTCCAAAGGCAAAAAAAAAGTCCTTTGATTTAAACAAATCATATTTTATTTTATTATATATATATATATATATATTAATGTTGTTATACACGCACATACTTATTGAAAACAAAAGGTTAGAGAGCAATGAAACTGTTTTGATAGGAGAAAGGAGATTAAGAGAGGATAATAAAGTAATTTTATCAATATTTCGAAATTCTAAATTGGGTTAATGACTTATTTAAATATTTGTTGAATTTATCAACCTGATTTAGAACTTTCATATTTTAAACAACTTTATATGGGATCTTCCCCAACTTTCATTTATCCTAAAAATAAAATGCCAAAAGTCATATAATTTTAATTTCTCATCATTGGCCTGAAGCCATGAGAACTAAATGGTCTAAAGCCGTAAAGGTTTTAACGTGATATTTTATTTTATAAATTATTTCTTGTCTTTACGAATTTCATATTATTATCGTTTATGTTATTATATTGCATTTTGATATTTTGAATTTCCTTTTATTGCATTAGTATGAACTATGTTAAATATTATGAAATTTAAATTTGTGGCTCTTGTTATTATCAAAAATAACTATTTATCTTGAATATCTTATCTATGATTTCTCTACGCACCATTTGCATAAAGACCTCAAAATTGAATATTTGGCAGTAAAAGATCCCCTTGTTCTTTGGAACAAATTAAAGGAATTGTATGACCATCAGAATATGGTTATTCCTCCAAAACCTTGTTGTAAATTGATGCATCCAATTTACTCTTACAGTAGTAATATTGTGAAAGATTTTTTAAGAAATATGTTCAATTAATTTCTTGCCTTCATGTGGCCAAACAAAACAATGAGCTTTTGTTGCAAAAACTATGAATCCCATCCAACTGGCTCGACTTCATTCCCAAAAGTGAATGAAGTAACGAATGAATCTAATCGTGGACGTGGGTGTAGACATGGCTATAACCTTGGACGTGCCTGTGGTAATAATCATGGTGGTTCAAATTCCTACCTGAAGTGGAGGAAGATTGATAAGAACCATAAAAGGGAAATTAGAGAGCATAATAAATATGCTAAAAATCCATGTTATCACTGTGGTGGCAAAGATAATTGATCACATACATGTTGTATGTCAAGACATGACCTTTACAAAGAAAGGCTTAGAATAACGGTAAAGGGTCAAAGATTGAGATAAATCACGTTGGTCAGGTTAGGAATTCTGAGTATGGTGATATAGATATTACCCATTTGGATGTTGCTAATTTCTTAGCATAAATTATCTTTGTCTATTTGAACTGCTATGACTTAGTATGTTTAAAGTTGCTACTATCATATATATTTCATTTTTAATTATGCGTTTCTTTGTTTCCATGTTTCTTTTAACCATGAATGAGTCTTGTTGCCATAAGTCTTGAAGATTTATGTTTCAATGATAATGCAACTTCCCACACCATACTTAGAAGTGATAAATATTTTGCTTCCTTGATAATATGAGAGGCCAATGTTCAAACTATATTTGGCAGTATAAATTTAATCGAAGGCTTTAGAAGAGCTTATATTTTGTTACCTAAAGGAACAAAATTATGCATTGATAATGCAATTTATCCTATGAAGTCTAAGAGAAACTTATTGAGTTTCAAGGGTATCTACATAAATGGATATCATATAGAAACAATAACTAAAAAAATCAGGAATGTCTTGCTATCACAAATATAGTTTCCGGTAGAAAATACAAATTAGAAAGTTTTCCTTCTTTTTCTTCTGGCTTGTATTATACATTTATAAGCATAATTAAAACACATGCTATTGTAAACCAAAAGTTTACCAATGCAGACCAGAAGTCTACCAATACAAACCAATAGTTTGCCAATATAAACCAGAATTTTACTAATGAATTTAATATTTTGCATGATTGGTTAGGCCATCTCAGGTCAATCATGATGCAAAAAATAACTGAGAATTCATATGGACATACCTAAAGTGTAAACAATACCACAATCCCATGATTTCTCATGTGCTGCATGTTCTAAGGAAAAGTTAATTATTCGATCGTCACCAAGAAAAATAGAAAGTAAGTCTATCACTTTTCTAGAACGGGTACAGGGAGATATTGTGGGCCAATACATCCACCATGTAGACCATTTAGATACTATATGGTTTTAATTGATGCATCAACTAAATAGTCACATGTTTGCTTATTATTTCTTGCAACCTGGTGCTTGCAAGATTACTTGCTTAATTGATTAGATTAAGAGCATATTACCCTGATTATCCTATCAAGAAAATATGTCTTGATAATACTGGTGGATTTATTTCACAAGCTTTTAATGAATATTGTATATCCCTTGGAATTGATGTTAAACATCCAGTAGCTCATGTTCATACTCAAAATAGACTTGCAGAATCATTGATTAAACGGTTGCAACTAATTGCAAGATCTTTCATGAAATCTAATCTCCCAATTTATACTTGCGGCCATGCCATTTTAGATGCAGCAATGTTAATTCGCATTAGGCTAGCAAGTTGCATAAAGGTTTCCCCCTTGCAAATGGTTTTTGGTCAGGAACCTATTTTTTCCATATAAGAACTTTTAGGTGTGCAGTATATGTTCTAGTAGCCTACCACAATGCACCAAAATGGGTCCTCAAAGAAGGGTAGGAATATATGTTGGGTATGAATCTCCTTCGATCATTAAATACTTAGAAACATCTATAGGAGATTTATTTATGACACGATTTGTAAATTGTCATTTTGATGAATTACTTTTCCCAACATTAGGGGGAGAAAATAAGTAGTTGGGTAAAGAGATTATCTAGAATGAATTATCATTGGCTCATTTTGATCCTTGTACAAAATGATGTGAACTAAAAGTTCAAAAGATAATTCATTTATAGAATTTAGCTAATCAAATGCTAGAAGCATTTATTGACCCAAAGAAAGTGACAACGTCACATGTTCCAGCTGCTAATGCTCCTATTAAAATTGTTGTCCCTGAAAGACAATTTATTATGAATGAATTTAAAGCATGCATGAAGCGTTGCTGACCCATTGGTTCCAGAGATAAAAATCCTTGAAAGAGGAAAAGGATCTAAGAATATAGATGGTCAAGTCAATGATAATCAAGAAAAGTTAATGGCTCCAGAAGAGCCATCTCCTGAAGAGTTATTATCTCTAGAAGAGATATCTCCAGAAGAGAATGTAGTAGTCCCATAAGAGACTAAGGTACCTGTAATGTGTGAAAATAATGAGATCTCAATAAATTATATTAAGAATAGAATCTGAAGGGACTGAAATATGATATATTTGCTTATAATATAGAATTTGATATCATGAATGATAATGAGGATCATGAGCCAAAATTCATTAACAAGTGCCACAAGCACAAGTCCTTGAAGGACTCAAGATGCTAGAAGTATCAACTGTAAGTTTTCGAAAACAATACCCATTTAAGTTAAATAAGTCCTTGCATGGTCTGAGGAAATTAGGGTGCATATGGTATATTTGACTTAGTAAATATCTGTTGAAAGAAGGATAAAAAATGATCCAATATGCCCATGCATCTTTATGAAAAAGATCTGGAAGTGAGTTTCCTATAATTCTCATTTATGTTGATAATATAACCATTATTGGGACTCCTGAAGGGCTTCAAAAGGCAATTAATTGTTTAAAGAAATAATTTGAAATGAAGGATTTAGGAACAACAAAATTATGTCTTTGATTACATATTAAGTACCTGAAAAATGGGAAATATCAAGAAACTTATACAAGAAAGGTTCTAAAGAGTTTTTACATGGATAAGTCACATCCATTATATACCCTAATGGTGTAAGATTTTTGCAGGTAGATATAAACCCATTTAGACCTCAGGTTATGAGTGAAGAATGTGATGAAGAACAACTTGGTACAGAAGTACAATACCTTAATGCTATTGAATGTTGTTAACTTATTAGCAAGATATAGTTCTTCACCAATACGAAGGCATTGGAATGGAGTGAAACACATTCTTTGTTACCTCAGAGGCACTATGGACATGGGGTTATTCTACTCAAATGTGTCCAAGCATACACTTGTTGGTTATGCAGATGCTAGATTTTTGTCTAAGCCATATGATGGTAAATCACAAATAATCTATTTTTTTACATGTGGAGATGTAGCTATTTCATGGCAATCTATGACATAAAATATATCAGCCATATCATCTAACTATGCAAAAAATCTAGCAATACATAAAGCAAGCTGAGAATGTGTATAGTTAAGATCAGAAATATATCATATACGAATCACTTATAGTTTATCTTTGGGCAATTTGATCCCAACGGTTCTATATGAGGATAATGCTGCTTGTATTGCCCAACTAAACAAAGGGTATATCAAGGGTGATATAACAAAATATATTTCACCAAAATTCCTCTTCACTCACAACCTTCAAAAAGATGGTAAAATAGATATCTAACAAATTTGGTCAAGTGAAAATCTAGTAGATTTATTCAACAAGTCACTTCTAAGTGCAATGTTTAGAAAGCTTGTTGTAAATCCCCTTTGTAATTATAATTCAAAATTTATAATTAAAATGAAATAGAGACCAATAAAATAAAACTTTCTTTCAATCCCTTCCTTACAGTAGGGTTTTCACAAACATTTTCAAAATTTCTGCCTTCCTTGGTCTCAAATTCCATAATCCGAATATAATTACCCTGTGCAGTTGAATCACATTTAAACATATCAGAGTGTGAAACAGAAATCCCGGTAACCCCCGGGTCATGTATATACTAACTATCAGGTTTATAATTTCCAACTAGGGGATTACATACCGTAATCACAATATTATTTACATGCAAAAATAATATATAGTAATCCCAAAAATCCAAAGTGAATAGCCAACAGTCCAAGGCTAATATATCTGCAAGACTCTAGCCGCTCCTAGTTGTCCTTTTCTCCTTGGAGCCACTTGCCCTGTCTGTATGGTAGTCAATGAGATTCAAAAGAATCCCAGTAGTAACAAAGCACTCATACAACATATAATCACATAACATGTAGGTAAATCATCAAGCAGCATCACAGCATAAACCAATAGGCCGCAGGTAATAGATTCACAAATAGCCTTTTCGGCTTTCACATAGCCTCATCCCCCGGATTCTACGGTCCCGAAGATACAATCCTCCCACCATCACCACCGTGGGCCGTAGGTGATAGACCCACAACAAAGATCAAACAAACAAACCATGTATCACATATAGTATAAGAGAGAGAGTCACTACCTTGTTTTTTCCTAACTCGCTCCGTCACAACTCGTTCACGACCAGGGCAAATGTTAAAGCCTATAACCAAAATCAAGGACGATAGATTATTCTTTATCTCAAATTCTCTATTTTTATAATACTTTAAAGTTGGCTATCATTTGGACTCTTTTGGGTGGCCACTAGAAGCCTAGACATATGCCTAAAGGGTTGGGAACACTTGACCAAAGATCCTTTTTTGGGAGCAAAAGTACCAATTTCTGGCCGAGTCATTCGAGTGAAGAAGGCCTCACTTGAATGATGCCCCCACTCTCACTCGAGTGCTAGTGAGTGAGACACTGAAAGTGTGTACCCGAGAGCACTAACACACCTTGGAGTGACTAGTTCACTCAAGCACTATCCTTAACACCCGAGTGATGACACACTCTCACCTAAGTCTCATTGAGTGAGGCGCAGGAAGTGACTACTCGAGAGCAACTCTAAGGTGAAACCTACTCCTACACTCGAGTGAGATCGAGTTTACTCGAGTGATGACACATCAATTACAGGCAAGGAAGTGTATTTTCACTTCCTATCTAAACACTTAATCGAAATACTAAGAGAAAAGGAAGGACATGATGTTGCACTCGAGTGAGCTTCTACCTCACTCGGGTGAGGCTCATCAGAAGCCAGAATCGCAGCAGCTGATATACTTTTTCAGATTTACCAAATCTAATTCCAATGATTTCCAGACTTATACCAAAGTTCATTCTCACACAAAATTCCATAACGGACCTATTGGTAACCTTAAAACAACCAAAATCTTACCACAATGACACATTCCACCCTTCTAACCATATTGCACCTAATATCACCTAATGATCAAACTTTTCCTTTTAAAGTCCAAACCACAACCATTGACACCAAGACACAATTTGGCATCTATTCCATCACAAAACACTAGCTAATTCATGCATTTCAAAATTAGGCCAAAATCATGGAAAAAATCCAAAATTCTCAAAACTTAACCTATGACCAAAACAATTATACCAAAATACTATAAATATTCCCCTCTTCAACTTCCAATGATTAGCTTCTTGATTCTCTAGCTTCCAAGCTTGTGCAAACTCCAAAACACCTCCTTTCAAAATTCTGAAACCATAGGTTTAAAGCTCTCAACCTCTTGAACAACATTAATAAAAACCATTTGAGCTAAAGAGAGCATTTCACAAGTCCAAACCTTACCTTTAGTTTTCTCTTTACTTCCCTTACTCAACGAGAATGAAGGTTAGATGAGAGAGAAGATGAGAAGGATGATGATGCAGATTTTCTCTCCTCCCCATACACCTAGCTGACCTTACAAATAAGAGGGAAGAGAAAGTGAGTTTGAAATTTTGACCTCATCCTATGGCTCATAACTTGCCACATGTCAACATCTTGCTTCTTCTTCCAATTCTTCCTATACACATGCATGCATTTGATAACTCCATCATATTTCTTTAAACAACTATACCATACAACAATACATACCAATTAGCCAACTCCTTCTTCAGTAACTAACCAATTGGTAGACAAATTCCCCATCTTGCCCTTGATCTTCGCAACATTTACTAAATCATCATCGAGCACATTTTATATCACAATTCACATTACATGCTTCAAAAGTATTTAATCAACAATAATTACACTACTCTTGAACTCATTAGCCCTTTACTATAAGACAGTTAGTGGTCACACACAACATGATTGTGTTTGGAACACAAATTGTAAACATTTGAATTTGTTGCCAATGAATTTTCCTATATAGCAATCATGTTGTGTGGCATGTTTAAATAGACAAATGATGTCTAATGCCTATGAAATTTTCCAAAATAAAATTAGACTTATCAAGCTTTAATTTGATAGGTCATATATGTCATTTGGAGCTATACACAAAGAGTTATATATTTTTTAATTTAGCCCCAGTGAAATTGGAAAGCTTCTGTGACAACGTCCAAAAATAGAAATTCTGGAATAAAGGTTATATTTTTTCCTAAAAATAGACTTATTAAGGGTCACATAGCCTTTGAAACTATACTAATTGGACATCAGTACAATTAAATATGAATTTTCAATGTTTGATGAAAATTCTGCCAAATTTCCAACAAAGTTTGAAAATAAAGAAATTGTAAGGGTAAAATGGTCATTTGACCAATAAAGCTAGAAGACATCTATTTTTCCCTTTAATTGGGATAAATTTTGGATGAAGTAGGGAGTAAGAAAGTAAAACAATTTGCTTGGCGCACATTAATTCAAGAAGAAAAATCCTAGGCCAAGTAAAAATCATTGTATGAAAAATCAGACCGGACCGGCCGGTTCGACCAGTTGAACTAGGAACCGGCTAGTGGTCCAGTTTGGTTTGATGGTTAAACCGGGGAACCGGTCAGAATCGGTTAAAACCAGTAATTCAACCGGTTGGACTGGTTTCATTTTTTTAATAATTTTTTTTTGCTTTTTTGAGGGGAAAATTGGAAGTTGAAGACCAAAATGAAGAGAAAAATAGGTAAAATAAATCTAAAAAAATGAAGAAGATAATGCAAAAATTATTTAAAAAGATATAATAATTATAGAAAAGGAGATGTCATTGCATAAGTATAGGCATTATAACTCATACTAATTGATTTTAAGTATTTTTTTCTAAAACTATTCATTTTTATCTATAGAAGTTTAAAAATATATTAATATATATATTGCCACTAATAAATTATAATATTTTACTATGACCGGTTCAACTACCGGTTAGACCCCGGTTGACCCATTAATCCTTGAACTTGTGCTGTGACCTGCTCATTGCTCGGTCCGGTTTTTCGTTCCTTGGTTAAAATGCACATGTATTATTTCAAAAGCAAGAGGAGAAATATTTTGATGAAGCAATTATCCCTTTCTTTCTTTATCATGTTCGGTCAACACACACCAAAAAGAGAGAGAAGAGAGTTTGAAATACTTGAAGAACATAAGAAGGAGCTAGGGTTTCAAGAAGCCAAAATCTAAGGTAAGAGGCTTAATTTCAAGTGCTTATACCTTCTAAATCACTTGGGAACCTCTTCTAATCTCTTCATCTTGGAAATTATGTTTAGCAAGCAAAATCAAGAGAGAAATGATAGAGGGTAGTGGCGTCCTAGAGAGAGAAAGTTGAGCAATCAAAAGGTAATCTCCAAAACTTGATCCTCTTGAGTAGTATGATGTTGTTGTGGTTGTTGCTACTAATTTTGGCTTGATTTGCTTTGTTTTGTAACTTTTGGAAGATGAAATCCTAAGGGGAAATGCAACCAAAATTTCCATAAATCATGTTTATTTAGTATTTCAATGGTTAATATCGTGATTAGAAGTGAAAAGGAAGTAGTTAATCAAGAGAAATCAAGAAAACACACTTTCTCTTCTAAGAACCCAAGTTTTGGCCAAAAGCAAAACATAAGGGTAGATATGGAATTTTGGAATTCTGATGGTTCCATTGGATTTATAAGGGAAAATTGTGTGAGAATATGGGTGTTCAGGATTTTTGGAAATTTGTATGCAAATATGGAATTTATTGAAGTTCAAAATAAATGCTGTTTGGTTGTTTTATGGAGGCAGTGTTATTGTGCAATGAAATATGTTTGATGAAACCTAGTCCAAAGATTATGAAACTTGACAGGATTAAAGTATCGACATAGAGCTTTAATTTGATAGGTAGATCATATTTTTTGAACTAGTAGATTAAAAGATATGGATTTTTGACATGAGCCTTGTTTCTAGAATGCAATCTAGAATAGTGGAAGGTTGGTGAATTTCTAGGAAAAATGTAATAACAGTGACTAGCCTTGGGTATTTTTCCATGAAAGTATATTTATATAGCTGTACATAGGCTTTATAACTGTTAGTTTGGATTTTTCTAGAATTAATTATGATTTTCCAAATTCAACTGAAAATCTGCTAATTTTCTGGAAAACTGTGAAACTGCACTGTGCAGAGTTGTATTAGAAATTGTTGAAACTGTGATAGATAACCAACAAACTGTTATTAAAGGCAGTAATAGTTCAAGTAATAACCAGTTACTATTTAACTGTAAATTATAGGTGTAATATCCTGAATTGTAATCAAGGATTAATAACTTCAAAGTAATGTAATTAATATTAATTGAGCACTTTTGAAGTATATATCGTGCATTGTGATAATCAGGGGCAAAACGGTAAATTATCGACCAACTGGTTAGATACCATTGAGAACACTCCTTAGTAATCAAGATTAATGGCTAAGATTGAAAGACCCAGAGGTGGAATCTTGTGCATGCAAATGTATGTGAAATCATAGAAGGGAGAACAAGATGGTGCCAAGTGTCAAGATATGGACCATGGATGAGGTCAAAGTTTTCAAACTCATTCTCTTTTCCTCCCAAGTCGGCTAAGTGCATAGAAAGAATGGAAATGTGATCATCTTCATCAATATCTCATTTCTCTCTCATCCTCCTCCATTTTTCGTCAAGAACAAGCAAGAAAGAGAAAGAGAAAACCTTGAGTTTTTGGTAAGTTAATGCCTTCATATGCTCAAGTGTCTTTCATTAATGTTGTTCATGAGGTTGAGGGCTATATTCCTATGGTTTCAGAATTTTGGTTGGTGAAGTTTGAGAACTTGTGGAAATTTGGAAGTTGGAGAATTGAAGAATTGGCTTTAGGAAGAAGAAGAGGTAAGAATTAGAAGCATTTTGGTATAGTTGTTGTAATCATTGGTTGAGTATTGAGAATTTATGAATTTGCCCTGATTTTGTGCAATTTTCGAATGGAATGAATTGGCTTATGTGTTGTGTAGAATTTGGTCTTTTGTTGAACATTTTGGCCATTGGAATTGATTTGGGAACTTGGGTTGGAAAGTGTGGCAATGTGTGAATTGTGTTGTGACCTTGTGAGACATGTTATGGTTGTTGTGTAATATGCCAATGGGAGTTGAATTTGGTCATTTTGATGATTCCAATGGTTTTCTTGAGCAAAATTGTGTGAGAATGGTGTTTGGGTTGGAATGGGAATCATTTGGGATCAAATGTGAAAATCTGGAAAATCTGTCCATTGAAGGTCTGTGCTGGGCAGTATTTTTGTGTGGGCGTTTTGAATAGGCTAATGATGTTATAAAATTATGAAACTTTCCAGTTTTTAAGTTCACTTCCCAAGCTTCAAAATAGACATAAAATTTGTGTCATTTCGCTTTGTGAGCTGGGAGTTTGAATTGTCCAAAGTTTGGCATCAAAACTGGACTCTGTTTTGGCACAATGTTAAGTTTTTGGTAAATCTGGACTTTTATGGTGATTTCCAGTAATGGCCAATATTTTTCCTTGAAAGAGGACTTAAATAGCTTTCATTTGGCTTTGGAATCACCCCATTTCGATTTTTGTGGAATTAGTTATGATTTTTAGAAGTTCAGCCAAGAAACTGGATTTTCTTGGCCGCGGCCAGCGGATTCTGGGTCATAGCCCAAATGTTTCTGAGCGTTTCTGGGCAGTTTTGGGCCACAGCTAGTGGATTTTTGGGCTGCGGCCCACCCCCAAAAATAAGTATTTTACACTTTTAAAGGTAGTTTTTGATATAGCCTTTCCCAACCCTTTAGGCATATGTTTAGACCTAGAATAGTCACCTAAAGAGTTCAAATGATAACCAACTTAAGTATTATAGAGATAAGAACTTGGGAAAGAGATTGACGGGTTGTCCCTAACTTGGTTACAGGATTTGATAATTGCCGTCCTCGTGAGCCCGCAGTTCCAAGAAACGTCGGGAAAGGATCAGGTAGTGACTCTATCTCTTATACTATGTGTAATGCTCTGTATGTGTATGTTATCACTGTTTTGTGATGATCTTTGATGCTGCTATGGTTACAGCTGGTGATAGCTGTCGTTTACAGCGCAAGCTGTCGTTATTGTGATTACAACGTAAGCTGTCGTGATGGTGATTACAGCGTAAGCTGTCGTGATGGTGATTACAGCGAGAGCTGTCGTATTGTGTATACAGCCGTGAGTGCTGTCGTTTGTGGTGAAAACCATGTATCTCTGAGAATGTTGCTGCTGTTGCTGTTTGTAATTTATGTACATGCTTTGTGTTTATGTATTGTGTGAGTGGTTTGTTACTACTGAGATTCTCTCGAATCCCATTCTTTCCTATGACTAATATTTCAGACAGGGCGTGTGGCTCAAAAGGGAAGAGGCCAACCCGGAGCAATTAGGACCTTTAGGGGTATATCGGATCTTGGAGATGTTGGTTATTTATTTTGAACTCGGGATTACTGTATATTTTGAAATAGGAATATTATATTCGATTTTGGTTATGTAATCCCCTAGTGGATACTTATAAACCTTCAGGTTATATATGTATAGGATGGTTATACACTCTGATATGATGAATATATATTAACTGCACAGGAATTATATTCGAATATTGAAATTGAGACCAGGATGGGAAAAGCGTTTTGAAAGTTTTGTGAAAAGTTTACTGTGAGACAGAAAGTTTAAAACGAGGTTAAAGCATCCAATGGTCTCTAATTCGATTTAAATATGTGTTATTGAATTATAATTACGTGTTTAAAGTCAGGGGGTTACAATAGGACTTGGTAATAGCCCAAGCCAGGTACAATATTGGACCAACAGTCAAGCCAGGAAAGAGCATAGTCTAGGTAGTAACTCTTTCTTTCATGCACTATGTGCTTATTGTATGTTTATGTATGCTATTTTCTATAACACGAGCATAGTGTCTTGGGCATGCATGTTAGCCTAGTTGTGGTCTAGGACCCAACTGTAATATCCTAATTTTTGATTAAAGGCTAATCATGATTATTGTGGATAATTATGAATTTAATTGGAATTATTATGTGTTTTATGGCAATATCAATTAATATGTCATAATTAGTAAAAAGATTGGGAGAATGGGAATATTGGTCATAAATTGGTAATTAATGGGGAAATTAATTACTAACCAAGAGGAAATGATGTATGAAATTAATTGGCTAATAGAGAGATTAGAGAAGCTAATTGGTGACTTATTCGGTGAGAACCAATATCATTGTGACATGTGGCAAAAGAGGGTGTGGGTGTGAAGGTCAAATTGATTAAACAATTATTTCTCTCTCCTCCCTCTCCTCTCTTGTTCGGCTGACATGGGGAAGCATGATCATCATTTCATCTCTTCACTCCATCTCTCTCTCTCTTTCTCTCATTTTCTCTCTCTTGGTTCGGCCATTGTTGCTCAAGAAGGAGCAAGAAGAGCTTGTGATTAAGGTAATCAAATGACCTCTATTGCTCAAACATCATTCATTAAAGTTGTTCTATGAGTGATAAGCTTTATTTTGATGGTTGTAGCTTATCTATTGGGTGTGGTTTGTGATCACACAAAAATCTGGTTGTTGGAGAATCAAAGAGTATTTTTAGAGAAGTTGAAGAGGTATGTGAAACCAATCTATCTATCTAAGTTTCATGCTATTTGAAGTAGTTCATGATTTCTGGAAAATTTGGGCTTGAATCTGAAAATGAGTACCACTGTTCATTTGGTATGTTTTTGGCATGAGAATGGTATTTTGGAATGAGTTTAGGATAGATAGATTGATTGGTGAATTAAAATGTGATGTTTGGATGAGATTGGTATATTGTTGATTTAGTTGCCCAAAACCTAAAGCATGATAATGGAGTAGAATTTTGATGATTTTGATAATCTCATTGAGTTTATTGAGTGTTTTTCTGTGGGGGATGGATTTAGGTAAAGTTTTGTGTCCATATGGATCAATTGGGCAAGTGTTAGGAAGTTTGGTCTGTTTCTGTGTTTTCTGGTTCTGATAGAATCACTCAAGTGATTCGGGATTCACTCGAGTGAGGGATGATGATCACTCGGGTAGGGTTGAACAATGCTTGAGTGGTGTGCGTATCTTCTGTTTCTCTTCAGTTTTTCTGTTATGCTTTCTGGAAAATCCAAGAGTGCATAGTCTCACTCGCGAGTGAGGGATGAATATCACTTGAGTGAGCCTCCTTGTGCTCGCGTGACTGGTATATCTGACACCAAGGACTTGCCTCTCGGGTTGTCACTAGCGGTTATGGTGCAAGAGTGTACCTTCTCACTCGCGGGTATAGGGTATCCGCTCGAGTGAGCTGAGTTATGCTCAAGTGCAGTGAGCCATTTAGGCTACTGCCATTTCTCTTGTGCTCTCGGGTTCTCACTTTCTAGACTTCACTCTCAGGTGCTCAAGTGAGGCATTTGGCTTTCACTCGGGTGAGGTCCAGTGTGCTCGAGTGATCCTGTCTCTGAAAAACTTCTTTGTGCTCTTGGGTATGCACTCGCTGTCTCTCACCCTCTAGTGCCCGAGTACAGACCGTACCATCACTCGAGTGAGGTTTCCTTCACTCAAGTATCCGTACAATCTCACTCGAGTGAGGCCATCTTCACTCGAGTGCCTCAGTAGAAAATGTCAGTTTGTGTTTCCAAAAAGGGGATATTTGGGATAGTTCTTACAACCCTTAGGGCTATGGTTAGAGGTATTCTTGAGTACTAAAAGAGCAATAATGATAACCAATTAAGTGTTATGAAGATATTGAGAATTAGAATAGAGAAATAACTCTTAGTCCCTAATTATGATTCTAGGATACGATATTTGCCCGACACGGGAGAGACCGGTGCCAAGGAACGCCCAGAAGGACTCAGGTAGTGATTTTTCTCTCATGTTGTGTATGATACTTGGTATGCATGTTTGTCATTGTGAATGTGTTATCGGCCATAGGGCATTACAGCGTGACCAGTTCAGCGTGAGCCATCGTAGGGGGCAATGCTCATGATACCTATCCCGACCGTTGTATCTTCCGTTGTAAGTGCCGAGGCTACGTGATGGAATCGTGGATTCCTGTTTGAGTATCCAGCCCGTGGGGCTGTGTGTTGTGAAATGTTTTATATAGATCCCAGCTGTGGTGATATATGTGATATGTTTATGTGGATGTGCAATACAGCAAGCAGTTCAACATGAGCCGTCGTAGGGGGCGATGCCCATGATACCTACCCCGACCGTTGCAACTGTTGTTGTGATTGCTGTGTGTTGTATGGATGATTTACTTTCATGCTTTGATGTTGTGCATATTATGAGTGATTTGTTACTACAGGGATTCTTTAGAATCTTACTCTCCCAAAAACACAACTTTTAGACAGGGCCGAAGGATCCAAAGGAAAGCGAGTGATGAAGAGCAGTTAGAGCTCTAGTTTAGGAGTTTATTTTGGTTAATGGTTATCAATGTAAAATTCATTGGATATTTTGTGGTAAATAGTTGTATATTTTGGAAGTATAGTGTAGTTTTGTGTAATCCCCAAGATAAGGGAAAAGAATTGTTGGCTTTGTGCCTTTTTATAATCCCTTTACTAATTAATTGAACCCGAGTGTGTCGGGAATTTGCATTATACTCTTATATGTATAAATGAAATCAACCTATGCAGGCCATTTATGTATTAAAATGGGAATATGAAACCGCTGTGAATAGGTTTTTTAAAAGTTTTTGAAAACCCTGATTTTGGAAACTTTACTTCCTTTAAGTCCCAAATCGTCTATGGTCTCTAATTCCACATTAACCACGTGTTTATAAACTTAAATCTCGGCCTTAATCATGAAAGGGGGTTACACCAACGGAGGCGCAGAGTAAGCCTAATAGAGGCGCAGAGTTAATTTGGGGTTGCAAATAGTCATTTGGCCTTAGACAGTGTGCACACAGTATTCTATTATTTTACATAACATGGTGCATGACATATTTATTTTTATATCTTATATGTCTGATTGTTTGTTACTATTGAGATTTTTTGAATCTCACCCTTTCCATGAACATTTAAAGTTTTTAGCAGCAGACAGTGGCTTAGAGGGTAGAACCGTAATTACTGGTAACGGAAGGTTTCGAACCAATACAAGAGCTGATGATGGTTATCTAAAGGCTTTTATTATTTTAAGGTTTGTAAACATTATATGTACACCCCTATGGGAAAACTTCTGTAATATAATCAAGCAATATTATTTTAATAATATCAGTACTTTTTTACTATTCCTGTGTGCCCACCAAAATACACGCTAATACTCTAAAAAATGTGGAAATAAGATAAAGACCTTATATCATATAATGTACATTCATCTGTATTAATTATACCATTCATTGTATTTTAGTGGTGACCTTTGGTAGTGTAATTTAGTAGTGACCCTTGGTAGTGACTCTTGAAGGCCTATAAATAGAGTATTGTACAAAGCATTGTGAACTCAAGAAATTGAATGAGAATTAATCACCACTTTCTCTCTTGAATTTTCTCTTCTCTTATCTCTTACTCTGTTATTTTAGATTTTTTTTATTTTCATAACAATCTATACATTTATTGATAAAGAGGGGGGCCCCGATAAATATTCTCAAGAAATTCAACCGTTTGACCAATATTATCTCCACATTTATTAATAAAGAGAGAATTATATGTAAAGAATCTCAAAAGTCGATCTTACTACCAATTATATATATATATATATATATATATATATTATCATTATCCTCAATGATCTAAAATATCTCAACAATTCTAACCACTTTATCTCTCCATTTATTAATAAAGAGACAGGTCAACATAAATAATCTCAAGAAACTCAACAATTCAAGTAATTATTAATAAAGAGAGAAATATGCCTAAATAATCTAAACAATTTAAACAACATCAGCAGTCTTCCTTCATCTCGAATGAAAAATTCAAACTTAAACTCAGCGATGGTAAACTTCTATTACTACCTCAAAACTTTGCATATACCACTCTGGTCCTATTTATAAATCCTTTTTGACTAAAAAATTTGATCCTATTTATAAGTCCATTTTTAAGGTAGTAAATACATTTTGTACTTTTTTATCCCTATTAATTACAATAAACAAAAGGAATTTATTCATGTTGACTTTTGGAATCAATCACAGATAAAGGCGAAATTGGAAATTTAGCTCATAGTTAATGAGTTAATTAACCCCCTTGGTATGTGACAATTAGTTAAAAGAGACTTATAAAGAGGACCCAAGTGGTATGATTATATACAAACATAACGCCTACATCTCGAAACTCCACGTCATTTCCTTGACTAAAGCGATGTTTGGAATAGCGATTTTTTGGAAAATAAGTGTTTCTTACGTAAGTCGAGATAAAACTTTTCTCACATACTTACCTCGTATACCATAAATCATGATTTATAAATATTTATAAGTAAAAAATAAGCTATATCAAATGATCACTAATAATATTACAGATAAAAGTAAACTAATGAAAAATACCAAATCGTGCCCTTTCCAGAACCACATGACTTTTCACCCCAAAAACCAAAAAAAGAACCACTATTTCTTCTTAAAGCTCGTAATCTCAGTTTGTTTGATTCCCGTGGTGTAGTCTGAGGGTATTCCACTTCTTAGAATAAAAAAAAAAATTAATATATTGAATTCTTGAAAGAGAGAGGATGAATATATTGCCTTAAAGATGGAAAGATGTGGTGACCAATCAAATTATTTAAAATTTTTTGAAACCCATTAGAAACATTTAACCCAAATCAAGATATATCTTTTCGACCAAAAAAAATCAAGCTATATCTTGAACGTCACTAATTTAGTTTCAGAACTTATTAACCTGCCCCCTTTACCGGGATCTAATTATAATAAATGAGGGATAAAATTGCCTACTCAGTAACTTCTTTTTTTAGTTGGCAACAAAATTATCATTTTTTAGGTAAATAATTCCCAAGCAACATAAGGTTCAAAGATAATGTAAATTTTTAAAAAACTTTTCTTTATTAATTACGTCATTAGATGAAACCTAAATTAGAAGTTAACAGCCAATTATTAGGAGATACAATATTAAGTGCTTTATTTAATAAATACAAAATTAAGTGCTTATCTTACAGAAAAAATAGCAGTAGATAAAAAAGTTTATCCCATTAGATCGAAGAGTTATCAAAATCTAAATTTGACTTTATGAAGATCATCTAAACTATTATCTCTATACACTGAATTGAATATACAGTGTCCGGCAAAAAAGAAAGAAAGAAAGAAAGAATATACAGTGAATTTTACCTTGCCATACTACTCTTCTATTGGATCAATATTATAATAACTGTTTTGTTAAAGGTAATCTTATTCTCAATTCAAGCAGAAAATTTAAATTCAAGAAGGTTCAACTTTAACAATAATTACAGCAATTAATTTTAACACACCAATAGAGCTAAAAACGATCAACACCGATATTCTCCAACTTCATTGTGCATTAATTCAAAGGGGACATTTTCCCTACTTATTCTAAAAACTTAAATTAATCATTTAATCAATGAATAAACAAAAAATAAAAAAGAATATCAATAATGTTATGAAAATAAAAGAGATATGAGATAAGAAATAGAGAAGAGTAAGACAATAAAGAGAAAAGGGGGAGCAATTCTCATTTACTTGTGTTTTTTGTGATTACAATGCTTTGTACAAGGCCTCTATTTATAGCCTCCAAAAGTACCAAGAGTCTCAATTACTATACAATAAAGGCTACATTTAATATTATATAACCCTTCGTATTATTAAATAGCCTTTTAATTTCTCAACAACATATTTATGAATGTTGACTAGGATATAAGTTAATGCACATTCATATAATTAATATATATAACACTCCCCTTTGAATGTCTATGATGAATGTACCTCATTAAAAACTTTAACTAGGAAAAACCCTGTGGGACAAAAACCTAGCTAGAGAAAAAAGTATATCATTCATTAATACATTGTTCAATACCGTCTCATTAAAAATGTTTCTAAGAAAATCCAGTGGGACAAAACCTAGATAAGGGAAAAAGAGTACATCGTGTATCGATTCCCCCTATTGATAATATCATTTTTACTCCTTCTAATAACAACATCTCTTTCAATATCTTTTTGAGCAACATCTCTTTCAATATCTTTTTGAGCATATATTCCTTTTAGCCGCCAAACTATGAATGATGCATTGTCATCAAAGTTCTGCCGAAATATATTCCTCTAACATAAATTTTAGATATACTAAAATATCAATATATTCTACCTTCGTCTTGTTCATTGTGGAACAATAAAAGAATTATCATGAAAATCACTCAATCTTATTTTCATTATCCATTGTGTACCTAGAAGAACTAAATTTTACCAGTAAAATCATAATGAATAAAATATTAAAATGATATCTAAATATTCTAAAAAATATAATGTACTTCTACAATATCAAATTCAATATATATTTTGCAAGTAAAATAATCTTTGGACATGCTTCTGACATTTTGGATCTTTTGAAAATTCTTATGCAAACTTCACTATTTTGTGAAAATCTTTATTTCCACATGAATATATAAATACTATCATATTTCTAGTATTCAGACGGCAGGTCCTTAACTTTTACAATATAATCATATTTTCATTGAGTCTTTTTCCATTTTTGCTTTTCCTTTTGGCTAATTATCTTTATGTCTACTTCTTATGACATATCTTTATTTAAGATCCCCATTTGATCATGTGATATTATTTTCAAAACTGTTGTCGACAACTTTATCTTTTTAGCTCCATTTTTCTAGTTGTGACATAATATATCAAGATTTATATTACTTTTCAGGTGCCTGAACCTCTCTTTAGGTCTTTGCAATTAGTTATATCTCAGAACTCTTATGGAGTACCTGCCTCCTTAAGATGATCATCTTAATTATCTGCTCCATTTTATCCATAATATTTATATTTGGAATCGAATGGTTTCTTATGCTTTGAGCATGGCTCACTTTTATTTATATTGGTTGGAGCATTTTTAGCTTGAATGAGATTTAGTAACTCTCATTTAGGTTAGTAACTCCATTTGGCAGATATTTTATAATATTTCATGAATGCAAAGCTTGATGAACTTCTAGTTAATATTTCTATATTCGAGGATCTATACTTCATAGTAACAATGCATTCCATGTGTTCTCTTTTCTAGTTATATATTCAATTTCTCCTCCTAATGTTAGGAAAATATTGTCAAATGACAATTAACAAGTCATGCAGTATAAGTCTCCTAAATCGATTTGTTTCCTTTAGAAACATCATTTTGTTTCATGTAGAGACAAACAAGAAGAAGAAGGTCCTTACCAAACATTTATGCAATTTTCTTTGAATATCTATTTATGTGCAATATTGTTGTGGAATAATAAGAATAGATATTACACATTCAAAATTCTAAGATGGAAAATATCTAGCTCCTGACCAAAAGCAAATTGTAATTGGAGAATTTATAATAGTCCATTGGCTTGATGCATTAATGTACTACAATATGTAAAATCAATAATCCCAATAGTAAAATAGTAATTTTGTTCTCATAAAATTTGATCTAGCTACTTATGGAAGCTTTGGTATATAATTTTGCTAGATCTTTTTATTAAGTAGGAACTAGTAGAAAAATCAATTTTAAGACCGATTAAAAACAACATTTTAGACCAGTTTTGATACAGCCGGTCTTAAAAGTCTGCTACTTTTTAGACTAGTTATAGAACCGATCTTAAAAAAAAAATTTTAAGACTGGTTATTTATGAAACCGGTCTTAAAATAATTATTTTTAGACCGTTATCGAAAAAACCAATCTAAAAATTTGAACGTTTTAGACCGGTTTTAGAGATAATCAGTCTTAAAAGTTCTAATTTTAAGACCGGTTCTATTCAAAACCGGTCTTAAAAGTACCTTTTAAGACTAGCTTTGTATAGAACCAGTCTTAAAATTTTTTTTTAAGACCGGTTTTGAATAGAACCGGTCTAAATTTTTTTAAAAAAAAAAAATTTCTGTTTAAAAGATTTACCCATCAAGCAACTATTTCAACGACATCCAAATAAATTCTTCTCTTACACATTTTAACAAACATCTTATACAAATCACATACATGATGATCCAAAATGCAAGTAGACATAGATTTAGCCATATCTGTTGATATACATGTAGTAGCATAGATGGAAATTAAAAATTAGAACCACCTGAATTAGATGAATTAGCATCAACAATAGTCCTTGGAAAAAAAATGCATTAACAATAGGCAAGAGACCCTTTAACTCAGACTTAGACTCAGACAAATTAAACTCGCTCTTTGCATTTGAGTAGGCCCTCACGTGCCTTCATCATATATGAATTTAAATATGCATGCAAAAAATAGTTATTATTCTAGTTTCTAAATAATAAAACAATACAAGTTTGTAACAATATTGATTCATAGCATACTAGTTCACGTTGCCTCTAAGAGTATTTATTTCTCCATTGTGACCTAATATGCGCATAGGTTGAGCTCGATCCCAGCTAAGACACCTTATTTGCTTCATTTTCTTGTGACAAAAAAAAGTAGTTTTATATATATCAACAACAATATACATGATAATTATTTTAGTTAACTAACCTTGAAAGTAGTTTTATAAAGGGATATCCTCCCATATCCCTTCATGATGATCATTTCTTGTGCCGTATTCATTGTCTGCTTCATCTTCTTCATTCAATTCTGGTACACCCCTAGAAAAAGGAGTCTCAAGAAGACCATTCATTGAATGACTTTCCTGATTAATGTCAATGACCTTTTTTCCCTGGAGAGCTACATACCACATTTTATTTGCTTGATCGGTAACATAGAACACTTGTTTCGCTTGATATGCCATAATAAAAGGTTCATCTCCAAAACTTCTACTAATCATATCAACCAATGTAAATCCCAACTGATCAATCATCACTCTATTGTTGACATTAACAAACTTGCATTTGAAAATGGGAAATTTAATTTTAACATAATCAACCATCCAAATCTCTTCAATAACCCCATAATAAGGTATTGCTGCCAATCTAGGGTTCTTATCTTTCGAACTAGAGAAGTGCATAGATTCAGCCACTAACATAACCCCCCTGTTCTGGGCGGTGCTTCTATCATCAAGGAACTTCATGTAAAATGTATAACCATTGATTACAAATGAAGTCCAAGTTATGACATCAACCTCAGGACCACGTGCTAACCATTTAATTGTATCAGAAACACATTCTTCTCTGTCAACCTTTTGTTTGAACCAATGTGCAAAAGTTTTGTTATGCTCCCTAATTAACCTTTGTTCGATCATTCGACTATTTTCTTTCCGAACAATTTCTTTCTGAGCATTTAACGTAATCTTGAACTTCATCAACATTATTCAAGATGTACAAGTGGCCTTGCTGCAATTCATCAGAATCAACACTTTTTACTGTAACCCCGCGTCTACCCCCTTCTTCATCATGACATTCAAGAAGCTCAGTATGTCTTACATTTGACAGGTAATCTTGACAAAACTCCATGGCTTCTTCAGAAGCATATTTTTGAACAATAGATGCTTCAGGCCGATTTGCATTCTTCACATACCCTTTTAGGATTTTCATAGTTCTTTCAATTGGGCACATCCACCTAACTAAATAGGGCCACACAACTTTATCTCCCTTACTAGATGAACAATTAGATGTACCATGATGTCAAAAAAAGAACGAAGAAAAAGCTTCTCAAGCTAGTACAAGATTAGATATCCTTCATTTTCCAGTTCATCCAATCTTTTTGTCTCAATGACTTTACTACAAATAGCATTGAAGAAGAAACAAAGTTTAGTCAAAATATGTTGAAGATCATATTCGGCAATGCCACAAATAGCTACTGAGAGTAGTTGTTGCATTAAGACATGACAATCATGAGACTTTAGCCCTACTAACTTCAAATCTTTCATCGACACAAGCTTCCTTAAATTTGATCCCTGACAGAACTTTCATGCCATGTAAACAGTCACAAAAGCTTCTTTTATCATCCTTAGACAAAGTATGAGCAGCTGGAGGACAAAAAGTTCTCTTACCACATATGGCTTTAGATGCAAGTCTCCTCGTATCCCCATTTCTTGCAAATCTAATCTTGCCTTCACGTCATCCTTAGAACTACCTTGTATGTTAAGCAGTGTCCCAACAATACTATCACATACGTTTTTGTCCACATGCATGAAATCAATATAGTGTCTAACATCAAGATTGAGCCAATATGGAAGATTGAAGAAGACAAACCTCTTTTTTCATTTATTTTTTTCATTCCTATTCTTTGTAGTTTTACAAAAGATAACATTGATATTTTTCACCTTTTCATAAACTCGCTCCCCAGTCAATGCCATCGGAGCATCTTCAAACTCTTGTCCACAAAAAAAAAGCTTTCTTTAATCTACGATATGGGTAGCCTCATCTAAGAAATCTCCTATATCCAAGATAAACTGTCTTTCTTCCATGCTGAAGTTGATGGTAACATGTTCCTTCTTCACAAATCGGACATGCTTTATGTAACCCTCTTCCGTAATTATATCCGAAATACGCGTTTAAAATGAAATAGAGACCAATAGGAAACAAAACTTATTTAAAATCCCATCTTCATGTTAGGGTTTTCACAAATAACTTTCGAAATCTATTTAACCTGGTCTCATATTCAATTTCGAATACAATTACATCACGCGGAATATCACATTTATACAAATATCAGAGTGTACAACAATATCATCCCGGCAACTTCCGGGTTCATTCCTTTACATAAAATTCATAGGCACATTCGCCCTTTACCATTCCTCAAACGGGGATTACACAAGTCTCATCTCTATACTTAATCAAATATACATTCCACAATATATACAACTCATATCCAAATACAAATACAAATCATCCCAATTATGATAACCATCTATCAAAAGATTACAACCCGAACGAGTCCCGTCGCCCTTGACTGCTTGCTCCATCCTCGATCCACCTACCCTGTCTAAAATGTTGGTAGGGGAGGGTGAGATTCAAGAGAATCTCAGTAGGAAACAGATACCTATATGCATGTATGATATGTGTTTAATGCATGACATGCTTGCAATACATAACTCATGTTTACACAATGACATATCTGCATGCTCAATGTTTCAACAATATACTCATGGCCATAGCATAACTAGAAACAGAGCTACAATCATTCATACATGTTTCACATAATCCAACAAAGCAATACATGTATCAATACACAAACACAAATATCAAAGCATGCAAGAGAGGTAAGTTCCCTACACTTGTTCTTTCCATGTATGCTCCAGCACCGGCTACTCACGATCAAAGCGAATATCCAACCCTATAACCAAATCAAGGACATAGGGTTATTCTCTATTCCAAATCTTTACTTTCATATCACTTAAGGTTGGTTACCGTTCACACCCTTTAGGTGGCTAAAATAAGCTCAATGAAAGCTTAAAGGATTGGGACGTACTAGGTTGGAAATCACCTTTCAAAATCTCAAAATGCTGAAAATGGGGGTTGGCTGCAGCCAAAACACGCACAGAAGGTTTTTGGTTACAGCCAAGAATTTCTGGCTGCGGCCAAAACGTGCATAGAAACTTTTGTGCTGCAGACAAGTCAAATTCAAAAATTCATAACTAATTCCAGAAAACTCGAAATGAGGTGATTCCAAAGCCAAATGAAAGCTATTCAAGTCCTCTTCATAGGAAAAATATGGATCATTACTGGAAATCACCACAAAAATACAGAATTACACACATTTCATCACTGACCCAGAATCAAACCCAGTTTCGACCTCAAACTTTGGGCAAACATAAATCCCAGTTCAAAAAACGAAATGACAAAAATTATATGTTCATTTTGAAGCTTAAGATGTGAACTTCAAGACTGGAAAGCTTCAGAATTTTCTGACATCAGTTGCCCATCCAAAACGGCAACACAATCAGACTGTCCAGAACAGAGTTTCAAAAGACAGAATTCCAGTTTTTTGCAATTTGGCTTCCAATGGTTCCATTTTCATACCAAACATCATTCTCACACAAATTTTCACATGGAATCCATTGGAAACACCAAAACAACCAAATTCCCATTATATTGACATGTTTCACAATGAATTGCAACATGTCACACAATATCACATTTCAACTCAACATTGCACAATTTTCCATCTCAAGTTCCCAAATCAATTCCAATGACCAAATTACACAACAAAACACCATTTTCAACACAAAACACATGACAATTCATGCATTTCACAATTCCACCAAAATCAGGGCAAAATTCACAATTCACAAAACTTATCCACAAATCACAAAACTTAGATCAAAAGGCTTCAAATACTCATATCTTCCTCTTTCCCAAACCAATTCTTTGATTCTTCATCTTTCCAAATTTCCTCAAGCCATCAAACACCTCCAATCAAGAATCTAAAACCATAGAGATGAAGCTCTCATCACTATGAACAACTTTATAGAAGAGTGTTTAAGCTAAAGAGAACAAGAACAAGGCTAAAACATCACCTTTCATTTTCTCTTTCTTCCCTTAAGCATGGCACCATGGAGAATGAAGGAGAGAGAGAGCATGAGCTCAGTTTTGGCTCCCAATTAGCCCAATTAACCGACCTAAAAGGGAAGAGAGGAGAGAGGGAAGAGTTTGACATCTTGACCCAATCCAAAAGTCCACATTTTGCCACTTGTCTCAATCTCACCACATCTCCTATGAGCTCACATGCACACAAGCGCATGGGATTCCACCCTTTGATCTATCACACAAATCAATCCTAACCATTGATCTTGAAGTTACCAATGAGTTTCCTCTTCGGTAACTGATCAATTGGTCGGTAACTTTACCGTTTTGCCCCTATTTCTGGCAATTCCCTTGGAATCACCATCAAACACTTCATATCGTTTCATTTATCACCAAAACATGCCTTCCCTCTATTATAAGTCAATTTGGATGTTAATCCACAATTGAACTCAAATACAGGGTTTCAGCGTTGCTCACAGCGCATACGAATCACGGTTCACATCATATTCTCCAAAAGGGTTCATTTATCACTAATGACATCCACTTTTGGAGTCATTAACCCTTAATCATAATTTGGGATCTTGCTAAACCGGGGCTTAGCAATCCAATAATCTTAGGCTTATTCTCTAGCCTCAAGTCTCAAAATTCAGGGTGTTACACTTTATGGCCTTTAACACTATATCCTGACAAGTTTCCATATACAGGGAAGTCATTTATAGTACAAAAGATCATGGCTTGCATTTTAAAACCTCCTTATTGTTCGCGTCAAAAATATCAACATCTTCATCCCACAACTCTTTCAAGTCTTCGATAAAGGGTTCTAGGTAAATATCTATGTTATTTCCAGGTTGTTTTGGTCCCGAAATCAACATAGACAACATGATGTACTTTCATTTCATGCATAACAGAGGAGATAAGTTGTAAATTACCAACAGAACAGGCCATGAACTATGTATTATGCTCAGGCTACCAAAAGGATTCATGCCATCCGTGCTTAGCCCAAGCCTAAGGTTCTTAGGTTCTTCACTGAAGGTAGGAAATAATTGATCGATTTTCTTCCATTGAGAAGAATCAGCCGGATGTCAAAGATTTCCTTCGGATATCCTCTCATCCACATGCCATCTCAAATTCTTTGCATCATTTTCATTAGCAAACAAGCGCTTCAACCTTGGTATGATTGGAAGATGCCACAACACTTTTATAAGGGCGTTATTTGATTTGTACCTTGAGGTTTCACATATCGAACACTGTTGTTCCTCTTCATACTCTTTTCTATACAATATACAATCATTAAGGAATGCATGGATCTTTTTATACTTCATCCCTAGTGAACACAGTATTTTCTTAGCATCATAGTACCGATAAGGCAACACATTATCATCTGGAAGCATGTCCTTAAAAGCCTCAAGCGTTTCTGAAAAACTCTTGTTGCATCCATGCCGTGCTTTCAAGCTTACCAATTTCAATATTGCTTTCAACAATTGGTATTTTTGACACCCCGAGTACAGCAGTGTCTCAGCATCACTGCACACATTACCATATACATATGATTGCTCAAAAGCCTCTTCTCCTATATCATGAATAAAATCCTCTATCCGATCATCCTTATCCGTGTCATTATCATCAAAGCCCACTCCCCCCTGTTCAGATGAACTTGGCATTTCTAATTCTTTACCATGCCATACCCATACTGTATAACTCTTACAAAATCATTCACAAATTAAATATGTATATATATCTGCAGCACTTAGTTGCTTCTCATTCAAACATACTACACAAGGGTAATAAAACTTCCCACTACCATCATCGACATTCTTTTAGCAAAGTCTAAAAAACCCCTCACCCCATTATCATATTCAATACTCATTCATTTAGGTTTTATCCAACTATGATCCATATATATCTCAACACTTGTAGCACCCTATATCCAACAGCAAAAGGATGGACAAAAAAACAACCACAATAGAGTTTTAGAGATTTCAACAAATTTTAACTTACACTATTTGAAAGTAGTAAAAAAAATAGAACTTAGAATCAAACATTCAAACTAAACCAATAACACTGACAATCAAACAATCACACTAAATTAAAAAAAAAATAATTTTAGAATGGTATTACTCCAAGTAAATTATCACAAGTTAGAGAGGGCCTTATTTACTTTTGGTCCAAAACAAGAAAAACGTATATAGTAATAAACTCATTGATCATATAATTTTCCCGTTAACCTTAATTACATTTTTCTGCAATTATTTCGTGTCAAACCGCTATATAATGTTAGAGTTAATATTGTTGAGAATAGCAAATACAAGCTGAAAGTTGAGGGCTTTAATTAACAGAACACTAACCTAGTTGAAGACTAAGGAGTAAGCTTCTACCCAAAGTCATAGTGGCAAAGGGAAGTCATGGTAAAGAAGAATGGTCACTGCGGAGAATAGAGGTGGTGGCGGAAGAGAGTGACGATGATCAAAGAACAATGACGAGGAACAAGCAACGACAGCGGTAATGACGGAGGAGAGTGGAGCAAAAGAGGAACGGGGAGCGATGGAGGAGTTCAGAACAGGCAGCGACAGAGCTCACAGAGAAATGGCGACAAGAGAAGAAAGGGTTCAGAGCGCGGGATCTGAGTGAGTGGGAGTGAAAATAGGCCAAAATATCTCACCATTTAGACCAGTTTTTCATTAAAACCGGTCTTAAAATGGTGAAAATAAAATAATTTTAAAATTTTTTCATTTTTAAGACCGGTTTTCATGAAAACGGTCTTAAATATTTTATATTTAAGATCAGTTTTCAGAGCAACCGGTCTTAAAAGTTAAAAATTTTTAAATTTTAAAATATTTTCATATTTTAAGACCGGTTTATTTATAACCGGTCTAGATAAGTTTTTATTTAAGACCGATTTTCTTAATAACCGGTCTTAAAAGTTAAAATTTTTTTACATTTTAAAATATTTTGATATTTTAAGATCGGTTTTGTTTATAACCAGTCTAGATAAAGTTTTTAAGACTGGTTATTTTTAGAATTGGTCTTAGAAGTTTTATATATTTACAAAAGTGCCACCGGTCAAATTTTTAAGATCTTATCCGCTAGAACAGGTCTAAATATGGCAGTCTAAAAAGGGAATTTTGTACTAGTGAGGCTTTCAAACTATTCTTGTAATAAATATATGATAGTAACTGAAAGCCTGAGATATAAATGCACTAATGTTTTCAATGGGAATTTTCTAGATCGTATAGTCTAGAAATTGTGTGCTTAATTTATTCAAATATTATTGCAAACTTCAGGTTGCAATCTAATAATAATCTCACATATAATCATCTTATATATGCATCTATTAAATTTATTGAACACTTGTACGGTATGCATGCTATTTCAATGGGCCCATATAAATTTGTTTGATATATTTCTAGAAATGCAGAGATCCATTGCGAATCATCACTAATAATGAGATTCTCATAGCCAATTTTAGTGTGTGTTTAGGTAAAAAAAAGTGATTATGTAACCAAAACCTAGGTTTTGGAAAATTTTATCCAAACATTATGAAAATGTCCAGAATCAATTTTTTGTCCAAAGCCATGGTTTGGAGAAGGTCGATTTTTTCCCTTTTCTGGTTGAAAATCTAGAAGCGAAGTGGGGCTTGTCCTTACTATCCAACTTTTGTCCTTTTCTTAAACCCCACCTCTCTCCCCTTTATTTTAAGAAATAATTATAAAAATAATTTCTTAATTATTACTTACTCCTATTTTTTTTTATAAACAATTTTTTCTCTCATGGAGCTTGTCCTTAATATAAGCAATTTACTTTTTGTAGCTCAAAATTTAAATTACTTTTTCCTTTTAGACCCTTATTAAATACATAACTTTATATTAATTAGCCCCATTCTCCACTAATTGTCATTCATTCAATTATTTATTATCCATTCTCTCTAATATTTTCTTCTCATTTTCTTTCATATTTTTATTCATTCCATCTCTTATACTCTTTTCATAAATAAGAGCATATTTGGAAAAGACATGCCATTTTTAACACATTTATATTTTTAACCAATCTTAACCACCAATTTGTTTTGCGTAATCAAGAAAAAAGTTGGTTATAAAAAGAACAAGAGGGATTAACTTTTTAAGAATATTATTATTTAATAACCATCAATCATAATTTTAAATTTGGATGGCTTTAATGAAGGATTCAAATCTCGACCTAGTGATGAGCATTCCTTGGTCCTCTTACCTTCTATCGTCCATTTGCCTTCATATGATATATTGCCATCAGTTAATTAAATGGCTCTTTATTTACCCCTAACTATTTCTCCTTTTCATTAATTTATTTAAGTGTCTTATTGTAACATCCCAAATTTCAGTCATCAAAATTCCTTTTCACCTTTGTGGTATTAAAGGGAATAAAATGGTGAATATTAACATACTTGAAATGGCCAAACAGTGCAATTGGTGGCCACATGAATTTTGAGCCACAATAAGATATAACATTTAATTTGTGTCTTCGTAAAAGCTCATTATTGGAGCCCAAATTGGTTAACGGAAGAAAAAAATTGTGGGGCCCAATATATTGTGAATTTCGGCCCAAACACAAAGGGAAAGAAGGAAGCCCAATTTAATTACAAAAATGTAAGGGCAAAATGGTTATTTGACTAGTAAAGCAAGAAGCTTTTATTTTTTCCCTTTTTTTTTGGTGATATATTTGGCCAAAAAGAAAATAATGGGAGGAAAAATATTTATTTGTCTACAAATAATGCCATGTGGGAGGAATAATAGCCAAGTGAAAGAGATAATGACAAAAGTTAATTTTCACATGTTAATTGGCCATAAAATATTATTATCTTAAGGAGATGGAGAAATGATATTTTTAAACCTCTTGTCTTATTTCAAAAGCTCATTTTCATCCAACACAAAGAAAAAAGAGAGATTTGAAGAAAGAAAGAGTAAAGAGAAAAGAAACTGGATGGTTGAAATCCAACCGAATGACATCTTGATTATTTTTGCACAAACCAAAGGCAAATTGAGGAATTTATGTAATCAAGTACTTATTATTAGTACTTTCATGCTATTTCTATGTGCCCGCCGAATTGCACATTGCTACTCTGGTTAATATCGGAATAAGTAAGGGTGCTTAAATTTTTGGTATTAGAGCCCAAGCGGTTCTAGCAGAGCAAGCGGTTATGGTAAGATAGTATACTGAGAAGGTCTTGATTGTATAGTTAAAGAAAATATGCACAGAATGAGTCACTAGGGAAGTGAATTACCCATCTTCTGTGAATCAACCCCTGTGGAACCAGCCGGTATCATAATACTGGTCTGAGGGTGGTATAAGGATGTCACGAAGACCGAGGGAGCTGGTATGAGCAAGGCCAAAGTATGGGACTCATCCTAGAATAGAATCACTAATAGGCTGATCAGTGTCAAATAGATAAGCCGCAGACAGATAAGACAGAGTCAGGTCCGGTTGTAGATCAAGAGCTATGGGAGGACGTCCGGAGTATATATCTGCGGCTATATGAAAGCATGACACCTCTATAGATCAGCATACAGGGTGTAATATCCCAAAAAAGTGATTAAGGGCTAATGACTTTAAAAGTGGATATAATTATTGTTGAATAAACACTTTTGGAGAATGTGTGATGGGAATTTGGATATTTTAATGATTCCAATGGCTTCCCTGTGAAAATTCGTGTGGGGAGAGTGTTTATTGTGAAATTGGAACCATTGGGAACAATCGTGCAAAAGTTGAAAACTCTGTCCATTGAAACTCTGTACAGGGCAGCCAATTTGTATGGACGTTTTAAATAGGCAAATGGTGTCTACAAATTCTGAAATTTTCCAGTATTAAAGTTCACATGTCAAGCTTCAAAATGAACATATAATTTGTATCATTTTGATTTGTGACCTAAGAGTTTTGGATTTTTGAAGTTTGCCCAGCGGAATTAATTATTTTCTGGAACAGTATGCAAAGATTGAAATTCTGGGAATTTTGTGGTGATTTTCAGTAATGGCCAATATTTTTCCTATGAAGAGGACTTAAATATATTTCATTTGGCTTTGGAATCACCTCATTTTGATTTTTCTAGAATTAGTTATGATTTTTCAAAGTTGGGCAGAAAATCTGCCAGAAAATCCGAAAATGTGAAATTAGAAATTATGACATCATCATGTGGTAAGGTGACATCAACATGGAATTAAAAGCAATTCCATCATCTTGATCAGCCATTTCCCGTCGTCTTTTCCAGCAGCACAAATGTGAGAGAGAGCTTGGAGAAAGGAGAGAAAAAGAGGAAGAAATCTCGCAAGGTAAGCCGATTTCTCCGACGATCTAGCTCCTAACGCGTATAACTCCGACTCTAAGCTACTCCTCTTTATTCTTTAAGGTTGTGAAGCTCAAACTTTGGTGTTTCAAAGAGGCTAGGGTTCAGCCAAATTTGGGAAAAGCTAGTGGGAGCTTGAGGTAACTTCCAAACTTTCGTATATTGCTTATTCTGGCTGCTGTGGGCAATTTAATCGGTGAAATTTCACCGGATTGCCATTGGTTTTAAAGTTTGGAAATGATATGACCTAGCGGTTATGCTGCCCAAATTGGGTCTTAATGTTAGTTGTAACCTAATGTAATGGTTAATAAAGTGGTTAGGAGTAGAAAGGAACGCGTTTACGGAGCCGAAATCGTAAAACCCCGATTTTCCCCGGAGAACTCATAAATTTCGGCCAGCCCTAGAAATGGGTCTTAGAGTTGGATTTTCAATGATTTGATGGTTCCATTGAGTTCAGGGGCGAAAATTAGGTGGGGTTACAGTTGGGCACTTTTTCAAAAAAGGCCGAGAAAGCATAATTACGGAAACACCCCTAAAACCCTAAAAGTAGGGCTGCCAAGGGTAATTTCGTAATTTAACATTGAATTTGATAATTCTGAGTCCGGAAATGGATTCCTTGGGCGAAAATATGTCAGGATAGCCCATGTCAAAATTTCAAGAAAAGTACAGCCGGACCGGGTACGGCGGGCCCGGGCCGGGTCCCCGGGGTATTTTTGGTAAATTTTCATTATAGACTCATATAACCCCAAGTAACACTATGGAAGTGTCTAAATGGTGCATTTGGAATTGTAGGATTCGATATTTGCCGCCCTCGTGAGCCAACTACGCCAGCGAACGTCAGAAAGGAACGAGGTAGTGACTTTTCTTTTGTACCATATATGATGCATTGTATGTGTGTTATATCGTTGATTTGTAATGAATTCGTATGCTGCGACATCTGTGGATTTGTGTTAGCACTGTCATTCCAATAGTCCCTGAGTAGCTAACAACGGTTCGGGTTAGGACGGTGTGCCTTCCCGGCGGAGAAAGGGGATGAGGATGAGGTGTGATATATGTGATTATGTGAGCCGAAAGGCTATTTGTGGAGGCCGACGGGCCATTTGTGAAAGCCGAATAGCTGTATGGGCTATAAGGCTATATGTATGCACTGCCACGCCAATAGTCCCTGAGTAGCTAACAACGGTTCGGGTTAGGCGGTGTGCCTTCCCAGCGGAGAAAGGGGATGAGGGTGGAGTGTGATTTGTGGTGGTGCTGCTGTATGATGATTTGCTTACATGCTGTGTGCTTATGTGTGGTATAAATGTTTTGTTACTACTGGGATTCTCTTGAATCTCATTCTTTCCTTTAACTAACCCTTCAGACAGGGCGAGTGGCTCTAAGGAGAAGCGTACGACCCGGAGCGGTTAGAATCCTGTAGGGACATTTATTTTGGTTATGTTGGTTAAACCTGTTGGACAGGGTGTCTGTATATTATGTTGGTTGTAAAGAATAGTTGAACGTAGTTGTGTAGTCCCCTATATGGAGGTTGTAAACCCTTTTTGTGTATGAATGGAACCCGGGGGTTGCCGGGATTGCTATTAGATATTCTGATATGAATGAATGTGAATTAATTGCACAGGTGATTATATTCGATAATTGAACTTGAGACCGGAATAGGAAAGAAGTCTTGAAAATTTTATAAAGTCCCTACTTCACAGGGAGTTCTAAATGAGTTTTGAACTATTCGACGGTCTCTAAACCAATTTAATTACATAATATCGAATTATAATTACGCTATTTAAGGCAGGGGGTTACATTTTGGTATCAGAGCTGTAGTTCCTGGCAAGGGTAGAGGTTGCTAGGATAGCTCCCTTAGTTGGTTTTAGGGATAGAAGATTATCTGTGAACGATTGTTGTGTATGCACATGTATGTTTATTGATGTGGACATATATGGGTTTTATTACTATTGTGCATACTATTTCTGCTGAATTAATGGGCAAGTTGTTTGTAGAATGAAGAAAACTAGAGGACGCCCCAATATTCCGCGTGTAGACCCTGAGGTGGAGGTTGTTAATGAAAACCCACCGGATGCAATGCAAGAGCTGATGGGTCTAATTCGGGATCAGAGAGATATGATCACTGAACTGAGGGAAGAGCTCAGAGCTGAAAAGGCGAAGAACCAGGAAGGTCCGGTTCAATCCACTCCGGAGGAGACTCAAGAAGAGACTCGACATGAGGACACTGCAGAAGGATCAGCACGACCTCTGGAATCCCCACCTCGTGCCACCTTGAATCAGGAATCATATGGGATGCCACCCAGGGAGGAAAAAGACCTTCAGTATTGGGTCACCCGATTCTGCAAGCATATGCCTCCGGCGTTCAGAGGAAGGTTTGACCCTCAGGCAGCCGAAGATTGGTTGTACAGACTGGAGAAGATATTTGAGGTTCTGTGTTGCCCAGAGGAGGTGAAGCCACGGTTGGCAGTGTATAAACTCGAGGGGGACGCGGATCTTTGGTGGCGGAATATCGCCCTGACATTAAAGAGCAATGAAACACCATTGACTTGGGAACTGTTTCAACAAGAGTTCAACGAGAAATACTTTCCCAAATCAGTGCGGCTCGAGAAGGAGACAGAATTTCTCAACATCAAACAAGGGGATACAGAGAGCTTTGACGACTATTTGTCCCGTTTTGTCCGGTTAGCTCGGTACTCCTCTTACCTCCGGTTTAAAGATGATGAAGAATGGAGTTCTGATATGCTCATCCGCGGTCTGAGGCGAGAATTGAGAAAGCGATTGGTTACGAACCAATTCACTAAGTTGAACAAGGCTGTGGAGCAATGTCGAATTACGGAGAATAATCTGAGGGAGTTGAATCCTACCAGAGCTACTGGCCACTGCAGTGAACCCAGTAAGGGTAATGCTTCCCAGAAGCGGAAAGGCCAAGGATCCTCTTCATACAAGGGCGGTGATAAGAAGCCCTATCAGCCCAGAGACCGTGAGCCTCAGAGGGCTGTGACTGAGTGGAAATGCCCTCGCTGCAACAAAACGCATTATGGCCAAAATTGCCGGGGAGAATTGGTCTGTTTTAACTGTAAGCAGCCAGGACATTTTTCCCGAGATTGTTAACGACCACGAGTCGAGCAAAAACCGAGGACACAGGGCCGAGTGTTCGCTATGACCCACGAGGAAGCTCGTAAATCTCCTGAGTTGATACAAGGTAAAATCTCTATTAATGGCCATCTGTTGTAAGCATTGTTCGACTCAGGTGCAAGTCACTCCTTCATTGCTTATGATTGCGTGAAGCGCCTGGGATTGCATGTACATAAATTACCATTTGATTTGGTAGTGTCAACCCTGATGGGTGTTAAGGCTTTAACCACAGAAGCTTACTTGAATTGTGTCGTAACTGTGGAAGGGCACCAATCTGTTGTAGATTTGATATGTTTGCCGCTTTACCAATTGGAAGTCATTTTGGGTTTTGATTGGTTAACGGCAAATAATGTTTTGCTTGATTGTGGAAACAAGAGGATAGTATATCCTGTTTCTCAGAGGGTTGAAGCTGTGAATGCCGGTATGAATTTTCTTTCTACGGCTAAAGCTGAAAAGTATCTTAAAAAGGGTTGCCAGGGGTATGTAGTGTTTTTCTCAGTGCAAAGGGAAACTGGTGAAACTTTAAGTGATATACCCGTGGTAAATGAATTCCTTGAGGTATTTCCGGATGATCTAAATGGATTGCCTCCTGAGAGGGAAGTTCAATTTCCAATTGACATTATTCCTGGAGCTGGTTCTATATCTAAGGCCCCATACCGCATGGCCCCAAACGAAATGGCGGAGTTAAAGAAACAAATAGAAGATTTGCTTGAGAAAGGGTTCATTAGACCCAGTGTGTCGCCTTGGGGAGCTCCAGTGTTGTTCGTAAAGAAGAAAGATGGGAGTCTTCGATTGTGTGTTGATTACAGAGAATTGAATAAGGTTACTATTAAGAACAAGTACCCTCTTCCCCGAATCGATGACCTATTAGATCAACTCTCTGGTTCGTGTGTGTTTTCAAAGATTGATCTAAGGTCAGGGTATCATCAGCTGCGAGTGAAAGCAGAGGATGTTCCGAAGACTGCTTTTCGGACCCGGTACGGTCATTATGAGTTCTTGGTGATGCCATTTGGGCTAACCAATGCGCCTGCGGTATTTATGGATTACATGAACCGTATCTTTCGATAATACCTGGATCAGTTTGTTGTTGTGTTTATCGATGACATTCTGACATATTCCAAGAGTATGGAAGACCATGAGCATCATTTGGGAGTTGTATTGAATATATTGCGTGAGAAACAATTATATGCTAAATTGAGCAAGTGCGAGTTTTGGCTCTCAGAAGTGAAATTCTTAGGCCATGTTATGTCGCAAGAAGGGGTCTCTGTGGATCCTAGTAAGGTGGAAGCAGTACTGGACTGGAAGAGGCCAGAATCTGTGGCGGACATACGCAGTTTTCTGGGTCTTGCTGGTTATTATCGGAGATTTATCCAAAATTTCTCCCGTATTGCGTTGCCGATGACCAAGCTCACGAGAAAGGATCAGCCGTTTGTGTGGGATGAGAAATGTGAAAACTGTTTTGTGGAGCTGAAGAAGAGGTTGACTACGGCACCTGTGTTGATTTTGCCCGATCCCAGTTTGACATATGTTGTGTATTCTGATGCCAGTGGGCAGGGATTAGGGTGTGTCCTTATGCAGCAGGGACGTGTGGTGGCCTACGCCTCTCGACAGCTCAGACCTCATGAATTGAACTATCCCACTCATGATCTGGAGCTTGCGGCCATTGTGTTTGCTTTGAAGATTTGGCGTCATTCTAAGGAGTTTAGAAGGCAAAATCACTAAGTTTACAAGCTCTTACCTTTGAGTTTTGCAGTTGGAACCTTAAGGCACATTTTATGCTTCTTCAATATGCTGGAGCTCCCTTACTCTCTATTTTTGTGGCAACTGATTGAAATGAAGAAGAAGGGAAGAGATAATGAAGTTTTATCATCATATCTCTCTTATCTCTCATACTTTATGGAAATATTATTTTAATAGAATTTGCACATGTCTTTTACTCATGCTTATCTCTAATTTATTGGGCTTAATTCTTTCTCTTTCTCCTTGACTAGATGACGCTATGGATGGTTCCAAATGGACCAAATGGGCTTCTTCAATTGCCTCTTGAAATTACCATATACTTAACCCTTTAATTACCACTTGTCTTTGGCTTTTCAAACTCCCCTTTTTACTTTAACTTTTTACTTGGTTAAAATAATGACATATGGCATATTTAATATCCAAGTAACCAAGTAAATATATGTTCCCCTTTATTGTCCCTATTTAACCAAAATTATAGAGAGAAAAGGGAAAAATACATTGCTTCTTGCTTTGTTGGCAAATTACCATTTTGCCATTACATTTTTGTAAAAATTCCTGTACATCACAATTCACCATTTTATTTCATTAAATGTATCAATTGCATACAGGGAATATCGATGACTAAAAATGGGATGTTAAAGGTACACTAAAGGTTAAGCGTAGTCAACCCAGGGAAATCTTAGGATGGGTGACCCTCTGGGAAGTCACTTGTATATGTGGTGACATGTTATAACAAAGGGCAGGCACATGTTGTATAGTAGTTCAGAGGCTAAATGTTGTTATAGGCTTTCCCTGATGACTATAAATGTCTGTAATATGTTATTTTAGGAGTATTTGTGTACCCAAAATAGTATGAAATGACATATATGCCCTTATGAATATGTGACGTTTACCTCTTGTTTATTTCCATAGAGTTAAACATAAAGATGATGAGATGAAGAGGTACAGGGGCTGGGCAAGGTCAAGAAGCTAGACCTGACCTAATGCAGCAAATCATGGGCATATTAACAGAACCTCAAATAATGAACAATGATCAATGATCATAGTAATTAGTTGTGAGAGGTGTAGCAAAAGCAAAACATATATCAAGGGAAGATTAGAATTCTAATATTATCCAGGAGAGGCCAATGTAGTGACACTTTTTTTCCTATACTATGCGATTATCTATATGCTTTGTATGCCATCTTCTGTGATAGGTATAATGCATTCTCTAACTGGGACGAGAAAGCACAAGTACCGTTTGGGGGGAAAAGCATGAGTACCCCAACAGCCCCAAAGAGGATCTAGTTATGAGATATAGTACCAATAAGGTACATTGCCTATTTAGTGGTCTTCATCCTAGCTGAGGTACGAACAAGTAGGCGTTTTAACAGTAGTTGGCCCTGAACACATGTGCATATTCTGATGATTATGAATTTTACAGTGTTATTATTCTATTGCATTATATGGTATATGGATTATGTATTATTACATTCTCTATAAATGACTGAGGGTTACTACAGAGGTAAAGTGGGATCCAACTGAGGTAGTAAGACAAGTGCGGGCAGACAGTGCAACCCCAGCTATATTGTATATGATAGTGTGAAACATAAAAGTGGGAAGCGGACTTATTAGTTACTTGTTTGTACCTCAGCTAGGTTCAAGACCATTGACTAGGCAATGTACCTTATTGGTACTATATCTCATAACTAGATCCTCTTTGGGGCCGTTGGGGTACTCATGCTTTTTCCCCCAAACAGTACTTGTGCTTTTCTCATCCCAGTTAGAGAATGCATTATACCTATCACAGAAGATGGCATACATTAACAGTCGCATCAATGTTGATCATCCCAAATCCTAATTAAATTCGTGTGGTCTACAGTGACAGCCTATATGGCATATAGTGATTTGCCCTAAGTAATAAGGTGATGTGGCCAATAGTATTACACCTTGTGTGGTGTACAGTGTAACGACTCGAGTAGTCAATAGTATTACACCTTGTGTGGTGTACATTGACATAAACTAGTGTGGTTTATAGGGCACGACCTCTATGGTCGATAGTCATGGAACCTATATGGTTTGTAATGACATAGAAACAGGATTGGGATAAGCCTTAGTGTAGCAGGGGAAAATGGTGGTGAATACTCTCTATACTATAGCCTCATAGAATCAAATACCCACTCATGTTGGCAGTAAGCCCTAATATACAAGTTTATATAGGGCAATAATACCTAATAGACTGTCTTAAGGTTGTTAGTCTTAATATGTATTCAACAAAAATAATGAATTGTATGTGCTAGGCCATAAGACCTGATGGACTAGTAAGTCCTTAGGTCGGCAAAATGTTATGTTTCAATAATGGTAATGAGCATAGGCTCAAGGCAGTAAGTCTCGAGGTGTTTGTAAGCATAGGGGTGATTCCCTGAACTATAAGACTTGGCGTTCAAGATTGCATGGGGCAACGTCTCTAGGCTATAAGATCCTATATGCCAGTTATGTTGTAATGGACCAGAGTGTCCATAGGCCCTAATACCTAGTAGATAGTGTGTCCTTTAGCTGGAAGATGTATTCAAAATTATAACGGCAGTGACATGAGGATTAGGGGCAGAGACCCTCGGCTGTACGATCTTATACACCAATTGTTTATATTGCACATTAATTATTGAATGAGAAAATGCTGAATACTATCAGAGATCTAAGATATGATGATTGTGTTGCATGCTCGGTGAGCTTGCACAAGAAAGAAATAAATTGAATAATGACTTGTGTCACATGCTTATTGAGCTTGCATACGAGAGGGATTGAATGAATGTCTAAAAGAGTCCCTAATGTGTAGATGTTTAAATTTTAAGGATAAAATTTATTGAATAAGGGGAAAAATGTAACATCATAAATTTCATTCATCAAAATTCCTTTTCAACTTTGTGGTATTAAAGGGAATAAAATGGTGAATATTAGCACACTTGAAATGGCCAAACAGTGTAATTGGTGGCCAAATGAATTTTGGGCTACAATAAGACATAACATTTAATTTGTGTCTACATAAAAGCCCATTATTGGAGCCCAAGTTGGTTAATGGAAGGACACAATTGTGGGCCCAATATATTGTGAATTTTAGCCCAAACACAAAGGGAAAGAAGGAAACCCAATTTAATTACAAAAATGTAAGGGCAAAATAGTCATTTGATCAATAAAGCAAGAAGCTTCCCCCCTTTTCTTTGTGATACTTTAGGCCAAAAAGAAAATAAAGGGACCAAAAATATTTATTTGGCTACAAATAATGCCATGTGGGAGGAATAATAACCAAGTGAAAAAGATGATAACAAAAGTCAATTTTCACATGTTAATTGGCCATGAAATATTATTATCTTAAGGAGCTAGAGAAATGATATTTGTAAAGCTCTTACCTTATTTCAAGAGCACATTTTCTTCCAACACAAAGAAGAAAGAGAGAAAGAGAGAGAATTGAAGAAAGCAAGAGCAAAGAGAAAAGAAATTGGACGATTGAAATCCAACCGAATTGCATCTTAGTAATTTTTGCACAAACCAAGTGCAAATTGGGGGATTCTTATAATCAAGTACTTATTATCAGTATTTTTATGCTATTTTTGTATGTCCACTGAACTACGCATTGCTACTCTGGTTAATATCGGAACAAGTAAGGGTGTTGACACTTAGCATACTAATCATTTAACACACACCATGTTCATTCTCGTAATATTAATGCATAATACTACCTTTGATCATAAATATAAGACCCAGTTATAAAGCTTTTTTAGGGAGATTTAAGAAGCTAATAAAATTACTTTAAATAATATATATTTATCATTATTTCTCCAAACTAATTTATCTGACTTATAAACTTATATATAATTTAATCAAACATAACGTATGATATAATTAAGTAATATATTTATCTTCCTTAGTCTTTCTAGAAAAAGTTAAATATGTTTTATATTCAGGACCCATAGTAGTATGTTTTTTAACCATCCCTACACCAAACAAATAATTTCACGGACACCAAAAATCTAGTCTAAAAAATAAAACACAAAAACAAAAACTAGACTTGCCTGAAATATCTCGTGCTTAATTAAATTTGTGAGGAAGATATGAGCCTAATATATGAAATTTCAAGAATGATCAGCCTCTTCAATTATCACTTATGAATAATAAACCCTTGTAATTTTACTTATCACAAAACTACAGATTAGTAAATAAAGTACTATATGAAATTTCATATGTAGTAATGTGACGGGTTTTAAATTTCATTTTTGGTATTTATTATAAAATTTAATGTTAAATAATATATAAAATATAATCTTATCCTGATGTCCTTTTTAGTAATTTGATTATGAAAAAAGTGATTCTGATCACAATACCCAAACTATATCATTTTATTAAAATCACTTTTTTTTTCCAGAATCTATTATCTAAAATCACTTTTATCACTTTTCTTAAGAAGCTATTCTCCAAACACTAATCCAAACACACTCTTAGTTGAGAACAAGTAGCACATAACAATTATTGAATTATATAATATGTTGACAATGAAGAATCTTCTGGTTCTTCGATGGATGTCAATACGTAATCTTTTATAATTTACTGCATCATATATATGATTTGGATGATTAAACAAGTCTGCCAACAATATGTTTCTTAACTAACAACAAACTTTTCAATTTCCATAAGATATTGACTTAAAATCTCAATATGACCTCCATTCTAGGGAGATCAATAGGCTTTGTGATGAAGTATATAAGTAAAGCTTTTTAATATCAACTCACACTTATATTCTAACAATCTCTCCCTCAAGTTTGAGTCATATATGTATACTTTCTTTATTTCTATATTTCAAAGACAAACCAATATATAGTAGGCCAATAACATATCTTTCACTTTAAAGCTCAAGTACTTTATACTTCACATACAATCATGAATTTCAATCCAACTATGCTATCACCTTCAGATCCTCTAGCTAACTAAAGTTGTGATGTAGATCTATGGGTCATAATTTTCATTATCTATTCTTTGTTTGCCAATAGAAAAATATGTATTAGTTTTTCAAAAACTATTACAATTTTGTTTCATATAGTTTGTTAGAAACTACCATTAATATTCATCACTATATAATTTCATTACTCATTAATAATAAACTTCAATTTGCTTATTTTGATACATATGCAAAGTATATCTTCCACCAGATATAGAAATATGAAGAGATCCACGATCAAAATAACTTAGAATTGCAAGAAAATTATCCAACAAAAAATTCTTATAGGTAATAGATGTATAAGAAGTTTTCATGAAAAAACACATTGTAAAAAATTCTCAGACATAGAAACTCAGCACAGCCACACATTCTTGAATTAATGTTTTCACGAAACAAACATTTGTGTGAAATTCTCACAAAAATAAATGTTCAAAAATTGTTTATTGAACTATATAAGCTAACACATTTTTCTCATGGAATTACACCTATAAGAAATTTGTCCAACAAATCAAATTCACATTACCAATTCATAATGAATTTTCTCATAAAATTAAATAAATTTGTTAGAGCCCATGGTTTAATGATAACAAAGCTTAAAGAGATATTACAAAAGATTTAAAAAATAAACAAAAAGTATTCAACAAGTAAAAGATGAATTTCTGAGACAAAAGATTATATCATTCGAGTGAGCAATTGAGTGATATGGTTTTGTGATTAGAGTTTGAAGCCTCTGATAGACTACTATGGTAAAAGCTTTTGATAAGAGTTCATTTCAAAGAAAAATTCGTTCAAGTAATTGAAAAATTGTTTTGAGAACAATGGAAATAGTTTATAAGGGGAAATCACTTGAGTGACCACTCAAGTGACATCTTAAAGTTAGTACTAGTATACCACTTAAGTGAGGTGTTCCAGTGATGCCACTCTAAATGATTTTCAAAAATGTAATATACCAAATTTTGTAATGCCGAAAACGTGTAAATATGGAAATATTTAAATAAAATAAATACTGATATTTACAAATAAAGGTAGAGTCACTTTTAGAATTCCTAGATATCTATTGTAGCATTCATGGAAATTGAGAAGTCAAGATTGTAGATTACGAGTTTATGTAGTTAAAGGATAATTCATCGGTGGCTGCAAGGCTCAGAGGCTCCATTTTTGAGATTAGAGGAATTCAGGTGTCGTGTGGCGTGCCTCTATATACGTGCCATGATCCCAATTAGAATATGGGTAATGCACCGATGGAGAAACTTTATTAAAATACCTTTAATAAAGTATGTAATAACGGCTCATGATGACACACCTTTCATGTTGGCCAAATAAGAAAATGACAAGTGTCCTGTACTCATTACAAAGTAAAAGGTTGTTTTTGTGTTTGCAAAATAAGGAGGTGGCATGTGTCCCTCATCATTACACATCATTACACCAACTTTATGCCTTTCATGTTGTCATCTTCGGAGTACGCCACCTAGCAGCTAGGTCCAGGAAATCCACCAGTCTCCGACCAAGTCGATTGCTTTATGATTCGAGCACCGAACCCAGGAGACTGGGGAAATTGTTAGGCTTCACCCTTCCCTGAACCATTTATACCACACCTAAGAAAGAGAAAATGGAAGAACAATGGTTGCATGACACATGGCACTCTTAGGCCTTAAACTTGTGACACATGCCAAGCTAAGATGAGATGATTTTTCAAGATTAAATCTCAGCCATTCCTTCCCCTTTAAGTACCAATTTTTTTAGCCTTTTAAGAGAAGGAAAAATATGAATTTAACAACACAAAATAGAAAGAAGAGAGAAGGAGGAGGAAAAGTAACATTTCCTGAGTTCCGAAGCCGATTTTGTCCCTGAATCATTGTTATTATCCTGTAAGTCCTTCAGGAAACTTCTTCTACTCACTATAAGCTTCATTTCTATGGTCTTAGTTTCTCATATGAGGTGTTTTGTGTCATTTAGTTTGCTAGAGTGCCGCTGAAATAGCGAACCACTAGTAGAAACCCGTAGAGGTAAGCATAGGCTTCCTTTTGAACGGAATAATTTGTAATTGCATTGAGTTTTTCTTAGCTCTAGAACCGCCCATGTAGTTTAGCCAAAGGGTAATTTTGAAGAATAAATATGTTTTTAATCATATATAAGGTGATATATGTTGCTTGTTGATGTTTTGGACTTGTTGGTTGTTAAAAACACAAACTTGGATTTTTGTTGTTTTGGGAGGCAAATTTCGGCCAGGGCAAAACAGGGTGAGGGAGTGTGATTTTGGTATTTTTGTGCTTTGCATTGGATTCTACTTGAAAAATTTTCTGAGAATAGGCTCTGATTATAATTTTTTGAAGACTGGTTAAAAAGCTGAAATACTGGAAACTTAGTTTACTAAGCTGCCAGTATGCGCTTTTGTTTGGCAGTTTTGTTAGGGTGAAAATGTTAATGTCCAAATTCTCTGATGATGATAAGATTTTCCAAAATTAAAGTATACTTAAAGATGTTTAATTTGATAGGTATTACAAAGGATTGGGATAAGTACTTTAGGAGTTATGAGTGTTTGAAGTATACCACTAAAACTGGTCAGATTTTATCGCAGTACAGGAAAACATAAGAACTGGGAATTTTGTATAGACAAAAGACTGTGGGAAGTAATTTTTCCTTAAAATAGACTTAATGAGGGTTACATAGAATTTTGAATCACCTCAATTAAAGTTTTTTATATAGTTATGATTTTTCAAAGTTTAGTGAAAAATCTGCCAGCTTGTGGTAATTGTGCGAAAATTCAAAGTAAATGGTTTTTGTAATAGAATTGGACTTTAAAGAGTTAAGTTTAGTATTTGAGGTTAGCTTGGGCTCATTAGCTACATATTGAGCATAATGTAGTGACCCTAATGATAACCAACGTAAGAGAATATAAAAGAATTGGAGTAAGTAATAACTTATTGCCTGTAAATTATAGTTTATAGGATTTGACACTTGCCCAGGACATCTAAAGCATGTCAATCAAGATCAAGATTTGGAAAAATTGTCAAGTAGTATCCCATCCCTTACATACTATGTGATATGTTATATGCATGTTTGAACCATCGTGAATTTTAAGCATTCAAATAAGAAAGGCTTAGGTCAAGTAGAATTTCTCAGTGCTATGACAAGGGACGATTGTCCTTGAATTGGTAACTTTATGCTTTCTGCATATCGTGAATTTATCTTTGAATGTTGAATGTATTGCTTGTACTAAAACTTTGGTTGATATGGCATGTTATATGTATACATTTTATCTGAGTGATATATGTTACTGCTGAGATTCATTAAATCTCACCCTATTTTTCCAAAACAAATTTTTAGCTCGGGCAAGTGTTCCTCAGGCAAGAAGGTAAACACGGGCGAATAAAATGAAGAACTTAGAATTTAATTTTCCTTTGGTTATCTATTTTAGAGATTGTACTTAATATGTATCTAAGTGATGTCAGTCCTATACTGGCAAGTCTGTAAACATGTAAATAAGCTCCTGTATATAACCAAACTTATAGAGGTATTCGAACCAGTAGTGGTCAGCCATCCATCTAGGGCCATCAATTAACTGTAGTAGTTTGTGTTCCAGTAGAGAACTTATTGGTAAAATCTATGATATGAAGAAATAAACCTAAAATAGATGGCTTAAAATAAATCATAAAATAATATGAGACTAAATCTGAAAACAATTTTTGAAAAGGTTTTGAAAACCAATTCAAGTGCAGCTCCACACTCTACTTGAAGTTGGGACTCCCATTGTTTACAAAAGATTACCAGTCTCCTTTTTAAAGATATTACTGCACATGAGTTGTCCATACGCTTTGAAAATAAGGGTGTTACATCTGTTGGTATTAGAGCATAAGTTCTTGGCTCTTGGATAAAGTTCTCTGCTTATATTAATAAATTCTAACTCTTTGTTAATTGTTGGAAACATGTCTGATAGGAAAAGAGAAAGAAGTAGTTCACCCCCGTCTATTAACTAACTCCCCTAAAGCCTCATATACCGGAGGGTAAACTTTATGTAGTCATTAATAAAGGGGAGCGTAGAGGAGGGAGTGGATCAAGAGTGTAGTGTACGACAAGGAAAAGAGTTCCTAACTATACGACAATAAAAATAAAGGCTAGGCAGAGTAGTTCTGGTATAGATCCGTCAGTTGCTGATACCATTGACCCAAAGGGAGTAGGGATCTTACCGGACACAGAATCTGATGCTGAGTCTAAAGCCCCGGTAACTCATTAGCCATTGACCCACATCCAGACCATGAGCTTAAAAGAGGCAAGCTTCACCTAGGGGTGAATTGGGTGATGTGATAAATATTTTGGTTGATGCGGTGATATGATAATAACTGTAGATAGAGTAGAGTTGAGAAGATTAGCACACAGAGAGTTATACTGGTTTGGCCTAAAATAAAGACCTACATCCAGTCCTCAGAGATCAATACCTACTAAGATTTTCACTATACTTCCAAGATTCAATGGGCTCTCGGAACATCATAAAGCAACAATTGTCCTTGAATGGACTATGAGCAGAAATATTCTAACACTTAGAAATTTCTCTCCCCCTTACGATAAGTCTTACGTGCAGAAAAACAAACCTATAACCTTTCTCTCTTGCTTATGTATAGAAGTCTTATGAGCAGCAACGTTCTCACCTACTTATACCACTGTAAGTCTTACAACCAGCAACGTTTTCTACAGCTTGTACCTTGTAAGTCTTATGAGTAGAAAGTCCTAATAGGAATTCTCTCAACTGCTTCTCTCGTAAGGATATCTACCCTCTCAAGGTCCCTGTACCTTGAGATCAAATGAAAATAGAATTTGAAGTATATACAGACTCTCTCATAGAGCAAATATGATAAACACTAAAGTACAATATGAAGACAGAGAAAATGTGAATAACAGAGACTCATGAATTTTCTTGTGTGAATTATTGTTCTTGGTTGTTCTTGATAGTCTCTGAAGCTCTGCATTTATAGTCAGTTGATTTTGCTTGTTGAATAATAATCATTGTGGAGTGGAGCATTTTACTGTGGAACAACATGCGTATATTTGAAATCTTTGAACGAGATATCGTGGTAGGCAAGTGCTTAGTTGGTCGTAATGATTCTGTCTACTGTTGTTTAACTTCCTCTACGCCTTTCTAATTCAAAAGATCAAACTCCTGTTTCACACTTATAATATATGTTAAATGATGTTAAATAATAATAACAAGCAAAAATAGAATAAATAAATAATATTAAACCATATTCAGATTGATCGATGTAAGTCTGTTGCATTTTGGCTTCTAACAGAGTATCACTTGAGTGTACTTTGGTTTCACTCAAGTGCATCTTCATATTTCCTCTTCTGCATGTGTTTTTGTGTTGCACATGCACAACATTTTGAGAGAGTGCATTTTCACACTTGTGAGTGATGTGGGTCCTTACTCGAGTGCAACTAGTCTCACTCGAGTGCACTTGTACTTTGTACTATAAACCCACATCTCTGGATAATACTCGCATCCCATTTTATCAAGAGTGTGATTTTGCACTTGCAGGTGATGTGGGCCTTCACTTGAGTATACTTACTCTCACTCGAGTGTAAAGTATATTCTTCTATAAGATACTCTTTTGCTTCAGTACTTGCATCAAAATGGAGAGAGTTAGATTCACACTTGCAGGTGCTGAAGTATCACTCAGGTGCAAGTACTCTCTACTCGAGTACACTTTTTCTTCCATGTACTGGCTGACTCTCGAGAAAACACTTACTATCTCTCACTCGCTTGGACTCAAGTATAGTTCACACTTTGAGGTTATCTTGCTCTCGGGTAAACACTTCCTTTGCCATACTTGCAAGGACTCGAGTGAACTTGAGGCTATCACTCGAGTAGTGAGTCTGTGCTCGAGTGAAGTGATAATATCTTGTCTCCGCCTTTGCTCTCTGTCAAACACTTGCAGGAGTGTGCGAACATGCTTGGGTATATATCTTATCATCACTTGAGTGTTGTGGCCATCACTTGAGGTGTCCTGGTATTTTCAGCTAGAGTATGCTTCTGTCAAACACTTTCTGTTCAACACTTGCTTATGCACTCAAGTGCAAGCTCTATCACTCGAGTGCATCAGTTAAAATCACAGCAACGACCTCTGAACTTAGTGATATGCATTTGGTAATTTTTAACCATTGTCTAAACTTGCAATAAATTTCTTACCATAAAACATAATAATCTTTTGTTATAATCAAAGCTTGGAATCTAACATTCTCCCCCCTTTTTTATGATAAAAAAATCTTTGTGATGGATTTTAGAAACTTGATTGAAGTGAAAATTTTTGAAAACACTTTAGAAATTTCCAAATGCATATTCACTAAAGTTTAGACTCATTTTTCATATTTTTGCACTTAATCACATAGGTTTCCTGCAATTCTTCCAATGGACACTTAAAGCCAAGATAAGTCATAGTACAATTATATTTGCATAGAAACCATTAAATTTGAACAGAAAACTTAGCAAATTTGAAAATGACTATTAATAAACTTATAAAGTACAATATTAAGCTTGAATCAACATCTACCCATGAAACCCCATATAGAACCATGTCAAACTAGAAAAGCTCAAATAACAATAATTCTATCCCAATACATAAAAGCTACCCACTACTCTCCCTTAAACCAAAAAGCTCCCATATCAGACCATATTAGCTCAGAAACCATCACAGATCCTTCTCCCTTATTTTATCAGCATTAGAAGGGGGCTGAGGGAAAGTGAGATCACATGGTAGTGTATCGATCACCATGGCAGTGGAAGGATCAAATGACTCAAGCTCAAAAAGTGGAGATGATGGCTGAGGAATAGTGGCTACAAGTGGTTATGAAGGTGGTAGGTCATAAGTGACATCAATATTAGAATGAGGGTCTGTGAAGAGTACATGAGTTTGAATCTGAGAAGGTGAGGCCGTGGTAGGAGTAGACTTAGGAGGCACCTCAGTAGAAGCATTTGGAAGATGAGTGCGCAAGTATATCTCTATATTAGTGATTCTTTGAGACTGATCTACTTGGGCCTTGAACATCATGTTAAAATTGGCATTAGCCTTGTCCACCAATCTTGAGACTTGATATTCCATCTTGTTCAACAGTTTTTCATACTCAGTCATCAATTCCTTTTCAAGCCAATCACTGCTTGATTTACCACTTCAGCCAGATAGGTTGATAGTGATGTATTCAGGAAAGATGGAGGTGGAGTGGGACCTTATGCAGACGACTGAGCTTCATCACTTCTAGAAGGAGTGACTTCTCTCTGAGATGTAGCCCTGGTTGGACTCACTGGAAAATTGATACCTATATATGTCAATTGTGTCTTGCCAAACCTCAGAATGGTTACCCTCTTAGTTCCCTCAAAATACCATACTTTGTTATGCTTTAGGATGAGGGACACTAGTTGCGGATATGGAATTATGGCAGATGTCGATGAAGAAAATCTAAACCTTCTCATCTCACCAAAGATAAGTTCATTAACATTAAAACCTTCTGGAGGATTTGTGACTTGTTCTTCCTCTGGAGCCTGTGAAGTAGAATGTGCTCCTGAAGTAGCTTGACTTGTCTAGCCAATATAATGAGAACTTGAGGCACCAGCTTGGGAGGCAATCTTACCAGCCAAGGCATCAAGCTTCAACTTCTCTATTGCTTCCCAGAGTTGCATATTGAATGAGTCATTAGAGGAGGAAGATTGTTGAGGTTGCTCTGTGGTCTTTTTCTTTCCTCTTCCCATCACTTCTTTTGATTGGGAATGAGTGACCACCGGCTCTTTGAAGACAACTTCCTTCGGTTTCTTCGGTTGAGGTTGAGCTTCCTTAGGTTTAGGAAGAGTTCTCTTGGCTAGAGTTGATCACTTCTTAATGGTTTTAGGTTTAGGAGGAAGTATTGGAGTAGAATACATAGAAGGTGTTGGAGATGAAGGTGTTGCCACTGGAGTATTTGAAGCACTGGTAATAGATTGAGTAGGTGAAGGTGAATGGGATCTTTAGGATATAACAGGAATCTTAGTTCTAGCCATCTTGATTGATTTAGAAATGAAATGAGAATCAACAGTGCAGAGAAAGGCTAAGGAGATTTTCAGAAAAAAAAATCTTTAGCTAGGGAAAAAATAAGAATTTATAATAATAAATTTGACCTTATGAGAATGATTGAAGAGTTGCGGCTGAAATTTGAAGAGTTCTGAGGCATTTAATCGATAGGTAATGATCGGAGGTGAAGAGGTACGGCTTTCAAGTGATAAGATACTTTGAGTGAGAAGAGGAAGTGTGACGGTATGAGATATCGTGTTTCTGATATAAGTTACAATACTCGAGTGACAACCCTAGTGCTCAAGTGTTGTTCATACAGTGCTTGAGTGACACAATTTGATGCTCGAGTGACATTTAAGGAAATCTGATAAAGCATGTAAAAGCGTACCTGATTTAAGTGTATCTTGTTATATTTTTCATCTTTATACTCAAATCCTCCAAGATTATTTGAGTAACCATGCTTTGAATGAGTATTTGCATAAATCTTTCTCTTCTGCTTGAGTGCTCTTGCTTCACTTCAGGTGTATTCATACTATGCTCGAGTGATGTTCTTCCCTCACTCGAGTGAAGTCTGACACTTTTGGTATGCTCGAGTGAGTTCCAATAGTTCTTACATACTCTATTAATCCCTGTTTTACATAACTAGAAATAGAGTTTATAATATAGTTTCACACTCAAGAATCCATCTCTGACTCAAGTGATAAGATGCCTTGCACTCGAGTGAGACAACCAGCACTCGAGTGACAATCCTAGAAAAACATTTTCCATATACTCCGATACCTAAGTCAGTATGCTTATGATCAAAACCCATATTAAACATAGTAATTAACAAGAAAAAACCTACAATTCATTGGGATTAACTATTCCCAATTCTCTTTGAATATATAAGAATTGATCTTTAGCTATCGACTTTGTGAATATGCCGGCAAGTTAAAGATGTTTCAGTATGAATTCTACTTTGACATCCTTCTTTTGCACGTGATCTTGAATGAAATGATGTTGGATATCTATATGCTTGGCCTTGAATGTTGTACAAGATTCTTGGCCAAGCTATGGTGCTAGTATTGTCACAGTAAATTGGTATTTCCTTTAAGTATATCCCCAAATCCTGAAGTTGTTGCTTCAACCATAGTACTTGAGAACAACAGCTTGCTACAGCTATATATTCAACTTCAGTGGAAGATAATGACACTGTGTTCTGCTTCTTGCTGAACCATGATACCAGAGAGCCTCTAAGGAATTGACATTGTCCACTGGTACTTTTTCTGTCAGTTTTATATCCTCCATGATCTAAATCTGAATAGGCCATTAAATATTCGTTTCCTCTCTTTGAGTACCATAGGCCAAGTTTTGCAGTGTCTCCTAGGTATTTGAAGATTCTTTTTACAGTTTCTGTATGTGATACCTTAAGAGCATATTGATACCTTGTGCACATTCTGACACTGAATTGTATATCCGGCCTGCTTGTTGTTAGATAGAGTAATGAACCAATCATGCATCTATATTTAGTGATGTTGAAGTCAGGGCCTTTTACGTCAGCATCCAACAATGTTGTAGAGCTTATTGGAGTATCAGCTTCATTAGCATCGTCCATTCCATACTTCTTCAATAACTCTTTCAAATATTTTGTTTGAGATACAAATATCCCATTCTTCCTTCGCTTGATTTGAAGTCTAAGAAGAAGTTTAATTCTCCCACCATAGACATTTCAAACTCTCCCTACATAATCTTGGAAAATTCTTGACAAAGAGATTCGTTAGTAGCACCGAAAATAATATCATCAACATAAATTTGAACAATTAGAAGATCATTTTTGTTATGTTTGATAAAAAGAGGTGTATCTACTTTTCCTCTGACAAAGTTTTGATCAAGAAGAAACTTACTTAGCCTTTCATACCAAGCTCTGGGTGCTTGTTTTAAACCATACAAAGCTTTCTTAAGTTTAAAACATGATCAGGTTTTGTTTCATCTTCAAAACCAGGAGGTTGTTCTACATATACTTCATCCATAATATAACCATTTAGAAAAGCACTTTTCACATCCATTTGATAAAGTTTAAAACCTTTAATGCAAGCAAAGGCTAAGAGTACTCGTATTGCTTCCAATCTTGCAACTAGAGCATATGTTTCCTCATAATTAATACCTTCTTCTTGATTATAGCCTTTGGCAACTAATCTTGCTTTGTTCTCACAATGATTGCTGATTCATCAAGTTTGTTTTTGAAAACCCATTTGGTTCTTATAACCGAGTGATCTTTAGGTTGAGGAACCAAATCCCAAACTTGAATTCTCCATAATTGATTTAATTCTTCTTGCATAGCAATCACCCAATCATTGTCAGATAAATCTTCTTCAATATTAGAAGGTTCAATCTCAGAAATAAAAGCAGAAAAAGTTACCTCATTAAGAATTCTATTTCTAGTTTTGACACCTTCGTGAATAGCTCCAATTACTTGATCAATTGGATGATCTTTAATATGTCTCTATGCTTTAGTTGAGCATGATCATCGACATCTTCTTTATTTTTGAAAATCATTTGTTTCAAAATCATTTTGATTTGAAATAGTTTTGTTTTTCTTTATCAAATTCATTTCTTCTTCATCAAAATGGTTTATCTGAGAATCAAGTTCATCAAACACAACATGAATGGATTCTTCAACAGTACATGTTGTTTTATTAAAGACTCTATATGCTTTACTTCTATTGGAATATCCTAGAAATAAACCTTCATTGGACTTTGAATCAAATTTACCCAAGTTTTCTTTACTGTTGTTGTGAATGAAGTATTTGCATCCAAAGATGTGTACATGAGCAAGATTTAGCTTTCTTCCTTTGTAAAGTTCATATGATGTCTTTCCAAGTGACTTGCGAATGTATGCTCGATTTGAAATATAGCATGAGGTACTCATTACATCCTCCTAGAATACTTGTGATATTTATTTTTCATTGAGCATTGCCCTTGCCATTTCTGTGAGGACTCTATTCTTCCTTTCTACTACTTCATTCTGCTGAGGCATTCTAGGTGCAGAGAAGTTGTGATCTATTCCCTTGTTGTTGCAGAAATCTTCAAAGAGTTGATTATCAAATTCTCCTCTATGGTCTGTCTTGATAGAGACAATAGAAATACCTTTCTCATTTTGGACCTTCTTAGCAAACATAATAAATTCAAAAAATGTTTCATCTTTTGAAGTAATAAATATAGTTTATGTAAATCTTGTAAAATCATCGACAATTACTAAAGTATATAGATTTCCTCCAAAACTTTTTACTCTTGATGGACCTACCAAATCCATATGAAATAATTGTAAAGGCTTGGAAGTAGAAATCTCATACTTTGTTTTGAATGAAGATTTAGTTTGTTTACCTTTTTGACATGCCTCATAAATCATGTCATCTTTGAATTTAAGTTTAGGAAGACCAACAACTAAATCTTTTCTAATTAGTTCACTGAGTTGGTTCATATTAACATGAGCCAGACGCTTATGCCATAACCAACTCTCCTCTGATTTGCTAAGAAAACAATTTTTAGAAGAATTTGAATTTAAATTAATAGTATAACAGTTACCGTTCCTTTGAGCTCAGATTTTGCCTTGATGGATTCTTTGTTAAGCGGTAGATCCTTCTTATTCACTATCAATTATTCTTCTGAATCAAAGATCACCCAGTTATCTCTGTCAATGCTTTGACTCACACTCAGGAGGTTGTGACATAATCCTTTAACGTAATATACATCATTGATTTGAATACCATTGAATTTTCCCACTTCACCAATTCCAGCAATACGTCCAGATTGGTTTCCTCCAAAAGTTACCTTTCCTCCTTTTCTGGTTTCTAGCATGGTGAACTTATTTCTATCACAAGTCATGTGTCTCGAGCATCTATTATCAATGTACCACTTGTTTGCCCGTGATGCTTTGAGATATACCTAGAGTAATATGATCAAGCTTTAGGTACCCATACTTTCTTAGGTCCTTTATGGTTAGTATGCATTACTCTTAGTACTTGCGTCCCTTTTGGAACCCATTTGTACGTACTAATGACCTGTCCTTTTCTAAAATAACATGATGAAGTATAATGTCCTTTTCTATTACAGTAATTACATGATGCAAATGGATTTGATGTATGCACAGAATTCTTAAAATATCTAACCTAAGTCCTACTACCCTTTTTCTTCTTACCTTTGTTTTTATCCTGATCAGACTTATATCCAATTCTAGATCTATTAAAGGAAACTCTTTGAAATTTTAAAATAACTTTAAGAGTTTCGCTTCTTTTAGTAAATATTTCCACAGTTTTTGTTAAGCCACTTATTTTCTTATCTTTTTCTTCACACAATACACATGATGATGTGATAGTATTTTCTAATTCTTTTACTTTCTTCTTATGACTAACCATTTCCTTAGCTACCTTGATGAATTCAGTATGTAATGCATTATATTCAGATAATAATTCATCATAAGTGGGTTCAGAATCACTTACCTCAGAGTCTGATTCTTCTTCTTGGGTCACCAAGCATAGATTTGCAACTTTGTTGTTCTTGCTTTCTTCATCCGATGAGCTATCACCCCATATAGATGATATATATGATTTCTTTTTTTGCTTCTTCATTCGTAGCATACTATATGTTGCTCATGTTAGATCCCAAGTTTTGATGATAACAAAATGACAATTGTATGCAAATCATGTTTTTATAAGATTAAGAAAAGTTTACAAAGTTACCAAATGCATATAGGAGTGTTTTCTGGTATCTGCTACAAAATTAAACTGGAGAGCTTGAGCATAAGTTTTACACTCGAGCATAGATCCCTTCTGTGCTCGAGCAGGTGCCAGTGAAAGCCAGAAAGTGTTCACCCGAGAGGCATGCCACTGTTATTTTCATTGATTTACTCGAGCACTGGAGTTTGCACTCGAGCAGAGAAGCCATTCTCACTCGAGCACATGCGAGTGAAGGTCCACGAGTACTAGGCCAAGAGCAAGTGTTATCATGCTTCTTTGATTCACTCGAGCAGAGACATCAATGCTCGAGCATGAGCATTCTGTACTCGAGAAAGGTACTGCGAGTGCTTGGCCGAGAGTCATGAAGTGCAAAGAAGTGCAAGTGTGCTCGAGCACCACCTCATATGCTCGAGTGACACATTTGCACCTGCGAGTGAAAATTCTATCCCTCTCCAAATCTGATGCGAGTGCTTGTTTAAAAGGTATAATACTTGAGAATATTCTTCTCACTCGAGCAGGAGTCTGTGTGCTCGAGTGAGGGCCCACATCACCTGTGAGTAATAAATTTATCTCTCTGAGTTTCAGATGTGAGTGTTGGTATTGAGAGCATATTCCTTTATAATATGCGTCTCACTCGAGCAGGAGTGTGTGTGCTCGAGTGAGGGACCACATCACCCGCGAGTACAAAATCTCACTCTTGTCAAAATGGTGTGCGAGTGATGACCCGAGAAGACACTCCCAGTAGAAAATGCAAGATCACTCGAGCAGGGGGAGTTGTGCTCGAGTGAGACCCCACTTCACTCGCGAGTGTGAATTCTGTCTCTCTAAAATTCTTTGCAAGCACAACCCGATAACTGAAGCACAAAGAGGAAAATAGGAAGATCACTCGAGTGAGCCATCCATGCTCGAGTAATGCTCTGCCAGATCATCAAAAATGCCAAGTCTCACAACGTTCAATCCGAATATGGTTTATTATTATCATAATTACTTATTATCATTGCTTAACATCATTTTGAATGTATTATAAGTATGATGCAGGAAGATGAACGTTTGAAAATTAGATGTTACGGAGAAAGTCAAACAACGGCAGACAACATGATTACAAACACGTTCGCACCTACCGCATTCAGAATATTCAAACATGCGCGTGTCTTTTAATAGTTGCAAAAGTCCCGCTCCTCAAACGATGATTTCCCAAACGGGCAAAAACTGAAGCAATTATATATACAGAGATTCAGAGATAGTCAAGCAGGACAACAAAGCACAAAACTCACAAGCTTATACACGAGTCTCTGCTATTCATCATTTTCTCTGTATACACATTGATCTTCAGTGTTTATTCATTTACTCTGTAAGAGAGTCTTCATACAATTCAAATTCTATGTTTATTTGATCTCAAGGTATTGGGACCTTGAGAGGGTAGTTTTCCTTACGAGAGAAGCAGTTGAGAGAATTCCTTGTTGTACCTTCCACTCATAAGCCTTATAAGATACAAGCAGAAGAGAACGTTACTGCTCGAAAGACTTACAGTGGTGTAAGCAGGAGAGAACGTTGCTGCTCATAAGTCTTGTATACATAAGCAAGTGAGAAGGGTCAAAGGTTGTTTTTCTGCACATAAGACTTGTCGTAAGGGGGAGAGAAATTTCTTATTGAGAGAATATTTCTGCTCGTAGTCCGTTCAAGGATGATTGTTGTTTTGTGGCATTCTGAGAGCCCATTGAATCTTGGAGGTATAGTGAAAATCTCAGTAGGTCTTGATCTCTGAGGACTGGACGTAGGCCTGGTTGTTAGGCCGAACCAGTATAACTCTCTGTGTTCAAATCTTCTCAACTCTACTCTATCTACTATATTTTTCATATCACCACATCAAGCGAAAAATTTATAACATCACCCAATTCGCCCCCCTCTTGGGTGAAGCTTGGCTCTTACATTTGGTATCAGAGCCTAGTTTTCTCCGAAGAGCCTAACAGCTTGAGAAGGATCCGACAAATGGCAACAATGGGTGAAAACATTCTTCCAGACGGAGCTTCAATCACTAAACCTCCTGGTTTTGCTGGAGAACATTTTTCGTTCTGGAAAGCTAAATTCAGAGTGTTCGTGATGGCCAACGAATACGGATTGTGGAATGTTATTCAAGATGGTGACTATGTTCCAATGAAGAAAATCGAAGATAGAGCAGTTAAAAAGAGCCCAGATGAATTTGACGAGAATGACAAAAAGGTTAGTGACATTAAATAGTAAAGCCATTCTTATGATACAGAGTGCTCTTAGTCAAAAAGAATATTTTCGTATATGTACTCTACCAACTGCCAAAGATATGTGGGATGCTCTTGAAATTGCTCACGAAGGTACATCTGGAATCAAAGAAAATAGAATCAATACTTTAATTACAGAATATGATTTATTTCGTATGAAATCTGGAGAAAGTATATCAGAGTTTGAACTCAGGTATACTCATCTTGTTAATCAATTATCTGCTCTTGGAAAGTCGTTTGATCAAAATTCCCAGGTAAGAAAGATTCTTAATATTCTTACGAAAGAGTGGGAAGCAAAGGTGACAGCCATCGAAGAAGCTAAAGGAGAATCTATGAGATCCGTAGCTGCTCTCTTTGGAAGTCTTTCTGAATATGAAGGTAAGTTGAGATTCAAAAAGGAACTTGAAGAATTCGATGATAAAAAGAAAAAGAGAGTTGCACTTAAAGCTATCAAAGAAGAAGAAGAATCTTTCGAGAATGAAGATGTCCCTAATGATGATGAAATAGGAATGATCGTGAGAGAATTCAAGAAATTCTATAGAAGAGGTCAAAGGAATTTCAAGAACTATCAAGGTGGACCAAACAAGAAAGAAAATAAAGAACAACAGATAGTATGCTATGAATGCGGGAAACCAGGACACATCAAATCTGAATGTTTCAAAAACAAAGACAAAAAGAAGCTGAAAAAGAAAGCATATATATCATCTATATGGGGTGATAGTTCGTCAGACGAAGAAAGTGACAACGACGAAGTAGCAAATCTATGCTTGGTAGCTAAGGAAGAAGAATCAGACTCTGAGGTAAGTGATTCTGAACCCTCCTATGATGAATTGTTATCTGAATATAATGCATTGCATATAGAGTTCATCAAAGTTGCTAAAGAAATGGTTAGTTATAAGAAGAAAGTAAAAGAATTAGAAAATACTGTCATATCATCATATGAAATGTGTAAAGAGAAAGATAAGAAAATAGAAGATTTAAAAAAAATTGTTGAAAAGTTTACTAAAGGAAGTGAAACTCTCAAGGTTATATTAAATTCTCAGAAAGTTTTATTTGATAAATCTGGAATTGGATATAATTCTGTTCATGATAAGAATAAAGGATATAAAAAGAATAGTAGAGCCAATCTTAAATATTTCAGGAATCCTGTGCATACATCGAATCCATTCGCATCATGCAATTATTGTAATAGGAAAGGACATTATACTTCATTGTGTTATTTCAAAAAGGGACAGGTTGTTGGAACATATAAATGGGTTCCAAAAGGGACACATACATCACATACTAACCACAAAGGACCCAAGAAAGTGTGGGTACCTAAAACTTGATCATCTTATTCAAGGTATGTCTCAAAGCATCTCGAGCAAACAAATGGTATATTGATAGTGGATGTTCGAGACACATGACTGGTGATAAAAATAAGTTCACCATGCTAGAAACTAGAGAAGGAGGAAAAGTAACATTTGGAGGTAATCAATCTGGACGTATTGCTGAAATTGGTGAAGTAGGAAAATCCGATGGTGTTCAAATCAATGGAGTATATTATGTTGAGGGATTATGTCACAACCTCCTGAGTGTAAGTCAAAGCACTGACAAAGATAACTGGGTAATTTTTGACTCAAAAGAATGCTTGATAGTAAGCAAGAAAGATCTACCTTTGAAAAAAGAATCTATCAAGGCAAAGATCCGAGCTCAAAGGGACGGTAATTGTTATACTATTGATCTAAATTCAAATTCTTCTGAAAATTGTTTTCTTAGTCGATCAGAAGAAAGTTGGTTATGGCATAAGCGTTTGGCTCATGTCAATATAAATCAACTTGACAAATTGATTAGAAAAGATTTAGTTGTTGGCCTTCCCAAACTCAAATTCAAAGATAATATGATTTGTGAAGCATGTCAAAAAAGCAAACAAACTAAATCTTCTTTTAAAACAAAGTATGAGATTTCTACTTCAAAACCTTTACAATTACTTCATATGGACTTGGTAGGACCTGCAAGAGTAAAAAGTTTTGGAGGAAATTTATATACTTTAGTAATTGTCGATGATTTTACACGATTTACTTGGACTATATTTATTGCTTCAAAAGATGAAACCTTTGCTGAATTCATTATGTTTGCCAAAAAGGTTCAAAATGAGAAAGGTATTTCTATTGTTTCTATTAAGACAGATCATGGAGGAGAATTTGATAATCAACTATTTGAAAACTACTGCAACAACGAAGGAATAGATCATAACTTTTCTGCTCCTAGAACCCCTCAACAAAATGGAGTAGTGGAAAGAAAGAACAGAGTTCTTACAGAAATGGCGAGAGCATTACTTAATGAAAAAGAAATGTCACAAGTATTCTAGGCAGATGCAATGAGTACTGCATGCTATATCTCAAACCGAGCATATATCCGCAAATCACTTGGAAAGATGCCATATGAACTTTACAAAGGAAGAAAGCCAAATATTGTTCATCTTCATATCTTCGGGTGTAAGTGTTTCATTCACAACAATGGTAAAGAAAACTTAGGTAAATTTGATTCAAAGTCTGATGAAGGTATATTTCTAGGATATTCTAATAGAAGTAAGGCTTATAGAGTTTTCAATAAAAGAACATGTACTGTTAAAGAATCTATTCATGTTGTGTTTGATGAAATTGAATCTCAAACAAAACTTATTGATGAAGAAGAAATGGATTCAATCAAGGAAAACAAATCTATTTCAAAGCAGGATGATTTTGAAACAAATGATTTTCAAAATTTAGAAGATGTTGATGATCATGCTCAACCTAAAGCATGGAGACATATGAAGGATCATCCAATTGATCAAGTCATAGGAGATATTCATGAAGGTGTCAAAACCAGAAATAGAATCCTCAATGAGGTAACTTTTTCTGCTTTTATTTCTGAAATTGAACCTTCTAATATAAAAGAAGCTTTATCTGACAATGATTGGGTGATTTCTATGCAAGAAGAACTAAATCAATTTCAAAGAAATCAAGTTTGGGATTTGGTTCCTCGACCTAAAGATCATACGGTTATAGGGACCAAATGGGTTTTCAAAAACAAACTTGATGAGTCAGCAATCATTGTGAGAAACAAAGCAAGATTGGTTGTAAAAGGCTATAATCAAGAAGAAGGTATTGATTATGAGGAAACATATGCTCCAGTGGCAAGATTGGAAGCAATACGAGTACTTCTAGCTTTTGCTTGCATTAAAGGTTTTAAACTTTATCAAATGGATGTGAAAAGTGCTTTTCTAAATGGTTATATTATGGAGGAAGTATATGTAGAACAACCTCCTGGGTTTGAAGATGAAACAAAACCTGATCATGTATTCAAACTTTAAAAAGCACTATATGGTTTGAAACAAGCACCTAGAGCTTGGTACGAAAGACTAAGCAAATTTCTTCTTGATCAAAGTTTTGTCAGAGGTAAAGTTGATACAACTCTATTCATCAAACAAAACAAAAATGATATTCTAATTGTTCAAATTTATGTTGATGATATTATTTTTTGTGCTACTAACGAATCTATGTGTCAAGAATTTTCTAAGATTATGCAGGGAGAATTTGAAATGTCCATGATGGGAGAATTGAACTTCTTTCTTAGACTTCAAATCAAACAAAAGAAGAATGGTATATTTATATCTCAGACAAAGTATTTGAGAGAATTGTTGAAGAAATATGGATTAGATAATGCTAACGGAGCTGATACTCCAATGAGTTCTACAACGCTGTTGGATGCTGATGTAAAGGGACCTAGCTTCAACATCACAAAGTATAGAGGAATGATTGGCTCATTACTCTATCTCACAGCAAGCAGGCCAGATATTCAGTTCAGCGTAGGAATGTGTGCAAGGTATCAATCCGCTCCTAAGGTATCACATGCAGAGACAGTAAAAAGAATCTTCAAATATCTAGGAGATACTTCAAAACTTGGTCTTTGGTATCCGAAAAGAGGGAGTGAGTATTTAATGACATATTCAGATTTAGATCACGGAGGATATAAAACTGACAAAAAGAGTACCAGTGGTCAATGTCAATTTCTCGGAGGCTCTCTAGTATCATAGTTCAGCAAGAAGCAGAACACAGTTTCATTATCTTCAACTGAAGCTGAATATATAGCTGTGGCAAGTTTCTGTTCTCAAGTATTATGGTTGAAACAACAACTTCAAGATTTAGGAATTTATTTAAAAGAAATTCCAATTTATTGTGATAACACTAGCACGATAAGCTTGGCCAAGAATCCTGTACAACACTCAAGGACCAAGCACATAGACATTCGTCATCATTTCATTCGAGATCATGTTCAAAAGAAGGACGTCAAAGTGGAATTCATACCAACTCATCTTCAACTTGCGGATATTTTCACAAAGCCAATTGCAAAAGATCAGTTTTTATATATTCGAAGAGAATTGGGAATGGTTAATCCCAATGAGTTGTGAGTTTTCTTATTAAGTATTTTAATTAAATGTTTATTTTGATGATAACCATACTGACTTTGGCATCGGAGTGTTAAAAATTCTTTTTTGCAGGTCTGCCACTCGAGCACTAGGAGTGCTGCTCGAGTGATAAGCTGGTTCACTCGAGCACAAGCAGCTCTGCTCGAGCACAGCTCTATTAAAAATGTTCTGCTTCTTGACATGTAAAACAGAGGTTAACAGAGGAAATAAGAATACCAAGAGACTGTATCAAAAGCAACAGTGAGAATCGAACTCACTCGCGAGTGAGGAACTCTCACTCGAGCATGATATGAACATGCTTGAAGTGAGGAGTGCCTGCTCGAGTGAAGAAGAAGAATTTCCTTTCAAAAGCTATCCAAATCATGGTTACTCAAATGATTTTGGAGGATTTGAGTACAAAGACACAAGATATGTCAAGAAATTCACAATCCAGGTACGTTTTACACATTTTTATTAATTTTCCAGAACATCACTCGAGCACTGATAGAACACACTCGAGCACAGTATGAATATCACTCGAGCACTAGGGTTCATGCTCGAGCACTGTCACTTATATCAGTTATGGGGGAGCTCAGAACGTCGCACTTCCTACTCTCACTCGAGGTGTTCTCTCACTCGAAGGGCGTAACTCTTCACCTTCAACCGTTTTCTCTTCAATCAATCGCGTCCATTTGCCTCAAATCACCGTTACAACTCTTCAATCCTCTATAAAAGGTGATTCTTACCCTCTGCATTTCTCATTCGTGCCCTAATCTCTGTTTGCTTCTTCTTCAAAAACTGAGAGTTTTTGCTTCTCTTCCACTTTCTCTACAATGGCAAGAACCAAACTACCCTCTATTCCTCAAAAATCTCACTTTCCTTCTCCTACTCACTCTGCTGCCAGTGCATCTGGTACCCCAGAACCAACACCTCCCTCTCCCAAAATCTCTTCCTCACCATCTCCACCTCCTAAGCCCAAGACCAAAAAGAGGACTCCGGCTAAGAAACCTCACCCAAAACCTCAAATATCAAAGAAAGACCAACCTCCTCAGAAGAAACCAAAGGGTGTGGTGTTCAAGGAACCAATAGTTACCCGGTCTCAATCCAAGGAGGTTCAAGGAAAAGGGAAGAAAAAGGAGTCAGAGCAACCCCAACAATCATCTTCCTCCTCTGGTGATTCATTCAACAAACAACTTCGGGAAGCATTGGAGAAGTCCAAACTTGAAAAGATAATTGGAATGATTGCTTCTCAAGCCGGTGTTTCAAGTTCACAACATATTGGCCAATCAAGTGCCTCTGCTTCAGGAGCACCTTCTGCCTCACAAGCACCAGTGGATGATCACATCACTAGTCCTCCTGAGGGATTCAATACTGAAGAACTTAAGGCCTTGCCTCAGAAGGTATATGATGATGAATTTAGTCATAGACACTTCTGTCCTGTGGTATATGTGGATTTGGATTACTTAAAGAAGAATTGTCATTTGGATTTATACCCTTATCTTCAATACTATGCTCCCTGGCTAAATATCCATTTGCCATACTCTCCCACTGTTGTGAAAACTTTTTATTGCAACATTAAGTCTCATAACATTAAGTCTAGATCTGGTGAATTGATTGAGGAAGCAGTATCTACTACTGTTAGAGGAAGATTTATTATGATATCTGCCAAGATCATAAATGACTTACTTGGTTATGTTGCACCTCCTCCTGATCCACCCTCTTTCTCTGCCAATGAAGCTTTCAATATTTTGAGACCAAAAGACCCAATAGGCCCCCTCAATTTCAAACCTATTGACATGCTTGATATTCACAGAGTCCTTCATTATATATATTCCCGAAGCATAGTCAATAAGTCCAAAAATTATACCCATTTTGCTCAAAAGGATTATTATCTGTTGGCCTCCTTCATTGCCGGGCAACAAAGGAATGTGGGGGAGATTATCTTCAACGAGATGAGAAGGTTTCGATTTTCTTCATCAAGATCCACAACCATACCATACCCTCAGATTGTTTCCTTCATACTGATGAAAAACAAGATCTGGTATTTGGAAGGAACTGAAACGGTACTCATCTCAAGGTTTGGTAAGACTCAGTTAACTCACATGGGTATCAATCTTCCGGTGAGTCGAACCAAAGCCACATCCAAGAGGGAAGCCACTCCATCCAGAGGTGATGAGGCACAATCATCTACTCAGAGTCCTATTCCTCCACCTTCTTTCATTAATGCCTCTCTTTCAAACCATGTTACTGAGGCAATCAATCAAGCCATATCAAGTCTGAAGAAGGAGTTAGTGGCTGAGTATGGGAAGCTTGTGGAAAAGATGGAGTCACAGGTCATCAAATTAGTAGATAAAGCCAATATCAATTTTGAGTTGATGTTCAAGACTCAGGATGAGATGTCTCAGAGGATAACAAGTATGGAAACCTTCTTGCACTCACATTTCCCCTCTTCATCTTCAGAGGTGCCTCCTGAGACTACTCATACCTCCGTACCACAGACTCATGTACTCTTTACCGATCCAGAGTCTAATGTTGATGTTACTTTTGATCGGTCGCCTTCACTTCCTCCCTCATCCTCTGTACCACAGCCAACATCTCCAATTGACCCTCTCACTGTCATGGTATCCTATGGTCCACCTTCTGATATCACTTTTCCTCAGCCCCCTTCTGATGGTGACAAAATGGGGGAGAAGGATGTTTGATGGTTTCTGAGTTTCTGTGGGATGTTTTGGGAGTTTGGGTAGATTGTCTGTATGGGTAGGATTTAATGTTATTATGAGTTATTATATTATTTGATGTTATTTGATGTGATTAGATTATTTGAATTCAAGGTTAATGAAGTTTTTCAAATTTCAAGTTATTCATGAGTTTTGATGTTTCAAGTTGTTAAAGTTGTTATTAAGTTATTTATCTCATACTATGCTTATCTTGGTTGTTAAGTGTCCAGAGGAAGCATTGCAGGAAAACTTGAACTGAAACTAAAACTTGATATACATTTGGAAACATTGAACAATTTCAAAAATTTTCAATCTTAATCAATCTTTCTTAAACTTTCATCACAAAGGTTTTGTCATCATCAAAAAGGGGGAGAATGTTAGATCCCAAGTTTTGATGATAACAAAATGACAATTGTATGCAAATCATGTTTTTATAAGATTAAGAAAAGTTTAAAAAGTTACCAAATGTATATAGGAGTGTTTTCTGGTATCTGCTGCAAAATTAAACTGGAGTGCTCGAGCATAAGTTTTGCACTCGATCATAGATCCCTTCTGTGCTCGAACAGGTGCCAGTGAAAGCCAGAAAGTGTTCACCCGAGAGGCATGCCACTGTTATTTTCATTAATTCACTCGAGCACTGGAGTTTGCACTCGAGCAGAGAAGCCATTCTCACTCGAGCACATGCGAGTGAAGGTCCACGAGTGCTAGGCCGAGAGCAAGTGTTATCATGCTTCTTTGATTCACTCGAGCAGAGACATCAATGCTCGAGTATGAGCATTTTGTACTCGAGAAAGGTACTGCGAGTGCTTGGCTGAGAGTCATGAAGTGCAAAGAAGTGCAAGTGTGCTCGAGCACCACCTCATATGCTCGAGTGACACATCTGCACCTGCGAGTGAAAATTCTATCCCTCTCCAAATCTGATGCGAGTGCTTGTTTAAAAGGTATAATACTTGAGAATATTCTTCTCACTCGAGCAGGAGTCTGTGTGCTCGAGTGAGGACCCACATCACCTGCGAGTGATAAATTTATCTCTCTGAGTTTCTGATGTGAGTGTTGGTATTGAGAGCATATTCCTCTATAATATGCGTCTCACTCGAGCAGGAGTGTGTGTGCTTGAGTGAGGGACCACATCACCCACAAGTACAAAATCTCACTCTTGTCAAAATGGTGTGCGAGTGATGACCCGAGAAGACACTCCCAGTAGAAAATGCAAGATCACTCGAGCAGGGGGAGTTGTGCTCGAGTGAGACCCCACTTCACTCGCGAGTGTGAATTCTGTCTCTCTGAAATTCTTTGCAAGCACAACCCGATAACTGAAGCACAAAGAGGAAAATAGGAAGATCACTCGAGTGAGCCATCCATGCTCGAGTGATGCTCTGCCAGATCATCAAAAATGCCAAGTCTCACAACGTTCAATCCGAATATGGTTTATTATTATCATAATTACTTATTATCATTGCTTAACATCATTTTGAATGTATTATAAGTATGATGCAGGAAGATGAACGTTTGAAAATTAGTTGTTACGGAGAAAGTCAAACAATGGCAGACAACATGATTACAAACACGTTCGCACCTATCGCATTCAGAATATTCAAACATGTGCGTGTCTTTCAATAGTTGCAAAAGTCCCGCTCCTCAAACGATGATTTCCCAAATGGGCAAAAACTTAAGCAACTATATATACAGAGATTCAGAGATAGTCAAGCAGGACAACGAAGCACAAAACTCACAAGCTTATACACGAGTCTCTGCTATTCATCATTTTCTCTGTATACACATTGATCTTCAGTGTTTATTCATTTACTCTGTAAGAGAGTCTTCATACAATTCAAATTCTATGTTTATTTGATCTCAAGGTATTGGGACCTTGAGAGGGTAGTTTTCCTTACAAGAGAAGCAGTTGAGAGAATTCCTTGTTGTACCTTCCACTCATAAGCCTTATAAGATACAAGCAGAAGAGAACGTTACTGCTCGTAAGACTTACAGTGGTGTAAGCAGGAGAGAACGTTGCTGCTCATAAGTCTTGTATACATAAGCAAGTGAGAAGGGTCAAAGGTTGTTTTTCTGCACATAAGACTTGTCGTAACGGGGAAAGAAATTTCTTATTGAGAGAATATTTCTGCTCGTAGTCCGTTCAAGAACGATTGTTGTTTTGTGGCATTCTGAGAGCCCATTGAATCTTGGAGGTATAGTGAAAATCTCAGTAGGTCTTGATCTCTGAGGACTGGACGTAGGCCTGGTTGTTAGGCCAAACCAGTATAACTCTCTGTGTTCAAATCTTCTCAACTCTACTCTATCTACTATATTTTTCATATCACCACATCAAGCGAAAAATTTATAACATCACCCAATTCACCCCCTCTTGGGTGAAGCTTGCCTCTTACAACTCCTTGTTTTCTTTCTTGCTTGGTCGACCTTGATAATTCTTGAAATTATTTTAGCCACTTCTATAGAACTTTTTGAATTTCCTCATGATCATTCCCATATCATCATCATCAGGACATCTTCATTTTTTGAATACTCTTCTTCCTTGATAGCATTCTCCTCTTTTCTTTTTATCATCGAACTCTTCTAGTTCCTTCTTGAACCTCAACTTTCCTCATACTCAAAAAGGCTACCAAAGAGAGTAGCTACAGATCTCATTGACTTTCCTTTAGCTTCTTCAATAGCTGTTACCTTTGCTTAACATTCTTCCATAATAATGTTAAGGATCTTTCTTACCCAGGAATTTTGATCAAATGTTTTCCCAAGAGCTGATAGTTGATTAACGAGATGAGTATATATGAGTTCGAATTCTGAGATTCTTTCTCTAGGTTTCATCTGAAACATATCATACTCTGTAATTAGAGTATTGACTCTATTTTCTTTGATTCCGGATGTACCTTCGTGAGAGATCTCAAGAGCATCCTATATATCTTTGGCTGTTGGTAGTGTGCAAATACGGAAGTACTCTTTTTGACTGAGAGCACTCTGAATAATTAAAATAGCTTTACTATTTAATGTTACAATCCTCTTTTCATTTTCATCAAACTCCTCTGGGCTCTTCTTCATGATTCTATCTTTGATTTTCTTCATCGAAACATTATGACCGTCTTGTATTACATTCCAAAGACCGTATTCGTTAGCCATCACAAACACTCTAAACTTAGCTTTCCAAAATGAAAAATGTTCTCCAGCAAAACCAGGAGGTCTAGTGATTAAAGCTCCGTCTAGAAGAATGTTCTCACCCATTATTGACATTTACCAAATCCTTCTCAAGCTGTTAGGCTCTTCGGGGAAGACCTCTCTTTGATACCGAATGAAAGAGGCAAGCTTCACCCAAGAGGGGTGAATTGGGTGATATGATAAATTTTTCTGTTGATGCAGTGATATGATAATAACTGTAGATAGAGTAGAGTTGAGAATATTAGCACACAGAGAGGTATAATGGTTCAGCCCAAGATTCAATGGGCTCTCAGAACACCGCAAAACAATAATTGTCCTTGAATGGAGTACGAGCAAAAATATTCTAACACTTAGAAATTTCTTTCCTCCTTACGACAATCTTACATGCAGGAAAAAAAACCTATGACCTTTCTTTCTTGCTTACATATACAAGTCTTATGAACAACAATGTTCTCTCCTGCTTACACCACTGTAAGTCTTACGAGTAGCAACGTTCTCTACTGCTAGTACCTTGTAAGTCTTATGAGCAGAGTCCTACTAGGAATTCTCTCATCTACTTCTCTCGTAAGGATATCTACCTTCTCAAGGTCCCTGTACCTTAAGATCAAATGAAAATAGAATTTGAAGTGTATACAGACTATCTCACGGAGCAAATATGATAAACACTGAAGTACCATATAAAGACAGAGAAAATATGAATAACAATAGAAAATATGTAGCATTTTTTAAAGAAGTAAGGAATCTGTACAGGTAGAGGGCCGAGCAAGGTTAGTGTTGACTGATGAAATATGGATCCAAACCTCACTAGCCTACCTTCCTAATTTTATTTCCTGGATTAAGAGAAAGAATGAGGTTGTATTTTGGGGTCCCTTTGAGTTTTGGACTTTTCTGGATCACATAGAATCATATGTGGTGTAGAACATAGACTGGTAATGGTAGGGTTAGCTAGACTAGTTATGGTGGCCCAGAAAAGGCTACCTTTGTAAATATTAAGACACTTTAGTTTCTTTTGTTGTAAATATGACTCTTTAATATTATTATATGTATATCCTACTGTGCAATAGTATTTAAACATTAAGGAATACATATATATATGATAAGTGTCTGAGAATGGTGAACAATCACAGACACTGGAATCTAATCAAAGGATTCCTATTGTTTTAGCTTGAGAAGAGGGAAATCTCCAATGCTGGATGCCTAAATTCATTAAGTACTAGCCTCCGACATTCAAGGGAAAATTTGATCCACAAGCTGCTGAGGAATGGTTAACACGGTTGGAGAAAATATTTGAAGTGTTGGGATGCCTTACAGAAATAAAAGTTAGAATGGCTATATATAAGTTAGAGGGAGACGTAGACCGCTGGTAGAAAAATACAACAATTATACTGAATGCATGAAACATCCCATTGACCTAGGAGTTGTTTAAATAAGAGTTTAATGACAAATATTTCCTAAGATCTGTGATACTTGATAAGGAGAAAGAATTCCTAGATATCCAATAGGGTGATAATAAGACTTTTGATGGATAACTGTCCAATTCACTTGGTTATCCCGTTACTCCTCTTATTTGAAATTCAAAGATGATGAGCAATGGAGGTCCGATGTGTTAATTGAAGCACTGAAGACCAAGATCAAGGAGAAGCTAGTTGCCCAGCAATTTACCAAATTCAATAAGGCAGTGGAAGTATGCTGGATAATAGAGGGTAACTTGAGGCAAATGCATATGAATAAAAATACAAACAAACAAGGTGGATCTTGTCAGGGGAATACCTTTCAAAATAAAAGGGGTAAAGATTCTTTTCGAAGGGAAATAATAAGAAGCCTTTCCAACCTGAAAGGAAAGGCTACCAAGGTCCTCAACCACAGCGACCATGTCCTCGATGAGGTAAGATATACCTATTTTGGTCTTGTGAAGGGCAAATGATATCTCATACTTGTAGAAAGCCCGGACACTTTATGAAAGATTGTCCACAATGAGCAGCTGAGCCCATAATGCATGAGGAGGCTCAAAAATCACCAGAGAGTATCCAAGGTACTATCCTTCTCCATGGTAATACTTTATACACGTTGTTTGACTTGGGTGCTAGCTATTCTTTCATTTTATACGATTGTGATAAACAATTAGAGCTAAGTACCTATAAATTGCCATATGACTTGACTGTATCAACACCTATGGGTGTCAAAACTGTGACTGCTGATATATGTCTAAATTGTTCTATAAATGTTGAGGGGCATGAATCTGTAATAGATCTAATCTATTTGTACTCCAACAACTGGAAGTCATATTGCATTTGAACTGGTTGATAGTGAATAATGTGTTTCTAGACTTTGGTAACAAGAGGGTAGTATTTCTAGAATCGCAGACAAAACTTGATTCTAGTCTAAACCTAAATTTTCTCTCTATGACTGAAGCTGAGAAATGCCTAGAGAAAGGGTGTCAAGGGTATATAGTATTTTTCTTTGTACAGGCAGAGACATATTTAACTCTTGAAAATATGCCCTTGGTGAATAAAATCCCTAAGGTATTCCCATAAGATATTAGTGGGTTGTCTCCAGACAGAGAAGTAGAGTTTGCTATTGAAATCGTACTAGGAGCTGGATCTGTGTCCAAAACACCATAAAGAATGGCACCAAATAAAATGATAGAACTGAAGAAACAAATTGAATAACTTCTAGAGAAAGGGTTCATTTAACCCATAGTTTCACCTTGGGGAGCACCAGTATTGTTTGTCAGAAAGAAAGACGGTACCCTAAGGCATACATTGACTACATAAAATTCAACAAGGTGACCATCAAGAACAAATATCCGCTTCTATGGATCAACGATCTCCTTGATCAATTATCTGGATCTAGCGTGTCCTCGATATACATGCCACGATCCCACATAGAATTTTGAGTAATGCACTGAGGGAGAAACTTTATTAAAATAACTTCAATAAAGTATGTAATTGGCTCATGATGGCTCATGATGACATACCTTTCATATTGACCAAATAAGGAAATGGAAAGTATCCCAAAATAATTACAAAGTAAAAAGTTGTTTTTGTGTTGGCGAAATGAGGAGGTGACATGTGTCCCTTATCATTACACATCATTACACCCACTTTAAGCCTTTCGTGTTGTCATATTTGGAGTGCGCCACCTAGCAGCTGAGTCCAGGAAATCCACCAATCTCCAACCAGGTCGTGTACTTTACGATTCGAGCACCGAACCCAAGAGTTTGGGTAAATTTTTAGGCTTCTCCCTTCCCCTGACCATTTATACCCTACCTAAAAAAGAGAAAATGGAAGACCAATGGTTGCATAACACGTGGTACTCTTAAGCCTTAAACTTGTGACACTTGGCAAGCTAAGATGAGCTCATTTTTTAAGATTAAATCTTAACATCCCTTCCCCTTTAAGTGCCAATTTCATTAAGCCATGTAAGAGAAGGGAAAATCTGAATTTAACAACACAAAATAGAAAGAAGAGGGAAAGAGGAGGAATAGTAACATTTCCTGAGCTCTGGAACCGATTCCGACCCCGAATCATCATTATCGTCCAGTAAGTCCTTTAGAAAAATTCCTCTACTCACTATAAGCTTCAATTATATGATCTCAGATTTCTTATCTGAGGTGTTTTGTGTCAGTTAGTCTGCCAGAGTGCCGCCAGAATACCGAACCACTGGTAGAAAGGCGAAGAGATAAGCGTATGCTTCCTTTTAAACAAATACTTTGTAATTTCATTGAGTTTTTCTTAGGTCTTGAACCACCCATGTATTTTAGCCAAAGGGTGATTTTGAAGAATAAAGATGTTTTTAATCATATATAAGGTGATATATGTTGCTTGTTGATGTTTTGGACTTGTTGGTTGTTAAAAACACAAACTTGGATTTTTGTTGTTTTAGGAGGAAGAGTTTGGCGAGGGGAAAAACTGGGTGAGGGAGTTTGATTTTGGTATTTTTGATCTTTCCATTGGTTTCTACATGAAAAATTGTGTGGGAATAGGCTTTGATTATAATTTTTGGAAGACTGGTTAAAAAGCTCAAATACTAGAAACTTAGTATGCTTTTTTGTTTAGAAGTTTAGTTGTGGCAAAAATTTCACTGGACAACTTTATCTGATGATGATGAGATTTTCTAAAATTAAAGTACACTTAAAGACATTTAATTTGATAGGTATTATGAAGGATTTGGATAAGTACTCTAGGAGTTAAGAGTGTTTGAAGTAGACCGTTAAAACTGGTCAGATTTTTTGGCAACAAGGGAAAATGTAAGAACTGGGAATTTTGTATGAATAGAAGACTGTAGGAAGAAATTTTTCCTCAAAATAGATTTAATGAGGGTCACATAGAATTTTGAATCACCCTAATTGGAGTTTTCTAGAATTAGTTATGATTTTTCAAAGTTTAGTGAAAAGTTTGCCAGCTTGTGGTAATTGTGTGAAAATTCAAAGTAAAGGGTTTTGTAATAGGATTGGACTTTAAAGGGTTAAGTTTAGCATTTGAAGTTAGCTTGGGCTCATGAGCTACATATTGGGCCTAATGTAGTGACCCTAATGATAACTAATATAAGAGAATGATTTATGAAGGAATTGGACTAAGAAATGACTCATTGCCCGTAAATTTTAATTTATAGGATTTGATACTTTCCCAGGACGTCTAAAGCACGTCAATCAAGATTAGGATTTGGAAAAATTGACAGGTAGTAACTCATCCCTCACATACTATGTGATATGTTATATGCATATTTATACCATCAGAATTTTAAGCATTTAGATGAGAAGGGCTCAGGCCCAGTAGAATTTCTCAGCACTATGACAAGGGACGATTGTCTTTGCATTGGTAACTTTATGCTTTTTTCATATAGTGAATATATCTTTTAATGTTGAATGTGTTGTTTGTATTAAAACTTTGGTTGATATAGGATGTTATATGTATACATTTTATCTGAGTGATATTTGTTACTACTGAGATTCATTGAATCTCACCCTATTTTTCCAAAACAAATTTTCAGCTCGGGCAAGTAGTTCCTCAGGCAAGAAGCTAAACATGGGCAAATGAAGCGAAGGACTTAGAATTTAATTTTTCGTTGGTTATCTATTTTGGAGATTGTACTTAATTTATATCTAAGTGATGTCAGTCCTGTACTAGCAAGTTCGTAGACATGTAATAGGCACGTGTATATAAGCAAATGCTTAGCGATATCCGAACCAGTAGTAGACAGTTGTCCATCTAGGGCCATCAATTAATTGTAGTAGTTTGGGTTCTAGCAGAGAACGTATTGGTAAAAACTCTAATATGAAGAAATGAACATAAAATAAATATCTTAAAATAAATCATAAAATAATATGAGACCAAATCTGAAAATGATTTTTGAAAAGGTTTTTGAAAACCCACTCAAGTGCAGCTCCACACTCTGCTTGAAGTTGTGACTCCCACTATTTACAAAAGATTATCAGTCTCCTTTTTAAAGATATTATTGCACATGAGTTGTCCCTACACTTTGACAATGAGGGTGTTACAAAAAAACATCACTTGAGTGACAACTTTGAATCACTTAAGTGCCTACTCAAGTAATGAGTCAAAGTGCATCTCTAGCTCAGTGCTGTAGTGATTCTGAAAGTGATCTCATTTAAAATTTTTCTGATTATAAAGTCACTCAAATGACCACTCAATGATCCCATTTTAAGATCACTAGCAGAGCACTCGAGTGATACATCAAGTTGAAGATCACTAGCAGACCACTTGAGTAATGTATCAAGTAATCCATTGAAGATTACTCGAGTGATGTCATTTATGGATCACTAGCAAAGCACTCGAGTAACACATCAAGTGATCTATTGTAGATCACTCGTGTGATGCTATTTGTGGATCATTAGCTCAACACTTGAGTGATTCATCTAGTGATGTGTTATGATAAGAAGCTACTAATTCAAGATCACACGAGTGATCTCCGTTTTTCTGGAAACCATCAATCGAGTGATCACTTGAGTGATAGTTTCTAGAAAAATAGAGCATCTTCTTCTAAATTTTCAAAATAATTGAATGATTATATAGTTAATATTTTTTAACTCTCTTTCACTCTAATACTTCATTGCATCAGTGTATAAAGCTTTTTCAAGTGAAAAATGAAAAGATCATGTGAATAGAAGAAAAAGTGATTTTATGTCAAAAGCATTAAATGAGAGTGGGATTCGAACTGAGACATTCTCTTTGCTCTAATGGCTACTTTACCACACACAAAGAATGTTCAGAGGAAGCAACGAGACTCTAACTGACAAGTGAAATACTCACAAGGGTCATTTTTTTAACTCCAACTTTCCAACTATAAATACGAAAGTATTCAAAGTGGAGTAACTATCGAACTATGAAATCATTCAAGTTTGCTTTAAGTGCTCTATTTTCCATTCATTATTATTCTCTTTGTACTTTATACTTCAGTGATTATACATTTACTCTTTGAGAAAGAATTTCATCAAAAACTCAATACACTTTATTGAGATAACTTACGATTGTAGGACCTTAAGTTAGGTATTGGTATACATTGTGTAAGGGAGAGCGAGTATAATATCTTGAATCGTAATTAAGGGCTAATAACTTCAAAAATGATGTAATTATTAATGAAAAAACACTTTTGAAGAGTATGATGTGCATTGTGATATAAATATGTTTGAAGATGGTTTAATAAACGTTGTGATAATTAGGGGCAAAATGGTAAATTTACCGACCAGTTGGTTAGTTACCGAAGAGGAGACTCATTGGTAACTTGAGATCAATGGCTAGAATTAACTCTTGAATAATCAAAGGGGTGGAATTGTATGTGGAAATGTTTATGTGAGTTTATAGAAGGACGTACAAGATTAAGACATATCACAAGATGTGGGCCATTAGATGAGGTCAAAGTTTCAAACTCATTTTTCTCCTCCCTCACCTCCTCCAAGTCGGTTTGTGTGCATGGGAAAAGGGAAAATCTGTGTAATCATCATCATTTCTCATCTCTCTCTCTCCTAAACTCCATTTTTGTTGAGCTTCAAGAGGAAATAGAAAACCTAAGGTAAGATTTTGATATCTTTGTTGGCCTCTAATGCTCTAGACCTCTTCATTAATGTTGTTCACCTTGATGAGATCTTCGTCTTGATGATTTCATAATTTTGAAAGAGGGTGTTTTACAGCTTGAACAAGTTTGAAAGCTCGAGAATCAAGAAACTAGTCTTTGGAATTTGAAGAGGTGAGCATTTATAGATTTTGGTATAATTGTGTTGGTCATTGGTTAAGTTTTGAGAACTTGGATTTTTGCCCTGATTTTGGCCTAATGTTGAAATGAATGAATTAGCTAGTGTTTTGTGGTGGAATAGGTGTCATATGGTGTCTTGATGTCAATGGATTTAATTTGGAATTGAAAGAGGAAACGTGGCAATTTTGGTAGTTGTAGTACAAGATGGGTCAAACTTGAATATGTGTTGATTGGAAAAGAATTTTGTTGTTTTAGTGTTTTCAATAGGTTCCTTGTGAAACTTTAGATGGGAATGAGTTTTGGTATGGGATTTGGAACCATTGGAATCAGATTGGGCAAGTCTTGAAAGTTATATCAGTTGCTGCGTTTTGGCTTCTGATAAGCCTCATTTGACTAAGGTAGGGTCTCACTCGAGTGAAACATGATATTTCCCTTCTCTTTAGTGTTTCAGTGAGGTTTTCAGGTGAAAGGCAAGAGTCTACTTCCTTATCTGTGAGTTGTATGTGTTATCACTCGAGTGTATGTGCATGTAGCACTATGGACGTGAGTCTCGGGTTAACACTCGCAGGAAAATTGTCAAGAGTGTGTGTGGGCACTCAAGGGTATTAGGTGGTCACTCGAGTGCTAGGGCTAGTACTCGAGTGACTTGTCTTTTTGGGGATCTAGTTGCTTTCGGGTTGTCACTTCCAGTACTTCACTCAATGGGACTTGAGCAAATATGTGTCACACTCAGGTGCCAAGGATAGTGCTCGAGTGAACTGGCCACTCCAAGGTATATTGGTGCTCTCGGGTACACACTTTCTGTGTCTCACTTGCTGGGACTCGAGTGTAAATGGGGGTATCACTCGAGCGAGGCCTTCTTTACTAGAGTGACTTAGCCAAAGATCAGTGCTTTTGCTTCCAAAAAGAGATCTTTGGGGTAGTTCTTCCAACCATTTAGGTATGTGTTTAGGCTTCTTATAGCCACCTAAAGAGTTCAAATGATAACCAACTTGAAGTGTTATAGAAGAAAGAGCTTGGAATAAGAGATTAATCCACCGTTCTTAACTTTGGTTTATAGGGTTCGACATTTGCCCTGTTCGTGAACGAGTTGTGCCGGAGCAAGTCAGGAAAGAACAAGGTAGTTGCTTTCTCTTGTATTGTGTATAGAACATTGTATGTATGTTGTCATGCATTGAGATTCTTTGTGATGGTTTGAGATACTACTGCCATTAGAGTGTAAGCTGTTGCATTGAGCATAGTGATTACAATGTAAGCTGTCGCATTGAGCATAGAGATTACAGCGAAAACTGTCGCATTGTGTATATAACCATGAGTGCTGTCGTATATGGCGTGAGCTATGTACCATTATGTTGCTGCTAAACGTGATCTTACATGCTATGTGTTTATATATTGTATAAGTGATTGTTACTACTGAGATTCTCTTAAATCTCATTCTTTCTAATGACTAACCTTACAGACAAGGCAAGTGGCTCCAAAGAGAAATGGTCGACCATGAGTGGCTAGGACCTTGTAAGGATGTTTAGCTTTGGATTATTGGTTATCCACTTTGGATTTGGGATTACTGTATAATTTTGAAATGAAAATAATATTTTGGAACGGTATTGTAATCCCCTATATATATAGGAAACTTTAAACCCTTAGTGAATGCATGACTCCCAGGAGTTGCCGGGACTTTGTTATATTCTCTGATATATTTGAATGTGACTAACTGCACAGGTAATTATATATGAAATTTGAAAATTGAGACCCGGGAAGGGATGAAGTTTTGAAAGAATTTGTGAAAACCCTACCAAAAGGGAAGGAAGTGAAATGAGTTTGAATTATCTACCGGTCTCTAATTCCGTTTAATTAAGCATTTTCGAATTATAATTACGGTTTTAAAGGAAGGGGGTTACAACGAGTGTCCGATGAAGGAACTTCAGTGTACTGAGGTGCCAAGAACCCACTAAATCTTTGAGGCTATAGTGAAAATCTTAGAGATGATTTGAGGACTAGATGTAGGTCAAAGAGGTTGTGACCGAACCAGTATAAACTCTGGTGTACACTTCGGTGATATTCTCCCTAACTCTTAAACTCTGATTTAATTTTTGTTAATTGTTAATTTCATTTTAAATTTGACATTTTCACACAATTCACCACCTCTTGTGTGAGACGCTTGAACTAATATTTAGTATCAGAGCGTAGATCTTCTTGTTTAGGTATAACAACCTAAGAAGGATCTAATGGCAAGCATGGGTGAAGGAATACTTCTTGACAAAGCTTCAATTACTAGAACCCTAGCCTTTAATGGAGAACACTTCTCTTTTTGGAAAGCAAAATTTAGAGTATTCGTAATAGCTACAGAATACGAACTCTAAGAGGTTATTTAAAATGGGAATTACATACCCATAAAATTTGTAGAAGGACAACCAGTTCCTAAGTCACCGGTAGAATTTGATGACAACAACCAAAAGCTCATGACTCTTAACAGCAAAGCAATCCTGATGATCTAACATGCCTTAAGTCAAAAGGAGTATTTCAAGATTTGCATACTTCTAACGGTAAAGGAAATGTGGCAAGCCCTAGAAAAAGCGTATGAAGGAACTTCAGGTATAAAAGAAAACTAGATCACTACTCTTGTTATAGAATCTAATCTGCTTCGAATAAAGTCAGGAGAATCAATAACTGAGTTTGAACTCAGATATACACATATGGCAAATCAACTTGGTGCACTTAGGAAGTTCTATGATCAGAATACCCAAGGAAGGAAGATTTTGAACATTCTCTCTAAAAAGGGGGAGGCTAAAGTCACGACAATAGAGGAAGCCAATGGTGAATCAATGCGATCATTGACTTCTTTGTTTCAAAGTCTTTATGAATATGAGAGCAAATTAAAGTTCAAACGAGAACTAGAAGATGTAACCCCCTCCGTAATTATATCCGAAATACAATATTAGAGTGAAATAGAGACCAATAATAATCAAAATTCATTTACATTCCCTATCCTTAAGATAGGGTTTTCACAAATACATTTCATAAATCAAACACTTTAACCTGGTCTCACATTCACGTTTCAAATACAATTACTTCGTGAAGATAATTAACATTCATAATATATCAGAGTGCACAATAACAATCCCAGCAATTCCGGGTTCATATCTTCACTAAAGGTTCCTGGGCACATACGCCCTTTACAATTCCTCAAATGGGGATTACAGAAATTTCAATCCAAATACATATTCCAATATATCATCCGAACATATACAATTATATATCCAAATCCACTACCATTATCCCAAATAGCAATGATAACCAAACCAAATCCAATTGCCCATAAGGGATTCTCGCCGCCCCTAGTCGCTTGCTCTTTCCTCGAGCCACTTGTCCTATCTAAAATATTGGTAGGGGAGGGTAAGATTCTAGAGAATCCCAGTAGGAAACAGATACCACTATGCATGTAAGATAAGTGTTTAATGCATGACATGCTTGCATCACAATAACTCATGTTCACATAATGATATATCCGCATGCTCAATGTTTCAACAACATACTCATGGCCATAGCATAAATAGAAACAGAGCTTCAATCATTCATATATATTTCACATAATCAAGCAAAGCAATAACATGCATCAATACACAAACACAAATATCAATACATGCAGGAGAGGTAAGTTCCCTACCCTTATTCTTTCCACGTATGCTCCAGCGTCGGCTACTCGTGATCCGAGCGGATGTCAAACCATGATCAAGGCGAATATCAAACCCTATAACCAAATCAAGGACATAGGATCATTCTCTTTTCCAAATTCTCAATGACTTCTTATCACTTAAATGGTTATCATTTAGGACTCTTAAGAGGCCACAAATGCCTCTAATGAAAGCCCTAAAAGGTTGGGAAACAAAAGGTTGAAGGTCACTTTTCGAAAACACTAAGTGCTGGAACACAGGGGTGGGCCGTGGCCCACCCTTCCTTGGGCTACGGCCCAAGTATGGTCATAAGGCCTTGGGCTGCGGCCCGCCACTCATGGGCCGCGGCCAGAAACAGGCCAGAGAGGTTTGGGCCGCGGCCCAGAAATTTCCTGACTCTGGGCTAAACTTCGAAAAACCATAACTAATTCTAGAAAAATAGAAACGGAGTGATTCCAAAGGCAAAAGAAAGGTATATGAGTCCTATTTTAAGGAAAAATATAGAACTTCACTGGAAATCACTACACAAATACAGAATCACCAAAAACTACACACTCCTCCAAAACAGAGTTCTGTTTTTGTACCAAACTTTGGACAACCATATCTCACAGGATAATCAACGACATGACACAACATATATGTCCATTTTGAATCTTGGGATGTGAACTTTAAGACTGGAAAGTTTCACAATTTTTCAATGCCATTTGGTCACTCAAAATGCTCATACCAAATTACTGCACAAAACAGAGCTTAAACCAAACAGATTTTCAATTTTCTACCAAAGTGTTCAATAACTCCAAAATTAATAACCAAGCTTATTCCCACACAAAATCACTCAAGGAACACAATGGTAACCTCAAAATGACCAAAATCACAACCCATTTATATGCCCTGTTTTGACCAAAGCACAAAACCAACACAAAAAGTGCCAAACTTCACATTTAAGCTTCAATTCAATACCATTCATTCAAAACACTTAACAAGGCACTAATTCCATGACAACAACAATTCAAACACCCCAAGACCCTAAATCACGAAAATTAGGGCTAAAATTCTAGAAATTCAAGGCCTAACCAATGGCCACAAATCTTATATGAGAAGGAAGCTTTCACTTACCTCAACAACTTTCCCAAAGGCACTTCATGATTCTCCAACTTGTACATTTTCATGATTCCTCAAATCACCACCAATGGAGAATCTAAAACCAAAGGATGAAAGCTCTTAGCTCAAGGAACAATATTAGTGAAGAGCATTTTGGCATTTGAGGCCATTTGCTTACCTCAAAATCCAAGTTTCACTTCCTCTTTCTTGGCCAACAATGGTGCCTAGCTGAGAGAGAAGAGAGAAAACGTGAGAGAGAGAAGGAAGAGAGGGAAATGAGTTGGAGAAGATGAATAAATGATACTCCCTCCCACACTCTTCAGCGAAAACAATGAGGAAAGAGAGAGAGAAATTATTAAAATATCTCATTTGGCTTTTCCTCACTCTCTTGCTTCACCTCCCTTTGCCACATGTCAACTTTTCATTGGCTTCAATAAAGCAAGTAACCCAACTAGTTACTCTAACCACTTCATTATCCATTTTAATTCACATCTCATGCCCTCTTAATTAGTAATTAATCTATTCCATTAATCACTAATTTAGAGCCATTCTTTCAATTTTCCCAACAGTTATGGCATATTAATTAATATAGCCACCAAACCCATAATTATTCCACTTTAATTTGATAATTATTCTCAATAATTATCATTAGCCTTTAATCAAAAATCGAAGTGTTACAGAAGAGATCAATGACAAGAAAAAGAAAAGCTTGGTACTGAACGTGATAAAGGAAGAAAAGGCTCCAGAGGATAGGGAAGATCTCGACGATGCTAAAATGGGGCTCATAGTAAAAAGATTCAAGAAGTTCAACAAGAATGTTTAGGGATTCAGAAACTTTCAGAAAGGAGGAACCGGCAACCGAAAAGAGACCAAGGAACATATCATCTGCTATAATTACAGAAAGCTAGGACATATCAAGTTTGAATGCCTAGAACTTCACAAGAACAAAGAAAAGAGAAAAGACAAATTCTTCAACAAAAAGAAAGCATTTGTATAAAAAATATGGGGAGATAGCTCCTTCGATGAAGATAGTGATGAAGAAGAAGTAGCTAACATCTATCTAGTTGTTCAAGAAGAGTTAGGAGAGGAAGAGGTAACTAATTCTGATCCTACTTACGATGAATTACATTATGAATATAATGCTTTACATTCTAAGTTTATCAAAGTAGTTAAATAATTAATTGTTTACAAAAAGAAGAACAAAATTCTTAAAGAAAAACTCGAGAAATTTTCTAGAAAAACTTGTGAAAACTATCCTGCTTTAGAAAAGAAAAATGATGATCTCACAAAAACTCTTGAAAAATTCACTAAAAGCAATGAGATGCTAAATGTTATCTTAAAAGCTCAACATTTTGTAAATGATTGTTTTGGTATTAGTTATAACCCAAAATCAGACAAGAAGAAAGGAAAGAAGAAGACGGGAGGTAAAACATACTTGAAGTATTTTCAACATTATGAACATATATCAAATCCTTTTGCACATTGTAACTTCTATAAAAGAAAAGATCACTATACTTCCTCATATTTTCATAAAAAGGAAGGTAGAACAGAAAGCTACAAATGGGTACTGTTAGAACCTCTTACTATTTTGACATTTATTATAGTAATGACAAGCAATTCAGTGGGCAAACAAAAATAGCATATATATACTGATATAAAGTACTTGTTTATATTACAAGAATCCCCACAGGGTTTGTACAAAATATTTACAGATCTCAAAAATAATAAAAAAGGCTACAGATAACCAACAACAACACTTTAACAAGATTGAGATCCTCAATTGCTAGTATCTACATCCTTGCCCTTGAAGGCACTTCCACTAGCTGAATAAAGTTAAATTTGTGGAAAGTAGTGAGATTCATACGAATCTTAGTAGTAACATACAATCAATCATATAATATGTGATAAATAAACATACAATACACCATATAGTGTAATAGAACAATCATACTACAAACTTAACTGCGCACATTGTTCAGGATCAAATGACTATTTGACTCCTACTTGTCTCACTACCTCAGCTGGGTCCCAAATGAGCAAGATAGTACTTGTGATTTCCCACCGGGTGGTACTTGTGCTTTTCCCACACCACAGCTAAGTTTTGCAACTACCATTCATATCACAAAACGTGGCAATACAGAGTATAAAAATAATCCCATAGTGTATGTATGAAAGATAGAGTTACTACCTGAAATCCCTTTCATTGCCTAGCTTTTCGGTTTACTAACTTGATGTCTGGCTCGAGCTTATGACAAAATCCTAAAGTCCAAAATTGTAAATGAGTTATTACTCATTTAACTCTTCATTTCCTAATTTTATATTGTTGGTTATCTTTTTAAAAGAAATCATATATTTACAAAAATGCCACAGGGACTCGATCCAAGCCCTTTTATATCCAGTATAACTGTACTTTACCAAAAATTACAACCTAGGCTATTTCTACACAGTTTTAAGTGTGCAATCCATTTTTGACCTCATTTTTGCTAGAATCACACTCCATTTCCCAGAATATCCTTGGCAGCCACAAAGTTAGAGTTTTAGGGGTAAAATTGTCATTTTACACCCTAAAGCCTCCTCAATTCATATTTCATATGTTCCCTACACAATTTTACATTCTAAACACAATGGAAACATTAAAAACACCAAATTCCAGTCCAAACATAGACAAAATACCCCTGAATGAAATCTGGGAATTTTTTTAGAAAAATTGGAGATTTTCAATTTCTATGTAACCAAATATCTTTCACTTCTAATCACTTGTTTAATCACCTAAACACCTCTTGAACATGATTAATGGCAAATTAGACAGCACCTTCCCTTACGGTTTATGCTTTCCTAATCACATACTCAAGCCAATATAAACCAATAACCAAGAATCCAACCAATTCCATCAACAATAACCTTGAATTACCTTTTGTTTCTCTTCCTTCTTCCTCCCAAAACCATCCCTTACTCCTTCTTCTTCCTTTGATTTTCTTCTTGCTTCATGTGATTTCAAGGATGATATAAGGATTAGAAGAGATTCCCATGAATTTAGAGACAATAATACATGAATTTTGCAACCAAACTCACCTTGATTTGCTTCTTGATCTCTTGTTCTTTCTCTTTGCTCTTGTCTTCTTCAACTTGCTCTCTCGCTCTCTCTCCTCTCTCTCTCTCTCTCTTGTTTGAAATATTGGCCTTTAGAATAGCATAATTAGCTCTTATAATATCTCTTCCACCTCCTTAAAAATAATATTATTTTAATGCTAATTTGCACATGATATTTGACTTATTGCTTCTCCTTTTACACTTGGCCAATAATGCTTCCAGATGGCATGTTGAATATCAAAGTTTTCATTTTCCCTTCTCTCCTTTCTTTTTTGCTGAATTTGGCCTTTAAATTGAAGAAAATAAAGGCTTCTTGATTTATTTGCTAAATGACTATTTTGTCCTTACATTTCTTCAATTTTTGAATTTAATGTTGTCTTTTTCCTTTCCTTTAGCTCCTGGCCCAATTTTTTCTTAGCAAATTGGGCCATGAATTGTGGTCCTTCCTTCTTCATTTTTTGCTATAACATTGAGCCTTTAAGGAAACAAAAATTGCACCTTTGTGTCTTTAACTTAGCCAAGTTGTATGCAACCACTAATTGCAATGTTTTGCCATTACAAGTGCACCAAATTTCACTATTCTTATTCCATATAATGTCACAAATATACAAGGAACTTTGGTGAATAAAATTTGGGATGTTATAGGTACCTAAAGGATCACATTTTTAGAAAGTAATTCATACTAACCTAAAAGGACCCAAAAAGACATGGGCACCTAAAACTTAACTGTCTTTGATTGCAGGTATGTCTTAAAGCATCTAGAACCAACAAATGGTCAATAGATAGTAGATATTCCCAACGTATAACTGGTGACCAAGAAAACTTTTCTATGTTAGAACCTAAAGAAGGTGGCAAAGTAAAATTTAGATGAAACTAGTCGGGGAAGATAGCAGGGATAGAAGAAGTTAGAGGTAATAAAGGAATTCAAGTTAAAGATGATACTATGTTAAAGGGCTATGCTATGATCTATTAAGCATGAGTCCAAGCACAAACAAAGACACTTGGTTAATATTTGTCTCAGAAGAATGCCTAATTGTAAACAAGAAGGATTTACAAACAGAGAAGAAGAATCTCAAAAAAAATTTAGAGCAGTAAGGGAAGGTAATTGCTATACTCAGAATATGAGTAATAATGTCTCTGAAAACTGTTTTCCTCCCATGAAAGTTAGCTATGACATAAAAGACTAGCTCATGTCAATATGCACTAACTAGGAAAGTTACTTACAGATGACTTAGTAATGGGATTACCCAAATTCAACTTTAAAAATGATTTAGTCTATGATGCATGTCAAAAGGGTTAACAAACAAAGTCATCTTTCAAATCAAAAAAGGAAATCACAACAATTAGATTACTTCAATTGCTCCATATAGACTTAGTTGGACTAGCAAGAGTTAAAAGTTTAGTGGTAACCTATATTTATGTTGGAAATTGTGCATTAGAGGCTAATCATTATAATTTAAACATTATTATGTAATGAATTTCTCCATTTTGTTATTATATTATTCGCATGTTCACTGTGATAACTGTATCCTTAGATAAATCATAAAGATTGTCGTAAATGTCCTTAGTCAATCATCTATATAGAAACAAAGATAAGGTAAGACTAGTATGACTTTAATAAGGTAAGGAGATACGAATCAAAGTCTTAGGCACTTGTAAGAGTACAGGGTGCTGGATCAACTCACTATGAGAAAGTTGCATAGATCAAGTCATAAGCTTATCTCATGTATAACCACATTAATAAGTCTTTCAACCTAAGATCATCATGGATTCCTATATGTGAGTCACCTTTGACCAAATGATGATAAAGGCTACAACTGAGCTTAGTATTTTTCATGCAGAGGAATATGAATGGTCAAGATGGAATTTGTCCCTTACATTAGTAGAAAGATGTTATTAGGCCCCTCGATGAATGAGTCTGAGAAATGATGACCATACTACAATGGAAAGGAGTTTCCATTTCTATTGTCAGACTACTCATGAATCAGGAAAGTAAAGGGACGTGACATGGTTGTATAACGGGTAGCATCATGTTAATGATCCTCACATGAATTAGGTAGTTATAATGTCTTATAAGAGGTCGCTTGTGACTTGCGGGTTAGTATAGTTATTGGCCCACTGCCAATGTCATATGGGCCTACAGGGTCTCATACAAGAATAACGCAACATGAGCTATAATGTCTAGGAATCTAACATGTGTCTACATTCAATGAATATAATGTTTAATCTAGGCTGGACGAATTTTATACATACATATATATATATATAATATAAAATTCATATATGAAATAAAATTCGTGAAAAGAATAATAATAATATTATTATGTGGTGTTAGTTTCATATTTAATTTTATTTCATAAATTAAATGACTAACGTTGATAGAAATATAATATCTCAGATTTAGTATGAATATTAAGCATTTTTTATTTATGATCTTTTCTGGTTTTGCTATAAATGTAGTTTGGAATGGATTTTGTTGGGAAGATAAGACTAGTTCTTTTGATGATAAATCAACCTTAGTAATTTCTTGAGATTTCTTTTTGGTTGATTGATGATACTGATGTTGATTTGGCAACTTGTGGCTACAATTTTGTGATCTTCTTGGGATCTTTTTCTTCTTGGGCTATGCCCTTTCCTTTCTTTTTTTCCTCTTTATCAAACATTTTAGGTCACTTTATTTTTGTTAGATCCCATATGTTTTGATGATAACAAAGATTGGATCAATGATATAAAAGAATTTGTTAACAAACAAATGAATTTGAACAAAGTAGTAAAGCATTACTTGGAGAAAGCACTGGAGTGATGAAACAATTCTGAGAAGGCTTACCCGAGTAGCCACTCAGGTAAGGGAAGCAATTACTCGAGTAGCCACTCGAGTAACCAAGGAAAATTTCATCCAGTGAAGCACTGCCAAAATTTGGATGAAGTTACTCGAGAGAGTACTCGAGTAATCTGTAAAGTTATATAGACCATTACTCGAGTAGCCACTCGAATAACATCATTTTCACAGGCATCACTCGAGTAGCCACTCGAGTAGCCACTCGAGTAAACAAGGTAAAAATCTTCCAGTAGCTCTCGGCAAAGAAATGCAACAATTTATTCGAGTAGCTATTCGAGTAACCATTTAAGAAAAAAAAGCTTTACTCGAGGGACCACCTGAGTAATTTGCAGAGTTATTTGAAGCATTACTCGAGTAGCCACTCGAGTAATTAGAAAGCAAACTCTCGGCCAAGAATTTGATGCAATTACTCGAGGGAATAATCGAGTAATCTGCCAGGTTATTTGAAATCTACTCGAGGGACCACTCGAGTAAGGTGTGAATAAAAATGAAGGTCACTCAAGTAATGACTCCAGTAACCATATTACCACAATCAACACCCGAGTAACTTGTGAAGGTAAAGACAAGGCCACTCGAGTAGCCACTCGAGTAATCAGGTATTTCCAAGGTTTTTGATATATCTCACTCAATGTCTTACCCGAGTAATATCTCATGTAAAACGTTGAATTGCTCACTACCAGATTTTTGAGAGATTTACTCGAGGCACCACTCAAGTAACAAACTTGATCACTTGAGTAGCCACTCAAGTAAGGCAATCCAGAAATTATGTTTTTGATCGAATGTTTATTAAATTTTTATCTATATGATTAACTCTTCATTGCATTAGTATCCTAAGTACATTTGCAGAGAAACAATGAAGAGATCATGCATGAAGAGCAAAGTCAAATAAAGTGTCTGAACGTTTACCTACTGCTACCTACCACAAACGGAGAGTTTTCAAATTCAAAGAACAGTCAACCATTGCTGCGCGACTCTAACGGACATGTTTGAATTACTTCTAACAGACATTACAAATCGTCTATATATATGGAGCATTCAAAGAGAAGAAAATAAGACAAAATAAGACACAAGAACTGAGAACATACATCGATCAATACACTCTTAGTGCTTTGTTTTCTTATACTCATTCATTGTACTTTAGTGATTATATATTTTCTCTGTAAAAGAGTTTTTTGTTACAAACTCAATATTTGTTATTGAGACAACTTAAGGTAGTAGAACCTTGAGTTGGGGATTTGAGTACAATGTGTAAAGGGGAGCGAGTGTCCAAGTAAAGGAACTTGCTGTGTGTTTAGGTGCCAAGAACCCACTGAATCTTGGAGAATATAGTGAAACTCTCAGAGACGCTCTAAGGACTGGACGTAGGTCAAAGTGGTTGTGGCCGAACCAGTATAACTCCCGGTGTACACTTCGGTGATATTTCTCTTTACTCTCAACTGCTTTAAATATTCAGTCAATTTTCTTATACGCAACGAAATTTTTGGTATCACCCAATTCACCCCCTCTTGGGTGAAACGCTTGCACTAACAATTTTCCCTGCAAAAATTCTCTTGTTATAAAGTCTTGAAGGGAATTGGAAGAGCCTTTGAGAAATTCAATTTCAAAATTCAAGATGCTTAAAATTGCTTGCCAACAGGCAAAAATTTGTTTTGATGCTAAGTTGTTAACTTCTTTTTGCAAAACATCTTTCTGCAGATTTGCATTCTCTTTGGATTGAAAAATCATAACTAAATTTGTAGATATTATATTGGAGTGATTCCAAAGGCTAAACCCTTATTGAGTCTAGTTTCAAGAAAAAATATATAATTTTACCAATTGGAAGCACAAAATTTTTAGAATTAATTTCCTAGAATGATGTTCCAGAAAATTAACAGTTTTTCTAGGCTAACTTCAAAAATTCATAACTCTTTGTATATAGATCTAATTGATTCATATGACCTATCCAATTAAATCTTAGGATGTATCTTTTATTATGGAAATTTTCATAAATTTTTGTCATCATTCGGTCATCTAAAGCCATATGATAAATTCACTGTCTCACATGCAATTTTATTGGAAGTACTATTCACCTTCCAATTTCCAATATTTAATTGCTATAGGCATGAATATTCACCATTTTATTGAATATCTTAAATAATTATGATACATTCTAGGTGAATAAAATTTGAGATGTTACAGTTCTCCCTTAAATAAATTTCATCCCCAAAATTTGCTACACGTACAGAACCACACACTCTAGGTCAGAAATATCTGAGGTGGCAACATAAGGTAGCTCAATAACTAGTTTAACGCCCCGCTTTTTGATCAAGGACTGAAGCTTTACATAGACATTCATACACCTGGTCACTAACCTTAGTTTCTAGATGTTTCTGCCTCTAATCAGTATAACCATTTTGTCTATTTTGAGCAGCTATTAGTATCTGTTTAATCGATTTCTACTCATGTATTCTTAGGGCAGCAACCTGCCCTATTTTATGGTTTAATGTGTTTGCCACTATATTGGCCTACCCTGGATGATATTTACTTTCCAGGTCATAGTCTTTCAATAACTCTATCCACTTAAATTATTTCAAATTCTGCTCTTTTTGCTCATATAAATGTTTCAAGCATTTGTGGTTGCAATACAATTCTATAGTCGCACCATAGAGATAAGGTTTCCAGATTCAACATAAATACCATTACCACCACTCAAGATTATGGGTAGGATAGTTCAATTCACAAAGCTTCAGCTGACAAAATACATATGCCTCACTCGGCTGACATCAAATCACATCCCATTCCATGCCTACTTGCACATGGGATTCTCAGTGTTAGTACTTTAATAAATTTTCATCCCAGCTCTCCAAAGCTCCTCTCACAATCATCATCCCATGCATAATGTTGAGTTTTTTTTGGGAAATTCAGTATAGACCCCTCATAATAATCAACAAGACTTAGAACATTGCGTATCATAACCACAGTTTATGGCCTTCCCAGTTCAATACTACTTCCACTTTACCAGGGTCCCTCAGGATCCCTTGCTATGAGACTATGTGGCCCAGAAAAATTACCTCTGAAAGCCAAAACTCGCACTTACTCAACTTGGCATAGAGTTGTTTTTTCCTCACCATGTTCAATACTATTTACAATTATTGCGTGTGTGTTATTTTACTCCGTGACTTCACCAATATGTCATTAACCCACCAATTTCGAGGATTACCACTAAGCCATACAGCCATGCAATAATAGACAATCAAGTCTACTAATGATTTATGTCCCTTGGCATCCACTATACAACTCATACATACATCGGCTATGGCAACCTTGACACCCATAGGTGTAGGCACAAAATATTTATATGGGACTCTATGCATACTTACATATTCCACTTCCCTTCAAGGGTATCCTATTTCATATAATCCGAAACAAATTCCAGAGAATTCATCAGCCCACTAGGCCGTCAAACCACAATTCCCAACTATCCTTTATTCTATCAAAGACTTACTCTCAATCATTCTTTCTAAGGGAATGTTTAATGATTGAGTCTTTCCCTATGCTAGACTAGCAACTAGCCACCTCAAGAAACCTCATACACATTTCAATATATTCTAATACTATGTTGTAGTTCCTCATACCATTCAAGTCAATTCGATTTCCTAAAGAACAAGTTCAACTATTGAATCAGATTCTTGGATCACAATTTAACTCTTAAAACCTCAACATTAGCTAAGCTAGAAAATCACTTTCCTCTATTCCACGGATCATCACTAGTACAACACAATTTTGAATAAATTCACCACCTAATGGCATACTAGTCTACTAGGTCTTAGGGCCTCTGCACATGCAGGTCTATTACAATATCCGACATGTAAGATTTTATAGCCTAGGGTCCCTAACCCAAGTTTTAGGTCCATCATGAAATCTAGAATCTTAACATTATATACATTGAAAATCATTTTCCTTAATTATACCCGATAGGTTTCACTAAGAATCAAGATCAATAACACCTATTCTAACTTTTCCGATATTTAAGTAATATCCTCTAAACATTATTGTAGGTTCAACACTATCCACAAGGTTCACAAGGTTCAAACTTTTATCATGTATCCATACCATAGTGCAACCAATTCATATTTCGACCTAAGCACTATTTCAGCTTAGAGCTAATTCAGGCTTATTCTCAACCTTGAGTATCATCAGTTCAGATCCTTTAGGATCAATATACGGTACAATCACCAATCATCAAATATCATATTCTAATACCTCGAGCATCTCAGGCCATATCAAATGCCTAAGGGGTAAATTCAACTACTAAAATTGATTCTCAAATTATAATTATCTCAATCACAACTTAAAACCTCAATTTTATTAGGGTCAAAAATTATTTCACCTCAATTATCCCTATCATCTACTCATATCTTTAGGAAGGATTTAAGGAATTTACCGACCATTGATCTATTTCCTATTCTCTTTCTCAAGCATATAACCAAAATTTCTGGTTACTCCTTGCTCACCATATTTTATTAAGATTATAGTAAAACCATTTCAATTGCTTTGCTAAAGCAGCCTGATTTTTCTTTAAGAGAACATATCATTACTATTAAATCACTATCAATCTCCATTTCCTATACTCCGTCCACCTTTCTATTCTATCCAAGGACTAACTCCCAAATTTCATCAAATATCAAATTTCACTATAGAGAATTTACAATAAATGAATAATTAAACCCAAATCATACATCTCCCACATTGATGCACTATTAAAAGAAACCATACCTTGGATGAGTTCAGGGGATTTTCTAGCCTTCTCCTGAATTATTGCATGGACCTCACCTTGGGCTCCTAGTCTAGACTCCTCTAGTTGTTGCTTCTGTGGGCAATACCTAGCAATATGCCCTGGTTCCAGACACTGATAACAGATCCAGCTAGCTAGATCTTGTCTAGTTGGACCGTGTCTTCCTAGCGCACCATTATATGTTTTACCAGGATAGTATTGCTTGTAACAATGCCTGCATTTTCTACCTTTACAAAAATTCTAACCTCCATGCCCTCTAGCCCGCTTTGGCCTTTTATAATTCCCTTTGGATAATTTATCCTAATCGTTGCATTTTTGTGAGGAACTCTCCCTGCCAAACACATCCTTGTAATTACTACTTCTATTATAGGGAAAGCTTAACAAGTCATTCTCGACAATTCGACACTCTTTAACCACATTGTTAAACACTATAAAGTGTTTAAACACCAGTTTCTTTTGCAGTTTTATCTTTAACCCTTGTACCAATATATTAGAGCTCTACTCCTTATCATCTTAATGTCTTATATACGAGGAATATTGAGACCATCAGATAAAGTGTGCCAAGTATTCATCAAAACTCTCTCGGTCATAATGATGTATGTTCAGGAATTCTTTTTCCTTCTCCAATTAGTCCATTTGAGAAAAATATCTTTCACCAATTTTCCTTGGAATAATTCCCATGTTATTAGAATATTCCTTACCTGCAGAATCAACGTTGTGGTTTTCCACCATCCATCTGCCTCTCCTTCTAGTTTACAAATGGCTAACTAAACCTTGATGTCATCAGAACACGTCAGGATTTTGAAGATCTTCTCTAATCTGGATAGCCAGTCTTCTGCTCACAGAGAATAAAATCTCCCTAGGAAAGTAGGAGCTTGTTGTTTTTCAAACCTCTTTACCCATGCTTGAAGGACATTTAATTCATAAACAAGGGCAGGTGGTAGCACCTGATAATGTTGCTCAGGTAGATTACGTCTACCTTTGTGCCTTTTAAGATGTTCTAATCTTTCTTGTCTCTGTTGTACCTCACACAGTTCACTCTAAGACTATTCAACATGATTTGTTTATGTGCCATCATGCTCCAAATTTGTTGCATAGAGTCAGGGATATCTTCCCGATTTAGGTCATGATCTCCTTCTCGTATATCATCTTGGTACCTCACTAAATGGGAATAAAGAAGAAATAAACTTCATATAGATAACAAGGGTATTTTTATCATTTTATAATAATTTGGTTACACAGATATGTCATATATCATACATCGGCTATTTACAGTAGTTATAGAAAACTAGAAACATTATACAACCCTATAAACTACTGTACATAACATATTTGTCCTTTTACATTAGATAACACTTAAGTTAAATGCATTTCCTAGAGGGTCACCCATCCTAGGATTTCCCTGGGTCAAGCACGATTAACTTTCCATATACCCTCCCAAAACACTGACTCTGACCCTATCTTCTGTCTGCTGGTTCTACATGACTGTCCTCACCTTGAAATACATGTTGATCAGCAAAAATATAATGTATGGGCCCCATATCAATCTCTATACATAAACCTCTATAATAGGTCAGTAATGTGCTCCAAAAAGTCATAAATGTTTGAATTCAAGCCCCGCATAACGATATTAATCTTCTGCCTGTTCTAGAAGGCTGAGTCTGGGAAAAAGTCCATTATAGTATAGACCTAGAACTCATCAGGCAATTCAACCTCTAGCTACTCTTGAATCTGATACTGGGACTCGACGTTGGTAAAAAACGAGAGCTATCGACCAATGAGAGTAGTGTGAGCTCGAAACGCTCGGCGATATTTGTCCCGGACATAGTACCACAGCTCCAAGTCCGGTTGCAGGTCATACTGTACGTGCACTGTGTCGACTTGGGAGCCATCATACTCAATTGGATCCTCATCCAAATCGTACTCTAAATCATCCGACATCAGCTGCTCGATCTCCCCTACTAGTGACCTTGTTGGCTACAGTAGCCTTGGCTTTGGGCTGTATACTAGTAGTACTGTCATACTCTTCCTCACCATCCACCTCATACGAAGAAGCTTCAAAGCGAAATACTCCACAAACAGCTATCCCTCCAGAATCCGCTACTCTAGTAGAATGTGGTTCATGAATGCCTACAAAACCTCGTGCTACTCACTGGAACTGCTCATGATATCTTAGCATCATGCAAACGAGACTATATCAGTATACCATTCTAATAATGCCAGAACCGCTTATTAGCTCTACCAGAACCGCTTGGGCTCTAATACCAAAATGTCAACACCCATTTCCATTTTGATATATATAGAGTAATAAAGACCAAGTTCCACAAACATACAAAAAAGTTTCAATATACTGATAAAAGTATTTGTTTACAGACTGGAATCAATCGTACAATGTTGGCAATATTTACAACAATTTATAGAATATCCAAAAATATTCCAAAATACAGACTATATATATAACCACAGTCCTCATCTCAAAAAATGTGCCTATCAGTTCCCTGCATCTATTTAATTTCCTTTTGAGTTGTTGGTACCCGCTGAGATATTTTTGTTTAGAAAAAGGGGTGAGATTCCAAGGAGTCCCATACCAACATACTATCATTCATATAAAATGTGAGAAGTAGATATGATATACACCATGTATGTACCAAATAATGAACAATATAAAACATCATGTCATGTATACATGAGTAGGGCTCCCACCCCACTATTCATACACCAATTGGATTCTTACCCAACCTCCAGGTGTAAGCGCACTTTCGGCACTAACTGCCTCTTTGAGGCAAACCATATTGATTAATAAAATCACAAACAATGGAATCCACATAATCATATGAACTATATCATGATGTACGAAGGATAATATCCCTACCTCAAGTCTCTTTCACCATAAAACGTTCACCTCATATGATGTGCCAACCTTAGGCTCCCAACTCGGTCCTAAAATGTCAAATGTATAAGAATTAGGTTAAAACCCATTCATGCACAATCTTAGACACTTCCATAGTGTTTATAGTGGTTATATTAACCTATGGTGAAAATTTACCAAAATGCCCCGGGACCCAACCCGGCCCTACAATTCCCGATCTGATAGTACTTTTCCTGAAATTTTGACCCAGGCTATTTTGACTTATTTTCACCCAAAGAATTCATTTTTGGAGTCAAAATTATCACATTCACTGCCAAAAGACAATAATGCCCTTGGCAGTCCTTATTTCAGAGTTTCAGGGGCGTTTTCATAATTATGTTTTTTCGAGCTTTTTTGAAAAAGTGATAAATAGTAACCCCACCTAATTTTCCCTCCTGAATTCAATGGAATAATCAAATCACCAAAAATCTAAATCTAACCCCTCCATCTAGCTCTGGCCAAAATCCTAGGATTCTCTGGGGAAAATTGGGGTTTTTGAAATCTGACACCGCAGACTTGCTCTTTTTGACTCTTAACCACTTTATCAACTGTGTAATTACGATATAACTATCATTTAGGCTCAATTTTGATAGCATAATGCCTAGAACACAATATTTCCAAATCTTTCATATAGAGCAAATCTAACGAAATTTTACCGATTAAACTACTCACAGCAACCAGAACAAGCAATATTCGATGTTTAGGAAGTTACCTCTTTTTCCTTCTGGATTTTCCTCTTCTTGGCCGGTGTAACACCCCAAATTTTATATTCACCAAATATGTTGTAATTATTTAAGAAATGCAATAAAATGGTGAATATTCATGAATTTGGAATTTTATAAATCCTCATTTTCATGAGAAATTGGGCAAAAATAATTATGAAATTAATTTGGGTAATTTAAAAAGCCTAATATTAAGGTCTGAAAATGGAGAAAAAATAGAGAAAATACTTGGTCCAAAAATAAATGGAAATTGGGCAAATAAAAAGAAGAAAAGAAATTAGATTAAAAATGTAATAGCAAAATCGTAATTTTGCCAATTTAGCACAAAATTAATTATTTTCTGATTAATTGAAGTTAATTTCAATTAATTAAGGAAAATAAAGGGGAAAAATATATTTTGAGTATTTTGGTCAAATAAATATGAATTTATGAAAACTTTGAGCAAAAATGCGAATTTGACCAAAATTTTGATTTTACGTATATACATAACTTGTACAAGTTATGAAGCCAATTTGGACATGGAAGAGGGATCCTTGGGATGCTAATACATGTAACAAGAGAGGGAAATATTAGTTGCATGTTAATTAGGCTTAAGGTATCAAGTTATATGAAGTTAGAAATGTATACACAAAAAGACAGCGGAAATGGGATAGAAGAAGATGAAGATTAGCTTTAATACTCTTATGCTTATGTCATCATAGGTCCTTGCCTATGTCATAATTCTAATTTCCAAAAATTTTGAACTTTATGTGCAAAAACCCTTAGGTTTAGGTAACCTTGTCATTAAGCCCAAGTATCATGCAACTAATATTTCCTCCTTTTTATTACAGGTAAGAGATGCCTAGGGGTCCTTCCTTTTGATCTCAATTGGCTTTAAAACTTGTTTAAGTTACATGTACACTTTATGTCATATTTTGGTCAAATTTGCACTTTTTCTCTAATTTTCCATAAGTTCATATTTATTTGACCAAAATAATCCAAATATGTATTTCCCCTTTATTTTCTTTAATTAATTGAAATTAACTTCAATTAATTGGAAAATAATTAAGTTTGTGCTAAATTGGAAAAATTACAAAATTGCCATTACTTTTTCCTTTATTTGCGGATTTCTAGCAGATTTTCTGCCTAAATTTTAAAAAACCATAACTAAATTTGAAGACATCATATCAAAGTGATTCCAAAAGCTATAGCCTCTTGTTGAGTCTAGTTTCAAGGAAAAATATAGATGGTTGCCAATTAGAAGCACAAGATTTCTAGAATTAATTTCCTTGAATACTGTTCCAGAAAATCAATAGGTTTTTTATCTAAATTCAAAAATTCATAACCCTTTGTATAAAACTCTAATTAATTCATATGATCTATCAAATTAAAGCTTAGGATGTCTACTTTCATTCTGGAAATTTATATAAATATTTGTCATCATTTGGTCATTCAAAACCACATGACAATCTCACTGTCTCACAAGTAATTTCACTAAAAGAACTATTCACCTTCTAATTTCCAATATTTAATTCCTATGGCCATGAATATTCACCATTTTATTGAATATCTTAAATAATTTTGATACATTCTTGGTGAATAAAATTTTGGATGTTACCTGTTAAATTTTCTTAATGGATTTAACCATTACCAGTTTGATTTCTAATTTTTTCCATAATCTTATCTCCTAATGAATTAGAAGGACTAGCTAGGAATTTTTCTTTCCAAATTGGGTGGTTTCCGTCTTCTCTGTTAAAGACTCTAGTTAGGAAGGAATCTCTATACCACCTAAAATGTGATAAGGTTTTACACCTAAGATTGGATAGAAGATCTACCTATGTATCTTTCCAAAGAGAATGATCTCTAATAAAGTGTTCGACTATGTTAACTATAAGAGAGTTAATAGAATCTGGCATGGATTCACCATTGCTAGTTATTGGAGTTCCATCATGAGAAGTTTTTACTACTTGTAGTATTTGAGTGTTTTGTCCATTAGTGAGATGGTAGTTCCACCAAGCTCTGAGTTGTCCAGTAAAGCCAAAGATCAATATATGAACAATGTGATCCTCTTGATAGTTGTTATATATAGCATAGACATTACTGACCATCATTATTTGTTGGAGAGTTTCTAAAATATTTATTTCAGATTTAAAATCAATATTCCAAACATAGATGTTGTTTGTATTGAATTATTTGAGAACAACGTCTCTTTCTTCTAGAACTAAATTAGGAGGAGTAGCTCTAAGATAATACAATTTTGTTGGATTTTTCCAATTTATGTTATCAATTTTTTGGGCTTTAGATTCAGGATAATCTTCACTACAACTAGTTTGATTATCTTTTAAAACACCAATTGTTAATTTTGAAGAAGAAGAACTAGTTTTGGGGGTGGAGTATTAGGAATTGATTTTTTCTTTAATTCTTCTTCAATTCTTTGTTGGAAACTTCCTTTTCTAACACTACTTGTTATATATTTTTGAATAGAGTAGGGTTTAAAAATTGGTTGTTTACTTGTAGCATTAGATGGCACAGGTTCACTAATCCTAGAAGTAACAGATTTGTTCAAAATATGTTCTCTAAGGGTTTGAAGATATGAATTGGTATAATTATTTTGTTTAAAAAGACTATGAAAATCTTTTGGATTTATTTCTTATTTAAGATCTTTGGTCTTAAAGGGTGAAGCTACAACTAAAGCTTCTGCAACTTTAACACTAGAGATTTCATAAGATTGTTTTAGTGGAAGCTCATATTCAATTTTGTCTCTATTTTTTAAAATCCAAGAGGCGTTAACCCCTTCAGTTGGTTTGAAAGGATAATCCTTTATACTGTGTTCTTCTACATAGGCATCAAACCATAGAAGGAATGGAATATGAAGTTTATACCTTTCAAGCATTTTGTAAAACCTTTCTTGAATTGGTTTTCATAATTTTTCAGTTTTGTATTTTGTGAGAAACCATTCTCTTCTTTCTTTATTTTAGTCAGAATAAAAATCTTTTTGTAAAAGTTTTGTATCTAACTGGAATTGTTCCTCTATGACCCCTATCAGAGCAAAATATATTGGAAATTGACAGGTTTGGGTTTCTACCTAATCAACTTCTGGGTTTTGGTAGACAGGTCTTACGACGCTAGCAGAATTATCTAAACCTTGCATAACTGAAGATGAAATTACTGGTTCTTTTGTAGAAGAGCTACATGAATGCCTAGAAGGTTCTTCTAAAGTAGTCTTAAAGCTTTCCTGGATTGAGGGTGTTTTTTAGGGTGATCTAGAAACACTAAATGATCTTCTTCTATCAAAAGAGCTCCTAATGTCTCCAGACTCAGTTTGCTTAATTAAATAATAATCAGGAGATTTGAAAAATTTATTGTCTGGCTTATAAAAATAACTTTTGTCAATATCTGGGATTGTCCAGTCACTAAAGTTTTGATTAATATCTTCAAAATGAATTTCATTGTTGAAAATATTATTTAATGAGGAAGGATTTCCTCCAATTTTGTTTGGTGAAACACCATAATTTGTAGACGAAGAAGGAACAGAAGAAGAGCGGCTAGAATTGGAGCAGAAAGCGAAAGATCTAAATATAATTTTAAAAATTCTCCCTTACACTAATATCATTACCATCTAGTTCCATAAAAATAAGCTAGATGGACTAATATTTCTAGTTCATTTATGAAATTATTATTAATATTACCATGTATGACAATATAAAAGCAGTAATATGCAAATAATATTCCTTCTTAGCCAACGTTTCTAGGGTTTAACTATAATCATATACGAACATTCAAGCTGACTATTGACATAACTACCCTTCAACTCATGAGTGTTACAAATCATAGCCTTGACAAACAAATAAGTCCATATATTATTACAAGAACACCTAATTTAAGTGCTATCAGTTAGAATATTATTAAGCATATTTATGATTTATATCAGCATTTTTCAAATGTGGAAGATCAACCAAGGTTGTTGCCACAGAGCATACTTTGCCAGGTAATATTCATAATAAGTTCATAAAATTTCCAGAAGATTAAAGCATCTAATACATCCCTACTTCCCCATGTGTCTCTGATACCAAGATTGAGGGAAGGGGACCCAAAACAAATCTAAGAGAAAGGGAGAAGAAGGAGTATGAGAAGTAAGGACCGACGCGGATTCGTTAGAACATATGCAGATGCAAGTATGATATGCGGAAAGTTTAAAGAAAAGAGAAGAAACTTAGAAAGTTATCACAATTTATTGAAACTTAGAACATAAAGATTACAAAGAAAGAAAACAAAGAAAACTTACAAACAAGAGGGGGAAAGAAGTGAAACTAAAAGCTACATGTTTCAGGTAAATGTAACTAAAGTTAAATGCCTCTTTTATAGGCAAAGGATACTGCTACTATTCACTATTAGAGTATTAGTTCACATATGGTACAGTGTAAAGTGACATAGTGAAAGTTTTAATGGATGTTGTCTATCCTTTTGTATGTTTAAATAGTAAAGATTCTTTCTTTACATCAACTCTCCAACAAAAGTATATGCCAGCATAGTCTTCTACCGACAGCTTTTGCGACTTTGGAATCAATCTTCACCGAGGCTAAAGTAGTGAGTTGGATCATCATCATCATAACTGTTGGATGAGGATTTTGATACTTGACTAGATTTGTTGCTTTGTGGCTCTTTAGTTTGGAGCAGTTCCAAAATTCCTCAAAGTTGGTTGGCCACGTTTCCTTATTGGTAGACGAAGCCAAACAAGCTTGGGCAGGAAATTCTAGCTGGATCATCATCCCCTATTTATGTTTAAATCTCTCTCAAAATACCAGTTTCTACTTTGTTTATTCAATAGTGGGATTTCTTCGGACCCTATCTGGAAATTCTTCCAACCATAGTGAAAATTGGTTTTGATTATTTTAAAAGTCGAGCTAATATTAATGAAAACCCTTTCCCAGAAGATCTTCATTAGTTTTCAAAATTTCCTTTAGCCGGGTATTCAAATACGGAGCTTCCAAATATCAAAAAATGTTCCCATTTTGCAGAGAGTTCCCTCAGTCAAATGGTGGGCAAAATTTCCAGATATCAAGAATGTTGTAGAGACAGCAATCAAAAAATGGTTCAATTAGAATCCTCAATTCCTAATGGTGGGAGATCATGAATTAAGTATTTTTCTTAACCATATGGTAAAATTTCAAGCTTGTTTGGCATCGTCAACCAATAAAGACAACCTGACCAAACAACTTTAGGAAATTTTGGAGCTTCTCCAAACTGAAGAGCCATAATGTAGCAAATCTGGTCAAGCATCAATATCCTTATCCAACAGTTCTGATGATGATAATCCAGCTCACTACTTTGGGCATGACTCAAACGATGAAATCATCAGCCTCAGTGAAGATTGATCCTGGAGTCCCAAAAGTTGTCGGTATAAGATTATGCTGGTATCTACTTTCAATAGAGATTTGACGTAAATAAAGAATCTTCAATATTCAAGCTAAAAAAAGGACGGACAACATCCGTTAGAAATTTCACTATGTCACTTTACATTGTAGCATATGTGAACCAATAGTGAATAATAGCTATTTCCTTTGCCTATAAAAGAGGCATTTGACTTCAGTTAAATTAGCCCAAAACTTAGGGCTTTCAGTTTCACTTCTTTCCCCCTTTTGTTTGTAAGTTTTCTTTGTTTTCTTTCTTTGTAATCTTTATGTTCTAAGTTTCAATAATATTGTGATAATTTTCCAAGTTTCTTCTCTTTTCTTTAAACTTTCTGCATATCATACTTGCATCTGCATATGTTCTAACAACTCCACGTCGATCCTTACTTCTCACTCTCCTTCTTATCCCTTTCTCTTAAATCCTTTCGGGGTCCCCCTCCCTCGATCTTGGTATTATTTTTTATATAATAAGGTATTATTTTTTATCTTGGTATCATTTTTGGCATCATTCTTGGTCACCTAATTTGAGATATAATATCTCAAATTAAGCATTTTTTATACCAGATTTGGTGCTTTGTGGCTCTTCAGTTTGGAGAAGCTCCAAAATTTCCTGAAGTTGTTTGGTTAGGTTGTCTTTATTGGTTGATGATGCCAAACAAGCTTGAATTTTTGCCCTCTGATTAAGGAAGATACTTGATTCATGATCTCCTGCCATTAAGAATTGAGGATTCTGATTGAACCATTTTTTGATTGTTGTCTCTGCAACATTCTTAATATTTAAAAATTTTGCCCACCATTTGACTAAGGGAACTCTCTGCAAAATGGGGAACATTTTTTTATATTTGGAAGCTCTATATTTAAAGTTCTATTTGAATACCCAGGCAAAAGCAAATTTTAAAAAATAAATCTGAACCCCTACTTCCCCATCCCGACAGCTTTTGAGACTTAAGAATCAATTTTCGTTGAGGCTAATTATTTCATCATCTAAGTCATACCCAAAGTAATGAGCTGGATCATCATCATCAAAACTGTTGGATGAGGATAATAATGCTTGACCAGATTTGCTGCTTTGTGGCTCTTCTATTTGGAGTAGTTCCAAAATTTCTCAAAGTTGATTGGCCAAGTTTTCCTTATTGGTAGACGAAGCCAAACAAGCTTGTATTTTTGCTCTCTGGTTAAGGAAGATACTTGATTCATGATCTCTTGCCATCAAGAACTACAGATTCTGATTGAACCATTTTTCTAGTGTTGTTTATGTAACATTCTTGATATTTGGAAATTTTGCCCACCATTTGACTGAAGGAACTCATTGCAAAATAGGGAACATTTTTTGATATTTGGAAGCTCCATATTTGAAGTTCCATTTAAATACCCAGGCTAAAGAGAATTTTGAAAAATAATGAAGGTCTGCTAGGAAAAGATCTTCTTTAAGATTGGCTCAAGTTTTAAAATAATTGAAACCAATTTTCACTATTGTTGGAAGAATTTCTAAACAAGGTCCAAAGAAATCCCACTATTGATTAAACTAAAGTGGAAACTGGTACTTTTAAGCCATATTTAGACATAAATAGCCAATTATGGCTGAATTTGGGGTTTTGATATCAAAAAGTACAATACCAGGCATCCAAATAATCCTAGTAATTGTAACCTATTGGATTAACACCAACATAAAATTTTTTTTCTTTTGTTTAAATCTTGTCCCCAATCTCCAAGGGATAGGAACTTTTTGATTTGGAATGTTGAATATCCAAAAACAGTTTTGTCTTTTGGATTATCAAGGTCTTATCTCTGTAGATTTTGTATCTACAAGGATAAATTTATAAAATTTGATTTTTTTTTCAAAATATTTAGGGGTGAAGAAAAACTCTTTTGAAAATATTTTTGCTGCTAAAGTATAAGAACTTTTATCACAGAAGACTGGTTTTGTGTGGAAAAGATTTATGATCTTTTCAGGTTTTGCCACAAATGTGGTTTGTGAAGGTTGGGAGGATAAAACTAGTTCTTTTGATGATAAACCATCTTTAGTAACCTCTTGGGATTTCTTTTTAATTGCTAAGGCAATGACCTTAGACTATTCTTCTTTGGCTATATCAGCCTAACTTTTCGTAGGTAATTTGGCCAAGGATTGGTTGGAATACAAAGCTTGGAGTGTTTCAATTTGGAATGCAAAATCTTTTGGATCCATTAGTATTCTTGAAGTTTTGTGGATAGATTGCTTAGGGGTTTTGGTCCTTGAAGAGGATCCTTTTTGGTGGATCGATGATCTTGCTGTTGATTTTGCAACCTATGGTTCAATTTTGTGATCTTCTTGGGATCATTTTCTTCTTGTGCTATGCCCTTTCCTTTCTTTTTTCTCTCTTTATCAGATATTTTTTGTCACCTTATTTCCCCTACAAAATTTCTCTTGGAAGGGAATTTGAAGAGCCTTTGAGAAATTCTATTTCAAAATCAAAGAAACTTAAAATTGCTTGCCAATGAGCAAAAATTTGTTTTGATGTTAAGTTTTTAACATCTTTTTGCAAAAACATCTTTTGTAAATTTACAGTCAACCCTGACTAAAAATTTTTGATTTAGCAAACTGATTTGAAATATGTTTATGCACAAAACAATTGCTAAAATTTCCTTTTTTAATTGTGGAATAGTTTTGTTGAGCCCTATTCCAGTGTTTTGAGGTAAATACAATGCAATGCTCTTTACCATCAATTTTTTGTTTAAGAATACCTCCATAACCTATGTTAGAGGAATCAATTTCAATGATTTTGAGTGCTTGTAGATTAGGAAGGTACAAGCATGGAGGATTTTGGATAAGAGACTTGATTTGGATAACCACATTAGTGTGATCATCTATCCATGGAGGAGGACTTTTCTTAAGACGCTCATAGAGAGACTTAATGATGTTGTTTAGGTTGGGAATGAAATCACCTACATAATTCAAACAACCTAAGAATTTTTGGAGTTGATTTTTGTCCAGAATTTGATTTGGGAATTTGTCAGCAAATTGGATTGCTCTTTCAATTGGAATAATGGTTCCTTTGTATATATAATGCCCAAGAAATCCAATTTTTGTCAGAAATAGACTGATTTTGGTTTTGGAAACTGCAAGACCATTTTGTTTAGCAATTTCTATAAAGACCCTGACATGTTTGAAATGTTGGTCAATTGAATCCAAAAACACTAAAACATCATCAAGATAAACAATGATAAATTTGGTGTAAGGATTGAAAATTTCATTCATTATTCTCTGAAATTCAGAAGGAGTATTTTTTAGCCCAAAAGGTATTACATTCCATTCATATTGTCTAAATAGGACAGTAAATTCAGTTTTATAGCTATCTTTTTTGCTAATTTGAATTTGTCAAAATCCAGATTTCATATTGAATTTTGAAAATATTTTGGCCTAGTGAAGGCGATTCAAAATATCTTTTTTGTTTGGAATAGGGTACCTAATCCAATTGAGAGCTTCATTAAGAGGCTTGTAATTGATAACAAGCCTTGGGGAGCCTTGTTCAAGTTCAACATTTTTTTTAACGTAAAAAGCTGCACAAGACCAGGGCTTTGGCTTTTGCAAATTAGTTTTTTGAAAGCAAATCCTTATTTTCATTTTGACAGTGTTCCAGGAGTTCTTGGCTCATCTGTATTGGGTGAGCTTTGGTAGGAACAGTTCTTTCATTGAAGTCTTTTTTATAAAGGAGATTGACTACACATCTTTTTCTTTCCCAAAAAGCATTAGGAAGATCAGAAAATATTGTGTCTTGAATATTTTTCAATACATTTTGGTTTTTATTGTTTAAGAAGAGGTTTTTCTAATTGGTTTTCAATAACCTTGTAAGAAACTTCTTGTTTTAGAAAATTGATTTGATTTTCCTTATACTCAACTGAATTAAGAAATTTTTTATAAGGAGGATAAGAAAATTTGAAAGAAATTGTTTTTCCCATTAATTGGGATTTTATTCCTTCTTTTCTTACCTGATAAGGTATTAATTGGTTGATGAATGGAACACCAAGAATTACATCTTGAGACAACTTTTGCCAAGATAAAAGGAGTTTTAATTTTAAAACCATTGTTTTCATCTACAAGATTTGAAAGCTTGTAGTTAATATATAATGGTGTTTTGTTTGGTCCGCAGAGCATTTCTGTGGTTTTTTCATAAACTTTTGTTGGAATTAGACCTTCTCTGATACAACTCAAAGATGCACTAGTATCAAATAGAGCTATTGTTTCCAATACAAAATTATTAGCGAAAATAATCCTAAATGGAATATGCCACTTTTGGATTGAAATTTTGGATATAAGATTTAAGGAATGATTAGGAGTGTATGGATTCTCATCTCTGACATCCTTTTCTTCTTTCTTTTCCTTATCAGAGATTTCTTCCAGAATCTGATTTAAAATAAGAGAATGGAAATCTTGAGTTCTCTTCATGTTTCTTATCTCTTCTTTTAAACAATTTATCTTATTCTGAAAGTCAGAAATTGAAACAGGTTTTGGATTATTCTGAAATCTTTTCATTATTTTAGAAAAATCATATTTCATTTTCAAAGTCTTTTGGACTGTTTTGAAATTGGAAGATGAGGTTGAACCTTCTCTAAGTTTGTTAAAGTTCTTGACTTTATCTTCATTATTTGGAAGAGAGTTTATGATTTCAAAAACCAAGTCTTCCTCTATGACATTAATTTGAAAAATACCTTTTTGAGAATCAATTAAAATTAACTCCTTGATTGGGTCATCAAGCTTAGATCTCTCAGCAATCTTTTCAGAACAATTTATTTGAAAATTTTCTTCATCTGAAGAGGATGAACTATGTTCTTGTTGAAGTTGGTTAACTTCGTCATCATAGGGGGATATTTCATATTCTTCTTCTGAAGATGTTTCAATCAAAAGATTGTTTAATTGTTAAAGAGTTGATTTTTCCATTTGTAAGGCGTTAATTCTTTTATTAAGTCTACAATATTTTTCCATATGGCCTTCTTTACACTACAAAACAAAACGTGATTTAGTAGCGGTTAAAAATGGGTATTAGTAGCAGTTCTAACCGCTACAAACAAGGTTAGTAGCGGTTACTCAAACCGCTACTAAATTGTACGTTGCAAGCAGTTTTGTAGCGTTATATAAAACCGCTACTCAATCAAAAATAACCGCTACATCCTTTGTAGCGGTTCAACTTAACCGCTACAATACCCACATGGACGAAATTGTTTTCAGAGATATTTGTAGCGGTTATATAACCGCTACAAATATAAAAAATTGAAATATTGAGAGCTAAAAAAAAGAATTTTTATTTTGTAGCGGTTAACAAACCGCTACAAATATAAAAAATTGAAAATTTGTTGGCGAAAAAAAAATGACATTTTTTTTTATTTTGTAGCGGTTAACAAACCGCTACTAATTTTGAATTTCATGAAATTAGTAGCGTTTTTAAAACCGCTACTAATTTCATAAAATTCAAAATTGGCGCCAAAAAATTTAAATTGAGTTGTAAAAAGGCGCGTTATTTAAACCGCTACAAATATTTAAAAATATTTTTAAAAATATACAATTATTTTTTTTCTGTTTTTTCAATATTAAATTAAATAGTTTATTTTGTTATTATTTTATCTATTTCAATTAGTTTATTATTCAATAGTTTAACTTATTAATAAATAAAAAGGAAAAATGTAATTGAATTAGATTAGTATAAAATTTATATTAATAATATTATTAAGGATAGGTAGGTAATAAGAAATTATTATGTTATCTAATATAATGTAATTGTGTATGAAAAATAGATGAAAATGAGATACAGTTATGATATATCTAGAAAAAAAATGGTTAGAATAAATTTTATAGAAAGGAAAGAAGTATTCTAAAAAAAATTAAAAATCTTGTTACCATATTTGATCGTATTATTCAGCTCCTCTACTCAAACGAAAGAAGTTGTAAATAAGAGAAAATGAAAGAAAGGTAAGGTGAAAAGAAATTGGGGAGTGTGTGAAATGAGTTGTGGTAAGGGTATTTATAGGGATCTACGTACTATTTGTAGCGGTTAATGTAGCGGTTATTAATTAGTAGCGGTTATTTATATTTTTGTAGCGGTTTAATATTCATAGTGCTATTTGTAGCAGTTAATGTATCCATTTTGTAGCGGTTATTCATTTAGTAGCGGTTAATTTTTTATTTGTAGCGGTTCAATAACCGCTACAAATATTATTTTAATTTTTTTTAATTTTTTTTTACATTTTATTTTAAAACTTGTTTTGCATTTTTTGTAAAGACAAAAGCATAATTTGAATTTGATCACTCATCGTCACCATCCCTACAGAAATTTTGTAGAAAAATTACTGTTATTGATGTATTATTAAATTTAAAAAATTTAATTCAAATGACGTGGACTTAAAAAAACTCACCGTAGTAGTGGTAAATTGTCATCGCCTTTAAGGAAGTAGTTTTCAAAATCAGCTGGTTGAAATGGTTCACTCTCGTAGACGATGTTATCGCCTTCACCCATGTCGTAAATGTCTCTTGGCTTTAAATGAACGACCATGTGCCAATCCCTATGCCTCTCGTCCTCGACATAATAAACCTGATGTGCCTCTGAAGCTAGAATATACGGCTCATCATCTTGAGAAATACCAGTATGAATCGGTCGTGAGAAATTGACTGATGTGATCCCTAGGTCGTTAGTTGTCAGTCCCCGAGAAGTAGTGGTATTTGCCCACAAACACTTGAACAGCGTCACGGTGAAACGGCCTTGATAATTAAGCTCAACCACATCAAGAAGCTTGCCATAGTAAGGGACGCCTCCGAACTGCATGTTAGCGTCACTATTGCTCGCATAACTCCTTGTCCCAAATGTGCCATAAACACCTGAATTCTGTATTTGCAATCCTTGATCCTGTGAAACTGTGCAAAACTTAAAACCATTGACATTGTATGCTGTAAACCGTTTTGCATGATCAAGAGGGCCGATTGTGAGAGCTCTGAAATCTGGTGAGTGTGGGTTGTGGTCATTTAGTATTCTGCGCGTAAACCAGCTCGGGAATTCTCTGTGGACCCTCCTATCAACTTCCGAGGATGTCTGTATACGGATCCTAAGTTGACGCTTAACATGACTTCTGAATTCCCTGCAATTAATAATGGAAAGGAGTTAGTGAAATGAAAGTGAGAAATGTTACGAAAGATATAGATCGAATAACATGTGAGTGTACAATTCTTACAGTATAAAAGGTTCAACTTGAGTGCAATTAATCAAAACATGTCTATGTGCTTGGAACTTCTCAGTTGCCGTTAGTTTGAAGTTCTCAGTTGCTCCAACTGGTTTACCAACACGAGGGCTAAATTCTCCTGATGTCGGCACAGGTTCAGGATAATCGTCAGCACGAGGCGGGCGGTTGAAAGCCGTCTCAAGATCATCAAAGTACCTTGAGCAAAAATATAGCACCTCATCCCCTATATAGCCTTCAGCTATAGAACCTTCTGGCCACACCTTATTCCTCACGTAAGATTTTAATTTCCCAAGGAACCTACGAAGTACAGAAGAGAAAATTGATATAAAATGATGAAAAGGACGACTAGCAAACATTAAATACGGACAATAAATGAAAGCACATATTTAAAATGAGTACCTCTCAATCGGATACATCCAACAATATTGTACTGGTCCAGCGAGCTTTGTTTCATGAACGAGGTGGACTGTGAGGTGAACCATCACAGTAAAAAAGGACGGAGGAAAGATCATCTCCAAATGACAAAGCGTAAGAATGATTTTCTATTGCAGCTGATCGAGCTCCTCAACGATCAAAACCTTAGAACACAATTTCCGAAAGAAAGAACAAAGTTCCACCAAAACGATGGAAACATAGGGAGGAAGTGTATTCTTTATAGCTAAAGGGAGTAACTGCTGCATAAGAACATGTGAGTCGTGACTCTTCAGGCCAGCAACCTTTTGAGCCTGCAAGTCGACACATCGAGAAATGTTGCTTGAATACCCATCAAGAACTTTTAATTTCTTCAACGTCGCGAGGAACACTTCCTTATTAGGTTTTGTGAGGGTAAACTTTGCCGGTGTAAATCTGTCATGCTCATCTAGCCAAGCGTCTTCTCAAACTCCCATGTCGCGTAAATCTTTCCTCGCTTGAAGGTGATCTTTTATCTTGCCGGGTTCGTTAAGCAGTGTATACAGCACATTGTCGCAAACATTCTTTTCAATGTGCATTACATCAAGACTGTGGCGAAGTAAATTAGATCTCCAATATGGAAGCGTGAAGAAAATACTTATCTTCTTCTACTATTAAGGCGCCGAAGTCCTACGCGTCTTTTAGCGAGTTTGTGCTGAATCGTCGCTTTTTCCAAACTCGAAGTCAACATGCTCAAGCTGCTGTAAGATATTTGTACCGAATAAAGTCTGAGGTGGTCCTCTTTTCTCTGGTTTCCCATTGAAGCGATTCCGTTGCAATCTGAACTTATGCGTTTCATCGAGAAACCTCTGATGCCCCATAAAGCACCACTTTCGGCTGTGGGGAAGACGCAATGCGTCAGAGTCAAAATTGCAAGCTGGACACGCCGACCCAGTATGCACATTCCAACTAGATAATGTGCCAAGGCCAGGAAAGTCACTAATCGTCCACATCAAGGCTGCACGCATGTTGAACAAAGTCTTACTGTAAGCGTCGTACGTCTCCAAGCAGACATTCCACAGGTCAAGCAATTCCGCAATAAGCGGTTGGAGATACACATCAATGTCATTGCTCAGTGCCTTTTTGCATGGAATGATCATAGACATAATGAAAGAGCTTTGTTTCATACACATCCAGGGGTAAGTTCTAAGGAACTAAGACTACCGGCCAAATACTGTAACTTGTGCTAAGATTCCCGAAAGGATTGAAACCGTCAGTCACCAACGCAAGCCGAACATTTCTAGGGTCAGTCACAAAATCTAGAAAGTCATTGTCAAACGTTTTCCAAGCAGCTGCATCCCGCGGATGTCTTAATTTACCGTCTTCGTTTTTATCAATGGCATGCCATCTCATGTGCTCAGCAGTTTTAGACGACATAAATAATCTTTGTAGATGAGGTTTCAAAGGGAAGTACCTGAGAATCTTTGCAGGTTTCTTCTTCTGCTTTTTCCCCTTCTGAATTGTCTTGTACCTCGATGTGTGACATCTCTTACACGTCTCCCTGCTGCAATCATCTCCCCAATATAGCATACAATCATTTGGGCATGCATCAATCTTTTGATAATTCAACCCCAACCTGTTGATAATCTTCTTGGCCTCGTAGAACGTTGTGGGAATCTCAGCGTCGGGGAATGCATCTTGTAATAAGTCGAGCAACATCGATATTCCCTTATCTGTGATCCCACACAAGCACTTGATATGATACAATTTGATCAAGAAAGATAATTTAGAATATTTGCGACAACCTTGATATAAAGGACATTATGCTTCATCCATCAAGCTGAAAAATCCCGAGCTGCTTCATTCCCTATAAAAGCCGGCTTAGAGCCGTGCACTTCTTCGTTGAAGTTGTCACCTTGAAATCCAAACGCATCACGCACAGCATCATTCACAGGATCATCTTCATCTACTTGAATGCCTACTTGAGAACTTCGAGAAAGAGCATCATCATATCTAATGCCGGCCTTCTCACCATGAACTGCCCAGAACGTATAGTCCTCAGGGAAAGGCTTCACAAGCAAATGTTCCTTCACAACATTTCGTGCATGCCACTTCTTGAACTTGCATTTCTGACACGGACAGACGATCTTGCCGTTACAGCTGGCGTGAGTGAATGCGAAATCCAAAAAACTATTTAATCCGTACAAATATTCAGGAGAATTGCGCGGCAACCTTATCCATGATTTATCCATAGCTACAAGTGAGAGAGAAGAAAGTATAGAGAAGAAGACGAGTGAGAAGAGAATGACGAATGCCTACAACCTTATATTCTGAAATTCCATCGTTTATAATTTTGTAGCGGTTCTTAAACCACTACACTAACCGCTACAGTTATAAAATATTAGTAGCGGTTATATATATAAAACCGTTACTAATTTCAAGCCATTACACATTGGTGGGAAATTCAAAATTTACTTGTTGAGTATTTATAGCGGTTATATATATTAAACCGCTACTAATATTCAAGCCGTTACACATTGGTAGGAAATTCAAAATTTACTTGTTGAGTATTTGTAGCGGTTATATATATAAAACCGCTACTAATATTCAAGCCGTTACACATTGATGGGAAATTCAAAATTTACTTGTTGAGTATTTGTAGCAGTTATATATATAAAAACGCTACTAATTATAAAGCCGTTGGACAGCAAATTTGAAAATAATTTTTAATTTGTAGCGGTTATACATAACATAACCGCTACAAATGTGCACAAAGGCGGAAAATTTCAAAATTCAAATGAGTATTTGTAGCGGTTATTATTTTAACACCGCTACTAACATATATATAGTTGTAGCGGTTTCATAAGAGAAACCGCTACAACTATATATATACATTTGTAGCGGTTATTAGCGTATAACCGCTACTAACATATATATAGTTGTAGCCGTTTCTCTTGAGAAACTACTACAATTATATATATACATTTGTAGCGGTTATACACTATAGAACCACTACAAATGTATATATTTGTAGCGGTTTTAAGTTAAAACCGTTATAAATATATATGCTTTATTTTTTTTAAAATTTAGATATAAATAATTCATAAATTAAACAACGTGATCTAATAATATAAATATAATTATATTAAACACAATAAATTAAACAACGCGATCTAATAATATTTACAAATGTTTAAACAAAAAAAAAGTCCTAAACTAAGTAGCTGGGGACTGATCATCTAGTGCTCCCTCAGGTGGGGCTCCCTCAGGTGCCGCTGGATCGGGCCGCTGCACAGAGTGAACCGCACTATCGTCATCAGTAGGAGGAGGAGCAGGAGTAGGAGGAGTAGTACTCGGGATGACGTAGCGAGGGACAGGGGGAACCGCTGGATGCTGCTTGTTGGGGAACAGGCGACTCTATGCTCCCTCGAGCATGTTGTTCGCGATCTCACGCCACTGCGTCTGCTGAGCGTACATCATATCAGCGTGCAGCTGCAGGTGCTCCTGCTACTGCACCTGCATCTGCTGCTACTGCTACGCCATCTGCTACTCCAAATCTGACCGCAGCTGGTCAATAGACTCGTCCCTCCGACGTCTGACCCCTTTAGAGCTGCCAGCCTCAGAGGCGGCGCTCCTGCCGTAGACCATGCGGGTCTGGGGCCTATCCCCATCCCCCGCACGCGTCCGGGGTGCTCAGGCTGAGCCAGACCCGCCTTCAAAGGAGTCGTCGGGTCCACTGACCCCTGTGACTCCTCAGGCTGGGTCTGTCGCAGCTCAGCCTGCGACTGTTGCATCCGCTCCTGCCATTTTATGAAACAATTACTAATTAGTATTTTTCATTATTAACTTGGTTTTATAAAAAATATAATAATAAAATTACTTACAATAGCCGCCTCTGCCTGTTGAGAGGTCGCAGTCCCGTCATGGTGTCTATGTGTGATGGCGTACTGCTCCCCATAGTCCGTCTGACGGTTCTCCTGCTGTGTCTTCGTCTCCTGAAACAATTACAAAACAATAATTAGTATTATGAAATAATCAGCTAAAAGTAAGTGATTTTTTGAAAAGTTACCAGCTCGCTGTAGGTCACAGCAAAGGTCTTCGATCCTGCTGTGTGGTGGATCGTCTGCTGCACCCGGATCTCGGTGTTCCTCTGAGAAAGCTCTTGGAAAAAAAATATTAAATGTATTATAATTTAAAATTAAATACAAATTAAATTGAAATTATAATTTAATATTTAACAATTACAAAATTATATATAAAAAATCTAATAAATACATTACTTGCGCCTCAGGGCTCCTCTTGAACTGGACGAAACGCGCCCAGTCGTTCGGCGGCACGCTGTCCGGGACGCTCTCGATCAGCTACTCTAGAGGCATCGTCCCGTCCTTATCCACCCTGTGGAAGAGACGGTTCCTCCTGTTCCTCCAGGCGTCACCCATCTTTACGAGGGCGTACCTCTTCCGGTTGGCCCGGACGGCAAACTGCAGTTGAAAAAAAATTATTTAAATATCAATAATTATAAAAACCATAATTTAAAAAAAATTAATTAAATAGAATTAATTACAAAAAATATTAATTAAATAATTTTAATTACCTGAACCACCTCCTCCCAAGCCTGGTCCTTCGGCCCCCTCGGAACGTACCTCCACGTCGTGAAGTGAAGGGGGAACCGCATCCAATTCGCGCCCAGGTCGTTCAGGAAGCGGTTGAGCAGGTGACCCCCATTATGGATCGGTTGGTCAATGCCCTCATTCCACGGCACTATAACTCAGAGGCTCCGATCCAAGCTGTTCACACCGGCCACGTCTAGCCTCCTCGTCGAAACGTTCCCCTGCTCGTCTGCACAGTTTACCGCACGTTAGATAAATTGTAATTCAAAGTTAACATTTCTAATTTAAATAAATAATATACTAAATTAAATTAATTTACCTTCGACCTGCACCTCAAACCCAGTGGACCGCGAAGACGACCCTGGTGGGTTGTTCTGCTCCCGAGTGTCCTCCTCATTGAGGAACTACTCCATCTCCCTGAACCCAATCGGGATCTCGAACTCCTCCTCGTTGAGGAAGTCCTCAACGCTAATATCTGGCCCCCCAACCACAGGCACCTCTGGTGCGGTCGTTGCCTGTAGGATCATCTACGGTGCCTGCGGTAGGGCCGACTCCTGTGGGGGGATGGGCTGAGATGCCGCGGTATCCCTACCTCTGCGCTGCCCCCTCCCTCTGCCCCCTGCCCGGCTATTACCACCCCGTAAAATCGGTCTGGGGACCTCGGGGGCCTTCCCCTTATCCTGTCCTGAAGCCATATCAACTGTAAAAATTATAAAAAAAAATTAGTCACATTATTATGCAAAAATATAATAAAAATACAAATATAAATAAAATACATGTTATATACGTACCTTAAGTGTAAATACCGAGAAATACTGAGCAAAAACTCCTATAGAGACGTCTGAACGCTCAAATCTCGAAGAAATCACTCAGAGAAACCTCATAAAACAAAATGAGCAAAAGGAGAAATGAAGGAGGCGGGGGCTTAAATAGGCCAGATATTAGTAGTAGTTATTCAAATAACCGCTACTGTAACCGCTACAAATAATTAAATTTGTAGCGGTTCTACAATAACCGCTACAAAAGATAACAACGTTTGAAATTCTATAGCGGTTATTACCCATAACCGCTACAAATGTCGAGACTCTTGAAATTCTATAGCGGTTATACGGGCATAACCACTACAAACTTCTGACCTTTGGTATTTTGTTGCGGTTCTGTTGCTGTAACCACTACAAATAACCGCTACACTGTTGGCACACCAACTGGCGGGAATATTGTAGCGGTTTCTGTGCATTAACTGCTATAAAATCACCGCTACAAGTTTTGGCAGGAATTTCGCGCCAAATTTGTAGCGGTTTTTTGCACGCAACCGCTACAAAAAAACCTTGCCGCTACAAATTTGTAGCGATTTAGGTGAAAACCGCTACAAATACTATAATTTGTAGCGGTTTAATATAACCGCTACAATTGCACCGCTACAAAATACCTTTTTTTTTGTAGTGTTACCACATCGTTAACAAACAATTTTTCCCTTAGGAAGATCAATGGGGGTTTTAGATTTTAAACTCTTTTCTTAAATTCCTAGGGTGATTACTCTTGGGTTTTTTCCAAGGTTTTTTTATAATATTTTCTAACCTTGTGTTTTTTATGTTCTTGGTCTTCTTTTATGTGTTTCGACCTAGCTTTTTTTACGGGCAGGGAAACCAAATTGTTCGCAAAAAGAACCTAAGTCTTTCCTATTTAGGGCTTTTTCTTTGGCAAGTTGATGTTAAATCTTATCTTGACAAAGTTTTAAAGTAGTTTTCTGGACAATTGCAATGAGTTGTCCATATGTTAAATTTTCATAATGGATCTAACCATTACCAATTTGGTTTCTAATTTTTTCCCTAATTTTTCCCCATAATGGATCTAACCAGCTACCAATTTGCATTAAATTGTTTGAGAACAGCGTCTCTTTCTTCTAGAACTAAATCTGGAGGGCTAGCTCTAGGATAATACAATTTTGTTGGATGTTTCCAATTCAAATTATTAATTTTGGTTTCCTTTGGGTTAGGACAATCTTCACTACTACTAGTTTGACTCTTTTTTCCTAAAGCACGAATGGTTAGTTTTGATGAAGAAGAAGCCTTTTTAGGAGGGAGTAGAAGAAGAGCGGCTAGAATTAGAGCGGAAAGAGAAAGACCTAAACATAATTTAATAAATCTCCTTATCCAGATATCATTACCATCTAGTTCCATAGAAATATGCTAGATGAACAAATATATCTGGTTCATTTATGAAATTATTATTAACATTACCATATATGACAATATAAAAGTAGTAATATGCTAATAATATTCCTTCTAAGCCAACATTTCTGGGTGGTGAACTATAATCTTATATGAACATTCAAGTTGACTATCGACATAACTGCCTTTCAACTCACGAGTTTTACAAGTCATAGCCTTGAAAAACGAATGAAGTCCATATACTATTACAAGAACACCTAACTTACGTGCTATTGTTAGAATATTAGTAAGCATATTTATGATTTTATATCAGCATTTTTCCGATGTGGAAGATCAACAAAGGTTGCGACCATTGAGGATACTTTGCCAAGTAATATTCATACTAAGTTCATAAATTTTCCAGAACATTAAAGCATCTAACACATCCCTACTTCCCTATCTGGCTCTAATACTAAGATCGAGGGAAGGGGACCACGAAAGGATCTTAGAGAAATGGAGAAGAAGGAGAGTGAGAAGTAAGGAACATTTTTTTGATAAAATCTATTTCCATTGGCTCTTTATTCGGATTAAATAAATATGTTAAATTAAAACTGTTGGATAAATTTAATTAAACCAAATTTATTTAATTAGATCATCAAAACAATTAAATTTTAATTGATTTCAAAATAATTAAGATTAATTTTGAAGATCTAATATAGCCCTTATTAGTCATAAAAATGAAGGGGTAGGATAATCCTGGTACGGATGAGAAACAAGGAGCCACAAGAAAACCCTAAAGAGGCATTGGAGATGTTAGCACGATGTTTGTGTTGGAGTCATATTCATGTGGATACCTGTAGAGGGAGCTGATTTGAGGTGTTGGCTCCTAGAGATCAAAAAAGCAAAAATGCAAAAGGTTCAATTCTTTCTAACTCAACATAAATGCCATTGATATATCTGCAATTCAGATTGGTGAACTTTTGCAATTTTAATTTCCATTGTGCCTGCCAATTCCAATAGATTGGTCATTGTTGATGATTTCTCTAGATTCATGTGGACTATTTTCTTGTCTTCGAAGGATGAAACCTTCTATGAATTTATTGTGTTTTCCAAGAGAGTGCAAAATAAAAAAGGTATGTCCATTGTAGGCAAAAAGAGAGAGCACAAAGGAGAATTCAAAAATCAAGCCTTTAGAGAATACTGTGATACCAATGCCATTTATCACAATTTCTCTGCACCAAGGACACCACAACAAAATGGAGTTGTGAAAAGAAAGAACTAAGTTCTAACAGAGATGGCTAAAGCTATGCGGAATGAGAAGAACATATCACAAGTTTTTTGGGTTGATGCTATGAGCACTGCATACTATATCTCTAAAAGAGCTTATATCAGATCAAAACTTAGAAAGACACCATACGAGCTATACAAAGGAAGAAAGTCAACCTTGCTTATATGTATATCTTATATTGTAAGTGTTTCATTCATAACAATGGTAGAGATAACTTAGGAAAATTTGATCTTAAAGCTGATGAAGGAATATTCCTAGGTTACTCTAACCAAAGCAAAACTTATAGAGTTTTTAATAAAAGAACATGTATTGTAAAGAATCAATTCATGTTGTATTTGATGAACATGAATTATTTGACAAATCTACTGATGATGAGTAGGAAATAGTCCTTTCTCAAGAAAATAGTCAATTAATCCCTAATTCTTCTAATCTTGAGGTTGAGAAAACTGAAAATGTAAATGAACCTAATATACAGAGGCAACCTAAAGCTTGGAAGTATAACAAGAGTCATCCCCTAGACCAAGTTATAAGAGAAGTAAGTAAAAAAGTAAAAACTAGAAACAAAATCTTAAATGAAGTTAGCTTCTCTGCATTGATTTTTGAGATTGTACCTTCAAACATTGATGAAGCCCTATCAAACAATGACTGGGTGATAGTAATGCAAGAAGAACTTATTAGTTTGAAAGAAATCAAGTTTGAGATTTAGTACCTAGGCCTAAAGGATCGTCCGGTCATTAGGACTAAATGGGTATTAAAAAACAAACTTGATGAATCTGCAATCATTGTAAAAAAAAGGCAAGATTGGTGGCTAAAGGCTATAATCAAGAATAAGGTATTGATTATGAGGAAACATATGCTCTAGTAGTAAGATTGGAAGCCATATGAATACTCTTAGCCTTTGTGTTCATCAAGGAATTCAAACTTTACCAAATGGATGTAAAAAGTGCCTTTTTAAATGGTTATATTATGGAAGAGGTATACATAAAACAACCTCTGGGATTTGAGGATATGACTAAACCTAATCATGTTTTCAAACTAAAGGAAGCTTTATATGGCTTAAAACAAGCTCCATGAGCCTGATATGAAAGACTTGGCAAATTCCTCACTGATCAAGTTTTGTCAGGGAAAAGTTGATACAACGTTATTTATAAAATGAAAATGAAATGATATTTTAATAGTTCAAATATATGCAGATGATATCATTTTCAGTGCTACTAATAACCTTTTGTGCAAAGAATTTTTTGAGACAATCTAGGGGGAGTTTGAGATGTTAATGATGAGAGAATTAACCTTCTTTCTTGGTTTGCAAATCAAACAAAGAAATAATGGAATCTTTTTGGGATAGATCAGGAAAATGGAGCAAACACGCCCATAAGCTCAACTACATTACTCAATGCTGATGTAAAGGGAGTATACTATAACATCACTAAATACAGAGGAATGATTAGCTCATTACTTTATCTCACTGCAAGTAGACCAGACATTGAATTCAATATTGGAATATGTGTAAGGTATCAGTTAGCTCCAAAGGAATCATATATTGAGACGGTCAAATGAACTTTCAGATATCTTGCTAACACATCAGAATTAGGCATCTGGTATCTAAAGGGAGATAATAAGTACCTAATTGCATACTCAGAGTCAGACCATAGAGGCTACAAAATAAAAAGAAAACGCACCAGTGGGCAATGTCAATTTCTTGGAGGATCAATAGTTTCATGGTTCAGCAAGAAATAGAACACAGTCTCTCTATCATCAACAGAAGCTAAATATGTTGCTGCCTCAAGTTGTTGTGCACAAGTACTCTAATAAAAGCAACAACTTCAAGATCTTGGCATCTATTTAAGGGAGATACCTATTTACTGTGAAAACACTCTAGAACCAAGCATATTGATGTCAAATACCAGTTCATTAGAGATCATGTCTAAAAGAAAGATGTCAAAGTGGTGTTCATCCCTACTTATCTTCAAATACCTAATATTTTCACAAAACCTCTAACAAAAGATCAATATTTTTTTATATGAAGAAAATATTGAATGGTAAATCCTAATGAATTGTAAGTATTTTCATATCTATAAAAGTACTTTGATTATGTTTTGATGATAAATTACTAACTTAAACATCGGAGTATCTAGAAATGTGTTTTGCAAGACTGTGTTGAAATACCATGTTCCATGATAAGAGAAATAGAGCATAATAGAGTAGGTGATCACCACGACATCACTTGAGTGATGTCTTCCAGTGATCACCACCATGACATCACTCAAGTGATATCAACTAATGATGAAGAACATCACTTGAGTAATTACTTGAGTGATGATGTGAAGAGACACAGTTGTTGAGGAAGTTCAAATGTCTTATATTGAAATGGTGTAACGGTTGAAATGAAAAGACAGAAGTTGAAGGGACTGGTCACTTAAGTGACCACTCAATTGAGCAATCAGAACAACTCGAGTGACCACTCGAGTGATCAATAGAGGAGTAAAGAATTCAGTCAAAATCTTGTTTCATCATGCAATTAAGAGCTGTAATCAATCTTTTAATTCACCAAGGATCCATTCATGAGTAATTACAAGATTAATTGGGCCAGGTATTGTGTAACACCCCAAATTTTATATTCACCAAATATATTGTAATTATTTGAGAAATTCAATAAAAAAGTGAATATTCATGAATTTGGAATTTAGGAATTTTATAAATGTTCATTTTCATGAGAAAATGAGGAAATAATTATGAAATTAATTTGGGTAACTTAAAAAGTCCAATATTAAGGTCCAAAAATGGAGAAATATTAGAGAAAATATTTGGTCCACAAAGTGATGGAAATTGGCCAAAAAAATAAGAAAAGAAATTTGAATAAAAAGGTAATGGCAAAATTGTAATTTTTCCAATTTATCACAAAATTAATTATTGTTTGATTAATTGGATTTAATTTCAATTAATTAAGGAAAATAAAAATGAAAAATTTATTTAGAATATTTTGGTCAATTTAATATGAATTTGTGGAAAATTTGAGCAAAAAGTGCAATTTTGACCAAAATTGAGACTTTACGTATATACGTAACTTGGACAAGTTGAGAAACCAATTGAGACCATAGGGAGGAACCCCTAAGTGCCTCCTACATGTTTTAAGAGGAAGAAAATATTGGTTAGGTTTAATGAGCTTGGTTACATGTACATAAGGTTTATATGCATAAAAATTGATTTTGGAATGTTTGGAAATTGGTTAAATAAATGAAATAATATATGATATATTATAATATATCATTACATCCTTCTTCCTTCAGCCCATTTTGTGCAAAACAGATTTGAAACAAGAGAGAGAAAGTTGAGAGGGTTTAGAGAGAGCAAGGGAAGAAATCTCACAAGGTAAGTCGATTTCTCCGACGATTTAGCTTCTAACGCGTATAACTTCGACCCTAAGCTACTCTTCTTTGTTCTTTAAGGTTTGGAGGCTTAAAAATCTGTTGTTTAAAGGTTAGGGTTTCAGCCATATTGGGGAAAAGTTAGTGAGAGAATGAGGTAACTTCCAAACCTTCGTATATTAACTATTTTGGCTGCTGTGGGCAATTTAATTGGTGAAATTTCGCCAGATTGCCATTGGTTTTAAATTTTGAAAATGTGTGTGCCTAAGGGTTATGCTGCCCAATTTTAGCTCAAATAGTTTTTATAACTCAATTAGATGGTTAAAAAAGTGGTTAGGTGTAGAAAGGAACACTTTTACGGAGCTAAAATAGCAAAACCCTGATTTTTCCTGAAGAATCCCATAATTTCAGTCAGGGCTCGATATAGGGGTTGGATTTGGATTTTCAATGATTTTATGATTCCATTGGATTCATGAGAGAAAATTAGATGAAGTTACAGTTGGGCACTTTTTCAGAAAAAGCCGAAAAAGCATAATTACAGAAACGCCCCTAAAACCCTAAAAGTAGGGCTGTCAAGGGCAATTTTGTAATTTGACATTGAATTTGATAATTTCAAGCCTAGAAATGTATTTCTTGCACAAAAATATGTTGGGATAGTCCATGTCAAAATTTCGAAAGAAAAGTACAGTCAGGCCGGGTACGGCCGGGCAGGGGTCCGGGGGTATTTTGGTAAATTCTCACCATAGGCTAATATAACTACAAGAAACACTATGGTAGTGCCTAAAATGATATATGGATAGGTTATAACATATTTCTTATACATTTAATATTTTAAGACCAAGTCGGAAGCCAGAAGCGACACGTTTTATGAGGCACACAAAAAAATATGGTCTTTGAGATAACACTACCCAACATTTTAAGCATTTGTTTGGGCTTCTAGTAGCCACCTAAGGGATTTTAATGATAATAAAATATAAGTATTTTGTAGTCATTTGAGTATTGGAATAAGTGTTGACGCGTCGTCCTAAATTATGACTATATGATTTGATATTTGCCAGGAACGTAGAAGGCCTACGGCTGAACAAGAATGGAAAGAACAAGGTAGTGACACTTTATCCTATATCATGTTTAATGCATTGCTTGTTTGTATTTATCATTGAATGAGTGAGGGGATGTGGCAGTTAACCCAACCTTGAATAGGGGATGTGGCGGTTAGGCTGGCCTTAAATGATTGAGGGGACGTAGAGGTTAGCCTGGCTTTACTTGCTTTGTTTAATTATACATCATATACGTAAACTATTGCTCTGGGATTCTTTTGAATCTTACTCTTTCCAAATAACAATTTTAGCTAGGGCAAGTGGATCTCGGGACAAGCAAGTGAGCAAGGATGTCTAGGATTGCTGGTGGTAGTCTTAGTTTCTTTTTGGTTTTTGGTTATCATTTGGACAATTGTATATATTGAATTGACCATATATTTATAGTTATTGTGTAATCCTCGGTATGGGAAACTGAGATAGGCAATGATGCCCTGTAAAACTCTTGGGTTAATAATATTATCCTTAGTGAATGTCAGAAATTTTGTTAGCACTCTAATATTGTATATGTGACAAACCAAATAGGCCAACTGTTTTTATTTCAAATGAATGGAAATCGTATTGTACAGGTTTTTGTAAAAAGTTTTTAATTGCCCTCAATCTTCCATTTACTTATAAAATGAGTTTAAACACTAATTACGGCCTAGATGATGGTGGGGGTTATATATTGCATAATCTCTTATTTAAAACTTTCTTTGAGTATGATCAGTCGAGTGATAACTCAAGATTAATCAAGTGATGTTAGGGAATAGGTTTATATCAGTAAAGGGTAGTGTCATTTTCATCAAATCACTTTTAGTGACTCTCCCAGTGCTCTACAAAAACTTCTCACATAATCTTACCTACTAGTTTCAACCAAAACTACCTAATTTCACTCTAAAAAACCTCCTAAAACTCTTTGATCTATTGCCCTAACTATCAAAACCTGTGACAGACAAGAAATTATTTCTCAGATTGTGTGATCAATCAAATCATCAAATGGCAAGGACAAAGACAATAAGAGGGAAATCTTCAGGGTCTCCACCACCTTCTCCACCAAGAAACAAAATAAATCATCTACTTTGAAAGCCACAAAACATCCTCGACCGAAAGTACTAAAGCAACAAGGTCACTCAAACAAAGACTAAAGCAACAATACTAGGAAAAAAGGGAAAATCCAAAACTCCTCCAAGTTCTCAAACCTCTGATTCAGTAAAGTATCACCTTTTTCTCGGGTTACCCTTCCTAGAAAAGTGTTGCATTTCTTGGCCGAAAGCTACTAGAAGATTTTTGACCTGGTTACTCGAGTGGCTACTCGAGTGATGCCTTTGAAAATCATGTTACTCGAGTGGCTACTCGAGTAATGGTCTATATAACTTTGCAGATTACTCGAGTACTCCCTCCAGTAACTTTGTTCAAAATTTGGCAGTGCTTCACTACATGAAATTTTCTTTGGTTACCCGAGTGGCTACTCGAGTAATTGCTTCCCTTACTCGAGTTGCTACTCGAGTAAGCCGTCACAGAATTGGTTTATCACTCTAGTGCTTACTCCAAGTAATGCTTTGCTACATTGTTCAAAATTCATTTGTTTGTTATCAAATTCTTTTATATTATTGATCCAATATTTGTTATCATTAAAACATATGGGATCTAACATTCTCCCCCTTTTTGATGATGACAAAACTTCGTGATTTTGAACAAGGTTTTTGAAATTGGGTTTTGAAACATACGCTTCTTAAATTCTTTTCATATGAAATCGTTTGTTGAATTTAAACTTCAAAACTCTTTTGAAAAAACTTATTAGATATCTTTTCAAAATTTTTGTTCTTTACTTGTTGACCTTGCATACACAATTGAAAACACATTAGTTCCATAATGCAATAAAATTTCACAATGAAGTTTAACTTTACTAGCATAGAAAATTGCATAAATAAGAGTTCAATACATAACTTAGAATGCAAAGCTAAAAAAAATTGGAAAACATGCAAAAGCCCCATACATCCAAATCCCAATCAACTCAGTCATTTATCACACGAAATCACTCAGGCGCTTCTCCCCCCTTTTTGTCTTCATCACAAAGGTGGAATCAATCATGAGGAGGAGTAGGTGGCTTGGCTGCTGAGATAGGAGTGACAGGAAACACCAATGATTCATATGAACCATCTGAACTGGAAGGATCTGAAGATGATGATTCAAGATCAGGAAGGTTCACTTGCGGTGACTGAGGATCCTCTGGAGGATTCACCGGGGATGAAGGATAAGGAACCAGAGAAGTAATCTCTACTTCCTCTGTAGCAACTGGTGAAGACTCAAGCACCTCTTCAGTACGTGCAGGTGAATCAATGGGAGTAGATTTAGGCTTGGGCTGAAAAGGCTGAGGTGGATTATCAGTGGTGATATGAATAAGCTCGGATGTGTCAGGGTCAGGCATAGAGAACAACACATTTCTAGGTCAACTCTCAGAGGGTCTATGCTCAGTGGGTATAGAGGGTCTTAGTTCAGGGATAGGTATGGGCTCAGGAATACCAGAAGGACCAGGAGTAGAGGATCCAGATGCTATAGCATCAAGTCTAGCAACAATGGATCTCAGAAGGTCACCCTAGGTATGTTGTTCAGCAAGCAACTCTTCGTTCCTCTTATCCATCTTTTCCACAAGTTGTCCCATCTTCTCATTCATATAAGTTACCAATTCCACATTGGTATTCACAATATCAATATGGAAACTCCTCAAGATGTTCTCCATAAACGTTTGCATTGCGGCACCAAAGAAGGATAGAGAAGATGTGTTTGCTAGAGCAGAAGACTGTGTGTCATCCATCCAGCTTGTTGCTGTGTCAGTCTTCTTCTTTTTCTTAGGACTTGCTTCTAGAGGTGTCTTCAAAGGAATCTCAATATTTAGCTTTCCAATTTGATTCCTTCCCACGGGTGCTAACCTCTCAATCGGTTCCTTACTCTCCAAATACCAAATCTTATTCTTCTTGAGAAACAAGGAAATAAGTTGAGGATAGGGCATTGGAGTAGTTGGTTTTCCCTCATATCTATACCTCTTGATCTAATTGAAGATATACTCTCCCAAGTCCTTTTGATCCTTGAGGATCACTGAGGCAAATTTTCTGAAGTCCCTCTCAATGAAATGAGGGAAGTTGTTGGATTTATTTACCATGGCTCTAGAGTATATATACCAAAAGACTCTATGGAAGTCACTTATATCACTTGCATTAAAGTTGAGAGGTCCCACAATCTCACCAATTCTAAGGATAGAAAATATTTGGTTTAAAGAAAGGTTAGGGTAATCATCATCAGGAGGATTTTCTATTCCTAACTAGGTATTAATTCTGGAGGGTAAGATTAGAATTCTTTGACCTCTAACCTCAGAAGTCATCTCTTCTTCCATAGACTTCTTAACGGGATCATTAATCTGTTCAAGGTTACAATAGAAATGTCTCACTATTTTGGTGCAAAAAGGACGCTTGACGATAACCAGGGCATATAGGAATCAAGGTAGGGACTTAGATCGAATTTCAATACCTCTTGAAGCACCTTGTAGTCAATATAGTGCATCTTGCACACATTTCTTCTTGCAAAATGACTCAGGTACTTCTGTGATTCCTCAAGCTTTCTTACGTTGAATCCCTTTGGAGGGAATGTAATTTCTTCATCCCTCTCTTCTGTTTGTTTTGAAGATTACCCTTTCTTTACTTCCTTAGATTGGAAAGCTTTATCAAGCATGTCTATTATAACTTTGGTAAGCTTCTCACTAACCTTAGGCTTTTTTATATGCTTAGGAGTAAAGGTAGGTGTGTCGGATGAATTAGAGGAAGGAGGATATGGCTTTTTTGTAGTTTCCCTTTTCCTGGAGGTAAACTCTTCTTGGATTAAGCTCTTGTGGTAATGGGTTCCTTAATCACAACCCCTTTCACTTCAGGTTTGGCTTGCGGATTGGTCTTGAGGTTTGATTTGGTAGAAATTTTCCTCTTCTTGGTAGGAGGAGAGGAATGTGAATCAGAGGGTTGATATGGTTCAGCAGACTCAGAAGGACTACTAGGATTGGGAGATTTTGTCCTTACCATTGTGATTTGTGAGAATCAAATATTTTTTAAAAAATAGAGACGAGCGTCGCGAGTGTAGGGCAAGAATTTGTGAACAATATGGGAGGTTTTTGAAGGTGTAAATCACTGGGTTATGACGGTTATGGGAAGAGAAAAGGAGTTTGAAAATTTTTTGTGAGATCACTAAGAGAATCACTCAAGGAGATTTTTGTGAAAAATGACCGAGTATCAAGTTGAAATAATCTAGAACCCGACATCACTCGAGGGCCTACTCGAGTGATCATCAGCTCTACTCGGGTAGCTACTCGAGTGATCATACTAAAAATTTTCAAATATAGCAACTTTGAAGGCGTACCTGGCATGAATAATATTGTAATTATCCATGTATATTCCCTTAATCATTTGATGACTCTTTAGAACATATTTGAGCTTAAAATTAGCATATTTGAAATCTGTACCCAGTTTTACTTGAGGTATTACTTGAGTAATGATGAACTTCACTCGAGGCCTCCCTCGGGTAAGCTGTCTCTTCACCTTCTGACTGTTCATTTCCAACCGTTGTGCCGTTTCATTTGAAATTAATGCTTCACTGGTACATTTCCAAGTTCATTACTCGAGTGGCTACTCAAGTAATGCATCCATTACTTCAAGTTCTCACTCCAATAATGCTCATTACTTGAAGTTGTCACTCCAGTAATATTGTCCTCTGTTAACCTCTACTATTTATACTTCAAAATAGATCATTATGATCCTGTAAAACAAATTGCTAGAAACTCTGATGCTTAAGTTAGTAATCATCAAAACATTAATTAATAACATCATCTAACATTTTGTAAACACTAAATAACTTACAATTTATTAGGATTTACCATTCCCAATTCTCGTCTAATATATAAAAATTGATCTTTTGCAAGGGGTTTTGTGAAGATATCAGCTAGTTGAAGATGAGTTGGAATGAATATCACTTTGACATCTTTCTTTTGGACATGATCTCTGATGAAGTGATGTCTAACATCAATATGCTTGGTTCTGGAATATTGAACGGGATTCTTTGCCAAGCTTATCATGCTAGTGTTGTCATAGTATATTGGTATTTCTTTCAAATAAATACCAAGATCATGGAGTTGTTGTTTCAGCCATATTACTTGTGTACAACAACTTGATACTGCAACATACTCAGCTTCCGTTGATGAAAGAGACATTATAGTTTGCTTCTTGCTAAACCATGTTACAAGTGAGCCTCCAAGAAATTGGCCTTGTCCACTCGTACTCTTTCTGTCCGTTTTGTATCCTCCATGATCAGAGTCTGAGTATGCAACTAGATACTCACTTCTTCCTTTAGGATACTAGAGACCTAATTCTGGCGTGTTAGCAAGATATCGGAAGATTCGTTTGACGGTTTCAACATGTGACTCTTTTAGTGCTGATTGATATCTTGCACACATACCCACACTGAATTGAATGTCAGGCCTACTTGCAGTAAGATAGAGTAATGATCCAATTATTCCTCTATATTTTGTGATATTGTAATCTTTTCCCTTGACATCCACATTAAGCAATGTGGTTGAGCTCATGGGTGTGTTCATTCCATTTGCTTCATCCAATCCATACTTTTTCAATAGCTCTTTCAAATATTTCGTTTGAGATATGAAAATCCCATTCTTTCTTTGTTTGATTTGCAAACTGAGAAAGAAATTTAATTCTCCCATCATTGACATCTCAAACTCCCCCTGCATTATCTCAAAAAATTCTTTACACATAGTTTCGTTAGTAGCACCAAAAACTATATCATCAACATATATTTGCACAATTAATATATCATCACATTTTCATTTTGTAAAAAGTATTGTATCAACTTTTCCTTGTACAAAACCTTGATCAATAAGAAATTTACTGAGCCTTTTGTACCATGCTCTAGGAGCTTGTTTTAAACCGTACAAAGCCTTTTTGAGTTTGAAAACGTGGTCAGGTTTGGTTACATCTTTGAAACCTGGGGGTTGATCTACATATACCTCTTCCATAATGTAGCCATTTAAAAATGCACTCTTTACATCCATTTGATAAAGTTTGAATCCTTTGATAAATGCAAAGGCTAAGAGTACTCGTGTAGCTTCCAATCTAGCTACTGGAGCATACATTTCCTCAAAATCAATTCCTTTTTCTTGATTATAGCCTTTGGCCACCAATCTTGCCTTGTTTCTGACAATAATTGCAGATTCATTAAGTTTGTTCTTGAATACCCATTTAGTGCCTATGATAGGATGATCCTTAGGTCGGGGTATCAAATCCCAAACTTGATTTCTTTCAAATTGATTTAGTTCTTCTTGCATTGCTATAACCCAATCATTGTCTGATAGGGCTTCGTCAATATTAGAAGGTTCAATCTCAGAAATGAAGGCAGAAAAACTAACTTCATTGAAAATTCTATTTCTAGTTTTAACTCCTTCATTTACATCTCCTATGACTTGATCTAGGGGATGACTCCTATTGTATCTCCAGGCTTTAGGTTGTTCTATAGACTGATCTTCTCCCTTAGTTTGATCAACTTCTGGAATAAGAAATTTAGAAATAGATTGATCACTTTCATGATTTAAAATAATTTCCTGCTCATCATCATTGGTTTTGTCAGAGGATTCAAGTTCATCAAATACAACGTGAATTGATTCTTCAACAACACATGTTCGTTTATTGAAAATTCTATATGCTTTACTTTGGTTAAAATATCCTAGGAAAATTCCTTCATCTGTTCTAGAATCAAATTTTCCCAAGTTATCTTTACCATTATTATGAATGAAACACTTACAACCAAAGATGTGTAAATAAGCAAGGTTCGACTCCCTTCCTTTGTATAGCTCATATGGTGTCTTTCCAAGTTTTGTTCTAATGTAGGCTTTGTTTGAAATATAGCATGCTGTGCTCATTGCATCGGCCAGAAAACTTGAGACACGTTCTTTTCATTTAGTATTGCTCTAGCCATTTCAGTGAGCACTCTATTCTTATGTTCCATGACTCCGTTTTGTTGTAGTGTCCTTGGAGCAGAGAAATTGTGATCTATGCCATTAGTATCACAATATTCTTTAAAGGCTTGATTTTCAAATTCTCCACCGTGATCTGTCCTGATACCTGCAATGGACATACCTTTCTCATTTTACACTTTCTTGGCAAAAACAATGAATTCTGCAAAAGTTTCATCCTTTGATGACAGAAAAATAGTTCATATAAATCTAGAGAAATCATCAATAATGACTAATGAATATAAGTTGCCACCGAGGCTTTTAACTCTTGCTGGACCAACTAAATCCATATGTATCAATTGCAGTGGTCGATTTATTGTAATCTCATTTTTTGATTTGAAAGTTGATTTAGTTTGTTTACCCTTTTGATATGCATCACAAATCAAATCATTTTTAAAACTTACTTTGGGTAATCCAAGAACTAAATCCTTTTTGAGTAGTTTACCTAGTTGGTGCATGTTGACATGAGCTAGTCTCTTATGTCATAGCCAACTTTCATCGGTATTACTTACAAAACAATTTTCAGAGTTATTTCTATTGATATCAAGTGTATAGCAGTTACCTTTCCTTTTTGCTCTGACCTTTATCTTGATATTTTACTTATCAAGTTGTAAGTCTTTCTTGTTGACAATCAGACATTCTTCTGAATCAAATATTATCCAGTTGTCTTTATCTGCACTTTAACTTACGCTTAGCAAATTATGACATAAGCCTTCAATATAATATACATCTTTGACTTGTATTCCTTTGTCATTTTTGATTTCACCAATTTCTGCTATCTTTCCAAATTGATTTCCTTCAAATTTTACCTTTCCACCTTCCTTAGGTTGCAATATGGTAAAAATTTTGAAATCTCCGGTCATATGTCTAGAGCATCTACTGTCTATGTACCACTTGTTGTTTTTGGATGCTTTAAGACATATCTACAATCAAATACGATTAAGTCTTAGGTTCCCACTTCTTTTTGGGTCCTTTTGGGTTAGTACATGAAATTTTCGAAACATATGAACCTTTAGGTACCCATTTGTAGGTTCCTATCATTCCTTTCTTCTTATCAATGCATAATGAAGTATAATGACCTTTTCTATTACAATAACTACAGTATGCAAAAGGATTTGATGTATGCACAGAACGTTGAAAATAATTCAAGTATGATTTTCCTCCAGCTTTCTTTCTTCCTTTCCTTCTGTCTGATTTTGGATCATATCCAATTCCAAATTGATCATTCACAAATAGTTGAGCTTTTAAAATTACATTTAGCATTTAACTTCCTTTAGTGAACTTTTCAAGAGATTTAGTAAGATCAATGTTTTTCTTTTTTAAAGAAGTACAATTTTCACAATCCTTTTCAAAATTCTCTTTAAGTTGTACTTCAAGAGCTTTGTTTTTCTTTTTGAAAACAAATAGTTCTTTGACTACTTTGATGAATTCAGAATGTAAAGCATTATATTCATAAAGTAGTTCATCATAGGTAGGATCAGAATCAGTTACTTCTTCTTCTATTTTCTCTTAAGCAACTAGACATATATTGGCTACTTCCTCTTCATTGCTTTCTTTGTCAGAAGAACTATCTCCCCATATGGCATATACAAAGGCTTTCTTCTTATTGTAGAACTTGCCTTTTCTCTTTTCTTCATTCTTCTGAATTAGTTCTTGACATTCTGATTTGAAATGTCCTGGCTTTCCACATTCATAGCAGATGATATGTTCTTTATTGCTTATTCCTCCTTTCTGAAAGTTTTTGAATCCTTGGCCTTTCTTGTAGAACTTTCTGAATGATTTCTTGATTTGGCCCATTTCATCATCGTCAAGCTCTTCATCTTCATCTTGTTCTTCTTCTTCTGCTTTCAGTGCTAGACCTTTTTTCTTCTTGTCACCAATATCATCTAGTTCTCGTTTGAACTTTAATTTGCTTTCATATTCAGAAAGACTTCCGAATAAAGAAGGAACTGATCACATTGATTCACCTTTTGCTTCCTCAATTGCAATGACCTTTGCCTCCTAGTCTTTAGAAAGAATATTTAAAATCTTTCGTACTTGGGTATGTTGATCATAGATTTTTCCAAGTGCTATAAGTTGATTAACAAGGAGAGTATATCTAAGTTCAAATTCAGCTATCGACTCACCTGATTTTATTCGAAGTAATTCAAACTCAGTAACCAGAGTATTGATTCGGTTTTCTTTTATTCCCGAAGTTCCTTCATGAGCTATTTCCAAGGCTTCCCACATTTCTTTGCTGTTGGAAGTGTACAGATTCTGAAGTACTCATTTTGACTCAAGGCACTTTAAATCATTAGAATTGCTTTGCTGTTGAGTATAATGAGTTTCTTGTCATTCTCATCATATTCCGCTGGTGTCTTGGGAACTCTTTGTGAATCTATAATCTTTTCAGGTTTTTAGTTTCTACTCTCAAACACATCCCATAGCCCATATTCAGTAGCCATTACGAAGACTCTGAACTTTGCTTTCCAGAATGAGAAGTGTTCACTATTGAAACCCGGAGGTCTTGTGATAGAAGCTTCATCGGGAAGAATGTCTTCACTTATGCTTACCATTGGATCCTTCTTAGGCTGTTAAACCTTAATAAGAAGACCTATGCTCTGATACCAAATGTTAGTGCAAGCGTTTCACCCAAGAGGGGGATGAATTGGGTGATACCAAAAATTTTGTTTCGTATAAGATAATTGACAGAATATTTAAACCAGTTGAGAGTAAAGAGAAATATCACCGAAGTGTACACCGGGAGTTATACTGGTTCGGCCACAACCACTTGACCTACGTTCAATCCTTAGAGCGTCTCTGAGAGTTTCACTATATTCTCTAAGATTAAATGGGTTCTTGGCACCTCAGTACACAGCAAGTTCCTTCACTTGGACACTTGCTCCCCCTTACACATTGTACTCAAATCCCCATCTCCAGGTTCTACAACCTTAAGTTGTCTCAATAACAAATATTGAGTTCATAATGAAAAACTCTCTCACAGAGCAAATATATAATCACTGAAGTATAATGAATGAGTATAAGAAAACAAAGCACTAAGTGTATTAATCGATATGTGTTCTCAGTTCTTGTGTCTTGTCTTCTTTTCTTTGAATGCTCCATATATATAGATGATTGGTAATATCCGTTAGAAGCAATTCAAACATGTCCATTAGAGTCACGCAGCAACGGTTGATTGTTCTTTGAATTTGAAAACAATCCGTTTGTAGTAGGTAGCGGTAGGTGAACGTTCGAACACTTTATTTGATTTGCTCTTCTTGCATGAACTCTTCATCATTTCTCTGCAAATGTACTTAGGATGCTAATGCAATGAAGAGTTAATCATATAGATAACAATTTAATAAACATTCGATCAAAAACATAATTTCTGGACTCCCTTACTTGAGTGGCTACTTGAGTGATCAAGATTGTTACTCGAGTGGTTACTCGAGTGGCCTTGTCTTTACCTTAACAAGTTACTTGGGTGCTGACTGTGGTAATATGGTTACTCGAGTGGCCTTCAATTTTCTTCACATCTTACTTTAGTGGTGCCTCGAGTAGATGGCATATTACTCGTTAGTCCCTTGAGTAATTGGATCAAATTATTAGCCGAGAGTTTGCTTTCTGATTACTCGAGTGGCTACTCGAGTAATGCCTTGAATAACACCACAGATTACTTGGATGGTCCATCATGTAAATCCTTTTTCTCACCTGGTTACTCGAGTAAAGTATTGCATTTCTTGGCTGAGAGCTACTGGAAGATTTTTGACCTGGTTACTCGAGTGGCTACTCGAGTGATGCCTTTGAAAATCATGTTACTCGAGTGGCTACTCGAGTAATGGTCTATATAACTTTGCAGATCACTTGAGTACTCCCTTGAGTAACTTTGTTCAAAATTTAGCAGTGCTTCACTGGATGAAATTTTCTTTGGTTACTCGAGTGGCTACTCGAGTAATTACTTCCCTTAGTCGAGTAAGCCTTCACAGAATTGGTTTATCACTCTAGTGCTTACTCCAAGTAATGCTTTGCTACATTGTTCAAAATTCATTTATTTGTATCAAATTCTTTTATATTATTGATCCAATCTTTGTTATCATCAAAACATATGGGATCTAACATTCTCCCCCTTTTTGATGATGACAAAACTTGGTAATTTTGAACAAGGTTTTTGAAATTGAGTTTTGAAACATATGATTCTTAAATTCTTTTCATATGAAATCGTTTGTTGAATTTAAACTTCAAAACTCTTTTGAAATAACTTATTAGATATCTTTTCAAAATTTTTGTTCTTTACTTGTTGACCTTGCATACACAAATGAAAACACATTAGTTCCATAATGCAATAAAATTTCACAATGAAGTTTAACTTTAATGGCATAGCAAATTGCATAAATAAGAGTTCAATACATAACTTAGAATTCAAAGTTAAAAAAAATTGAAAAACACGCAAAAGCCCATACATCCAAATCTCAATCAACTCAGTCATTTATCACACAAAATCACTCAGGCTCTTCTCCCCCTTTTTGTCTTCATCACAAAAGTGGAATCAATCATGAGGAGGAGTAGGTGGCTTGGCTGCTAAGATAGGAGTGACAGGAAACACCAATGATTCATATAAACCATCTGAACTGGAAGGATCTGAAGATGATGGTTCAGGATCATGAAGGTTCACTTGCGGTGACTGAAGATCCTCTGGAGGATTCACCGGGGATGAAGGATAAGGAACCAGAGAAGTAATCTCTACTCCTCTATAGCAACCGGTGAAGACTCAAGCACCTCCTCAGTGCGTGCAGGTGAAGCAATGGGATTAGATATAGGCTCGGGCTGAAAAGGATGAGGTGGATCATCAGTGGTGATGTGAATAGGCTCAGATGTGTCAGGGTCAGGCATAGAGAACAACACATTGCTAGGTCCACTCTCAGAGGGTCTATCCTCAGTAGGTATAGAGGGTCCTGGTTCAGGGATAGGTATGGGCTCAAGAATACTAGAAGGACTAGGAGTAGAGGATCCAGATGCCATAGCATTAAGTCTAGCAACAATGGATCTCAGAAGCTCACCCTGGGCATGTTATTCAGCAAGCAACCTTCGTACCTCTTATCTATCTTTTCCACAAGTTGTCCCATCTTCTCATTCAAATGAGTTACCAATTCCACATTGGTATTCGTAATATCAATATGGAAACACCTCAAGATGTTCTCCATAAACGTTTGTATTGCGGCACCAAAGAAGGATGGAGAAGGTGTGTTGGCTGGAGCACAAGACTGTGTGTCATCCATCCGGCTTGTTGCTATGTCAGTCTTCTTCTTTTTCTTGGGACTTGCTTCTAGAGATGTCTTCAAAGGAATCTCAATATTTAGCTTTCCAATTTGATTCCTTCCCACGGGTGCTAACCTCTCAATCTGTTCCTTACTCTCTAAATACCAAATCTTATTCTTCTTGAGAAACAAGGAAATAAGTTAAGGATCGGGCATTAGAGTAGTTGGTTTTCCCTCATATCTATACCTCTTGATCTCATTGAAGATATACTCTCCCAAGTCCTTTTGCTCCTTGAGGATCACTGAGGCGAATTTTCTGAAGTCCCTCTCAATGAAATGAGTAAAGTTGTTGGATTTATTTACCATGGCTCTAGAGTATATATACCAAAGGACTCTATGGAAGTCACTCATATCACTTACATTAAAGTTGAGAGGTCCCACAATCTCACCAAGTCTAAGGATAGAAAATATTTGGTTTGAAGAAAGGTTAGGGTAATCATCATCAGGAGGATTTTCTATTCCTAACCAGGTATTAATACTGGAGGGTGAGATTAGAATTCTTTGACCTCTAACCTCAGATGTCATCTCTTCTTCCACAGACTTCCTAACAGGATTATTAATTGCTTCGAGGTTACAATAGAAATGTCTCACTATTTTGGTGCAAAAAGGAAGCTTGACGATAACCAGGGCATATAGGAATCAAGGTAGGGACTTAGATCGAATTTCAATACCTCTTGAAGCACCTTGTAGTCAATATAGTGCATCTTGCACACATTTCTTCTTGCAAAATGACTCAGGTACTTCTGTGATTCCTTAAGCTTTTTTACGTTGAATCCCTTTGGAGGGAATGTAATTTCTTCATCCCTCTCTTCTGTTTGTTTTGAAGATTACCCTTTCTTTACTTTCTTAGATTGGAAAGCTTCATCAAGCATGTCTACATTAACTTTGGTAAGCTTCTCACTAACCTTAGGAGTAAAGGTAGGTGTGTCGGATGAATCAGAGGAAGGAGGAGATGGCTCTTTTGTAGTTTTCCCTTTTCCAGGAGGTGAACTCTTCTTGGATTGAGCTATTGTGGTAATGAGTTCCTTAATCACAACCCCTTTCACTTTAGGTTTGGCTTGCAACTTGGTCTTAGGGTTTAATTTGGTAGAAATTTTCCTCTTCTTGGTAGGAGGAGGGGAATGTAAATCAGAGGGTTGATATGGTTCAAAAGACTCAGAAGGAGTGCTAGGATTGGGAGATTTTGTCCTCACCATTGTGATTAATATTTTTGAAAAAAACAGAGTTGAGCATCGTGAGTGTAGGGCAAGAATTTCTGAACAATCTGGGAGGTTTCTGAAGGTGTAAATCATTGGGTTATGACGGTTATGGGAATAGAAAAGGATTTTGAAAATCTTTTGTGAGAGAACTAGGAGAATCACTCGAGGAGATTTTGTGAAAAAAGATCAAGTATCGAGTTGAAATAACTTAGAACCTGACATCACTCAAGGGCCTACTCGAGTGATCATCAGCTCCACTCGGGTGGCTACCCGAGTGACCATCAGCTCCACACGAGTTATCATCAGCTCCACTCGGGTAGCTACCCGAGTATAAGAAAACAAAGCACTAAGTGTATTGATTGATGTGTGTTCTCAGTTCTTGTGTCTTGTCTTCTTTTCTTTGAATGCTCCATATATATAGATGATTGTTAATGTCCGTTAGAAGCAATTCAAACATGTCTGTTAGAGTCGCACAGCAACGGTTGGCTGATCTTTGAATTGAAAACTATCCGTTTGTGGTAGGTAGTGGTAGGTAAAGGTTTGGACACTTTATTTGACTTTGCTCTTCTTGCATGAACTCTTCATCGTTTCTCTACAAATGTCTTAGGATACTAATGCAATGAAGAGTTAATCATATAGATAAAAATTTAATAAACATTCGATCAAAAACATAATTTCTGGACTCCCTTACTCAATTGGCTACTCAAGTGATCAAGATTATTACTTGAGTGGCCTTGTCTTTACCTTAACAAATTACTCGGGTGCTGACTATGGTAATATGGTTACTCGAGTAGCCTTCAATTTTCTTCACATCTTACTTGAGTAGTTCCTCGAGTGGATGGCATATTACTCGATTACTCCCTCAAGTAATTTGATCAAATTCTTGGCCAAGAGTTTGTTTTCTAATTACTCCAGTGGCTACTCGAGTAATGCCTTGAATAACTCTGCAAATTACTTAGGTGGTCCCTCAAGTAAATCCTTTTTCTCACCTGGTTACGCGAGTGGCTACTCAAGTAAAGTCTTGCATTTCTTGGCTGAGAGCTACTGGAATATTTTTGACCTGGTTACTCGAGTAGCTACTCGAGTAATGCCTTTGAAAATCATGTTACTCGAGTAGCTACTCGAGTAATGGTCTATATAACTTTGCAGATTACTCGAGTACTCCCTCGAGTAACTTTGTTAAAAATTTGGCAGTGCTTCACTGGATGAAATTTTCTTTGGCTACTCGAGTAATTGCTTCCCTTACTCGAGTTGCTACTCGAGTAAGCCTTCACAGAATTGGTTCATCACTCCAGTGCTTACTTCAAGTAATGATTTGCTACATTGTTCACAATTCATTTGTTTGTTATCAAATTCTTTTATATTATTGATCCAATCTTTGTTATCATCAAAACATATGGGATCTAACAAATTCAAATGCCTAAAGAATCAATTCAACTATTATTTGATTATTAAGTTACATATCATTAGGTAATAACTCTTTGAATATTAATCCAATCTTCTAAATTCATAACTGAATATAGAACCTCAACATTACATAGATAAAAAATCATTGTCCTAAATTATACCTATTAGGCATGCTAAGATTAGGATCAATAGTGCCTAGTCTAACCTTCATGGTATTATGGTAACATCCTCAAAACATAACTGAAGGTTCAACATTATCTATAAGGTTTACAAGGTTAAACTTTTGCCATGAAATAGAACCAAAGTGCAACCTGATTTACATTTCGATCTAAGCACTATTCAGCTTAAATATGATTCAAATCTATCCTTAACCTTCAGTATCATAAGATCAGATCCTTTAGGATCGATATACAGTAAAATCAAATTCATCCTGCATCACTATATATCATACCTACATCCCTTTAACACCACGGTATTACTAAGGGTCATTACCTAACACAGAGAAACATTAAAACATTTACTATGCCTCGAGTTTCCATATCCTCATCAAATGAACTTTTATGGGTAGTACTCATTACAATAGAAATGGTTTGGATTAAAAATCAATACTTAACTCAACATCTCCATGCCTTTAATCATTCCTTATGTCATTTAAAAACTTCTAATCGAAATTCCATACCTTTAATCAAAAGGCTTCAAATTCCCAAGGTACTTCCTATAGGTCACCCATCCCAGGATTTCTCTTGCCTGAGCACGCTTAATCACAGAGTTATAATGGTATCCGAGGCATTAGTTCTTATATTGACCCATATATCTCTGGACATCGGTATCCTACATATACCTTAATCCCAGTATACCATGCTATCCTACCCAGAATGCTAGATACTGTGCCCTCAGGGAAACATAAGTAGTACCAGCTTCTTGGTATAGACCTTCCATGTGTTCTCATAACACAGGAAAAAATATGGGTTATACTTTAACTCAATATCAGGAGCCCTAGAGTTAGCAATAGAATCTGAATCATGTGCTTCTACTTCTATCCTTAAGGTCTCATTGTCATTATCTCTAGTAGAGGAATCCTTAATGGGACAGGGCACTACTAACATCCTTGTCAAGCTAAGCTACTTCCTCTATATGGATCGTTTCCCCTTCCTTTAACAAGCTGATTACCAGACAGGGGTGTATAATTCCTTAGGTTTCCTAGCTATCTGTAACTCCTAGTTACAGTAGCACTAACAGGAAATCATTATACCATTCATATGAGCAGAGAATGTAACCTATTGTCATAACCCTTTGGTCTGACTGGACCTGTATCTCTAGGTAGATAATTCCATTACCATAATCACTGCTCTGATACCAAAACTATAATGCCCTTACCTTTATGATCATCTGATGAGCTTTACACAACATATTCGAACCACTCATCCTATTCATTTATAAAACTGTTTCAATTCCCAACCTCAAGATAGGATTCAAACCTGTAGTTGAGTGGGTTTTTCAAAATAATTTTAAAAATCTTGTAGAAGAGTCTTATAGCGATTCGTAAATTCATTGTTACTCATCAATTCTCATCTTTATTCAATTCAATCAGAGTGACTCGCTACTCATTTCTCTGCTCATTCTTAAATCATTTATTTAGCCTATTTAAAAATGTCATACAAAAAGATTGCCACACAGGAAAAATGCATTGGCAACAAATCCTCATTCCTAGGATGCTTGCTAAACTGGGGCTTAGCAGTCCATTTGATTCAAGCTTATTCTCAAGCCTCTAATCCTAAAACTCAGGATATTACTATTAGTTCAAGCTTTTCACCCAAGAAGGGGATGAATTGGGTAATATAGAAAATTAGTTTTGTATATAAAAATTTAACTAGAAATTTAAAACAGATCAAAGTTAGAAGAGATAACATCGAAGTGTACACTGAGAGTTATACTTGTTCAGCCACAACCACTTTGACCTACGTCCAGTCCTCAGAGCTTTCTGAGAGTTTCACTATATCTACCAAATTTCAGTGGGCTCTTAGCACCTAGTACATAGCAAGTTCTTTCACTAGACACTCGCTCCCCCTTACATGTTGTAATAACCTCAATACATAGCAAGTTCCTTCACTAGACACTCTCTCCCCTTTACACCTAATCAAATCCTCAACTCAATATTCCATAATCTTAAGTTGTCTCAATAACAGATATTGAGTTTGTAATGAAAATCTCTCTCACAGAGCAAATATATAATTACTAAAGTACAAAGACTGAATATAAGAAAAATAGAGCACTAAGAGTATGTTGATCAATATATGTTCGTGTGTTCTCAGTTGTGTGTGTTGTAATACCCCAACATGTACTTAAGGGCTAAATGTACAGAATAGATGGTGGGATTAGTGATAGAATTACCTCTGGAAATTTTGTTATGACTTTAGTTAAATTTCACATGCAAAATTGGCAACTAAATATTATATTGCAAGATGATATTTTACAAGATTATCTTCTTCAAAAGGCCATGATTCACGTATGACAAGGGGGAAAAGCAAGAGAAAAATACATATTGGCTATTAAATATGACATATGGAAGCAATTGGACCAAGTTATAAAAAGATGAGGACTTGGTGAACAATCTTATGCTAATTGGGAAATTAACTTTTTTATTCAAGTCATCTCTTTTCCTAGGCTTCATTTTCATATAACATAAGGCAAGAAAGAGAAACAAATATATGATCAATTAAAAGGAGAAGACTTGGTCAACAATCTCCACTAAAAGTAACATATGTGAGGAGGTAAACTAAGATAATGGTAGAAGGCTTCTTTTAACTCCTTTTGGTCAACAATTGTGGGCCAAATAAAAGAAGATAACTTGAACAAAAATGGGCCACATATTCGTATGGGATCAAGAAAGAAAGAGAAAAGATGAAGCAAAGGATTATTGGTACATATCTCTTGCAATTAAAGTGCTCTCTCTCTCTCTCTCTCTCATGTGCTCAACCGACTTAAGCTCTACAAGAATTCTTGACTATTTAATTAAAAACATTCTCTCATCTTATTCATTCATTTCAAGTTGGCCAAGTGCAAAAGAAAAGGAGAGAGAAAGGGCAAGACCGAAAGTAAGAGCCAAGGGGAACAAGAAGGAAAGGTAAGCTATTTACACTTCAAGATCCCATTTCTAGCTCTAAAGACCCTCATGAAACTTGTTCCTCTCCTCCTTAGCTTCATTTCTATGGTTTCTATTTTTTAAGAAGAGGAGTTTTCAGCTACCTTGCAAGAAAAAAAGTTGAGGAATCAAGAAAAGAACACAAGAAGAAGTAAGAGGTGAGTAAGAGCATTATATTGATGTATGTGATGTTTTAATTGGCTGAGTTGTGGTGGGCTATTGTGACAGCCCTAATTTCGTTTTTTAGAGTATATTAGGGATCATGAAGCTTTCATCCTATGTATGTGCTTATATGTTGGTTTGGAGGCAAATGAGCTAAGCTTAGTGATTAGATAGTGAAGTGGTTGTTTGTTGTGAAATACCCTAAAATTCTGCCAAACCAGGACATGGGGAATGAGTGGGAATTTGTTCATTTTGATGTTACCATTGTGTTTTACACGAAAAATTATGTGGGAATAGGGTTGGTTGTTGATTTTGAAGCCATTGGACACATTGGTTGAAAATTGGAAAAACTGTCAAGTGTCACTCTGTGCAAGGAAGTCAGTTTGTAGGGACATTTTGAGTAGGCAATTGGTGTCTAAAAATTCTGAAAATTTCCACTCTTAAAGATGACATTCCAAGATTCAAAATGGATACATAATTTGTGTCATTTCGTGTTTTGAGCTGGGCGTTCTTGTTGCCCAAAGTTTGATGTCGAAACTGGACATAATTCTGGAGCAGTGTGGAATTTTGTGTAATTCTGGAATTGTGTGGTGATTTCTGGTAATGATTCATATTTTTCCTATGAATAGGACTTCAAGAGCTTTCAATAGGCTTTTGGATCACCTCATTTTGATTTTTCTAGAATTATTTATGATTTTTCAAATATTCTGAAAATTCTGGCAGATTGGTCACCTATGCGAAAATTGAAGATTTTATGGCATAAAGTAATATTGTGGAACTTTGAGGTTATAAATTGGCCTTTTAGGTTAATTGACCACTTTATCTCCTTAGTTGACTTGATTAAATGACCATAGTGATAATCAACCCAAGTATTATGAGTTATTAAAGAATTGGAATAGGTAATAATTCGTCGTCCTTAATTTTGGTTTATAGGATTCGATATTTGCCCTGCTCGTGATACACCTGCGCCAAAGCACAATCGGAAAGAACAAGGTAGTGACTTTTTCTTTTATACCATATGTGATGCATTATATGTGTGTTATATCATTGATTTGTGATGAATTCATATGTTGCGACATTTGTGGATATGTCTAAGCACCACCATACCAATAGTCCCTGAGTCGCTAATAACTGTTCAGGTAAGGACTGCGAGCCTTCCTGACGGTAAAAGGGGATGAGGATAGGGTGTGATATGTGTGATTATGTGAAAAGCCGAAAGGCTATTTGTGAAGGCCGATGGGCCAATTGTGTGAAAGCCGGATGGCTATATGAGCTATAAGGCTATGTGTATGCGCTGCCACTCCAACAGTCCCTGAGTCGCTAACAACGGTTCGGGTTAGGACGGTGTGCCTTCCTAGCGGTAAAAGGGGATGAGGGTGGAGTGTGATTCGTGCTGTGTAACCCCCTCCGTAATTATATCTAAAACACATGATTAAAAATGAAATAGAGACCAAAAATAATCAAAATTCATTTACATTCCCATCCTTAATATAGGATTTTCACAAATACATTTATCAAACACTTTAACCTGGTCTCACATTCATATTTCGAATACAATTACTTTGTGAAGATAAATCACATTTATATAAATATCAGAGTGCACAATAATAATACCGGCAAACCCGGATTCATACCTTCACTAAAGATTCATAGGGCACATACGCCCTTTACAATTCCTCAACGGGGATTACACAAATCCATCTCCAATACATAACCAAATAACCCAATAGACATCCAAGCACATATACATCCAATATCCAATTATACATTCTAATATATCATCCGAACATGTACAATTATCCCAGCATATAACAATAACCAACTACCAAATCCAAATGCCCATAAGGGATTCTCGCCACCCCTAGTCACTTGCTCCTTCCTCGAGCCACTTATCCTGTCTAAAATGTTGGTAGGGGAGGGTGAGATTCTAGAGAATCCCAGTAGGAAACAAATACCAATATGCATGCAAGATAAGTGTTTAATGCATGACATGCTTGCATCACAATAACTCATGCTCACATAATGATATATCCGCATGCTTAATGTTTCAACAACATACTCATGGCCATAGCATAAATAGAAACAGAGCTTCAATCATTCATATATGTTTCACATAATCAAGCAAAGCAATAACATGCATCTATTAGATATGATTAGTTTTGATGATGTCAAATATAGATGTGAAATGATAAGAGCAAAAAGTTTATATAATGTATTTCTTTGACTAACTATTATATTACATATTTTGTAGATTAGTAAAGGAAAGAATGAAGAAGATTGAATTAATGAAAATGAACAAGAGGAAGAAGAAGAAGAGAAATTGAAGTTAGTCAAGGAGATGCCTACTCGGATTATGAAGAATTATTATCAAGAGGAAAATCAAGAAGAAAGATATGGAAGAAAGAAGAACTTGTTAGATCTTACAAGAAGATCAAGATTCAAGTTGTTAGAAGTGATACTGGAGGTTTCTATGATGATACCGGAGGTTTCTATGATCAAATAATGGTTGGAATAGGTTAATACGAAGCTAAGATGACTTATATATGAGTTTTGGCACTTCCAGAGGTGTTATGCTCGAACATGAGGTGTTTCACTCAAGCATAGGAAGAACTCACTCGAGCACAGATGAGTTCACTCGAGCACGGGATGAAAACTCTGTTCTACTCTGTTTTATGTTCAGGCTGAGCGAGGTCTGGTATTTTGGTCATATCTCTCAAAAAACACATTGGATTGACCCGAAACCGGTGGCATATGAAAGAAGACTCCCAACACGTACAATGGGCACCAGGATCACATTGAATGAAGATCCAATGAAGGAGATATGAATCATGGAAAATGAAACTGAAATCACCGTCACTTTTTGACACAGGTTTGGTATTTTGAGTATAACTCACAAACAACACATCGGATTGAGATGGGACTAGTGCCAAATGAAAGTTGACTCAAAGAGCTTTCTATGGATAGGTAATTGGCCTAATTTGAACGTATATTCTAGGAGCTATACCTTCTGGAAGTTGACGCTTGTGCAGACTAGCGAAATACACACTCTTTCGATCATAACTTGCAGAATACAACGAGTTTGGAGCTGATTCTTGTTGCATTGGAATGCATATGGTAAGAGCATTCTTATGATACATCATTTGAATCAAATGAATAAAATTTTTCTAAAGTGGCCCCACATCACCCGCGAGTGCAAAAACTTTCTCTCTGAAAATGTTGTGCGAGTGATGTCCAGAAGCAGCTGAAACGTGAAGAAAATTGTATCACTCGAGCACTAGGATTCATGCTCGAGCATTGGATGATTTCTCACTCGAGCACATGCAAGTTTTAACATGAGAGTGATAACCCGAGAAGAAGCATGCACATGAAAGCAGAAGACGCACTCAAGCAGGACGTGTTGTGCTCGAGTGATTCGAGAATTCACTCGAGCAGATGCGAGTGAAGTACAGCGAGTGCTTGCCCGAGAGAAAGTCAGAACGTGAAAATATCAACTTCACTCGAGTGAGCCATATTGCACTCGAAGTGAGAACGTGGCAGAATGTAGAAACGAAACAGAGCCTCATAGCCATCAATCCAAACATGGTTAAATGTTATACAATCATTATGTTTTCACTTGTTATTGTTCCTAAACATTAACTAACATATATTTCAAGTGTAAAACAGGAGATTAAATATTTGGGTTGTATCTTCAAGAACGGAGGTCACGGCGAATATATTCACTCAACGTGATGAGTCCCAAAAGACAGAAATTCAGTTTTTGACCAATGATCCAACATACCCATGACTAATACTTCATCATATTAATGATTAAGTATTTTGCAGTGTGAAACAGGATATCAAATGTTCGGGTTGCAGATTCAAATGAAAGAGTCAGCTGTGGCGGGCGACATCATTACACACCGAGCATCAGCTACCTACCACGACAAGTAACTGACCCACCATGAGAGATTGTCTAGAAACTCAAACGAATTCATCCCGCTCCACAACGTGATGTATAGCTCAAAATGAGACATGCGGCTTCTCAACGTGACGCTCTGCTTTGCAACGGAAAGCTCATGGTAGCTCATTTTTCAAATATGCTCAAACGGTCAAAATGACTCCAACGGACGAATACTCACAACGGTCATTATCTTCATCAACTATAAATGAGAAAGCATTCAACATCAATGATTGACTGAGAAAGACAGAGAAAACAGAGACAGCGAGCAACTACGAGAAAAATGATAGAAATGTGAATCCTCTGCTTCTACCCAAACACTCTCTGTTTTCCAGCTTCTGTATTACTTATTAATGAGAGAGTGATCATTTGTATTGTACTTTAGTGAGTATTATATCCACTCTGTGAGAGAGTCTGTAAACACTTTCATCTATATTTCTGAGTTGATCTCAAGGTAGAGGGACCTTGAGAGGGTTGATTTTCTTATGGAGAAGCTGTAGAGAGAATTGCCAGTAAGACATTCTGCTCGTAAGACTTACAAGGTGCAAGCAGTAGAGAACGTTGCTGCTCATAAGACTTATAGGGGTGTAAGCATGAGAGAACGTTGCTGCTCGTAAGACTTGCATGAGTAAGCAGGAGAGGAAGATCTTCGGGATTGCTCTGCTCGTAAGACTTGCCGTAAGGGGGAGTATTTCAGTGAGAGATTTGTAAAAAGTTTCACAAGTACTCGGCTAAACTTGTGGATTGTAAAGGCTTTTCTTGTGCCCGGATTAAACAAGAAGATAGTGGATTTGAAAATCTCAGGAGGAGCCTGGGGACTGGACGTAGGCCATCACAGATTGGACCGAACCAGGATAAATCACAGTTTGCATATTCTCTTCCCTAAACTCTTATATTTCCAGCATATATTATTTAATCTAACTGTTGGTTTATAAACCTTCATACTTACCAATTTTGTTAAGATACGAAAAGATTTCTAAAGTTCTTAAGTTTTTATTATACACCCAATTCACCCCCCCTCTTGGGTGATAGCCGGTTCTAACATTTGGTATCAGAGCCCGGGCTCTTGTTTAAAGGACTTAACCGTCTCAAGAGTTACAATGGCTAATTTTGGGTGTTTTATACTTTCAGAAGGTTTTGATTATACAATCCCACCTCTTTTAAAAGATATTGATTTTTGGTTTTGGAAAGCTAGAATGACTAGTTTTATAAAAGCTTATGATTTTGATATGTGGAATGTTTTTATAAATGCTTTTGATTTCAAACCAAGAAAGTATTGGACATAAAGTGAAAAGAAAATGTTTTCGTTGAACATTAGAGCAATGAAAATTCTGTATAGTGCTTTAACCGAAAATGATTTTGAGAAAATTAGATTTTGTTCTAATGCTAAATATATCTGGGACACTCTTGATTCTATGTATGCTTCTAACAATTGTGTTGAAGTTGAAAGTGTTGACAGTTCATGTGAAACTACACGCTACGCATCTACTATGCATGAACAATTGGAAGTTGATGATGAAGATGGAAAAATCATAGAATACTTCCATACAGTCAACATGGATAAACAAGAAGAAAAGGATTCCCGAAAAGAGCTCAGTATGGACGAACATGAAAAATCACTCTCCGGAGCTCAAGATGAACTTAAGGTAAAAAGTTCCAATTCTTTGTGTGATTTTCATAAAAATGATTTTCAGAGTTTACAAAAGTTTGTTTCTCAACCAATTGTTGATTCTATTGAGAAAAGCAAAAATGTTCTCAAATATGCTGGAAAGTTTGTTGGGAAGAAAGAATATTCAAATCAAATCCATTCGAATTTCTACTCTCATGATCGACATAATACTTGCATGATATCCCATAATGTACATCTTGATACAATATGCAATTATTGTGGCAAATCCGGTCATATTTCTCACACATGCTATATTAGAAGAAATTCCCATGTGAGAAATAAGTATATTTGGGTACCGAAGAAACATGTAAGGTTTAATACTAACAATCAAGGACCCAAGTATATGTGGGTACCAAAATGTCCATCTAGTACTTTATGTATGCAGGATGATATGAAAAGAAATGGACATAAGGGTAAAGAGAAGATGAAGAATACAAGAGGTTCTCATGAGCCAATAAAGAGGTTCATACCATTTATATCAAAAAGGAGAACTCTCAAGGCACCTATTGCTGGGGTTACAGAGTATAAACAGAGAAAGAAGCAATGGATAAAAGGAGTATGTTCTACCTCAACGAAGGGCTACCATAATGTACCATTCAACTATCTTGAGAAGAACAAGAAGAGGAGGATCTTTCATTCACAAAAAAAAAGATTCTCGAAGTCTACATCACATGAGAAAGCTTTGCATAATCCCAAAGCCAAATATGCAAAAACAGAACTTCAAAGAAAGATGTAGTGGGTATGCAGAAGCAATCCTCCGAATATCTAAGGCAAAGGTACACAATGATAAAACCTCCTATGCTGTTGTTTGTAATATTTGTGGAGGTTTTATATTTTGGAACTTTAGGAATGAGCATTGCAAATATTTTTGAATTTATGTTTTCGTATCTCTTAAAAATCCATTTAATAGACTTATTTATAAAGGTATTGTAATGCTTAAAAGGTTAATTCTTTATGCATGTATAATGATTTGAAAAGAAAATATTTCTCTTATGCATAAAGACATGTTTAATTCATTATGCTCAATTGTCTCAAATTAATTATATTCTTAGAGCATTTGAATTATGATTCTTTCAAAGCTCACCATGAGTGGATCCAAGTAGAATTGGATACCCAAGGAAGAAAAATGGTTATATGATTTTTGCAGGAATAATTTGAAAAAGAAGCATGACACTAGAAGTGAACATTCGAGTGCAAGGCATGTTAACACTCAAGTACTGGTTGGTCACTCGATTATAGATTTGAATCCTATGCTCTGCTTTTAGATTGCAAAACAGGGATTAACAGAGTGTGCAGAAACTCTAAGGATACTCTCAAATTCATCAATAGTACTGTCACACACTCGAGTATTTGAAAAACTCACCTAAAAGTGCATCAAGAACCCGTAAATGCCACAGGTATAAACGCATAAATTAGCTTCAAAATATGGTTTATTCAAGTGATCTTGGAGGACTTGAGTACAAAGATACAAGAAGATGGAAATTAACTTGGGTGTCTACAAGTTACACTCAAGCCAGATACGCTGTATCAGTAATTTCAAAACTCAACCATCATACTCATTCTTTCCAACTCAATTTGAGTGGTAAATTCTTGCTCATTACTACATATCATTAGCAATCAATGATTTATGGATTTCAAAATATTTTCAGATTGCTAAATGTATTGAAATAGAATTGTGCATAATTTTTCTCTGCATTGGAAATTTGAAATGCACATTTCATAAATTTACTTGGATTTAAATTCATCTTGTTTATAAAAATGCATACACATTATTTGAAAATTTTTCATATTTTATTTGCATTTAAATCGGTTTCAAAATTGGAAGTTAATATTTATGTATACTGAAAGTCAGAAATGCTTCAAATCCATCCACTAGAGTTTTCCTCATCATTCACATACTTGTTTCTTAATCTTAAACTTGTTACTACTTGAACTCCTCAATCTTTATTTTCTAACAAGTTAGATCTTATGTCTAACAAGTTAACTATCTATATGAGTTTCAAGTGTATCCCTAGGAAAGAATTCTATATGTGAAAGCCTTATGCCTAATACATAAATCATTAGTTGACCATGTTATTCCAAGTATTATAAATGTTCATTAGTGCATTGAATCTTAATGCATTAACCATTATTGTGGAATAACTTACCGGGATAATATTCTAGAACTCTAGTCATTTTGATCAATGAGTATGTGCTTCATCATCCATAAATTCTTATACTCATATTGTTGCTCAAATGCATTACCATTTGTCTCCATCTATTTTTGAGTAACTAGAATCTTGCACTTTAAGTCTTCCTGCCTTAAATATTTATCCATTTTAAGACACAACTCTAAGAGGCAAGGTTATCTCTTGATCAATATTGAAGTCATCATGCTTATATATGTCAAGATAAGCCATTTTGGCTAATTCATTTTTCATATGACTTTTGTTCTTGGGAAAATTCTCCAACATGTTAACTCTTATAATTAACATGTTATCTTAGTGAAGTTTCTGATATATATATTTTATAACTGTTGACTTCCATTGTTTTTGGCATAAACATTGATTTTTTAACAAGCTTCATAAATGAGTTTTCATGCATTCAAAATCTTAATGTCATAATGCATACTTATGATTCGAAAGAACATTTGAGATTTTGAAACAATTTGCATATCTCATTATCATTATTGAAAATTTGGTTTCATTCATGATTTATAATTTCATAAAAGTTGGTCATTATGGATAGATTCTCTACTCTCTTTGATCCAACTTACATGGATTGCACGAAAATCTTATCAATGACATATCTTTTAAAGTGTATTTACAAATTGTCATTGATCATCATCATTCTTGGTATCACTTATTCATCATGCTTCATGTCTCAATGGATTGATTTTACTAGGTAAAATTATATCTTGATCTTTGTTGGTTTATAATACTCTTTGCTGAAATTTCATATGATTAATTGCATAAGAGCATAAGAGTTTCTATGTCTAATATTATACGGACCTAAGAGAAGTTGGGTACCAGAGAGCATATAATTATACGTTTGCAGGAGTTGACCAAAATGCTTTACTTTTGGATACAAAGATCAAAGGCTAACAGAAGAGGTATGACTGATAGTGTTGCAGCGTGAGTTGAAGCAGAATATGTGATATTACTCAAATGTCATCCCACCACTAGCAAATAACTAGCTAGTGATACAATCAGAGAAAGAGAAAGAGAAGGAAGATCTCTTAGTAGATCCAGCGAAGATTATTTCAAAGCAGCACAGAGCCAAGAATAAGTTTATCCAATATGAATCTTTGTTGCCTACCCACCTTCCTTATCGTTTCAAGGTGATCAGACATTTTCACTATGATATGGAGTCAACAGAGATGTTCAAAGGAAGATGCTGAGATGCACAGAATCATCAAGCTTAATGAGCCTATGAGGATTCTCAACAACTATCCTAGCTCTATGTCTAATCTTCACTGGATTATATTCTATACCTACACTAGAGCTATGGTGAACAAGGCTAATAATGAGAGACAACACTTTGCTAGAGTTGGTCTCCATGATCCTTCATTCTTTGGTCCATTTGTCTAAGGCTTTCTGAGAAAGGAGCTTCAACAATCACACAGAGCTTGCTACAAACATGATGAGTTCATCACTTCTGTGAATGGCAAGATTAGACAACTCTGTGACTTGATCAACTAGAATCCCAAGGCCTTATTTTGAGCTCATATTGGTATCCTAAAGTGCTCACAGAAGACTACAATTCAGAATCCCTCAGTATCAATCACATCATTCAATATTGACTAGAACATGATGCATCAATGGACTACAGAGGATTATAACTCGAGTGATTACGATATTACTCGAGTGAGGTATTGTATTCTTGCTTAACTCAAAATCCTTGAGTTGTATCACTTGAGTATACAATCGAGTAATGATTGAGTAGAATCACTCAAGTAACCACTCAGGTGATATTGGGTTGTATCTATCTCTGATTAGCAATTGCCATTTAATTTCTCTCTAAATCTTTCAAAATCATTTTCTCTATAAAGTTTCCAATGGTTTCTCAAATCCAGGAAAGTTATTAACTGTTTTCCTAATGAAAATGTTTAAAATCATGCATCAATTAAGGGGGAGCTTCACATTCACATGTGTTTTATATGTTGAAAGCTCATCTCCTATTTAGAAGAAAATCCTTTTAATATACTCATCTATATTCACCATGTCTTGATTAGTTTTGATGATGAGTTATTCTTATATTGTTCTTTTCATGATCTTAATTTTAATATATCATATGGAAAGGAATAGTTTGTTACTTGATTGAACTAACAATTCTCTTTGCAAAGAAAGATTAAATTTATGACAGGAGAATTTGTTGTGTGCAATAGCATTCCTCAACATACTACAAGAAGACTCTATCAACCTTGAGGATGTTTTTAACGCTCAGTCAAGGAATATATATTGGCTACAACATTCAAAGCAATATAACTAAGCATTGAATATGCTAAATAGAAGCTCAACTCATTTGGAGAATCCTGGCAATAACATGAATATATATTGAGTTGCATAACAGAAGTGTGGTGTACATCATCATGACCTAGCATTGCCAAAGGATAAAGCAACGGACTTCATGGAGCGCTTCATCAATTTTCAAAATCTACATGAGCATTTCTATACCTTCTCTCTTTACTTTTCAAGAATACATTTTATATATTTCATTTATCTTGATTACAAAAGTTTTCTTGAAAACCTCTCCAAATCTATTTTCAGTTCCTTCATATAGGGGAGAGTCAATTGTTTTCTTGGTTCATTTATTGTGATTAAAGTCATTTCTACTCTATTTACTTCTCCACAAGCCTTACTTCTTTATATATTTCAAACTTTTTGCTGATGTCAAATAGGGGGAGAAAAATGTAAGAAAAATGTGTGTTGCATATGTATGTTGCATTATATATAATGTGTATGTTGCACTTTGCATTATATATGTATGTTGAATATGTATGTTGTGTGTTGCATATGTATGTTGCATTATATATAATGTGTATGTTGCACTTTGCATTATATATGTATGTTGAATATGTATGTTGTGTGTTGCATATGTATGTTGCATTATATATAATGTGTATGTTGCACTTTGCATTATATATGTATGTTGAATATGTATGTTGCACTTTGCATTATATATGTATGTTGCACTTCATTCAGACATATTTTTCTTAAAGGATTTGTCATCATCAAAAAGGGGGAGAATGTTAGATATGATTAGTTTTGATGATGTCAAATATAGATGTGAAATGATAAGAGCAAAAAGTTTATATAATGTATTTCTTTGACTAACTATTATATTACATATTTTGTAGATTAGTAAAGGAAAGAATGAAGAAGATTGAATTAATGAAAATGAACAAGAGGAAGAAGAAGAAGAGAAATTGAAGTTAGTCAAGGAGATGCCTACTCGGATTATGAAGAATTATTATCAAGAGGAAAATCAAGAAGAAAGATATGGAAGAAAGAAGAACTTGTTAGATCTTACAAGAAGATCAAGATTCAAGTTGTTAGAAGTGATACTGGAGGTTTCTATGATGATACCGGAGGTTTCTATGATCAAATAATGGTTGGAATAGGTTAATACGAAGCTAAGATGACTTATATATGAGTTTTGGCACTTCCAGAGGTGTTATGCTCGAACATGAGGTGTTTCACTCAAGCATAGGAAGAACTCACTCGAGCACAGATGAGTTCACTCGAGCACGGGATGAAAACTCTGTTCTACTCTGTTTTACGTTCAGCCTGAGCGAGGTCTGGTATTTTGGTCATATCTCTCAAAAAACACATTGGATTGACCCGAAACCGGTGGCATATGAAAGAAGACTCCCAACACGTACAATGGGCACCAGGATCACATTGAATGAAGATCCAATGAAGGAGATATGAATCGTGGAAAATGAAACTGAAATCACCGTCACTTTTTGACACAGGTTTGGTATTTTGAGTATAACTCACAAACAACACATCGGATTGAGATGGGACTAGTGCCAAATGAAAGTTGACTCAAAGAGCTTTCTATGGATAGGTAATTGGCCTAATTTGAACGTATATTCTAGGAGCTATACCTTCTGGAAGTTGACGCTTGTGCAGACTAGCAAAATACACACTCTTTCGATCATAACTTGCAGAATACAACGAGTTTGGAGCTGATTCTTGTTGCATTGGAATGCATATGGTAAGAGCATTCTTATGATACATCATTTGAATCAAATGAATAAAATTTTTCTAAAGTGGCCCCACATCACCCGCGAGTGCAAAAACTTTCTCTCTGAAAATGTTGTGCGAGTGATGTCCAGAAGCAGCTGAAACGTGAAGAAAATTGTATCACTCGAGCACTAGGATTCATGCTCGAGCATTGGATGATTTCTCACTCGAGCACATGCAAGTTTTAACATGAGAGTGATAACCCGAGAAGAAGCATGCACATGAAAGCAGAAGACGCACTCAAGCAGGACGTGTTGTGCTCGAGTGATTCGAGAATTCACTCGAGCAGATGCGAGTGAAGTACAGCGAGTGCTTGCCCGAGAGAAAGTCAGAACGTGAAAATATCAACTTCACTCGAGTGAGCCATATTGCACTCGAAGTGAGAACGTGGCAGAATGTAGAAACGAAACAGAGCCTCATAGCCATCAATCCAAACGTGGTTAAATGTTATACAATCATTATGTTTTCACTTGTTATTGTTCCTAAACATTAACTAACATATATTTCAAGTGTAAAACAGGAGATTAAATATTTGGGTTGTATCTTCAAGAACGGAGGTCACGGCGAATATATTCACTCAACGTGATGAGTCCCAAAAGACAGAAATTCAGTTTTTGACCAATGATCCAACATACCCATGACTAATACTTCATCATATTAATGATTAAGTATTTTGCAGTGTGAAACAGGATATTAAATGTTCGGGTTGCAGATTCAAATGAAAGAGTCAACTGTGGCGGGCGACATCATTACACACCGAGCATCAGCTACCTACCACGACAAGTAACTGACCCACCATGAGCGATTGTCTAGAAACTCAAACGAATTCATCCCGCTCCACAACGTGATGTATAGCTCAAAATGAGACATGCGGCTTCTCAACGTGACGCTCTGCTTTGCAATGGAAAGCTCATGGTAGCTCATTTTTCAAATATACTCAAACGATCAAAATGACTCCAACGGATGAATACTCACAACGGTCATCATCTTCATCAACTATAAATGAGAAAGCATTCAACATCAATGAGTGACTGAGAAAGATAGAGAAAATAGAGACAGCGAGCAACTACGAGAAAAATGATAGAAATGTGAATCCTCTGCTTCTACCCAAACACTCTCTGTTTTCCAGCTTCTATATTACTTATTAATGAGAGAGTGATCATTTGTATTGTACTTCAGTGAGTATTATATCCACTCTGTGAGAGAGTCTGTAAACACTTTCATCTATATTTCTGAGTTGATCTCAAGGTAGAGGGACCTTGAGAGGGTTGATTTTCTTACGGAGAAGCTGTAGAGAGAATTGCCAGTAAGACATTCTGCTCGTAAGACTTACAAGGTGCAAGCAGTAGAGAACGTTGCTGCTCATAAGACTTATAGGGGTGTAAGCATGAGAGAACGTTGCTGCTCGTAAGACTTGCATGAGTAAGCAGGAGAGGAAGATCTTCGGGATTGCTCTGCTCGTAAGACTTGCCGTAAGGGGGAGTATTTCAATGAGTGATTTGTAAAAGGTTTCACAAGTACCCGGCTAAACTTGTGGATTGTAAAGGCTTTTCTTGTGCCTGGATTAAACAAGAAGATAGTGGATTTGAAAATCTCAGGAGGAGCCTGGGGACTGGACGTAGGCCATCACAGATTGGACCGAACCAGGATAAATCACAGTTTGCATATTCTCTTCCCTAAACTCTTATATTTCCAGCATATATTATTTAATCTAACTGTTGATTTATAAACCTTCATACTTACCAATTTTGTTAAGATACGAAAAGATTTCTAAAGTTCTTAAGTTTTTATTATACACCCAATTCACCCCCCCTCTTGGGTGATAGCCGGTTCTAACAGCATCAATACACAAACACAAATATCAATACATGCAGGAGAGGTAAGTTCCGTACACTTATTCTTTCCACGTATGCTCCAGCATCGGCTACTCGCAATCCGAGAAAATATCCAACCCTATAACCAAGTCAAGGACATAGGATCATTCTCTTTTCCAATTTCTCATTTTCATAACACTTAAAGTTGGTTACCATTTACACCCTTTAGGTGGCTATAATAAGGTCAATGAAAGCCTAAAGGATTGGGAAGTACTAGGTTGGAAATCACCTTTAAAAATCCCAAAATACTAAAAATGGGGGTTGGCTACAGCCAAGAACCCTCTGGCTGCAGCCAAAATATGCACAGAAGATTTTTGGCTACGGCCAAAACGTGCACAGAAACTTTTGCGCTGCAGCCAGGATTTTCTGCTGCAATGAAGGCAACTTCAAAAATTCATAATTAATTGTAGAAAGATCGACATGAGGTGATCCCAAAGCCTATTGAAAGCTATTTTAGTCCTCTTCATAGAAAAAATATGAACCATTACTGGAAATCACCATACAAATCCCAGAATTACACAAAACTCATCACTGCCCCAAAACAGAGTTCTGTTTCAATCCCAAACTTTGGACAACAATATCTCACAGAATACTAAACGAAATGACACAAAATATATGTCCATTTTGAAGCTTGGGATGTGAAATTTAAGACTAGAAAGTTTCAAAATTTTCTGAAATCATTTGTTCATTCAAAACGTCCACACAAATAAACTGCCCAGAACAGAGTTCCAAGGGATAGATTTTCCAATTTTATACCAAAGTGTCCAATGACTCCAAAATCATTAACCAAACCTATTCCCATACAATTTTCCACAAGGAACACAATGGTAACCTCAAAATGACCAAAATCACAACCCATGTACATGCCTTGTTTTGACCAAAGCACAAAACCAACACAAAAGGTGCCAAACTTCACATTTAAGCTTCAATGCAATTCTATCAATTCAAAACACTAAACAAGGCACCATTTCCATAACAACAACATACCATACTCCCCAAGACCCTAAATCACGAAAATTAGAGCTAAAATTCCAGAAATTCAAGGCCTAACCAATGGCCACAAAACTTTTATGAAAATGAAGCTTTCACTTACCTCAACAACTTTCCCAAAGGCACTTCATGATTCTCCAACTTGTAGATTTTCGTGATTCCTCAAATCACCACCAATGGAGAAACTACAACCATCAAATTGAAGCTCTCACTCCAAGGAACAACTTTATAAAAGGAAGTTTTGGCATTAGAGGTCATTTACTCACCATAAATGCAAGCTTTCACTTTCTCTTTCTTGGCCAACAATGGCTTCACAAGAAAGAGAAGAGAGAGAACGTGAGAGAGATGGAGAAAGGAGGAAGAAAGTGATGATAATACTCCCTCCATTTCAGCTGAACAAAGAGAGAAAAAGAGAGAGAGAGAAACTATTAAAATATTACATTAGACTTTTCTCACTCTCATGCTTCATCTCATCTTGCCACATGTCACAAGCCTATTGGTTCTCACCAATTAGCTTCTCTAATCCCTCCATTAGTCATTTAATCACACTTCCCATTTTTCTCTTAGCTAGTAATTAATTTCTCCATTAATCACTAACTAATTGCCCAATAATTCCATTCTTTAAATTTCCACTAATCATGGCATAATAATTAATATAGCCACCAAACCCATAATTATTTCACTTTAATTCGATAATTATCCTCAATAATTACCCTTAGCCTTTAATCGAAAATTGGGGTGTTACATGCTGCTGCTGTATGATGATTTGCATACATGCTATATTTTTAGGTGTGGTATAAATAATTTGTTACTACTGGGATTCTTTTGAATCTCACTCTTTCCTATGACTAACCTTTCAGACAGGGCAAGTGGATCCAGAGAAAAGCGGATAACCAAGAGCGGATAGGACTTCTTAGAGATATTTGACTTGGAATTGTTGGTTATCTATTTTGAGAACAGGATTACTGTATATATTTGGGGTTGTAAATACTGCTTTGGATATGTAATCCCCATTTTTGGGAAAAATGATACACCCAATATATATATGTAACCCAGGGACTTGCCGGGATTTTAGTTGTGTGCTCTGATATTTATAAATGCGATTAACATGTGCAGGTAATTATATTCAAAACTAAATGTAAGACCAAATTACTAGTATTTTGAACTATTTTGTAAATACCCTATCTAGAAGATAGGAAATTGAAAATGTTGTTTTGTAATTATTGGTCTCTATTTCACTTTATTTCATAATCTAGATGTAATTACGGTGAGGGGGTTACATGTGTTCTCCCTTGAATGTTTCCATATTTATAGATGTGTTATGATAGCTATTGGAAGCATTTCAAATATGTCCATTAAAGTTACGCAGCTACATTTGACCATTCTTTGAATTTGAAAATTATCCGTTGCATGGTAGGTGAACGTTCAAACGTTTCGTTTAACTTTTCTTCCAAAGCAAGATCTCTTCTTTATTTTCTGTAAATACACTAAGGAAACTAATATAATGAAAGATTAATCATATAGATAACAAAACAATTAATAACATATTAAAATCATGCTTTCTGTACTGCATCACTCAAGTAGTTACTCAAGTTATCTATATCCATTACTCGGGTGATCACTCGAGTGATCCATTGAAAAACTTCGTAGAGAGCTAAGTCAATGACCTTTCACCTAGTCACTCAAGTAGTTACTCGAGTGATTTAGAGGCATCACTTAAGTGGTTACTCGAGTGATCCCATCAAAATATTGGTAGAGACTTTACTACCTCAAGTCTTACTTGGTCACTCGAGTGGTCCCTCGAGTGATCATCTATCATCACTTGAGTGACATCATCAAAAACTTAGTAGAAACTTTTCTAGATGATTTTTGCACAAATCACTCAAGTGTAATGGATCATCACCTGAGTGATCACTCAAGTGATCGTTTCAGAAATCTGCCAATGATGCTTTCTCCTATTCAACAACTATTTGTTCTTCTTCATCACTCAAGTGGCTACTTGAGTGATGGCTTTTCCTACCAACAATTACTTTGTTATTTTATTCAAATCTCTTTTGTTTATTATCAAAACCTTTTGTAGGATCAATCCAATCTTTGTTATCATCAAAACATGTGAATCGAACATTCTCCCCCTTTTTTATGATGACAAAACTTGGTGATTTTTTAGCAAGGTATTTCAAAGAATTTTGTAATTTTCCTTATTATCATATGCTTTTAAAATTCTTGATCTCTTTCCAAATATCATTTGTTTAAACTTGGGTATTTCAAAACCTTTTTTTTTTAATTCAAATCAATGTCTTTGAATCTTTTGTTTAAACTCATTTTGAATTCAAAAACTTAACAACTTTGAGATTCCTTTGATTTCAAATCCAATGATTATGAAACTCTTAATACTTGAAATTATTTTGAATTCAAGTTCAGTGATTTTGAAATGAGGGTGAATTAAACATGTAATCATCTTTCATACACAAAGAGAAATTCATTAGTTTATAATAAAATATTATTATTGCATAATAGCTTTAACAACAGAATTCATTCATGAAATTCATTACATAGTTAAAAATAAATTAATGTACTATTAAAAATTCCCTAAATCCCAATACACCTATAAGCCTATGCTATATCTGTGCAACATCAATGTCAATTCAAAAAAAGAATCACTTCTTAATTCTTTTCCCCCTTTTTGTCTTCATCACAAAGGTGGGAATCAATCGAGAGAAGGGCTAGAACTAGATAACTGGGTAGCAGAGATGGGATTAACAGGAAGAGGTGTAGGTCCAAAGCCATATGAGTCACTCTGACTGGAAGTATCTGAAGATGATGATTCAGTGTCAGGGAGATTCACTGGAGGTATCTGAAGAAGTTCCTCTGGAGGATTCTGTGGTGGTGGGATTTGAGAAGTAACTTCCACCTCCTTTGTACCAGCAGGTGATTGATGATCACTGGATGAAACAACTACCTCCAAAGTGCCTGTAGGTAAAGCAATAAGTGTTGGCACTCGCTAGGGCTGGCTAGACTAGGTCATCGATAGTGATGTGAATTGGTTTGAATGTTGATAGGTCGGGCATAGTGAAAAGGAGGTTTCTGGGGATGGTGATAAGTATGATAGGAAGACAAATAGAAGAGGGTACAGGCTCAAAAGCTGGTCCAGGCTCAGGCGCAGTAGCAAGCTTGGATGGACCAGGAGTGGATAAGCTAGGTGCCATGGCATCAAGTCTGGCGTTAAGTAATCTTAGGAGGTCACCGTGGGCCCGTTGTTCTACCAACATTTCCTCATGCCTCTTATTTATAATCTCTGCAAGCTCTCCTATCTTGTGGTTCACATGAGTGATAAGTTCTGCATTGGTATTGGCAATATCCACATAAAATCCCTTAAGAACATTTTCCATAAATGTCTGTAATGCGGATCCAAAGAATGATAGAGGAGTAGTACTGGCAGGAGCAGAGGACTGGGTATCATCTAATATACTGGATCCAGCCTTGGTCTTTTTCTTCTTCGGACTAGACTCAAGTAGATTCTTCAAAGGTATCTCTATCCCCAATTTTCTAATTTGATTACTGGGGTTAGCCTCTCAGTAGGCTATTCTTCTTCAAGTACCAAATATTTTTTTTTTCAAGAATAAAGATATAAGTTAGGGAATAGGCATTGGGGTGCTCATTTTTCCATTGAACCTATATCTTTTTATCTCAGCAAATACAAGCTCACCCAAGTCCTTTTGCTTTTTGAGAAGAATGGAAGCAAATTTTCTGAAATCCCTTTTAATGAAATGAGTAAAATTGTTGGATTTATTTACTATGGCTCCAGAGTAGATATACTATAGGACTCAGAAAAGATCACACATATCATTTGGGTTAAAATTGAGGGGTCCTACTATCTTACTGGGCCTTAGGATTGAAAGCAACTAGTTTGAGTCTAGGGTAGGATGTGTAATGCCCCAAATTTTGATTAAAGGCTAATGATAATTATTGAGAATAATTTGTGAATTAAAGATTTAATTATTATGTGTTTTATGACAATTTCGGTGAATGTGCCAAAATCAGGAAAAATTTGAAGGAATGGAAAATTATCGGGTAATTAGTCAGTGATTAATGAAAGAATTAATTACTAACTAAGAAGAAATGAGATGTGTAACCAAATGTCTAATGGAGTGGTTAGAGTAGCTAATTGGTTACTTATTTTATGAACACCAATGAGGTGTTGACATGTGGCAAGTGAGTGTGAAGGGAGAGTGGGTAAGTAAAGTCAAAGGGGAGTAGTTTATCATTTTCTCTCTCCTTTCCCTCCCTCCTTTTCACTGACAAGTATAGGCAAAAGGGAGAATCATCATTCTTCATCTTCTTCACACTCTTCCCTCTCATTTTCTCTCTCTTGTTTGACAGCCATTGTTGCCAAAGTGAAAGAAATAAAAGCTTGAGATTAAGGTAAGCAAATGACTCCAAATGCTAAAACTCTCTTCCTTAATATTGTTCCTTGGATTGAGGGCTTCATTTTGATGGTTATAGATTATCCATTGGTGTTGGTTTATACCCTCAAGGAAATCTAAGCATTGGTGAATCAAGAAACCTCTTTGAGAATGTTGTTGAGGTAAGTAAAATGAACCATTATATCTATTTGTACCAAATGGTTTAGTTTGGAATTTCTGGAAATTTTGGCCTTATTTTCAAAAATTATGGTCATGGAGAGTTTGGCATGATATGGTTATGGAAATGGTGTTTTGGTATAGGTTTGGAATAGATAGAAATAAGTTTGAGGTTGAAATGTTAAGTTTAGTGATATTGGGATTTTTGTGTTAAATGTTGCCTAAAATCAAGCATGATAATGGAATAGGAATTTGGTAGTTTTTTGTTTCTATTGGATTCCTTGTGCAATTTTATGGGGGATTAGCCTTGGTTGAGAATTTCGGAACATTAGAAACACTTGGGTAAATTTTGGATAGTGCTATCATCTTTGCTGCGTTTTTGGATTCTGATATAGCTCACTCGAGTGATATGGGGTCTCACTCGAGTGAAACGGGGTATCTTCATTTTTTGTTAGTGTTTTAATCGCACTTCCATGTTCAAAATCCAAAAGTATTGTCTCACTTACAAGTGTCGCGGGTTATCACTCAAGTGAACATTGTCTAACTCTAGTGAAGGTGTATTTGACTCCATGAGCTCACGTCTTAGGTTATCACTCATGGTCAAGTTTCAAGAGTGAGCCTTAGCACTCACGGGTGTTAAGCTATCACTCGAGTGCCAAGGTCCCAGCTCGAGTGATGTACCCTTTTGAAAGTTCTTGTGCTCTCAGGTGAGCACTTCCTGAACCTTACTTTGGGGGACTCAGGTGAGTATTAGGCTATCACTCGAGTGATTTGAATTCCTGCTCGAGTGCAATGATCAATTCTGGTTACTGTCATTCCTTTATGCTCTCTGGTGATCACTTCTAGTGCTTCACTTTCTAGGACTCGAGTGAGAGTGAGGTATCACTCGAGTGTTGACCTCTATGCTCAAGTGCTTCGGGCATTTATGGGTTCTGTCTGTGCTTGTTGTCAAGCACTCGCACGAGTTTGCTTTTAAGGACTCGAGTGCATGTCCATCATTACTCAAGTGAGGCCTTCTTCACTCAAGTGAAATAGTGAAAAACCAGTACTTGTGCTTCCAAAAGGGGATCTTTGGGATAGTTTTTCAACCCTTTAGGGCTTTTGTTAGAGGCATTTGTAGCTTCCTAAAGAACATTAATGATAACCAATATAAGTGATATGAAGTCATTTGGGTATTGGAATAGAGAATAACACTTTGCCCCTATAGGATTCAATATTTACCCTACTCGTGGAGATCAATGCCAAAGCACGCATGGAAGGACCAAGGTAATGGCTTTTCTCTCATGTTGTGTATAATGCTTGGTATGCATGACTTATCATTGTTTTGTTGTGAAAATATTTGGTATGAGGCCATTGTGAACATGTCTATATGTTATCTACTGTAGGACATTATAGTGTGAGCAGTTTAACATGAGCAGTCGTAGAGGGTGATGGATGTAATCCCCTTCACGATCAAGGCCGAGATTAAGTTCATAATTACTTGATTATGTGGAATTAGAGACCATAAGATGATTTAGGACATACTAAAAGTAAATTTCCCAAAATCAGGGTTTCCAAAAAAAATTTTAAACCTGTTCAATAATGGTCTCATATTCACATTTCAATTACATAAATGGTCTGTATAGTACAATTCCATTCGTAAATATCAGAGTACAATGCAAATTACCGATATACTCGGGTTCTATTAATCGAATAAGGGTCTACAAGGCACAAATGCCCAAAATCAGTTTTCCCTTATCTAGAGGATTACACAAAATTATACAACAATTCCAAAATATCATATACAATTATCCAAAATGATAACCAAAATCCAAAATAAACTCCTAGCCCGGAGCTTTATCCACTCTTTGTCACCCACTTTCCTTTAGATCCTTTGGCCCTGTCTAAAAATTTGTTTTTGGGAGAGTGAGATTCTAAGGAATCCTCGTAGTGTCAAATCACTCATAGTATGCACAACCACAAAGTATGAAAGGAAATCATCACACAACACACAGCAACTACAACGGCAGTTACAGCGGCAAGGGCATATATGACTTGCATCACCCTTACATTTGCTCACGCTGTATTACACAACCACATGTTCATATCACATATATCACCACAGCTGGGATCCATATAAAATATTTCACATACATACAGCCACACTGGCCAGATAATCAAACAGGAATTCACAATTTTATAACGTAGCCTTGACAATTACAATGGCAGATTCAACGGCAGGGGTAGGTGTGATATCCATCACCCCCTACAACTGCTCACACTGTAATGCCCTACGGCCGATTACACATACACAAGTTCGCAATGGCCTCATGCCAAAGATTTTCCACCACAATGATAAGTCATGCATACCAAGAATCATACACAACATGAGAAAAGTCACTACCTTGGTCCATCCGTGCGTGTTCTGGAACTAGTCTCTCCCTAGTAGGGCAAATATCAAATCCTATAATTCATAATTAGGGATGAAGTATTATTCTTTATTCCAATACTCAAATGACTTCATATCACTTAAATTGGTTATCATTATGTTTTATAGGAAGCTACAATTACTTCTAATAAAAGCCCTAAAAGGTTGGTAAAACTATCCCAAAGATCCCCTTTTAGAAGCACAAGTACATGTTTTTCATTGTTGCACTCGAGTGAAGACCTCACTTGAGTGATGATAGACTTGCACTCGAGTCTAGGAAGTAATACTCGAGTGATAGCTAAATGCTCACCTGAGTCCTAGGAAGTGAGGTATAGCGAGTGCTCACCTGATAGCAGAAAGGAATGACAGAACCCAGAATTGCTCACTGCACTAAAGCATAAATCGAATCACTTGAGTGGTAGCCTAATGCTCACCCGAGTTCCATAAAGTAAGGGTCAAGAAATGCTCACCTAAGAGCATAAGCAACTTTTAGAAGGGAACATCACTTGAGCATGAACCTTGGTACTCGAGTGATGGCTTGACACCCGCGAGTGCTAAGACACACTCTTGAGAAATTGGCTGCGAGTGACAACTCGAGACGTGAGTTCATGGTGTCAGATACACCTGCACTTGAGTGAGAGGAGTCTCACTTAAGTGAGAACCCACAACAATCACAATTGTGGCAAATCTTTTACCTTTAACGCTGAAGTGCAATAGAAATACCAAAGACCATAAAGAGAAACGCACTACTGCACTTGAATGAGACCCATCCTCACTCAAGTGATACTTATCAGAACCCAGATCACAGCAAAGATGACATAACTTCCTAAACTTTGCCCAAGTCATTCCAATGATCCCAAATACCAAACCAAAGCTACTCCCACATAAAATTGCACAAGGAATCCAATGGAACTATCAAAACTACCAAATTCCTATTCTATTATCATGCTTTGGTTTTAGGCAATAACTAACCCAAAATCCCAAAATATGCCAAACTCAATATTTTAACCTCAAACTAATTCTATCTATCCAAAATACATCACCAAGCACCATTTCCATGACCACAACATGCCAAACTACCAATAACCCAAATATTCAAAATTAAGGCCAAAAATTCCAGAATTTCAAAGATTCATCATTTGGCACAAAACATAGATAAAAAGGTTTGTCTTACTCACCTCTACAATTTTTCCAAAGGAGTTCCTTGATTCTCCAACTCTTAGATTTCCTTAAGAGCACAAACCAACACCAATGGACAATCTATAACCATCAAAATGAAGCCCTCAATCTAATGAACAAGATTAATGAAGTGAGTCTTTCCATATAAAGTCATTAACTTACCTTAAATCAAGCTTTTCTTCTTCCCTTTTTTCTTCAACAATGGCGCCGAAATGGAGAGAGAAGAGTATGGAGAAAGATGAAGAAATGATGATGATACTCCCTCCTTATGCTTGTAACCAAAACCAAGAAAGAGAGAGAGGGAAAATATGATTTAAAAATTCCCATTTGACTTTTCTACCAACTCCATCAATCTCTCCACTTGCCACATGTCAACACCTCATTGGTTCTCATAAAGCAAGTAACTAATTAGTTACTCTAACCACTCCATTAGCCATTTAGTCACACATCTCATTTCTCTTTAGTTAGCAATTAATTTCCTCATTAATCACTAACTAATTAATTGAAAATTTCCATTCTCTCTATTTTTCCTAGATTTTGGCACATTTATCGAAATTGCCACAAAACACGGAATAATTCAATCTTTAAATCACAATTAATTCTCTTTAATTATCATTAGCCCTTAATCAAAATTTGGGCATTACAATGGTTATCACACCTACCCATGTCGTTGTATCTGCCGTTGTAATTGCCGAGGCTGTGTAGTGGAATCTTGGATTCCTGCTTTGAGAATATGCCAGTGTGGCTTGAATGCAATATGAAATATTTTATATAGATCCCAGCTGTGGTGATATATATGATATGAATATGTGAATGTGCAATACAGCGTGAGCACTTCAGCGTGAGCAAAAGTAAGGGTGATGCACGTCATACCTAGCCTTACCGCTGTAACTATCGCTGTAGTTGATATGTGTTGTGTGCTGATTTGCTTTCATGCTTTGAGATTGTGCATACTATGAGTGATTTAACACTACGGGGATTCCTTAGAATCTTACTCTCCCAAAACAAATTTTAGATATGGCTGGAGGTTCAAACGAGAAGCAGGTGATGAAGGACGGATAAATCTTCGGGATAGGAGTTTTATTTTGGATAATTGGTTATCATGTACAAATTTTTTGGATATTTTGTGGGGAATTACATGTATATTTTGGATTATAGAATAGTATTTGTGTAATCCCCTTGTTATGGGAAACTGTTAATGGGCATTGTGCCCTGTAAAACCCTTTACTGATTAATAGAACCCGAGTGTGTCTAGAATTTGTATTGTACTCTGATATTTATGAATGGAATCGTACTGTACAAGCCATTATTATGTTTGTAATGTGAATATGAGACCGTTGTAAACAGGGTTTAGAAACGTTTTTGGAAACCCCGTTTTGGGAAAAAGAAATTTTAATAAGTCCCAAATCATATTACGGTCTCTAATTCCTAATCATGTATTTATGAACTTAATATTGGCCTTAATCGTGAAGGGGGTTATAAGATGAATATCTTCAGAAGGGTCCTCTATCCCAAACCAGGTGTTTATTTTGGAGGGTGAGATTAGGATTTCTTGCCCCTAACCTTAGAGACCATTTCCTCTTCAACAGAGTCTCTAAGGGCATCATCTACAAGTTTCATATTGTAGTAAAAATGTTTAACTAATTTAGTATAAAAAGGAAGTCTAATAGATAACTGGGGCATATAGGATTCAAATTAGGGAGTGAGGTTGAATTTCAATACCTCTTTGAGAAGATTGAGGTCTATATAGTGCATTTTGCATACTTTCGTTCTTGAAAAATGTTTTATGTACTTCTGTGACTCCTCTAGCTTTTACACATTGAAACCCTTAGGAGGAAATGTGATTTCCTCTTCCCTCTCTTCTGGTTCCTTTGAAGATTGTCCTTCTTTTATTTCTTTAGATTGTAGGGCTTCTTCTAGCATGTTCATTTTGGCAATCGTTTTATCATATTTTGGCCCCTTTGTTCTTTTCCCAGAACAAGAAGATATGTCAAATGAATCAAAAGAAGGTAGAATTGGTGCTTTGGTTCCCTTTCCTCTCCCTAGAGGTGAAGTCTTCTTTGATTGAGCCCTCATGACCCTAGGTTCCTTGAACTCAATGCCCTTTGCTTTGGGCTTAGCTTGTGGCTTCAATTTGGCTTTTGGTTTGGGAGCCAATTTATGTTTCTTGGTTAGAGGAGATAAAGGAGATTCAGATAGTTGCTTAGGATTAGTGGACCCAGAAGGAGTATCGAGATTAGGAGATTTGGTTTTAACCATTTTGATTGAAAGAAGAAGAATATTTTTGGAAAATCTCATATGATAATCACAATTTAGGGCTGAGAGATTTGAGAGGTTTTTCACAAGGAGTTTTAATAGGTTTTGATTGAAATGAGGTGAGGAAGTGTTTGTGAAAAATTTTTGGGAGAGCACTAAGAAAATCACTCGAAGTGATTTTGAGAAAAATAACTGAGTTGCGACGATATAACCCTAGGGCCTAACATTACTCGAGTGATCTTGAGGCATCCCTTGAGTGGTCACTCGAGTGATCAAACAAAAAATTCAAAAATAAAGCAAATTTAAATGTGTACCTAGCATGGATAATATTGTAATTACTCATGTATATTTCCTTGATGATTTGATGGTACTTTAAGGTAGATTTGTGTTAAAACTTGATTATTTTTTATCTGCAATCATGATCACCCAAGGGCCTACTCGAGTGATCAGTCTCTTCACCTCCTGACTGTTCATTTTCAATCATTATGTTATTTCTTTTCAAATGAATGCCTTACTGCCACATTTTCCCAGTCATCACTCTAGTAGTCACTCAAGTAATGCTTACCATTACTTCTAGTTATCACTCAGGTATTGTAGATTACTTGGAGTTGTCACTTGAGTGACATAGTACTCTGTTAACCTCTGCTTTTCATACCCTAAAACAAAATATCAAGATCCTGCAAAATAAATCACTAGAAACTCCTATGCTTAAGTTAGTAATCATCAAAACATCACTAAATATCATCATATAACATTTTGTAAACACTAGATAACTTATAATTCATTGATATTTACCATTCCTAATTCTCTTCTAATAAATAGAAATTGATCTTTTGCTAGGGGTTTTGTAAAGATATCAACTAGTTGAAGATGAGTTGAAATAAATATCACTTTGACATCTTTCTTTTGGACATGATTTTGATGAAGTGATGTCTAACATCAATATGCTTGGTTCTGGAGTGTTTGACTGGATTCTTTGCCAAGCTTACCATGCTAGTATTGTCACAGTATATATGTATTTCTTTCAAATAAATACCAAAATCTTGTAGTTGTTGCTTCAGCCATAACACTTGTGCACAACAACTTGATGCAACAATATACTCAGCTTCTGTTGATGAAAGAGACAGTGTTTTGTTTCTTACTAACAATGACACTAGTGAACCTCTAAGAAACTGGCATTGACCACTGGTACTCTTTCTATCTATCTTATATCCTCCATGATCAAAGTCTGGGTATGCAACTAAGTACTTATTTCTTCCTTTATGATACCAGAGTCCTAATTTTGCAGTGTCAGTAAGATATCGAAAGATACATTTGATGGTTTCAACATGTGATTTCTTTGGAGCTGATTGATATCTTTCACACATACCAACACTGAATTGGATATCAGGTCTGCTTTCAGTAAGATAGAGTAATGATCCAATCATTCCTCTATATTTTGTGATGTTGTAATCTTTTCCCTTGACATCAGCATCAAGTAATGTAGTTGAAGTCATAAGTGTGTCTATGCCATTTGCTTCATCCATTCCATATTTCTTCAATAGTTCTTTCAAATACTTTGTTTGAGATATAAAAATTCTATTCTTTCTTTGTTTGATTTGCAAACCAAGAAAGAAATTTAATTCTTCTATTATTAACATCTCAAACTCCCCCTGCATTATCTCAAAAAATTCCTTGCACAAGGTTTCATTAGTAGCATCGAAAACTATATCATCAACATATATTTATACAACTAAATATCATTTCATTTTCATTTTGTAAAAGGTACTGTATCGAATTTTCCTTGTATAAAGCCTTAATCGAAAAGAAATTTACTAAGTCTTTCATACCATGCTCTAAGGGCTTATTTTAAACCGTATAAAGCTTTTCTTAGTTTGAAAACATGGTCAGGCTTAGTTACATCTTCAAAACCTATAGGTTGATCTACAAATACTTCCTCCATGATATATCCATTTAAAAATTCACCTTTCACATCCATTTACTTTGAATCCTTTGATTTATACAAAAGCTAAGAGTACTCGTATAGCTTCCAATCTAGCCACTGGAGCATACATTTCCTCATAATCAATTCCTTCTTCCTAATTATAGTCTTTGGCCACCAATCTTACCTTGTTTCTAACAATGATTGCTGATTCATCGAGTTTGTTCTTGAATACCCATTTTGTGCCAATAATCGGATGATCCGTATATCGGGGTACCAAATTTTAAACTTGATTTCTTTCAAATTGGTTTAGTTCTTCTTACATTGCTATTACCCAATCATTGTCTCATAGGGCTTCGTCAATGTTAAAAGATTCAATCTCAGAAATAAAAGTAGAAAAACTAACTTTATTGAAGATTATATTTCTAGTTTTGACCCCTTCATTCACATCTCCTATGACTTATTCTAAGGGATGACTCTTGTTATATTTCTAGGCTCTAGGTTATTCTAGAGATTGTTCTTCTTCCTTAGTTTGGTCACTTTCTGGATTATTTGGTTTGGACATAGATTGTTCATTATCTTGATTTAAAACTCTTTCCTACTCATCGTCATCAACCTTGTCAGAGAATTCAAATTCATCAAATACAACATGAACTAATTCTTCAACAATACATGTTCGTTTATTGAGAACTCTATATGCTTTACTTCAGTTAGAATAGCCTAGGAATATCCCTTCATCTGATTTAGAATCAAATTTTTATAGGTTATCTTTCCCGTTGTTATGAATAAAACACTTGCAACCGAAGATGTGCAAATGAACGAGGTTAGGCTTCCATCCTTTGTATAGTTCATATGGTATCCTTCCAAGTTTCATTCTAATATTGTCTCTATTTGAAATGTAGCACACCGTGCTCATTGCATTTGAGCATAAAACTTGAGACACGTTCTTTTCATTCAGCATTGATCTAGCCATTTCAGTGAGTACTCTATTTTTTCATTCCACAACTCTATTTTGTTGAGGTGTCCTTAGAGTAGAAAAGTTATAATCAATACCATTAGCATCAAGTAGTCTCCAAATGCTTAATTTTCAAATTCTCTATTGTGATCTGTCCTGATACCTGTCATGGTCATACCTTTCTCATTTTGCACTTTCTTGGCAAAAACAATAAATTCTCCGAAGGTTTCATCCTTCAATGTTAAGAAAATAGTCCATGTAAATCTAGAAAAATCATCAACAATAACTAATGAATATACTTTGCCATCAAGACTTTTAACTGTCACTAGACCAACCAAATCCATATGTAGTAATTAAAGTGGTCTATTAGTTGTGATCTCATTTTTCAATTTGAAAGATGATTTAGTTTGTTTACCATTCTGACATGCATCACAGCTCAAATTATTTTTGAAACTTACTTTAGGTAAACCAAATACTAAATCCTTTTTGAGTAATTTACCTAGTTGATGCATGTTGACATGAGCTAGTCTTTTATGCCATAACCAACTTTCATCAGCATTACTTAGAAAACAGTTCTTAGAAACATTTCTACTAATATCAAGAGTATAGCAGTTACCTTCCCTTTTTGCTCTGAGCTTTGCTTTCAGATTCTTCTTATCTAATTGTAAATCTTTCTTGTTTACAACTAGACATTCTTCTGAGTCAAAGATTACCCAGATTTCTTTATCTATACTTTGACTTACGCTTAGTAAATTATGACACAAACCTTCAACATAGTATACGTCTTTGACTTGTATACCTTTATTATTTTTTATTTCACTAATTCTTGCTATCTTTCTAGATTGTTTTCCTCCAAATTTTACCTTTCCACCTTCTTTAGGTTGTAATATGGTAAAACTTTTAAAATCACCAGTCATATGTCTAGAGCATTCATTGTCTATGTACCATTAGTTTTTTTTGGATGATTTAAGACATCTCTGCAATCATATACGATTAAGTCTTAGGTAACCACATCTTTTTGGGTCCTTTTGGGTTAGTACAAATTATTTTCAGAACATATCAACATTTAGGTGCCTATTTATAGGTTCCTATTGTTAGTCCAAGCTTTTCACCCAAGAGGGGGTGAATTGGGTGATAATAAAAATTTATGATAAGACAAATAAAACTGAAAACCAATAAGGAGAAGATTAAAGTGTTAGGAAAATTTCACCAAGGTATACGTCAGGAGTTATACTGGTTCGGTCTAATTCACAATGACCTACGTCTAGTTCACAGACAGAATCTGTGCCTTCACTATACTTTCCAAGATTCAATGGGTTCTTGGCACCTCGTACTCAACGATCTATTCCTCACTTTAAATACTCGCTCCCCCTTACACCACGTAAATTGATGCCCAACTTAAGGTCCCAAACCTTAAGATATCTCTCAAACAAGTGTATTAAATCAATGAATGTTCTCTCTTATAGAGTTGGTAATGTAAACACTGAAGCGTATTAAAACAAAAGAGTAAGAGCTCAGAAAATGAATATTCGTCAGTTCGGTAGTTCAGTGTCTTAACTCCTGATTTGAATGCTTTTGCTATTTTTAGTTGGAGAGATTTTAATGACCGTTGGAGGCTTTTTTTTCCCGTTACTCACTGAGCATTACTTGGAACATTCTTTATGTTATTTGGATATAGCCGTTGAGGTGAAGAGAATGCGTTGGTAGAGACTCAGAGAGCATTTAATGTCTCTGACACAGTATATCTGCTTTTCTTGGAATTAAGATATCTAAAGTGTTAAACTCCTGAAACTTGCTTTGAGAACGTTGATCATAAGAGAAAATGATAATGAACAAGATTAATAAAAGTACACAATGATCTTGTGAAATTGTAGACTTAGATTAGATGCTCTGTTTTATATGAAGAACAAGTATTCGAATACTATCATAATTATCAGGATAATTTGACTCTTTTCAGATAACACATTATTCCAATACCTTCTTCTTTATTCAGATAATATTTGAGATTTTACACTAAGTGTAATATCCCAATTTTTTATCTAAATTGAATTATTACGTGTTTTATGGAAATATTAATTAATATGTCATAATTAGTGAAAAATTGGAAGAATGGAATTATGGGCCATAAATTAGTAATTAATGGAGAAATTAATTACTAACTATGGGAAAAATGAGAAGTGTGATTAAATGGCTAATGGAGGGATTAAAGTGATTAATTGGATTATTACTTTTTGAGAACAAACCAAATTCTAACATGTGTCAAGTGGAGATGAGGAGAAAGGTAATGGGAAGTCAATTAACCATAAAATATTCAGTTTTTCTCTCTCTTTCTTCCCTCCATTTTGCTGACAAGAGAGTATGGGAGGGTGTGTGCCATCATCATTTCATCTTCAACCTCCTTCTCTCTCTCATTTTCCTCTCTCATGTGTCCTCCATTTTTGCAGAAGAAGAAGAAGAAGCTTGTGAAAAAAAGGTGAGTATTTGACCCTCTTAATGGCCTCTAATAGAAAAATGTTCTTATATAAAGTTGTTCCTTGTGTTGAGAGCTTCATTTTCATGGTTTTAGTTTGTCCATTTGATGGTGTTTGAGCTCTCACAAAATTCTTGACTTGGGTGAATCAAGAAACTCCTTTGGAAAAGTTATAGAAGTGAGTAAGACAAACCTTTCTATATAGGTTTTGTAGCCATTGGTTAAGTTTGAATTTTTTGGAATTTTTGGCCCAAACCTTTCTGGCCTGATTCTGGCCGCGGCCAATGGGTGGCCAGCCGCGGCCAGTAGCCTTCTGACCATATTTTGGCCACGGCCCAAGGAAGGGCTAGCCGTGGCCAACCCCTGTGTTCCAGCACTTTGAGTTTTCGAAAGGAGACCTCTAACCTATTGTTTCCCAACCTTTTAGGGCTTTTATTAGAGGCATTTGTGGCCTCTTAAGGGTCAATTATGATAACCAAATTTAAGTGTTTCAAGTTAATTAAGTCTTGGAATAGAATATAACTCTTCGTCCCTAATCATGATTCTAGGATACGACATTTGCCCTAAGCGGGAGAGACCGGTGCTAGAGTACGCCCAGAAGGATCAAGGTAGTGACTTTTCTCTCATGTTATGTATGATGTTTTGGTATGCATAACTTATCATCGAACTGTGAACTGTATGTACCATGGTCCATTACAGCGCGAGCAGGTCAGCGTGAGCCGTATAGGGATTGACGTTGGTTATCTCTAGGTCGGCCGTTAAACTGCCGTTGTAATCGACATGGAACTTCATGAATCCGACCCGTGGGGTGGCATTTGTTAATCCAGCCGTGGGCTATGAGTTTTGAATCTTGCATGTATGGCTTGTGTGATGAAATGCTTTATATGAATCCCAGCTGTGGTGAAATATATTGTGTGGATTGTTGTGATGCAATGCAGCATAAGCAATCATATGGGATGACATGTGTCATACTAACCATTACCGTTGTAACTACCGTTGTAGTTGCTTTGTGTGGATAATGATTTGATTTCATGCCTTATTGTTGTTCATACTATGATTGATTTGACACTACGGGGATTCCTTAGAATCTCACTCTCCCAAAAACCATATTTTAGATAGGGCAGAAGAATCAAAGGGAAAGTGGGCAACGAAGAGCGGATAGAGCTTCAATTTAGAAGTATATTTTGGGTTATTGGTTATCATGTATATCTTTTGGATATTTTTGGGAAACAATTGTAGATATTGGGATTGGTGGTATAGTTTTGTGTAATCCCCAATTTAAGGGTAATGAATTGTGGGCTTTGTGCCTTTGTAAAACCCTTATTAATGAATGGAACCCCAGTGTGTCAGGAATTTGCTTATACTCTGATATTTGTGAATGAAATCAATTTGTACAAGCCATTTAGTATTGAAATGTGAATATGAGACCGTCATGAACATGTTTTGTAAAAGTTTTTGTAAGCCATGATTTTGGGAAGTTTGATTTTGTTTAAGTCCCAAAATCATTTAAGGTCTCTAATTTTACATCAATTATATGTTTATGAACTAAATCTCGGCCTTAATCGTGAAGGGGGTTACACTAAGACTATTCGAATAGTTGATATACCTATTCGAACAGTGATCTCTTGTTTATAAGAAGGATTATCCTGATACTTTAGTGATTATTCGAATACTTGCTTCTAATTTGATCAAGAAATAATTTCCTTTCACCTTTCTATATTATTCGAATAGTTTTCTTGCTATTCGAATAATTTCTCATCTTAATCTCATAGTCTTAGTTTTGAAATGCTATTCGAATATTAATAACACTATTCGAATAGTGTCTTTACTATTCGAATAGTCTTCATATTATTCGAATAACAAAATGTGAAAAACCTTTGAACGTACAAAGTAATATTCTGATAATGATTATACTATTTGAATAGTTATACTATTATCCGGATAATGCATTTGAAACCCACTTTGGGAAATCTAAGCACTAATCGAATAACGTGCAAGCTATTTGAATATTTTTAGTTCAGAAAAACTTTCAACTGTTATATTAGTTCATACTATTCAAATAGTCAAGGACTATTCGAATAATACAACTATTTATCAGTGTATCATTATTCGAATAGCGTATGCATTATCATGATAACTATCTGTCTATCCGAATAGTCTAAGAGTTATCAGAATATCAGCTAATGAAAACTGAGTAATAGTATTCGAATAGTAAGTATATTATTCAAATACTTTCTTAGTAAAAACTTGTGAATGAAAATGCAGACGCAAATTAAACTAAACTTAGGTTTGTTATCATCAAAACTCTGAATCTAACACTTATCTTTCCTTTCATTTTATGAATGCATGATCAAGTATATTGACCTTTTCTATTACAGTAATTACAGTATGCAAAAGGATTTGATGTATGAACAGAATGTTGAAAATGACTTAAATATGTCTTAACTCCTGCTTTCTTTCTTCCTTTTGTTTTATCTGATTTTGGATCATATCCAATACTAGAGTGATCATTTACAAATCATTAAGCTTTTAAGATTACATTTAGCATCTCACTACCTTTAGTAAATTTTTCAAGACTTTTTGTGAGATCAGTGTTTTTCTTATTTAAAGAGGAACAATGTTCACAATCCTTTTCTAAACCATCTTTGAGTTTTTCTTCAAGATTTTTGTTTTTCTTTTTTAAAACAACTAATTCCTTAACTACTTTGATGAATTCAGAATGTAACGCATTATATTTAGAAAGTAGTTCATCGTATGTAGGATCAGAATCGTTTCCTCTTCTTCCTCTGTTTCTTCTTGAGTGACCAAGCACATATTAGTTATTTCTTCATCATCACTTTCTTCATATGATAAACTGTCTCCCCATATGGCATATATAAAGGCTTTCTTCTTGTTGTAGAACTTGCATTTTCTCTTTTCTTTATTCTTCTGAGCCAGTTCTTGACATTCTGAATTGATATGTATTGGTTTTCCATATTCATAGCAGATGATATGCTCTTTATTACTTGTTTCTCCTTTTTGAAAATATCTGAATCCTTAGCCTTTCTTATAAAATTTCTTGAATCATTTTATCATCTGGCCCATTATATCATCATCGAAGTCTTCATCATCATCTTGGTTTTCTTCTTTTTCTTTTAGTGCTAGGCCTTTCTTCTTCTTTTCACCAATGTCTTTTAGTTCTTGTTTGAACTTTAATTTACTTTCATATTCAAAAAGACTTTTGAATAAAGAAGCAACTGATCACATTGATTCACCTTTTGCTTCCTCAATAGCGATGACTTTGGCATCCCAGTCTTTAGCAAGTATATTCAGACTTTTTTAAACTTAGGTATGTTGATCATAGACTTTCCCAAGTGCTACAAGTTGATTAATAAGATGAATATATCTAAGTTTGAATTCAGCTATTAACTCACCTGATTTCATTCGAAGTAAATCAAAATCAGTAACCAAAGTATTGATCTAGTTTTCCTTTATTCTCAAAGTTCCTTCATGACCTATTTCCAAGGCTTCCCACATTTCTTTAGCTGTTGGAAGTGTGCAGATCATAGAGCAGTCATTTTGACTCAAGGCACTTTGAATTATTAGAATTGCTTTGTTGTTAGGTGTGATGAGTTTTATTCTCATCATATTCTGCTAGCGTCTTGGGAACCTTTTGTGAATCTAGAATTTTCATAGGTTGATAGTTCCAATACTCAATCATGTCCCATAATCCATATTCTGTATCCATTACGAATACTCTGAACTTTGCTTTCCAGAAAGAGAAGTGTTCGTCGCTGAAACCTAGTGGTCTGGTGATAGAGGCTCTATCAGGAAGTATTCCTTTACCCATGCTTGTCATTGGATCTTTCTTAGGTTGTTATACCTTAATAAGAGGACCTACACTCTGATACCAAATATTAGTATATAAAAATTCGTTTCGTATATAAAAATTTAGTTGGAAATTTAAAATAGATAAGATTTAGAAGAGATATCACCGAAGTGTACACCGAGAGTTATACTGGTTAGGCCATAACCACTTTGACCTACGTCCAGTCCTCAGAGCATCTTTGAGAGTTTCACTATATCTTCCAAGATTAAGTGTGTTATTGGCACCTCAATACACAGCAGGTTCCTTCACTGGATACTTGCTCCCCCTTACACATTGTAATCAAATTCCCAACTCAAGATTCAACAATCTTAAGTTGTCTCAATAATAAATATTGAGTTTGTAATGAAAATCTCTCTCACAGAGAAAATATATAATCACTGAAGTACAAAGAGTGAATATAAGAAAAATAGAGCATTAAGAGTATGTTGATCGATGTATGTTCGTGTGTTCTTAGTTGTGTGTGTAATATACCAAATTTTGCAATACTAAAAATGTGTAAATGTGGAAATAGTGGAATAAAATAAATACTGGTATATACAAATTAAAGGTAGAGTTACTTTTGGAATTCCCAGATATCCATCATTGTGTCATTCACAGAAATCTAGAAGTCAAGATTGTAAAAATATAAGTGTAAGAAGTCGGAGCAAAATTCATCGGTGGTTGCAGGTTCAGGGGCGTCAGTTGTGAGATTGGAGGAATTCTGGCATTTCGTGATGTGCCTCGATATGCATGCCATGGTCCCACGTGGGTTCCACATGGAATTCCGGGTAATGCACCGATGGAGCAACTTTATTAAAAAGAACTTCAGTAAAGTATCTAATGACAGCTTATTATGACTCATGATGACACATCTTTTATGTTGGCCAAATAAGGAAATGACAAGTGTCCCAAAATTATTACAAAGTAAAAAAATGTTTTTGTGTTGGCCAAATGAGGGGGTGACATGTGTCCCTCATCATTACACATCATTACACCCACTTTAAGCCTTTCATGTTGAAATCTCCAGAGTAAGCCATCTAGCGTCTGAGCCCGGGGAATTCACCGATCTCCGGCCGAGTCGCTTACTTTTCGAGTCAAGCACCGATCCCAGGAGTCTAGGGAAATTGTTAGGCCTCCCCTTCCCCTGACCATTTATGACCCACCGAAGAAAGAGAAAAGTGGAAAACCAATGGTTGCATGACACGTGGCACTTTTAAGCCTTAAACTTGTGACACATGGCAAGATGAGATGAGATCATTTTATGTGATTAAATCACAACCATCCATGCCTAACTAAATGGCAAAATTTCGTGCAAGCATGGAAAGAGAAAGAGGAATCAGATTTCTTAAGCTTAAGAACACAAGAAGAGAGAAGGAGGAGTGAATAGTGAGTTTTCTTGACTATCGGAGCCGATTTCAACCCTGAATCACTGTTATTGTCCGATAAGTCCTTCAACAAACTTCCTCTACTCACTATAAGCTTCAATTCTATGGTCTTAGATTTCTCATCTGAGGTGTTTTGTGCCAATTAGTCTATTGGAGTACCGCCGGAATACTGAACCACTTGTAGAAACGCAAAGAGGTAAGCGTAGGCTTTCTTTTAAACTGAATACTTTGTGATTTCATTGAGTTTTTCCTAGCTCTTGAACCACCCATGTATTTCATTCAAGGGGTGTTTTTGAAGAAGGAAGATGTCTTAATCATATATAAGGTGATATATGATGTTTGGAGAAGTATTAGACTTGTTGGTTGTTAAAATCACAAAGTGGAATTTTTGTTGTTTTCGGAGGCAGATTTGGTTGGGGGCTAAATCTGATAGAAATAATTTGATTTTGGTATTTTTGAGCTTTCCATTGGATTCTACACGAAAAATTGTGTGGGAATAGGCTCTGGTTATAATTTTTGACAGACTGGTTTAAAGATTCAAAAATTGGAAATTAAGTCTACTTATACAACAAAGTTGCCAGTGTGCGTTTTTGTCTGGTAGTTTTGTTGTTGCGAAACTTTCACTGTACAAACTTTATCTGTTGATGATGATACTTTCCAGAATTAAAGTACACTTATAGACCTTTAATTTGATAGGTATTATGAAGGATTTTGATAAGTATACTAGGAGTTATGAATGTTTGAAGTAGACCATTAAAACTGGTCAGCTTTTCTGGCAGCAGGCAGAAAAAGAAAAACTGGGAAGTGTGCGCAATCATTCGACTACTGAAAGTATTTTTTCCTTAAAATAGACTTAATAAGGGTTATATAGAATTTTGGATCACCCAAATTTAATTTTTCTAGAATTAGTTATGATTTTTCAAAGTTCAGTGAAAAATCTGTCAGCTTTTGGTAATTGTGTGAAAATTCAAAGCAAAATATTTTTGTAATAAAATTGGACATTTAAGAGTTAAGTTAAGCATTTGGAGTAGCTTGAGCTCATTAGCTTCATATTGGGTCTAATGTAGTGACCCTAATGGTAACCAACATAAGAGAATAATTTATGAAGAGTTGGACTAAGAAAAACTCATTGCTCGTAAATTATAATTTATAGGACTTGACACTTGCCCAGGACGTTCAAAGCACGTCAATCAAGATCAAGATTTGGAAAATTGTCAGGTAGTAACTTATCCCTCACATACTACGTGATATGTTATATGCATGTTTGTACCATTGTGAATTTAAAACATTCAGATGAGAAGGGCTAAGGCCTAGTAGAATTTCCCAGCGATATGGCAAGGGACGGTTGTCCTTGAATTGGTAACTTTATGCTTTCTGCATATTGTGAATTTATCTCTGAATGTTGAATATGTTGATTGTACTGTAACTTTGGTTGACATGGTATGATATATGTGCATTTTATATTAGTGATATCTGTTACTACTGAGATTCATTGAATCTCACCCTATTTTTCCAAAACAAATTTTCAGCTCAGGCAAGTAGTTCCTCAGGCAAGAAGGTAAACACGGGCGAATAAAGCAAAGGACTTAGAATTTAATTTTCTGTTAGTTATCTATTTTGGAGATTGTACGTCATTTGTATTTAAGTGTGGTCAGTCTCGTACTGACATGTATGTAACCACCTGTATATAAACGAGCACGCAACGGCATTCGTACCAATAGTGGACAGCCATCCACCTAGGGCCGTTAATTAAACATATTAGCATAGGTTTCAGTAGAGAACTTATTAGTAAACACTCTGATATGAAGAAATGAACCTAAAACGGATGGCTTAAAATAAATCATAAAATAATATGAGACCCAATCTGAAAATGATTTTTGAAAAGATTTTTGAAAACTCATTCAAGTACAGCTCCACACTCTGCTTGAAGTTGGGACTTCCGCTATTTACAAAAGATTATTGGTCTCCTTTTTAAAGATATTACTACACTTATGACATATATATGCTTTCAAAACATGGGTGTTACAGTGTGTGTTCTCCATTGAATGTTTCCATATTTATAGATGCATTGTAATAGCCGTTAGAAGCATTTCAAACATGTCCGTCAGAGTCGCACAGCTACGTTTGACTGTTCTTCGAATTTGAAAACTATCTATTGAATGGTAGGTGAACGTTCAAACGTTTCGTTTGACTTTTCTCCCAAAGCAAGATCTCTTCATTATTTTCTGCAAATACATTAAGGAAACTAATACAATGAAAGATTAATCATATGGATAACAAATCAATGAACAACAAATTAAAATCATGCTTTCTGTACTGCATCACTCGAGTGGTTACTCGAGTAATCTATATCTATTACTCGAGTGATACATTAAAAAACTTAGTAGAGACTTAAGTCAACGAATTTTGGCCCAATCACTAGAGTAGTTACTTGAGTGATTCAGAGGCATTACTTGAATAGTCACTCAAGTGATCCCATCAAAATATTGGTAGAGACTTTACTGCCTTAAAACTTCCTGGTTACTCGAGTGGTCCCTCGAGTGATCATCTGTTATCATTCGAGTGACAGCATCAAAAACTTGGCAAAAACTTCTCTGGATGATTTTTGCACACACCACTCGAGTGGTCACTTGAGTGATCCTTTCAGAAATCTTCCAGTGATGTTTTCTCCTGTTCATCCACTATTTGTTCTTCTTCATCACTCGAGTGGATACTCGAGTGATGGCTTTCCCTGCCACTAATTACTTAGTTACTTTGTTTAAATCTCTTTTATTTATTATTAAAACTTTTATAGGATCAATCCAATCTTTGTTATCATCAAAACATATAAATCTAACAATTACATGATGCATTTTTTACACATCTCTTAGTGGTCACTTAAGTGATCTTACACTTAAAAAATTTTCAAGCAATTTGAGTACTACCAGGATCCCTGTGGTGTGGTGTTGTGCTAGTGATGCTCTCTTTCACAATCACTCGAGTGGTCACTCGAGTGATCTTAACTTCAAAATATTTTTAGTTTGCTGATCACTAGAAGAGATTATCGTGGTAATGTGATGGTAATGAAATTTGAACACATCACTTGAGTGGTCACTCGAGTAATCATCTCTTTGAAAAACATTTTGCACAACTGATCACTAGAAGAGATTACCGTAGTAATGTGATGGTGATGAAATTTTACCACATCACTTCAGTGGTCACTCAAATAAACATCTCTTTGAAAAACATTTTACACAACTGATCACTAGGATAGATCACTGTGGTGATATGATGGTGATGATCAATTAAAGCATCACTCTAGAGGGAACTCGAGTAATCTTCTCTTTGAAAAATCATTTCAAAATATATCACTAAATGAATCACCATGGTGGTATATAGTGAAGGAAAATTTTTCAACATCACTCGAGTTATATGAGTTTTACTTTTCCAGTGGTAACTGTGATGATGAGTTATTTTCCAAAACACATCACTCGAGTGATTAACTAATTTTTGCAGTAAATTACCTTTGTTTGTTTCAAAACCTTTTTCTAAACACTTTAATCTTTTGTAAAACCTTTTTAATTCTATCTTAAGCTTTGAAACCATTAAAACATGGAATCTAACATTCTCCCCTTTTTTGATAATGACAAAACTTATTCCTTTAAAAACCTGTTTGCAAAAATCTTGTTTGGAAAAAATTATCACTGATACTTATTTCAATTGTTCTGATAACCATTCATTCAACAGCAATAACAATATATATACAATTAGCTACAAATATCCATGATATATATATATATATATATAAGATTCAAGCTAAAAGCGTGATCATGCTAGATTTTGGAAGATTAAGCCAGGCATGTAAAAAAAGATAAGCTAATCATATTTGGGCATAATTTAAAGACAAGCATATATATATATATATATGATTAAAGACTCTATAAAACTAAGGGGTCAGCAATAGTATCATGTCTATCATCACCCTGCACACAAGTATCCAAACTCTGGTTCTTCTCCACCTTTTTGTCATCATCAGAAATGAAAGGTTGGGTAGGAGAGGTAGGTTTGGATCTGAGTGATGCATTGGGAGTCTCAGAGGAAGGATCCAATGTCTGCAAAAGTGTAACCAAAATGGGAGAAGAGGCATCTGTTAGAATCGGCTATCACCCAAGGGGGTGAATTAGGTGTATAATAAAAACTTAAGAACTTTAGAAATCTTTTCGTATCTTAACGAAAGTAGTAAGTATGAAGGTTTATAAATCAGCAGTTAGATTAAATAATATATGCTGGAAATATAAGAGTTTAGGGAATAGAATATGTAAACTGTGATTTATCCTGGTTCGGTCCAATCTGTGATGGTCTACGTCCAGTCCCCAGGCTCCTCCTGAGATTTTCAAATCCACTATCTTCTCGTTTAATCCAGGCACAAGAAAAGCCTTTACAATCCCACAAGTTTAGCCAGGTACTTGTGAAACATTTTACAAATCTCTCACCAAGATACTCCCCCTTACGGCAAGTCTTACGAGCAGAGCAATCCCGAAGATCTTCCTCTCCTGCTTACTCATGCAAGTCTTACGAGCAGCAACGTTCTCTGCTGCTTACACCCCTGTAAGTCTTATGAGTAGCAACGTTCTCTACTACTTGCAACTTGTAAGTCTTACGGGCAGAATGTCTTACTGGCAATTCTCTCTATAACTTCTCCGTAAAAAAATCAACCCTCTCAAGGTCCCTCTACCTTGAGATCAACTCAGAAATATATTTGAAGGTGTTTACAGACTCTCTCACAGAGTGGGTATAATCTCACTGAAGTACAATACAAATAATCACTCTCTCATTAATAAGTAATATAGAAACTGGAAAACAGAGTGTTTGGGTAGAAGCAGAGGATTCACATTTCTATTATTTTTCTCGTAGTTGCTCGCTGTCTCTATTTTCTCCGTTTTTCTCGTTACCCATCGACGTTGAATGCTCTCTCATTTATAGTTGATAAATATGATGACCGTTGTGAGCATTCATCCATTGGAGTCATTTTGACCGTTGAGCATATTTGAAAACGAGCTACTGTCCGTTGCAAAGTGGAGCGTTTTGTTGAACAGTAGGAAGATTCATTTTGAGCTGTAGTAACGTTGTGGAGTGGGATGAATACGTTTCAGTTTCCAGACAATCTCTCATGGTGGGTCAAACTTTTGTTGTGATAGGTAGTTGATACTCGGTGTGTAATGATGCCGCCCGCCACAGTTGACTCTTTCATTTGAATATGTAATCTCAACGTTAAATTTCTTGTTTCACACTGCAAAATACTTAATCACTAATATGATGAAATATTAGTCATGGGTATGTTAGATCATGGTCAAAAACTGAATTTCTGGCTTCTTGGACTCATCACATTGAATGAAGATATTCGCCGTGACCTCTGTTCTTGAAGATACAACCCAAATATTTAATCTCCTGTTTTGCACTTGAAATATATGTTAGTTAATGTTTAGGAACAATAACAAGTGAAAACATAATGATTGTATAACATTTAACCACGTTTGGATTGATGGCCGTGAGAGTCTGTTTCATTTCTGTCAGGACCTCACTCGAGTGCAATATGGCTCACTCGAGTGCAGTTCATATTTTCACGTTATGACTTCTTCTCGGGCAAGCACTCGCTGCACTTCACTCGCATCTACTCGAGTGAATTCTCGACATCACTCGAGCACAACCAGTCATGCTCGAGTGCGTTTCCTGCTTTCACATGCATGCTTCTTCTCGGGTTATCACTCTTATGTCAAAACTTGCATGTGCTCGAGTGAGAAATACTCCAATGCTCAAGCATGAATCCTAGTGCTCGAGTGTTACAGATTTCTTAACGTTTCAGTTGCTTCTGGACATCACTCGCACAACTTTTTCAGAGAGATAGTTTTTACACTCGCGGGTGATGTGGGGCCACTTTAAAAAAAAAATTTTTTATTTGATTCAAATGATGTATCATAAGAATGCTCTTGCCATATGAATTCCAATGCAACAAGAATCAACTCCAAACTCCTTGTATTCTGCAAGTTATGATCGAAAGAGTGTATATTTCGCTAGTCTGCACAAGCATCAAATTCCAGAAGGCATAGCTCCTAGATTATACGTTCAAATAAGTCAAATTACCTATCCATAGACAGCTCTTTGAGTCTAGTTTAATTTGGCACTGGTCTCGTCTCAATCCGATGTGTAGTTTGTGAGTTATGCTCAAATAACCGAACCTGTGTCGAAAAGTGACGGTGATTTCACTGTCTTCTTCCACAGATCATATCTCCTTCATTTGAGCTTCTTTCAATATGATCATGGTGCCAAAGTTACGTGTTGTGAGTCCTCTTTCATATACCACCGGTTTCGGGTCAATCTGACGTGTGGTTTGAGAGATATGATCAAAATACTGGACCTCTGTCAGACTGAACGTAAAACAGAGTAGAACAGAGTGTTCATCCCGTGCTCGAGTGAATTCATCCGTGCTCGAGTGAGTTCTTCCTGTGCTCGAGTGAAACACCTAGTGCTCGAGCATAACACCTCTGGAAGTGCCAAAACTCATATATAAGTCATCTTAGCTTCGTATTAACCTATTCCAACCGTTATTTGATCATAGAAACCTCCGGTATCATCATAGAAACCTCCAGTATCACTTCTAACAACTTGAATCTTGATCTTCTTGTAAGATCTAACAAGTTCTTCATTCTTCAATATCTTTCTTTTTGATTTTTCTCTTGATAATCATTCTTCATAATCCAAGTAAGTATCTCCTTGACTATCTTCAATTTCTTTCTTCTTCTTCCTCTTGTTCATTTTCATTAGTTCAATCTTCTTCATTCTTTGGTCGACTAATCTACAAAATATGTAACATTAAATATAGTAGTTAGTCAAAGAAATACATTATATAAACTTTTTGCTCTTATCACTTCATATATATATTTGACATCATCAAAACTAATCATATCTAACATTCTCCCCCTTTTTGATGATGACAAATCCTTTAAGAAAAATATGTCTGAATCAAGTGCAACATACATATATAATGTAAAGTGCAACATACATATTATATATAATGCCATACATATAATATGTAAAGTGCAACATACATATTATATATAATGCAACATGTATATTTTTTCTTACATTTTTCTCCCCCTATTTGACATCAGCAAAAAGTTTGAAATATATAAAGAATTAAGACTTGTGAAGTAAGTAAAGTAGAAATGACTTTAATCACAATGAATGAACCAAGAAAACAATTGACTCTCCCCTATGTGAAAGAACTTTCATTTTTTAATGAGAGAGAACTAAAAAGGATTTGGAGAGGTTTTCAAGAAAACTTTTATAATCAAGATAAATGAAATATATGAAACGTATTCTTGAAATGTAAAGAGAAAAGGTTTAGAAATGCTCATGTAGATTTTGAAAATTGATGAAGCGCTCCATGAAGTCCGTTGCTTTATCCTTTGGCAATGCTAGTTCATGATGATGCACACCACACTTCTGTTATACAACTCAAATATATATTCATGTTGTTCCCAGGATTCTCCAATTGAATTGAGCTTCTGTTTAGCATGTTCAATGCTCATTTCTATTACTTTGAATGTTGTAGCCAATATATTTTCCTTGACTGAGCATTAAAAACATCCTCAAGGTTGATAGAGTCTTCTTATAGTATGTTGAGGAATGCTATTACGCAAAACAAATTCTCCTGTCATAAATTTAAATCTTTCTTTGCAAAGAGAATTATTAGTTCGATCAAGAAACAAAAGATTCCTTTCCATATGATATGTTCAAATTGTGATTGTGAAAAGAACAGTATAAGAATAACTCATCATCAAAACTAATCAAGACATGGTGAATATAGATGAGTATATTAAAAGGATTTTCTTTCCAATAGGAGATAAGCTTTCAAGATATAAAACACATATAAATGTGAAGCTCCCCCTTAATTAATGCATGGTTTTAAAACTTGTCTTAGAAAAACAATTAATTACTCTCCTGGATTTGAGAAATCATTGGAAACTTTATAGAGAAAATGATTTTGACAGTATGAAGATTTAGGGAGAAATCAAATTTGAAATATGATAATGCTATTTAGAGATATAATCCAATATCACCTGAGTAGTTACTTGAGTGATTCTACTTAACCATTGCTTGATTGTTTACTCAAGTGGTACAACTCAAGGATTTTGAATTAAGCAAGAATACAATACCTCACTCGAGTAATATCATAATCACTCGAGTTATAATCCTCTGTAGTCCATTGATACATCGTTGGCTAGTTACTGTCTGAATATGTGATCTAACGATGTAATCTCTGTTGCTACTAGAAGATACCAAATTGAGCTCGGAGTAAGGCTTTATGTGCATATTGGCTTAGTATGTGCCCCTTGCTTAGCAAACATCATTGAGAACTTTTAATTTCACCATAGCACATAACACCCTTATTTTGTCATTCATCATCTCAAATAGAACTTTGAAGTTCTGGTTCACATAGCTGCTTCATCTTATCATTGACTGATGATCTCAGCATTGTTTGTAGCAAGCTCTGTGTGATTGTTGAAGCTCCTATCTCAAAAAGCATTAGACAAATGGACCAAAGCATGAAGAATCATGGAGGCCAACTCTAGCAAATTGTCGTCTCTCATTTATTGGCCTTGTTCACCATAGCTCTAGTGTAGGTATAGCAGATAATCCAGTGAAGATTTAGATATAGAGCTAGGATAGTAGTTAAGAATCCTCATAGGCTCATCAAGCTTGATGATTCTGTGCATCTCAGCATCTTCCTTTGAACATCTCTGTTGGCTCCATATCATAGTGAAAATGTCTGATCACCTTGAAACGATAAGGAAGGTGGGTAGGCAACAAAGATTCATATTGGATAAAATTATTCTTGGCCCTGAGCTGCTTTAAAATAATCTCCGCTGGGTCTACTAAGAGATCTTCCTTCTCTTTCTCTTTCTCTGATTGTATCACTAGCTAGTTATTTGCTAGTGATGGGGTGTCATTCGAGTAATATCACATATTCTGCTTCAACTCACGCTACAACATTATCAGTCATGCCAAGCATTTTGATCAACTCCTGTAAAAGTATAAACATATGCTCTCTGGTACCCATCTTTTTTTGGGCCTGTACAATATTAGATATAACAACTCTTATGCTCTTATGCAATTAATCATATGATATGTGAGCAAAGCGTATTATAAACCACCAATGTCCAAGATTTAATTTTACCTAGTAAATTCAATCCATTGAGTCATGAAGCATGATGAATAAGTGATACCAAGAGTGATGATTCTTAACGATCAATGACAATTTGTAAATGCACTTTATATAGAAAACATGTCATTGATAAAATTTTCATACAATCAATGTAAATCAGATTAAAGAGAGTAGAAAATCTATCCATAATGACCAACTTTTATGAAATGATAAATCATGAATGAAAACAAGTTTTATAAAAATGATAATGAGATATGCAAATTGTTTCAAAATCTCAAATGTTCTTTCAAATCATAAATATGCATTATGACATTAAGATTTTGAATGCATGAAAACTCATTTATGAAGCTTGTTAAATACCAATGCCTATGCCAAAAACAATGGAAGTCAACATTTGTAAAATATATATCAGAAAGCTTCACTAAGGAATTCAACTAAGATAACATGTTAATTATAAGAGTTAACATGTTGGAGAATTTTCTCAAGAACAAAAGTCATATGAAGAATGAATTAGCCAAAATGACTTATCTTGACATATATAAGCATGATGACTTTAGTATTAATCAAGAGATAACCTTGCCTCTTAGAATTGCGTCTTAAAATGGATAAATATTCAAGGCAGCAAGACTTAAAGTGCAAGATTCTAGTTACTCAAAAAAAATGGATGAAGACAAATGATAATGCATTTGAGCAACAATATGAGTATAAGAATTTATGGATGATGAAGTACATACTCATTGATCCAAATGACTAGAGTTCTAGAATATTATCCCGGTAAGTTATTCCACAATAATGGTTAATGCATTAAGATTCAATGCACTAATGAACATTTATAATGCTTGGAATAACATGGCCAACTAATGATTTATGCATTAGGCACAAGGCTTTCACAAGTTGAATTCTTATCAAGGGAATATACTTGGAACTCATATAGATATTTAACTTGTTTAGACGTAAGGTCTAGCATGTTAAGGAATAAAGATTGAACAGAGTTCAAGTATTGGATAGCACATTTAAGATCAATGTGTCAATGATGGGAAAATACTTTGATAAATGAATTTGAAGCATTCTGACTTCAGCATACAAAAATATTAACTTCCAATTTTGAAACCTATTTGAATGCAAACAAGATATGAATAATTTCCAAATAATTTGCATGCACTTTTATAAATAGAATGAATTGAAATCCAAGTAAATTTGTGAAATATGTATTTCAAATTTCCAATGCATAGAAAAATCATGCACAATTCTATTTCAATACATTTAGCAATCTGAAAATATTTTGAAAATCATAAATCATTGACTGCTAATGATATGTAGTAATGAGCAACAATTTACCACTCAAATTGAGTTGGAAAGAATGAGTATGATGGTTGCGTTTTGAAATTACTGATACAGCGTACCTGGCTTGAGTGTAACTTGTAGACACCCAAGTTAATTTCCATCTCTTTGTATCTTTTTACTCAAGTCCTCCAAGATCACTTGAGTAATCCATGTTTTGAAGCTAATTTATGCATTTGTGTCTGTGGCATTTGTGAGTTCTTGATGCACTTTCAGGTGAGTTCTTGAAATACTCGAATGTGCTCACGTCTCACTCAAGTGTGTGACAGTACTATTGATGAATTTGAGAGTGTCCTTAGAGTTTCTGCACACTCTGTTAATCCCTGTTTTGCAATCTAAAAGTAGAGCATAGGATTCAAATCTATAATCGAGTGACCAACCAGTACTCGAGTGTTAACATGCCTTGCACTTGAATGTCATGCTTCTTTTTCAAATTGTTCCTGCAAAAATCATATAACCATTTTTCTTCCTTGGGTATCCAATTCTTCTTGGATCCACTCATGATTAGTTTAAAAGAATCATAATTCACATGCTCTAAGAATATAGTCACTTCAAAGAAATTGAACATAATGAATTAAGTATGACTTTATGCATAAACTTTGTTTTCTCATGAAGTATGTATATGCATAACAAGTTAGACTAATGAACATTGCAACTCTTTATGTATGATTTTTCTAAAGATTGTGAAAACATATGTGCAATGCTCATACCTAAGGTAACAAATAATAAGGTATAAACCTCAATAAATATTAAAGATGATATTGTAGGAGGTTTTTACCGTTGATAACTTTTACGTTAGGTGCTTGAAGGATCGCTTCTGCATACCCACTGCATCTTTCTTTGAAGTTCTGTTTTTGCATATTTAGCTTTGGGATTATGCAAAGCTTTCTCTTATGATGTAGACTTCGATAATCTTTTTCTTTGTGAATGAGAGATCCTCCTCTTCTTGTTCTTCTCAAGATAGTTGAATGGTATATTGTGATAGCCCTTCGTTGAGGTATAACATACTCCTTTTATCCATTGCTTCTTTCTCTGGTTATACTCTGTAGCTCCAGCAATGGCTGCCTTGAGAGTTCTCCTTTTTTATATAAATGGTATGAACCTCTTTATTGGCACATGAGAAACTCTTGACTTCTTTTTCATCTTCTCCTTACCCTTATGTCCATTTCTTTTCGGATCATCCTGCATACATAAAGTACTAGATGGACATTTTGGTACCCACATATACTTGGGTCCTTGATTGTTAGTATTAACCCTTACATGTTTCTTTGGTACCCAAATATACTTATTTCTCACATTGGAATTTCTTTTAATATAGCATGTATGAGAAATATGTCCGGATTTACCACAATAATTGCAAATTGTATCAAGATATGTATTATGAGATATCATGCAACTATTATGTTGATCATAAAAGTAGAAATTCGAATGGATTTTATTTGAACATTCTTTCTTCCGAACAAACTTTCCAACATATTTGAAAATAGTTTTGCTTTTATCAATAGAATCAACAATTGGTTGAGAAACAAACTTTTGTAGATTTTGAAAATTAGTTTTATGAAAATCACACAAAGAATTGGAACTTTTTACCTTAAGTTCATCTTGAGCTCCGGAGAGTGATTTTTCATGTTTGTCCATATTGAGCTCTTTTCGGGAATCCTCTTCTTCTTGTTTATTCATGTTGACTGTATGGAAGTGTTCTATGAATTTTCCATCTTTATCATCAACTTCCAATTGTTCATGCATAGTAGATTCATAGCATGTAGTTTCACATGAACTGTCAACACTTTCAACTTCAACACAATTGTTAGAAGCATAAATAGAATCAAGAGTGTCCCAGATATGTTTAGCATTAGAACAAAATCTACTTTTCTCAAAATCATTTTCGGTTAAAGCACTATACAGAATTTTCATTGCTCTAATGTTCAACGAAAACATTTTCTTTTCACTTTCTGTCCAATCCTTTCTTGGTTTGAAATCAAAAAAATTTGTAAAAACATTCCACATATCAAAATCAAAAGCTTTTATAAAACTAGTCATTCTAGCTTTCCAAAACCAAAAATCAATATCTTTCAAAAGAGGTAGGATTGTATAATCAAAACCTTCTGAAGGTATAAAACACCCAAAATTAGCCATTGCAACTCTTGAGACGGTTAAGTCCTTTAAACAAGAGCCCGGGCTCTGATACCAAATTTTAGAACCGGCCATCACCCAAGAGGGGGGTGAATTGGGTGTATAATAAAAACTTAAGAACTTTAGAAATCTTTTCGTATCTTAACGAAAGTGGTAAGTATGAAGGTTTATAAATCAACAGTTAGATTAAATAATATATGCTGGAAATATAAGAGTTTAGGGAATAGAATATGTAAACTGTGATTTATCCTGGTTCGGTCCAATCTGTGATGGCCTACGTCCAGTCCCCAGGCTCCTCCTGAGATTTTCAAATCCACTATCTTCTCGTTTAATCCAGGCATAAGAAAAGCCTTTACAATCCCACAAGTTTAGCCGGGTACTTGTGAAACCTTTTACAAATCTCTCACCAAGATACTCCCCCTTACGGCAAGTCTTACGAGCAGAGCAATCCCGAAGATCTTCCTCTCCTGCTTACTCATGCAAGTCTTACGAGCAGCAACGTTCTCTGTTGCTTACACCCCTGTAAGTCTTATGAGTAGCAACGTTCTCTACTACTTGCAACTTGTAAGTCTTACGGGCAGAATGTCTTACTGGCAATTCTCTCTATAGCTTCTCCGTAAAAAGATCAACCCTCTCAAGGTCCCTCTACCTTGAGATCAACTCAGAAATATATTTGAAGGTGTTTACAGACTCTCTCACAGAGTGGGTATAATCTCACTGAAGTACAATACAAATAATCACTCTCTCATTAATAAGTAACACAGAAACTGGAAAACAGAGTGTTTGGGTAGAAGCAGAGGATTCACATTTCTATTATTTTTCTCGTAGTTGCTCGCTGTCTCTATTTTCTCCGTTTTTCTCGTTACCCATCGACGTTGAATGCTCTCTCATTTATAGTTGATGAATATGATGACCGTTGTGAGCATTCATCCATTGGAGTCATTTTGACCGTTGAGCATATTTGAAAACGAGCTACTGTCCGTTGCAAAGTGGAGCGTTTTGTTGAACAGTAGGAAGATTCATTTTGAGCTGTAGTAACGTTGTGGAGTGGGATGAATATGTTTCAGTTTCCAGACAATCTCTCATGGTGGGTCAAACTTTTGTCGTGGTAGGTAGTTGATACTCGGTGTGTAATGATGCCGCCCGCCACAGTTGACTCTTTCATTTGAATATGTAATCTCAATGTTAAATTTCTTGTTTCACACTGCAAAATACTTAATCACTAATATGATGAAATATTAGTCATGGGTATGTTGGATCATTGGTCAAAAACTGAATTTCTGGCTTCTCGGACTCATCACGTTGAATGAAGATATTCGCCGTGACCTCTGTTCTTGAAGATACAATCCAAATATTTAATCTCCTGTTTTTCACTTGAAATATATGTTAGTTAATGTTTAAGAACAATAACAAGTGAAAACATAATGATTGTATAACATTTAACCACGTTTGGATTGATGGCTGTGAGAGTCTGTTTCATTTCTGTCAGGACCTCACTTGAGTGCAATATGGCTCACTCGAGTGTAGTTCATATTTTCATGTTCTGACTTCTTCTCGGGCAAGTACTCACTGCACTTCACTCGCATCTGTTCGAGTGAATTCTCGACATCACTCGATCACAACCAGTCATGCTCGAGTGCGTTTCCTGCTTTCACGTGCATGCTTCTTCTCGGGTTATCACTCTTATGTCAAAACTTGCATGTGCTCGAGTGAGAAATACTCCAATGCTCGAGCATGAATCTTAGTGCTCGAGTGTTACAGATTTCTTCACGTTTCAGTTGCTTCTGGACATCACTCGCACAACTTTTTCAGAGAGATAGTTTTTACACTCGCGGGTGATGTGGGGTCACTTTAGAAAAAATTTGTTTATTTGATTCAAATGATGTATCATAAGAATGCTCTTGCCATATGCATTCCAATGCAACAAGAATCAGCTCCAAACTCCTTGTATTCTGCAAGTTATGATCGAAAGAGTGTATATTTCGCTAGTCTGCACAAGCGTCAACTTCCAGAAGGCATAACTCCTAGATTATACGTTCAAATAAGTCAAATTACCTATCCATGGAAAGCTCTTTGAGTCTAGTTTAATTTGGCACTGGTCTCGTCTCAATCCGATGTGTAGTTTGTGAGTTATGCTCAAACAACCGAACCTGTGTCGAAAAGTGATGGTGATTTCATTGTCTTCTTCCACAGATCATATCTCCTTCATTTGAGCTTCTTTCAATATGATCGTGGTGCCAAAGTTACGTGTTGTGAGTCCTCTTTCATATACCACCTGTTTCGGGTCAATCCGACGTGTGGTTTGAGAGATATGATCAAAATACTGGACCTCTGTCAGACTGAACGTAAAACAGAGTAGAACAGAGTGTTCATCCCGTGCTCGAGTGAATTCATCCGTGCTCGAGTGAGTTCTTCCTGTGCTCGAGTGAAACACCTAGTACTCGAGCATAACACCTCTGGAAGTGCCAAAACTCATATATAAGTCATCTTAGCTTCGTATTAACCTATTCCAACCGTTATTTGATCATAGAAACCTCCGGTATCATCATAGAAACCTCCAGTATCACTTCTAACAACTTGAATCTTGATCTTCTTGTAAGATCTAACAAGTTCTTCATTCTTCAATATCTTTCTTTTTGATTTTTCTCTTGATAATCATTCTTCATAATCCAAGTAAGTATCTCCTTGACTATCTTCAATTTCTTTCTTCTTCATCCTCTTGTTCATTTTCATTAGTTCAATCTTCTTCATTCTTTGGTCGACTAATCTACAAAATATGTAACATTAAATATAGTAGTTAGTCAAAGAAATACATTATATAAACTTTTTGCTCTTATCACTTCATATCTATATTTGACATCATCAAAACTAATCATATCTAACAGCATCATCGATATTGTCACCACCTTGGTGAACAAAAGTATAAGAGTCAGTGGATGCAAGCTCAAGAAGATGTAGTGGAGGAATTTTGATTGGATCAGTAGAGTTATGAACATAAATAGGAGTGTGTAGTAGGTCCTAAGTCTCTCTTAACCCTTGACTTATCCTCAGGTCATGTGTTTGAGAACTTGGGGAGGCGAAAATCCCTAGGATTGTTGGAGAAAATCCCTTGGAGGGGGGACAATTCCTGCCAGGTGTGGTATCCTGGCCAGCTGACACATTACGGCCACAGTATATGGTGTCTGGAAGGGTGGTAGGCCGTTACAGCTTATACTAAGTAGATTGTGGCATAATCTGTAATGCCCCAAATATGATTAAGGGCTAATGCCTTCAAAACTGAATGTAATTATTGATTAATAAACACTTTTAGAGGATGCTATATGAATTTTGATATAAATGTGTTTTGATCAATGCCTAAACCTTGCATTTAAGCTCAAGTGTGTGAGAAAGCTTAAAATGAACCCTAAGGGTAGGGGAGGGTGCTTGGTGGAGGAAATGAATAATAAGATGAGTTTAGTGGTGATTCAAGCGAGATTGCCATAATCAAGGGCAAATGGGAAAAAGGAGAGTTACTGACCAATTAGTCAGTTACTAATGGGGAAACCCATTAGTAATTTAAAGATTAATGGTTATGATTACTTGTCAGGAGATCAAGAGGGTGGAATCATATGCATAAGTGTTTATGCGTGTCCATGTAAGAGAAAGCAAGATCATGACAAGTGTCACCATTCACACCATGGAACAAGGTCAAATTGTCAAACACTCTGTCCTTCTCTCCTCTCTCCCTAGGTTGGACAAAGCAACCTATTCATGCCCAAAAAACTGATTATCTTCATCATCTTATCTCTCTCTTCTACTCTCTATTTTCGTCCAAGGTTCTAGAAGAAAGAGAAAGAAGAAAGCTTAAGGTTAGTGCTCTATTTGACCTTGAATGCTCAAATCATCTTCTAGAATCTTGTTTATAGTGATGAGAGCTTCATTTCTATGATTTTAGATTTTTGAAAGAAGGTGTTTGGGTGCTTGAAGAAATTTGAAAGTTGTGGAATCAAGGAATTGGCTTTGGAAAGAGGAAGAGGTAAGAAATTGTTACATTTTGACCTAAATATTGTCGTCATTGATTAAGTTTTGAAATTAATGGATTTTGCCCTGATTTTCATGTGATTTTGAAATGAATGAATTGGATATGTAATGTATGGAAAATGGTGTCATATTGTGTCTCGGTGTTATTGGGATTGGTTTGAAATTTTGAATGGAAAGGAATTACAATGTGATTTTTGTGTTGTGATATTGTGTGACATTTTGTGGTCCTTAAGGAAACACATCACTATGATGTGAATTAGGTTGATTTGGTGTTTCTAATGGATTCCTTGGGAAAATTTGTGTGGGGAGAGTGTTTGTTGTGAAACTAGAACCATTGGGAATAATTATGCAAAAGTTAGAAATTCTGCCCATTGAAACTCCGTATAGGGTAGTCGGTTGGTATGGACATTTTGAATGGGCAAATGGTATCTAAAAATTATGAAACATTCCAGTCTTAAATTTCACAAGCCAAGCTTCAAAATGGACAGCCTTGATTAATATTTTCCCTGTGTGGAGGACTTAAATATCTTTCAATAGGCTTTGGGATCACCTCATTTCAATTTTTCTAGAATTAGTTATGATTTTTCAAAGTTTCCTTGGCTACTGCCAGAAGTTCTTGGCTGTAGCCCAAAACTTTTTGTGCAGTGTTTGCCCACAGCTAGATATTTCTTGGCTGTAACCAACCCCTGTTTTCAGTACTTTGTGATTTTGAAAAGTAGTTTCCAACTTAGTACTTCCCAACCCTTTAAGCATGTGTCTAGGCTTCTAGTAGCCACCTAAAGAGTTCAAATGATAACCAACTTTAAGTGTTATAAAAGTGGGAATTTGGAATAGAGATTAATTAGTCATCCTTGATTTTGGCTTATAGGGTTTGATATTTGCCCTGTACGCGAGCCACCTGTTCTAGAGCACACCCAGAAAGAATAAGGTAGTGACTCCTTCTCTTATACTATATGTAATGCATGGTATATTTGTAATATCATTGAATTGTGTATGTTGCGTGGAGTTGTATTGCCATGCCAATAGTCCTCCAGTAGCTAACAAAGGTTTGGGTGATCTTAGTGTGCATCCTTAGTGGTGAAAGAGGATAAGGGTAGGGTGTGGAAATGAATTCATTGTATATGTGAAAGCCGTAAAGCTATATGAAAGCCGAAAGGCAATTTGTGAGCCACAAGGCTATGTGAATTATAATGTGAGCATGTTCGCATGAGCCGTCATAGGGAGTGACGTTGGTCATCTCTACTCCAGCCGTTGATATACCATTGTAAATATGAATGTCGTGAAGGCAATGTGTATATGTGACAGCTTGTATATGATGTGTTCGTGCTGCGTGCTGCTTGCTGCTTGATTTATTTGAATGTTATGTGATTATATGTGGTATGAGTGATTTGTTACTACTGGGATTCTCTTGAATCTCATTCTTTCCATTGACTAACCTTCAGACAAGGCAAGTGGCTCCAAGGGGAAGTAGACAACCAAGGGTAGCTAGGACTCCTTAGGGATGTTTAAATTTTGGTTGTTAGTTATTAAATTTTGGTTAGGTTACTGTATATATTATGGATGTAAATGTTTAAGTAGTTTATGTTATTCCCTGAATGGGAAAATATAAATGGGTGAATGCACCCTATAAACCCTTAGTTAATATATGAAACCCAGGGGTTGTCGGGATTTTTGTTGTACACTCTGATATGTATAAATGTGATTTAACTGTGCAGGGTAGTTATATTCAAAATTTAGATATAAGACCAAGTTAATTGGATTGTGAAAGGAATTTGTGAAAACCCTATCATGAAAATGGGATTTAAAATGAGAATTTGATTATCCGTTGGTCTCTAATCCATTTAATTACGCATTTTCAAAATATAATTACCGATTGTAAGGCAAGGGATTACATAATCCTTCTACGTAGTAGACATCTTTAACTTGTACTCTATCTTTCTTTCCAACTTTACTAATTCCAGCAGTCTTTCCAAATTAGTTTCCTCCAAAGCTTACTTTGCCTCCATTCTTTGATTCCATTATAGTAAATTTGTTCTTGTCATCAGTCATGTGTCTCGAGTATCTACTATCTGTTGGAAATTGTGCCCTAAGGGCCAAACATTGTACTTTAAACATTATTATTTTAATGAAATTTCTCCATTCTGTTATCATATTATTTGCATGTTAACTGTGATAATTGTATCCTTGGATAATTCATAAAGATTGTCCTAAAATGTCCCTGGTCAGTCATCTATGCGGGAGCAGAGATGAAACAAGACCAGTATGACTTTGATAAGATATGGAGATACGAATCAAAGTCTTAGGCACTTGTAAGAGTACAAGGTGCTGGACCGACCTACTATGAGAAAGCTACATGGATCAAGTCATAAGCTTTTCTCATGTATAACCACGTCACAATGCCCTTAGACCTGAGGTCATCATGGATTCCTACATGAGAGTTGCTAAGCTTTGAACTAGTCAAAAGTCACTTTTGACCGGGTGATGATAAAGGCTATGATCGGGCTTGGTGGTTTTTCATGTAGAGGAATATGAATGATCAAGATGGAATTTGTCCCTCACATTAGTAGAGAGATATTATTGGGCCCCTCGATGAGTGAGTCTGAGAAATGTATGGCCATACTATGATGAAAGGAGTTTCTGTCTCTGTTATCAGGCTACTCAGGAATCGAGAAAGTAATGGTCAGGAACAAGAGGATGACATTTTTCATGCCTTATCCTTGATCGATATATCGTGTGACAAAAGGGACGTGACATGGTTGTATGATAGGTTGCATCGTGATAACGATCCTCATATGAATTAGGTAGTCGTAATGTCTTGCTAGAGGCCGCTTGCGACTTTTGGGTTAGTGTAGTTATTGGCCCACTGCCAACTTCATATGGGCCTACAGGGTCGCACACAAGAATGGCCCAACACGAGATAATGTTTGATTTAGGGTGGATGAATTTTATATTTATATATATAATATAAAATTCATTAATAACATTATATAGATATATATATTTTTTCAAAATATATATCTTATATATATATATATATATTATATTATTATATTTAATAATATTATATAGATATATATATATTTTCGAAATATTATATATATATATATGTGTGTGTGTGTGTGTGTGTGTGTGTGTGTGTTATATGATATTATTATATTGTGTTGGTTTTAAATTTAATTTATTAAGATATATTAAATTTAATAACTAACATGATAGATATATAGTATCTCAGATTTAATTTATGAAGATAAATTAAATCTAATGGCTCTTTATTTAGATTAAATAAATAGGTTAAATTAAAACTGTTGGACAGATTTAATTTAAACTGAATTTATTTAATGAGCTCATCAAGATAATTAATTGTTAATTAATTTCAAAATTAATGATGATTAATTTTGAAATTTGAAAATAACCCTCATGGGTTATAAACTTGATAGAGCTTATAGACTCAGGGTACATCAGAATTGAGAGCCGCAAGTTAAACCCTTGGAGACATTAGAGGTGCTAGCACGCAGTCTCGGTTGGAGAGCATTCGTGTGGATACCGGTAGAGGGAGCGGACCTGACGTGTTGGCTCCTAGAGATCGTGAAAACTCTGAATCATCAAAAAGGTATGAATCCTTCCAACTTGGTTTAAACGCCGTTGATAGATCCTCGATTAGGATCGGTGAAATTTTTTTTTTTAAATTCTTCCGCTGTGCTTATCGATCCTACACTATCAACATACCATTTGCTTGTCTTTGATGCTTTGAGAAATACCTACAATTAGGGACAATCGAGTTTTATGTACCCACACTTTCCTAAGTCCTTTGTGGTTAGTGTGAATCACTCTTGGCACATGTGATCTTTTTGAAACCCATTTATAAGTGCCTATGATTCCCTCTTTTCTACGATAACAAGAAGAAGTATAATGTCATTTTCTATTATAAAAACTACTATGAGCAAAAGGATTAGAAACATGCATAGAGTGTTGAAAATAATTAAGGTAGGTTTTACCTGTAACCCCCACACTGTAATTACATCCGAAATATGAAATTAAAGTGAAATAGAGACCAATAATTACCGATTATAATTTAGAATCACCTATCTTGGAGATAGGGTGTTCACAAAAATAGTTAAAAACACAGGTAACCTGGTCTCTCAGTCATATTCAAATAAAATTACCAGCGCAATTCAATCACATTCATACATATCAGGAAGCAGAAATAAAAATTCCAGCAACTCCCGGGTTACATATATATATAAGGTGTAACATTTCACAAAAATGGGAATTACAAAATCAAGACAATATTTACAACCCCAAATATATACAGTAATCATGTTCCAAAACTAGATAACCAACGGTTTTGATCAAATATGTCTAAGAAGCCTTATCCGCTCTTGGTTATCCGCTTCTTCCTGGAGCCACTTGCCCTGTCTAAAAGGTTAGTTATAAGAAAGAGTGAGATTCAAAAGAATCCCAATAGTAACAAATCATTCATACCACACATAAACACATAGCATGTAAGCAAATCATCATACATCAACAACATAGATCACACTCCACCCTTATCCCCTTTCTCCACCGGGAAGGCACATTGCCCTACCCGAACCGTTGTTAGCTACTCAAAGACTGTTGGTGTAGCAGTGCATACACATAGCCTTATAGCTCATATAGCTACCCGACTTTCACAATTGACCCGTCGGCCTTCACAATTAGGCTTTCACCTAATCACATAGTCACACCTTATCCTCATCCCCTTTCTCCGCCGGGAAGGCATACAACCCTTATCCGATCCATTGTTAGCTACTCAGGGACTATTGGTATGATGGTGCTTACGCATATTCACAAATGTTGCAGCATACAAATTCTATCACAAATCAATGATATTACACACATACAATGCATCACATATGGTATAAAGAAAAGGTCACTACCTTGTACTCTCCTGGCGTCCTCTGGCACAGTCGGCTCACAGGTACGGCCAATATCAAAGCCTAAAACCAAGAGTAAGGACATTGGATTAATTCCTTTCCCAAGTTTTTAATTTCATCTTACTTGATGTTGGTTATCATTTAAACTTTTTTAGGTGCTTATTAGAAACCTAACATATGCCTAGAAGGTTGGGTGACACTATCCCAAAGTTCCCCCTTTGGAAGAAAAATGCTGAATGTTACTCGCTTCACTCGAGTGAAGATGGCCTCACTCGAGTGATGGGACACTCGTGCCCGAGTGAGAAGTATCCTCACTCATGAGTGTTTGGCCAAGAGCAACATCTTTAACTAAGAAGTGCTCATTGCACTCGAGCACCAGGAAGTGCAACACCAAGAGTGTTTGCCTGAGAGCACATACCACTTTCAAGGGAAAACCTCACTCGAGCATGCTCATGCTCACTCGAGTAGTATCATATCTCACTCACAAGTCAGGAAGTGCACTCTTGCATTTCCACTCGAAAACACCACTGAGAAAACAAAGGAAAACAGAAATTTACTGCTACACTTAAGTGAGCTTATCCTCCACTCTAGCGACATGCATCAGAAGCCAGAATCGCAGCAACTGATAAGGCTTTCCAAAGTGACCAAAACTAATCCTAATAGGTCCTAAATTTGTACCAAAGCTCATTCTCACCTAAAATTCCATAAGGAACCTATTGATAACCTCAAAATACCCAAAATCACACCGCAAATACAATTTGCCCTTAGATCTCCACATTCAACTATCTACACTTTCATTTCCCATTTCTAAATCAATCCTAATCAACTCAAAATACCATAAGCTACCAATTCAATAGTGATACTCTCTCCAACTCCTACTTTCATTTAACACCAAATTCAAGGCAAAATTCTAGAATTTCAAAACTTAGAAAACATTCAAAACATAACCATCAAAATGCATCAAATCATTACCTCTTTCACTTGCCACAACTAAATCTCTATTTCTCCAACTTTCAAATGTGCTCAAGCACCAAAACACCACTCCTCAAAATTCTAAAAACATAGCAAAGAAGTTCTCAACCTTATGAACAACATTAATGAAGAACACTTAAGCATATGAAAGCAATCACTTACTCAAAATTAAGCTTTTCTCTTTCTCTTTATTGGTTCAGCGAAAATGGAGAATGTAGAGAAAAGAAAAAATCAGATTTTCTCTTACCTACACACACTTAACCGACTTGGAGGAAAGAGGGAAGAGAAAATGAGTTTGAAATATTGACTTTAATCTAAGGGTCCTCATAATAACACTTGACACAATCTTGTTCCATCCCCTTGATTTCACATGATTTCATTTACATAGGATTCCACCCCATGATTAAATCCTAGCCGTTGATTCCTTTGACTTTTAATCTCAACGGTTGATCTTCAAGTTACCAATGAGTTACCTCTTCAGTAACCGACCAATCGGTAAGTAAATTTCCAATTTCACTCCTGATTATCATAACCTTTGCCAAATCATCATTAGACTCCAATATAAACTTAAACATTGCTTACAACATATTTGCAACAAGATTCACAATAATTACATCATTAAGATCATAATTAACCCTTAATCACAAGTTGGGGCATTACATTACCTCCCTTATTCTTTTTGCATTTTTTTGTGTAAGTCTAGATCATATCCTATACCAGACTTATCATTTGTAAACCCATGAGCTTTCAAGATAACTTTGAGCATTTCACTCCTCTTAGTGAACTTCTCACTTGAGAGTTTTGATCAAAGGTTTTGCCTAGAGCAGCAAGTTAATTAACAATGTGAGTATATCAGAGCTTGAATGCAGCAATACTTTCTCCTAGCTTCATTCGAAACAAGTCATACTCAGTGATGAGGGTATTGACTTTGTTTTCTTTAATCCCAAGGTACCTTCATGAGCAATTTCTAGTGCCTCCCATATATATTTGGTAAAGGGAATAGTACAGATTCTGAAGTACTCTTTCTAACTCAAGGCACTTTGAATCATTAGAATGGCTTTGGTATTAAGAGTCACCAGCTTTGGTCATTATCATCAAACTTTACTGGCGTCTTTATAATCATTCTTTCTACTTCTCTCTTCATAAGAGCATAGTCTCCATCTTATATAACTTGCCAGAGACCATATTCATTTGATGTTATGAACACTTTAAATTTGGCTTTCCAGAATGAGAAGTATTCACCACATAATCCTGATGGTCTAATGATTGAAGTTCCATTAAGAAGTATACATTCACCCATGCTAGCCATTGGATCCTTCTTAGGCTGTTAAACTTGAAACTAAGAAGATTGGCTCTGATACCAAATATTAGTTCAAGACTTTCACCTAAAGGGGGTTAATTGGGTGATAACTAAAAATTTAAACTCAAATTCAAACTTAAACAATAGAGTAAGGTTAAAGAGATATCACCAAAGGTTAACATAAGACATTTATACTGGTACAGTTTAAACCACTTAATCTACGTTCACTCCTCAGAAGCCTTTCTAAGATTTCCACTATCTTCCAAGAATCACAAGACTCTTGGTGCCAAGTACAAGCAACTTCTTCTTCAAAAAGCAATCACTCCCCCTTAAACTTTGCAATTTATACCCACTCAAGGTCACACTATCTTAAGTAATTCACTATAATAAATGATTTAATATATGACTCTCACAAGAGTATATGAATAAGTACTGAAGTACATAATCATACTTAAAAGATTAAGATTTAGCAATGGATGAAATAGTAAATTGTTGCACAGAGAGTTATTGCGTCATCTTCAATGCTCTTGTATTTATAGTGAGAGGATGATTAATCACCATTGTTTTTGTAAGCATCCATTAGAGTGCTCGGTCTTGGATTCTAGCCATTGGAATATCAGAACATTCTTTGTGTCTTGGTAATTAGCCGTTGGAGCATAGAGAATGTTCAACGTTTGAAACCTTGGAGTATTTAATGCTTGTAACACATAAAGTTTATGCATTTTGTATGTTAATCCATGCTTGATTACCTTTAACATACTTAAACACTGATGTAATAAAGTATTAGTGATTGGGAGCAAAAGGAACAAGTATTAAATGATTATGAATGAATTTTAAGAAATTTGATATGATGTTGTTTTCTGGAAATGCATCACTAGAGTGGTCACTTGAGTGATCTTCTTTTAAACAAGACAGAGCACTGGATAGGTAACTATAGTGATGTGGTAGTGATGTACAAAATATGATCACTCAAGTGATCTTATTTCTTTTGGAAATATATCACTAAGAACATCACTATGGTGATATAGTGGTGATGAGGCTTACAGGATCACTCGATTGATCTTATTTCCTTTGAATTTAAAAGAAACAGATCACCAGATACCATTATTGTAGTGTTCTAGTAGTGATGTATTTTTTGCACATCACTGGAGTAGTCACTCGAGTGATCTTACACTTTAGAAATTTTCAAGCAATCTAAGTACTACTTGGATCATTGTGGTGTTGTGCTAGTGATACTATCTTTCACACAGCACTCGAGTAGTCACTTGAGTGATCTTAACATCAAAATATTTTCAGTTAGTCAATCACTATAACAGGTTATTGTGGTGATGTGATGGTGATGAAATTTAAACACATTACTCAAGTGATCTACTCTTTGAAAAACTTTTTATACAACTAATCACTGGGACAAATCACCATAGTCATGTAATGGTGATAAAAAAATTAAAGCATCACTTGAGTGATCTTCTGTTTGAAAAATCTTTTCAAAACATATCACCAGATGAATCACTATGGAAGTGTGGTAGTGAAGGGAAATTTTCCAACATCACTTGAGTGATTTGAGTTTGGCTTTTTCAGTAGTCACTGCTATAATGAGTTATTTTCCAAAACACATCAATTGAGTGGTCACTCAAGTGATCAACTGATTTTCATAATAAATGACCTTTGTTTATTTTAAAACCTTTTTCTAAACACTTTATTTGTTGCAAAACCTTTCTAATTATGTCTTAAGCTTTGTTATCATCAAAACATATGGTCTAAATAAAATTAAGTAGTTAGATAATAGAACATAATGAAGGCATTGTTACTATCAAATGTAGATCCTTAAATTTAGTAGTATGAACCAGAAGTTCATCAAATATTGCATTAATCAAATGTTCCAAAATATCTGCCATATGCAATTACTGACTTAAATGAAAATGCCCCAATTGGTCTAAATGAAAATGAGATATGCCTAAAGCATGAGAAACCAATTAGTTCCCAATATAAATGTTTTGAATAAAGAGAAGCATAATATTGAGATAATCATATTGAGGAGGCAGGTTCTCTAGAACAGTGCCAAGACAAAACTAAAACAACAAAAAAAACCTCAAAACAGTAAAGAGATCTCAATAAGTAATTGTCACAACAAGAAAAATGGAACCAAAATGATAGAGTTGTCAAATATTATCACATGATCATATTAGGCTCTTATACATAAATTTGTCAAAAAAAGTAGACAAAATAGTGAGTGGCTAAAAGAAAAAAGGGAATAGACACAATGAAAATAGGATTATGTTCTTTTAATATGCGAAAATCATGGCCATGTAGTCCAAACATTTGAAATATAAAGTTATTTTTGATACATGAATATTAATGCGAAAATAAAGATTTTTACAAAGGTCTAATAATAATTATGATTTATGATGAGGTGTAGAATATTTTTATAAAGATCTAGTGTTGATTATGATGAGGCAAATTAATTTGTGCTAGATGCAGTAATTTTTGCATATATTACTTGTCTAGAAGCATATAAAATGTAAATATGCTTCTATTAGATGTTATTATAGCTTATGCATATGACTCACTAAATAGTGAAATTTACATGAGAATCCTTAACGGATTCAAAATCTCAGAAACATGCTCAAGAAAAACATTGAATATATAAAATGTTAAGTGATTGAAATATATATAATCTATTGAAAAAAATATATTGAGTTTAATGATTTATAAGAAGCATATATTTTATGAATATTTACATCATGCTAATATTGCATTCATTATATTTCGCTAGTAAAATTAAGTTCCTACTTTGAACGGAAAAAAAAAAGTTCCTATAGGTATGCTATAGATACTATGAAACTGAGGTTTGATGTGATAATTCTATGGAACTATTATATGAAATCATTCTATTTGGAAAAAGATTGAATATATGGATGCAAGATATATCATGATTATTTTCAGAATAACTATTCTTTTGTTATTTCCACAGTGCATAAGGCAAATGGGTATATTGATAATTTAACATATCCAAAAGATATGTTAGATATGTTCAAGAATACATTTTGATAGATCATTTGATGACAATGAATCAAGCATAGTTTGGCTAAAAGGGAGATATGCTCGAAAGGTATTTTAACTAATCTACTTGAGAAATTAGCATACTCTATTAGGATGTAAGGACAAAGTGCGATGTTGTAATCAAGGGAAGTAAAAGGGATGTTATTATAAGGAGAAGTTAATATAATCATTAGGGGAAGTAAAGATCATGTTGTACTCTTTTTTGCATTAACCAAGGTTTTGTGCCATAAGGTTTTCTAGTAAAGTTTTTAACGAGACAGTTTCAATATATATTGTGTACTCTTTTTCCTTTACTAGATTTTTGTCCAATTGGGTTTTTCCTAGAAGTTTTTAATGAGGCATAATATTTGCTTATGGATATCCAAGGGGGAGTGTTATGAATATTGTGATTGTATAGATACCCATAACATCCAAGAATAAGACTCTTTATCTCTCATCCATATTGAATGACATCATAGCTCATAACCCTTTAAATTGAAGAGTTTCTGACCTTTATTCTTTGTGACATACAATGGTACTGCTAGATTAGGTTGTTAAATTGTTAGGTTTAGATGTTGGTAGTATTTTGAGTGTATTGTTGGATTAGGTCATCTTATGTTTATGAAGCTTAGTTACTGTAAGACATTATTGCTATAAATATGTCAGACTCCATTGTAAATGTTGATTTTTGTTCAATAATAAGTAATATTTAGTTTATGTGGGTTTATTCTCTGCAAATCAATATGGCATCAGAGCCCCAAGTTCCAAGTCCAAAAATGTGTATCAAGCATTGACTTTAGGGCCCAAAGTAAAGAAGCAACCTAAGAAGAGGGTGCATTCTCAAGATCCGGTCGCCAAGAGAATAAGATCTTCTTAGAAGCTGAAACCTGAGTCCAAACCGAGAATTTAAGAAGAAAGTCGGATTTTCAAAAAGCAACTAAGTTTCTTGACCATAATAGGAATCAGATCCCTAATACCTATTTCTGTACATTAAAGTCTCAAGAAGTAAGAAAGATTTGAATGACCCAAATCCAAACCATCTCTCATTATTCTCTGCGATTTCACAAAGCTGTGTTGATTGCTAGTGTCTTCTTCATAGTTTTAGAGAATCTAGCTCATCTTCATCGTGTTATCTTGTAATGCTTAGATAATCCCCAAGTTTGCAATTTAATTTCTTGTGATTTTGTGTTTTTGTTTGGCCGTTCTTCACAAGTATTTCACATTCTCTTATTGGATTATTCATGACTGAGAAGAAAAATGAGTTCGCCATTGAATCACTTCCATTCACCCAACCTCTCTACCTCCATACCTCCGATACACAAGGATCGCATCTCATTCCTTAAGTACTTATCGGTTGTGAGAACTACACTAATTGGAGTTGTGCAATGAGAATCAAGCTCTGAGGAAAGCAGAAGCTAGGGTTTATTGATATATCATGTGTAATACCCCGAATTTCGAGACTCGAGGCTAGAGAATAAGCCTGAGATTAGTGGATTGCTAAGCCCCGGTTTAGCAAGATCCCAAATTGTGATTAGGGTTTAATGACTACAAAAGTGGACGTGGTTAGTGATTAATGAACCCTTTTAGAGAATATAAAGTGGATTGTAGTCGCTTGTGTTATGAGCAACGCCAAAACCCTGTATTTGAGTTCAATTGTGGATTAACATCCAAATTGACTTAGAATAGAGGGAAGAATTGAATGGGGTATTGTGATGGAAATGGTGTCATGTTTTGGTATTTAATCATTGGAATTGATTTAAATTGGATTGGACACATTGGTTGCAAAACTGGAAATGCTGTCCATTGTGAATTCTGTCTGGGCAATCTTCTCGTGTGGATGTTTTTACTAGGCAAATGATGTCAGAAAATTATGAAACTTTCCAGTCTTAAAGATCACATCCCAAGCTTCAAAATGGACATATAATTTGTGCCATTTCCTTTTGGGAACTGGGAGATATGACTGTCCAAAGTTTGAGGTCGAAAATGGACTCTGTTTTGGGGCAGTGATGGAATTTGTGTAATTCTGGAATTGTGTGGTGATTTCTAGTAATGGATCATATTTTTCCAATGAATAGGACTTAAATACCTTTCATTTGGCTTTGGGATCACCTCATTTCGATTTTTCTAGAATTAGTTATGATTTTTCAAAGATTTGGCAGAAAATCTGCCAGAAAATCCGAAAATGCCAATTTTGGGAATTATGACATCATCAAAAGGCAAGATGACATAAGCATGGAATTAAAACATCTTCTCATCATCTTCAGCTCTCATTTCCGATGTGCTGCACAGCTGAATATGGAGAGAGGAGTTGAGAGAAAAATAGAGAGAAGGAAGGAGAAATCTCGCAAGGTAAGCCGATTTCTCCGACGATCTAGCTCCTAACGTGTATAACTCTGATCCTAAGCTACTCCTTTATGTTCTTTAAGGTTTGGAAGCTCCTCTTTTGGTGTTAAAACACCTAGGGTTTTCATTCAAGTCAAGGAAAAGCTATTGGGAGCTTGAGGTAACTTCCAAACTCTTGTATATTGACTATTCTGGCTGCTGTGGGCAATTTAATCGGTGAAATTTCGCCGGATTGCCATTGGTTGTAAAAATGGAAAATGGGTTTCCCTAGGGGTTATGCTGCCCAAATTGATACTAAATGGTATTTGTAACTTAATGGAATAGTCAATAAAGTGGTTAGGAGTAGAAAGGAACGCGTTTATGGAGCTGAAACCGAAAAACCCCAATTTTTTTCCCGGGGAATTGAGAATTTCGGCCAAGCCTGGTTTGGAGGGGTTAGAGATGGATTTTCAATGATTTGATGGTTCCATTGAGTTCAGGAGCGAAAATTAGGTGGGGTTACAGTTGGTCACTTTTTCGGAAAAGGCCGAAAAAGCATAATTACGAAAACGCCCTTGAAACCCTTAAAGTGGGGCTGCCAAGGGTAAATTTGTAATTTGAAATTGAATTTGATAATTCCGAGTCCGGAAATGGATTCCTTGGGCGAAAATATGTCAGAATAGCCCATGGTAAAGTTTCAAGAAAAGTACAGTTGGACCGGGTACGGCCGGGCCGGGCCGGGTCCCCGGGGGTATTTTAGTAAAGTTTCAATATAGCCTCATATAACCCCCAGAAACACTATGGAAGTGTCTAAATGGTACATTTGACATTGTAGGATCGAATGTGAAGCCCCGAGTTGCTAGCACGCAAATCGAGGAGAAAAGACTGGAGGTAGGGGACTTACCTTACTTGCATGTATTCGATATCTTTGCTTGTGTAGTGATGTATGTGATTGCTTTACTTGATTGTGTAGAGCATATTTGAATAAATGAAGCTCTATTTCTGTTTTCGCTGTGGCCATAGTCTTGTTGTATGAAACATTGAGCATGCAGAAATATCATTATGGGGTATGCATCTAGATAAAGCTAACATGTCATACACCTAGCATCTATCATGCATGCATTATGGTATCTGTTTCCTACTGAGATTCTCTCGAATCTCACTCTCCCCTACCAACAATTTAGACAGGGCAAGTGGCTCGTGGAGGGAGCGGCTAGGACTCCTCCGAGATGAGATTGTGTAATCCCCATTTGAAGAACTGTAATGGGCAATTGTACCCTGTGTATCTTTAGCGAAGGTATGTACCCGGGATTGCCGGGATGATTAAGTTGTGCACTCTGATATTTATATGAATGTGATTTATCTTCGCGTAGTAATTGTATTCGAAATGTGAATATGAGACCAAGCTTATAAATGATTTCAAAAAGTATTCGTGAAAACCCCGTCATGTGATGGGTTAGTAAATGTTATTTGATTATTATTGGTCTCTATTTCATTTTAATCGCGAATTTCGGATATAATTACGGAGGGGGTTACATCATGCACCTAGGAGTCACAAGATTATTGATTCTATAACCAATGGGAAAGGTACAATGCTATAGTCCTCTCCTGGCTCTTACATTCAGTCTCTAAGGATTTGGTGAATAGTGTGATTTTATTACAGAATGCTCATTTAGTTTGGGTCGATCTTCAGAAACATTCTGACAAGGTGACAGGCTCAAGGATTTTCTCCCTCCACTGAGAGTTGAATTCCATGTGACAAGGGTCCACGATAGTTTCACAAAATTACTAAAAATGAAGGAGCTTTGAGAAGAGCAATTTGTTTTCCTACTAATTCCTACTTGTAAGTGTCCTACTTCTCAAGTTTATTATGAGCATGTGCAACAACAAAAGCTACTACAATTCTTGTTAGGACTCAACGATTCTTATAGTACTGCTAAGAGCCAAATTCTTATGATGAGCCCATTACCCTCTTAAACCAAGCCTTTGCTATGATCATGGAGGATGAAGAGCAATGCAATCTGGCCAACACTGCAAAATTAGAACCACTTTAAGGAATTGCAAAGGTTGTTTGTAACCCCCTCCATAGATATATCTGAAATACGTGATTAAAATAAACTAGAGACCAACGATTAGCAAAACTCATTTTCAAACCCATCTACACAATAGGGTTTTCACAAATACTTTTCAAAATCCAAACAACCTGGTCTCATATTTACATTTTGAATATAATTACACACAACGCAGCTAATCACATTTATATGTATCAGAGCACACAATATAATTCCCGGCCAACCCTGGTTCATACCTATACTAAGGATTTATAAATGCCTATTAAAGGGATTACACAATATCCTTTCAAATACACATCCATATATACATCCCAAATACATATCCAAAATATATACAATAATCCCAACCAACATTGATAAACCAACTACCAAATCAAATATCCATAGGGGGTCTTCGCCGCCCCTGCTTGCTTGTCCCCTCCTTGAGTCTCTTGCCCTGTCTAAATTGTTGGTAGGGGAGGTTTAGATTTGAGAGAATCACAGTAGGAAAACAATACCAATATGCATGCAAGATAAGTGTTTAATGCATGACATGCTTGTATTATATAACTTATGCTCACACAATGACATATCTGCAAGCTCAATATTTCAAACAACATACTTATAGCCATAGCATAAATAGAAACAGAGCTTCAATCATTCATATATGTTTCACATAATCAAGTAAAGCAATAACATGCATCAATACGCCAATACAAATATCAGAGCATGCAAGAGAGATAAGTTCCCTACCTTAACCCTTTTACGCCTCGAAACATGTGCCTCATAAAGTGTGCCAACGACTAGGCTCACTTCCATAGTGTTTTTGGGGGTTATATGAGCCTATTATGAAAATTTACTAAAATACCCCTGAGACCCGACTCGGCCCCACCGTACCCGGTCTGACTGTACTTTTCCCGAAATTTTGACATGGGCTATTCTGACATATTTTTGCCCAAGGAATCCATTTCCGCACTCAGAATTATCAAATTAATGTCAAATTACAAAATTGCCCTTAACAGCCCCACTTTAAGGGTTTTAGGGGCATTTTCGTAATTATGCTTTTTCGGCCTTTTCCGAAAAAGTGCCTAACTGTAACCCCACCTAATTTTGCTCCTGAACTCAATGGAACCATCAAATCATTGAAAATCCAACTCTAACCCCTCCAAACTAGTCTTTGTAATATCCCAATTTTTGATTAAGGGAAAATCATGATTATTGTGGATAATTATGAATTTAATTGGAATTATTATGTGTTTTATGGCAATATTAAATTAATATGTCATAATTACTGAAAAATTGGAATAATGGAAATATTGGCCATAAGTGGTAATTAATGGAGAGATTAATTACTAACTAAGAGAAAATGGGATGTGTGATTAAAATGGCTAATGGAGAGATTAAAGTAGCTAATTGGTGACTTAATTGGTGTAAGCCAATATAGCAAGTTGACATGTGGCAAAAGTGTGAATGGTGAGTGATGAGGAGAAAAGTCAAATGGATAGTATTTTAATCATTTTTCTCTCTCTTCCTCTCCTCTCTTTTTTTGCTGAAGTCATGGAGGGAGTATCATTATTTTATTCTTCACTCCTCCTCCCTCTCATCTCTCACGTCCTCTCTCTCCATCTCACCATCTCTCTCTCATTCTTGCTCTCTCTCTCTCGTCAGCCATGGAAGGGGAAAGGGAAGGGAAGAAAGCTTGAAAAAGATAAGGAAAATGATCCCTATTGCTCAAACTTCCTTCATTAAAGTTGATCCTTGAGTTAAGAGCAACATTTCTATGGTTGTAGTTTGTCCATTGGTTGTGGTTTGTGGCCACACGAAATTTTGGGAGGTGGTGAATCAAGAACTCCCTTTGAGAAGGTTGATAAGATGAGTGAGACCTATCTATCTATCTATGTTTTATGCCAAATGGATTAAATTGGATTTTCTGGAATTTTGGGCTCATTTTCAAAAATGAGGGCCATTGGGAGTTTGGTATATTTTTGGTATGGAATTTGTATGTTGGAATGCATTTTGGATAGATAGATTTGATTGGGTTTGAAATTGTTAAGTTTGGAGATTTTGAGAGTTTAGTGTTTAATGTTACCCAAAACCAAAGCATGATAAAGGGAATAGGATTTTGGTGATTTTGACATTCCCATTGGATTCCTTGAGTGATTTTGTATGGGAATGAGCTTGGTTATTGATTTTGGGTTCATTTGGATCACTTGGGAAAAGTTGGAAAGTTGTCTGGTTTGAGCGCTGTTTTGTGCAGTCCGTTTGCACGAGCGTTTTGAATCACCAAATAGTATTGGAAAATTTTGAAACTTTTCAGTCTTAAAGTTCACATCCCAAGCTTCAAAATGGACATATATTTTGTGTCATTTCGTTTAGTATTCTGTGAGATATGGTTGTCCAAAGTTTGGGATTGAAACAGAACTCTGTTTTGGAGTAGTGGTTATTTTTTGGTGATTCTGTATTTGTGTAGTAATTTCTAGTGATGGGCTATATTTTTCCTTGAAAGAGGACTTATATACCTTTCATTTGACTTTAGAATCACCTCATTTCGATTTTTCTACAATTAGTTATGGTTTTTTGAAGTTCAGCCAAGAGTCAGGAAATTTCTTGGCCGTGGCCCATGAGTGGCTGGCCGCGGCCCAAGACTTTCTGGCCTAATTCTGGCCGCGGCCCATGGCCTTCTGACCATGTTTTGGTCGCGGCCAACCCCTGTGTTTCAGCACTTTAAGTTTTCGAAAGGAGATCTCTAACCTATTGTTTCCCAATCTTTTAGGGCTTTTATTAGAGGCATTTGTGGCCTCTTAAGGGTCAATTATGATAACCAAAATTAAGTGTTTCAAGTTAATTAAGTCTTGGAATAGAATGTAACTCTTCGTCCCTAATCATGATTCTAGGATTTGACATTTGCCCTAGGCGGGAGAGACTGGTGCCGGAGTACGCCCGGAAGGATCAAGGTAGTGACTCTTCTCTCATATTATGTATGATGTTTTGGCATGCATAACTTATAGTTGAATTTGTGAAATGTGTGCCATGGTCCATTACGGTGTGAGCAGGTCAGCGTGAGCTGTGTAGGGATTGACGGTGGTCATCTCTAGGTCAGCCGTTGAACTGCCGTCGTAATCGACATGGATATTTGTGAATCCGACCTATGGGGCGGCGTTTGTGAATCCAGCCGTGGGCTGTGTGGATCTTGCCTGTATGGCTTGTGTATGAAATGCATTATATGAATCCCAGCTGTGGTGAAATGTATTGTGTGGATTGCTGTGATGCAATCCAACGTGAGCAATTCAGCGTGAGCAATCGTAAGGGATGACATGTGTCATACTAACCATTACCGTTGTAACTGCCGTTGTAGTTGCTTGTTGTGGTTAATGATTTGCTTACATGCATTATTATTGTACATTATATGATTGACTTGTTACTACGGGGATTCCTTAGAATCTCACTCTTCCAAAAACCATGTTTTAGACAGGGCAGAAGGATCAAAAGGAAAGCGGGCGACGAAGAGCGGATAGAGCTCTGATTTAGATGTATATTTTGGGTTATTGGTTATCATGTATATCTTTTGGATATTTTTGGGAAACAATTATGTATATTGGGATTGGTAGTATAGTTTTGTGTAATCCCCAAGTTAAGGGTAATGAATTGTGGGCTTTGTACCTTTGTAAATCCCTTATTCAATGAATGGAACCCGATTGTGTCGGGAATTTGCTTTATACTCTGATATTTGTGAATGAAATCAACTTGTACAGGCCATTTAGTATTGAAATGTGAATATAAGACCGTCATGAACAAATTTTGTAAAAGTTTTTGTAAGCCATGATTTTGGGAAGTTTTATTTTGTTTAAGTCCCAAAATCATCTAAGATCTCTAATTTTACATCAATTATGTGTTTATGAACTAAATCTCGGCCTTAAGCGTGAAGGGGGTTACAGCCTTGGCCGAAATTCTCAGTTCCCCAGGGAAAAATTGGGGTTTTTCGGTTTCGGCTCCGTAAACGCATTCCTTTATACTCCTAACCACTTTATTGACTATTCCATTAGGTTAAAAATACCATTTAGTACCAATTTGGGTAGCATAACACCTAGGCATACATATTTCCAAAATTTAAAACCAAGGACAATCTGGCGAAATTTCACCAATTAAATTGTCCACAACAGCTAAAATGGTCAATATACAAAGGTTTGGAAATTACCTCAAGCTCCTTCTAGCTTTTTCCTTGTATGGCTGAACCCTAACCCTTCTTACCACTGAAATTCAAACTTTCAACACCTTAAATAACATAGAAGAGGAGCTTAAGAGTAAAGTTATACGCGTTAGGAGCTAAATCGCCGGAGAAATCGGCTTGCCTCGCGAGTTTTTTTCCCTTTCTCTCTCTAGAATTTCTCAACTCTCTCTCTCTCTTCTTGGCCTGACATGGCTGATGTGAAATGGGGAAAGAGGATGATTAGAATTGCTTTTGTAATTTTCCCCATAATTACAAGATTGCCACCACTTTTTTTTTCTATTTTCGGATTTTTACAAAATTCTGGCAGATTTCTGCCCAAACTTTGAAAAATCATAACTAATTATAGAAAAATAAAATTGGAGTGATTCCAAAGCTTATAGAACTCTTATTGAGTCTAATTTCAAGGAAAATATAGACTCTTTCTAGTTGGAATCACAAAATTCCTAGATTTTCAATTTTTACATGTTGTTCCAAAAATTTCACAGTTTTTTTGTGCTGAATTCAAAAATTCATAACTTTTTGTATATAGCTCTAATTGAGTCATATGACCTATCAAATTAAAGCTTAGGATATCTACTTTTATCCTATAAAATTTAATAATTTTTTCTCATCTATACAAAATCACATGATAAGTTCACTACGTCATAGGCGATTTTACCAAAAACATAATTACTTTCTCCAAAATTCACCATTTTACTTTCTTTAATACCCCAAAGATATAAGAATCATTAGGGAATAAATTTGGGCTCCTGCTAAACTGGGGCTTAGCAGTCCACTTATTTCAGGTTTACTCTCTAGCCTCAAATCTCAAAATTCAGGGTATTACATTATTTATGGAAGAGGGCGTGACAGTGGAAGAGGAAGAATTATCCTTCTTCCAAAATGCTCTTACTGCAATAAGAAAGAACACATCAAGGACAATTGCTAGCATTTGGTAGGTTTCCCTGTTGATTTTGAAGGAAAGAGACCCAAAACAAATTAGATTGCCAATTTAACTCAATCTGAGAAAGGGGGGTCTAGTCTTCCAGATGATACAATTTCTCCTAAACTTACCAGAGAGCAATATGAAAAGCTAATGTATTTCCTCATGAAGGATATAGAGCCAAACACAAATGTTCATGCACTAACTGATACATGTTTGATTAATTCCTTTCACCATAATTTTTCACATGTTAATTGGGTTATGGACTCTAGTGTGCCTACGTATTTAGTTGGAGATTTATCACTATTGAATTCCTATAAGAAATATACACACCTATTAAAACATTTAAAATACCTAATGGTGATAATGTGACAGTTTTAATTTTCTGATGATTTTGAATTACATAATATTTGACATGCACCAAAATTGCAATTCAATCTAATATTTGTTTTGAGGGTCATGAATGATGCACACTGCGCAATTACTTTCTTCCCTAACCACTATGTTAAGCTAAGAAAACGAAGGCGATTGGTAGGTTGATTCAAGGTCTTTACATTTTGCAACACGAATAGATTCCTGATTCAAATGTTGTGAGGCTTGTCGATAATGATCCATATACGCATATAAAAGATATTAGTTATATTGATATCTGGACCTTGCATAATAGACTAGGTCATACCCTATTTTCAGTTTTAAAGCATCTAAGTTTTGTAAAGGATAAAGGCATTGGCATGAATAAAAAATGTGTGTTTGCACTCAGTATAAGCAAACAAAGCTGCCCTTCAATTCTAGCTATATTAAATCTCTTTGTTACTTTGAATTACTTCATATGGATAAGACATCCACACACCAATGTCATAAGTTTTTTCTTACCATCGTTGATGATTATTCAAGGGCCACTTGGATTTTCTTAATAAGGCATAAATCTAAAACAACTAGTCATATAAAGAACTTTATTGCCTATATTCTTAATCAATTTTCTTTCCATGTTAAAAATGTACGTAGTGATAATGGGATTGAGTTTGCAAACAACACTCTTCAAACATACTTTCTTGAAAAAGGGCATTATTCATGAAACATCTTGTCCATACACACCTAAGCAAAATGGGATTGTTAAAAGGAAACATAGGACTATTATGAAGATCTCTAGAAGCCTTATGCTTCATCCAACATTCATATTCAATTTTGGGGAGAATGTGTTAAAATGGCTGCATATTTGATTAATCAAGTGCCCTCTAGGATTTTAGGTTTTCAAATATGAAAGGGAGTATAAAAATGTCCTACTTATTATACCTAACCCTTCCAGGGCAAATGTAGAACAAGACAGTGTGCCCTTATCTCTGAGAATGAGTCTAGTACATTAGATTCTCCCATATCCCCTACTACACATAATAGAGCAGCTAGGGAATGTCGGCCACCGATATGGGCGAATGACTATATTTGTAGACTTATTCTCTTACAAACAGGGACACACACATAGCAACATAAATGTTTATATCCAATCCAACGATACATGTCTTATAATAATGTTTATGGTTCACATATGTGTTTCTTATGCAATATAGACTTGATTATTGAACCTGACTCCAATTACAAAGCTGAGAAGGATCAGGACTGGATCAACACCATGAATATGGAAATTGCAGCTTTTGAGAGAAAGAAGACATGGGATATTGTACCATTACCTAAAGGGAGATGGCCCATTGGTTGCAAATGGGTCTACAAAGTTTAAGTATAAATCTAATGGCACTATCGATAGGTATAAGGCATGCCTTGTTGCCAAAGGTCACACTCAACAAGAAGGGATTGATTATCACGAGATCTTCTCACTAGTAGTCAAAATGATAACAATAAGGATTGTTCTTAAGTTAGCTACTATGTATAGTTGAAACTTGTATCCAATAGACGTTGACAATGTATTTTTGTAGGGAGATTTTAACAAAGAAGTATATATGACTATTCCCCAAGGTTTCCAACTTTCCATAGTAAGGGGGAATGGTATGCAAGTTTAACAAATAACTATATAGCCTAAAACAGGTCTTTAAACAATGGAATGACAAATTGTGTAATGTATTGATTTGTAGTGGTTTTAAATGTAGCAAGCATGATTATTCTCTATTCTTTAGAAATTTTAGTGATGGTGTTGTGTTAATATTGGTGTATGTAGATGATATTATAATCATTGGTAGTTTAGAAACATTCATTCAAGAAGTACAAGATTTGTTGCATAGTAATTTCAAAATCAAAGATTTAGGAACATTGAAATATTTTCTTGATATTGAAATTGTTAGGTCAACAAAAGGTATAATGCCTTTACAATGGAAATATATATTAGACTTGCTTGCAGATATAGGGATGAGTGGGTGTAAACTACTCACCATACCAATGGCCATGAATCTGAAACTGTCGGCCTATGAGGAAGGAAAGGACATAAAGGAATATATGTTCTAGGATCCTGAGATATATCATAGATTGATTGGTCAGTTGATCTATTTAATAGCAACCAAACCTAATATTTGCTTTTCTGTGCAAGTCCTCAATTAGTTTATGCATCAACCCATGAAGTGTCATATGACGGCGGCCCTGAATGTGTTGTGCTACCTAAAACAAAGACCATGAGTGGGAGTGCTTCTCAGTTGAGATGACACTACTACTTTGGATTGCTTCTACAATGCTAATTTGGGAGCATGTGAGATGACTTGAAGATCGATTACAAGATATCTTTAAAAGCTTAGAGGTTTGCTTATTAAGTGGAAAACAAAAAAGCAACATATAATATCAAAATCCTTACCTGAGACCAAGTTTCATGCATTAAAATTTGTTGTTTTAGAAGTTGCGTGGATTGTTGGGTTGCTTAAGGAGCTAGGATTTGATCACTTAACTCCTGTAAATGTATTTTGTAACAATAAGGCAACCTTGCATATAGCCTCTAACTCGGTTTTCCATGAGAAAACCAAACATATTGAGATAGATCTTCATTTTGTAAGGGAGCAACTGTTAGAAAAGTTCATTGTGTTGCAGCATGTTCGTTCATATAGTCAAGAGGCAAACATATTGATGAAAGCTACTAGTATAGAAATCCCAGATCATATGCTCATCAAGTTAGGAGCTATTGACTTGTTTAGCCCCCAAATCATATGCTCATCAAGATTAGGATGTTAAATTGTTAGGTTTAGATTTTGGTAGTGTTCTAAGTGTATTGTTGGATTGGGCCATCTTGTGTTTATGGGCCTTAGTTACTTAGGACATTGTGGCTATAAATATGCCAGATTCAATTGTAAATGTTGATTTTGGTTCAAGAATAAGTAATATTTAGTTTATGTGGGTTTGTTCTTTGCCAATCAAATCAACAGGTACAATTATATTTCTTTATTCTCTTCTTTATGTATTGTAACTCATAGGATTGGTCACCAATATTATAGATCTATAAATAGAGGTATGCACACACATTTGTGATAAGAAATGGAATAAGAATCACTCCCTTTTTGCTCTCTAATTCTCTCTTCATGTCTTTCTCATCTCTCTCATCCCAAATGTCTCTTGTATACTTCTTATTTTTGTAACATCCCAAATTTTAATCACTAAAATTCCTTCCACCTTTATGGTATTAAAAGGGGCACATGATAAATTTTGGCACATTTGGAATGGTTAAGCAGTGCAATTAGTGGTGACACACAACATGATTATGTTTGGAACACAAATTGTACAAGTTGGAATTTCCTGCTAGTGTGATTTCCTGCTTAGAAGCTTGTCTTATCTTGATGATATATGCTTGTTGTTGGCGCTTTGGATGGTTGTTGGCTTTGTTTTCATGATTTTGTGATTTCGAGAATACCAAACCCTAAGGGGAGGTGCTGCCCAAATTTTGATTAATCATGATTAAGATGGTAATTATGAGATTAAAAGAGATTTTATGATGATTTTGGAAGTTTGTGTTCAAATTTGCTTGAATTCATTTTCTGGAGGCAGAGAACTTGCAACATCTGCTTGATCAAACAAACTTGGTCCAAATGCTATGAAATTTTAAAGGATTAAAGTAGACATCCTGAGCTTTAATTTGATAGGTACTATAAGCATTTGGACCAGTAGATTGAAAGTTATGATTTTTCAAAGTTTGACCTTGATTCTGGAATGAAATCTATAGCAATCTGTGTTTGAGGAATTTCTGGAAAATGTGTGGTTGTAATTGATGCTCTGTGATATTTTTCACTAAAAGAGGACTTAAAGAGCTTTTTATAGAACCTGGAACCAACCTATTTAGATTTTTGTAGAATTAATTATGAATTTCCAAAGTTTAGTTAACAAAACTGGCAGATTGGGCTAACCTACGAATTTATGGCAACTGTGTTGAAATGTCATAAGTATTGGGCCAAATATAAGATGTTAGATCTCATGTTTTGATGATAACAAAAGAATGGTATGAAAAAGAATTGATTAATAAATAAGTTTGAACAAAGTAATAACAGGAATAAGTATCACTTGAAGTAAGCATTGGAGTAATTAGGAAAGCCCAAGAGAAAATGCTGAGAAACTTAAGCAGGAGCAATTTCTCTAAGGCATTACTCGAGTACGTACTCGAGTAATGAGACAAAACTTGAAGTAACCAGAGGTACCTTCCAGTAACCTGCCAACGTTACTCGAGTAAGTACTCGAGTAATAGTGTAAGTATTTTCAAGTTGCTCTCGGCCTGCCAATGTTACTCGATTAGGTACTCGGGTAACCAGGTAAAAACTTGGAGTTGCTCTCGGCATTTTGTACCACTGCCAATGTTACTCGAGGAGCTACTCGAGTAACTTAGTAAGGTAAGCAAAAAACTTGAAGGTGGTACCCGATTAACTTGATATCATTTTATCTCACTTTCCTCGAGTCACTACTCTAGTATGCAAGTATTTAATGTTCTATTTTAAGTGGATTCCTTAAGTGGGTACCCAAGTATGCAGAGTTATTTTCAAGGAAAACTTCAAGTCATTACCCGAGTAAATGGTGCCCAAAAAGTAAGTTTACTCGAGTAGGTATTCGAGTAACAAGGTAATCTAACTTAATGTGCTCTCGGCCTTGAAATCCTACCAACATTACTGGAGTAAAGCATGGAGTAACCAAAAGTTTATTTGAAGGTTTACTCGAGTTGGTACCCGAGTAACTCATAAAGTTGTGAGTGTATTACTCGAGTAGGTACCCGAGTAAACATTTATTTCCAAAGGTTTGAAAATTGGTTATTCCATGCGCTACCCGAGTAATCTTAAATTTGTCTGTTGACTTGCAGTTGATCAAAGATTTCCCGATGATACTCGAGTAAGTACTCGAGTAAACTTCAAGGAATACTCGAGTAGCTACTCGAGTAAGCAAACCCAGAAATCCAGAAATTATTCAAACGTTCATTGATTTGTTTCCTATATGATTAATCTTTCATTGTGTTAGTATTCTTAGTCTATTTACAGATAAACAATGAAGAAATCATATCAAGTAATGGAAGTCAAATGAAACGTTCAAATGCCAACCACCGCCAACGGATATTTTTCAAAATCTGAAAAGTCAATAGTGGCTGCGCACTTTACAACGGACGAAAGAAAAATGTTCCAACGGTCTTCACCAACATATCTATATATATGGGAACATCCAAACAGAGAAAGAACAACAAGAACACACACAAACGTATCATCAAGTTCATTGCTCTGTTTTCACGTTGTAATTATATTTCTATGCTTCAGTGATTCTTATTCACTCTGTAAGAGAGATATTTCATTCAAACTCAATATTTGTTATTGAGATAACTTAAGGTTGTGGAACCTTGAGTTGGGATTGGATTACAACTTGTAAGGGGGAGTGAGTGTCCAAGCGAAGGAACTTGCGTGTACTGAGGTGCCAAGAACCCACTGAATCTTGGAAGTTATAGTGAAATTCTCAGAGAAGCTCTGAGGACTGGACGTAGGTCAAAGTGGTTGTGACCGAACCAGTATAACTCCCGGTGTACACTTCGGTGATATCTCTCCTTACTCTTTACTGTTTTAATTTCACTGTTAAAGTTTTACATTTCCGACGAAATTTTAGTATCACCCAATTCACCCCCTCTTGGGTGAAACGCTTGTTCTAACATAAGAGACATGTCATAAAGGCCCATGTAGCCCCATTGGACATTTAATTTCATGGCTATAATATTATGGGTATTTATTTAGCGCCATGAGAAGCCAAGAAGAAGCATCTTCAATGGTTGGAAAAGAAAATGTACAAAGAGGGAACTTGAAGACAAAAGGTAGGGAACTTTCCTAACTTGCATGCCTTGGTATGTATGTTTATGTGTTGATGTGTTAATTGCTTTGATGGATTATATAAAGCATATGTGAATGGGTGAAGCTATGTTTTACTTATACTATAACCATTAGTGTAATGTGTTAAACATTGAGCATGTATACATGCCATTATGTTAGCATGAATTTATGTAAGCAAGCATATCATGCACAAAGCATCTCTTGTATGCAATTGTTTGCACTATTCACTATTGAGATTCTCTTGAATCTCACTCTCCCTCACCAACCATATAGGTAGGTAAGCTCAGAAGAGGACTGCATGAGGAAAATACAGAAGGTTTCGGTTTAGTCCAGGAGAAGCAGTTGGTTATTTGCCGGCTTTTATTATATTTTAAGTTTGTAATTATTATATACAATCCTATGGGGAGTTCCTGTAATATAATTATGTATTTATTATTAGTATATTTTCATGCTATTTCTGTGTGCCTACCGAACTGCGCGCAAACACTCTGAAAAGTAAAACTAAGTTAAGGGCCTTACAATTTTCATAACAAATCTTTTTTTTTTAATTTTAGATAGAGTGAAGTGCTTTTTTTTTTTCCTGGGAAAACTAGAATGAAGAACCTGGAGGAAAAGATATTTAGGGAGTAATTATTTAGAGTGACCAAATACAAAATATAAAACTAAAAATATTAAAATGCCCTTAACAAAATCTTCTACATTCCCTCCTACATTCTCTCACACATTCTATTTTTAAAACTAATACAAAATTCTAAGTTTCGATATATTAAACAATAGTTTTCTCAATTTTCATTTTTTACAACTTGCACTATCTATGAAAACAAAGTACTCATTCTTCAATTTTGTAAAAATTAAAATTCTTTTAAATAACAAACAAATTAATTAAAAATAGAATTATATAATTTTAATAAAACTCAAGGTCTTTCATAAGTTATCATATATGTTAAACCAAGAAAGTTTATATGATTTATTTTTATTTTTGAAGAAATTTATGTGGGTTAAAAAATTCATTTAATGTTAATAAAATTGAAAAAATCTAAGTAATCTACTATATCCTGAAAAATATGAAATGAGTTTAGATTTTAATTTCATAAAAAAATTTTAATCGATATTAACATTAATAATATAAATAGAGCAACTTGATGATATAAATTAGTGAAAAAAATATGAGTTTAATGGTTATTAATTAAATAATATATTTAAAATTAAAAAAAAGATACAATCATATTATGATGGGCTGTTTTAGTTTTAATTTTAATTTTTGTTAATTATGAATACAAGAGATACTATAAGATGTTTGGTTATGGGCAATTTAGTGATTTTAGTTATGGGCAATTTAGTGATTTTAAATTAAGTAATTACAGTTTTTACAGTTTTCTATAATAAAAATTATTTTTTCCAGGTCTTTTATTTTAGTTTTCCCTCTCTTTTTTTTGGGCTGTTTTTAGAATCCGGACTGCTGCATGCGGTGGGTGGTAGTGTGGTGCCAAGCATCCGTTACATTTTTATTTTGAATTCAATGTGTTGAAGCGGGGCCACACCTAATATCCAATTTTCCCCTACCGAGGACCCCATGTGATATATATATCATTCCCTATCCTAACGTTTACTTCATCGTGCGTTGGCCAAAATTTTCTGGGAGCGGAACTCCAATTGCATTTGTTTTTTGTTTTTACAGAAGACCAATAATATTAAAAATAAGAAAAGGGCGTTTCGATCTTCATAACTAAAAAAAAATCCTGATTCATTTTAAATTAAAATAAAATAGGGAGAATTATATTGAGATCCTAAGAAAGAGGAGAAATGAAAAAATGGTCTCTATAGATTGCAAAATGAAAAAATGGTCCTATGGAGTTGTCAATACAGGCTCCTGGAGTTGTTAATGAGTTGTCAATACAGGCTCCTGGAATTGTTAATGAGATTATTTTTTTATTTTGCAATCTAGAGGGATCATTTTTTCATTTTTTTTCTTACATGAAACCTAAGTGTAATTCTCCCAATAAAATATAAATAAAAAATTAAATTAATATTATGATTTCATTATATTTAAAATTAAAATAAAATTTATGAATTTTAAAAAAATGAATCTAGTTGGAAAAATCAAATGAACCTATTACAATTTTACAAGACTTTCTGTATTGATTTGCTTTTAAGATTTATATTCAAATTTTTATTATTAACTTTTGCCTTAGTTTCATTTAAATGAAATATGCTAACTCATCAAACTTAACTTTTAATTTTACAATTGGATGATGGCAAAATATAATCAAATTTTAATTATTTTATATAATTCAATTTATATTTTAAAATTTAAGCATAATTTATCTGCATTTAATTGTTGAATCATCAGTTAAATTTGTTTAGTCATCATTTTCTTAAATAAACATTGTTTTTGGTTCAAATTAAATACACTTTTGAGAGGTACAGTACAAAGTATAAACTCCGATCAGCAAAAGCCCCCTCTACACTGGAGTTTAGCTAGTATTAAATTATTAGTTATTATGGTTCGAACTTGACACTTTTGATGGCTCGTACTTTTGAAAAGTGCGAAAGCATGACCCCCTCTGCTTCCCCCAGAGACTGTATGCGCTTTGGATGAAGCTCTACAATCATCACTAGGGCTTTTCACCTGCTCGTAGTGTCTCCCTTTCAGCTTCTTCGTCATCGCAACAATCTCTTGTGATCTTTACTCTCCTTCTTCGCCTTCTCTGCCATTTTTACTCCAGGCAAGCCATTGCACCTTCCTGCTGTTCATTCCTTCCACTATTGGGCTCCATTCTGCGAAGGATTTGTTTAGTTTCTCGAAATTACAGAGTTTTGTGAATGTTCCATCCCTATGTGTTTCTCTGTTTGTTGAATTTTAAATTTGAGTTTGAGAGTATCTTCACTGTCAGCTTAGGGGCTTTCCGTAGTATCCTCAGAAGGCGTCCGCAGTTGGAAAAGAAGGTGGTCATTGGAAGCCGATTTATTTTTGAAAGAGTGTTCTATACGAATATGGGCTTGCATGTTCGAATCTTTGTCATCCTGATGATAGCTTTTACAGGAACCTTTTGTACTGGAGATACTGACTTGCTTGACGGTATGGTGCATGTTCCTCCTTTTTATTCTTCTTCTTTTGCCCATTTTGTCTTATTTTTTAAGCTGCTAGTTGCTTTGATTTATATTTATGATAGCGTCATCATGGTGACGGTAAACTTTTCTTTGCTTTCTCCGACACTCTTGTACTTCTACATGTGAATGAGCATTAACTTGAGGGGAAATGTCACCTAGTTAAACATCATGTCATTCTTTTTATTAACGCAGAAGTTAATCAAACTGTTTTTTTAAAATGATGTGTTATTGTTACAGTTGCAGCAATCAATAGTTTATATGTTGCTCTGGACTCGCCGCCTCTTCAAGGTTGGAAAACCACTGGGGGAGATCCATGTGCAGAACTGTGGCAAGGCGTGTCTTGTGTCTTCTCCAACATAACTCAATTGTATGTTTATATTATCTTTCTTAAATACTCGTGGGTTAATCATGTATTGGATTTTAAATTATTCAGAAATTTGATTTATTATATTAAATCTTTCATTTATGTTTCTATGTTGTTTGATTGATAAATATTAGTGCATACAATTGGGCCTAGACTTAGTAATTGCATTTCCATTAACAGAAGTCTCAGAGGCATGAATTTGGGTGGAGAGCTGGGCAGTAATTTAAATTTTCCTTCTATCATTGAAATGTAAGTATCAATTTCCAAGATAATGGCACATGTACATCAACAACAACAAAGCCTTATCTCACCATGTGGGGTTGGTTACATGGATCTCACGATGCCATTGAATGGCACGTGTACATCATCAGCATGAATTTATTGATTCCACAGTCCACATTGAAGCATTGCCTTTTGCTGTGGCTTACTTGTTTACCTCTGCAGTACTAACAAATTTGTATGTTAAGCTCCTTTGAGTCCTAAGTCTCTTGTGCTTGGAGGATTCCTTCAGTTTGGAATTTATAGCTCTTGATCAGAGTAAAAGAGACAATTTACTTTGCATGTTTATATGGTGTTACTATAAAAATGGGGATACATATTGAACCTGGATGTTTCAAGTGTTTACTTGTTTTGGGTCTGTACTATGTAATGGCTGGATTGGGAATCTGATGGGTTTCAATCCATTGTTTCCACCAAATGGTGCAGCAGGAGACATAAGGAAGTGGCAGAGGGCACAATGGTGGAGCTAGTGGCACAACGAAGGACCCAAATGTTTATAGGCAAATGATAGATGAGTGGAGGTGCAAAAGAAGGGAGTCGTAATGAAGGGGTAGGGTTGAGCAATGAAAGAGATGTTGTGATACATTTTTGTCTTAACTAACACGCCTCTTCCTTGAATACACTTGGAGAGGACATGTATGTCTATCATGTTGAGTGGGATATAATGGAGAACAGTTGAGGAGGGAAACAAGAAGAATTTTGGTCAGTTCTTGGTGGAGAGAACCAACCTCTCTAAAGTTGGCTAACCTGTTGTATTCTTGAGGTTCTAGTCCTGTATTGTTGTGCTTTATGTGTATTTGTGTAGTAAGTCCTTTTGTTCATCTTATATGCTAGTCTTCTGAAAGTGTAATCCATATCTTGACTGTATTTGTGTCATTTGTAGCATCTGTGAAGTTTGTGTTCTTTAGCAGAAGTATGTCAATAGCAACCCCAGGTCCAACAGCTACGGGTTCATCAGCTTCATTATGTATTTATATTAGAGCAATGTTCACGGACCCGGACCGGACCGGCCGGTCCGGCCCGGAACCCGCCGGACCGGTCACTAGACCGGTCCGGTTCACGGTCCGGTCCGGGTCCCAAATTAAAAAAAAAAAAAAAATTTTTTAACTTTTTCCTTTAGAATTTCATACTATAAGCCTAAAATTTTCAATTACTCACCGGTTTGGTCCCGGTTTAGCTCCGGTTTGGTCCCGGTTTGACCCACTGACCCTTAACCCAGTACCCCGACCGGTTCAATACCCGGTCCGGTCTTTAATACCTTGTATTAGAGTGGTGGCCTGAGTTAGGTTGTTGTAACTTATAACTGAAAGTACCATCTCCTTAGTACCGTTTCTTTTATTGTCTTGTATAGTTTTTTTTTTAATCTCTTTTTTCAGCCTGTTTTGATAGAAATTGTCAAAGTCCTAACAAAATCTCATGAAGCTTTATATTCCATAATTGGCTAGAGATCTTAGCAACAACCACATCAGAGGGCCTATTCCATCCGCGCTACCCCCTACTCTGAGGATCTTGTATGCATCATTTCTTCTATCCTTTTGCATATTGACCATTTTGTTAGTTGTGTTGAGTGATTTATTTATTTTTTCTATTCATTTGTCCAATTGTCCTAAAGTAAATTTTCATTCCATTTTACCTTTAGGTCTCTTTCAAGTAATCAGTTAAATGGAAGTATTCCAGAAGCCCTATCCTCTCTAACACAATTGTCGGATTTGTGAGTTAATTCATTATTTTATTCTCATGATTCAATATTGGCTTGTTGTAATTCATAATTAAAATTGTTTGTTCCTTCATTTTGATGGGCATTTGCTGCCTTTAGGTCATTAAGTAATAACCTTCTGGATGGACAAATCCCTGATGTTTTTCAGCAGCTTACTGGGCTGATAAACATGTAAGAAAATGGTTTATATTCGCCTAAATATTTCTGTCATTATTTTATTCTGCATTGACAGAAGTCATGTGATGCTGCAGAGACCTATCAGCTAACAACTTGAGTGGTCAGCTACCCCCTTCAATGGGAAATTTGTCATTGCTTTCAACATTGTGAGTGTAATTTATTGTCACTGTTATAATCTAGTTGCTAGCCTTTTAACCAGTAATTGAGGATTTTTTTTCTTTTGTTTTTTCCAGACACATGCAGAACAACGAACTTTCTGGGTTTCTTAATGTTTTGCAAGATCTTCCTCTTCAGGATTTGTAAATTTCTTACAGCCCATATACCATTTACTGACATTAGTGAATAGAAATATGAATTTACATACGCATGCATACCTGAACATCTATACCCTGTTACAATGTACATAAAGCCAAAAAATGTTACGCAACAATTTTTATTTTGTAGGAATATAGAGAATAATTTATTCTTTGGGCCAATTCCTCCTCAATTGTTGAGCATCCCAAATCTCAGGTTAGCCTTTTTTCTGGTCTTGTGCCCCCCCCCCCCCCAACACACACACACACACACACACAAAACAACAACAACAAAGAAAAAAAGCTCATTTTCATAAAACTTTTGTTCAAGTATTCTTATTTTCATATTTTGGAGAAGTGCATGGGAAAAATTATTATTGTATTATCATCCCAATGATATTTACACTATAAGTTTAGTATTAAGATTCTCTTTTTATAGGTTTGCTCAGCATACTCCCTTTGCTCATTTTTATAAGAGACAATTAACTGAATCACAATGGTTCAAAAGTTGGTTAAAATTAGTTAAAGACAATATATAAGTAAAAAATATAACTTTCTTCCTGAAAATACCCTTATTTATGGGAGGAGAGAAACATAAGAGAGAGAATAAGAAAAGTAGAATACAGAGATGTGTGAAGGAGAGAGAACGTGTGGTGGGGAGAGAGTGTGAATGAATGTAATAAATGCAATGATATTAATGAGTAATTAAATGGGGGAAAAAGGGGAACTTATCAACAAAAAATTGAGACCCCCTCTAAGTGTGTCTTGTAAATAGGAACATGCCATACCAAAAAATTGCCTCTTATAGAAAGGAACAGAGGGAGTACTAGTTATTTCCAGCTTTCAAGTTATTTCTAAGAGCATTCCCCTTGCAGGAAAGATGGAAATCCATTTAACACTACTGTCATCCCATCACCTCCTGCTGCAGCCCCAGCTCCAGTAGCCATGGCCCCATCACCTGCCAAAGCCCATTGGAATGTGGCAAATAGTCCATTTACCTTGGTTGCACCAATACCTGCAAGTTCTAGGAAGTCTTTTATATCTAAGAATGTTATTTGGTTTGCCATTGCTGGGTTTTTGGTATTTATTGTGCTAGGAGTTTGTCTTTTTATGTTGTGGTGTTTAAAGAGCAGGCCAGAAAACAAAAATGCTAAAAAAATGGATATGGGTTTGGACACAATGTCATTACATAAACATCAATACAGTGACTCTTTGGAGAAAGGTAAATATAACTAATTAATATCATATGCGGGTTTTTTTTTTTTTTGTTCATGTCTGTTGTGAATTAACTTGTGAAACTCACCTGGCAATTTCTCTTGAAGCATCTGGGAAATCAATAAGGTCTTTTGGATTTGGAGAACCAAATAGAAGAACAAATGTGGTTCCAAATGTTCAGGATGAGCAGGAAATACATGTGAAGAGAGTATCAGCAGGTTCCAAATTTGCAACATTGCAGCCACCACCATCTCTTCCAATCAATCTTGGTGAAAAGGACTTAACCAAACCAGCCATACCTACCGAAGTTACTGAAAGACAAGTGACACGTTCCTTGCAAGTTTATACTATTGCATCACTTCAGCAGTATACAAGTAGTTTTTCTCAAGAAAATCACATTGGTGAAGGCACACTAGGTGTCCTTTATCGGGCTGAGCTCCCTGATGGAAAGGTAAAATTTTTTGATCTTATACTTTCAATGACGTTCTAGTTTGAAATGACTTTATCAGCTAGTATCTTGGTGTTTTATTGTTATAATTCCTTCTCAAACCTGGCCTTGACCTGAGCATTTTCCTTAGTAGTTGATCATCTTTGCTTCTGACTTTTTCATCATTTAGTTGATATGGTTATATTTGTTCATGTTTTTCTGGTTCCTCTTGTTGCATTTGAGCATTATCATTTTCAATATACTAATCAGCAAACAAAATTATGAGCTAGTATGCCAGAATATGATATTTAGCCCTCAAAATGTAGGGATAGTCACATGGAAAATGATCCATGACACCCTATTTCCCTTCCTCTCATCATCTCAGGCTGGCGTACATTTTATTAATTACCTTAGGGCCTATTTGGTATGTGGAATTGGCTTTGATGGATATGGAGATGGAGATAGGCTTTAAAAGTATGTTTGGTGTGGCTTGAAATGAGACCTAATTTTTATATAAAAAGACCAAAATGCCCTTATAATTAAACAAGACAAAAAATCCACAATTTTTCAATCTGAAATAACTCATTGCCATTGAAGCTCCAGACCTCCTTCCTCTCAGACCAGGCCTCTTCCTCTCCTTTGTCGTCCTCGCCTCTTCTTCCTCCTCATCTCTTCATCCTCCCATTGAAACAGGTCTGCAACTCGCTAGTTCACAGTCAAGTATATCGAAATAGGTCTACAACTCAAAAGGCAAGATGTGGGCTCGCCGTCTCTTCCTCGTCTCTATCCTCAAACAGGTCTACAAATCACTGGTGGTGGAGATCTTTGAAGGAGGATTTGTGAACATGGTTCCTCAGATCTTGTTCCGGTGATAGTGAGGGTGGAGTTCGAAGGTTGCAATGGAGAGGAAGCCAAAGAGGAAGGTGATGGTCCTTAGGACTGGCTGTCATGAGCTTCAGTTGTTGGCGTCACATCCTCATTGTCGCTGGAGATTTTGCTGTCATGAGGGTGGCCAGTTGTTGGAGGTCACCATCAGGTCAGTGATGAATTCCATGGGACTGTTCTTAGGTTTTTGTTGAAGGTTGGGGCTGAGGTTTTTGTTGGAGAAGATGAAGGAGATGAAAAATGAGGGACACAAATAGAATTCCATGGGTTATATGATGGAAATCATATCCATAAATTTTGATGGAATTGATTTCCACATGGAAGCCAATTCCATGATCCATTACATTAAATGTACCAAACATATTTAAAGCATGGAATTCAATTCCATTTCCATTTCCATGGGGTCAATTCCAGCATACCAAATGGGGCATTATTGATTTGTGCAGTCTACGAAATTGAAAGCTTTATGATTATATTTTTCCAGGCTGTTAAATGAGCATTTTTCCTTGCTTGACATAACATTATTTTTCTCCTTGTTTGACATAACTGGCTCTATGTCTTCCAAATGATAATTGCAGCAACTGTCAGTGAGGAAACTGAATGCTACTGCTTCTATAGGACATGAACAGTTTCTTCAATTTGTGGCCAGTATTTCCAAAATTCAACATGATAATATTGTGAAGCTTACGGGTTACTGTGCTGAGAATGGTCAGCAACTTCTTGTATATGATTATTTCAGCAATGAAACTCTTCATGATGCACTGCATGAACATAATGAACTCCAAGCGAAACTGTCATGGAATGCACGCATCCGGGTGGCACTTGGAGCTGCTAGAGCTTTAGAGTGAGTTTAGCAACCTTCTTTCCAAACGTTTTTGCCAATTTCTATTAGCTACTGGTACTCCTTAAAGCTTGTCTTACCTTGGAAGTCTGAAAGATATCTTTTGCATCTCTTTAATTACTGACCAGGGCCTAATGGCAATACTTAAATTGTATTTTTGCAATGAAAAGTAGGTTCTTAATCCATATATCGTTCTCATGTTTCAGACTCATCCTTTGGCTGGGACATTCATGGTTTTCTTAGCCTTGAATTTGATAAAATTCCTTTTTTTCATGAATTAGGTATCTGCATGAGAACTTCCAGCCACCTATTGTACATCAAAATTTAAAATCAGCTAATGTTCTCTTGAATACTGAGCTTGAAGTATGTGTCTCTGATTGTGGATTTGGTCCTTTACCGTCTTCTGGATCTGCTGGTCAGGTATGGCTTTAGCTTTCTCTTAATTGTAAAATTTTTGAATGATTTATAGTCTAGGTTTGTGAACTAAACATATGGTGAATCGATGCTTCTCAATGTTGCTGAACACTTTAGGAGGTTTTGGACATCATGGAAAAGACGTGGAAGTGCAAAATCACAGGATCAATTTTTTTTGTTGGTTTTTTGTTTTTTTGTTTTTTTGTTTTTTTTGTTTTTGGTCAAACTGTGAAATAACTGTTATAGGAATCAATAGGATGAAATGCTGCACATTGGGTTTCACACGTTAGGGTTTCTACACCAATGAATCTTCTTTTTGGGGATAAATTTCAAGGACTCTCCCCATTGTTTGGTTGTTCCTTTTCACTATATGCTTAATAATGTGCCACTATTCCCGATTATATTTTTTTTCTTTTTTAATTGAATGAAGCATTGATAGCACTACAGCCTCCTGTTTTTCACTTTGCCCCTTTGTTTTCCCCCTTCTGAACTTCATCGCATGGATTAATGCATTTAGCACTGTAAAAAAATTGCTCCTGATAATCCTCGTAACAGCAAAAACCCCCAGAAAAAGTAATACATGTTCAACCACGGAAATAAAGCTCAAACAGGCCAGTCGGCAGTGTGGCTATTTTGTATTTTCCCTTTTATAGGTATATATGCTCTCAGATGTGCTCAAAGAATTGATTCCACAGCATTTTATCCTAAATTTATTCCTTTTGTTTCTATGGTTATTAAAACTTTCCTTTTCTAGATGCATTAGTGTTGCCAATGAGTTGGTTAATAATGATGTCATAGAAAAACTTTTGGCCTTGATTTTATACTGTTTAAGCATTATTGGCATAATGACTATTCAGAATAAGCTACCAAATATAATTTGCAAAAGCTGCCGACTACTGCTATGTGTAAGTGACAAGATATAATAGGCTGACTTTTCCTCTACTGTTAAATTTCTGGCTAACAATGATGCATCTACCCTCAGTTGTCAGGATGCCTCCTCACTGAGCATGGTTATGTGGCGCCAGAACTTGAGTCAGGGAGCTATACAAAGCAGAGTGATGTCTTTAGTTTTGGAGTTGTAATGCTAGAACTCCTCACTGGACGAAAATCCTGTGACAGGTTAGTAGTCAGCTAATATGCACCTGTCTTATGTATCAGCTATACAGTAATAATACCAGGCTATGCAGAAATTATACTTGGCTTCATGGAAATACTGAACTCAAGTAACATGCCATACCTATTGGTTTAGGTCACGATCTCGTGGTGAGCAATTTCTGGTCAGATGGGCAGTTCCTCAACTGCATGACATCGATGCTTTAACTAAAATGATTGACCCCTCCTTAAATGGAGCTTATTCTATGAAGTCCTTGTCACGTTTTGCAGACATCATTTCTTCATGTCTACAGGTAATTTTCTACCTTGCTCCTCTTCCATTTAGAAAGGGAATAAAGAAGCTAGGATGCTTTCTTAGGAAGGTGATGTTGGCATTATATGTTGTCTAATTCGGTTTTATGCAAGTCTCTTCATTGAACTATATATGGGACAAGCATTGTCTTCTATTATATTTACATTCTCCAACATCCGTTTTTTCTTTTTGTCTTGAACAAAAGACCCAAGCCCACAACATACTTGGTACTCAAATACATAAAAATTGGTTGGTCTAATGATGCATGTTCGTTTCAACTATGTGATTGTCAATAGTATGCTCTGATGCAATTTTCACTATACTTTTCATGATACTTGTAGTTTGGGTATGGTCAACTTAACCTCAAGTGTCACTACTCCTGATCTTTCATGGAATATGATTACTATCAAGACCAGTTGTTGTGGTTAAAATTTGCTGGAAATCTGCCCCCGACTTCAGAAATATATGCCTGTTGCTAGGCTAAGTTTTTTGCGCTCTTATATTTCCAGTCAGTAAATATGAGGAATGGATGTTGGCATGCTCCTATCTTTTTCCCTTTTTGTGGGCGGGGCAGAAAGATCTTTTTAAAAAAAAAAATACGAGGGAGACACTGCAAGGCCTTTTTGCTAAATAATTTACTTTGCTTTCCAATAGTCTAAAACCTTTTCAAATGTTCTATTCCACAGCGTGAACCAGAGTTCCGACCAGCAATGGCGGAAGTTGTGCAGGATCTCCTACGAATGATCTAGAGGGACATGTAGAGTTATCTATCAGACAATGAACCCTCTCAGCTAAATGAGCTGAAGACACACTTTTGTTCCCAACTTTTTTGTTTGGTTTTGCTTGTTAATGTAAAGTATATTAGGAAATGAACGCAGCTAGAGAAATGATCTAGAAGGACGTTTAGCCATGAATTCAATGAGATGATATACGCTCATAGTCAGGAATTAACCGAAGACATGCTTTGATTCCCAGCTGCCTGTGATTTTTGCTTTTAAGTGTTATTTGGGAATTTCATATTTCAGTGTGGAAATTGTAATATTTTTGCTAATTCATTTTTTGTCATGATCTCACTGACTTCTAGTCACTCACTATCGGTTTAACTAGTTCAAGACCCGTGCATTATTAAACAAATATGTGCGTCAAATAAATATCATTATACGAATCAAACTAAAGAAATGACTTAAAACAATATGCGCATGAGGAAGATTTGTCAAATATGGCTCTCACAACCGAATGATATATTTGTTAGTCAACCAAAAAAATTACAGAAAACTTCTTTATATATGACATTTGAAGTTTTGTCAGTGGGGATGTCATGTTCATAAAGGATCAATATTTTTAGTCCCTCCCTTTGTTGGACTCTTGAGAGTGCAACATATAGCTGACCATGTGTAAATATAGGGCGAGGAAGAAATAATCCAACACTTAGTAGACTTTGACCCTGATTTTTGTTAATTGTCATTGCAAAAGAGAGCATTATTGGATATTGCCTTCTACACAAAGTGAATGGCAAAGATGCTTCAAATGGTGTGATTGTCAGGCATGGGATTAAAACATGCATACCAATGTTACTTCCTATTATAATCTCAGCTCCAATGATATGCTTATCTAACCTTGTGACAATTAACCTGGTGCCATTGCATAATCCAATTGATTTATCAATATTCCATATTAGCATTATTGGCGCACCTACTTTTAATGTAAGCTTGTGATTAGGCAATCCAGACATTGTAATCCCATTCAAGAACTCGACCGAATGAATTTCCCCAATAGAACTAGTAACACCATCTTGTTTGGAAACACTGTCTGCACTAAGGTGAATCACCTCTACGCCTAGAAGCTGTGTAAGCATATAATTATTCACTTCATCAACAATAGATAATGTAGCTGTTAGTATTGCACGATCCTTAAAATAAGACTTATCACTTAAATGGTCAACAAAATCTGGATAAGTACTCTTGACAATACAATCCAATGGATCCGTTGAAGGAAATAATAACAAATCTCTAGGGATGGCAATGACATCTTCTGTGTCATCTTGTATGTTAACATTACCGTCCCCAACAGAAATGATCCAATTTGCAAATTCTGTTATTGCTTCAGTATTACATGAGGAAGTACCCTTGGATTATCTCATGTTTTTGGTGAGTATGAAGAGTTTGCATTATTTCCATAAATATGATGCATTAATAGTAGCAAACACAATATCTTCATGAGTACCCCTTGCTATGACAGGCAGGATTTGTCTGAAGTCTCCTCCCAACACAACCGTCTTCCCACCAAATGCTTTACTCGCAGCATCAAGCTCATTTAGTTGTAGGATATCATGTAATGTTCTATCTAATGCTTCGAAACAATATTTATTAGCCATTGGTTCTTCATCCCAAATTATCAATGATGTTTGAACCAAAAGCTGTGCTAATGGTATTCCTTGCTTAATATTACAAACTGAGTCTTCAGTAATGGCAAGAGGAATTGCAAATTGTGAGTGTGCTATTTTTCTATTGGGCAAAAGAAGTGATGCAATGCCACTGGATGCAACTCTAAGCACTATTTTGCCTTCAGACCTCAATGATGCACATAATATTTGCCACAAATATGTTTTCCCAGTCCCACCATATCCATACACAAAGAACAGTCCTCCACACATTTGTTGAACAGCCCCAATGATGGTATTGTATATTGACCGTTGTTCTTCCGTTAAATTATCAAGGAATACTTGTAATTGGTTTGTGAGTACTTTCCGGTTAAAGTTTAACTCGACTTGGACAAATTTATTTAATGTTGATCCATGGAAGGAAATATTTGGAGAATGCATAGTTGGATAATCATAAAGGCTCCTACCATTAACTTGTAATTGATCTTCAATTTCAAGTAAAACATGATTTTGCAACTCAGCATCTCTAAGAGTAAGTCCTGTAGAAGTATAGTGCAATATTTTAGTTGCAAAATTGGTAATATAGGAACTAATTAACATTTGTACATATAAAGTAAAAGGACAGAAAATGTAAATATAAAATAAGAGTGTATTTATAGGAAGATTCATACCAGAGTGACCTGTTAGTTGTTGTTGTATATGGAGTATATCCTCTACCATTAATCTCCATGAATGTTGCCACACAATTTCAGGGTGTGACATACAATTGCATAATAGCAATATGCAAAATAAACAACGAAGGTAGTTTGGAGTAGCCCATTGGTTTGCCTCTTGAATAGCATCAATATATTCTCTGTCATCTTCTAACAACCCCGGCTCATAGCAAGCATCCCTAAACGTGGGATAGACTACATCATCAACAGTTCTCAAATCTTCATATGATGTAGGTCCTCTAACTATTGCTAACAACAAGTGCAAATAAAAGACTTCTCCACTTCCTGGAGGAACATAATATAACCTTTCGATGGAGAATCCAGATTTTCTTACATCCCAATACTGACAATCTTTTTTGTACATAAATTTTGTTGGGAATTCAGAGTATGTTAATGCCTGTGCTTCTGGATAGTTTTCATTTTCCTTCATCCATGCTTCAAACATAGTTACTTTTCCTTTATTATGATTAACCACATCATCCAAGTTGGCATCATTTTCATAAATAAGTGTTTGGTGATCTGGTAGATGAAAGGAAAGCCTTTGCACCGTTGGAAATCTGTAGTTTATGTCAAACCCATAAATTCTCCAAATAGCTTCACATGGAAACAAATATCGAGCATCATAGTACATTTTTATTTCATCATGAATAACTTCATTTTCACCAGAGGAAGATTGAGCATAAAAGGCTGCGATGGCTCGGTCATGACCCTTACTCACATACTTGAATAAATACTTCATTGATTCCCCCTTTTTACACCTTTCAACATTAATATGAGCTTGATATTTTAGTAGTAAGGTGGGGTTGTAGGGAATCACACTTCTATTATCCAAAGGCACCCCATTTTTAATGATTTCTCGGCCATTATCCATTCTTCGATAACGTGGGTAGCCATCTTCATGAATAATAGTGCTTGAGTTGAATGGTTTTAGATAATATTTTGCACACTTTCCATTTACAATACATGGAGACTTACGGTTAGTTGTGCCACATGGTCTATGCATCATATAGTTACTAACATCTTCATACAATTCAGGTTCCTCATTTTTATCAGGTATCTCAACACTAATGACTTGATCAATATCATGTGGCATCTCAAGCTTAGCTTCATTTGCTAAAAATAGAATGATATGAGCATGTGGGAGACCTCGCTTTTGAAATTCAATTGCATACAATGTTGTACAAATAAGCAAGCATCAGTATTATATATAACTTGTCAATGATCAGTGTAATATAAGGATTTGTGCAATTGAACAGTAGAAAAAAATTACTGAATACAATTAGGATAAATTTTTCCATACACTAACCTACTTTAATAGGACCAAAAATATCACCCTTTTTCAAATCATGCACCAAATGCTCTAGTTTCATCTCAAAAATCCGAATTACCTTGTCAAGGCGATCCTCTGGCTTTAAATCTTCTTCTTCTAAACATATAGTTACTTCAGGCCATTTTGGATTGCATGTAAATGTAATAAAAAGTTGAGGATATCCAGCCCAATTACAAATTGCCAATGCATCTTGATAACTTTCTGCTATATAACGTGGTCCTCCTATGAATGATGAAGGAAGGATGATTCTTTTTCCTCGTGCAGCTGCATTTATTTCTCCTAATAACAGGGCATCTGTCAATCCCTTGTACATTTCTGCGCGCAATTGTTTTTTATTATTCCATAGAAAACTTAGCCAGCACGCTTCTATCATTGTATATGCATCAACAACAAACTGTTGGAATAGCTTGCCTCCATGCAATATAACTGAAAATTCATTATTCCTATCTTGTATGATATAAGCAAAATATTCGCGCATTGTAACATAGGAAATCTTGTTTGGTTATACTTCTCTTGATAACACACGAGGTATTTCGTCATTATAGCCTCCTTTACCATAGGGAAAAAGCAATGGATATTGTAGAGGCAGAAAATGAGGGTGATTTTTAGATATTCTCTGTAGAGCTCCTGTCTTGTATTGAATTATTAAATCTCGCCCATATTCTGTGGATCCAATATCTCCTACAATTAAAGCAGCTATCTTATTTCCAGAGGTTGGCAAGTCAAACTGGCGTGTGTTTCTCCCATGTTTATGTACAAGTTTAATTCTTGTATCTTGTCCCTCATGAGCATTCATAAAATCATGTGCCTGCTATAAGATTTTAACTAAATCATTATGCTCATCTAGCATATTTTGCAACATTTGGATGATAGGGTTGTTCACTAAAGATGAAGTGTCAATTTCTCCACTACAAAAAAATAATAGAAATTGTTACTTAAAACATATAACAATCATGCAATTTATATAAATTTAGAAAAACATACATACATTGATTAGCTAAATTGTGTAATAGATGTATAATTGGGCAAATTTGGGAGTAGTACCATGTATTGGTAGTATACTTCCGATCAAATGTATGTTTTGACCACTCATCTTATACATATAAGGTCCTCGGCCATCATTGATATTTCTATCTATTCTTCCACCCATAGAAGTAAAAGCGAACATCATATTGTACATCCTAATATGCATTCAAAAATGTTTACTCTGAGGGTGAAGACCAGACAGTAAGTTGAGCAATTCAACTGGTGGATCTTGCAAGTTGGGAAGTTGTACTTTTCCCTGAAGGCAGCACATGCCAAATCTAGGAGGATTTTCACTCCTATCCTTCCTAAGTCATTCATCATACCACATTTTTGCACCACAATATGGACAAATGAAACTTTGGTCGCTTAAGTCTTTGTAAACAGATAGCTCTGTAGAGCGAAGGAAATGATTTCATATTAGAAATAATGTTAGTCTATGTAAATAAATTAATGGATAAGTGCTTTTCCCTATTGATACATTTAATGCATGCAAAGTATATAGAATAATTGGTGTAATGATTAAATTACCGTTATTGGATACTCCTCTATTTGGGCCCAGATTGCTAGACCTGTTCTCTTCAGACGATTGGGGTATGCGGCAGGTTTTCCTTCGGCGTATATTAACACGGTTAGCTATATGGGAAAAGGCCCAATGGTGTTTTCTGATGACAAAACTACATAATTAAAATAAAATAGTTAATAGATTAGACATTAACGTCATAGTAATGTTAGAACCGGCTATCACCCAAAGGGGGGTGAATTGGGTGTATAAAAAAAACTTAAGAACTTTGGAAATCTTTTCACATCTTAACGAAAGTGGTAAGTATGAAGGTTTATAAATCAACAGTTAGATTAAATAATATATGCTGGAAATATAAGAGCTTAGGGAAGAGAATATGCAAACTGTCATTTATCCTAGTTCGGTCCAATTTGTGATGGCCTACGTCCAGTCCCCAAGCTCCTCCTGAGATTTTCAAATCCACTAACTTCTTGTTTAATCCGGGCACAAGAAAAGCCTTTACAATTCCACAAGTTTAACCGGGTACTTGTGAAACCTTTTACAAATCTCTCACCAAGATACTCCCCCTTACGGCAAGTCTTACGTGCAAAGCAATCCCAAAGATCTTCCTCTTCTGCTTACTCGTGCAAGTCTTACGAGCAGCAACGTTCTCTCCTGCTTACACCCCTGTAAGTCTTATGAGCAGCAATGTTCTCTACTGCTTGCACCTTGTAAGTCTTACGAGCAGAATGTCTTACTAGCAATTCTCTTTACAGCTTCCCCCGTAAGGAAATCAACCCTCTACCTTGAGATCAACTCAGAAATATAGTTGAAAGTGTTTACAAACTCTCTCACAGAGTGGGTATAATACTTACTGAAGTACAATACAAATAATCACTCTCTCAATGATAAGTAATATAGAAACTGGAAAACAGAGAATGTTTAGGTAGAAGCAGAGGATTCATATTTCTGTCATTTTTCTCGTAGTTGCTCGCTGTCTCTGTTACCCATCGACGTTGAATGCTCTCTCATTTATAGTTGATGAATATGATGACCGTTGTGAGCATTCGTCCGTTGGAGTCATTTTGACCGTTGAGCATATTTGAATAACGAGACACTATGAAATGTTCGTTGCAGAATGGAGGATCTCGTTGAACAGCAGGAAGATTCATTTTGAGCTGTACGTCATGTTGTGGAGCATTTTGTGTTTCAGACATTTATTCATGGTGGGTCAATCTTTTGTCGTGGTAGGTAGCCAATACTCAGTGTGTAATGATGTCGCCCGCCACAATTGACACTTTCATTTGAATCTGTAAGCTCACCATTAAATTTCTTGTTTCACACTGTAAAACGCTTAATCACTAATATGACGAAGTATTAGTCATGGGTATATTGGATCATTGGTCAAAAGCTGAATTTCCGGCTTCTGGGACTCATCAATTGAGTGAAGACTTTTGCCATACGTGACCTCCGTTCTTGAAGATGCAATCCAAATATTTAATCTCCTGTTTTACACTTGAAATATATGTTAGTTAATGTTTAGGAACAATAACAAGTGAAAACATAATGATTGTATAACATTTAACCACGTTTGGATTGATGGCCATGAGAGTCTGAACTTCTACGTTGCTTCTGTCAGGACCTCACTCAAGTGCAAAGAAGCCTCACTCGAGTGGATGTACAATTTCACGTTATGGCTTTCTCTCGGGCAAACACTTTCTGTCCAACACTCGCATCTGCTCAAGTGAATTCTAGACATCACTCGAGTACAACATGTCCTACTCGAGTGCGCCTCTTGTTTTCACGTACATGCTTCTTCTCGGGTTAACACTTTCATGTCAAAACTTGCATGTGCTCGAGTGAGAAATAGTCTAATGCTCGAGTATGGATCCTAGTGCTCGAGTGTTGTAAATTTCTTTACGTTTCAGCTGCTTCTGGACATCACTCGCACAACATTTTTCAAGAGTCTGTTTTTGCACTCGCGAGTGATGTGGGGCCACTTTAGAAAAAATGTATTTATTTGATTCTAATGATGTATCATAAGAAAGCTCTTGCCATATGCATTCCAATGCAAAAAGAATAAGCTCCAAACTCCTTGTATTCTGAAGTTATGATCGAAAGAGTGTCTATTGCACTAGACTGCACATGCGTCAACTTCCAGAAGTCATAGCTCCTAGAATATACTTTCAAATTAGGCAAATTACCTATCCATGGAAAGCTCTTTGAGTCTAGTTTCATTTGGAACCAGTCTCGTCTCAATCCGATGTGTTGTTTTTGAGTTATGCTCAAAATACCGAACCTGTATTGAAAAGTGACGGTGATTTCACTGTCAACTTCCACAGATCATATCTCCTTCATCTGAGCTTCTTTAAATATGATCGTGGTGTACATTTTACATGTTGTGAGTCTTATTTCTTATTTCATATGCCACCAGTTTCGGGTCAATCCGACGTGTGGTTTGAGAGATATGGCCAAAATACCAGACCTCTGTCAGGCTGAACGTAAAACAGAGTAGAACAGAGTGTTCATCCCGTGCTCTCCCATGCTCGAGTGTGTTCATCCCGTGCTCGAGTGCAACACCTCTGGCACTCGAGTATTGTGCTCTCACTCGAGTAAAACTCCCCTAGAAGTGCCATAACTCACATATAAGTCATCTTAGCTTCGTATTAACCTATTCCAACCATCATTTGATTATAGAAGCCTCCAGTATCATCATAAAAACCTCCAGTATCACTTCTAACAGCTTGAACCTTGATATTCTCATAAGATCTTACAAGTTCTTCTTTCTTCCATATCTTTCTTCTTGATTTTCCTCTTGATAATAATTCTCCACAACCTAAGTAAGCATCTCCTTGACTATCTTCAATTTCTTTCTTCTTCTTCCTCTTGTTCATTTTCATTAATTCAATCTTCTTCATTCTTTGCTTGACTAATCTATAAAATATGTAACATTAAATATAGTAGTTAGTCAATGAAATACATTATATAAACTTTTTGCTCTTATCATTTCACATCTATATTTGACATCATCAAAAATAATCATATCTAACATTCTCCCCCTTTTTGATGATGACAAATCCTTTAAGAAAAATATATCTGAATGAAGTGCAACATACATATATAATGCAAAGTGCAAACATACATATTATATATAATGCAAAGTGCAACATACATATTTTTCTTACATTTTTCTCCCCCTATTTGATATCAGCAAAAAGTTTGAAATATATAAAAAAGTAGGGCTTGTGAAGAATTAAATAGAGTAGAAATTACTTTAATCAAAATGAATGAACCAAGAAAACAATTAACACTCCCACTATGTGAAAGTTCTTTCATTTTTAATGAGAGGGAACTAAAAAGGATTTGGAGAGGTTTTCAAGAAAACTTTTATAATCAAGATAAATGAAATATATGAAACGTATTCTTGAAATGTAAAGAGAGAAGGTTTAGAAATGCTCATGTAGATTTGGAAAAAAAATGATGAAGCACTCCATGAAGTCTATTGCTTTATCCTTTGGCAATGCTAGTTCATGATGATGTACACCACACTTCTGTTATGCAACTCAGATATATATTCATGTTGTTGCCAGGATTCTCCAATTGAGTTGAGCTTCTGTTTAGCATGTTCAATGCTCAGTTATATTGCTTTGGATGTTGTAGCCAATATATATTCCTTGACTGAGCGTTAAAAACATCCTCAAGGTTGATAGAGTCTTCTTGTAGTATATTGAGGAATGCTATTGCACAAAACAAATTCTCCTATCATAAATTTAAATCTTTCTTTGCAAAGAGAATTATTAGTTCAATCAAGAAACAAAAGGTTCCTTTCCATATGATATGTTCAAATTATGATTATGAAAAGAACAATATAAGAATAACTCATCATCAAGACTAATCAAGACATGGTGAATATAGATGAGTATATTAAAAGGATTTTCTTTCCAATAGGAGATAAGCTTTCAAGATATAAAACACATGTGAATGTGAAGCTCCCCCTTAATTGATGCATGGTTTTAAAACTTGTCTTAGAAAAGCAGTTAATTACTCTCCTGGATTTTGAAAATAATTGAAAACTTTATAGAGAAAATGATTTTGAAAGTATGAAGATTTAGAGAGAAATTAAATGGCAATGCTAATCAGAGGTTTTAAGAGATATAACCTAATATCACCTAAGTGGTTACTTGAGTGATTCTACTCAATCATTACTCGATTGTATACTCAAGTGGTACAACTCAAGGATTTTGAATTAAGCAAGAATACAATACCACACTCGAGTAATATCGTAATCACTCGAGTTATAATCCTCTGTAGTCCATTGATGCTTCATGTCCTAGTCAATATTGGATGATGTGACTGATACTGAGGGATTCTGAAGTGTAGTCTTCTGTGAGCACTTTAAGATACCAAGATGAGCTCAAAATAAGGCCTTGGGATTCTAGTTGATCAAGTCACAGAGTTGTCTAATCTTGCCATTCACAGATGTGATAAACTAAGCATGTTTGTAGCAAGCTCTGTGTGATTGTTGAAGCTCCTATCTCAGAAAGCCTTAGACAAATGGACCAAAGAATGAAAGATCAGGGAGACCAACTCTAGCAAAGTGTTGTCTCTCATTTATTCTTGAAGTCTCAGCTCTCATCCTCTATGCCACTTGTGTTAACTTGGAGTGAGTTTTAGATTTACTTGGAGTAATTGCGAATTACTTGAAGTAATTTCATATTACTTGGAGTAAGTCTTGTAGAAGTAATATAGACCTCTTGTTCTCTGACGAACATGATCTTTCCAGTATTTCTCTCCTCCTTGCTTATAATATAGGCCATTATGTGGTAATTCTTCTCAATGAAGTAAGTAAAGTTATTGGCCTTGTTCACTATAGCTCTAGTGTAGGTATAACAAATAATCCAGTGAAGATTAGACATAGAGCTAGGATAGTAGTTGAGAATCCTTATAGGCTTATCAAGCTTGATGATTCTGTGCATCTCAACATCTTCCTTTAAACATCTCTGTTGGCTCCATATCATAGTGAAAATGTCTGATTACCTTGAAATGATAAGGAAGGTGGGTAGGCAACAAAGATTCATATTGGATAAATTTATTCTTGGCTCTATGCTGCTTTGAAATAATCTCCGCTGGGTCTACTAAGAGATCTTCCTTCTCTTTCTCTTTCTCTTTCTCTAATTGTATCACTAGCTAGTTATTTGCTAGTGATGGGATGTCATTTGAGTAATATCACATATTCTGCTTCAACTCACGCTGCAACACTATCATTCATGCCTTTTCTGTTAGCCTCTGACCTTTATATCCAAAATAAAAGCATCTTGATCAACTCCTGTAAAAGTATAAACATATGCTCTCTGGTACCCATCTTCTTTTGGGTCAGTACAATATTAGACATAGCAACTCTTATGCTCTTATACAATTAAGCATATGATATTTGAGCAAGGAGTACGATAAATCAACAAAGATCAAAATATAATTCTTTACCCAATCAAGTCATTATAAAGCATAACGAACAAGTGATACCAGGAATGATGATTTCAAAGATCAATGACAATTTGTAAATACATTTTAAAAGATATGTCATTGATAAGATTTTCGTGCAATCCATGTAAGTTGGATCAAAGAGAGTAGAGAATCTATCCATAATGACCAACTTTTATGAAATGATAAATCATGAATGAACCCAAATTTTCAAGAATGATAATGAGATATGCAAATTGTTTCAAAATCTCAAATGTTCTTTCGAATCATAAATATGCATTATGATATTAAGATTTTGAATGCATGAAAACTCATTTATGAAGCTTGTTAAATATCAATGCTTATGCCAAAAACAATGGAAGTCAACAGTTATAAAATATATATCAGAAAGCTTCACTAAGGAATTTAACTAAGATAACATGTTAATTATAAGAGTTAACATGTTGGAGAATTTTCTCAAGAACAAAAGTCATATGAAGAGTGAATTAGCTAAAATGGCTTATCTTGACATATATAAGCATGATGACTTTAGTATTGATCAAGAGATAACATTGCCTTTTAGAGTTGCATCTTAAAATGGATAAATATTCAAGGCAGCAAGACTTAAAGTACAACATTCTAGTTACTCAAAAAATTGATAAAGACAAATATTAATGTATTTTAGCAACAAAATGAGTACATTGATCTATGGATGATGAAGCACATACTCATTAGTCCAAATGACTAGAGTTTAAGAATATTAGTATGTTATTCCACAATAATGGTTAATGCATCAACATTCAATGCAATAATAAATATTTATAATGCTTGGAATAACATAATCATCCAGAGATTTATGCATCAGGCATAAGGCTTTCACAAGTTGAATTCTTTTTAAGAAAATACACTTGGAACTCATATAGATAGTTAACTTATTAGACGTAAGGTCTAGCATGTTAGAGAATTAAGACTAAAGAGAGTTCAAGTTTTGGATAGCACATTTAAGATCATTGTGTCAATGATGGGAAAATACTTTGATAAATGAATTTGAACCATTTCTGATTTTTAGTTTACAAAAAAAATATTAACTTCCAATTTTGAAACCGATTTGAATGCAAACAAGATACAAATAATTTTCAAATAATGTATATACATTTTATAAACAGGATGAATTGAAATCCAAGTAAATTTTTGAAATGTGCATTTTGAAATTCAAATACATAGAAAGATTATGCACAATTTCACTTTCAGTCTATTTAGCAATCTAAAAACAATTTAAAACCCATAAATGATTGATTGCTAATGGTATGCAATAATGAGCAAGTTATTCATTACCCAAATAAATAATTTATATAAGCATAATATCAGGTAAGAATAAAGAAGACAGTACCGTGCTCAAGTAATCTCGTAATTACTTGAGAAATTATCCTTTGGAGTTCATTTGTGCATAATTCCTTGACTTTTACCTTCCAATCTTCCAGTTGGTGTTATCACTTGAACATTTACTCCCAGTTGTCAGCAAGTGATGATGATTACTTGATTGGTTACTTGAGTGACGCTTCACTGTGCATCTTTTCTTCCTACATTGCTAGCTAGACACTTGCAGTGTTACCTCAAGTAATGCCTCCTTTTTGTTTACACATTTAAGATGTAGCCTCAAGGTCTAACTTCACCAAGATTTGAGTGAAATCTTATGTAGTCATAATCTTGAGATGAAGCTCTTCCTTTCTTCTTCCTACAAAACCTTATAGATATTTTTCTTCCTTTGGTATCCAATTTTACTTGAATCCACTCATTGTTACTTTGTAGGAATCATAATTCACATGCTCTAAGAATATAATTAATTTGAAACAATTGAGCATAATGAATTAAATATGTCTTTATGCATAAGAGAAATATTTTTCTTTTCAAATCATTATACATGCATAAAGAATTAACCTATTGAGCATTACAATCCCTTTATAAATAAATCTATCAAATGACTTTTTAAGGGATGCGAAAACATAATTTCAAAATCATTTGCAATGCCCATTCCTAAGATTCCAAAATATAAAACCTTAATAAATATTACAGACAATAGCATAGGAGGTTTTATCATTGTATACCTTTGCCTTAGATATGAGGATTGCTTTTGCTTACCCATTGCATCTTTCTATGATGTTGATACTTTGAATATCTTGCTTTGGGTGCTGGCAACCTTCTGTCAAAATATATAGACTCCAGGAGTCTTTTATTTGATGCTTGAGAGATCCTCCTTTTCTTGTTCTCCTCAAGATAGTTGAATGGTATTCTATGGTAGTTCATTCTTGAGGTGGAACGTACTACTTTTATCTATTGCTTCTTTCTTTGGTTATACTCTGTAGCTCCAGCAATGGGTGCCTTGAGAGTTCTCCTTTTTGATATAAATGATATGAACCTCTTTATTGGCGCATGAGAAACTCTTGGCTTCTTTTTCATCTTCTCCTTACCCTTATGTCCATTCTTCTTATAATCAATCTGCATACATAAAGTACTAGACGGACATTTTGGTATCCACATATACTTGGGTCCTTGATTGTTAGTATTAACCCTTACATGTTTCTTCGATACCTAAATATACTTATTTCTCACATGGGAATTTCTTCTAATATAGCATGTGTGAGAAATATGACCGAATTTACCACAATAATTGTAAATTGCATCAAGATATGCATTATGGGATATCATGCAAGTATTATGTCGATCATGAGAGTAGAAATTCGAATGGATTTTATTTGAACATTCTTTCTTCCCAACAAACTTTCTAGCATATTTGAAAATATTTTTGCTTTTCTCGATAGAATCAACAATTGGTTAAAAAACAATCTTATGTAGATTCTGAAAATTAGTTTTACGAAAATCACAAGAATTGGAACTTTTTACCTTAAATTCATCTTGAGCTACGGAGAGTGATTTTTTATGTATGTCCATACTCAGCTCTTTTCGGGAATCCTCTTCTTCTTGTTTATCCATGTTGACTGTATGGAAGTGTTCTATGATTTCTCCATCTTCGTCATCAACTTCCAATTGTTCATGCACAGTAGATGTGTATCGTGTAGTTTCACATGAACTGTCAACACTTTCAACTTCAAAACAATTGTTAGAAGCATAAATAGAATCAAGAGTGTCCCAGATATGTTTAGCATTAGAACAAAATCTAATTTTCTCAAAATCATTTTTGGTTAAAGCACTATACAGAATTTTCATTGCTCTAATGTTTAACGGAAACATTTTATTTTCACTTTCTGTCCAATCCTTTCTTAGTTTGAAATAAAAAACATTTGTAAAAACATTCCACATATCAAAATCATAAGCTTTTATAAAACTAGTCATTCTAGCTTTCCAAAACCAAAAATCAATATCTTCCAAAAGCGGTGGGATTGTATAATCAAAACCTTCTGAAAGTATAAAATACCCAAAGTCAGCCATTGTAACTCTTGAGATGGTTAAGTCCTTTAAACAAGAGCCCAGGCTCTGATTCCAAATGTTAGAACCGGCTATCACCCAAGAGGGGGTGAATTGGGTGTATAATAAAAACTTAAGAACTTTGGAAATCTTTTCACATCTTAACGAAAGTGGTAAGTATGAAGGTTTATAAATCAACAGTTAGATTAAATAATATATGCTGGAAATATAAGAGCTTAGGGAAGAGAATATGCAAACTGTGATTTATCCTAGTTCCGTCCAATTTGTAACGGCCTACGTCCAGTCCTTAGGCTCCTCCTGAGATTTTTAAATCCACTAACTTCTTGTTTAATCCGGGCACAAGAAAAGCCTTTACAATTCCACAAGTTTAACCGGGTACTTGTGAAACCTTTTATAAATTTCTCACCAAGATACTCCCCCTTACGGCAAGTCTTACGTGCAGAGCAATCCCGAAGATCTTCCTCTCCTGCTTACTCGTTCAAGTCTTACGAGCAGCAACGTTCTCTCCTGCTTACACCCCTATAAATCTTATAAGCAGCAACATTCTTTACTGCTTGCACCTTGTAAGTCTTACGAGCAGAATGTCTTACTAGCAATTCTCTCTACAGCTTCCCCCGTAAGGAAATCAACCCTCTACCTTGAGATCAACTAAGAAATATAGTTGAAAGTGTTTACAAACTCTCTCACAGAGTGGGTATAATACTTACTGAAGTACAATACAAATAATCACTCTCTCAATGATAAGTAATATAGAAACTGGAAAATAGAGAATGTTTGGGAAGAAGCAAAGGATTCATATTTCTGTCATTTTTCTCGTAGTTGCTCGCTGTCTCTGTTACCCATCGACGTTGAATGCTCTCTCATTTATAGTTGATGATTATGATGACCGTTGTGAGCATTGATCCGTTGGAGTCATTTTGACCGTTGAGCATATTTGAATAACGAGACACTATGAAATGTCCGTTGCAGAGTGGAGCGTCTCGTTGAACAGCAGGAATATTCATTTTGAGCTGTATGTCACGTTGTGGAGCGTTTTGTGTTTCAGACATTTATCCATGGTGGGTCAATCTTTTGTCGTGGTAAGTAGCCAATACTCAGTGTGTAATGATGTCGCCCGCCACAATTGACTTTTTCATTTGAATCTGTAAGCTCACCATTAAATTTCCTGTTTCACAATGTAAAATGCTTAATCACTAATATGATGAAGTATTAGTCCTGGGTTTGTTGGATCATTGGTCAAAAGCTGAATTTCTGGCTTCTGGGACTCATCACGTTGAGTGAAGACTTTTGCTATACGTGACCTCCATTCTTGAAGATGCAATCCAAATATTTAATCTCCTATTTTACACTTGAAATATATGTTAGTTAATGTTTAGGAACAATAACAAGTGAAAACATAATGATTGTATAACATTTAACCACGTTTGGATTGATGGCCATGAGAGTCTGAACTTCTACGTTGCTTCTGTCAGGACCTCACTCAAGTGCAAAGAAGCCTCACTCGAGTGCATGTACAATTTCATATTTTGGCTTCCTCTCGGGCAAACACTTTCTGTCCAATACTCGCATCTGCTCAAGTGAATTCTAGACATCACTCGAGTACAACACGTCCTGCTCGAGTACGCCTCTTGTTTTCACGTACATGCTGTTAGATCTCATGTTTTGATGATAACAAAAGAATGGTTTGAAAAGGAAATGTTTAATAATCAAGCTTGAACTAAGTAATGACAGGAATAAGATTTACTTGAGGAAAGCATGGAAGTAGTGAAAATTGGCCAAGAGAAGATGCTAAGGAACTTGATCAGAAGTGCATTTTCTAAGGCATTACTCGAGGCACTACTCGAGTAATGAGCCAAAACTTGAAGTAACCAGGCAAAACTTCCAGTTATCTGCCACCATTACTCGAGGCGTTACTCGAGTAACCAGGTAAAACTTTAAGGTTGCTCTCGGCCTGCCAATGTTACTCGAGGAGCTACTCGGGTAACCATGTGAAAACTTCCAGTTGACTTCAAGTTTTCTCCATGATACTCGAGGAGCTACTCGAGTACCTTTGTATCCTTAAATGTGGACCTCTCGGCATTTTGTTCCACTGCTAATGTTACTCGAGGAGCTACTCGAGTAACCAGGTCAGAAACTTCCAGTCAGCCTTCAAGTTTTCCATGATACTCGAGGAGCTACTCGAGTAACTGTGTATTTGAAAATGTGAAGCTCTCGGCACTTTGTACTACTGCCAATGTTACTCGAGGAGCTACCCGAGTAATGCACTAAGATAAATGAAAACTTGAGGTTTGTACCCAATTAACTTGATTTCTATTTATCATCTTCCTCTAGTATGTACCCCAGTATATGCAAATGTTTTAAAGATAAATTTCAGGGCATTACCAGAATAAATCATATGCAAAAGTCTCAGTTACTCGAGGAGCTACCCGAGTAACTTATGCAAAAATAAATGTATTACTCGAGGAGCTACTCGAGTAACAAGGTAATTGCTCTCGGCCTTGAAATCCTGCCAACGTTATTGGAGTAGAGCATCGAGTAATCATAAGTTTTCCAAAGGATTACTCGAGGTGTTACCCCAGTAATCCATAAAGTTGCAGAAGCATTACTGGAGGCACTACCCGAGTAAATAACTGTTCACAAAGGTTTGAAATTTAGTTTACTCCATGCACTACCCGAGTAATCTTGTTTGTCTTCATTAAATTTCAAACAAACAGTGATTTCACGATGTTACTCGAGGAGCTACTCGAGTAAACTTCATGTGTTACTCGAGGAGTTACTCGAGTAAGCATACCCAGAAATTTAGAAATCATTCAAACGTTCATTGATTTGTTTCCTATATGATTAACCTTTCATTGTATTAGCATTCTTAGTATATTTACAGAGAAAAAAAATGAAGAAATCATATCAAGAGATGAAAGTCAAATCAAACGTTCAAATGCCAACCACCGCCAACGGATATTTTTCAAAAACTTGAAAAGTCAACAGTGGCTGCGCACTCACCAACGGACGAAAGGAAAACGTTCCAACGGTCATCCCCATCATATCTATATATATGGGAACCTTCAAACAGAGAAATAGAACCAAGCATTCACACCAACGTTTCATTAAGTTCATTGCTCTATTTTCACATTGAAATTGTATTCATATGCTTCAGTGATTATCACTTACTCTTTGAGAGAGATATTTCATTCAAACTCAATATTTGTTATTGAGATAACTTAAGGTTGTGGAACCTTGAGTTGGGATTGAATTACGACCTGTAAGGGGGAGCGAGTGTCCAGGTGTAAGGAACTTGCTTGTACTGAGGTGCCAAGAACCCACTGAATCTTGGAAGTTATAGTGAAACTCTCAGAGAAGCTCTGAGGACTGGACGTAGGTCAAAGTGGTTGTGACCGAACCAGTATAACTCCCGGTGTACACTTCGGTGATATTTCTCCTTACTCATTACTGTTTTAATTCTTTTGTCAAAGTTTTATATTTTCGAAAGAAATTTCAGTATCACCCAATTCACCCCCCCTCTTGGGTGAAACGCTTGATCTTACATTTGGTATCAGAGCCAGGTCTTCTTGTTAAGGTATAACAACCTAAGAAGGATCCAATGGCAAGCATGGGTGAAGGAATTCTTCCCGACGAAGCATCCATCACTAGACCTCCTGGTTTCAATGGAGAACACTTTTCTTTCTGGAAAGCAAAATTCAGAGTGTTCGTGATGGCTACTGAATATGGGCTATGGGATGTAATCGAGAGTGGAAATTATCAACCTACAAAGACTGTAGATTCTCAGAAAATTCCAAAGACGCCAGCGGAATATGATGAGAATGACAAGAAACTTATCACTCTCAATAGCAAGGCAATTCTGATGTTACAAAGTTCTTTGAGTCAAAATGAATACTTCAGAATTTGCACACTCCCAACAGCAAAGGAAATGTGGGAAGCTCTGGAAATAGCTCATGAAGGAACTTCGGGAATAAAGAAGAATCGAATCAACACCTTGATCACAGAATTTGATCTACTTCGAATGAAATCAGGTGAGTCAATTTCTGAATTCGAACTTAGATATACTCATCTTGTTAATCAACTTGCAGCACTTGGTAAAGTCTATGATCAAAATATCCAAGTACGAAAGATTTTGAATATTCTTTCTAAAGAATGGAAGGCTAAAGTCACTACGATAGAAGAGGCAAAAGGAGAATCAATGAGATCAGTTGCTTCTCTATTTGGAAGCCTTTCTGAATATGAAAGCAAGTTAAAGTTCAAACGGGAACTAGACGACATCAGTGACAAAAGAAAGAAAGGTCTAGCTCTAAAAGCAAAAGAAGAAAATCAAGATGAAGATGAGGAGTTTGATGATGATGAAATAGGTTTAATCATAAAACGATTCAGAAAGTTCTACAAGAAAGGTCAAGGCTTCAAACACTTTCAAAAAGGAGGAACTAGCAACAAAGACCATATCATTTGCTATGAATGTGGTAAACCAGGACATATCAAATCAGAATGTCCAGAACTTAATCAAAAAAGCAAAGAAAAGAGAAAAGGCAAATTCTTTAACAAAAAGAAGGCCTTTGTATCTGCTATATGGGGAGATAGTTCCTCAGATGAAGAAAGTGATGAGGAAGAAGTAGCCAACATATGTCTTGTTGCTCAAGAAGAGACAGAAGAAGAGGTAAATGATTCTGACCCTACCTATGATGAATTATTATCCGAATATAATGCTTTACATTCTGAATTCATCAAAGTAGTTAAAGAACTAATTGCTTTCAAAAAGAAAAACAAAGCTCTTGAAATTGAGCTTAAAGAAAGTTTAGAAAAGAATTGTGAAAATTATTCTTCTTTGAAAAAGAAAAACACTGATCTCACAAAAACTCTTGAAAAGTTTACCAAAGGAAGTGAGATGCTAAGTGTGATTTTAAAAGAACAACGATTTGTAAATGACCGATCTGGTATTGGATATGATCCAAAATCAGATAAAAGGAAAGGTAGAAAGAAAGCAGGAGGTAAGTCATATTTGAATTATTTCCAGCATTCTGTGCATATATCAAATCCTTTTGCATTTTGTAATTACTGTAATAGAAAAGGTCATTATACCTCCTCATGCATTCATAAGAAGAGAGGAAACATAGGAACCTACAAATGGGTACCTAAAGGCACATATGTTCAGAAAATCATTTATACTAACCCAAAAGGACCCAAAAAGAAGTGGGTACCTAAGACTTAGTCATTTGATTGCAGGTATGTCTTAAAGCATCCAAAAATAACAAGTAGTTCATAGACAGTGGATGCTCTAGACATATGACCGGAGATTTCGAAAGTTTTACCACATTGCAACCTAAGGAAGGTGGAAAGGTAAAATTTGGAGGAAATCAATCAGGAAAAATAGCAGGAATTGGTGAAATAAAAAATGACAAAAGCATACAAATCAAAGATGTATATTACGTTGAAGGCTTGTGTCATAATCTGTTGAGTGTAAGTCAAAGTGCAGATAAAGACAACTGGATAATATTTGATTCAGAGGAATGTCTAATTATCAACAAGAATGACTTACAGCTTGATAAGAAGAATATCAAGGCTAAGCTCAGAGCAAAAAGGGAAGGTAATTGCTATACCTTAGATATTAGTAGAAATGAATCTGAAAACTGTTTTCTGAGTAATGCCGATGAAAGTTGGCTATGGCATAAAAGGTTGGCTCATGTCAACATGCATCAACTAGGCAAACTACTCAAAAAGGATTTAGTTCTTGGATTACCCAAAGTAAATTTCAAAAATGATTTGATTTGTGACGCATGTCAAAAGGGTAAGCAAACCAAATCATCTTTCAAATTGAAAAATGAGATCTCAACAAATAGACCATTACAATTATTGCATATGGATTTAGTTGGTCCAGCAAGAGTAAAGAGTCTTGGTGGCAACTTGTATTCATTGGTCATTGTTGATGATTTTTCTAGATTTACATGGGTTATTTTTCTATCATCAAAAGATGAAACCTTTGAAGAATTTATTGTTTTTGCCAAGAAAGTGCAAAATGAGAAAGGTATGTCTATTGCAGGTATTAGGACCGATCATGGTGGAGAATTTGAGAATCAAGCCTTTGAAGAATATTGTGATACTAATGGCATTGATCACAATTTCTCTGCTCCAAGGACGCCCCAACAAAATGGAGTTGTGGAACGCAAGAATAGAGTACTTACTGAAATGGCTAGAACCATGTTGAATGAAAAGAAGATGTCTCAAGTTTTCTGGGCTGATGCCATGAGTACAGCATGCTATATTTCAAATAGAGCCTATATCAGAACGAAACTTGGAAAGACACCATACGAGCTATACAAAGGAAGGAAGCCAAACATTGCTCATCTACACATCTTCGGTTGTAAGTGTTTCATTCATAATAATGGTAAAGATAACTTAGGAAAATTTGATTCTAAAACTGATGAAGGAATTTTCCTAGGATATTCTAACCGAAGTAAAGCATATAGAATTTTCAATAAAAGAACTTGTGTTGTTGAAGAATCAATTCATGTTGTATTTGATGAATTTGAATCCTCTGACAAAACCATTGATGAAGAACAGGAAGTTGTTTTAAATCAAGAAAATGGTCAATCTATTTCTAAGTCTCTTATTCCAGAGGTTGATGAAACTAAGGATGAAGAGCAATCCCTAGGTCAACCTAAAGCCTGGAAATACAATAGAAGTCATCCCTTAGATCAAGTCATAGGAGATGTGAATGAAGGGATCAAAACCAGAAATAGAGTTTTCAATGAAGTAAGTTTTTCTGCATTCATTTCTGAGATTGAACCTTCTAACATTGATGAAGCCCTATTAGACAATGATTGGGTCATAGCAATGCAAGAAGAATTAAATCAATTTGAAAGGAATCAAGTCTGGGATTTGGTACCCCGACCTAAAGATCATACGATCATTGGTACTAAATGGGTATTCAAAAACAAACTTGATGAATCAGCAATTATTGTCAGAAACAAGGCAAGATTGGTGGCCAAAGGCTATAATCAGGAAGAAGGAATTGATTATGAGGAAACGTATGCTCCAGTGGCTAGATTGGAAGCTATACGTGTACTCTTAGCCTTTGCATGCATCAAAGGATTCAAACTCTATCAAATGGATGTTAAGAGTGCTTTTCTAAACGGTTACATCATGGAGGAAGTATATGTAGAACAACCTCCAGGTTTTGAAGATGTAACTAAACCAGACCATGTTTTCAAACTTAAAAAGGCTTTATATGGTTTAAAACAAGCTCCTAGAGCCTGGTATGAAAGGCTTAGTAAGTTTCTCATCGATCAAGGTTTTGTACGGGGAAAAGTTGATACAACTTTATTTATAAATCGAAAACGTGATGATATTTTAATCGTTCAAATATATGTTGATGATATTGTTTTCGGTGCTACTAATGAATCTCTATGTAAGGAATTTTCTGAGATAATGCAGGGAGAGTTTGAGATGTCAATGATGGGAGAATTGAATTTCTTTCTTGGTTTACAAATCAAACAAAGAAAGAATGGGATCTTCATATCTCAAACAAAGTACTTAAAAGAGCTATTGAAGAAGTATGGAATGGATGAAGCAAATGGCTCAGATACGCCTATGAGCTCAACAACGTTGCTTGATGCTGATGTCAAAGGGAAAGACTACAATATCACAAAATATAGAGGAATGATTGGATCATTACTCTATCTCACAGCAAGTAGACCAGACATCCAATTTAGTGTTGGCATATGTGCAAGATATCAATCGGCACCAAAGGAATCACATGCTGAAACGGTTAAACGAATCTTTAGATATCTTGCTGACACACCAGAATTGGGTCTGTGGTATCCTAAAGGAAGAAGTGAGTATCTAGTTGCTTATTCGGACTCTGATCATGGAGGATATAAGACAGACAGAAAAAGCACCAGTGGACAAGGACAATTCCTTGGAGGATCTCTTGTCTCGTGGTTCAGCAAGAAACAAAATACAGTGTCTCTTTCGTCAACGGAAGCCGAATATGTTGCAGTCTCAAGTTGTTGTGCACAAGTGATATGGTTAAAACAACAACTACAAGATCTTGGTATTTACCTCAAAGAAATACCAATCTATTGTGACAATACAAGTACGATAAGCTTGGCAAAGAATCCAGTTCAACACTCTAGAACCAAGCATATCGATGTCAGACATCACTTCATCAGAGATCATGTTCAAAAGAAGGATGTGAAAGTGATATTCATCCCTACTCATCTTCAACTAGCAGATATCTTCACAAAACCCCTTGCAAAAGATCAATTTTTATTCATTAGAAGAGAATTGGGAATGGTAAATCCCAATGAGTTATAAGTATTTTCAGCATTTCATAATATTAGATGAAGTCATTTGATAATATTTTGATGATCACTAACTTAAGCTTCGGAGTATAAAGAAACATGTTTTGCAGGAAGAAAGAAACTCTGTTTTGGGAAACAAAAATAGAGGTGATCAGAGGACACAATTACTGGAGTACCAACTTGAAGTTTTGGCTAAGATAGAAGCAATACCCGAGGAGCAACTTGAGGTAAAGAAGCATGTTACTCGAGTATGTACTCGAGTAATGGCCCACAAAACTGGAAGTAACGGATCAAGTTACTTGATTTTCAAATGTAACGGGTCAGATCTCAAAGAAATGAAGAGTCAGAAATTAAGAAGCTATTTACTCGAGGCGGGCCTCGAGTAAACTTGAAACTTACTCGAGGAAGGCCTCGAGTAACGTCGAAGCTCAGATTCTTAAAGTGATCAATAATGACTCAAATCTGAATCAAATGGACTATTAATGATCGAGGGAACATCCATGAATAATTACTATATTATTCATACCAGGTACGCAATTTAAATGAATTATTTTTGAATTTTCTGTATGATCACCCGAGGAAGGCCTCGAGTAATGTTGAATGTTACTCGAGTAAGGCCTCGAGTAAAGTCGGGATTTAGGTCTTTATCTTGCACAAACTTGGTCATTTCCACAAAATCTCCTCGAGTAAATCACTATACACCCTTTCAAAAATTTTTCCCAATCGATTCCTTGCCCCATTTCCGTCAAAACCCAACTGGTTTCAAGATTAAAAACTTCCTATTTTGTTCAAAATCCCTCTGCCCTATTCTCGCGACAGTAGCTCTGTTTCTGAGATTTCTGATTTTTCTGTGATTCAAAATGGTTAGAACCAAGAATCTCAACTTCACTGATTCCTCTGATTCTCAGCAAAATCCTGATCTTCTTGATCCTCCTCCAACAAAAAGAAGAAAGTTGATTCCTAGGCCAAAAGCCAAAACCCCTCTTAAACCTCAACCTCAACCCAAAGCCAAAGGTGTGGTGATCAAAGAGCCCATTGTGACTAGGGCTCAATCTAAAAAGAGCACATCTACAGGAAGGAGTAAAGGTGTCAAAACTCCCTCACCTTCTCACTCAGACTCATCCACACCCTCTTTTACTCCAAAACCTCCCAAGAAGCCAAAATATGACAAAAATGTGGCTAAGGCAATGGCTGGGATCATTGACCAACTGGAGAAGGGTCAATCATCGAAGAAATCCAAGATTCCAGAGGCAGAGATCACTACCCCTCCAAAGGGATTCAATGTGGGGAAACTGGTGGAGTCTCTCAAGTACCAGACACAGTTCTCCAGAAGGAAAGTGTGTAAAACACACTACGTTGATCTGAAGCTTCTTCAAGAGGTAGTGAAGCATGACTTAAGTCCTTATTTAGAACCATTTATGCCTTGGCTATCTATTAGGTTACCATTTTGTACTAAAGTAATTACCCATTTCTACTGCAACCTAGAGATCATAGATGAGCCTAATCGTACCTCAGTTGAGGAAGAAATGACCACCACTGTTAGAGGTCAAAAGATACTGATATCTCCCTCTAGAATCAATTTGTGGTTGGGAATTGAAAACCCCCCTGATGATATATATTCTGAACTTGAGCCAAATCAGATTTTTACCATTCTTAAGCTCGGAGAGTTAGTTGGCCCACTTAACTTTAAACCGAGTGATATGTGTGATCATCACAGGGTCCTATGGTACATTTACTCTAGGTCCCTAGTGAACAAAGCCAACAACTATACCCACTTCTCGGATAGGGACTATAGATGGTTTGCTTTACTCCTCTTGAAAGAAGAAAAGGATCTGGGAGAGTATATATTCTCAGAGATGAAGAGGTATAAGGTGGATGGAAAGGGAACTACTCCAATGCCATATCCCCAAATTGTGTCTCTTATCCTAAAAGAGAACAAAATATGGTATTTGGATAGTAAGGAACCAGTTGAGAGAGTGACCCCAGTGGGGAGGAACCAAATTGGTAAATTAAACATCGATATTCCTTTCAAAGGCCCACTGGAGTCTGGGTCCAAGAAGAAGAGAAAGGCTACTGAGGCAGAAACCAGTAGAATGGATGACACTCAGTCATCGGCTCCAGCTGCTACCACATCCTCACCATCCTTCCTGAATGCCACTCTCCAGCACTTCATGGAGAACATTCTCAGAGGCTTCCATGTGGACATAGCCAATACTAATGCTGAATTGATTACCAATACCAACTTCAAGATGGGAGAACTGGTTGAGAAAATTGACAAAAGGCATGAGGAGTTGGTTGAGAGAATGGATAGGAGACATGAGGAGTTGCTAGCAGAGCAACGGGCTCAGGGAGAGACCCTAAGATTGATTCTAGCACGTTTGGATTCATTGGGTCCCGGGTCTTCTTCCGGTCCTTCTTCATCTGCACTACCACCACCACCTTCAGTTGACCCTCCTTCAGATATTCCTATTACTACCCCTACTCCTGAGGCTGAACCATCTACCCCTCTGGCTTCTGATCCACTTGAGTCCCAAGGAAAAGATGTTTTATTCACAGTGGATGATCCTGATACCCACGAGACTACTCACATTATCCTTGATGATTCACCTCAAAAGCCACAGCCTGAGACCACTCCTAAACCTATTCCCTCTCCTACCCAAACAGAGGTAGTATCATCTTCCTCGTCTGAGCATCTCATTCCAGCATTTGACACAACTCCAGACGCTCAGACCACTATGGTTGTCTTTCAACCCTCTCCTCTCCAGCCTAGAGATGACATTGTTATCCCACCTCTTAATCTTCCTGAACCTGAGTCATCCAGTTCCTTTGATTCATCTAGTTCAGATGGTGGTGGGTTGGTCCTTCCAGTAAAACCTATCTCTATGGTGAAGCCTTCTAACCCTCAACTTGAATGATGAAGCCAAAAAGGGGGAGAAGAGCTTGAGAGTGATTTTGTGGACTTGTCCTTGTTTACTTTGGGGATTTGGTTGTATATGGGCTTTAGGGTGCATTTTGTTATTAATCCTTGTTGAATTTAACTTGTAATTTGAATTTCTTAAATTTCAATACAAGTATGTTTAAATTATGACTTCATTTGTTTTCATTTAAGTTTGTGATTTGTGATAATTGTTTGGACTAATGAAGTTGTTATGTATGCAAGGTTTAATCAACTTAATAAGAAATAATTAATTAAGAATTCAATTTGAAAAACCATGTTCAAAATCACCAAGTTTTGTCATCATCAAAAAGGGGGAGAATGTTAGATCTCATGTTTTGATGATAACAAAAGAATGGTTTGAAAAGGAAATGTTTAATAATCAAGCTTGAACTAAGTAATGACAGGAATAAGATTTACTTGAGGAAAGCATGGAAGTAGTGAAAATTGGCCAAGAGAATATGCTAAGGAACTTGATCAGAAGTGCATTTTCTAAGGCATTACTCGAGGCACTACTCGAGTAATGAGCCAAAACTTGAAGTAACCAGGCAAAACTTCCAGTTATCTGCCACCATTACTCGAGGCGTTACTCGAGTAACCAGGTAAAACTTTAAGGTTGCTCTCGGCCTGCCAATGTTACTCGAGGAGCTACTCGGGTAACCATGTGAAAACTTCCAGTTGACTTCAAGTTTTCTCCATGATACTCGAGGAGCTACTCGAGTACCTTTGTATCCTTAAATGTGGACCTCTCGGCATTTTGTTCCACTGCTAATGTTACTCGAGGAGCTACTCGAGTAACCAGGTCAGAAACTTCCAGTCAGCCTTCAAGTTTTCCATGATACTCGAGGAGCTACTCGAGTAACTGTGTATTTGAAAATGTGAAGCTCTCGGCACTTTGTACTACTGCCAATGTTACTCGAGGAGCTACCCGAGTAATGCACTAAGATAAATGAAAACTTGAGGTTTGTACCCAATTAACTTGATTTCTATTTATCATCTTCCTCTAGTATGTACCCCAGTATATGCAAATGTTTTAAAGATAAATTTCAGGGCATTTCCAGAATAAATCATATGCAAAAGTCTCAGTTACTCGAGGAGCTACCCGAGTAACTTATGCAAAAATAAATGTATTACTCGAGGAGCTACTCGAGTAACAAGGTAATTGCTCTCGGCCTTGAAATCCTGCCAACGTTATTGGAGTAGAGCATCGAGTAATCATAAGTTTTCCAAAGGATTACTCGAGGTGTTACCCCAGTAATCCATAAAGTTGCAGAAGCATTACTGGAGGCACTACCCGAGTAAATAACTGTTCACAAAGGTTTGAAATTTAGTTTACTCCATGCACTACCCGAGTAATCTTGTTTGTCTTCATTAAATTTCAAACAAACAGTGATTTCACGATGTTACTCGAGGAGCTACTCGAGTAAACTTCATGTGTTACTCGAGGAGTTACTCGAGTAAGCATACCCAGAAATTTAGAAATCATTCAAACGTTCATTGATTTGTTTCCTATATGATTAACCTTTCATTGTATTAGCATTCTTAGTATATTTACAGAGAAAAAAAATGAAGAAATCATATCAAGAGATGAAAGTCAAATCAAACGTTCAAATGCCAACCACCGCCAACGGATATTTTTCAAAAACTTGAAAAGTCAACAGTGGCTGCGCACTCACCAACGGACGAAAGGAAAACGTTCCAACGGTCATCCCCATCATATCTATATATATGGGAACCTTCAAACAGAGAAATAGAACCAAGCATTCACACCAACGTTTCATTAAGTTCATTGCTCTATTTTCACATTGAAATTGTATTCATATGCTTCAGTGATTATCACTTACTCTTTGAGAGAGATATTTCATTCAAACTCAATATTTGTTATTGAGATAACTTAAGGTTGTGGAACCTTGAGTTGGGATTGAATTACGACCTGTAAGGGGGAGCGAGTGTCCAGGTGTAAGGAACTTGCTTGTACTGAGGTGCCAAGAACCCACTGAATCTTGGAAGTTATAGTGAAACTCTCAGAGAAGCTCTGAGGACTGGACGTAGGTCAAAGTGGTTGTGACCGAACCAGTATAACTCCTGGTGTACACTTCGGTGATATTTCTCCTTACTCATTACTGTTTTAATTCTTTTGTCAAAGTTTTATATTTTCGAAAGAAATTTCAGTATCACCCAATTCACCCCCCTCTTGGGTGAAACGCTTGATCTTACACATGCTTCTTCTCGGGTTAACACTTTCATGTCAAAACTTGCATGTGTTCGAGTGAGAAATAGTCTAATGCTCGAGTATGGATCCTAGTGCTCGAGTGTTGTAAATTTCTTCACGTTTCAGCTGCTTCTGGACATCACTCGCACAACATTTTTCAAGAGTCCATTTTTGCACTCGCGAGTGATGTGGGGCTACTTTAGAAAAAATTTATTTATTTGATTCTAATGATGTATCATAAGAAAGCTCTTGCCATATGTATTCCAATGCAAAAAGAATGAGCTCCAAACTCCTTGTTTTCTGCAAGTTATGATCGAAAGAGTGTCTATCGCACTAGACTGCACATGTGTCAATTTCCAAAAGGCATAGCTCCTAGAATATACATTCAAATTTGTCAAATTACCTATCCATGGAAAGCTCTTTGAGTCTAGTTTCATTTGGCACTGGTCTCGTTTAAATCCGATGTGTCGTTTTTGAGTTATACTCAAACTACCGAAACTGTATTGAAAAATGACGGTGATTTCACTGTCAACTTCCATGGATCATATCTCCTTCAACTTAGCTTCTTTAAATATGATCGTGGTGTACATTTTACGTGTTGTGAGTCTTATTTCATATGCCACCAGTTTCGGGTAAATTTGACGTGTGGTTTGGGAGATATGGCCAAAATACCAGACCTCTGTCAGGCTGAACGTAAAACAGAGTAGAACAGAGTGTTCATCCCGTGCTCGATTGTGTTCATCCCGTGCTCGAGTACAATACCTCTAGCACTCAAGTATTGAGCTCTCACTTGAGTAAAACGCCCCTAGAAGTGCCATAACTCACATATAAGTTATCTTAGCTTCATATTAACCTATTCCAACCATCATTTGATCATAGAAGCCTCCAGTATCATCATAGAAACCTCTAGTATCACTTCTAACAGCTTGAACCTTGATATTCTCATAAAATCTTACAAGTTCTTCTTTCTTCCATATCTTTCTTCTTGATTTTCCTCTTGATAATAATTCTCCACAACCTAAGTAAGCATCTCCTTGACTATTTTCAATTTCTTTCTTCTTCTTCCTCTTGTTCATTTTCATTAATTCAATCTTCTTCATTCTTTGCTTGATTAATCTACAAAATATGTAACATTAAATATAGTAGTTAGTCAAAGAAATACATTATATAAACTTTTTGCTCTTATCATTTCACATCTATATTTGATATTATCAAAACTAATCATATCTAACAAGTAATGTAAATGAATATTAAAATAAATTATTTTGCTACAGCTTATTTAAACTTCATTTCTTATAACTTTAAATGAGGCTGCAATTATTAAATTGCTTATTTCTCTAGTAGACAATTCTATTAGTTGTTAGAATGTATTAAATATGTATAAAGAACAATAGAGATTTAAGGTAGAAGGACAAACGGTTTGTTATTGTTGCTAATGCAGGTCGAGCTGGTTGCCTTTTGTGTAGCTGTCGGCACATTGTCTCCATGCACACCAATGAATTTTCTGCAAAAACAACATAGTTATATAAATAATAAGCCCAAATTATAATTTGTACTTGGCCCAATAGATACAACAAAAATAAATTCAGTAAAGGTATGGTGGGTCATTCCATAGACTTATATATGTATTATTTATATTTAGATAGCTATATATGAAACACAAACTATGATATATATTGTTAATACGTATCTATATGAAGTTGATATCTCTTATTCTATGTTTAGTTTAGGACCTAACCTTATAGTAAACCAAAAAGAAGACCCCAATACAAGTAGTTGAGACGCACTTAGGTTCCGGCTATATATGTGACAAGGTGTTTACAAGAGATATGGTAAATTTTAGGCTCCTGAAAATGCTGTAGGGTTATTTTTCTGAAAATAATAGTACACTATAAAAAATTAATGTATGATCTATTTAGAAAGATATACTATTGGTTATTGTTGCAAATGCTGCTGGCAGGAATGCTTTGTGGAGTTTTATGACTTGTGTCTCCATGGAGACATTTGCATTTTCTGTTGATGCATTGTATTTTAATAGATAAGAAAAAAGGGTTCATAGTGCATAGAATTTAAATTTACTTGCTTTAAAATGATTGGTGCTGTTAATATGTTCAGAATTTCTACTTCTTTTTCCTCTAAGTATTTTAAGTCGCTGAGCCCATGCTAGACGTCCTATAAATAAATATAGTTATACATGATTAGATGCTCACTATGTTAGCCTAATTATACTGAGAGATGGAATTATTTGTGGAAGCTAAATAATTGGATTTACAGTTATTTCAGGGCAAGTACCATGATGAGTGCTTTTGCCTTCTTTCGAACTTAGGCGGTTGGTATTTGGATTCCTTTCATTTGTCTCATGTTGATGCATATTGTTCCCTCGCTAATTCGTGTTGCTGGCTTGTTACTTCTCTGAGACTGAGAACGTGGAAGAACAACCCCACTACAGAAGACGAAAGAGAAGAAACTGTTACGAGCACGATAAGCTATAATCACAAACCCACGAACAACAATAAGTCTGTGATAAATACGGGCTATGGGGCTTGTGGGAAGGTGCTACGATTTTTTTTATACAAGTATTATCCCTGTACGTTAAACTACCGAAAGCAAGGAGGAATGTGGTTCACAGTCACGGGTTCTGCAATAGACAGACTAAGAACGTGGAAGAACAACCCCACTACAGAAGACGAAAGAGAAAAAAACTGTTACGAGCACGATAAGCTGTGATCACAAATCTACGAACAGCGATAAGTCTGCGATAAATACGGGGTAAGGGCTTGTGGGAAGGTGCTGCGATTTTTTCTTATACAACTATTATCCTTGTATGATAAAGTACCGAAAGTAAGGAGGAACGTGGTTCACAGTCGCGGGTTTTGGTTCTGGGATTTATATATCAATGGTGACTACCAACGTAACAGGCGCGTAGACATAGTGGGATATATTATAAGAACATATAGCTTTATATATATTGCATTCCACGCACAGTCTTTATGGGATATATTAAATTTCCAAATAGAAAGGTCTTTGCGTTTTGAGAAAATATGTTTTATAGTTTACTCCTCTGAAGTTTTTTAAGTTATGTTGTTCAAATGAATTATGATGGAATTATTTTAAAATATTAAAAAATTTCATCTAGATTTTTTAAACAATATTAAGAAATAGCCCTTATAATAAAAGTAACTTAAAAGTAATTTAAATTTTATGAGGTACAAAATGTAAACCGACAAAATCTCATTCAATGTACTTTTTAGGTTATTACTATTTAATTAATAATTAGTAACTCAATGTAAAAATAATAAGATCTAGGGAAGTGATCGAATCATATTTTTATATAATATTTTATAATTAAATTGAGATTTTTAATACATTTTTTGAGATATTATTGCATGATTAAGTACTAATTTAAGCTAAAGACATTTCTTTTAAATTAATTGCAAAAGTGATGATAAAATGGTTATAAATTATTAAATATTTATGCAAATGATTTCTTATACCTTTAATGCTATATTGTGCCTAATTTTACATTGTAGGAGTTTTGGGATTAAATTGGCAATTTTGAAGGATCCGAATTAATATTTTGGGATTTGGAAAAATTACAGAAAGGGTCTCCGGAAGGGAAGAAAAGGAACCAGGGAAAATCACAGAAAAGGACCCCATGTATTTTACATGCAAACACGTATCAGACCTGCATCACGTGAAGCAGGGAAACGATTTGAAGGTTACCGAACACTCACTTAAAGCACAAATCATCATCACCTTCAGTTTCTTACCTACAGACACAGTCCCGACAAAAGTTTGTGCAGAGAGCTATGGAGTTTGAGAGGTAGCCGAGCATCATCATCATCTCACCATGCTCTTCTTCCGATCATCAACTTCTCCGGCGACCTCCCTCTCCGTCCTTCCTCACAACCACCACCGACATCATCGGAAGAAGCTACCAACACCGGTGTCTTTTCTATCCATAGTGGGTCTTCCTCACAACCACCACCGACATCATTGGAAGAGAATATAGCCACCGATCATCAACTTCTCCGACCCCAACTCCGGCGACCTCCATCTCCGTCGTTCCTCTGTTTTGAATAACCACCTTCAACACCAACTCTTCTTTTCTCTTTCAGAAGCTTCTCTACCATTGGAAATCATCATTACAGCACCTTCCTCCTTTCTTTAAGATAGCCCAGCATTTCTCTACAAATTCCGGTTACATTTCCAATTTCCGGCCCCCATTTCCGGTGACCTTCACCATCGGTCTTTGTTCCTCTACCTTTGCACCACCTCTGTGACCTCTGTGTTCCATCATTCACCACCACCACCTCTCTCTTTGATCTTGCCAAAGCTTATCATCACTTTCTGGTGAGTTTATGAAATTTACCAGCCCCCATTTCTGGCGACATTCACCATCGGTCTTTGTTCCTCTACCTTTGCACCACCTCTGTGACCTCTGTATTCCATCATTCACCACCACCACCTCTCTCTTTGATCTTGCCAAAGCTTATCATCACTTTCCAGTGAGTTCATGAAATTTTCTGGCCCCCATTTCCGGCGAGCTCTTGCATTTTCCGGCCAAGACTTTCTAAATTCCGGCAACAATCCCAGATTCCAATTCTTGAATATCTGCACTGCTACAGGGGAGTTTTTTTTAATTGTTGTTTACATATATTTTTTTGTTTGAAGCTTAATTCATATTTGTATGATATGTAGATTACATTTGTGTGATTGTATTGAATTTTGTTGCTTGTTGTATAGTATTTGTCTTACGATTTCAATAAATTTGAGTGGTGTGTTTGATTATGTATTTGAGGAAATAATTATATTAATTTTATAGAAAAAACCAAGAATAATAATTAGGGAGAATGACAGAAAAATACCATTTGAACTTTAAAATCCCGCTGACAAGAATGGTAATGAGATTGACAAGAATAGTAATGGGATTGACAACGCAAATCTTTGTCAAAAGATTAATTTGGGATTTTAAAGTTCAAATGGTATTTTTTTGTCATTCTCCCTAATAATTATGCATCTAATTAAATTGTATTTTCTTTTATTTATTAATTTAAAAAAATAAAAAATCCATTTTCCCCTTGTTTTATTATATTTACATAACATTTAGATTATTTAGACTTCAATAAAAGGTTCCTTGAGTTAATATGAATATAGAATATGTAGAATAAAATATTTAATAAAAGCATGATCTACATTATTTAGCATGCCTGTTTGAGTCTCTAAAACAATATCAGTATGCATTTCTTAAACATTACTTATCAGGCCAGTTTTATTTTCCAACTTTCACTCCAAATTTTTAAATAAATTAAATTGAAATAATCAAACAACTAAATTGGCAGCCACAAATATATAGAAAATAGCATGGATAAACGAATAAGTGGAACACAAAATAGGAATACTAAATGTTAAGTGATAGACATGGTCCACTACAACAAATATAAATAAACATGAAATTCATAATGTGCAACACCTAAAATAATAAACTAAACAAAGAAGGTCTCAATCCTAATTCTCGCTCACACATTTCTGCTTCTTACGTGTATAAGACACAGTGCCACCACTCTTCCCAGTGCCAACATCCTCCACCTTGCTCACCAGAGCAGTACTATTCTATTGTCACTTTCTTTAAATACTGAAGAACTCGCCCCTTCACAGCACATGAGCATCGGACCAATATCCTAACAGCCAAATTCATGTGCACAAAGTCAGATAAACAAAATACACGCCACTACAAGGACAAGAACCCAAAAGATTGAAATAAATGGCAAATATCAAATACAACCTGTTCAGTAGGGAGGTCAAGAGAATTGTCATCATCTGAGTCCAAATTGTCATGCAGACCAGCTATGTAGGCCTTAATGATGTCATCATCATCTGTCATTCGGATCACTATGCAAGCACTAGATCGGCCACTCAAATAATCAGCTGGCAAGCGAACCTTAAACAAATATTTATGCCCTATTAGTTTTGCTGATATCTCTTCAAGGATATGCTCATCAGGTACTTCCTACAAAAACTCAAATAATAAAAATTTGAATCTATGTGAGCCTACTCTCAATAACATCATCACAAAACAAAAAGTACTTAACATATGCATACCCCAACCATTATAGGATCACGCATGATATGTTCTTTCAAACCTATAGCTGAATCTCCAATCAGTTTCGAGAATTCCCGATCAAAAATAACAAACATACATGACCCATAGTCATCTTTGACTTGACATTGGACCATGAACCTATAGTCAAGTGTATAGCCAAGAACTTGTTATTCCTTCTTGCAATTATAATATCCATCAAACAATATTTATTAAACTAATGTCACTAACCTGGGTATTATAGACTTAATGACTTCATTGCACTTTTCACAAAAAAGGCCATCCCCATCAGGGAAAACTTTTTTCCCATATCATTTGCAAGAAGTATAATACCAAGGTCGGTCACTTTGAATATGCGTAATCTCCGCTAGGACAACTGCATCCTCACTTTATATTCAAATGTGAACCAAAGTTGAGAAACTAACAGACCAAAATAAGGAAAGTATGCTTATAAAAAGAAGGAAAAGTATGTGATCATAGATGAAGTCACACATACAGGTGACTCATTTCGTAACTCAGATAGTTTTCTGCGATTTTCTATACTTAGGATATCATCTACGACAGTCATAGTTATTTGTGGCATAATGCGTGTTGGCCTCTGCTCCATATCTATGCCCACAGCCTTCATCTTATAGAATACCAAGTATATATTATATATCATACAGTTTGATGTGTATAAATAAGTAGGTAAAAGAGGTTATGAAATAGGATAGCACACTTGTTTAGGAATTCATCGACCTCTGGAATTGAAGGATGAACCAAAAGTCGTGATGAATACATTGAATTAGAAATTTTTTTCTTTCCTGCAAAAGAATATTCAATTGGAATTGATTACTCTACACAATAAATAGTAAATACATGTTGTTGGTATAATGAGATAATTGAGGAAACAATATTATACACAGAGAGAATCTTACCTTTAAACTCCCACACTTTGCATAACTTAATGATGACTATGATTGGTTCAGTGTGGGATTGTGACATGAATTGAAGTATTTCATCAACAAAATCTCCCCATAATGTGCAGTCCAATCGCTCCATCCTATCAAACATAAAAAATAAGGATCTCATGACTCTGAACATTATCAGTTTAAGTAAATGCCTTATTATTGAACTATGCTATAAAGCATTCAATAATATATACTCCTCATCCATGAGTTCAACGTCCACTCTATGTTGGTCTTGACCATTCACAGTGCAATTGTCACGTTCCCCAACTGGGGTAAGTTTGCCAATTACATCTGCCATTTAACAAAGACATTTGATCACTAAAAAGCATGAATTCCCAAAGATAAAGTCAGAATATAAAAGGATAGCGTAACACACCAACTAAATATCGATTATCAAATTAAAGAGACATGATTTGTATGAAGGAACGAAATCCAAGTCCAAAATTGTGAATGCGGCCGTCATCCACACAAGAGCGAACCAATGTTGAAAATTGAAAGTTTATGCCAAAAAGGTGCTCGCTGGGTTTGTATGATCTGGTGTTTGGAACAACAGCAAAGCAATATATGACAAACGTCTTCCCTTTATGGAGGCTGCTGCGATGTGGTTTCACAAAACCACTACGTACAATAGCATGGATGCGGTCACCCTGAAAACACAAAAAACATATCACAACATAAGTAGAGTTGAATCCTATGTAATTAAATTAGCAACAACAAATATGATTGAATGCAAGAATAAAATATAAGAGATCGAGGACAGGCCAACTTCTTCATCCTGAACAATCATCTCAATGGAGGAAAATTCTTCAGTAGAGTAACGGGGAGGCATGGTCCATAAACGAACAATCCAAACTTTAATCCACCAGTTCTGTCGACAGGGATTGATAGTCTTTACAGCATCAAACAGGTTAGCCATGATATTGCTGGGTGTGTGATATGTCTGATGAGGAGCCTAGGACAATGCTTAAAGAGGATGTGAAGGCAGATATTTATACTCAGACATACTAATAACTGTCAGTAGCACGAAAACACACATGAAACCCCTGTGAGAGGGAGACTGAGAACGTGGAGGAAGAGCAACGAACGAATAGCAATCAGTCTGTGATAAATATGGGGTATGGGGCTTGTGGGAAGGCACTGAGTATTTTTTTAGCATGTTAACACCCATGAAACCGCTACAAGAGGGAGACTGAGAATGTGGAGGAAGAGCAACGAACGAACAGCAATCAGTCTACGATAAATATAGGGTATGGGGCTTGTAGGAAGGCGCTGAGATTTTTCTTTTTAGCACGTTAACACCCATGAAACCGCTGCAAGAGGGAGACTGAGAACGTGGAGGAAGAGCAACCAACGAACAGCAATCAGTCTGCAATAAAGTGCTGAGATTTTTTTTTATATAAATATTGTTACGATAAAGAGCCGAAAGCAAGAAGGAATGTAGTACACAGTCGCTATTTATATATCAATGCTGCAAACCAACGTACTAGGCGTAGAGATATTGTGGGCTTTTATTATAAGAACATATAGTTATCTCAATGTCATTCTTTAACGGGATATATTAATTTCCAAATACAATTTTTTTTATTATGAGAAAATTTGTTTTATAGTTTAGTCTTCATAAGTTTTTGAAGATTAATCCAACAAATGTATTATGATGGAATTATTTAAAAAATTTGTTCTATATTTTTTAAACAATATTAAAAAAATAGCCCTTATAAAACAAATTTGGATAAGGCATCTCATTCAATATTTTTCTCAAGGTTATAAATTAAAAATTCAATCTAAAAATAATAAGACTTAACACAGCCGTGAGAAGAGACTGGGGAAAAAGTTTGTTATTGTAAGTATGGACAGGAGATTATAAAAAAGAAAAATATTATATATATGGAATAAAATATATAGAAATAACATAATGTAGATTATTGAGATTATTTTAAAAGGTCTTTAAATATCTAATCATCCACAAGCACAAAATTTCAAAATATCAATTTGAAAATAATAGATTCTTATTGGTCAAACCTTCTTTAGTTCCTCCCTCAATCTCTCCCATATCCTATTTTTACTATTTTAAAAGTAAATTAAATTTAGATTTTATGAAATACAAAATATAAACCGAGAAAATCTCATTCAATATACTTTTTAGACTATTATTATTTACTCAGTCATTATCACTTAGTAACTCAATGTAAAAATAATAAGACTTACGGAGGGCCTGAGAAAAAAATTTATTTTAGTAAATATGGAGCGGATATGTAAATGGATTTTCTTAAAAAATAATTATTTTAGATGATAGGAATTTTGTCAAAAATTCTAGATTCTAGATGATTAATCCAGTTTATTTAATGATTAATTTAACACAATAATAGCCAACAAAAGCGTAGGACAAAAAAGGACAACAACAATTACCTACAATTCAAAATTATTTTATTTCAAACTGCATATTATCCAACCACAAACTGCAACAGTGACTGTTACCTAAAATTCAAAATTAAAATTTTTTTTATTTATATTTAAACAGATAGAGTAAACAAAAATGAATAAAAAAATGAAAAATAACTTATTTATCTGACATATAGTGCTGCCACTTGGCGCACTTTGGAAGGACCTGCTTTCGGCCCTACTTTTATCATATATTAATAATAGATTTTACTTCATCATATCATGAGAGGGATGTCCAACCATTCCCTTTGAAGTCAAGGAAGTTTCACAGTTGCAGAGGCATAAGCCATGGTTCTTATGCCACAAGGCTAAGTGAATGGAGCAATAATTAGGGGGTAATTAGGGTTTTTAGACTTGTATGATTATTTTATTTTAATTGGAATAAGGATATTTTTAATGTCTTCTAGATAAATTAGGATTTAATTGGATATTTTATCATTATTTTACTAGGATTATTTTAGATTGTATTATTTTCAATAAAATCAGATATTTAGGAGCATTCAGATTGTTATCTTCGTGCTAAAGTTGTCACATATTTTTTAGATCTAGAAGCTCAAAAATAAGCTTGAATTATGTAGATTACTAACTTGAATTGAATACGAGTCTTAAGAGTGCCCTAAAAAGAGAATAGTTTTTAGGGACTAAAGCACAAATTCAAATTTGTTCTTAGGTTAAATTATAAATAATTTTAGAGACCCTGGGAAAGTTCCAATGGCCAAAATGAAAAGGAATAGGAAATTAATGTAAAGAGAAAAGTAAAGAGAGAAAGATCCAAATTATAAAAAGCTGGGAAGTATATAGGGACAACAATGTAATTATTGAAAATTTAGGATACTAAAGTGTAAATAAATATTATGACATTAAAAACATAGTACTCATAACTGGAAAGTGATCCAAAGAATATTTTAAGTTGGAAAAGACTTATAAACTATTTAAAGACCCTTACGAGAGATTGAAGAGGGGATTACATGGATGACAACTTATGCCAGAGTTAAAAGTTTAATTTGTGAGTGTTTGAATCATTAAGTGTAACTATGAAAAATTTACCCGAAAAATTCAAAAAAAAAATATGAAATTGGTTCCTAAGTGATTGATGTATTCCCACTTGATTGTATAATTTTATATCTATTTTTGTGATTTTTGTGACGATATTTGCAGCAGTTATTTATAAATTTCAATTAAAAAATTTACATGAAATAAATACAAAAATGGGTTATTTCTGTTATGAATATTAAATATGTGGATGTCCATTGACTCATATTAATCTTCCAGTCAACTTGACATAAAGAAGAAAAGAAGAGATGACACAAAGCAAAAGCAAAAGAAGACAAGGACATAAAGAAAAGAAGACAAGGACATAAAGACGATATAAAGTAACCATGATCATTTAAATATAACCATGGTAATACAACCAGGGTTATATTTCTGCCTCTATATAAAGGGCTGTAATCGATTGTTTCAATTGAACTGAATGAGAACATCTCTCTAACTTCTCTCTAGAAATTCTATCAATTCTCTTTGAATCTTATCAATCTTCTTTCTTATAACACATACTTTTATAACACGTTATCAGCACGAAGCTCTAAAAGAAGGTATGATCTTCTTATGATTTCTTTAGTAATTATATATACGTTGTTTTATTTTATAGATCTGGGATAATCTGAGCCACTATATGGAATTAGAGAGATACTTTTACCGATTGTTATATAACATCGGGTTCCATGGCTAAAGATTGGAGATCGTTATTGTTTTTATATACAAGTTCTTTTATATTATTATTATTATTATTATTATTATTATTATTGTTATTATGGCCAGAAGCCATACATATCTGATTCTTGAAATTATGACTAGAAGTCGTAATGTTTTAATAATATGGCCAGAAGCCATATCCATTCTTATTATATAGCCAGAAGCTATATACATTTTTCATCTTATTATATAGCCAGAAGCTATATATATTTTATCTTTTATCTTATTATATGGCCAGAAGCTATATATATTTTTATCTTTTATCTTATTGTACGGCCAGAAGTCATGTACAATTTTTATCCTGAAGATAATAGTTAATTCCTCATCTTGAGATTAAATGGCCCGAAGCCATACATGGCCTGAAGTCATGAGATTAAATGGCCCGAAGCCATACATGTTTTAATTTTCTTATCTTGCCTTATGAATTATTTATTGTCTTTATGAATTTACAGTTATTATATGGCACATTTACATTTCATATTTTAATTATGTTCATTTATTTCTTTAATTAGTTTGAACAATGGCAAACCTGGCAAAACTTGAAATTGTGGCTCTTGACATTACCGGGAAAAATTATTTATCTTGGAAATTGGATGCGGAAATACACTTGAATGCCAAAAGTCTGGAAGACACGATTAAAGAAGGGAATAAGGCATCCAACAAAGATAAAGCTAGATCAATGATTTTTCTTCGCCACCACTTACATGAAGATTTAAAAACTGAATATTTGACAGTTATGGACCCACTTGTCCTTTGGAACAATTTGAAAGAAAGATATGATCACCAGAAGTTGGTCATTCTTCCAAAAGCTCATTTTGATTGGATGCATTTACGCTTGCAAGATTTTAAATCTATAAGCGAATATAATTCAGCTATGTTCAGAATTACTTCTAAATTGAAATTATGTGGAGAAAATGTTACTGATGATGATATGTTAGAAAAGACATTCTCCACATTTCATGCATCCAATTTGCTCCTGCAGCAGCAATATCGTGAAAAAGGTTTCAAGAAATATTCTGAGTTAATTTCTTGTCTCCTTGTGGCTGAACAAAATAATGAGCTTTTATTGAAAAATCATGAATCCCGTCCAACAGGCTCAACTCCATTCCCTGAAGTGAATGTAGTCACTAATGAATCTTATTGTGGCTGTGGCCGTGGCCGTGGCCGTGGACGTGGACATGGACGTGGACGTGGATGTGGGCGTGGCTACAGCCGTGGGCGTGGTCGTGGTCGATATCATGGAGGTTCAAACTCCTACCAGAAGTGGGAAAAGACTGATAAGAACCAAAAAAGGGGAAAGCAGTAGGCATAACAAATATGCTGATAATCCATGCTATCGATGTGGTGGAAAGGGCCATTGGTCTCGTACCTGTCGTACACCAAGGCACCTAGTTGATCTTTACCAAGAATCAATAAAAAATACTGGTAAAAGATCAAATGTTGAAGTTAATCATGTTGATCAAGGCGAGAATTCTGAGTATGCCGATATAGATAATAACTATTTGGATGTTGCAGATTTCTTAATATAATTTAAGCTGTTATATTTTATTTACAGTTGTTTCTATCATATGTATTAATTTTATTTATGTTTTTATGAAGAATGAATTCTGTTGGCATCAATCCTGAAGATTTATGTCTCGTTGATAGTACAACAACCCACACCATACTCAGACATGATAAATATTTTTCTTCCCTGGTAATACGAGAAGCCAATGTTCAGACTATATCTAGTAGTATAAATTTAATTGAAGGCTCCGGAAGAGCTAATATTTTGTTACCTGAAGGAACAAAATTATGCATTGATAATGCATTTTATTCTACCAAGTCTAAAAGAAACTTATTGAGTTTCAAAGATATCTGCAGAAATGGATATCATTTAGAAACAACAACTAAAGATAATAAGGAATATCTTGTAATTACAAATATAGTTGCTGGTAGAAAATGCATATTAGAAAGTTTTCCTATTTTTTCTTCTGGTTTGTATTACACATGCATAAGCACAATTGAAACACATACTATTGAGAACCAGAAGTTCAATAATGCAAACCAGAAGTTTGTCAATACAAACCAGCAGTTTGATAATGTGAACCAGAAGTTTACTAATGAATTTAATATTTGGCATGACCGGTTAGGCCATCCCGGTTCAATAATGATGCGACAAATAATTGGGAATTCATGTGGACATACCCTGAAGTGTAAACAAATACCACAATCCCATGATTTTTCATGTGTTGCATGTTCCAAGGGAAAGTTAATTATTCGCCCCTCACCAAGCAAAGTAGAAAGTGAGTCTCTCACATTTCTAGAACGGATACAGGGAGATATTTGTGGGCCAATACACCCACCATGCGGACCATTTAGGTACTATATGGTTTTAATTGATGCATCAACTAAATGGTCGCATGTTTGCTTATTATCTTCTCGTAACCTGGCGTTTGCGAGATTACTTGCTCAATTGATTAGATTAAGAGCACATTACCCTGATTATCCTATCAAGAAAATACGTCTTGATAATGCTGGTGAATTTACATCACAAGCTTTTAATGAATATTGTATGTCCCTTGGAATTGATGTTGAACATCCTGTAGCTTATGTTCACACGCAAAATGGACTTGCAGAATCATTGGTTAAAAGGTTGCAACTAATTGCAAGACCTTTACTTATGAAATCTAATCTACCAATTTCTGCTTGGGGCCATGCCATTTTGCATGCAGCAATGTTAATTCGCATTAGGCCAACAAGTTATTTAAAGGTTTCCCCTTTACAAATGGTTTTTGGTCAGGAACCTAATATTTCCCATATAAGAATTTTTGGGTGTGCGGTATATGTGCCTGTAGCACTGCCACAACGCACTAAGATGGGCCCACAAAGAAAGATGGGAATATATGTCGGGTATGAATCTCCATCAATTATAAAATGTTTGAAACCATCCACAGGAGATTTATATACGGCACGATTTGCCGATTGTCATTTTGATGAATCATTTTTCCCAACATTAGGGGGAGAAAACAAACAGCTGGGTAAAGAAATTAGTTGGAATGAATTATCATTGGCTCATTTTGATCCTCGTACAAAGCAATGTGAACTTGAAGTTCAAAAGATAATTCATTTACAGAATTTAGCTAATCAAATGCCAGAAGCATTTACTGACCCAAAGAAAGTGACAAAGTCACATATCCCAGCTGCTAATGCTCCTATTAAACTTGATGTCCCTGAAGGACAACCTGCTATGAATGAATCTAAAACACGCCTGAAGCGTGGCAGGCCTATCGGTTCCAAAGATAAAAATCCTCGAAAAAGAAAAGGAGTAAAGAATATAGATGGTCAAGTCGAGGATAATGAAGAAAAATTAGTAGCTCTAGAAGAGCCATCTCCTGAAGAGATATTATCTCCAGAAGAGAACATTGTAGTCCCAGAAGAGACCCAGGTACCTGATATATATGAAAATAATGAGATCACAATAAATTATGTTATGAATGGAATCCGATGGGATAGAAATGAAGTCAACGTTGATGACATCTTTGCTTATCATATAGCATATGATGTAATGAATGATAATGAGGATCATGAGCCAAAATCCATTAGTGAGAGCCAACAAAGAAAAGACTGGCCCCTATGGAAGGATGCCATTAATGCAGAATTAAAATCATTGGCAAAACGAAAAGTATTTGGACCTGTAGTCCTTACACCTGAAGATGTAAAACCAGTTGGATGCAAATGGGTCTTTGTACGAAAAAGAAATGAAAAGGGCAAAATAACTAGATATAAGGCACGTCTAGTAGCCCAAGGTTTTACACAAAGACCTGGCATTGATTTTGAAGAAACGTATTCACCAGTAGTGGATGCGACTACTTTTCGTTATTTAATCAGTCTAGCAGTAGATGCAGGACTTGATTTACATCTAATGGATGTTGTGACTGCCTATTTATATGGATCACTTGATAGTGATATTTATATGAAAGTCCCTGAAGGACTTAAGATGCCAGAAGCATCTAATTCAAGTTCTCAAGAACAATACTCAGTTAAGTTAAATAAGTCCCTGTATGGCCTGAAGCAATCAGGGCGCATGTGGTATAATCGCCTTAATGAATATTTGTTGAAAGAAGGATACAAAAATGATTCGATATGCCCATGCATCTTTATGAAAAGATCTAATAGTGAGTTTGCTATAATTGCTGTTTATGTTGATGATATCAACATCATTGGAACTCCTGAAGAGCTCCAAAAGGCAATTAATTATTTAAAGAAAGAATTTGAGATGAAGGACTTGAGAAGAATAAAATTCTGTCTTGGATTACAGATCGAGTACTTCAAGAAAGGGATATTTGTATATCAAGAAACTTATACAAAGAAGGTCCTAGAGCGATTTTACATGGATAAATCTCATCCATTATGTACCCCAATGATTGTAAGATCTTTGATGGTGGATAAATACCCATTCAGACCTCGAGAAATTAGTGAAGAAGGTGATGAAGAACTACTTGGTCCAGAAGTACCATATCTTAGTGCTATTGGAGCACTAATGTATCTTGCTAATCATACACGTCCTGATATATCATTTGCTGTTAATTTACTAGCAAGATATAGTTCTTCACCAACACGAAGGCATTGGAATGGAATAAAGCATATTTTTCGTTATCTCAGAGGTACAACAGACATGGGGTTATACTACTCAAATGTATCCAAGCATGAACTGATTGGTTATGCAGATGCTGGATTTTTATCTGATCCACATAATGGTAAATCACAAACGGGCTATCTATTCACATGTGGAGGTGCAGCTATTTCATGGCGATCTATGAAACAGACTATATCAGCCACATTATGCAGAAATTCTAGCAATACATGAAGCAAGTCGAGAATGTATGTGGTTGAGGTCAGTAATACATCATATACGTACAACTTGTCATTTATCTTCCGGCAAAATGATCCCAACAATCCTCTATGAGGATAATGCTGCATGTATCGCTCAACTTAAAGAAGGCTATATCAAGGGCGATAGAACGAAGCATATTTCACCAAAATTCTTCTTCACTCGCGATCTTCAAAAGGATGGTGAAATAGATATCCAGCAAATCAGGTCAAGTAAAAATCTAGCAGATTTATTCACCAAGTCACTTCCAGGTACAATCTTTGAAAAACTTGTTCATGATATTGGTCTTCGGAGATTCAAAGATTTCAACTGATATTATCAAAAGGGGGAGTCGATACACGCTGTACTCTTTTTCCCTTATCTAGGTTTTGTCCCACTGGGTTTTCCTAGAAAGGTTTTTAATGAGGCAGCACTCGACGGTGTATCAATGAATGATGTACTCTTTTCTTTAGCTAGGTTTTTATCCCACTGGGTTTTTCCTAGTTAAAGTTTTTAATGAGGCACATTCATAATGGACATCCAAGGGGGAGTGTTATGAATATTAAATATGTGGATGTCCATTGACTCATATTAATCTTCCAGTCAACTTGACATAAAGAAGAAAAGAAGACATGACACAAAGCAAAAGCAAAAGAAGACAAGGACATAAAGAAAAGAAGACAAGGACATAAAGACGATATAAAGTAACCATGGTCATTTAAATATAACCATGGTAATACAACCAGGGTTATATTTCTGCCTCTATATAAAGGGCTGTAATCGATTGTTTCAATTGAACTGAATGAGAACATTTCTCTAACTTCTCTCTAGAAATTCTATCAATTCTCTTTGAATCCTATCAATCTTCTTTCTTATAACACATACTTTTATAACAATTTCTCCTTAATTTTATAATCTTTTTATTGGATTAATCTATGGTGATGAAAGGTATCTTTTGTTTTGATTTCAGAATATTCCAGAGGAATTCATTTGGATATCTATTTTGTTTCGAAAGGCATCTAATTTTGAGATATTTCAGATGATATTTGGACATATTTTTAGAGTTATTAATAAATTTTAATAAAAAAATGCATGAAAATAATAATAAAAATGGGTTATTTGCTCTTTATTTATTTAATTTCTCTTTATTGGATTAATCTATGCGAATGAAAGGTATCTTTTGTTTTTTATTTCAAGATATTCAAGAGGAATTCATAGGCTAAGGTAAAAGACTAATGCCCTGTGTTTGGTAGCATGGAAGTAGAAAGTGAGAAATGGAGGTGGAATTGAGGTTATGATATGTTTGGTATGATGGAAGTAGCTTCATTAGGGAACCCACTTCATTTATGGAAGTGACTCCCATCTAGCCCCCTATGGAACTGGCCACACTTCCATAGAACTCAATTTATTTTCCAATTTTGCCCTCAAGCTTTCTCGCGCAACCTTCAGGCTTCCAAGTTCTCAGGCAATGGCGACAACAATAAACGTTCATCCGGCGACTACAAATCCCTAGGGAATGTGCAGAATTGACGACGATGGTGAATGCCCTTGCAAAATCGACATTCAAACTTGTGAACCCAGCTGCCATTGTGATGTTTGATTTAGATTTCACCTAGGACGGCACCCTCCCTCTCTTTTCTCTGTTCACAATAACAACTTTCGTTTTTGTTTCTCTTGTTCTGGTGCTTCATGATTTTGATTTCAGCTTCCTGATTCTTCTTCGATTTGACCAAGTCGTGTCTCTTTCCCTCTACCCAATTGGGTCTACCACTGCACTATTCACTATACTATTCATCGTCACTCTTACCACAAATATTTCAGCTTTTGATCTTTTCGTCTGTTCTTATATGTATAGATTAAACTGATTCATGCCATATTCTATTTGTATGCGCTTTGCACTCTTATTTAACATATCAAAGAGAGTGGGTTTAGGATTTTGGTTCATGGAACAAACGAGGGAAATTAAAATCAAATAATGATAATGGGGTGTGATTTGTTTTGTTCAAGAGAGAGATTCGGGAAGTTGAAGGGAGGAACTTCAATTGCCTTCTCTACTGTGCCGGTGTTTATGGTGGCCGGCATTTCTATGGTGGCCAATCCTTGACAGCGTGAGCCTTGAGGTCTTGTGGTGGCTAGCTAGGGTTTTGTATTCTCATGGCATATAAGTCTTTTCATATTATAAATATAAATATTAAATTAAAATAATACTCCACTTCCACTGATATATCAAATAAACTTTTAAACCCCACTTCCACCTCTAATTCTGCTTCTACTTTCATTTCTATTTCTATTTCCATTTTCATCTCCATAAAAACTCTTCCACTGTATCATATGGGTATAACAAATCTAGATGCTATTGCAAAGTGAAGATAGAGCAAGAGCAACAACTAGTTTGCCCATGCAAAAAAAGGCCCCAAAAATTCATACTAAATGTCTAAATCTTTCATGAATAGAAAAACTACCCAAGCTTACAATCCCTCAACAAATATATTTCCAACAAGCAATTTAAGATACCCATAACATTGATTAGGGATCCAAAGTGTCAACCCATCACATAATGCTCAGATCACTCCATTTTTTTTAATATATATATATACATGAATTTTAGAAAAGGAGTTAGGCTCACCTATGATCCAAAAAGCAGGGTGAAATCTCCCTTTCTCCTATGTCATACCAATATTGGGCAGGGCGAGAGCCATTAATTACGCTTAGGTGTTTACTTAGGCACCTAGGAGCTAGGATGCCTCCCCAACGCTGCAATTGACTTCAGGATTCCAATAAATAACTATCTAATGACTAAATCATTCCACTTTATTCTGTCATAAATAGCAACAACACCCAAACAAGGGGGTGAATTTGATGTATATCAAATTTTTGTATCTTTAAAAATTGTTACATACTAAAGCACAGCGTAAATTTGTGTTTAACCAAAAACAAGTTCTATGTTTACAAGATTGCTTGAATAATTTGAACATGATTTTTGGAAAGCAGTTTTAACTATAAAACCAATAAACACTTGAAATTCATTTTTTTGTTTCCTAAAGAAGGACAAAACGATGTATTTAAGACAATTAAGTCTTACAAAGATTTATAGGAAATTGAACTAAAATGAAAATTATGAAAACTATTCAAGAAATTAGAAGAAATGGAGTAAAAATTGATATTGGTAAATCTTCTTGTCAGCCTTTGTATATCTTGGATCACCACATTGATGACTTCTAAATCAATTGTTTGCTGCTTAATGAAGGGCTTCTCGATGCACTATATTTGCAAATTATTCTGCCTATCCGAGTAGAGTGAGCCATGCTTTCTGATCCATAAAAGACTTCCTTTCAAGCATTGGTAATAGAAGGGATTAGTCGTTGAAGAGCTTTCCCAATGAATTTGATGAACTGTGTGACCTGCTAAACAGAAGTAAACATGACAGTTTTTCCTTCTATTAACTCGGGCTGATTTTTCCAAGATGATCGCCCATTCTCTTGCGTAAAAACTTATAACACAGTTATCTCCCTCGTTTGGTGGCAGCACACTTGGTTTCTCAGATTTAATTCCTCTCTGCTCATTTTACTCAAAATTCATTGAAGTAAAGGAAATCATGTCTGATGTTTCTTTGATGACTTTCGAAGGATGCCATACTTTTCTATGGTGTAGGGACCAATTCCTTTTTGCCCAGATAACATTAATAAGAATGATAATACCTTTCTAGAGTGAGTTTTCCCCATCTTTATGCAGTGTCAGTAAAATTTCCTTGAGCCATGTTTTGAAATTACAATAGAAGCCTGGTTGTAAATGAATGGAAAAACACCCAAACCAGATTGACTTAACATATGGACAGCTTATGAAGAGATGCGCCATTGTTTCTTTCTCATTGCATCCAAATAAACAGTTACCATTAACACCAAGATGATGCTTCCTCAGAATTTCAAAAGCAGGTATTGCATCATGAAGGATCTTCCATACAAAAAGCAGGTGCTTAAAAGGAAGAGAAATTGCCCATAAAAATTTCCAAAAAGGGTGATTGGCATGAGTAATCGATAACGATTCAGATTCAAGGATGTTGAAGCCATCTTTAACTCTGTAAATGCCCTGCGAATTACAGAGTCGGTCATTGTGATCTGTGATTTAGATTGGCAGATTCAAAATGAGTATGGCATTGGAAGTAGAATAGCATCTTTGAAGAAGAACTTGATTCCATTGATATTGGATTATATCATCAGGGGTATGCATTAACAAATCTGAGAGTCTAGATAGATTAGAATTCTCAGAATTTACTTGCATAGGCCACCAACATGGGTGGTTTATAGGAATTGAGCTTCCATTACCAATCTTCCATTTCAATATAATGACTATTAAGTCGGAGCAATCAGCGATGCCTTTCCAGATCCAAGACAAATTATAAGGCCTTTTGATGAAGATGGGGGATGTTTCATCAATGTATTTGACCCTAAGAGTTGAAGAAAGTAATGAGTTACCATTTGAAGATATAATTCTCTATACCTGCTTAGCCAACAAAGCTTGATTCAAGCTTTTGAGAGATCTTAATCCTAGACCTCCTTGAGCTATTGGAAAAAAAAGAGTATCCTTCCTAAGAAGATGCATATTCCTTTTGTTTCCCAGCGTTCCCAAGAAAAAATTGATGCATTTACTGTCAATTTGTTGGCAAACATTGACAGGAATCTTGAGACAGGATAGAATTTGGATGTTTACTGATGCAAGAACTGATTTGAGAAGTGTTAACCTAGATGCTTGAGATAATAGCTCAGCTTGCCAGGCTTGTGTTCTGCTATTGATATTCTGGATTAATTGCTTATAGACCTGTGATTTATTCCTTCTCGGATCAATCCAAGTGCCAAGATATTTGCCTAGTCGCTGGGAAAAATTTATGTTGAATATTTGAGAAAATTCAACTTTCTTTGATGAGGTATGTTTGGGCTGAATACCAGGTTTGATTTTGACCTATTAGTTTGTTGTCCAGACCAGTAACAATATTTTCCAATGGCTTGATTCACTGTCTCACAATTCTGTTTAGATCCTTCAAAGAAGAACAAGGAATCATTCGCATAAAACAGATAGGAAATAGGCTTTGCAGCATTACGTATCTTAATTCCCTTCCAACTTTTCCCTTCTTCAAGCTTTGCTACAAGACAAGACAAAATATTAGCAGTAAGAATGTAAAGATAGGGAGATAAAGGATCACCTTGCTTGATGCCTCCTCTGGGAAAGATTGAGGCAGTGAGTTGGCCATTAAATTGAATCTAATAATTAACAATTGAGATGCATTGCTGAACCATATTAACCCATTTTGGGGGGAAATTCATTTTTATCATGGCTGCTGTAACCCCCTTCCGTAATTATATCCGAAATACGCGATTAAAGTGAAATAGAGACCAATAATAAACAAAACTATTTTAAAATCCTATCTACATGATAGGGTTTTCACAAATACGTTTTAAAATCTAATTAATTTGGTTTCATATTCAAATTTCGAATACAATCACTATGCAAAGATAAATCACATTCATTACAAATATCAGAGTGCACAACATAATTATCCCAGTAATCCCGGGTTCATACCTTCGTTATTGGGTTTCAAAGGGCATATTAGCCCATTACAATTACTCAAATAGGGATTACACAATCCAACTCGAATACATATACAAATATCCAATAACTCATTCCAAATACATAACCAAATATACTCGTCCGAATACACATCCCGACCTATCCAACCATATATACATCCAAACATATACATAATCCCAACTATTGAATCGATAACCAACTACCAAAATGACAACCCAAAGGAGTCCTTGTCGCCCTTGGATGCTTGCTCCCTCCTCGATCTGCTTGCCCTGTCTAACTGTTGGTAGAGAGGGTGAGATTCTAAAGAATCTCAGTAGGAAACAAATACCAGTATGCATACAAGATAAGTGTTTAATGCATGACATGCTTGCAATACACAACTTATGCTGACACAATGACATATCTGTGTGCTCAATGTTTCAACAACATACTCATGGCCATAGTATAAATAGAATTAGAATTACAAACATTCATATATGTTTCACATAATCAAGCAAAGCAATACATGCATCAATACACCAACACAAATATCAAATATATGCAGAAGAGGTAAGTTTCCTACCCTTATTCTTTCCACGTATGGTCCAGCATTGCTTACTCATGAACCCAGCGAATATCGAACCACAATCAGGGTGAACATTAACCCTATAACCAAAGCAAGGACATAGGGTCATTCCCTTTTCCAAATTCTCACTTTTATAACACTTAAAGTTGGTTACCATTCATGACCTTTAGGTGGCTAATCAAAGCCTAAACATATGCCTAAAGGCTTGGGAAAACACTTGACCAAAGACCATTTTTGGAAGTCTAGAATGTCATTTTTGGGGGTTGGCCGCGGCCCACAAATCCACTGGCCGTGGCCAAAAAAAGGTCAGAAACATTTGGGCCACGGCCAAGAACCTTTGGCCGCGGCCAAGAAAATCCTGTTTCTTGGCTGAACTTCCAAAAATCATAACTAATTCCAGAAAAATCGAAATGAGGTGATTCCAAAGACAATGGAAAGCTATTTAAGCCCTCTTCATAAGAAAAATATGAATCAATGCTTTCCATAACCACACAAAACTCAACATTGCTCCAAAACATATTCCAGTTTTAATCCCAAACTTTGGACAACCATAACTCCCATCTCACAAAACGAAATGACATGAATTATATGTCCATTTTGAATTTTAGAATGTGAAATTTAAGACTGGAAAGTTTCAAAATTTTTAGACACCATTTGATCATTCAAAACTTTTGTACAAACTGACTGCCCAGAACAGAGTTCACACTTGACGGAATTCCATATTTCTACCAAAATGTCCAATGGCTCCAAAATCAACAATCAAACCTATTCCTACACAATTTTCCACAAGGAATCCATTGAAAACACCAAAACAACCAAATTTACATTACATTGACATGTTTCACAACAATAACAACATGTCACACCATTCCACAACACAAACTCAACATTACAAACTCTTTCCATTTCAAATTCAAAACCAATTCCAATTGCACCAAAGCACATTATGACACAATCTTAACCACAATACACCATTCAATTCATCCAATCTAAAATCACATCAAAATCAGGGCAAAAGTCCATAATTCACAATACTTAACAAATAACCACAAAACTTAGTTCAAAAGGCTTCAAATACTCATCTCTTCCTCTTTACCAAACTAATTCCTTGATTCTTAATCTTTCCAAATTTCCTCAAGCCATCAAACACCTCCTTTCACAAATCTAAAACCATAGCAATGAAGCTCTCATCACTATGAACAATATTAATGAAGGGTATTCAAGCATTAGAGGACACCAAATGCACCAAATCTCCCCTTATTCTTTTCTCTTTCTTCCTTGCTATGGAGAAACAAGAGAGAGAGATGAGATGATGAAGAAGGGAGCAGATTTTTAGACATCTTGGATGACTAGAAATAGAGAGGAGAGAGGGTGAGTGAGTTGAAAATGTTGACCCAATCCAAGGGTCCACAAATTGTCACTTGACACACATTTGCTCTATCTATCATGAGCTTACATACACACACCCACATGGGATTCCACCCTTTGATCTCTCACACAAATCAATCACAACCATTAATCTTGAAGTTACCAATGAGTTTCCTCTTTGGTAACTGACCAATTGGTCGGTAACTTTACCATTTTGCCCCTGATTATGGTAGTTCTTCTAGAATCACCACAAAACACATTCTCTCATTCATTTACACCATACATATGCCCTCCCCCTTATTTTCATTCAATTTAGATGTTAACCCATAATTAAACTCAAATACAAGGTTTGGGCACAGCTTACAACACATACAAATCTCATTCGAATCCCAAATCACATCATATTCTCTAAAAGGGTTTTTTTATCACTAACCACATCCACTTTTGGAGTCAATAACCCTTAATCATAATTTGGGATCTTGCTAAACTAGGGCTTAACAATCCACTTATTTCAGGCTTATTCTCTATCGTCAAGTCTCAAAATTCAGGGTATTATAGCTGCAACAATGAAGGACCAAGAGAGCCTATCAAAGGCCTTAGAGAAATCAACTTTCAGTACAGCAAGCTTCCTTCTATGCTTCCTAAATGTATGAACTTGAGACATTAAATCAGCAGCTAACATGATATTATTAGATATTAAACGACCTTTTTGAAAGGAACATTAATTAGGGGTAATTAAGGCTGATAAAGGATCTTTAAGCCTATTGCACAGAACTTTGGATATGATCTTATATGCCACGCTACATAAACTAATAGGTCAGAAATCTTTGATCCCTTGGGGATGATCTGATATAGGAATTAGTACAATAATAGTTTTATTTAAAGCCGAAAGCATGTGTTTAGACTCCCAAAAATGGTTAACCTTTTGAATTATGTCTTTGCTTATTAAGTCCCAATGTTTTTTATAAAAAAAAAAAGCATGGAAGCCATCTGGTCTTAGAGCGCTGTCTTTTGGCAAACTAAAGACTGCCATTTTGATTTCCTCATATGAGATAGGCTTCAATAGCTTTGATACTTTTCCTGATTGAGTATGGGAACTGGCAATGATGAAATTTCCTGTATTATATCTACAACATTCAAGCAATCATTAGAGGGAAAAATCAAATGAAAATGATTGTAGGAAAGTTGGATAAGTTCTTTAGGATCATCTGTCCAATTTCTATAATATCCCAAAAAGTGACTAAGGGCTAATGCTAATGACTTCAAAAGTGGATGTAATTATTGTTAATGAACATTTTTTAAGAATACAATATGAATTATGAAACGAATGCGTTCTTATTAGTGCATAAACCTTATATTTAAGTTCAATTATGGATCAACCTCTAAATTGAATTAAATAAGAGGGAGGGTGCATAGTAAGGTGAAATGGAATGATAAATGTGTTTTGGTGATGATTCAACAAGAATTGCCATAATTAGGAAAAAATGGGAAAAAGGAAAGTTATCGACCAATTGGTCAGTTATCGAAAAGGAAGCTCCTTGGTAACTTAAAGATCAATAGTTGAGATTCATTGAGCAAGAGAGTGGATCCTATGTATGTGTGTTTATGTATGCCATAGAAGAGGAGATAAGATCATGCCAAGTGTCAAAATATAGACTATGGGATGGAGGTCAAATTTTCAAACTCTTTTCCTCTCTTCTCTATCCTTCGAAGTCTGCTAAGTTGGGCATGGGGGCAAGGAAAATCTGAAACTTCATCATCATCTCCTCTTCTCTCTACCAAACTCCATTTTCGTGGAAAACCAAGAGGAAAGAGAAAGTGAATGGTGAGATTTTGGTTTGTTGAATGTCCTCTAATGCTCAAGCACTCTTATTAATATTGTTCATGGTGTTGAGGGCTTTATTGCCATAGTTTCAGAATTTTGAAAGGTGGTGTTTGACTGTTTGAAGAAAGTTGAAAGTTGTGAAATCAAGAAACCAACCTTGAGAAGAGGAAGAGGTAAGGAGGAGCTCTCTATTGACATGTTCATTTTGATCATTAGTTTGAGTTTTGGAAATTTGTGATTTTGCCCTGATTTTTGTGTGATTTTGAAATGGATGTATTGGGTAGTGTATTGTATTGGATTTGATGTCATATGGTGTCTTTGTGTCATTGGAATTTGTTTGGAACATTGGAAGGAAAATTGGTGCATTTGGGTAATATGTAGTAATCTGGTACCCAAACCAAAAACTTCTTGTTAGGATGAGATTTGGTTGTTTTAGTGATTCCAATGGGTTCCTTGTAAAAAATTGGTGTGGGAACAGGTTGTATGTTAGTTTTGGGGACCATTGGACACTTTGGTTTCAAGTTTGGAAAATTTTGTCAGTTGTTGCGATTTGGCTTCTGATAAGTCTCACTTGAGTGCTTTAGGGTGTCACACGAGTGCAGCATCCTATTTTCTCTCTTCCTTCAAGTTTCAGCCACACTTCCATGCTAAAAAGCAAAGGTACACTTTCTTACTTGCGAGTGATATGGGTCATCACCCGAGTGAACCTTATCTCACTCGAGTAAAAGAGTATTGCGATTGTGAGGCCACATCTTGGGTTGTCACTCGCAATCCATTTTCCATGAGTGTGTCTTGGCACCCGCAAGTGTTGTGCCATCACTCGAGTGCCAGAGCCAGTGCTCGAGTGCACTTCCAATTTTAGGGTCCCTGTTGCTCTCAGGTAGTCACTTCCTGTACTCACTTTCTAAGACTCGGGTGAGTATAAGGCTACCACTCACGTGTTGAGTTCAGGACTCGAGTGCTGTGATTATTTTCTATCTCAGTTGTTGCTCTCGGCCAAGTACTCGCTCGAGTGAGCTTTCATGCTCGAGTGCAAGTCTCAATATCACTCGAGAAAGGCCTTCTTCACTCGAGTGCATGAGTTAAAAATCAGTGTTTTGCTTCCGAGAGAGGGGTTTTGGTCAAATTTTTCCCAACCCTTTATGCATGTGTTTAGGCTTTTAGAAGCCACCTAAAGAGTTCAAATGATAACAAACATTAAGTGTTATGAAAGAAAGAACTTGGAATAGAGATTAATCCGTCGTCCTTGATTTTGATTTATAGGGTTTGATATTTGGCCTGCTCATGAGCCATCTGTGCCAGAGCACGCTTAGAAAGAACAAGGTAGTGACGCTTTCCCTTATACTATATGTGACACATTATATGCTTGATTTATCATTATTTTGCAATGATTTTGAATGCAAAAGCCAGTAAGGCTATGTGAATTCCAGAGAGGCAATGTGAAAGCCAGAGCGGCTATGTGAATGCTAGAGAGGCAATGTGATAGCCAGTGAGGATATGTGAAAGCCAGTGAGGCTATGTGAATGCCAGTAAGGCAATGTGTTATGTGTATGCCAGTGAGGCAACATGTATATGTGACAGTTTATATGCTGTGTTTTGTGATGTCACATTGCCTCTCTGGCATTCATATGGCTGCTCTGGCTTTCACATTGCCTCTCTGGCATTCACATACATTTTGGATTGTTGATTATCAATTTTGGTATTGGGATCACTATACTTATTTGGGACGTAAATATTAAAATGATTTTGTGTAATCCCCTATATGGGAAACTGTAAACCCTTAGTATATAAATGAAACCTGGGGTTGTCGGGAATTTTGTTGTACACTCTAATATGTATAAGTATAATTTAAATGCACAGGTAATTATATTCGGAATTTGGAATTGAGACCAGGGTAAGGAAGAAATTTTGGAAGAGTTGGTGAAAAACCCTACCGGTAAGAAGGGATTGGGAAATTTTTTTTATTCGTTGGTCCATAATTCATCTTAATTATGTATTTTTGAAGTATAATTACTATTTATAAGGTAGGGGTTACATTTTTTGTATCAGAGCTGTAGTTCCTGGCAAGGGTAGAATTTGCTAGGATAGTTCCCTTTGTTGAGCCTTAGTGATAGAAGATGATTAGTGAATAGTTGTTGAGTATACACATGTTTGTTTTGTTAATGTGGATATATATGAGACTTGTGAACATGTGTATATCTTATGTGTGATATTGATGGGGTGAGTTATTTATAGAATGAAGAAAACAAAAGGTTACCCCAGAGTTCAGCAAGTAGACCCTGAGGTGGAAGAAATTAATAACAATCCACCAGATCCTATGCAAGAGCTGATGGGTTTGATAAGAGATCAGTGAGATATGATTATTGAGCTGAGAGAAGAGCTCAGAGTAGAGAGAGAAAATAATAAAGAAGACCGAGATCAGTCCACACAAGAGGAGACCCAAGAAGAGACTAGACATGAAGAGACTACAAAAGGGTTAGCACGACCACTAGAATCTCCTACTCATGCTGAACCAAACTAGGAATCACATGGGTTTCCAACTAAAGAAGAAAGAGATATGTGATACTGGGTCTCTAAATTCTGTAAGCATCTACCTCCGGTATTTAGAGGGAGATTTGATCCCCAAGCAGCCGAAGACTGGTTGAACTGGCTGGAGAAAATCTTTGAAGTACTTGAGTGCCCGTCTGAGGTGAAGGCACGCCTGGCAATATACAAGCTTGGGGGGGATGCATATTGTTGGTGGCAGAATATTGCCTTAACACTGCAGAATCACAATGTGCCACTAAGGATATGTGAATGCCAGAGCGGCTATGTGAATGCTAGAGAGGCAATGTGATAGCCAGAGCGGATATGATAGCCAGTGAGGCTATGTGAATGCCAGTAAGGCAATATGTTATGTGTATGCCAGTGAGGCAACATGTATATGTGACAGTTTATATGCTGCGTTTTGTGCTTCACATTGCCTCTATGGCATTCACATACATTTTGGGTTGTTGATTATCAATTTTGGTATTGGGATTACTGTACTTATTTGGGATGTAAATATTAAAATGATTTCGTGTAATCCCCTATATGGGAAACTGTAAACCCTTAGTATATGAATGAAACCCAAGGTTATCGGGATTTTTGTTGTACACTCTGATATTTATAAGTGTGATTTAAATGCACAAGTAATTATATTCGGAATTTGGAATTGAGACCAGGGTATAGAAGAAATTGTGGAAGAGTTGGTGAAAAACCCTACCGGTAAGAAGGGATTGGAAAAAAAAATTTTATCTGTTGGTTCCTAATTCATCTTAATTACGTATTTTTGAAGTATAATTATTGTTTATAAGGTAGGGGGTTACAATTTCCATCATCATTCATTAGGTATCTAATGTTGTTTCTTGAGTGTCTTCTTGAAACAATAGTGTGAAAATATCTTGTATTTCTTTCTCCTTTAACTTGCTAGTCAATTTTTGCTCTTTGAGTCTAGAAGCTGGCTTTGCAGTCATAGAGAAATTCCATTTCATGTTTTTTATTGCCTATAACAGCTTCTAATTGTACAGAGACATGAGAACTAGGACTGACTTGCTCAGTTAGTCTCTAGAGGTTCTGTTTGGCATCAGCAATTCTCTGAGAGATATTTACTATTTGAGATTTACTCCAAGATAGCAGACTTGAAAGGGTATGAGATAATTTACATTGTGTACTATCCCAAATTTTGGGCCTATAAGCTTAGGAATAAGCCTGAATCAAGAAAACTACTAAGCCCAGTTTAGCAAGAGTCCCAAGATTGTTTGAGAGATAAAATGATTTTTAGGGACGATATGATTTGGCCCCCAAGAAGAGGATAAGTCTCCAGATTATTTAAGGGCTCAGTGTATATCATTAGTCAGAGAAATAGACCGATGCATGTACTTGAGTACATATGGCATCAAGTGGGGCCCACAAGCACACACTCGGCAATTCCCTGAGCATAAGCATAATGGCGCCATGTGGGACCCACAACTACATGGGACGTACGGCGTTATCTTTATGGTCTGCGCGGACACTTGGCACATTCTTGAGGTGTAAGCACACGGGTGGCATGAGCTGAAGCCTATACCGATAAATTAGCTTTATAAAGTGGCGTTTTGGTTGGCGCAATAAGAAAATGCCACCTAGCGTTTGCCTTTAGGTTTGCCAAATAAGAAGATACCACCAGCTCTTTCATAAAGTAGCTTTTGTTTTGGCCTCACCTTGTGTCACTACTTAACACCTAGCCGAGATGACTCATCAATCTCTAGTTGAGTCACATGTCAGACTTCCCTGACATGGCAAATAAAAGCTGGACAAAATCATTGGACTTTCCTTTCCCCTAACATTAAATTTGGCCAAGGGCTCAGAGGAAAGAGGTGGCCGGGTTGGTTAAGGACACGTGGCACTTTTTAAGCCACACACTTATGACACATGGCATTAAATACTCCCAATACCTCCTATACTTGTCAATTTCATCCAAGAAAGAGAAATGGGAGAAAAATAGTGAAAAAATAAAAGAGCAGAGAAGGTGGAGGATTTTAAAGAAGATAGTGTTCTTGAATGATTTCGCCTCCGAATTGGCATTTCTGACCGATCAAGCCTTCATGAATCTTCTTCTATTCATTGAGGGCTACGTTTCTACAATTTCAAATTCTTGATCAGAGAAGTATTGTGCTGCCTCATAAATCGAGGTGCTACCAAAATCAAGAACGGGGTATAGCACCGAATAAAGGTAAGCGTTACCTCTGGAGTGGTGGGTCCGCAAGAGGATTTTGAACAATAAAAGGTTGGTTCACTATTTCATTATCAAAGTTGGAGGAGTCATCACTATCATAATCTAATGAAAAGTGAAAGACTCCTACATTGGGATTGCCATACAAAATTTCCATGCAAGAGAATATCTTGTGGTAGAAACTCAAAAACCCAATGTTTGTTTAGGGCTCTGACAAAATGAATAACAGTAAAACCTCTGGAGTGGTGTGCCCTATCTATTCCCTCTAATATCATTTAGTAGGTCTTAAGTCAAAGGTGACTACAAATCTATTCCCAAACAAATGCCTGATTCTTTCTGAGATAAGATTAAAGTTTTGGTATATTTGTATGACAGGGGTGTTGCATTCTTGAAGGGAATAGGCCAATGACATGACAAAAAGGATAGTGCCTAAAAATTCTTTTGAACTTGCATTTAACCTTGATGAGATCTCTTTTATCTAGCCTTACTCTGATATTTTGTACCTATAATAACCCAAAAATGGGATTAAGGGCTAATGACTTCAAAAGTGAATGTAATTATTGTTGGATAAACACTTTTGAAGAATATAATGTGAAATTCGATATGAATGTGTTATGATCAGTGCCCAAACCCTGCATTTAAGCTTAATTGTGTGATAAAGCTTAAAATGAAACCTAAGGGTAGGGGAGGGCGCATGAATGAAGAATGGAATGATAAAATGTGCTAAGTGGAGATTCAAGAAGAATTGCTATGATAGGGGCAAAATGGGAAAAAGGAAAGTTATCGACTAATTGGTCAGTTACCAAAGAGGAAACTCATTGGTAATTTGAAGATCAATGGTTGAGATTCATTGTTAGAGGGAGGAATCCTATGTATGTGTGTTCATGTGCGCCATGGAAGAGGAAATAAGATCATGACAAGTGTCAAAAGGTGAGCCATGGATTAAGTCAACATTTCAAAACTCTTTCCCTCTCTCTTCTCTCCCTCAAAATCGGCTAGTAAGCATGGGCAAAGGAAAAATCTACTCATCTTCATTATCCTCATCTTCTCTCTCCATTCTCCATTGTCGCCCAAGCTCAAGAGGAAAGAGAAAGAAGAAAGCTTAAGGTTAGTGTTCTATATGACCTTGAATGCTCAATTCATCTTCATTAATCTTGTTCATGGTGATGAGAGTTTCATTGCTATGGTTATAGATTTTTGAAAGGTCGTGTTTGAGTACTTGAAGAAATTTGAAAGTTAAGGAAGCAAAGAACTAGCTTTAGAAAGAGGAAGATGTGAGTACTTGATGCATTTTGATATATCCATTGTGATTATTTGTTAAGTTTTGGGATTTGTAAGATTTGCCCTTATTTTAGTGTGATTTTGAAGTTTTGGGTTTTGTAAGATTTGCCCTGATTTTAGTGTTATTTTGAAATGGATGAAATGGAGAGTATATAGTGGTGAAATTAGTGTCATGTTATGTCATTGGAGCAATAGAATTTATTTGGAACCTTGGAAGGAAAATTGATGCATTTGGGTAATGTGTGGTAATGTGGTGTACAAAATAAAAACTTCTTGTTAGAATGTGATTTTGGATGTTTTGGTGTTTCCATTGGGTTCCTTGTGTGAAATTATGTGGGAGTAGTATTGGATAAGAATTTTGGGACTATTGGAAGCACATTGGTTAAGATCTAGAGAATTCTGTCATCTACTGCATTTTGGCTTCTGATAAGCCTCACTCGAGTATAGTATCATGTTTTTCTCTTTTCCTTCAAGTTTTAGTTGCACTCCCACACAAAGAAAGCAGAAGTGCATTGTCTCACTTGCGAGTGATATAAGTCCTCACTTGAGTGCATCTTGTCTCACTCAAGTGTGCATGTATTTTGCACTATGAGGCCGTATCTCAGGTTGTCACTTGTAGTCTATTTTCCAAGAGTGTGTGTTAGCACCCGCAAGTGTTGTGCCATCACTCGAGTGCTAGAGCTAATCTTGGGTGCACTTCATATTTTAGGGTTTTCTTTGCTTTGGGTAGTCACTTTCTGTGCCTCACTTTGTAGGACTCGGGTGAGTATGAGGCTACCACTCGAGTATTGAGTTTAGGACTTGAGTGCTGTGATAATTTTCTATCTCTATTGTTGTTTTCGGTCAAGCACTTACGTGAGTGAGCTGTTCTCACTCGAGTGCAAGTCATCTCATCACTCGAATGCATGAGTTAAAATCAGTGTTTTCACTTCCGAGAGGGGTTTTGGTCCAGTTTTTTCCAACCCTTTAGGCATGTATTTAGGGTTCTAGTAGCCACCTAAAGAGTTCAAATGATAACCAACTTTAAATGTTATGAAAGTGGGAATTTGGGATAAAGATCAAATCGTTGTCCTTGATTTTGGTTTATAGAGTTTGATATTTGCCCTGCTCGTAAGCCATCTGTGCCGAAGCATACTCGAAAAGAACAAGGTACTGACACTTTCCCTTATACTATATATGATACATTGTATGTGTGATTTATCATTATTTATGAGTCCTTCACTTACGGCCTATCGATGCTTCTGGTGGGAGGACCGTGCTTGCGGGGCGGTGGAGATTCAGGGGATGTGACTATGTGGAAGCTGTAAGGCTATATGTGAAAGCCAAAAGGCTATCTGTGCATCCTTTACCTACGGCCCATCGGTGGTTTTGGTAGGAGGATCGTACCTATGGGGCGGTGGAGATACGGGGGATGTGACTATGTGAATATGTGTATATGTGACAGCATGTATGCTGTGTTTTGTGCTGTTGTGATGCTTGATGATGTCATTGCATGCTTTGTGATTATGTATGGTATGAGCGTTTTGTTTTGTTACTATTAGGATTTTTTTGAATCTCATTCTTTCCATTGACTATCCTTCAGACAGGGCAAGTGGCTCAAAAGGAAAGGAGACGACCAAGGGCGGCTAGGACCTCCTTAGGGAGGCAATCTTGGGTGTTGGTTATCAAATTTTGAATGGGATTACTGTATATATATTTGGGGTGTAAATTTTTATGTAATCCCTATATGGGAAACTGTAAGCCCTTATTATATATATATGAAACCGGGGGTTGTCGGGATTTTTGTTGTACACTTTGATATGTATAAATGCGATTTAACTACGCAGGGTAATTATATTCGAAACTTGAATTTGAGACCAAGTTAAAAGGGGATTTTGGAAAGAAATTTGTGAAACCCTACCGTAAGGAAGGGATTGAAAAGAATTTTGATTTTCCGTCAGTCTCTAATCCATATTAATTTCACATTTTTGAATCATAATTACTATTTATAAGGCAGGGGGTTACAGTACCAATGCCAATCTTGGGGTCAACCAAAACTCGAACCCTGAGAAAATTAAGATGAGAAGAGAACCTAGTGCCATCTTCAATATGAACTATTGTATCGACCAAATCACCCAAAGTTTTTACTACATATGTAGAGTGACAGTCAATAGGGAGACCTTAGAATTGAACCCATATAGGCATCGAGATCAGTTGTAGGCTTTAGAGAATCCTATTGGGACTCCAATGATCTATTGCCAAAAGGGAATTATCAACAGCCCATGGATCATTTTGAACCACAAACTCTTGATCCTCATTTAGTTGAAATGGAATCAAGTAAAAGTTTCCCACTTGACCTTCAATAGAAAAAAGTCCATTTAGAGACCATAGAGATCTTAGGCATCCAATAAGCCTTCTAACAGAAAATGCATGAACATTAATGAGAATAGCAATAACACATTGATACATGAAGAGATAGTGCTGCATGAGCTCATTAGGGTCAAAGCTAAAGGTTGGGTTAAGAAACTCTTCAGGGAAGTTGTTTAGTGGAAACGACATTATAGGTGTAAACAAAGGAAAGTTCAAAAGAAAGAGGAACCAAGAAAAGCTTAAGAAAAACAACATAAAAGGAGACAAGATGAACCAAAAGTTAAAAGACATGGAAGATTGGAAATGCATTCAAGTGAAGAAAAAGTATCTTTATCTTGATATATTTATAGGTAGGAGCGAAAGGGTTTACACAATTCATCAAGAGGAAAAGGGATTAGAAGAAGGCTTCGAACATTAGTCTAGAAAAAGGTCTAATCCTATAGACAACTAATGGACAATAAGAGAAATAAAAAATAAACCTAGGATAAAAGATGAGTGGATAAAGAAAACAGTTGAAAAGCTCACATGCAGGTATCAGAATGAGATCGGAAGAAATAAAAGGAGGAGAGTGGAGAACAAAGGGTGGAACCTAAATGATGGGAAATGAAATGATTAAGCCAAATATTATCTTACTAAGCAAACGAGAGATTGGAAGATCTTGGGAAATCGGAGTCTATGAACTATATGCAAGAACCAAGACGAAAAGAATGAAACACAAGATTGCAATAGTTAGATAGGTGGAGCAACAAAGTAATGTTGATGAAGATTTAGAGGTTAACAAGCCATAGATTTTTCTTAAAGAGGTAGACAAAGAACTTAATTCTATTACTGAAAATGGTCAAACAGGAGAATAAAGTTAACACACTTTAAATGCCTATCAGACAATAAAAAAGATTCAAAACATTAGATACAAAGGGTAATACTAAGAAGAAAAGATGTTTAAAAGATTAATTGACAAACAGAAAGGAGATAGGGATTCTTTACAGATGATGAAAGCATCTTTCTCTAAAAAGTGAAGGAAATATTTTCTCTCTTTAAAGGAAAAATCGTCTCCTTGAAATTCAATTGCTAAGTTGCTAGAAATACAAATATGGGCTAAAATGCAAAGAGATTAGGGGAGATAGAGAATGCAAATATATGATTTATCCAACTTTAGCTCCACTCTTAAGCTTATATCCAATCCCTAGCAAACCACTTGAGATTTTGCTTCACTATAATCCAAATCGGGCACTTATAAACCACTATAAAGAAGTATGTGATTTGTGGCTTGATAACCTCTTTAAAAATAAACCAAAAATTGCAATATATTGTACAATCCTGAATCGTTTCTTGAGATGCCTTTTATTAATTACCAAGAAACCAAGCTCAATGATCGACATAAAAACAATAGTAAAAGGGGTTGGTCTTTTAACTATCAATTACTTTTTTCATAGAAAACTTAAATGATATAAAACTAATCTTTTTTGGTTTTTTAGGATAAAAATGCGACAAAATGAAAGTTGGTTTAAAAATATGAATAGAAATCTCCTAGACCAATGGATTTTATCTATCATTGCTTCAAATGATATGGAAGTTTGCTAGTTTAACAAAATTATCCAAAAAACCCTTTAAACTAGCTTGAGTTAGGTTGACTAAATGTTTTACACCGAGCAAGATTTAATCTTTATAACCGAAACCCAATTCATAATACTAGCAATTGGAATCAATAATATGCAATGACACAAGTAAACCAATAACCCTTGAATTACAAACACACATACATATATTCATAACAATTCTAAGCAAAATCTATATATCTATTCAATTAAATGAAATTTATACTAATAAACCTCAAGGTCTAAATGCAGAATAATAAAGCCAAAATTGCATTTAGTCTCGACAAATGTAAGGAACCTACTCCATAACATCAGTCAAATTCTAAACCTCGAAGTCAACTAACATAGTAGAAAGAATGAGAAACTAGACATTAGATACTCCTCTAAAAAGCTCCAAGCTCAAGATTCAATTCATTGCTCTAGGCGGATGATTGCTTAGCCATACATAAACTTCATTACAGCAGCAATACATTTTATTCAAGGTCTATCCATGGAAGAGATGAAGAAAAGTAAAGAATGGAAGTGAAATACGATGGAAATAGAGGTAAAATGAGTAGAAATTAATAGAGGATGAAAGAGAGGCGATTTTAGAGTGTATGGAGCAGTGAAAGACTGAATTAGAGGCTGAAAGTTGATCTACTACGTTAAGTTTTAGTTCCACGAATCGAATCACCTAAAGCTATAATTTTTCTAGCGTTAAACACACTCGCTTCCTCGAGTACTTCCCTCATCGAGGTGAGTTGTGCCAAAACTCAATCATCTCATTAATCTCTGTTCACTTTGGATAGCCTGTAACTCACTAAGGCAAGTGATGTAATATCCTGAATTGTAATCAAGGATTGATAACTTCAAATTAATGTAATTAATGATAATTAAGCACTTTTGAAGTATATGTTGTGCAATGTGATGTAAAGGTGCGTAGTAATGGTTTAATGGGTATTGTGATAATCAGGGGCAAAACGGTAAATTTACTGACCGATTGATCAGTTACCGAAGAGAAAACTCCTTAGTAATCAAGATCAATGGCTAGGATTGAAAGAGTATATGGTGGAATCCTATGGATACAAGTCCATATGAAATCATGGTAGGAAGAAGGAGATGGTGCCATGTAGTCAAATGAGAGCCATTGGATGAGAAGTCAAAAAGTCAAATGATTTTCCCTCTCTCTTCCCTTGTCAAGTCAGTTGTGTGTGTATGTGTGAGGGGGAAAATATCATCATCATCCACTCACTCTCTCATCACTCTTCTCACCTCCATTTTCGCTGAACACAACCAAGAAAGAGAAAGTGAAAAGCTTGGTTCTAGGTAGGTTAATGCCTTCAAATGCTTATATTATGTTTATTAAAGTTGTTCATGGTGTTGAGGGCTTCCTAGCCATGCTTTTAGAATTTCTAAAAGTGGTGTTTGATAATTAATCAAATTTGGAAGTTGGTGGAATCAAGGTTTTGATTTCAGCAAGCTTAAGAGGAAAACATTTGAGGCATTTTGGAAAAATTGTTTTGCCCATTGGTTTGGTTTTGGTAAATTCTGGATTTTGCCCTGATTTCTTGTGATTTTAGAAGATATGAATTAAGTGATGTAATGTGGTGAAATATATGCTAAATAGTGTATGGGAGTTAATGTTTTTTATTTGGATTTGTAAAGAGGAAGTTTGGCAAATTATGGTTTTGGGTGATCTAGTGACCTAGAGATGGGAATGTGTTGTTTGAGTGGAAGTTTGGTTGTTTTGGGTTACCAATAGGTTCCTTATGTTAGGATAAGTGAGAATGAGTTGTGGTATCAGTCTTAGGACTATTAGTAGTAAATTGGTAAATTCTGGAAAACATATCAGTTACTGTGATTTGGTATCTGATAGGCATCATTCAAGTGAGGGAGGGTCTCACTCGAGCACGATATGAAATTCGGGTATTTTAGTTAAGTCTTTAGGCAGAAATCACGAGCACACTTCCTGACTTGCGAGTTAGATATGATCCCACTCGAGTGAGCATGGGCATGCTTGAGTGAGGGAATCAGTTTAAGACTTGGGGATTTATGATTAATCTAGAGTAGTCACTCGCTGGCTCTCACTTCCTGGTGCTCGAGTGCACCTGAGGTCATTGCTCGAGTACAGCCTCTTGTGCTCAAGTAAGTGTGAGAAATATTTCAAGGTTTACTTTCGGGCAAACACTTTCTGTGTCTCACTCGCTGGTGCTCTGTGTAATTGAGGGTGTCACTCGAGTGAGACTTCCATCACTCGAGTGAGCCAGCCCAAAATCAGAAATTCTCCCTAGAAGGAGGATCTTCGGGGTAGTTTCTCTCAATCCTTTAGGTATATGTTTAGACTTATAATAGTCACCTTAAGAGTTTAAATGATAACCAACTTAAAGCATTATAGAATTAAGAACTTGGAAAAGAGGTTGACGGATTGTTCCTAACCTAGTTTATAGGATTTGATATTTGCCGTCATCGAGAGCCCGCAGTGCCAAGAAACGTCAGGAAAGGATCAGGTAGTGACTCTCTCTCTTATACTTTGTGTAATGCAATGTATGTGTGTTGTATCACTGTTTTATGATGATTGTTTATGCTTCCACGGTTACAGCTGGTGAAAACTGTCATTTACAGCGCAAGCTGTCGTTTACAGTGTAAGCTGTCGTTATTATGATTACAGCTTAAGCTGTCGTGATGGTGATTATAGCGAGAGCTATCGTATTGTGTATACAGCCGTGAGTGTTGTCGTTTGTGATGAAAGCCATGTATCTTTGAGTTGCTGCTGCTGTCGCTGTCTGTGATTTATGTACATGCTTTGTGTTTATGCATTGTATGAGTGATTTGTTACTACTGGGATTCTCTCGAATCGCATTCTTTCCAATGACTAATATTTCAGACAGGGCATGTGGCTCGAAAGAGAAGCGGCCAACCTGGAGCGGTTAGGACCCTTAGGGGTATATATTTGATTTGGAGATGTTGGTTATCCATTTTGAACTCGGGATTACTGTATATTTTGAGATGCGAATTCTAGATTCGATTTTTGCTTGTGTAATCCCCTGCTGGAAACTTATAAACCCTCAGATTATATATGTATAGAACCGGGAGTTGCCGGGGATTTGGTTATACACTCTAATATGAATTATTGTTATTAACTGCACATGTAATTATATTCGAACATTGAAATTGAGACAATGATGGGGAAAATATTTTTAAAGATTTTTGTGAAAATCCCACTGTAAGGTAGAAATTTAAAATGAGTTTAAATCATCCAACGGTCTCTAATCTGATTTAATTATACGTTATCGAATTATAATTACGTGTTTAAAGGCAAGGGGTTACATGTGACATAGAGACTTCACTTTTTTCAGAGCCATGCTCACTTCATCAAGCATTCTATTCGCTAGGGTGTGTTGCTTAGTGACTTGAACTTTAAGTTGACTTTTGCTTTGACTTTGACCTTAAAGCTCCTTTGACCTGCATCAATTTAGCAACTTTGGGTAATATCTTCATCTTAAACACATGGGATAATCCAAAAAAAGGGTTAAATTAATAAATCACTTAATTTTATCTAATTTATCATATTTTACCCTTAACTTCCTAATCTTCCCTTGTCACTAAACCTAGCACAAATCACAATGAATTTTGTTGTGAAAGTGTCACAAAACCTTCTAAATGCATCATAAAATGTATATAAGAATATGGATTTGTTACACTACAATCTTTACAATAACTTATTGTTAACCATCTAGCTTAACGGCAAGCATACAGGTTACAAGGAGTCTAAAAAAATCATTCCCACGAGGACTAAGACACAAATGAGTTAATTATCACAATTACTTCTTAATTAGATTAAGTGAGAATATTTTTAAAGAGATTTTATATCTAAGAAATAATTGTTTAAAAGAAAATATATTTGAAGAGTTTAAACTTAGAACTTTTCTTTAAGACATGAGGAGTCTAAAATTACCTATCCCTATATTGCTTCATAAGACTAGTTTAACTCCTTATCAATTTATTAATGAAAAGATGTGTTTGTCATAGGCTCAAAATCAATTGATAAAGCTTTCTCAAATCGATAATAGTTCAACAAAACCAAAAGATTGAGCCTTAAATCTCTTTTTAGCTTCAACCCCTTAGCTTCAATGGCCTTCAATTGGTTTCCCAAGCTTTCTCAACTTCAAAATGTTTCTGGTTTATATGAAGAACATAATGAACAATAATGAAGAACGGTCTCCTCCTTTGGTTCAGTTCATAACGGCTCTTTTAGTCCTTAAATTGGTCACCTCCACAGTCCTCTTGTCCTCCCATGATGATGATAGAACTTGAATGCCTCACCCTTTCTGTACTTTCACTCTTGCTCCCTATGAAGTAGATGATCATGCTTAATTTTTCTCCTTAGATTTTATCTATGAAGATTCAAGTGGTTCCGTCCTCCTCTTTTTTTAGTACCTCCTCTTCCCTTTTTTAAATTTTGAGGTTTATAGTTAATTAAGACTTGACTTTTGATAAAATTTAGATATTAAGTAGTTGATCTTGATCTTTTGTGAAATATATGTGTAGGGAATAGAGTTTTGAGGTTGATCTTCTTAGGTTTCATTTTTATTGTGAATCCGCCATAGCGATCTTATGGTTGATTACCAAGATTTTATGCACCTTTTTGTCTCCCTTTTGTTGTGGATTTGATGTAGTGAACCACAGTGCACTTATTAGCACATAAGTTATTCTTTTTCGCGGTATTCATTGTGAGTTCGCCGTAGAAAACCCATAGCAAATGTGTGAAAATGCTATTATATAACAGCATTTTTAGACTAAAAATTAGAATTTGGGAGAGGTTAGAACCATTTTGCTATGCTATGGTTTCTTGGTTTTAGCCTTGGGGAGTATATTTGAGCTTCCAAACATCCAAGTAAGTGTTCCTAACTTGATTTATACCTTTCTTTAGATTTTCATATTTAAGGATTTTAAAATCTTAGGATTCTTGTGATCTTCAAAATGGGTGATAAGTATACCAAATCTCTTTGGTTTAAATGAGTTATATGAAGTAGATTAAGGTTTAATCAGTTTAGTTTTGTTCTATTTTGAGTCATATGAGATTATGAGTTGGGGTTTGATATTTGGTTTAGGGTTTTATATGATTTTGGCAATATAGTAGTTTAAGGAGCTGTTTAATGATTGAGTTAAGTTTATTTGAGTTAGGAAATATATTTAATTGGTTTGGAATTGTGATATTGATGATTTTATTATAATGGGAAAGTTGGAGTTGAAACTTTAAGTTATAGAATTGAGTGAGTGAGGTAAGGAGGTGATGTTGAGGATATATAAGGATTCTAATAAGTGACATAGGCTCTTAAGAAGTGATTTATGACTTTGTGTTGTTGAGGTTAAGAATGTTTGATGAAATTGGGTATTGGAGTTTAAGTATAAAATTAAGGAATTGTGAAGTAATGTTTAATTCCTTACTTTGTGTTGTGATTGATGTAATATCCTGAATTTTGGGATTAGAGGCTTGAGAATAAGCCTGAATTAAGTGGACTGCTAAGCCCCAGTTTAGCAAGAGTCCCAGGAATGAGGATTTGCTGCCATTGCATTTTTCCTGCATGGTAGTCTAGTTGTGTGATATTTTTGAATAGGCAAATGATGCAATGCCTATGATATTTTCTTTTATGAAAGTAGACTTATCAAGGTTTAATTTGATAGGTCATTTGGAGCAGTACACGGAGTTATGAATTTTTGAAGTTAGCCCAGTGAAAATGGCCAGTTTCTGTGAAAGCGTCCAAAAATGAAAATTCTGGGAATTATAAGCTTTCAATTGGATAGAGGCTATATTTTTACTTGAAAATAGACTTAATAAGGGTCACATGGCCTTTAGAATCACACCAATTGAATCCCTATAGATAAAGATATGAATTTTTAAAGTTTGATGAAGATTCTACCCAGTTTTCCAACTAGTGCGAAAATGGAAATAAATGTAAGGGAAAATGGTCACTTGACCAATAAAGCAAGCAGCCATCTATTTTTCCCTTTAATTGGGATGAATGTTGACTAAGTAGGGAGCAATAAATTTTAACCCAACTAAACCTGTAATGACCCAAACATGGGATTAAGGGCTAATAACTTCAAAAATGATGTAATTATTGTTAATCAAACACTTTTGAAGAATATGATATGAATTACGATCCAAATGTGTTCTGATTAGTGCCTAAACCCTGTATTTAAGTTCAATTGTGGATTAGCATCTAAATTGAATTAAATAAGAGGGAGGGCACATATTAAAGTGATATGGTATGATATAAATATGCTTAGTGGTGATTCAAGTAGAATTACCATAATCAAGGGTAAAATGGGAAAATGTAAAGTTACCGACCGATTGGTTAGTTATCGAAGAGGAAACTCCTTGGTAATTCAAGGATCAATGGCTAGGATTGAGTGATTAATGGGGTGGAATCCTATATATGTGAACTCATATGTGATTATGGAAGGGAGAGCAAGATTTTGACAAGTATAGAAATGAGAATCATAGATCAAGTCAAATTATTCAAACATGCTTTTCTCTTCCCTCTCTCCTTCAAGGTCGGTTAGGTGTATGGTTCAAGGGAAAAATCTGTGTTATCATCATCATCACTTTCTCTCTCATAAACCTCCATTTTCGTGTGAGCTCAAGAGGAAAGAAAAAGAAGAAAAGCTTAAGGTTGGTGCTTCATGTGACCTCTAATGCTTAATGCTTTTCATTAATCTTGTTCATGGTGATGAGAGCTATATCTTCATGATTTTAGATTTTTAAAGAGGGTGTTTCAGAGCTTGAAGAAATTTGAAAGTTGAGGAATCAAGGATCTAATCTTGGGAAGAGGAAAAGGTAAGAAAGAGCTCTCTTTTAGCATATTCATTATGAGCATTGAATAAGTTTTGTAGATTTTAGATTTTGCCCTAATTTTGGTGTCATTTGGAAATAGACAAATGGCCTAGTGTATTGTGATGGAATTAGTGTTTATAATGTGTTTATATGTCATTGTGATTAGTTGGGAATTGAATTGAGAAGTTTAGTAAAGTGGAGGTTATGTTGCACTTTGGTAGAAAATTGAACATGGGTTGATAGAATGAGAATTTGGTTGATTTAGTATACTCCAATGGTTTTCTTGTGAAATTTTCTGTGGGAATGAGCTTTGGATTAAGCTTTGGAACCATTGGAATCATAATTGTCAAGTTTGAGAAAATTCTATCAGCTGCTGCGTTCTGGCTTCTGATAAGCCTCACTCGAGTGCACAAGGGTGTCACTTGAGTGTAGCATCTTATTTTTCTTTTCCCTTCAGTTTTCAGTCACACTTCCATACCAAAATACAAAAGTGCATTTCCTCACTTGCGAGTGACATGGGTCATCACTCGAGTGAACCTTGTCTCACTCGAGTGTAAGGGTATTTTGTACTATGAAGCCACGTCTCGGGTTGTGACTCGCAGGCCATTTTTCCAGAGTGTGTGCTAGCACCCGCAAGTACTGAGCCATCACTCAGGTGCCAGAGCCAGTGCTCAAGTGCACTTCTCATTCTAGGGTTTCTATTGCTCTCGGGTAGTCACTTCCTGTGCCTTACTTGGTTGTACTCGGGTGAGTATGAGAGCATCAATCGAGTGGTGGGGTTAGGACTCGAGTGGAGTGATCACTTTCTATCTCTGTGGTTGCTCTCGGCCAAGCACTCGCACTAGTTAGCCAACCTCTCTCAAGTGCAAAACGTCTCCTCACTCGAGTGTAAGAGTTGAAAATCATTGTTATATGTTCGAAAAAGGAATCTTTGGTGTAGTGTTCCCAACCCTTTAGGCATATGTCTAAGCTTCTAGTAGCCACCTAAAGAGTTCAAATGATAACCAACTTAAAGTATTATGAAAATAAGAACTTGGAATAGAGAATAACCTATCATCCTTGACTTTGGTTTATAGGCTTTGATATTTGCCCTGCTCGAGAACAGAATGTGCTAGAGCACGTTCGGAAAGAACAAGGTAGTGACTCTTTCTCTTATATTATTTGTGATGCATTGTATGTGTGTTATATCATTAGTTTGTGATGATTTTAAACGCTGCAAAGCCTGTGGATATGTGAAAGCTGAAAGTCTATTTGTGCGTCAAAAGTGTATTTGTGAAGCCGAAAGGCTATGTGAGTCATAAGGCTATGTGAGCCGTAAGGCTACGTGTATGCACCACCACGCCAATAGTCCCTGAGTTGTTAACAACAGTTCAGGTAAGGACTGTGTGCCTTCCCAACGGTAAAAATGGATGAGGGTGGGGTGTGATGTGTATTGCTACTACTGCTTGGTGATTTACTTGCATGCTATGTGATACATGTGGTATGAGTGATTTGTTACTACTGGGATTCTTTTGAATCTCATTCTTTCCTTTGACTAACCTTCAAACAGGGCAAGCGGCTCCAAGGGAAAGGAGACGACCAAGGACGGATATACCTCTTTAGGGAGATTTATATGTTGGTTGTTGGTTATCAATTTTGGTATTGGGATTATTGTACATATTTGGGATGTAAACATTGAAATGACTTTGTGTAATCCCCTAAATGGGAAATTGTAACCCTTAGTGTATATATATATATATGAAACCCGAGGGTTGTCGGGATTTTTGTTGCACACTCTGATATATTAATGTGATTTAACTGTATAGGATAATTATATTCGAATTGTGAAATTTTGAGACCAGGATAAGGCAAAAAATTTTGAAAGAATTTATAAAAAAAACCCTACCGTAAGGAAGAGACACTAAATGAGTTTGATTATTATTAGTCTCTATTTCATTTTAATCACGTATTTTGAATCATAATTACAGTTTTCAAGGCAGGGGTTACAAAACCAACCATAGTTGAGTAATTAACCACTTGTTTTTCACAGAGTCACAAGATTGTGACCAGTGGCACATTATGAGCTAAGCTAATTGAAGTTGGATGAAGATGAAAAACTCCCCTCCCTATTCATAATTTCTTGCAGCCCATGGAAGAAAGAGAGAAATAGCTAGAAAAAAAAAGAAAAGAAGAAAGAAGGAGGGTGAATAGTGAAAATTCCCAAGTTCCAGAGCCGATTTCACCTCTGATTCAGAGTTTCAAGCTTCCGGAGTCTTCTGTAACGTTCTTCTACTCGACAAGAGCTTTCTTTCTATAGTTTTTCTTATTCTTGATCAGAGGTGTTTGGACCCTTCTACCTTGGGGAAGTGCTGCCAGAATCAAGAACCGGTTGTGGAATCGAGTAGAGGTATGTATAAGCTTCAATTTAAACTAAGTATTGTGTTTTTTGGTGGAGTTTTATGGATTTTGCGATGATGCCCTATGATTTCGTCCATGATATGATTTTAGGGCTATATGTTGTTTTAAGCATGAAAATGATGATTTATGGGTATTAGGGATGATATTAGACATGTTTGATAGTGGAATTGCAAAACTGTTGATTGCTGGATTGAAGTTTCTGGGAGACAGTCTGTTTGTGGTGAAATTTTGATTGGCCAAACCTGGTTCAAATGTTATAAAACTTTTAAAGATTAAAGTAGATATCATGGGCTTTAATTTGATAGGTATTATAAGTAATTTGGACAAAGTAGATATCCTGGGCTTTAATTTGATAGGTATTATAAGTAATTTGGACCAGTGGATTAAAAGTTATGGATTTTTAAAGTTATGCCCTGTTTTTAGACTTGATTCTGAAACAGTATGGGGATTTATGGAATTCTGTAATTCTGTGGTTATAGATGTTAGTGGTTCATATTTTTCTGTATAGGGGACTTAAAGAGCTTTCCATAAAACTTTGAACCACTCTATTTTGATTTTTGCAGATTTAGTTATGATTTTTTGAAGTTGAGTCAAGAACAGGGGATTTCTTGGTTGCGGCCAGAAGAATTGCTTGGCTGCGGCCAAGACCCCTGTTTTAGCTTTTTCGCATTTTTTATTGGTTTAGCTTTCCTAACCCTATAAGCACTTGTTTGGACTTCCAATGGCTACATAAGTGGCTCAAAAGATAACCAATATGATGTGTTAAGCCTCCCTAACTTCTTGGTCACTAATATACTCTTCCAATGACTCTATATTATGCCTCTAATGATATGATTGTGTATCTAGGGCCATGAGAGGTCAAGGAAGAGGGAATGGAAGAATTTTCAAGAAGCATTTTCAACGATTGGAAAAGGAAAGGTACAAGGAGGGAACTCAAAGACAAAAGGTAGGGAACTTGCATAACTTGATATGTGTTCTTGTGTATTGATGTGTTAATTGCTTTGATGAATTGTATGAAGCATATGTGAATGAGTGAAGCTCTATTTTATTAATACCATGGCCATTAGTATAATGTGTTAAACATTGAGCATGCATAGATGTCATTATGTTAGCATGAATTTATGTAAGCAAGCATGTCATGCACAAAGCATTTCTTGTATACATTTGTTAGCACTGTTCTCTACTGGAATTCTCTTAAATCTCACTCCCCCTACCCAACCATATAGGTATGATGAGTACAAGAGAAGAATGCATGAAGACATGTAATGGGGAATTATGAAGGAGAATTGAAGGTTTAAGTGCAAAGGCATTGTTTATGTACTTTAATTAGATTTATGTATTCTTGAACATGAATGTATTTAAGAATGAGTAGAGAAATGAGTAGCAAATCACTCTAATTAAATTGAATAAAGATGAGAATCAATGAGTAATAATGAATTTGTGAATTGAGATAACACGCTTCCGCAAGATTTTGAAATATCCTGAAAAACCCACTCAACTAAAGGTTCGAATCCTATCTTAAGATTGGGAATTTAAAACAATTTTATGAAAGTGGTTTGGACTTATTGTGTACAAGCTCATCTGATCGATTATGAGAATAAGGCATTACAATTGGTTTGTGCATCTATATTGTTAATGTAGACCATTTTTGTGACCCGTAACTAGCTTGTGTGACACCTTGAGTAAAGATTGAGTGGAGTTGAGATAACTGAGGTTAATTTATTCACTAGTGCAAAATTAGCTTTTAGACCTGATATAGAGGACAAGATCTAAAAAATATGACCGGTGACATTTTTGTAAATATCGTAAACTTTTAGATCGGTTCCTTATAGATAAGGTCTAAAAGATGTTTCCCAAACTTGATTTCTTAACAACTGGTCTAACAAGAAATAAGATAATTAAAAAAATCATATGAAAATATCTTTTAGACCTGATTTCATAACAAACGGTCTAAAAGATCATAAAACCTATTATCCTCTTCATGCGCTTGAGACTCGATCTAAAGCTAATCTCTCATCTCTACTGTATCTACCTCTTTCCCTTTTGGAAATCACCACGCACATGAGACTCTGAAGCTTGTTGCTATTGCTTATCGATGGCTGTGTCTTTATTGATGGAATCTGTTGGCTTAAGACTTAAAGCTTGCTGTGTTTTTCATGTTCTTGAGACTACTTTCAAAAAGGAGAAGGTTGGTTTAGTGACTAGAGAACAATATGTAGAGAAGGTAATGAAAGCTTTTATGTTTTTTTTATAAGAGTTAATTATGCTTGTGCTTCAGAAATATGAAGTGAACAAAAAGTGTGTAGAACTAAATCTTTGTTTATGAGAATTTTTCAATAGTTTTTGTATTTAAAGTTGATGCACTAGTTTCTCAGATCATTGCAGGGTAATTATTTTATTTTATTTGTACATATTTTTATGATTCATGTGTCGTGCATGTCTCTGGTAGCAATATAAAATCTTTGAAGTTATAGTCCAATATTTTTAGACCTAATATAAGTCAAGTGAGGTCTAAAAATTCATATTTTTTTAGACCTCATCTTGAGCAACTAGACTAAAAAGTGCTTTTAAAGACCGGTTGCTCAACCTAATCCATAACCGGTCTAAAATGTGATTTTCGCCAAGTCTAAAAAATGATTTTTGCTCTTGTGAATCTATATGCATGATTTGCACTGTAAGGTTTTCCAAACCTTATTTTCTTCTATAATATGTGTAAGAATAATTGGGCGTACTTGGAGTGCAACCGTTTCTCTCTTATACCCACGCTAATTGTATCACAGTAGCGAAAGCGATTATGACACACAGCAAATACACCACTATAGGAAGAAGAAAAGAGAAATATAGTAGAGGGAATAGGGATTCACAGTGGCAGAGTTTTTGTATGTTAATTCAAGTATATAGCAACTGAATCCCTTTACGCCTATTTATAGGGTTCTATACACCCCTTCCTCTTCTACTAACATGTCCTTCCATCAGAGAGAAAAGATATCCTTTCGATTGAGAGATATATTGTTTCAGTGAAACAATGCCACTTGAAGAGTCATATTGCATCGGACAAAAAACATGACTCATAACATTTTGGATAATATTACATATATCAACCCAAGCATTTATGTTATTTATACTTTGACCCCAATCTTATTGGACTTGGGCCCAATCCACCAAGGGTGGACTAGGCTATTTTCCAAAATCTCCCACTCACACTTGGTGGATTAGATATGTCTCTTTTTCTTCCTCCTTTCATACTAGGTGCTTTGCCGTGACCGCGTAAGCATGACATCTGCATATAGGTGTATGTACTAGAAATCTCTTTTACAGAGACCAGCACAAAGCAACCTTCATTGTGTAGCTTGATTTTAATATTGTGCCTTAAATATCCTAGATTCACTTATATACACTTTCACATAGCTAATCTAATCCCTTTTGAGTCAGTATAAAACTCAGATTGCCTTTCTAGTATACATAGTATCCACATTTATGAAATTATCAAAAATAATACCATAAAAGGACATGTCTCAGACACTAGCATATTTGTGTATATTTTAAGTAATCTTCCTTTCGCCCAGATATCACTTCAATATACATCAGCCGCTTTCCTAACATAATACCATAGATCGCATCTATCATGATCGTAGGACATATGCTAAAGTAGCAAACGCTGAAGCACACCTCTATGATATTGTCAAAGTCAAAAGATATTATTGGAAGAATTAGAAACTTCCTGGGACTCACACAACAATTAAGCAGGGATCTTCTTACTTGCTTCCCTTTTGCAGTTCTTTAGCACATGTGGTATGAATCACATGCTACAGTGTTACTCTCACACCATAAGAGCGCACGTCGTTTTTCATTTTGTTATTAACACTGTACAGACTTAAGTCTAGACACTCCCAGCATCTAAACCCAAATTCTTCCTTTCTACTCAGACGTCAATATTGAAGAATTTGTTATCTGGCTACAGGCATCATGGAAGTGGATATCCATGATTCGATCCATACTAATGTTCATGTTTATGGATCTCATCTTGACACGCTACACTGTTGTCAAGGTGACATATAGTTTGTGTTTCTTCTCTACCATATCAGCATTCTAGCAGCTTTACCAGTGAACACAATTGTCTCATCTTTGCACACCCCTCCTGAGTGTTAAAGGCGGTTGCTCGTGTGAGAGAGACAACCTCACAAGCCTATACGACATACTAGACATCGTATACTTTCACACAGACATTTATACTAATAATGATAAGTACTTCAATTAATCATAAATGTAATAAAGTCTGAAATTTTTACATTTTACGTACACCAAGTGCCCTCACATGTTTTTCAAATATTTCCTTGGCAATTGGTTTGGTCAGGGGATCAGCGACCATACTCTTGGTCGAAATATGTTGTACAGTAATAATTTTCTGTGCTATATAATCTCTTACAAAATTGTACTTAATGTCTATATGCTTGGTCTTACTATGATACTTAGGATCTTTAGTATAGGCTATGGCTGCAGTGTTATCACAATGCATTAATACTGGATTGGTACTCTCATTGCCAAATCCAAGATGTTCAATGAACCTCTTCAACCATAATGCCTCTTGTGCAGCTGCAGTGCATGCTATGAACTCGGCTTCCATAGAATGTAAAGCAATACATGTTTGCTTCTTGCTACTCCAACATATGACGCCATTATTCAGTAAGAAAGTATAACCTGAGGTCGATCTTCGCTCTTCCTCATCTCTGCCTAAATCAGCATCGGAATATCCAACTAGGCGTAGATCACTTCCTTCGTAGCATAGTGCATAGTCAGAGGTGCCTTTTAAGTATCTCATGATCCTTTTTACTGCTTTCCAGTGACGCTCACCTGGGTTGGACTGGAACCTACTTACCAATCCTACCACAAAGCAGATATCTGGCCTTGTATACATCATTGCGTACATTAAACTACCAACAACACTAGCATAGGGAACTTTCATCATTTTCTATTGATCAGACTCAGTTTTGGGACACATCTTATTGCTTAAGTTTACACCAGAAGCCACTGGGGTATCCAAGGAATTGCAGTTGCTCATGTTGAATCGTTCGAGAATTTTTTTTAATGTAATTTTCTTGTGAAAGATATAGGATTCTATTGAACAATCTCTTTGGATCTTAACCCAAGTATATACTCTGCTTCACCCATGTCTTTCATTTCAAAATTCGATGAAAGCCATTCTTTAATAGCTATAATCGAGTTCAGATTATTTCCAGCCAATAGTATATCATCTACATAAAAGGATAATATAACAAAATTACCCTCAAACCGTTTGATGTAAACATAGTGGTCCTCTTCAATCATTTGGAAATCATAAGAGGTTATTGCTTTATGAAACCTCAAATACCACTGTCTGGATGATTGCTTGAGCCCATAAATAGACCTTCTAAGTTTACAAACTTTATTCTCTTTTCCTTTTTCAATGAAACCTAATGGTTGTTCCATATAGATTTCCTCATCCAGATCACCATTTAGAAATACAGTTTTAACATCCATTTGATGTAATTCTAAGTCCAAACTGTTTACTATTGCTAGAATAATTCTTATAGAATTAAATCGTACCACGGGTGAGAAGGTATCTTTATAATCTATACCTTCTTGCTGTGTATACCCCTTTGCAACTAATTGTGCCTTATACTTATCAATTGACCCATCCACCTTTCTGTTAATTTTGAGAACCCACTTGTTCCCAATGGCTTTTCGCCCTTTTGGTAGGTCAACCAATTCCCAAACTTTATTCTTTCTCATTGAGTTCATTTCTTCATCCATTGCCTTTTTCCATTAATCTTTAGCAGGACTGGATAAGGCCTCTAGTACCGAACGTGGTTCGTCATCCCCATCAAGAGTAATAATAAGTGCTTCACTTTCTATTTGGAAGCGTCTTTTAGGTATACTTTCCCTGTTACTCTTTCTTGTAGGAGCTTCTTGCCTTTGTCTTTTCTTTTGTCTAGGTCTTTGTGTTGACCTTTCTAAGCTCCCACTTAGATCGAAATTTTGGGATGATTCAGGCATACGAACAAGTTCTATACTAGTTTGATCCTGTGTCTCATAAAGAGATACAGTGCGGTCAATGTCTCCCCTTTTAGGGAATTCATTTTCTAGAAATGTAACATCTCTAGATTCAATTTCAGTTACCATTCCATCTTCATTTTCACCTATGAAGACATATCCTTTGGATTGTTCAGAGTACCTTATAAAGATACATTTCTTTCCTCTAGGACCTAACTTGCCATACTTATGAGAATTATCATGAATATATGCAGCTGACCCCCATGGCCTAAGGATACTAAGATTCGGCTTGCGTTTTGTCCATAACTCATAAGGTGTTGAAGTAACTGATTTTGAGGGCACACGATTAAGTATTAAGGTAGCAGTCATTAAAGCATCACCCCAATATGAAATTGGTAGATTTGCTTGTGCCATCATTGACCTAACCATGTCTAGAAGCGTTCTATTTCTTCTTTCAGCAACTCCGTTCTGTTAGGGAGTGCCAGGGATAGTTAGCTGCCTAATTATCCCTTTTTCTTCACAGAGCTCTTTAAATTGATCAGACAAATATTCACGTCCTCAATCAGTACGTAATACTTTAACTTTATTGTCCATTTGATTTTCAACTTCATTTATGTATTGTCTAAAGCACTCAAGAGCCTCAGACTTATGTGTGATCAAATAGACATGACCGTATCGTGAATAGTCATCAATAAAAGTGATAAAATACCAAGCTCCATGCCTTGCCCTCACACTCATAGGACCGCAAATATCAGAATAAATTATTTGCAATGGTTGTTCTGATCTTGTTCCCTTACCAAAAGGTTTTCTAGTTGCCTTACCTGCTAGACAACTTTTGTAAGAGGCAAGCTTCACCCAAGAGGGGGGTGAATTGGGTGATGTTATAAATGTTTTGCTTGATGTGGTGATATGAAAAATATAGTAGATAGATTAGAGTTGAGAAAATTTGAACACAGAGAGTTATACTGGTTCGGCCTAACAACCAGGCCTACGTCCAGTCCTCAGAGATCAAGACCTACTGAGCTTTTCACTATATCTCCAAGATTCAATGGGCTCTCAGAACGCCACAAAACAACAATCGTCCTTAAACGGACTACGAGCAGAAATATTCTCTCAACAAGAAATTTCTCTCCCCCTTACGACAAGTCTTACGTGCAGAAAAACAACCTATGACTCTTCTCACTTGCTTATGTATACAAGACTTATGAGCAGCAACGTTCTCTCCTGCTTACACAACTGTAAGTCTTACAAGCAGTAACATTCTCTTCTGCTTGTATCTTATAAGACTTAAGAGTGGAAGACACAACAAGGAATTCTCTCAACGGCTTCTCTCATAAGGAAAAACAACCCACTCAAGGTCCCAATACCTTGAGATCAATTACACATAGAATTTTGAATTGAATGAGGACTCTCTTACAGAGCAAATGAATGAACACTAAAGATCAATGTGTATACAGAGAAAAATGATGAATAGCAGAAACTTGGTATGAGCTTATGAATGCATGTGCTACGTTCTTGTACTTTCTCTTTGAGTCTCTGTACATATATAGTTGCTCCAGTTTTTGCCCGTTTGAAAATTCTTCATTTGTGGAGCGGGACATTTGAAAGTATTGGCAGACACGTGCATGTTTGAATAATCTGAGTGCGGTAGGTGCCAGCGTGTTTATAATCATCTTGTCTGCCGTTGTATTACTTTCCTCATGTGGTTCAATTCAAACGTTCATATTCTTGTATCATACTTTTAAAACAATCAAAACAATGTTAAACAATGATAAAAAGTAATGATGATATGAATTAATAACAATAAACCATATTCGTAATGAACGTTGTGATACTTAGCATTTTCGATGGTCAAACAGGGCATCACTCAAGCATGAAAGGCTCACCTCGAGTGATCTCCTATTTTCCTTCATATGCCTCTGTTATCGGGTTGTGCTTGCATAAATTTCAGAGAGACAAAATCTTCACTCGCGGGTGAAGAGGGGTCTCACTCGAGCACAAAACCTCTGCTCGAGTGATCTTTGCAATTTACACAGGGAATGTCTTCTCGGGTCATCACTCGATATGGACCCTCACTCGAGCACACTTACCTCTGCTCGAGTGAGACGCATATTCTCAAGGAATATGCTCTCAAAACCATCACTCGCATCAGGATTTCAGAGGGATAGAATTTTCACTCGCGAGTGATGTAAGCCCTCACTCGAGCACAAAGACTCCTGCTCGAGTGAGAAGAATATTCTCAAGAATTATACCTTTTGAACAAGCACTCGCAACAGATTTGGAGATGGATGAAATTTTCACTCGCAAGCATTGATGTGTCACTCGAGCATATATGGGTGTGCTCGAGCACACTTGTACATCTCTGAACTTCATGACTCTCGGCCAAGTACTCGCAGTCCCTTGTTGGAGCACAGAATGCTCATGCTCGAGCATTGATGTCTCTGCTCGAGTGAATAAAGGAAGCATGCCATTACTTGCTCTCAGCCAAACACTCGCATGCCCTCACTCGCATGTGTGCTCGAGTGAGAATGACTTCTCTGCTCGAGTGCATACCTTCTGCTCGAGTGATCTACTGAATACAAAGGGAGAATGCCTCTCAGGTACATACTTTCTGGCTTTCTCTCGCACATGCTCGAGCACAGAAGTGATCTATGCTCGAGTGCAAACTTCATGCTCGAGCACTCAAATGCAATTTCACAGCAGATATCAGTAACACATCAAGTATGCATTTGGTAACTTTGTAAACTTTTCTTAATCTTCTAAAAACATGATTTGCACACAATTGACTTTTTGTTATCATCAAAACTTGGGATCTAACATTCTCCCCCTTTTTGATGATGACAAAACCTTTGTGATGAAAGTTTAAGAAAAATTGTTTGAGATTGAAAATTTTGAAATTCTTCAATGTTTCCAAATGCATATCAAGAGTTTCAAATTCAAGTTTTCCTGCAATGTTTCCTCTGGACACTTAACAACCAAGATAAGCATAGTATGAGGTATATAACTTAATAAGAACTTAATAACTTGAAACATTATTGAAATTTTGATAATAAAAAACTTGAACCATATCATTAACTTTGAGGAAAACAAAAACAACCTTGAACAACACAAGATAACATAATAACTTGTAATTCAAAATGACAAAATGACATACATATCAAATCCTACCCAATACAGAAATCTACCCAAACACCCATATACACCCTACAGAAGCTCAGAAAACATCACACATCCTTCTCCCCCGTTTTGTCAACATCAGAATGGGGTTCTGGAGGTGGAACAAAGGATATCATGGCAGAGAGAGGGTCAATGGGCTGATCAAAGGGAGATGGTGGCTGTGGTACAGATGATGAGGGAGGTAATGAAGGCGACCGATCAAATGTAACATCTACATTAGACTCAGGATCGGTGTATAGTACATGAGTTTGTGGATGAAGTGGTGAGGTATGAGTGGTCTCTGGAGGCACCCCGGAAGATGAAGAGGGAAAATGTGAGTGCAGGAAAGTCTCCATATTGGTGATCCTCTGTGAAATCTCATCCTGAGTTTTGAACATCAATTCAAAATTAAGATTGGCCTTGTCTACCATATTGATGACTTGTGCTTCCATTTTCTCCACAAGCTTCTCATATTCAGTCACTAACTCCTTCTTCAAACTTGATACAGCTTGATTAATTACCTCAGTCAGATGATTGGACAGAGAGGCATTGAGAAATGAAGGAGGAGGAATAGGACCTTGTACAGATGATTGTGCCTCATCTCCTCTGGATGGAGTGGCTTCCCTTTTTGATGTGGCTTTGGTCCTACTCACCGGAAGATTGATACCCATATGAGTTAACTGAGTCTTACCAAACCGTGAGATGAGTACCCTTTCTTTTCCTTCCAGATACCAAATTTTGTTTTTCATCAAGATGAAGGAAACAAGTTGAGGGTAAGGTATGGTTATGGATCTTGTTGAAGAAAATCGAAACCTTCTCATCTCACTAAAAATGATCTCCCATACATTCCTTTGTTGCCCAGCAACCAAAGAAGCCAAGAGATAGTAATCCTTTTAAGCAAAGTGGGTAAAGTTCTTGGATTTATTGACTATGCTCCGGGAATAAATGTAATGAAGGATTCTGTGATTATCAGGCATATCAATAGGCTTGAAAATGAGGGGGCCAATTGGGTCTTTTGGTCTCAAAATTTTAAAAGTTTCATTGGCAGAGAATGAGGGTGGATCAGTAGGAGGTGCAACATAACCAAGTAAATCATTTATGATTTTGGCAGAAATCATAATAAATTTCCCTCTAATGGTTGTAGATACAGCTTCTTCAATCAACTCACCGGATCTAGACATAATATTATGAGTTTTCATGTTGCAGTAGAAAGTTTTCACAACAGTGGGGGAATATGGCAAATGAATATTTAGCTAGGGAGCATAGTATTGAAGGTAAGGGTACAAGTCCAAATGACAGTTCTTTTTTAAGTAATCCAAATCCACATACACTACAGGGCAGAAATGTCTATGCTTAAATTCATCATCATATACCTTCTGAGATAAGGCCTTAAGCTCTGTCACATTGAATCCCTCAGGAGGACTAGTGAGTTGGACATCCACTAGTGCTTGGGAGGCAGAAGGTGCTCCTGAAGCAGAGGCACTTGGTTGCCTATCTTGATGTGAACTTGAAACACTGGCTTGAGAAGCAATCATCCCAACTATCTTGTCCAATTTGGATTTTTCTATTGCTTCCCTGAGTTATTTACTGAAGGTATCCCCAGAAGAAGAAGATGATTAGGGTTGTTCTAAATCCTTCTTCTTTCCCTTTCCTTGAACCTCTTTGGATTGAGACCGAGTGATTATGGGTTCCCTGAAGACCACACCCTTTGGTTTCTTTTGAGGAGGTTGGTCTTTCTTTGAAACTTGAGGCTTTGGATGAGGTTTCTTAGCCGGAGTCCTCTTTTTGGTTTTTGGTTTAGGAGGGGGTGATGGTGAGGAAGAGATTTTGGGAGATGGAGGAGTAGGCTCAGGAGTTCCAGATTCACTGGCAGCAGAGTGAGTAGGAGAAGGTGAATGAGATCTTTGAGGGATAGAGGGTAGTTTTGTTCTTGCCATTGTTAAGAGAATGGAAGAGAGGCAAAAACTCTTAGTTTTTGAAAGAGGGATAAGTGGAGATTAGGGCATAAGTGAAAAATGCAGAAGACAAAAATTGTTAGATCTCATGTTTTGATGATAACAAAAGAATGGTTTGAAAAGGAAATGTTTAATAATCAAGCTTGAACTAGGTAATGACAGGAATAAGCTTTACTTGAGAAAAACATGGAAGTAATGATGAATGGCCAAGAGAAAATGCTGAGGAACCTGATCAGAAGTGCATTTGCTAAGGCATTACTCGAGGCGTTACTCGAGTAATGAGCCAAAACTTGAAGTAACCAGGCAAAACTTCCAGTTACCTGCCATCATTACTCGAGGCGCTACTCGAGTAACCAGGTAAAAATTTAAGGTTTCTCTCGGCCTGCTAATGTTACTCGAGGAGCTACTCGAGTAACCATGTGAAAACTTCCAGTTGACTTCAAGTTTTCCCCATGATACTCGAGAAGCTACTCGAGTACCTGTGTTTCCTAAAATATAGACCTCTCGGCATTTTGTACCACTGCTAATGTTACTCGAGGAGCTACTCGAGTAACCAGATCAGAAACTTCCAGTTTGCCTTCAAGTTTTCCATAATACTCGAGGAGCTACTCGAGTAACTGTGTATTTGAAAATGTGAAGCTCTCGGCACTTTGTACCACTGCCAATGTTACTCGAGGAGCTACTCGAGTAATGCACTAAGGTGAATGAAAACTTGAGGTTTGTACCCGATTAACTTGATTTCTCTTTTTCATCTTCCTCGAGTATGTACCCCAGTATATGCAAATGTTTTCAAGATAAACTTCAAGGCATTACCAGAGTAAATCACTTGAAAAGTTTCAGTTACTCGAGGCCCTACTCGAGTAACCTATGCAAAAATGAATGCATTACTTGAGTCCCTACTCGAGTAATGAGGTAATTGCTCTCGGCCTTGAAATCCTGCCAACATTACTGGAGTAGAGCATCGAGTAATCTAAAGTTTCTCAAAGGATTACTCGAGGTGTTACCCCAGTAATCTATGAAGTTGCAGAAGCATTACTGGAGGCGCTACCCGAGTAAATAACTGTTCACAAAGGTTTGAAATTGAGTTTACTCCATGCACTACCCGAGTAATCTTGTTTATCTTCATTGAATTTCAAATAAAAAGTGATTTCACGATGTTACTCGAGGAGCTACTCGAGTAAACTTCAAGGGTTACTCGAGGAGCTACTCGAGTAAGCATACCCAGAATTTTAGAATTCATTCAAATCTTCATCATATTGTTTCCTATATGATTAACCTTTCATTGTATTAGCATTCTTAGTATATTTACAGAGAAACAATGAAGAAATCATATCAAGAGATGAAAGTCAAATCAAACGTTCAAATGCCAACCACCGCCAACGGATATTTTTCAAAAACTTGAAAAGTCAACAGTGGCTGCGCACTCACCAACGGACGAAAGGAAATGTTCCAACGGTCATCACCAACATATCTATATATATGGGAACCTTCAAACAGAGAAGAACAACTAAGCATTCATACAAACGATTCATTAAGTTCATTGCTCTGTTTTCATGTTGAAATTGTATTCATATGCTTCAGTGATTATCATTTACTCTTTGAGAGAGATACTTCATTCAAACTCAATATTTGTTATTGAGATAACTTAAGGTTGTGGAACCTTGAGTTGGGATTGGATTACAACCTGTAAGGGGGAGCGAGTGTCCAGGTGTAAGGAACTTGCTTGTACTGAGGTGCCAAGAACCCACTGAATCTTGGAAGTTATAGTGAAACTCTCAGAGAAGCTCTGAGGACTGGACGTAGGTCAAAGTAGTTGTGACCGAACCAGTATAACTCCCGGTGTACACTTCGATGATATTTCTCCTTCCTTATTACTGTTTTAATTCTTGTGTCAAAGTTTTATATTTTCGAAAGAATTTTCAGTATCACCCAATTCACCCCCCCTCTTGGGTGAAACGCTTGATCTAACAAAAATCACCTCTTATAGAAGATTGAAAGGTTGTAACGGCGATTTGAAGCAGAGAGACGTGATTGAATGATGAGAAAACGGTTGAAGGTGAAGAGTTGTGTCTTTCGAGTGAGAAAGCACTTCGAGTGAGAGGAGGAAGTGCGACGTTCTGAGCTCCCCAGTAACTGATATAAGTGACAGTGCTCAAGCATGAACCCTAGTGCTCGAGTGATGTTCATACTGTGCTCGAGTGTGTTCTAGTTGTGCTCGAGTGATCTTCTGGAAAAATAAAGAAACAAGTAAAACGTACCTGGATTGTGGATTCCTTGACATATTTTGCATCTTTGTACTCAAATCCTCCAATATCATTTGAGTAACCATGAGTTTGATAACTTTTGCAAAGAAATTCCTCTTCTTCACTCGAGCAGGCATTCCTCACCTCAAGCATGTTCTCATCATTCTCGCGAGTGAGTTCAATTCTCACTGTTGTTTCTGATATATTCCCTTGGTATTCTTAACTCCTCTGTTAACCTCTGTTTTTTATGTCAAGGAGCAGAGTATCATAAATAGTGCTGTGCTCGAGCAGAGCTGCTTGTGCTCGAGTGACACAGCTCTTCACTCGAGCAGTACCCTCTGTGCTCGAGTGAGAATCGTGCAAAAACAAATTTTGGCCACTCCGATGCTAAAGTCAGTATAGTTATCATCAAAGGAACTATTTAATTAAATTTTTTAACAAGAAAACTTACAACTCATTGGGATTAACCATTCCCAATTCTCTTCGAATATAGAGGAATTGCTCTTTTGTAATTGGTTTTGTGAAAATATCCGCAAGTTGAAGATGAGTTGGTATCAATTCCACTTTGACATCTTTCTTTTGAACATGATCTCGAATGAAATGATGTCGAATGTCTATATGCTTGGTTCTTGAATGTTGTACAGGATTCTTTGCCAAGCTTATCGTGCTAGTATTATCACAATAGATTGGGATTTCTTTTAAATAAATTCCCAAATCTTGAAGTTGTTGTTTTAACCATAGCACTTGAGAACAATAGCTTGCCACAGCTATATATTCAGCTTCAGTCGAAGATAATGAAACTGTGTTCTGCTTCTTGCTGAACCATGACACTAGAGAGCCTCCGAGAAATTGACATTGTCCACTAGTACTCTTTCTGTCAGTTTTATATCCACCGTGATCTGAATCTAAATATGCCATCAAATACTCGTTCCCTCTTTTTGGATACCAAAGACCAAGCTCAGAAGTATCTCCCAAATATTTGAAAATTCTTTTTACTGTCTCTGCATGAGATACCTTAGGATTGGATTGATACCTTGCACACATTCCTACACTGAACTGAATATCTGGCCTGCTTGCTGTAAGATAGAGTAATGAACCAATCATTCCTCTATACTTTGTAATGTTGAAGCTCGGTCCCCTTACATCAGCATCCAGCAATGTTGTAGAACTCATTGGAGTATCAGCTCCGTTAGCATTATCTAATCCATATTTCTTCAATAATTCTTTCAAATACTTTGTCTGATATATAAATATACCATTCTTCTTTTGTTTGATCTGAAGTCCAAGAAAGAAGTTCAATTCTCCCATCATGGACATTTCAAATTCTCCCTGCATAATCTTAGAGAATTCTTGACACATAGATTCGTTAGTAGCACCAAAAATAATATCATCAACATAAATTTGAACTATTAGAATATCATTTTTGTTATGTTTGATGAATAGAGTTGTATCAACTTTACCTCTGACAAAACCTTGATCAAGAAGAAATTTGCTTAGTCTTTCATACCAAGCTCTGGGTGCTTGTTTCAAACCATATAATGCTTTCTTAAGTTTGAAGACATAATCAGGTTTTGTTTCATCTTCAAAACCAGGAGGCTGTTCGACATATACTTCCTCCATAATATAACCATTTAGAAAAGCGCTTTTTACATCCATTTGATAAAGTTTAAAACTTTTGATGCAAGCAAAAGGTAAGAGTACTCGTATTGCTTCCAATCTTGCCACTGGAGCATATGTTTCCTCATAATCAATACCTTCTTCTTGATTATAGCCTTTAGCAACTAATCTTGCTTTATTTCTCACAATGATTGCTGATTCATCAAGTTTGTTTTTGAAAACCCATTTGGTCCCTATAACCGTATGACCTTTAGGTCGAGGAACCAAATCCCAAACTTGATTTCTTTGAAATTGATTTAGTTCTTCTTGCATAGCAATCACCCAATCATTGTCAGATAAAGCTTCTTCTATATTAGAAGGTTCAATTTCAGAAATAAAAGCTGAAAATGTTACCTCATTGAGAATTCTATTTCTGGTTTTGACACCTTCATGAATATCTCCTATAACTTGATCAATTGGATGATCCTTTATATGTCTCCATGCTTTAGGTTGATCATGATCATCAACATCTTCTAAATTTTGAAAATCATTTGTTTCAAAATCATCCTGCTTTGAAATAGATTTGATTTTCTTGATTGAATCCATTTCTTCTTCATCATTAAGTTTTGTTTGAGATTCAATTTCATCAAACACAACATGAATAGATTCTTCAATAGTACATGTTCTTTTATTGAAAACTCTATAAGCTTTACTTCTATTAGAATATCCTAGAAAAATACCTTCATCAGACTTTGAATCAAATTTACCTAAATTTTCCTTACCATTGTTGTGAATGAAACACTTATACCCGAAGATATGAAGATGAGCAACATTTGGCTTTCTTCCTTTGTAAAGTTCATATGGTGTCTTTCCAAGAGATTTGCGAATATATGCTCTGTTTGAAATATAGCATGCAGTACTCATTGCATCTGCCCAGAACACTTGTGACATTTCTTTTTCATTAAGTAAAGCTCTTGCCATTTCTGTAAGCACTCTGTTCTTCCTTTCCACTACTCCATTTTGTTGAGGTGTTCTCGGGGCTGAGAAATTGTGATCTATTCCTTTGTCATTGCAGTAATCTTCAAACAATTGATTATCAAATTCTCCTCCATGATCTGTTCTAATAGAGACAATAGGAATACCTTTCTCATTTTGAACCTTTTTGGCAAACATAATAAATTCAGCAAAAGTTTCATCTTTTGAAGCAATAAATATAGTCCATGCAAACCTTGTAAAATCATCAACAATTACTAACGTATATAAATTTCCTCCAAAACTTTTTACTCTTGCAGGTCCTACCAAATCCATATGAAGTAATTGTAAAGGTTTTGAAGTAGAAATTTCATATTTTGTTTTAAAAGAAGATTTAGTTTGTTTGCCTTTTTGACATGCTTCACAAATCATGTCGTCTTTGAATTTGAGTTTAGGAAGGCCTACAACTAAATCTTTTCTAATCAATTTGTCAAGTTGATTCATATTGACATGAGCAAAGCGCTTATGCCATAACCAACTTTCCTCTGATCGACTAAGAAAACAATTTTCAGAAGAATTTGAATTTAAATCAATTGTATAACAGTTACCGTCCCATTGAGCTCGGATCTTTGCCTTGATAGTTTCTTTGTTTAGGAGTAGATCTTTCTTGCTTACTATCAAGCATTCTTTCGAGTCAAAAATCACCCAGTTATCTTTGTCAGTGCTTTGGCTTACACTTAAGAGATTGTGGCATAATCCTTCAACATAATATACTCCGTTGATTTGAATGCCATCGGTTCTTCCCACTTCACCAATTCCAGCAATACGTCCGGATTGATTTCCTCCAAATGTCACCTTTCCTCCTTCTCTAGTTTCAAACATGGTGAACTTATTTTTGTCACCAGTCATGTGTCTCGAACATCCACTATCAATATACCATTTGTTCGCTCGAGATGCTTTGAGACATACCTAGAATAAGATGATCAAGTTTTAGGTACCCACACTTTCTTGGGTCCTTTGTGGTTAGTATTTGGAATAAGTGTCCCTTTCGGAACCCATTTATATGTTCCAACAACCTTTCCCTTTTTGAAATAACACGATGAAGTATAATGTCCTTTCCTATTACAATAATTGCATGACACAAATGGATTTGATGTATGCACAGAATTCCTGAAGTATTTAAGATAGTCTCTACTACTCTTCTTATTCTTATCATGCACAGCATTATATCCAATTCCAGATTTATCAAAGGAAACTTTCTGAGAACTTAAGATAACCTTGAGAGTTTCACTTCCTTTAGTAAATTTTTCAACAATCTTTGTTAAGTCTTCTATTTTCTTATCTTTCTCTTTACACATTTCATATGATGATATGACATTACTTTCTAATTCTTTTACTTTCTTTTTATAACTAACCATTTCTTTAGCAACTTTAATGAATTCTGTATGCAATGCATTATATTCAGATAACAATTCATTATAAGAGGGTTCAGAGTCACTTACCTCAGAGTCTGATTCTTCTTCCTTAGCTACCAAGCATAGATTTGCTACTTCGTCGTTGTCATTTTCTTCGTCTGACGAACTATCACCCCAAATAGATGATATATATGCTTTCTTTTTCTGCTTCTTTTTGTCTTTGTTTCTGAAGCATTCAGATTTGATGTGTCCTGGTTTCCCACATTCATAGCATACTATTTGTTGTTCTTTGTTTTCTTTCTTGCTTGGTCCACCTTGATAATTCTTGAAATTCCTTTGTCCTCTTCTGTAGAATTTCTTGAACTTTCTCACGATCATTCCCATTTTATCATCACTACGAACATCTTCATTCTCGGAAGTTTCTTCTTCTTCTTTGATAGCTTTAAATGCAACTCCCTTTTTCTTTTTATCATCGAATTCTTCAAGTTCCTTTTTGAATCTCAACTTACCTTCATATTCAGAAAGGCTTCCAAAGAGAGCAGCTACGGATCTCATAGACTCTCCTTTGGCTTCTTCGATGGCTGTCACCTTTGCTTCCCATTCTTTCGTAAGAATATTAAGAATCTTTCTTACCTGGGAATTTTGATCAAACGACTTTCCAAGAGCAGATAATTGATTAACAAGATGAGTATACCTTAGTTCAAATTCTGATATACTCTCTCCAGATTTCATACGAAATAAATCATATTCTGTAATTAAAGTATTGATCCTATTCTCTTTGATTCCAGATGTACCTTCGTGAGCAATTTCAAGAGCATCCCACATATCTTTGGCAGTAGGTAGAGTACATATACGAAAATATTCTTTTTGACTAAGAGCACTCTGTATCATTAAAATGGCTTTACTATTTAATGTTACTAACCTCTTGTCATTCTCGTCAAACTCATCTGGACTCTTTTTAACTGCTCTATCTTCAATTTTCTTCATTGGAACATAGTCACCATCTTGTATAACATTCCATAATCCGTACTTGTTGGCCATCACGAACACTCTGAATTTGGCTTTCCAGAACGAAAAATGTTCTCCAGCAAAACTAGGAGGTCTAGTGATTGAAGCACCGTCTGGAAGGATATTTTCACCCATTGTTGCCATTTGTCGGATCCTTCTCAAGCTGTTAGGCTCTTCGGAGAAGATGAGGCTCTGATACCAAATGTAAGAGGCAAGCTTCACCCAAGAGGGGGTGAATTGGGTGATGGTATAAATTTTTCGCTTGATGTGGTGATATGAAAAATATAGTAGATAGATTAGAGTTGAGAAGATTTGAACACAGAGAGTTATACTGGTTTGGCCTAACAACCAGGCCTACGTCCAGTCCTCAGAGATCAAGACCTACTGAGCTTTTCACTATATCTCCAAGATTCAATGGGCTCTCAGAACGCCACAAAACAACAATCGTCCTTAAACGGACTACGAGCAGAAATATTCTCTCAACAAGAAATTTCTCTCCCCCTTACGACAAGTCTTACGTGCAGAAAAACAACCTATGACTCTTCTCACTTGCTTATGTATACAAGACTTATGAGCAGCAACGTTCTCTCCTGCTTACGCAACTGTAAGTCTTACAAGCAGCAACGTTCTCTTCTGCTTGTATCTTATAAGACTTAAGAGTGGAAGACACAACAAGGAATTCTCTCAACGGCTTCTCTCGTAAGGAAAAACAACCCACTCAAGGTCCCAATACCTTGAGATCAATTACACATAGAATTTTGAATTGAATGAGGACTCTCTTACAGAGCAAATGAATGAACACTGAAGATCAATGTGTATACAGAGAAAAATGATGAATAGCAGAAACTTGGTATGAGCTTATGAATGCATGTGCTACGTTCTTGTACTTTCTCTTTGAGTCTCTGTACATATATAGTTGCTCCAGTTTTTGCCCGTTTGAAAATTCTTCATTTGTGGAGCGGGACATTTGAAAGTATTGGCAGACACGTGCATGTTTGAATAATCTGAGTGCGGTAGGTGCCAGCGTGTTTATAATCATCTTGTCTGCCGTTGTATTACTTTCCTCATGTGGTTCAATTCAATCGTTCATATTCCTGTATCATACTTTTAAAACAATCAAAACAATGTTAAACAATGATAAAAAGTAATGATGATATGAATTAATAACAATAAACCATATTCGTAATGAACGTTGTGATACTTAGCATTTTCGGTGGTCAAATAGGGCATCACTCGAGCATGAAAGGCTCACCTCGAGTGATCTCCTATTTTCCTTCATATGCCTCTGTTATCGGGTTGTGCTTGCATAAATTTCAGAGAGACAAAATCTTCACTCGCGGGTGAAGAGGGGTCTCACTCGAGCATAAAACCTCTGCTCGAGTGATCTTTGCAATTTACACAGGGAATGTCTTCTCGGGTCATCACTCGCATACCATTTTGACAAGAGTGAGAATTTGTACTCGCGAGTGATATGGACCCTCACTCGAGCACACTTACCTCTGCTCGAGTGAGACGCATATTCTCAAGGAATATGCTCTCAAAACCATCACTCGCATCAGGATTTCAGAGGGATAGAATTTTCACTCGCGAGTGATGTAGGCCCTCACTCGAGCACAAAGACTCCTGCTCGAGTGAGAAGAATATTCTCAAGAATTATACCTTTTGAACAAGCACTCGCAACAGATTTGGAGAGGGATGAAATTTTCACTCGCAAGCATTGATGTGTCACTCGAGCATATATGGGTGTGCTCGAGCACACTTGTACATCTCTGAACTTCATGACTCTCGGCCAAGTACTCGCAGTCCCTTGCTCGAGCACAGAATGCTCATGCTCGAGCATTGATGTCTCTGCTCGAGTGAATAAAGGAAGCATGCCATTACTTGCTCTCGGCCAAACACTCGCATGCCCTCACTAGCATGTGTGCTCGAGTGAGAATGACTTCTCTGCTCGAGTGTATACCTTCTGCTCGAGTGATCTAGTGAATACAAAGGGAGAATGCCTCTCGGGTACATACTTTCTGGCTTTCTCTCGCACATGCTCAAGCACAGAAGTGATCTATGCTCGAGTGCAAACTTCATGCTCGAGCACTCAAGTGCAATTTCACAGCAGATATCAGTAACACATCAAGTATGCATTTTGCCTTTTACAAATTTATTCTTGTCCTTCTTTCCATTCTTTTGGAATTTATTCCCCTTCTTGGAATCGGGTTTTGTATTAGAAGGACCTACACCCTCTGTGTAGTAGGCATGGCCAGAGGACTTGTATGCCTCCAAGCGCTCGTCCTCAAGTTCCAAGTGTTTAGCCACATCATTAAAATTTTTAATGCCTTCATTATGGGTTAGATTAACCTTCATGTGCTCCCAACTAGATGGCAATGATCTTATCACTACCTGAACTTGTTATTCATCTGACACAGTATGCCCAGCTTCCTTTAATTCTCTAATCATATTTGCCATCTCTCTTAGATGTTGTTTCATGGAAGTATTTGGCCTAAGCTTATACGTATCAAACTTATTAGTTAATCGTCTAAGCTTAGAGGTGGATGTACTACCAAACCTGTCTTTCAACGCTGCCCATATGGCTTGCGTTGTTTCATTTTTCTCATATTCACACATGAGGTCATCTGCCATTGTACTCAGCAATGTAATTCTTGCAATGCTATTTTTCTTTTTCCAAGCCTCATAGACCTCTTGGTCTCTCCTCTGTTGGGCCGTATTCCCAGCAGCAGGCTGTGCTACAACTGTTGTTAGAGGCTCCATTGCCTCTTGTTCCTCCAAAATATATTGGACTTTTCGGTGCCAAATATCCCAATTGTCACCATTTAGTTTGTCCCCTATATTTAACTCAGCGATGATGTTCTTAGTTGCCATTTTCAATTCTGGAGACAAATTCATTCCACATTCAATATGTCTCTATAAAAGAATTAAACTATTGAACATATCATCGACAATATATAGCACAACACAGTATACAATGTCATGTACTTATATTATTCTTAACCAGAAAAAATAGTAATACTACTAAATTCATGATCAGGAGTATACGTTTGTATCTCCCATCACATAAATATTAGCAACATTACTAAAATTCTGTCAAGAATTATATATATGTACTTTAACAACTCCAACTTTTAGGATTAACAACTCCTAAAAGCTCCCACTTAACAAAAACATATAATAATATAATAAATTATCAACTAAATCATGCTTCATTATAATATAAATAAGACAATATTCACTCTGTAATATTTGAAAACATGTTCATAACACATTTAAATATAACAAAATAATATTGTACTCAACAAATGAATTTTAGAAGTTTTAAAATGATTTAAAACATTCATAAACGTACTTAGAATATCATAAACATATATTAATTAGCGTAAAAAACAATCATATAGCATATCATATTAAAGATCATGAATTTAGGGATTTTTAGGGATAAACGGCGTCTCATTCTGACCTGCCACGCGCCCCCATGCGCCGTGAGAAGTCAGAAAATTAGGGAAAATAAAAAAAACAGAAAAAACACACGCACACAGCGGCACGTGTACAACACGCGCCACCTTCCAGAAAGATTCCGGCAACACGCGCCGGATCATCAGCCACCACGCGCCGAGATCTGTCGGATGGTGCCCACCACATCTCAAAAGAATATGCCACGTAGCCTCACGTGCCACGTGGCTTTTTCTGCAAAAAAAAAAAAGTTTTTTTTTTAAGTCTCCGTTTTTTTTTAGGTTCGGCCCTCACACATTGGGACTGAAGGTTTGGGCCTAAAGGTTGGGCCTGAAATAACCAAAGTTTTTTTTTAATTCCCCTGCCCGGACGCCTTTTAAAAACAAAAAAACCCCTTTTTTTTAATGAAACGACGTTGTTTGGGAGGCTGGAGGTTACAACCTCCAGCCGGGTCGACCCGGACCCGGTTGCAGGCATGGGTCGGGTCCGTCAACCTGGAAACTTCTCTTCTCCGTATCTCCTTTGTCCGACGTCCGTTTTGGGTGTTCTTGGTGTCTTTTTCGATCATTTTTTCTAGCTCTACGCAATGGGACAAATTTTAAATCCTAATTCTCTGATTTTAAAATGACCCAATACCAAAAACAATTTCATTTTTCATGCTTTCTCTCTCTAAGTTCTTTTGTTTTATGATTCTAAATTTACATATGCTATATCTTTATGCCTATACGAAGAGCATACTCTCAAAATCAGAAACACAGTGGAAGCATTATGCATATATTATCATGTGAATCTCAAGAACAAATATCAATAAGTTCCCGCATGCATATATATATGACTATAGAAAATATCATATAGATCTTTGAAAATAATAACATACACATCATATTATCATAATATGAGGATTACAATCTCATATAGGCTAAACCTGGCTCTGATACCATGTAAGAATAATTGGGCGTACCTAGAGTGCGACCGTTTCTCTCTTATACCCATGCTAATCGTATCACAGTAGCAGAAACGATTATGACGCATAGCAAATACACCACTATAGGAAGAAGAAAAGAGAAATATAGTAGAGGGAATAGGGATTCACAGTGGCAAAGTTTTTGTATGTTAATTCAAGTATATAGCAACTGAATCCCTTTACGCCTATTTATAGGGTTCTATGCACCCCTTCCTCTTCTACTAACATGTCCTTCCATCAGAGAGACAAGATATCCTTTCGATTGAGAGATATATTGTTTCAGTGAAACAATGCCACTTGAAGAGTCATATTGCATCAGACAAAAAACATAACTCATAATATTTTGGATAATATTACATATATCCACCCAATCATTTATGTTATTTATACTTTGACCCCCAATCTTATTGGGCTTGGGCCCAATCCACCAAGGGTGGACTAGGCTATTTTCCAACAATATGTGTTTTGGAAAATCCTATGTATGTTCAACTATGAATTTAGTTCAGGGAAGCAGTGTACTTTCAATCATAAGCATATACTTGGACTATATTTGAGATTTTGATGTATGTGGTGATTAACATTGTAATAAAAATGTGTATGAGGATTTCTATTGATATGAAAAAATTTTGAAAACCATATGTATAATATGTTCACTATTACGGAGATATATTTGGGATGGATGAAGAGTGGTGAATTATTGTACATGTTGACTCTCGCAGTCTTAACCCAAATTTGAGTTAAGTTGTTCAGGGCAGACACCTCCCTGTTATACACTACTACAGAAATTACAATACATGGTGGTTATTAACTACCGTACTTCACACTTATATGCAGGCGCTATATTTGCTTTACGCAGATAAATTTTTGACCTATTATGACAGTTATAACACCCGTTATATATTGAGGCTTGGTGAAGCCATGATATGCGCATACTGTGATAATAATTGTTAGGCACGTGTGAACAATCATCATAATATATGATAATACTTATATGATATATAACCGTCTCATTTTCACAACTGTTATTTATTCAGTAACATAAATAAAGATTCTTTTGTAAGAATTGTGACTTTTAATAAACTAAATAACGGTCTCACATAGACAACCATTATGTATTTAGTACAATAATAATGATTCTTAATTAAGAACCATGAACTTTTATAATACATGGCAGTTTTTATATAATAACCGTCATGTATGGAGACTCTTCAACTAAGAGTTTCTCAGCTAGTTGGACCAAACTGTATATAATAAAATAATACCTCCCACTTTGAGTTTTATACAATATAGGATAGATCAGGACATTCCATGCTTTATGGGGAGAATCAATGGCAACTGTTGACCTATATAAGTGATAATGTAACTGTTTACCTATATAAGTTGTATCTTTTTACAAGAATTAGCCCTGGAAAGCAATGAATTAGGGAAAAACCTATAAATATCCATATTGGAAAGGACACACAGGGTATGCAAACCCTTGAGCTACTCAAGGGTTTGCTTACCCCTTGAGGCCTTTCCTATATAGGATGATATTCGTATTTTTTTAACAACACATTGCTTTCTTGGCTTAATTGCTAATAAGACACAAGGTATAGGTGATGGACACTTACATTATGAGATATATAGGTCAAGAGTGTCATTGATTCAAGTCATAAAGCCTAGAAAACCTTGATCCATCCCATATTGCATGGCTACCTAATGTGGGAAGTACTACTCTAGTAGATAGAGTCGAAACCAAGTAGCTCAGAACCTCTCATATTAAAAAGTCTAGGACTAATCATAATGTTGAATTTCAAAGCTCTTAACTTGGTGTCACCTGCTCAATACAAAAAAAGAACAGGAGCCTTCGATCAAAGCAATAATTGGTTTTCCAAAAAAACATAACTTCACAAAAATAATTTAATGTCACCTTGATTGCTCTATTATGTCTTGGTACAACTAAACTAGTTTATTCATAACATCCCTATTGATCTTTTCAAAGGTACTTCTAAAGACCAAGAAATGAGGTAATTGCTTAGGAATCCATATCTCCTGAAGTGACTTCAAAAAAGACCAATAAAGTAGAAACCGTGAATCAAAGCAATAGGTTGACAACTTCCTATAATAGGAAAAGAACCTTTGATCAAACCAATACTATAGTTTTCAAAAAAAAAAACATAACTTCACAAAAGCAATTTAATATCACCTTGAATGCTTTTTTGAGTCTTGGTACAACTAAACTAGTTTATTCATCATATCCCTATTGATCTTTTTGAAGTAACTTCCAGAGATCTGGATACTTCCAAAAAAAGGAAAGGTATTTGCTTAGGGATCTATATCTCCTGAAATCACTTCGAAAAAGATTAGCAGAGTATGAACCATGAATCAAAACAATTGGTTGAAAACTTCCTATAACAGGAAAAGAACATTCAATCAGAGCAATACTAGGGTTTTCAAAAAGACATAACTTAAAAAAAACAATTTGAGGAACCTTCGATAAGAGCAATCATGGCTTTTCTAAAGAACATAACTTCACCAAAGCAATTTAAGGAACCTTCGATCTGAGCAATAATGGGTTTTCTAAAAAAAACATAACTTCACAAAAGCAATATAATGTTACGTTGATGCTTTCTCGTGTCGTGATTTCAAGGTAGCCCGATTGGCTAGAGATCATCAATAAAAACAACTTTGTGCAGTAGTTGCTGAGGCAAGGGTCAAGTGCATCCACACTAAGAATTCGATTGGACTAAAAATGACTCTTGACGGTTAGAAAAGACAACAGAAGTCAAAAGGTTAAGATGTTGGTGGGTTTCATTTTGAACAGACTAAGTGTCAAGTGTATTATATTTTAGACATTTGAATAGAAGAGGAATAGTAGGGTTTTTAGGTTATCATGCCTAAGACTTTACATCATGGTTCGTCCATAAGAACTTTTATTTAGTTGTTTACATTTATCATAGCTCTTTGTTAATAACTGTTATGTAATTCACTTTTTTTACATGATATTCTAATACGTGATATGTTTTACTTAATAATCGTTATGTATTTCAAACTTTTTAAAAAATTTTGGTGGTTGATTATTCAGCCACCTTTTTTTACAACTAAAATAACAAAGAAAGACAATTTATAAACAAACTAAAAATAAAAAGTTATGAGGATGTTTTAAGAATCTGATGCATTATTATTATTAATAACTGTTATTAATTTGTCTAAGAATGATCATTTGTAAATGTTGTTGAAGGTTTTTCTTTCATGACGGTAGTTAAGAATGAACAATATAAGAACTGCTATTTATTTTATTTTATGACGGTATTTTCTAAGAACTATGGGATATATTCTTTTATTTTATAAAATATTTAATAAGACAAAACGATAAAATGAAAAAAAAAACAAGAACAGTGGCAATAGCCTGATGAACTGATGAGATCACCAGGCTACTCATCACCAAAGGAATGACCAGGATCATTATAATACCATGGCCAATCTATAAATCCACTGCCTTATAAACAGTAATTATGAGTCAAAAATACGTAATTAAGATGAATTGGAGACCATCAAATGACAAAATTTCATTTTTAATCCTATCTTTGAGATATGGTTTTTACAAATTCCTTTCCAAATCGTCTTAACCTGGTCTCCTATTCATATTTCAAATATAACTACCTCGTGCAGTTAAATCACATTCGTACATATCAAAGTGTACAACAAAAATCTTGACAACCCCCGGGTTTCATATAAATACTAAGGGTTTACAGTTTCCCATATAGAGGATTACACAAAATCATTTTAATATTTACATGCCAAATAAGTACAGTAATCCCAAATACCAAAATTCATAACCAATAATCAACATATAGGCCCTAGTCGTCCTTGGTCGTCTCCTTCCCCTTAGAGCCACTTGCCCTGTCTGAAGGTTAGTCAAAGGAAAGAATGAGATTCAAAACAATCCCAGTAGTAACAAATCACTCATGCCACACATAATCACATAGCATGCAAGCAAATAATCACATAAACACATCCCCCGTATCTCCACCTCCCCGAAGGCATGATCCTCCCATCGGAATCACCAACAAGCCATAAGTAATGAATTCACAAATAGCCTCTCGACTTTCACATATAGCCTTACGGCTTTCACAAATCCTTAAGTTACCAAGGAGTTTCCTTTTCGGTAACTGACCAATCGGTTGGTAACTTTCTGTTTTCCCATTTTGCCCCTTATTATGGCAATTCCACTTGAATCACTACTAAACACCTTTATATCATTCCATTCCTCATTCATGCACCCTCCCCTACCCATAGGGTTCATTTTAAGCTTTATCATACAATTAAGCTTAAATACAGGGTTTAGGCACTAATCAGAACACATTCAGATCATAATTTGCACCATATTCTTCAAAACCGTTTATTAATAATAATTACATCCACTTTTGAAGTTATTAACCCTTAAGCCCAAATTAGGGCATTACAGTTCTCCCCTCGAAAAATAAATTTCGTCCCCAAAATTTGTCACACAACATGAGCAATAAACTCCGGATACCGCTTCTGCATATCTACCTTTGCTTCCCAAGTTGCTTTTCTCTGAGTCATTCCCTTCCAGATCACCTTCACATATGGAATGCTTTGGTGTCTGAGCCGTCATTCTTCTTGATCAATAATCTGCTCCAGCTCCACAGTATATGTGAAGTTGTCTCATAGTTAGACTTCTTCATACTCAACAATATGAGAGGGATCCGGTTGGTACTTCTTTAGTTAGGAAACATGAAACACGTCGTGGAGTCTACTTAAGTTTGGGGGTAGGACTACACGATAAGCAACAGGCCCAATTCTTGCAAGAATCTCAAAAGGACCTATATACCTTAGGCTCAGCTTCTTCTGCTTGATAGCTCTCCCGATACCAGTAACTGGAGATACTCTCAGAAATATATGTCACTAACCTCATATTCTAAAGGTCTTCTCCTCTTGTCAGCATAGCTTTTCTGTTGACTCTGCACTACAAGAATCCTATTTCAAATGATTCAAATTTGTCATGAGGTCTGATCAATAAGTTCCAGCCCATACAACTTCCTCTCAGATAACTCATTCCAGCACCAGGGTGATTGGCACTTCCTCCTATACAGCGCTTCATACGGAGCCATCTGGATGATCGCATGATAGCTATTATTGTAGGAGAACTCAGCAAGTGGAAGAAAGTAATCCCAATTTCCTTTGAAGTTGAGGACACAAGCTCATAATAAATCCTCCAATGTCTGAATAGTCCTCTCCGACTGTCCATCAGTTTGAGGATGATAGGCCATACTAAATCTCAGTTGAGTACCCAAAGCCTCAGACAAGGCCCTCCAGAATCTTGAAGTGAATCGGGGATCTCGGCTGAAAATGATATTCTTCGGTATGCCATGGAGTTTCACAATCTCTCGAATATAAATATCTGCCAATTTATCCAGAGAGTAACCAGCATTGATTAGTATAAAGTGTGCTAACTTCGTTAACCAATCTACAATCACCCAGATCGCATCATAGTTCCTAATCCTGGGCAATCCCACAATAAGGTCCATGGTCACACTTTCCCATTTCCATTCCGGAATCTCAGGACTCTACACCAACCCTGGTGGTCTTTAGTACTCAATCTTTACCCTCTGGCAAGTAAGACACTACGCCACATATTTTGTCATATCACTCTTCAATCCCGGCCACCAATACACAGATTTTAGATTATGGTACATTTTGGTCATACCGGGGTGAAGAGTATACCGGCTCTTATGTGCCTCACCAAGGATCTTTTGCCTTAACTCCTCCTTAAGTGGAACATAAATTCTCTTCTGGTAATAAACCAATCCACTAAGCTACAAATCATAGTCCCGAGCTTCTCCCCATTCGATTCTAGCTCGAATCTTTTATACTCGATCATCTTACCTTTGAGCTTCTTCAATCTCAGCTCTCAAATTACTTTCCCCTTGGGAAACATTGAAATTGGCACAGACAATCTATTTTGGTAGATTCAAATCTCAAAAATCTGCTATTAACTTCCCCTCTTGTATCATCATTGTTGCTACAAGCACCGTCTTTCAACTAAAAGCATTCGTGACTATATTAGCCTTACCTAGATGATATTTGATTTCCAGGTTGTAGTCTTTCAGCAACTTTATCCAACAACGCTATCTCATATTCAATTCTTTCTAAACATATAAATACTTGAGACTCCTATGGTCGCAGTACAATTCTACAGTCACACCATACAAATAATACCACCAAATTTTCAAGGCAAACACAATTGCCGCAAGCTCCAGATCATGGATAGGATAATTCATTTCATGAGGTTTGAGCTATCGAGAGGCATAGGCCACTACACATCTATGCTGCATAAGAACATACCCTAATCCCTGCTTACACGCATCACCATACACAACATATGTCAAGCTGGGATCAGGTATAATCAATATAGGTGCCGTAGTCAACCTCTCCTTCAGCTCTATAAAGCAATTTTCATAACGCTTACCCCCTTGGTCATTGGCAAGGCAATACGAGAGAAATTCTAGATGAATCTCTGATAGTAACCAACAAGACCCAAAAAACTGTATACCTCAGCAACAGTTTCTAGCCTCTTCCAGTCCAGTATTGCTTCCACCTTATTGGGATCCACAGAGACCCCTTCTTGTGATATAACATGGCCTAAGAATTTTACTTCTGAAAGCCTGAACTCGCACTTACTCAATTTAGCATAGAGTTGCTTCTCACGTAATATGTTCAACACAATCCTCAAATAATGCTTATGCTCCTCCTTACTCTTAGAGTATATCAGAATATCATTAATAAATACAACAATGAACTGATCTAGATACGGTCAAAAGACATAATTCATGTAATCCATGAATACTGCAAGTACATTGGTTAGCCCGAAGGCCATCACTAGAAACTCATAATGCCCATACCTCATTCTGAAAGCAGTTTTTGGAACATCTTCCACTTTCACACGCAGTTGATGATAACTTGACCTTAGATCAATCTTTGAAAACACACACGAACCAGATAGTTGATCTAAAAGGTCATCAATTCTTGGGAGAAGGTACTTGTTCTTAACTGTAATCTTATTTAACTCTCTATAGTTAACACACAAACGAAGACTCATGTCTTTCTTTTTAACAAATAACACTGGAGCTCCCCAAGGCGACACACTGGGTCTAATGAACCCTTTCTCAAGCAAGTCTTCAATATGTTTCTTTAACTCTGCCATTTCATTTAGAGCCATACGATATGAGGCCTTTGATATAGAACCAGCTCCATATACAATCTCAATAGGGAACTAAACTTCCCTTTCCTGAGGTAATCCGCTAAGATCATCTAGAAATACTTCAGGGAATTCATTTACCACCGATATATTACTCAGATTTTCTTCAATCTCTCCCTGCACGGAAAAGAACACCATATACCCCTGGCAACCCTTCTCCAAAAACTTCTTAGCTTTGGCTGTTGAGAGGAAATTCAAGTTTGCATTCACATCATTCACACCTTACGAAGTAGGATACACTATCCTCTTATTCCCATACTCAAGTAACACATTATTTGCCATTAACCAATCAAAACTCAAAATGACTTCTAATTGATAAAGCGGCGGACAAATCAAATCCACAATGGACTCAAGCCCTTCCACAGTTATAACACAATTTAAGTAGGCTTTGGCAGTTACAGCCTTGACACCCATCAGGGTTGACACAACCAGATCAAATGGCAACTTATGTACATGCAATCTCAAGCGCTTCACGTAATCATAAGCAATGAAAGAGTAACTTGCACCTGAGTCAAACAATACTTGCAACAAATGGCCATCAAGGAGAATTTTACCTTGTATCAAATCAGGAGATTTTCGTGCTTCCTCATGGGTCATGGTGAATACCTTGCCTTGAGTCCTCGGTCTCTGCTCTGGCTGCGGCCGTCGACAATCTCTAGAAAGATGCCCCAGTTGTTTACAATTAAAATAAATAATTAGGCCCTGACAATTTTTGCCTTCCATAGTATGGTTTATCTTAATGAGGACACGCCCACTATGATGCAAATATCTTAGGCTCGCAATCTCTGGGCTGGTAAGGCTTATTACCACTGCCCTTATACGAAGAAGATCCCTGGCCCTTCTGTTTCTGGGAAGTATTACCCTCAGGGTCTACTTGCTGAACTCTGGGGTGACCTTTTGTTTTCTTCACTCTACAAATAACTCACCCCATTAATATCATAGATAAAGTACACACATATGTCCACAAATCTCATATATATCCACAACAACAAAACAAACATGTGTATACAATAACCGCTCATAAATCATCTTCTATCACTATAGCCAAGACTAAAAGAACTATCCTAGCAACTTGTACCCTTACTAGGAACTACAGCTCTGACACCAAAAATGTAATCCCCCTGCCTTATAAACAGTAATTATGATTCAAAAATACAAAATTAAGATGAATTGGAGACCATCGAATGACAAAATTTCGTTTTTAATCCTATCTTTGAGATAGGGTTTTTGCAAATTCCTTTCTAAATCATCTCAACCTGGTCTCCTATTCATATTTTGAATATAACTACCCCGTGTAGTTAAATAACATTCATACATATCAGAGTGTACAACAAAAACCCCAGCAACCCCCAGGTTTCATAAAATACTAAGGGTTTACAGTTTCTGTAATACCCTGAATTTTGATATTTGAGGCAAGAGAATAAGCCTGAAATAAGTATAATGCTAAGCCCTAGTTTAGCAGGAGCCCAAATTTATTCCCTAATGATTCTTATATCTTTGGGGTATTAAAGAAAGTAAAATGGTGGATTTTGGAGAATACAATGTGAATTGGGATTTGTATGTGTTGTGAGCAGCGCCGAAACCCTGTATTTAAGTTCAATTATGGATTAAAATCTAAATTGACTTAAAATAGAGGGAGGGCGCATATTGTGATAAAATGGGATGATATGTTGTGTTTTGTGGTGATTCAGTGAGAATTACCGAATCAGGGGCAAAACGAGAAAGTTACCGGCCAGTTGGTTAGTTGCCGAAGAGGAAGCTCATTGGTAACTTGAAGATCAATGATTGAGATTGATTGTTATGAGAGTATAAGGGTGGAATCCCATGGGTGTATGATCATGTGAGCTCATGGAGATATTCCAAGATCTTGACAAGTGTCACAATGTGGACCCTTGGATCAAGTCAAATGTTCAAAGTTGCTTTTTCCTCTTCCCTCTCTCTATTAGGTTAGTTATTATGCTTGTGGGAGGCCAAAATTATGATCTCTTCTTCATCATCTTCATCTCTCTTCTTATCTCCATTTTTGTTCAACTTAAGGAGGAAAGAGAAAGAAAGAAACTTAAGGTTAGTTCTCTATGTGACCTTTAATGCTCAAACACTCTTTATTAATGTTGATCATGGTGATGTGAGCTTCATTGCTATGGTTTTAGATTTTTGAAAGGTGGTGTTTGAACACTTGAAGAAATTTGAAAGAAGAGGAATCAAGGAACTAGCTTTGGGAAGAGGAAGAGGTGAGTATTTGAAGCATTTTGACCTAAATATTGTGGTTATTGGTTGAGTTTTGTGAATTGTGAATTTTGCCTTGATTTTGGTGTAATTTTTAAAGGGAGGAATTGCATTGTGTATTGTAGTGCAATTGGTGTTTTGTTGTGTAATATGGTCATTGGAATTGGTTGTGAATTGGAAATGGAAAGAGTTTGCAATTTTGAGTTGAATAGTGAATTGTGTTGACATGTTGAGATTGTTGTGAAAACATGTCAATGGAATGTTAATTTGGTTAATTTGGTGTTTCTAATGAATTCCTTATGGGAATGATGTTTGTTATGAAATTGGGACCATTGGAAGCCAAAGTATAAAAACTAAAATTCTGTCCAGTATGAATTCTATTCTAGGCAGTCTATTTGTATTGATGTTTTGAATAGGCAGATGATATCTAAAAATTATGAAACTTCCTAGTCTTAAATTTCACATTCCAAGCTTCAAAATGGACATATAATTTGTGTCATTTGGTTTTGTGAGCTGGGAGTTGAGTTTCCAAATTTGGAATTAAAACTGGAATTTGTTTTGGAGCAGTGTTAGATTTTGTACAAATCTGTATTTGTATGGTAATTTTTGGTAATTCTCCATATTTTTCCAGTAAAAAGAACTTAAATAGCTTTCATTTGGCTTTGGAATCACCTCATTTTGATTTTTTTGGAACTAGTTATGATTTTTTGAAGTTCAACCAAGAAACAGGATTATCTTGACCGCGGCCCGAGGTTCCGGGCTGCGGCCCAAATGTTTCTGACCTATTTTTGGTAGCAGCCAGTGGATTTGTGGGCCGTTGCCAACCCCCAAAAATCAGTATTTTGCACTTTTAAAAGGTGATCTTTGGTCAAGTGTTTCTCAACCTTTTAGGCATGTGTTTGGGCTTTGAGTAGCCACCTAAAGGTCATGAATGATAACCAACTTTAAGTGTTATGGAAGAAAGAATTTGGGAATATAGAATAACCATATGTACTTGCTTTGGCTATAAGGTTTGATGTTCGCCCTGATCATAAGTAGTCGGTGTTGGAGCATATATAGAAAGAGCAAGAGTAGGGAACTTACCTCTCCTTCATGTATTTGATATTTGTGTTGGTGTATTGATGCATGTTATTGCTTTGCTTGATAATATGAAACATATATGAATGATTGAAGCTCTATTTCAATTGATGTTATGGCCATAAGTATGTTGTTCGAAATGTTGAGCTTACAAATTTGTCATTGTGTGAGTATGAGCTATGTAAGGCAAGAATGTCATGCATTAAACATTTATCTTGCATGCATATTGGTACTGTTTTCCTACTGAGATTCTCTAGAATCTCACTCTCCCCTACCAATTGTTTAGATAGGGCAAGAGGCTCGAGGAGGGAGCAAGCAGCCAAGGGCGACGAAGACTCCTTCTGGAGATTTGATTTTGGTAGTTGGTTATCATTGTAGTTGGGATGACTGTATATGTTTGGATGTATGTATGGTTCTATAGGTAGAATGTGTATTTGAATTATGTCTTCAAATTAGATTTGTGTAATCCCCTATTTGGAAAATTACAAAGGGTGAATGTACCCTATAAAGCTTGATTAATGTAAGGAACCCGGGATTACCGAAAAGATATGTTGTGCCCTCTGATATATACTGAATATAATTTATCTTCGCAGAGTAGTTATATTTGAAGCGTAAATATAAGATCAGGTTGTTTGGATTTTGAAAAGTATTTGTGAAAACCCTATCATGTAGATGGGATTTTAAATGAGTTTTGCTAATCGTTGGTGTCTATTTTATTTTAATCGTGTAGTTCGGATATGTTTAAGTTTTAATTTCGCTACTGGCATCGTGATTTCTATTCTGGATTTGATCCGAAGTAGAATTCATCGTTTAGGTTTCAAATAGGTGAAGAACATGGCGTACAGACATGTTAGGGTCTCTAATCGGATTTAGGGATTCGAAACTTAGCGGGACCGCTGTGACCACCTCTGCGTAGCGCAATATAATCTGATCACGACATTTATTGCTTTCCATATTGTATGAATTCTTGTTGTGGTTTATTATTTATACTTGTTTGGGTATGGTGAACAACATGGCTTTAGAATTTTATAAAGGGTTGTAATATTTAAATACGGCCTGCGTGCCGTGCCTTTCTCTAAATACTCTCGATGTACATTCTCTTCTCATCTCACTCCCCTCGAATGTTTAAATGAGATTTCTCTCAATGTATTTCTTTTCTTATTTAGAGAAGTTCTCTCATTGGCTTGAGAGGATTTTAGGTTAGGTAAGCCATGTTGTGTCACGTTTAAATTATGCTTTTGATAAGATCATTGCATGATTACTTTTACGTTTATATGTATTTATCTGTATGAGATATGACCACGATTGCATCCATATAAACAAAACTAATTAATTAAGCCCTCTGAATCAAATCTTAAGTCATAATGCCATCAATTAATGAATACTTGGCAAAACCTAGATCGCTCAATTGTGGAAACCACCAAAGTGGATGCACTTGAGTTATCTTGATGAGACAAGCTTGAGTAATGGTGCTGCTCATAATATTCATTATTGTTTTGACTTAATTGAGATTAACAAAACAATTTTGAATCTCAAGGCATTAGATGGGGTTAAACATATCGGATCATATAATGATTAAATCCCATAAAGATCTAAGAGTTACATGTGATGTAATTGGTAAATAGGTTACCTACCTAAATAACTTGAATTTAATCGTCTTGCCAAAGCGGACTTAAGTTTAAGCCAAATATGGATCTTAGCCCACTAATTATTATATTGAGGGTTGTTAATTTAGTCAGAGATTACTAACTAACTTTGCATATTTTATTTGTAGAATCATGTCGACTAGTAATACTGCTACACTATCGTTGCGATTGATCCTTGAGAAGGACAAACTCAATGGGCAAACTTTCTTGACTGGTTTAGGAACTTGAGAATTGTTCTCAAGCAGGAAAGAAAGGCTTATGTCCTAGATCAACCCATTCCTGAGGAGCTTGCAGCCAATGCTCCAAGAGCTCAGAGAGATGTTTACACAAAGCATAAGGATGACTCTGTGGATGTAGGTTGCCTGATGCTTGCCACTATGGTTCCAAAGCTCCAAAGAGATCTGGAACTCATGGAGGCTCATGAGATGATTGTACATCTCAAGGAAATGTTCCAGCAACAGGCAAGGCAAGAAAGGTATGAGACCACAAAGGCCTTACATTCTTGCAAAATGGCTGAAGGTGCATCTGTTAGTACTCATATGTTAAAGATGAAAGGCTATATTGATCACCTTGAGAGGTTTGGATTTCCCATGAGCCAGGAGTTAGCTACGGATTTGATCCTCAACTCACTCCCGGAGAGTTATGACCAGTTTGTTATGAACTACAACATGAACAACATGGAGAAATCAATTTTTGAGCTGCATGGGATGCTCAAAACTGCTAAGCAAAGCATTAAGAAAAAGCTTAGCACAGTTTTGATGGTTCAGAAAGGAAAGGGTATGAAAAAGAAAGGGAAGGGCAAATGGAAGGGTAATGGCTCAGGTGGTAAGACCAAAGAGTCAAATAAGCCCGAAACCAAGCTTGCACCCAAGAAGGCAAAGCCTCCAAAGGAAGGAGTCTGCTACTTCTGCAATGAACCCGGTCATTGGAAGAGGAATTGCAAACTCTACCTGGAAGATCTGAAAAAGAACAAGAAGGATAACGAGGCTATCGCTTCAAGTATTTATGTTATAGACATTCATTTTTCTACTTCCTCTACATGGGTATTAGATACTACATGTGGTTCTCACATTTGTATAAATGTGCAGGGTCTAAAGGACAGTAGAAAGCTGAAGAAGGGCGAGGTAGACCTACGAGTTGGAAATAGAGCAAGAGTTGCTGCTTTAGCCGTAGGCACTTATGAATTAGTTCTGCCCAATGGGCTTTTGTTAGTTTTGAACAATTGCTATTATGTTCATGCTTTGAGTAGTAACATTGTTTCTCTTTCTTATTTGGATAAGGAAGGTTATACTTCCATTACTAGGAATGGTAAATGTTCTATTTATCGTAATGACATTTTTTATGCTGATGGTGATTTGCATGTTGGTCATTATATATTAAATTTGGAACATCCTAATAATGGGAATATCTATAATGTAACTACTAAGAGGATAAAATCAAACGATTTGAATCCAACCTACCTATGGCATTGTGTCTAAGCCACATAAATGAGAAACGCATTTCTAAACACCATCAAGATGGATTTCTAAACTCATTTGATTTTAAATCATATGATACATGCAAATCTTTCTTATTAGGAAAGATGACTAAGGCACCTTTTACTGGGCACAATGAGAGGGCCACTGAATTATTGGGCCTTATACATACAGATGTATGTCGATCATTAAATAGAGCTGCCAGAGGAGGATATGTCTACTTCATTACATTTATAGATGACTTTAGTAGATATGGCTATATCTATCTAATGAAACATAAATTTGAATCTTTTGAAATGTTCAAAATATTCCAAAATGAAGTACAAAACCAACTTGGTAAAACAATTAAAGTACTTCGATCTGATCGAGGTGGTGAATATTTGAGCCAAGAATTCATTGACCATCTTAGGAGTTGTGGGATAATCTCACAATTGACTCCTCCAGAAACACCACAATGGAATGGCGTTTCTGAACGGAGGAATCGAACACTATTAGATATGGTTCTATCTATGATGAGTTAAACAGATCTTCCACCGTCCTTTTGGGGATATGCCCTAGAGACAGCTACGTTCACACTAAATCGTGTTCCATCTAAAGCAATTGAAAAGACACCATATGAGATATAGACTGGAAAGAAACCAAGTTTATCTTTTCTTAAGATCTAGGGATGTGAGGTATATGTTAAGCAACAAGCCTCTGATAAATTAGCGCCCAGATCCACAAAGTGCCTTTTCGTGGGCCCAAAACTAACAACAACCTTCTCCCACACCAATTTTTCACAAGTAATTCATTAGACATACTAAAATAACCAAATTCTAATCCCAACAACAAGTTTTGGTTTTGGACATCCCATTCCCATACCTTACTTAATTTCACCAAACTTATTTCTAATGGTTTAAATCAATTCTATTGTCTCAATAACACAATATAACACCAAATCTACCACAATACATTAGGCAATTCATCCATTTCAAAATGACACCAAAATCAGGGCCAAATCACAAATTTCCAAAACTTAACTAATGATCACAATGAATATGTCAATAGAGAGCTCTTCCTTACCTCTTCCTCTTTTCAAGGTTGGTTTCTTGATTTCACAACTTCCAACTTTCTTCAAACACTCAAACACCACCTTTCAAAATTCTGAAACCATAGCAATAAAGCCCTCAACAACATGAACAACTTTAAAGAATATGAGTTGAGCATGCAAAGTCATATGGAGCGCCTACCTTGCACTTCTTTCTTTCTCTTTCCTCTTTGATTTGGGTGACAATGGAGTCTTGAGAGAGAAAACATGAGATGATGACGATGATGATGATGTTCAGTTCTTCCCTTCCCCATGCTCACAACCAACTTGACAAATGAAAGGGAAGAGAAAATGTGTTGAATTTTTTACCATGATCCCATGGCCCACATGTTGCCACTTGTCAAAATCTTGTTTCACCTTCCATGATCATGCATAAGCTCACATGCATGTAATTCCACTTCCTTACTCAATGAATCTTAACCTTTAATCATTAAGTTACCAAGGAGCTTCCTCTTCGGTAACTGACCAATCGGTCGGTAACTTTCCGTTTTCCCATTTTGCCCCTGATTATTGCAATTCCACTTAAATCACCACTAAAAACCTTTATATCATTCCATTCCTCATTCATGCACCCTCCCCTACCCATAAGGTTCATTTTAAGCTTTATCACACAATTAAGCTTATATACAGGGTTTAGGCATTAATCAAAACACATTCAGATCATAATTAGCATCATATTCTTTAAAAGTGTTTATTAATAATAATTACATCCACTTTTGAAGTTATTAACCCTTAAGCCCAAATTGGGGCATTACACAATCCCATACTCATCAAGTATGATATTGGCCTTCTAGTTCATATTAGAGAAGTATCCAAAAAGCCTCCTCATGGCATGGTTAGGCTTTGTGCTTGCTGCAACCTTGCCTCCAATTATGGAAGCATAAGATGTGGAGGCGGAGGAAGACTTGTGGAGGCAGCAGTAGAAGAGGTAAAGGCAGGGGCGGCGGCGGCTGATATTGGGGAGAAGTAAGAGGTGGAGGTTGAGGAAGAGGAGAAGGAGGATGATGCCGAGAGTTTTCCGGCATGTCTTTCACACGGCGTTTCATCTTGATGAGTGCAAGTCATATTCAACATCATTGTGATGAGGTATATGGTTCAACTTCCTATGTAGTGTATTGGCGTATGCCGTGAGACGCCATGTGTCACGGTCAAGGCTTACCAATATCTGCATCAAAGCCTCCATTGGCGAAGGATAAGGAGGAGGGGTTGGCGGCGGCGGTGGCACTCCTTGGGAACTTAACATGATGAAGGAAAAGGAGGAGGTTGATAAAGAAAATTAGTAAAAATCACAAGGAATAATTGAGTTTAAATATAGGTCTAGCGAATTATGAAGGGTTATGACTTATGAAGGTCTAACGGGTTATAAGTTATGACTTAGGTGGTGGTATGGTGTTAGATGATGGTTGTTGTAACACCATTATCTTATTTTCACATTTTTTTAGAGTGCTTATGCATAATTCGGTGGACACACAGAAATAGCATAAAATACTGACATTAAGCACTTACTCTCAATACAAGAGTCTACCCGCTAGGTTTGAAGAATATATACAATTGTCCAAAATATCCAAAAATAAACTAAATATAACGAACAGCTCCATTTCTCTTGGCCCGTACACTTCAGTTGCCCATATTTACTGTTTTGCCCTTAGAGCCGCTAGCTTCTGCTGGAATATTTTTTATATTTGAAAAAGGGTGAGAGTCAAACGAATCTCAGTAATAACAGACAATCAATCATAGAAAATGCAATAATAAATATGCCAAGTACCACATAGAGCAATATTATAATAACACATAATTCAGTTCAGTCAGTATAATTCAGTTTAGTTGTAAACATTCAAAGCCAACCACTGTTGCAACCCCTACTCGTTTCGTACCTCAGCTAGGCTCAAGACCACCAACTGGGCATATCAGTGTACCTGTAGGCACTATGTTTAGTGTACCCGTAGGCACTAAATTCAATGTACCCGTAGGCACTGTGTATCATACATATTACAGAAGATGGCATATACAAAGCATATAAACATTGACATAATGTATGAAAGATAGAGTTACTACCTTGTGTCCATTTTTGCAACACAAATAACTACTTAATTTGATCCCGCTCAAGCTCAATAGATTGGTCCTAAAAATTCCAAGTTTATAAGAATTAGGTTAATACCCATCCATGTATTACTCTAGACTCATCCAAATTACTTTTGTTGTTATATTAGTCTAATTCTACAAAATTACTAAAATGCCCCTAGAAACCCAGTCTAAGCCCCTTTTTATCCGGTTCGACCTACTTTTCCAGAAATTTTGACCCGAGCTATTCCTACACAGTTTTACATGTAGAATTCTTTTTTGACCTCAGTTTTCATAAAATCACTACCAAATGACAATTTTGCCATTGACAGCCTTTAATTAGGGTTTTAGGGGTATTTTCGTAATTTCACTTTCTAGGGCTTTTCTCACAAAGTAATCAACATCAACCCTACACAATTTTCCCTCATGAACATAATGGATCCATTAGATTAATGAAATTCCAGCCCTATCCCCCATTTCCATCTCTGGCTAAAACATGCTCAAGGAAAAAGGGAAATTGTGATTTTGTGTTTTAACCCTTAAAGCTTGCTCTTGTACACTCCTAACCACTTATTTAACCCTTTAACCACTTATTAGACATAATTTGAGGAAATTGGAGCAACATAACCCCTTACTATTTCAACATCCCAACTTCACAAAATCAACAATCCAATCCACAAATCAAGCCAAAAACCACAACAACAACAACAACAATACACCAAAGGAATTGAAGTTCTTGAAGTTACCTCTTGATTCTTGGACTTTCTCTCTCTAGACGTCTCACTCTCTCTCCTCAACCTTGAAGATTAGGTTGATATACATGGTTTTTCATGAAGAATAAGAGATTAAAGAAGCTACTACACAAGTCAGAAGACCTAATACTTGAAATCATAAAGCTTTACCTTGGATTTTTGCCTCTTAAAGCTTGCTCCTTTATACTCCTAACCACTTATTAGACATGATTTGAGGAAATTTGGGCAGTATAACCCCTTACTATTTCAACATCCCAACTTTACAAAATCAACAATGTAACCCCCTTCCGTAATTATATCCAAAATACGAAATAAAAATGAAATTAGAGACCAATAAGAACAAAACTTATTTAAATTCCCATCTTCACGATAGGGTTTTCACAAATCACTTTCGAAATCTAATTAACCTGGTCTCATATTCAATTTCGAATACAATTACATCACGCAGAATATCACATTTAAACAAATATCAGAGTGTACAACAATATCATCCCGGCAACTCCCGGGTTCATATCTTTACATAGAATTCATAGGGCACATCCACCCTTTACAATTCTTAGAATGGGGATTACACAGTTCTCCTCAAATACAAATACAAATACCCAAATGCTCATTCCAAATACATAATCAAATATTCTCATTCAACATATAACCAAGTATACATTCCACAATATATACAACTCCAAATCCAAATATACATCCCAACTATGATAACCAACTACCAAAATCTATAACCCCGAAGGAGTCTTCATCGCCCTTAGCTGCTCGCTATATCCTTGATCCACTACCTTGTCTGAAAGGTTAGTAGGGGAGGGTGAGATTCGAGAGAATCTCAGTAGGAAACAAATACCTATATGCATGTATGATATGTGTTTATGCATGACATGCTTGCAATACAAAACTCATGTTCACACAATGACATATCTGCGTGCTCAATGTTTCAACAACATACTCATGGCCATAGCATAACTAGAAACAGAGCTACAATCATTCATACATGTTTCACATAATCAAGCAAAGCAATACATGCATCAATACACAAACACAACATCAAAGCATGCAAGAGAGGTAAGTTCCCTACACTCTTTCCACGTAAGCTCCAACTCCGCTTACTCGCAATCAGAATGAATACCAAACCACGTTCAGGGCGAACATCAACCCTATAATCAAATCAAGGACATAGGGTTATTCTCTATTCCAAATCCTTAATTTCATATCACTTAAGGTTGGTTACCATTCACACCCTTTAGGTGGCTAAAATAAGCTCAACGAAAGCCTAAAGGATTGGGATATACTAGGTTTGAAATCACCTTTCAAAATCACAAATTGCTGAAAATTGGGTTCTGGCTGCAGCCAAGAATTCTCTGGCTGCAGCCAAAAATGGCTAAAAACGTCACAGAAACATTTTGGCTGCAGCCAAAAATTTCTGGCTGCGGCCAGGACACACACAGAAAGTTTTGCGCTGGAGCCAGAATTTTGGCTGCAGCCAAGGAAACTTCAAAAATTCATAACTTGGTCTAGAAAACTTGAAACAAGGTGATTCCAAAACCCATTGAAAGATATTCAAGTCCCCTTTATGGGAAAAATATGTCTCATTACCAGAAATCACCACACAAATCCAGATTTACACAAAATCCAACATTGCTCCAAAACAGAATCCAGTTTCGTCCTCAAACTTTAGACAACCAGAACTCCCAGCTCACAAAACGAAATGACACAATTTATATGTCCATTTTGAAGCTTGGGATGTGAACTTCAAGACTGGAAAGTTTCATAATTTTTAGAGACCATTTGCCCATTCAAAACGCTCACACAAACTGACTGCCCAGAACAGAACCTCAAAAGACAGAATTCCAGTTTTTGCAATTTGGCTTCCAATGGTTCCATTTTCATATCAAACATCATTCTCACACAAAATTTCACAAGGAATCCATTGGAAATACCAAATCAACCAAATTCATATCACTTTGACATGTTTTACCAACAATCATAACATGTCATCACAAATCACAACACAAACACCACATTGTTATCCATTTCATTCCAAGTTCTCAAAACAATTCCAATGACCAAATTGTTAGATCCCAAGTTTTGATGATAACAATAATTCAATTATGAGTAAAACATGTTTTTAGAAGGTTAAGAAAAGATTCCAAGTTACCAAATGCATATTTGGAGTTTGCTGATATCTGCTGTGAAATTGCACTTGAGTGCTCGAGCATGAAATCTGCACTCGAGCACAAATCACTTCTGTACTTGAGCAGGTGTGAGAGAAAGCCAGGAAGTGAGTACCCGAGAACCATTTTCCCTTTGTATTCACTGGATCACTCGAAGCACAAAGTATGCACTCGAGCAGAGAAGTCATTCTCACTCGAGCACACATGCGAGTGAGGGCATGCGAGTGCTTGGCCGAGAGCAAGTTATAACATGCTTCCATCATTCACTCGAGCAAGGCACTGCGAGTGCTTGGCCGAGAGCAAGTAATAGCATGCTTCCATCATTCACTCGAGCAAGGCACTGCGAGTACTTGGCCGAGAGACTTGAAGTTCAGAAAAGTGCAAGTGTGCTCGAGCACACCTGTCCATGCTCGAAGTGACACGTCCATACTTACGAGTAATATTTCCATCCCTCTCCAGATCAGTTGCGAGTGCTTGTTCAAGAGAGCATATTCCTTGGGAATATGCTTCTCACTCGAGCAGAGGTAAGTGTGCTCGAGTGAGGGCCCATATCACTCGCGAGTGAAAATTCTATCCCTCTGAAATTTTGATGCGAGTGATGGTTTAGAGAGCATATTCCTTGAGAATATGCTTCTCACTCGAGCAGAGGTAAGTGTGCTTGAGTGAGGGTCCATTTCACCCGCTAGTGCAAATTCTCACTCTTGTCAAAATGGTATGCGAGTGATGACCCGAGAAGACATTCCCAGTGTAAAGTGCAAAGATCACTCGAGCAGAGTTTTGTGCTCGAGTGAGACCCTTCTTCACCCGCGAGTGAAGATTCTGTCTCTCTGTTTTTTCATGCAAGCACAACCCGATAACAGAGGTATATGAAGGAAAATAGGAGATCACTCGAGGTGAGCCTTTCATGCTTGAAGTGATGCCCTGTTAACCACAGAAAATGCTAAGTATCACAACGTTCATTACGAATATGGTTTATTGTTATTAATTCATATCATCATTTCTTTTTATCTTTGTTTAACATTGTTTTGAATGTTTTAAGAGGATGGTACAGGAATATGAACGTTTGAATTGAACCACATGAGAAAAGTGATACAACGGCAGACAAGATGATTATGAACACGCTGGCACCTACCGCACTCAGATTATTCAAACATGCACGTGTCTGCCATTAGTTTCAAATGTCCCGCTCCTCAAATGAAGAATTTCCAAACGGGCAAAAACTGGAGCAACTATATATATACAGAGACTCACAGAGAAACAGGACAACGCAGCACATGCATTCATAAGCTCATATCAAGTTTCTGCTATTCATCATTTTTCTCTGTATACACCTTGATCTTCAGTGTTTATTCATTTGCTCTATAAGAGAGTCCTCATACAAACTCAAAATTCTATGTTTGTGTGATCTCAAGGTATTGGGACCTTGAGAGGATAGTTATTCCTTACAAGAGAAGCAGTTGAGAGAATCCCTTGTAGTGTCTTCCACTCATAAGCCTTATAAGATACAAGCAGGAGAGAACGTTATTGTTCATAAGACTTATAGTGGTGTAAGCGGAAGAAAACGTTGCTGCTCATAAGTCTTGTATACATAAGCAAGTGAGAAGAGTCATAGGTTGTTTCTCTGCACATAAGACTTGTCGTAAGGGGGAGAGAAGTTTCTTGTTGAGAGAATATTTCTGCTCGTAGTCCATTCAAGGACGATTGTTGTCTTGTGGCGTTCTGAGAGCCCATTGAATCTTGGAGATATTGTGAAAAGCTCAGTAGGTCTTGATCTCTGAGGACTAGACGTAGACATTGTTATTAGGCCGAACCAGTATAACTCTCTGTGTTCAAATCTTCTCTACCCTACTCTATTCACTATATTTACATATCACCACCTCAAGCGAAAAATTTATAACATCACCCAATTCACCCCCCTCTTGGGTGAAGCTTGCCTCTTACATTTGGTATCAGAGCCTCGTCTTCTCCGAAGAGCCTAACAGCTTGAGAAGGATCCGACAAATGGCAACAATGGGTAAAAATATCCTTCCAGACGGTGCTTCAATCACTAGACCTCCTGGTTTTGCTGGAGAACATTTTTCGTTCTGGAAAGCCAAATTCAGAGTGTTCGTGATGGCCAACGAGTACGGATTATGGAATGTTATACAAGATGGTGACTATGTTCCAGTGAAGAAAATCGAAGATAGAGCAGTTAAAAAGAGTCCAGATGAGTTTGACGAAAATGACAAGAGGTTAGTAACATTAAATAGCAAAGCCATTTTAATGATACAGAGTGCTCTTAGTCAAAAAGAATATTTTCGTATATGTACTCTACCTACTGCCAAAGATATGTGGGATGCTCTTGAAATTGCTCACGAAGGTACATCTGGAATCAAAGAAAATAGGATCAATACTTTAATAACAGGGTATGATTTATTTCGTATGAAATCTGGAGAGAGTATATCAGAATTTGAACTAAGGTATACTCATCTTGTTAATCAATTATCTGCTCTTGGAAAGTCGTTTGATCAAAATTCCCAGGTAAGAAAGATTCTTAATATTCTTACAAAAGAATGGGAAGCAAAGGTGACAGCCATCGAAGAAGCCAAAGGAGAGTCTATGAGATCCGTAGCTGCTCTCTTTGGTAGTCTTTCCGAATATGAAGGTAAGTTGAGATTCAAAAAGGAACTTGAAGAAGTCGATGATAGAAAGAAAAAGGGAGTTGCATTTAAAGCTATTAAAGAAGAAAAAGAAACTTCCGAGAATGAAGATGTTCCTAGTGATGATGAAATGGGAATGATCGTGAGAAAGTTCAAGAAATTCTACAGAAGAGGACAAAGGAATTTCAAGAATTATCAAGGAGGACCAAGCAAGAAAGAAAACAAAGAACACCAAATAGTATGCTATGAATGTGGAAAACCAGGACACATCAAATCTGAATGCTTCAGGAACAAAGACAAAAAGAAGCAGAAAAAGAAAGCATATATATCATCTATTTGGGGTGATAGTTCGTCAGACGAAGAAAATGACAACGACGAAGTAGCCAATCTATGCTTGGTAGCTAAGGAAGAAGAATCAGACTCTGAGGTAAGTGACTCTGAACCCTCTTATAATGAATTGTTATCTGAATATAATGCATTGTATACAGAGTTCATTAAAGTTGCTAAAGAAATGGTTAGTTATAAGAAGAAAGTAAAAGAATTAGAAAGTAATGTCATATCATCACATGAAATGTGTAAGGAGAAAGATAAGAAAATAGAAGACTTAACAAAGATTGTTGAAAAATTTACTAAAGGAAGTGAAACTCTCAAGGTTATCTTAAGTTCTCAGAAAGTTTCCTTTGATAAATCTGGAATTGGATATAATGCTGTGCATGATAAGAATAAGAAGAGTAGTAGAGACTATCTTAAATATTTTAGGAATTCTGTGCATACATCAAATCCATTTGTGTCATGCAATTTTTGTAATAGGAAAGGACATTATACTTCATCGTGTTATTTCAAAAAGGGAAAGGTTGTTGGAACATATAAATGGGTTCCGAAAGGGACACATATTCCAAATACTAACCACAAAGGACCCAAGAAAGTGTGGGTACCTAAAACTTGATCATCTTATTCTAGGTATGTCTCAAAGCATCTCGAGCGAACAAATGGTATATTGATAGTGGATGTTCGAGACACATGACTGGTGACAAAAATAAGTTCACCATGTTTGAACCTAGAGAAGGAGGAAAGGTGACTTTTGGAGGAAATCAATCTGGAAGTATTGCTGGAATTGGTGAAGTGGGAAGAACAGATGGCTTTCAAATCAACGGAGTATATTATGTTGAAGGATTATGCCACAATCTCTTAAGCGTAAGCCAAAGCACTGACAAAGATAACTGGGTGATTTTTGACTCGAAAGAATGCTTGATAGTAAGCAAGAAAGATCTACTCCTAAACAAAGAAACTATCAAGGCAAAAATCCGAGCTCAAAGGGACGGTAATTGTTATACAATTGATTTAAATTCAAATTCTTCTGAAAACTGTTTTCTTAGTCGATTAGAGGAAAGTTGGTTATGGCATAAGCGTTTGGCTCATGTCAATATGAATCAACTTGACAAATTGATCAGAAAAGATTTAGTTGTTGGCCTTCCCAAACTCAAATTCAAAGACAACATGATTTGTGAAGCATGTCAAAAAGGCAAACAAACTAAATCCTCTTTTAAAACAAAATATGAAATTTCTACTTCAAAACCTTTACAATTACTTCATATGGATTTGGTAGGACCTGCAAGAGTAAAAAGTTTTGGATGATTTTACAAGATTTGCTTGGACTATATTCATTGCCTCAAAAGATGAAACTTTTGCTGAATTTATTATGTTTGCCAAAAAGGTTCAGAATGAGAAAGGTATTTCTATTGTCTCTATTAGAACAGATGATGGAGGAGAATTTGATAATTAATTGTTTGAAGATTACTGCAACAACGAGGGGATAGATCACAACTTCTCAGCTCCTAGAACACCTCAACAAAATGGAGTAGTGGAAAGGAAGAACAGAGTGCTTACAGAAATGGCAAGAGCTTTACTTAATGAAAAAGAAATGTCACAAGTGTTCTGGGCAGATGCAATGAGTACTGCATGCTATATTTCAAACAGAGCATATATTCGTAAATCTCTTGTAAAGACACCATATGAACTCTACAAAGGAAGAAAGCCAAATATTGCTCATCTTCATATCTTCGGGTGTAAGTGTTTCATTCACAACAATGGTAAGGAAAATTTAGGTAAATTTGATTCAAAGTCTGATGAAGGTATTTTTCTAGGATATTCTAATAGAAGTAAAGCTTATAGAGTTTTCAATAAAAGAACATGTACTATTGAAGAATCTATTCATGTTGTGTTTGATGAAATTGAATCTCAGACAAAACTTAATGATGAAGAAGAAATGGATTCAATCAAGAAAAACAAATCTATTTCAAAGCAGGATGATTTTGAAACAAATGATTTTCAAAATTTAGAAGATGTTGATGATCATGATCAACCTAAAGCATGGAGACATATGAAGGATCATCCAATTGATCAAGTTATAGGAGATATTCATGAAGGTGTCAAAACCAGAAATAGAATTCTCAATGAGGTAACATTTTCAGCTTTTATTTCTGACATTGAACCTTCTAATATAGAAGAAGCTTTATCTGATAATGATTGGGTGATTGCTATGCAAGAAGAACTAAATCAATTTCAAAGAAATCAAGTTTGGGATTTGGTTCCTCGACCTAAAGATCATACGGTTATAGGGACCAAATGGGTTTTCAAAAACAAACTTGATGAATCAGCAATCATTGTGAGAAATAAAGCAAGATTGGTTGCTAAAGGCTATAATCAAGAAGAAGGTATTGATTATGAGGAAACATATGCTCCAGTGGCAAGATTGGAAGCAATACGAGTACTCTTACCTTTTGCTTGCATCAAAAGTTTTAAACTTTATCAAATGGATGTAAAAAGCGCTTTTCTAAATGGTTATATTATGGAGGAAGTATATGTCGAACAGCCTCCTGGTTTTGAAGATGAAACAAAACCTGATTATGTCTTCAAACTTAAGAAAGCATTATATGGTTTGAAACAAGCACCCAGAGCTTGGTATGAAAGACTAAGCAAATTTCTTCTTGATCAAGGTTTTGTCAGAGGTAAAGTTGATACAACTCTATTCATCAAACATAACAAAAATGATATTCTAATAGTTCAAATTTATGTTGATGATATTATTTTTGGTGCTACTAACGAATCTATGTGTCAAGAATTCTCTAAGATTATGCAGGGAGAATTTGAAATGTCTATGATGGGAGAATTGAACTTCTTTCTTGGACTTCAGATCAAACAAAAGAAGAATGGTATATTTATATCTCAGACAAAGTATTTGAAAGAATTATTGAAGAAATATGGATTAGATAATGCTAACGGAGCTGATACTCCAATGAGTTCTACAACATTGCTAGATGCTGATGTAAAGGGACCTAGCTTCAACATCACAAAGTATAGAGGAATGATTGGTTCATTACTCTATCTCACAGCAAGCAGGCCAGATATTCAGTTCAGTGTAGGAATGTGTGCAAGGTATCAATCCAATCCTAAGGTATCTCATGCAGAGACAGTAAAAAGAATTTTCAAATATCTAGGAGATACTTCAGAGCTTGGACTGTGGTATCCAAAAAGAGGGAACGAGTATTTAATGGCATATTCAGATTCAGATCACGGTGGATATAAAACCGACAGAAAGAGTACCAGTGGACAATGTCAATTTCTCGGAGGCTCTCTAGTGTCATGGTTCAGCAAGAAGCAGAACACAGTTTCATTATCTTCGACTGAAGCTGAATATATAGCTGTGGCAAGCTGCTGCTCTCAAGTGCTATGGTTAAAACAACAACTTCAAGATTTGGGAATTTATTTAAAAGAAATTCCAATCTATTGTGATAATACTAGCACGATAAGCTTGGCAAAGAATCCTGTACAACATTCAAGAACCAAGCATATAGACATTCGACATCATTTCATTCGAGATCATGTTCAAAAGAAAGATGTCAAAGTGGAATTCATACCAACTCATCTTCAACTTGCGGATATTTTCACAAAACCAATTGCAAAAGAGCAATTCCTCTATATTCGAAGAGAATTGGGAATGGTCAATCCCAATTAGTTGTAAGTTTTCTTGTTAAAAAGTTCAATTAAATAGTTCCTTTGATGATAACTATACTGACTTTAGCATCGGAGTGGCCAAAAAATTTGTTTTGCAGGATTCTCACTCGAGCACAGAGGGTACTGCTCGAGTGAGGAGCTGTGTCACTCGAGCACAAGCAGCTCTGCTCGAGCACAGCACTATTTATGATACTCTGTTCTATGATAGTTGAAACAAAGGTTAACAGAGGAGTTAAGAACACCAAGGGAATATATCATAAACAACAGTGAGAAGTGAACTCACTCGCGAGTGAGGAATTCTCACTCGAGCATGATATGAACATGCTTGAGGTGAGGAATGCCTGCTCGAGTGAAGAAGAAGAATCTCTTTGCAAAAGCTATCCAAATCATGGTTACTCAAATGATCTTGGAGGATTTGAGTACAAAGATGCAAAAATATGTCAAGAAATCCACAATCCATGTACGTTTTACATGTTTCTTTATTTTTCCAGAAGATCACTCGAGCACAGCTAGAACACACTCGAGCACAGTATGAACATCACTCGAGCACTAGGGTTCATGCTCGAGCACTGTCACTTATATCAGATACTGGGGAGCTCAGAACGTCGCACTTCCTCCTCTCACTCGAAGTGCTTTCTCACTCGAAAGACACAACTCTTCACCTTCAACCGTTTTCCCATCATTCAATCACGTCTCTCTACTTCAAATCGCCGTTACAACCTTTCAATCTTCTATAAGAGGTGATTTTTGTCTTCTGCATTTCTCACTTGTGCCCTAATCTCCACTTGTTTTTTCTTTCAAAAACTAAGAGTTTTTGCCTCTCTTCCATTTTCTTAACAATGGCAAGAACAAAACTACCCTCTATCCCTCAAAGATCTCATTCACCTTCTCCTACTCACTCTGCTGCCAGTGAATCTGGAACTCCTGAGCCTACTCCTCCATCTCCTAAAATCTCTTCCTCACCTTCACCTCCTCCTAAACCAAAAACCAAAAAGAGGACTCCGGCTAAGAAACCTCATCCAAAGCCTCAAGTTTCAAAGAAAGACCAACCTCCTTAAAAGAAACCAAAGGGGGTGGTATTCAAGGAACCAATAATCACTCGGTCTCAATCCAAAGAGGTTCAAGGAAAGGGAAAGAAGAAGGATTCAGAACAACCCCAATCATCTTCTTCTTCTGGGGATACCTTCAGTAAACAACTCAGGGAAGCAATAGAAAAATCCAAATTGGACAAGATAGTTGGGACGATTGCTTCTCAAGTCGGTGTTTCAAGTTCACATCAACCAAGTGCCTCTGCTTCAGGAGCACCTTCTACCTCCCAAGCACCAGTGGATGATCAACTCACTAGTCCTCCTGAGGGATTCAATGTGACAGAGGTTAAGGCCTTATCTCAGAAGGTATATAATGATGAATTCAAACATAGACATTTCTGCCCAGTAGTATATGTTGATCTGGATTATCTGAAAAAGAATTGTCATTTGGACTTGTACCCTTACCTTCAATACTATGCTCCCTGGCTAAATATTCATTTGCCATATTCCCCCACTGTTGTGAAAACTTTCTATTGCAATATGAAAACTCATAATATTATGTCTAGATCCGGTGAGTTGATTGAAGAAGCTGTATCTACAACCATTAGAGGGAAATTCATTATGATTTCTGCCAAAATCATTAATGATTTACTTGGTTATGTTGCACCTCCTACTGATCCACCCTCTTTCTCTGCCAATGAAACTTTTAAAATTTTGAGACCAAAAGACCCAATTGGCCCCCTCATTTTCAAGCCTATTGATATGCCTGATAATCACAGAATCCTTCATTACATTTATTCCCGGAGCATAGTCAATAAATCCAAGAATTTTACCCACTTTGCTCAAAAGGATTACTATTTCTTGGCTTCTTTGGTTACGGGGCAACAAAGGAATGTAGGGGAGATCATTTTTAGTGAGATGAGAAGGTTTAGATTTTCTTCAACAAGATCCACAACCATACCTTATCCTCAACTTGTTTCCTTCATCTTGATGAAAAATAAAATTTGGTATTTGGAAGGAAAAGAAAGGGTACTCATCTAACGGTTTGGTAAGACTCAGTTAACTCACATGGGTATCAATCTTCCGGTGAGTCGGACCAAAGCCACATCAAACAGGGAAGCCACTCCATCCAGAGGAGATGAGGCACAATCATCTGCACAAGGTCCTATTCCTCCTCCTTCATTTCTCAATGCCTCTCTGTCCAATCATCTGACTGAGGTAATTAATCAAGATGTATCAAGTTTGAAGAAGGAATTAGTGACTGAGTATGAGAAGCTTGTGGAGAAGATGGAAGCACAACTCATCAATCTGGTAGACAAGGCCAATCTTAATTTTGAACTGATATTCAAAACTCAGGATGAGATGTCACAGAGGATCACCAATATGGAGACTTTCTTGCACTCCCATTTTCCCTCTTCATCTTCCGGGGTGCCTCCTGAGACCACTCCTCCCTCAGTACCACAGACTCATGTGCTCTTCACCGATCCAGATTCCAATGTAGATGTTACATTTGATTGGTCACCTTCACTACCTCCCTCATCATCTGTACCACAACCACCATCTCCTTCTGATCAGCCAATTGACCCTTTCACTGGCATGATTTCCTTTGCTCCACCTCCAGACCCCCTTCTGATGTTGACAAAACGGGGGAGAAGGATGTGTGATGTTTTCTGAGCTTCTGTAGGGTGTATATAGGTGTTTGGGTAGATTTCTGTATTGGGTAGGATTTGATATGTATGTCATTTTGAATTACAAGTTATTATGTTATCTTGTGTTGTTCAATGTTGTTTTTGTTTTCCTCAAAGTTAATGATATGGTTCAAGTTTTTGATTATCAAAATTTCAATAATGTTTCAAGTTATTAAGTTCTTGTTAAGTTATATACCTCATACTATGCTTATCTTGGTTGTTAAGTGTCCAGAGGAAACATTGCAGGAAAACTTGAATTTGAAACTCTTGATATGCATTTGGAAACATTGAAGAATTTCAAAATTTTCAATCTCAATCAATTTCTCTTAAATCTTCATCACAAAGAGTTTTGTCATCATCAAAAAGGGGGAGAATGTTAGATCCCAAGTTTTGATGATAACAATAATTCAATTATGTGCAAAACATGTTTTTAGAAGGTTAAGAAAAGTTTCCAAGTTACCAAATGCATATTTGATGATTTGCTGATATCTGCTGTGAAATTGCACTTGAGTGCTCGAGCATGAAGTTTGCACTCGAGCATATATCACCTCTGTGCTCGAGCATGTGCGAGAGAAAGCCAGAAAGTATGTACCCGAGAGGCATTCTCCCTTTGTATTCACTAGATCACTCGAGTAGAAGGTATGCACTCGAGCAGAGAAGTCACTCTCACTCGAGCACACATACGAGTGAGGGCATGCGAGTGCTTGGCCGAGAGCAAGTTATAACATGCTTCCATCATTCACTCGAGCAAGGCACTGCGAGTGCTTGGCCGAGAGCAAGTAATAGCATGCTTCCATCATTCACTCGAGCAAGGCACTGCGAGTACTTGGCCGAGAGACTTGAAGTTCAGAAAAGTGCAAGTGTGCTCGAGCACACCTGTCCATGCTCGAAGTGACACGTCCATACTTACGAGTAATATTTCCATCCCTCTCCAGATCAGTTGCGAGTGCTTGTTCAAGAGAGCATATTCCTTGGGAATATGCTTCTCACTCGAGCAGAGGTAAGTGTGCTCGAGTGAGGGCCCATATCACTCGCGAGTGAAAATTCTATCCCTCTGAAATTCTGATGCGAGTGATGGTTTAGAGAGCATATTCCTTGAGAATATGCTTCTCACTCGAGCAGAGGTAAGTGTGCTTGAGTGAGGGTATGCGAGTGTTTGGCCGAGAGCAAGTAATAGCATACTTCCTTCATTCACTCGAGCAGAGACATCAATGCTCGAGCATGAGCATTCTGTGCTCGAGCAAGGCACTGCGAGTACTTGGCCGAGAGTCTTGAAGTTTAGAGAAGTGCAAGTGTGCTCGAGCACACCCATCCATGCTCGAGTGACACATCAATGCTTGCGAGTGAAAATTCTATCCCTCTCCAAATAGTTGCGAGTACTTGTTCAAAAGGTATAATTCTTGAGAATATTCTTCTCACTCGAGCAGGAGTCTTTGTGCTCGAGTGAGGGCCCACATCACTCGCGAGTGAAAATTCTATCCCTCTGAAATCCTGATGCGAGTGATGGTTTTGAGAGCATATTCCTTGAGAACATGCGTCTCACTCGAGTAGAGGTAAGTGTGCTCGAGTGAGGGTCCATATCACTCGCGAGTACAAATTCTCACTCTTGTCAAAATGGTATGCGAGTGATGACCCGAGAAGACATTCCCTGTGTAAATTGCAAAGATCACTCGAGCAGAGGTTTTGTGCTCGAGTGAGACCCCTCTTCACCCGCGAGTGAAGATTTTGTCTCTCTGATATTCCATGCAAGCACAACCCGATAACAGAGGTTTATGAAGGAAAATAGGAAATCACTCGAAGTGAGCCTTTCATGCTCGAGTGATGCCCTGTTTGACCACCGAAAATGCTAAGTATTACAACGTCCATTACGAATATGGTTTATTGTTATTAATTCATATCATCATTACTTTTTATCATTGTTTAACATTGTTTTGATTGTTTTAAAAGTATGATACAGGAATATGAACGTTTGAATTGAACCACATGAGGAAAGTAATACAACGGCAGACAAGATGATTATAAACACGCTGGCACCTACCGCACTCAGATTATTCAAACATGCACGTGTCTGCCAATACTTTCAAATGTCCCGCTCCACAAATGAAGAATTTGCAAACGGGAAAAAACTGGAGCAACTATATATATACAGAGACTCAAGGAGAAACAACAACAACGTAGCACATGCATTCATAAGCTCATACCAAGTTTCTGCTATTCATCATTTTTCTCTGTATACACATTGATCTTCAGTGTTCATTGATTTGCTCTGTAAGAGAGTCTTCATACAATTCAAAATTCTATGTGTATTTGATCTCAAGGTATTGGGACCTTGAGAGGGTTGTTTTTCCTTACGAGAGAAGCAGTTGAGAGAATTCCTTGTTGTGTCTTCCACTCTTAAGCCTTATAAGATACAAGCAGAAGAGAACGTTGCTGCTCGTAAGACTTACAGTGGTGTAAGCAGGAGAGAACGTTGCTGCTCATAAGTCTTGTATACATAAGCAAGTGAGAAGAGTCATAGGTTGTTTTTTCTGCACGTAAGACTTGTCGTAAGGGGGAGAGAAATTACTTGTTGAGAGAATATTTCTGCTCGTAGTCCGTTTAAGGACGATTGTTGTTTTTGTGGCATTCTAAGAGCCCATTGAATCTTGGAGATATAGTGAAAAGCTCAGTAGGTCTTGATCTCTGAGGACTGGACCAAGGCATTGTTGTTAGGCCGAACCAGTATAACTCTCTGTGTTCAAATCTTCTCTACTCTACTCTATCCACTATATTTACATATCACCACTTCAAGCAAAAAATTTATAACATCACCCAATTCACCCCCCCTCTTGGGTGAAGCTTGCCTCTTACAATTTTGGTAGATCCACAATCATATCTTGTGACTTGTGTTGGAAAATTGTTTTGTATAGGCCATTTGTTGTGGCGTTAAGTGTTAGAAAAACTCGTGGGCTATGTTTTCTTCTGTTTGTTAATTGTGCCTAGAGTGAAAGACTTTTTGTAGTGGGTTTGTGGGTGCGATTTGTGCCCTGGACCCCAATGTGTTTTCTTAAAAGAAGTGGTTTTCAATTATCACTACTTAATCAGGTTTTGTCAAACCATTTATAGATAATTATTGTTTATGATAAAGGGTCTTTTCATATAACATTAACAAAGGGCTACCATTGGGTTACCAACCTTTTGAGAACCAAGGTGGGGTAGGATCAAATCCCACCTTCACCACCTTAGCCTCAAATAAAAAAATAATAGTGACTCCCAAAAATAGCCACCGATGTTAGAGCTCCAGTAGATGGAGGGTGCTTGCTAGTTGAGGGCGGTGCTCCGGCTGCAAAGGTGGCTTTTTTCTTTTTTTTAAAAGTAAAAAATTAATGGCAATTTTGTGAAAACACCAACACCTTAAAATATCAAATTCCTACTCCTCTTTTATTTGTTTTTTTATGTCCAGGTGACGTTTAGGGGTTTTGAGAATTCATGAAGTATTTTTTAGGGATTTTCCCTTTATTAAATGTATGTATGACCTAAATCTTTTTTTTGCCCACTTATGTGTGTATGACCTAAATCTAAATCTAAAATAATATAATTATGTAGTTATTGCTTTCTTAAAAATTAAATTTATTATTTACGAAGTTGCATATTAAAATTTTAAATATCAACCACCCAACGATGTTATGTATGTGCATAACCGCAAGAAGACAAGGGCAATTTGGTCCAAAAGTGAAGTGGCTCGACCATTTATGGCCAGAATCTCAAAATGAATTCAAGTGCTCCTCCATTTGCTACGCGTAGACATAAAGAAATAAATGGAGGAAAATTGATTATGGTGTGCTATTGTTTATTAAAATTTTAAATTTTAAATATCAACCACCCGACGATGTTATGTGCAAAACCGCAAGAAGACAAGGGCAATTTGGTCCGAAAGTGAACTGGCTCGACCATTTATGGCCAGAATCTCAAAATGAATTCTAGTGCTCCTCCATTTGCTACGCGTAGACATAAAGAAATAAATGATAAAGAAATAAATGGAGGAAAATTGCTTATGGTGTGCTATTGTTTATTAAATGATTTTTTTTTCTTACTGTTGTCGAATCTAATTATCTAGTCAAATTCCTGTCTGTTCAGAACCAATTCGCTTCTAAGAAGTTTAATCCAATTCGTACCTTCGGTTTTCATTTCAACTCGCACAATAACTGCAGACTCTTCTTTCTTCTTCAGCATCGTTATTGTCGAGTCGCAGCAACTTGAAGTAAACCCAAGTCCTATTTCCTTCTTTCGCGGTGGAAACGATTTTTGCTTCAAAACTGACTTTGCTGATCACGAATGGCGAAGCGAGGATACAAGCTCCGTATCCTTTCTTTACTTGTAATATTTTCTTGTTTTAAGTTTCTTTTTTCCATAACAGAGAACCGGGTGACAGGAACTGCATCTGCTTTAATGTTTTTAAACTTTAACTTCAGCCTTTATTTTCGAAATTGAATTTATTATTGCCGGTTCTTAAGCTTCTGTTCAAATTTTTAGGAACCGTATCTTTAAAGCTTCGAATTTGATAGTCCTTTTGTTATCTGAAGAATGCAATCGAACTGTAGGAAGCTGAAGGTGGTAATTGGAAATTATGTCGGACAATTGAAATTCTGGGTCTTGCAGTTCGTTTGATTGCCACATTCTGGAATCGAAACTTATTCTTAGTCTTGATTCATGTTTAGTCGGCGTTTGTTGTCGATTGGATAAAGTATATTCATCTTTAAAAAATTTGGATATCTAGTTGAAGTTTCAGTTTTCCAGTTGATATAGCATTTATTGTCTATTTACTTAATTATTTTCTTTCCAATTTGGGTCATTATTTTTTCATTGAATGAATATGTTGGGTATTGAAGTCTATTCTTTATTATAATACGCTTTCCTCAGCAAAACTATTAGAGGAATTTGTGGCCCATTCAGGCAGCGTCAATTGTTTGAAAATTGGAAAGAAGGCATGCCGCCTTTTCATTACAGGAGGGGATGATCACAAGGTCAATTTATGGACGATTGGCAAACCAACATCTTTGATGGTCAGCTTCACTATTGTCTTTATATTGATATATGAGGCTGAAGCATGTGACTTTACAATTCTGAAATCTTTTATCACTTACTGGATTTTATTATGACGTGGAATTTTCTTCCGCTGGCAGAAGTGCCATGTATGACTATCACCTAATTATGCTGTCTTGTACTAAATACAGAGCCTCAATGGTCATAGTAGTGCAGTCCAATCTGTGGCTTTTGATTCAGCTGAAGTGTTAGTTCTTGCTGGAGCTTCAGCTGGTGCAATAAAACTTTGGGATCTAGAAGAGGCAAAGAGTAAGTTCATTACTAGATACTTAAGTTTTATGATATATAATGTAAATTTGCTATAGTGATTTTGACTTTGAGAGCATTGGACTGTACATTAGAGAGGCAAGACTCAGAAAACTCATCCAGAAGAGTCTTTCTGGACATAAATTTAGATGACTATTTGATTTTAGAATCATGAACTACCCAATTTACTTTGCATGCTAGATGTTATAAGGGAATCTAGGAAAATTTTTATAATTTTAAATCCCTAAGCTTTATAAATAGGTGCCTACAACATGGGATTCTGATATTTTAAATCCTCAATACGTTCCTGATTTTTTACCACTGTTCTTGAAGTATAGTGGTTCGCACTCTTACTGGACACCGATCCAACTGCACCGCTGTTGAGTTCCACCCATTTGGTGAGTTTTTTGCATCTGGATCCATGGACACTAATCTCAGAATTTGGGATATCCGGAAAAAAGGATGCATTCATACATACAAGGGTCATAGCCAGGGCATCAGTACTATAAAGTTTACTCCAGATGGCCGCTGGGTGGTTTCTGGTGGGTTTGATAATGCTGTAAAGGTATGATATGGTTTGATATAGTTGCTAACTTGTACAATTATTCTATCAATGAGATTATGATTTACCTGGACAATATACAGGTGTGGGATCTGACAGCCGGAAAGCTCTTGCATGACTTCAAGTTTCATGAAGGACATACTAGGTCCATTGATTTTCATCCACTTGAGTTTCTTATGGCTACAGGTGAGTTAGCAAGTAAAGTAATTTTGGAGCAGCTGGAAGTAGTAACTTCAATCATGTATACTTGTGCATTATCCATATACTCGCTTCTTTTTTGTCAGTCCCATTTTAGCTAAACTCTTCAAAAATGATTGCTCAATTGCATCTGTGTGTAACTTTAAGACGCTGGATTTCATTCTTATCATTAATTCAATGGGATATCATAGTTGGACTTATACTTAAATTTGCCATTCCTTCCCTAGGTTTATTTGTCAATCAGGCATAATGAGGAATTTTAATGCTCTTCCCTGGTCGATAAGTGATAGAGTACCAAGCTGGAAATCATGTGCGGATAATTTAAGGGATTGAATTAATTTGATTTTATTTTATTAATATTGATTTTAGTTGTTTTAGTAGTGGTTTTAGTGGTTTGTTAAGTGCTCAGCAAGATTAGGATTAAGTAAAGTTAGTTAGGATTATATACTGAGTCCAAGCATTTTATTTATTGAATTAAATGTATTCAAGTATGTTATTTTTGAGTCATGGTTAATGGTTTTAAATTTTGGAGTGTCATGGTTATTCTTTTTATCTATAAATATTGACTCTTGTTATATGTAAAAGCAGTTTGGAAAATATATGAAATTTAGTAGAGAATTACTTCTCTGATTATGGGAGATTCTTCTTGGACTTTAGTAATTTGATGGGTTAAGATTCCGGCTCATCTTTCTACTAAAGATTTATCCTTTTCTTTATTCATTATGAGATTAGATTCTGATTTCATAATTTAATAAAGATTTATCCTTCTAATTTTTATCCTCTTATTCTTTTATCTTTCCTAAAAAAATCAGTCTCTACCATTTGGCATCAGAGCCATTCGATCCTTAACCAACTCTTACTCCAACTTTCTTCCCACATCTCTCTCATTCCCATCATCATCATTAAAGCTCCAAGAAACCTTTCTACGACCTTCTAATCTGATTTTGGACTGTGGCTACATCGATCATTTTATCCTAGAAGCCTTGGTATCTTATTGGCTTCATCGTGCTCAGCCTACCCTTCTTCGTGGAGTTTCATTGGAGTCATTGATTCATGTTCTTATGTTGCTCTTCTGCCCCCAAAACCTCCAGACATCGGACATACGAGGAAGTCATTACTTGCCTTGAGGATAAGGTGAATTTCTAAGGGGGCGGTATTGATAGAATACGAAGCTGAAAATCACGTGCGGTTAATTTAGGGAATTGATTTAATCTGATTTTTTTTATTAATATTTATTTTAGTTGTTTTAGTGGTGGTTTTAGTGGTTTGTTAAGTGCTCAACAAGATTAGGATTAAGTGGAGTTAGTTAGGATTATATGCTGAGTCAATGTATTTCATTTATTGAATTAAATGTATCCAAGTATGTTATTTTTATGAGTCGTGGTTAGTGGTCATAAATTTTAGAGAGTCATGATTATTCTTTTTATTTATAAATATTGACTCTTGTTATATGTAAAAGCAATCTGGAAAATATATGAAAATTAGTAGAGAATTACTTCTCTGATTTCGGGAGATTCTCCTTGGGCTTTAGTAGTCCGATGGGTTAAGATTTGGCTCATCTTTTTTCTAAAGATTTATCCTTTTCTTTATTAATTATGAGATTAGATTCTGATTTCATAATTTAATAAAGATTTATCCTTCTAATTTTTATCCTCTTATTCTTTTATCTTTCCTAAAAAAAATCGGTGTCTACCATTATGATTCTAAATTTAATGTAATTTATTTTTTGTGATTTCACCTAACTCATTATTACCTTTCAATAAAAGCTTACATGATTAATCCAAATGTCACCTGAAAGTAATGAACATTAAACTTTAACTTGAGAAATTTAGCACTGATCAGCTCTGCTGAATTTTGATCTTCTTTGACTTCTCTTTCTTTTGTAGTTCTTTCCTCAGTTCTGTTCTCTTTATTGTTTATTGATGATCTTTTATCTCCTTTAGTTGCATTTTACAGTGATGGATCACCAACTGCAGCCATTCTCTTAATTGTTTGACAAGAAATGAGCAATAGACCCTGAAATCTTTAAACCTTCACATGAAACTTAGATGATCAGATATATATCAACGTTGATCAATATATATTAGCAAGCTTTTCTCTAATTCTTTACTGCGTAATGTGTCCTGTGAATACTTGCAGAGCTGCTAGATGTGTGATTCGGAAATTTGTTAATGTGCTTTATCATTGTGTCTCCTCTATCTTCCCTAGATTTCTAAAAATTTGGTTTATGCTAACATATAATTGCACAGGAGGACTTTTAAACTGATTGATCTGCCAAGTTGTTTTTCAGGTTCAGCAGACAGAACCGTAAAATTCTGGGATTTAGAAACATTTGAACTAATTGGATCTGCTAGATGTGAGGTATTTAAACTATCTGAATGTTATTATCTGCTGGATGTGAGGTATTTAAACTATCTGAATGTTATTTCTTCTGTCCAAAAATAATCACATGATTGTTTATGTCATAATTTGTGCTTGCATACCTGCCTTTGTGCATTTGATTTTCTGTTGCAACACCCTTAGGCTAGTTTAGACCATTACTAACTTTCATGGAGTCCTTTTGTCTTTGCACTTACCTGTTATTATCACAATGTTGTCAGTTGACTTTGAGTTTTTGCTGAAAATTTCCAGAGTATGATATACTGTGCTTGTAATAAATTTACCCAATGGTTGAGCGCACTGCCTAGGCAAATTGTAGTATAGTGCATAAACTTTCTTATTGGGCTGGTTCTTCATCTAATGTAAGCCCTGCACATTTGCTCTCAAATTCACATGCAACGCCACATGAAGATGTATATAAAATACTAAACTTAAACAGTACAAATATGGGGCTTTTAATTAACACTCCTCTACTTATTATTAGGCTACAGGGTTACGCTCAATAGCTTTTCATCCTGATGGAAGAACCCTGTTTGCTGGACTTGAGGATAGTTTAAAGGTACATATCATTGCAATAATGATAATAATACATTAAAATGCAGCACCTGGAACAGGATGAAGATATCATATGTTCATATGTTGTAGGTTTATTCTTGGGAGCCCATTATATGTCATGATGCCGTTGATATGGGGTGGACGGCACTTGGTGACCTCTGCTTTCATGACGAGAAACTTTTGGGTTGTTCATGCTACCACAATTCCATCGGGATTTGGGTAGCAGATATATCGGTAGGATCTGCTATCATTTAAATCAGTTCTTCCCTGTTCTTTATTTTGCAAAATATAATGTCTTTTGTTTACCCAAAAGAGATTATGTGTGTGTGTGTGTGTGTGTGTGTGTGTATGGTGTATATGTATATATATTGTCTGTCTATAATTATATCTGTAGATTTGCTTAATTACTTTGTTCCAAGGGTGATGCCAGCATTCTTGCACTGCACATGCTCATACTTAGTGTGGGTTTATCTGTATGTTATTTAGGTGTAGCTTGATTACTTTGCTTCCATCTAGTATGTGAAAAACACTAAATAAATTTTATGATGCACATGGTTCTCATTCACCTTTCCTTTGCTCTGTTGGCTACTAATAAGTGTCATATATATTTATATAAGCTTATTGAACCATATGGTGGTGGCATGGAACCCAAGAAAAAAGAAGGCGCACAGCAGAATTTCACTCGTGAGGGAAGCCAACTGGAGAATGTTGAGGCTGGTTTGGGTCCGACTCCTGGGATGCACAGTATGTCTTCTGACAGTGAGTCAAAAGATATAAAGAATATATACATAGACTGTAAGTTGATCTCTTGTAAGTCGTTGTTGAAACAGTTCTTCCCTTTCAATTGTTTCCATTTGTACTCTTCTATTTGCTTTGTGGTCATTTTGTTTGTTCACTTGCTGACAGGTACTGATTGTATATTTTTAAGCTTTAGCTTTTAGGAAATACTGTTGGTCTGAGTGATTCTCATTTTTGTGGCTTGAAACTTCTCCGAAAAAGAAAAGGAAAAAAGAACTTATAGGACGTAGTGTAGTTCTAGAAAAGTAAACCTCATAGGTCCGTTTTATCTTGCGTTGCTGCGTACTATAGCAGATCATTGTCTGCAAAACTGTTGTCCTACCTAATAGTTTTAGTTCCTTAATTTTCTGCTAAATTTCATTAGTAGAACTTATTTGTTATCTTGCATAAGTTTGTAACTTTTTATAACTGAAGTAATACTGCATTTGATGATGGTCAACTTGATATACCCTGCATAAATTGACCTATATGTGATTTCACTTTTTTATGTGGTTTGTCTTGAATCTTTATGTAGCCTGTATCATCAGAAAATTACATGATTCTTTTATTGATTATTTTCATATTAAATCTTGCATTATAAAGAAGGGTCAAGGTGAAAAAATACACGTGTTTTTCCTGAAGGTGCGCCCAACACCAAATACTTTTTTGAGGGACAAAAGTAACTAGTAACTATGAGCTTTCAAAACGAGTGTAAAAGCCACATATTTCATTAGCTTTAGAATGTTGACCGTGAGTTTAAACTTTGTTGACTAAAAATGATGACATGGAGCATGATGTGGATAAATAATAAACAACTTGGAACAATGAGTTGCTGACATGGCAAGGGAAATAACATCCAAATAAGAAAGGATAAATAATATAAATGAAAAACAAATAGGGGGAAAAAAGTGGGATTAAATTAAAGAACCTAGAATTACTTTATCAGAGGCAAATTGATAGCAATCCAAATCGCTATGAGCTGATTTATTCTAGAAAAATAAGCGTCTTAGGACTAATTAGGAATTAATTAGCAATATTTATTATTTTTAACAATTTCAGCAATATTATTTTAGATATTATTCTAGATAGTTTATAATAAGTGGAATATCCACTAATAGGATTTTAGATATTTTTTAGTATTTTAAATTTAGATATTATTTTAGTATTTTTGATATTATTTGGATTTCCTAATTTGAATTTTGAATTAGATTTTTATCTCTCTGTACTCCTATAAATTGGGCTTATTGCCTACTCAATAAAGCATCGAATATTTTCAGAGAGTTACTAAAGTTTGGAGATCCTCCTGGGCTATTTTAGAGAGATTAGTGAGATACTTGTTATCCCTCTATTATAGAGTCATTTAATTATATTTCTTTCATTGCAATTCACATTCCTAGTTCGGTGCATAACAATTTGGCATCAGAGCCAATCCCAATCCATAATGGCCAAAACACGTTCGTCTCACACGGCACAATCTCCCGAAGCCAATTCATCTTCGCACGCAACATAGTCGACTGAAACCGATCCACTCACTACTTCTACTGTTCATCTCGCCTCCATCGCTGCACGACTCGAGGCTCTCGACGAGTTGAGGGAAAAGATCAACGCGTTGGAAATTTCAGCATCTTGGCCAAACAGAAACAGAGGGAGATCGCGGCCAAACCGAAACAAAAGGAGATCGCACGTCTCGGCCGAGGACAGTGATGATGATTTTGAGGCTTCTTGGCGCAATCTCCGAACCCCATATACCAAAATCGAATTTCCCAAGTTCGATGGGGGCGACCCGCGCAGCTGGGTTCTGAAGGCTGAGAAATTTTTTCGTTATTATGACACACCAGAGGATGATAAAGTTGATGTCGCAGCCATATACTTGGAAGGCGATGCTCTGGATTTGTTTTCATGGCTTAATTCGCAACGGTCAATACTGTACTAGGATGATTTGGTGACGGCATTCCAAGAACACTTTGGCCCACTGGAATATCTTAATCCTGATGAGAATCTGTGCAGCATTAAGCAGACTGGTTTTGTTCAGGACTATCAGAAGGAATGGGCAAAGAAGGTGGCGCTGGTTGCCAATTGGCCGGAACACTATCTTCTTAGCGTCTTCATGAACGAACTCAAGGAGGAACTGCGATCACACGTACGAATTCAAGAACCACGGAGTGTTTGCAGAGCCGCTAGTCTCGCCTTAGAATTTGAGAAACAATTAACAATTGCTCGCGGGAATAAATTTGGCTCTTCAAACCGAAGCCTCACTGCGTCATCAGCAACCATAGGGAAATATTCCGCGCTGAACTCTTCCTCTTCATCATTCCCTTCCTCAGAACATGTGTCGGCAGTGGATCCTGAATGTTAACGGCGACGTGACAAAGGCTTGTGTTTCAGGTGTGCTGAGCCCTTCCAACCAGGTCATAGATGCAGCACCTCCTTCTCATTAATGGAGGTGGACGACGATGGCAACCCTCTTCCTGAGTCTCTTTAACCAATCGTTGAATCTAAGGAAACTGAGGTTACATTTAATGTCATCTTGGGCACACCTTCGGCCTCCACTATGAAGTTAAAAGGTTTCCTTCATTCTAAACAGGTATTATTGTTGGTGGATAGTGGATCCACCCATAATTTTATTTCCGCCACTTTGATACGAGAACTTGGCATTTCCACCAGTACAATATCTTCGTTTGGCATTCAAATTGGGGATGGCCGGATTATTCGTTGTAATCAGGTCTGCAAAGATCTGGAGGTCCAGCTGTTAGGATTAGCGATTAAACAGGACTTCTACCCCTTCTCCTTAGCCGGATCAGATTTAGTGTTGGGAATTAAATGGCTAGCATGACTCAACACAATGCAAGCCAACTGGAATGACATGTTCATGATTTTCTGGATTGGAGGAAAAAAATACAAGTTGCAAGGAGAACCTCCAAAGGCTGGCCCTCAGGTTTGTCTTGGAGTTTCACCAAACAGAAGCAGCAAAACGTACGGCCTTAGAAGTATCAAAAATCTTTCAAAACTTTTCTGCAATCTTTGAAGAGGCTACTTCACTACCACCCTCCCATGGCCACTATCACATGATCTGCCAGGGGCTTCTCTACCAAATTTGAGACCTTATCGCTATCCTCAATACCAAAAGGATGAGATTGAGTCTCAAGTTCGCACCTTATTAGACCGAGGTTTCATCCGCCCTAGTTCTAGTCCGTTTGCCAGTCGAGCCTTATTGGTGAGCAAGAAGGACAGCACTTGGCGGTTGTGTGTGGATAATCGTCGTCTCAACAAAATTACGATTCCAGATAAGTACCCTATACCTAACATTGATGAATTATTAGATGAACTACACGGTGCTAGATAGTTTTCGAAGATTGATTTACAATCTGGGTATCATCACATTCAGATATTACCTTCCGATATTCATAAAACTGCGTTTAAAACCCACTGTGGTCATTATGAATTTGTGGTCATGCCATTTGGTCTCACTAATGGCCCAGCAACTTTCCAAGCTATCATGAATAACTTGTTCCACCCATACTTGAGGAAATTTGTGCTCGTTTTCTTTGATGACATTTTAATCTACAGTACTTCTGCACAAGATCATTTCAGGCATCTCCAGATTATTTTTCAAATCCTACAACAACACTTTTTCTTTGCCAATGCTAAAAAGTGTTTTCTGGGACAAACGAGGTTTGACTACTTGGGACACATTGTCACGAGTAATGGCGTAGAAGTCGTCCCTGAAAAAATTAAGGCAGTCGCCCATTGGCCTGTTCCACAATCAGTAAAAGATTTGCGTGGTTTTTTAGGACTCACCGGCTATTATCGAAGGTTTGTGAAAAATTATGGCCTCATTGCTAGACCTCTAATTGACTTAACAAAAAAGGGTGCCTTTCAGTGGTCGGATGATGCTCAAACAGCTTTTGAAGAACTCAAAATAGTTCTCACTACCACTCCGGTTCTTCACCTACTGGACTTTCAACAACCTTTTACTGTTGAATATGATGCTTCAGGGAACGGTATTGGGGCCGTACTCATGCAGAATGATCATCCTATAGCATACTTTAGCAAGTGATTCTCCTTCTCAAATTGTTACAAATTAGCTTATGACCGGGAGTTACTTGCCTTGGTCCTTTCATTACAAAAATGGCATCACTACTTATTGGGTAACCATTTTTACGTGCAAACTGACCATCACAGCCTCAAGCACTTGTTAGACCAAAAGATTGACTACTTCCTAACTATGACTCCTGATCAAACTACTTCCCTTTGATTTTACCATTCATTATAAACCAGAGAGAGAGAATGCAGCAACTGACTCTTTGTCTAGGTGGCCTCAGCAAGCAGAACTTTTCCAAATGGTAACTCCCATGGCCCATGACCTAGATCAACTTCCACAAGCACTATTGGAGGACACTGAAACAAGGGAGAAGATAGAGGAGTTACAGACACAACCTGATCGTCACTCTCATTCCACTTTGTAAATGGTCGGTTATTCTACAAGACACGTTTAGTTATACCCAATGACGTCCCACTCAAAGAAAGATTGTTGGCCGATGCTCATGCAACGCCAACTGGGGGACATGGTGGGTACCTTAAGACCTTGCAACGGTTAAATGATCAAGTGTATTAGCGGGGGATGAAAAACGATGTCAAGTCCCATATCCAACGCTGTTACACTTGTCAGCAAAATAAATATCAAACCTTAGCCCTTGCGGGACTTTTGCAGCCCCTTCCTATCTAGAGCGTATTTGGGAGGATATCTCTCTTGATTTTATTACGGGGCTCCCTAAATCCAAAGGTTTTGATGTGATCTTCGTGGTGGTGGATCGTCTCAGTAAATACAGCCACTTCATTGCCCTCACTCACCCATACACCACCAAAACCTTCGCCACCGCCTTTTGCCAAGAAATTGTTCACTTACACGGCATACCAAGGTCTATCGTCTCTAACAGAGATCCTCTTTTCCTCAGTCACTTCTGGTAGGAGTTATTTCGTTTAAGTCAAACCCGCTTAAACATGAGCATAGCATACCACCCCTAGTCCGATGGGCAAACAGAGGTAGTCAATCGATGCCTCGAGACTTACTTACGTTGCTTTGCACATGACCAACCTAAACAATGGAGAAAGTTTCTTTGCTGGGCAGAATTTTCTTTCAACACTGGGTTCCATGGGGCCACTAATACTTCCCCTTTTAAACTGGTCTATGGTCGTGACCCACCGCCTCTCTTTCCTTATATCAAAGGTGAAACACGGGTTGCTGAATTAGAAGAACAGCTCAAAACACGTGACGCCATGTTACGAGTTTTAAAAGGGAACCTCTTTAAAACTCAACACAGGATGAAGTTACATGCCGATCAACATCGTAGGGACCTTGAATTTAACCCAGGGGCGCCGTTTGGTTATGAATTCAACCGTATCGACAACGATCTTTGGCTCGATCAAGGTTTCAGAAAGTGTCTCCCCGTTTCTTTGGACCCTTCACGGTGGCCAAACGAATTGGCGAGGTAGCCTATGAACTAGACCTCCCTTCAACTGCTGAAATCCATCCTGTCTTTCATGTTTCTCTACTTCGTCCAGCTTACGGCCAGCAAGCACCTACTCCTCCTCCTCCTCTTCCACTCTCAACAGATATGAAGCTTATTCTACACCCTTCCAAGGTGTTGCAGCATTGTTGGACACCAGATCGCAGATTGGCCATACTTGTGGCCTAAAAGAATCGCCCTTTAGAGGAAGCTACTTGGGAGGAGTATGATCTCATTGCAGAACAATTTCCTCAATTTCGCCTTGAGGACAAGTCGACTTTCCCAGGAGGAAGATGTGATTGCAAGCCAAATCGCTATGGTCTAATTTATTCTAGAAAAAATAAGCGTCTTAGGACTAATTAGGAATTAATTAGTAATATTTATTATTTTTAACAATTTCAGCAATATTATTTTAGATATTATTCTAGATAGTTTAGAATAAGTGGAATATCCACAAATAGGATTTTAGATATTTTTTAGTATTTTAAATTTAGATATTATTTAAGTATTTTTGATATTATTTGGATTTCCTAGTTTGAATTTTGAATTAGATTTTCATCTCTCTGTACTCCTATAAATTGGGCTTATTGCCTACTTAATAAAGCATCGAATATTTTCAGAGAGTTACTAAAGTTTGGAGATCCTCCTGGGCTATTTTAGAGAGATTAGTGAGATACTTGTTATCCCTCTATTATAGAGTCATTTAATTATATTTCTTTCACTGCAATTCACGTTCCTAGTTCAGTGCATAACGGAAATCGAGATTAGGAAATTGAGAGAAGGGAGCCTTGACGACAAGATGGACTTCGAGAAACTGTGGAGTCGTGGTGGAGTTACCTCCACGCGTGATCAGCGGCTAGAGCGAGGCGTGGTTGGTGACGGAGTTCGAACACGTCAAGAATCTTTGGTTACGAAACTGGCAAATCGAGATTCTTCTATGGTATGGCGAATCTAGTGAAGAATCTTTGGTGACGGAGTTCAACGCTTCCCCCTTCTGATGGATATTTAATTGATTGTGGATCTTATCCTCCCCATTGCATTCCTCTGATTTTTCTCTGCATATTTGGACTAACTAGAAAGTTTCCTCTTTAGTGCAAAGTGTATTGAGGTTTTTGCCAGGTATCTCCATTCAAGATGTTGCTACTCTTCTCTATTCCTTTGGTTCTGTTCGTTGGTTTAATTTTATTTTCTCGCATCATAGAACAAATCCTTTGTTTTGTACTTCTAATTTCTGTCAATCTTTTGTGTATATCTGAACTTAATATCTATGAAAATGGATCATTTTACTTAAAAAAAATTGATTGTGGTGCCATTGGTGTGGATTAAAGGGAGAATTTCTTGCCTCGACGCTTTCCCATCCCAAGTCTGAAACCAACTGCCATGTATGCGTATGCCAAAGAAGTAATACTCCAGCTGGCACCATAACGGTAAAACCACAGAATATGTGACTTTTGCACTTATTTTGAAAGCTTATACTTGCTTTTGCTCCTAAAAAAGGCATTTGGTGTTGGATGCACTTTTGGAAAAACACGTGTGGTATTGGATGCACTTTTGGAAAAACACGTGTATTTTGCAGCTTAACCCTATAAAGTATCATGAAATAATTCAGCTTGCAAAATAGAAGTGTGTCTTATAGTAATTATGAAGGAATTAATAGATAGAATGCAATTATTGTATCATCGAATATTAAACCAATGGTTGAAAATTTAGATTTTGCATGGCGGCATGCAAACTTTTTTGATGTGGTAAATAATGTATTTTTTTCTGTTCGCAATTTATTTATAGACTCTGTTTCTTCCGTAGATCATGTATCTTATGAGAGTTCTATTTTCTCCTATTTAAATTGTCAAAAATTAAATTTGCATGCACGCACTGAACTCTTTGATATGGAGAATTCGGATTAAGATTATGTTTTTGTCTCCTATTTATTTATAATTCTAGCTATTGTTACTTACTTATATTATGTATCTAATTATGTTCTCTTTCCTTCCATGAAAACAAAAAAGCCTCTGGAAGTAAACCTGTTGCTTTACAGAGATCTGGGTCTTACAATTCTCCAAAAGTAGATCTACCTGAGGATTCCAAGGAAATTCGTATTCTGGGGACACTGAAACAGAACCCTGCAACAGTTCATGCAAAATCAAATGGACAAGCTCTCAAAAAATCTTTTATTGTGCCGAATGTTGTGCCTCTGGACACTCCTGATGGTAAGGATTCAGCAAAACCTGAAAGAAAAACTATCACCTTTTCAAGAACAAAACCTGGAATGTTACTCAAGCCAGCTCATGCAAGAAGAGCATCCACTGGCAGATTTGATGTTGATAGAATTTCAGCAGAGATGGATTCTGGAGCTTTTGCTACAAGAAGTAAATTGGATGATGCAAAGGGTCCTGATTTCCAAACGAAGCTTGAGTCTGAGAATGAAGTCAAAGAATCTTGTGAAGATAAATATCCTATCAAGAGTATTACAGATAACTACAAAAGGACTTCACCTCCAAACAGACTCTATGGTCGAGAAAAATGTAAGTTCCTGTTCTTAGTGAGTGTTAAATCACACAGGCAAATGCAAGTCATTATTAATTATTTTCTTTTTAATTTCCTAGTTTATCCCATTATGTTCACAATGACTTCCCCTGATTGCATTGACTTTCAATCACTCACCCACTAACTCACTGTCTCACATGCGCCAAAAGCAAAATTACCTTGGTTTTCAACTGTCAGCTGATATTACCTAAACTATTTAACTTCTCAATGATTTAGTTATTGGTTGTCACTTTGATCCTATTTCTAATTTTAGTTCCTGCAGCCATGTCGCCCTTTTGGAACAAGCTTAAGTTCTTGTTTGTTTTTCTTCTTTTAAGTCATTCATTATTTACCTAAACTATTTAAGGAGCTGTGTGCCTGAAAATTTATGGAAGGAAAAGCAAAATGGGCTATTTTCCGTCACAATAACCATTTGGTAGCCAGGCTCATTTTTCCAATAGAAGCATATTTTCCAGCTTATGTGGGAGCTGCTCTTCCCGTAGGCAAGGGAACAGATCTTCCTATGAAGGAAAATTTGTTAAAGTACCAAAATTGCCCCTACTTGCTTCATCTCCCTCATTCTCCAGACCCTCTGCCTGCTTCAACTTATCAGCTGCTCTCCTTTCTTCATCTTCATTGAATCCCGCTGGTTCATCATTCAATAGATCTGCCTAAAGCTAGCTAACACACAATCTTATTCTTCCTACCCCAATGGCGGAGGTCAACCCTGCAACCTCTACCTTCATCCCTGTTTCTCTTCGGCCCAAGTGACTCCATCGAAACTTCCTTTTCTTTGGTTTTTTTTTAAAAAAAAAAAACAATTTTGATTTTCTTTCTTGTGTTGAAATGTGAGTCTGAATTTTCTTTGGCCGAAAATGTTGATCTTTGTAGGTGGATTTAAAACTTTCTTATCAGAAAAATTCACCGGCGGTGAGGGAATCCCGCTGGTTCATCATTCAATAGATCTGCCTAAAGCTAGCTAACACACAATCTTATTCTTCCTACCCCAATGGCGGAGGTCAACCCTGCAACCTCTACCTTCATCCCTGTTTCTCTTCGGCCCAAGTGACTCCATCGAAGCTTCCTTTTCTTTGGTTTTTTTTTTTTAAAAAAAAAATTTGATTTTCTTTCTTGTGTTGAAATGTGAGTCTGAATTTTCTTTGGCCGAAAATGTTGATCTTTGTATGTGGATTTAAAACTTTCTTATAAGAAAAATTCACCGGCGGTGAGGGACGAAGATGAGGGAAGAAGCTTTTTTTTTTTTGTCTCTCACACATAGGGAATTTAGGATATTTTGCATAATATATTTTTATTTTACTTAATTCATCATTTCCCTTTTCCTTCCTTTGCACACTAATCGTGCACTTGGCTGGAATTTTTCTCTTACCTTCCTTTTCATCAAAATTAATTATTCCTACCAAATGGGCCCTAACTTCTCATTGATTACGTGAGCTGAGGAGGCATTTATAATCCATACAAAGATGCCATGCATCTTTTGTTAGTTATTCATGATTTTATCTGTGCTCTTATGAGTGATTTTCTCAACATATTTCAGGTGTGGAATATTCCCCTTGCAATGAGGAGATTAGCCCTGTTAAATATGTCAATGGAGGTTTGTCATCCCTGGCACTAGTTTTGTAGTGAGTAATAATCCCGTTGAAATCTGATTTAGACTTTGCTTCTGCCAGTTGCTGTTGTACGAGGAAGGACCCGTTCTCTGGTTGAGAGGTTTGAAAGAAGGGAAAAGGTTCGCACAAATGAAGATCAAACTAATGCAAACCCTGCTATTATATGTGAAAAGATGGGAAGGGTTCGCATCAATGAAGATCAAACTAATGCATCCCTTACCACAGTTTTAGAAGGGCAAGAAAGAGGTCAAATCGATGAAGATCGAAGTGATGCTCCCCCTATGCCTGCCGTGATGTCTGAAACTAATGAAACCCCCACCATTCTGGTAAACTTTCTCTGCAATGAGGAAGCTTTACATAATTTTTTTTTTTTGATACATAGGCGCTAGCTTTACATGATTTTAGTTGCTGGTATCTTTTACAGCATAAACTAGTGAACAATGAATTATCTTATGCCATGATAGAATGTGGTAGTCGAAACAACTTGGTGTGACACGTCAAGTTTTAGATATTTCACATGGGTTAGTTGGTCTCAGTCAACTTTATCCTGCTGTGATTTTCAGAAAGTTGAGCCTCAAGTTTCTGGAAGGGATGTAAACTCTGTAAATGAAGGGGAAATTATAGAAGGTCTGATGCAGACTCATGATGTAACTTTAAGTAGTCTTCGCTCACGCTTGACAAAATTACAGGTAACTACAGCAAGTAATTGATATTAATATCATTATTTTCATATTTGGTCTCTAAATTATTATGGTGGTTCTTCTTCTTGCCATCTGTATTTATCTTGGCCTTGCAAATTATAATAGTGATTGACAACATGTTAATTTGCAAAGTGGTTTCTTTTTGTGTGTTCCGTAGACTTCATTCTATGGTTAGCTTAAGAAAGGATAAAAACTGAAAACTGATTTAGAACTTGTCATTGACTTATTCTAGTGTCCATTTGCAGGTGGTGCGCCATTTTTGGGAACGGAGGGACTTTAAAGGTGCAATAAATGCTCTAAGAAAGCTGCCAGATCAATCTGTGGGTATTACTTGAAGCGGATTGTGTTTGATGTTCACTTGTGATGGATGGTCCTTTGTTTTGTCTTCTTCTAAGTAGATATTGGCAGTCCTTCCTGAAAGTATCTCTTATGTGGATGCAGGTGCAAGCAGATGTGGTCAGTGTTCTTGTGGAGAAGTTGGAGATTCTCACCTTAGATTTGTTTTCTAGCTTGCTTCCTGTCCTCACTGGCTTGCTGGATAGCAGGACAGAAAGGTGATTTATCATAGATGTAGTTGCCATAAAAGTTGTTCTGGAAGTTGAAATATGTGGAACTTCTTATTTTGACCCTATTAGCATGGCTTTCTTTTATAGGCCTTAACATGGCAAGAGCATGAAATCTCATGCATGTTTTTCCTGCCATTTCAGCAAAATTGACCTGGTTTTGGTTGGCATTTACTATGTTCTGATTTTGCAGACATGTAAAGGTGTCATTGGATATTTTATTAAAGCTAGTAGCAGTCTTTGGCCCAACAATTCATGCAACCATTTCAGCCACTCCCTCTGTTGGGGTTGATTTGCATGCTGAGGAAAGGTACTATGCGTTGTTGTTTGCATGTACCTTTCAGTGTTCCATGTTATTTGTCAGTAAAACTGACATGATATGTCAAATCTTGAGCACAGACGGGAATGCTGCAACCAATGCTTTTTGCAGCTGCAAAAGATTCAAAAGATTCTTCCAATACTAACGCGGTAATTATACAGACTTTGTTCTTCTGTCTATACTTAAATAGAAACCAATGCAGCAAAACTGATGGTTTTAATATAGAAATATTGGAAATCCTTGCCTGTTTCCATTTCAATGTTTTGAGTGTGTCATATAACTCAATGTAACATCATGTATTGTGAAAACATTGTGTAAGTAGCTTTCAATTCATATCGCAAAAAAGATTACTATAACAATTAGCATTTATACAATTTCCTTGTTGGTTGGTTATTCATGTTCCTTGTTTTATCATCTATAAAGTATCTATCTCTCCATCTAGCCATCAAGATTCAATGTATCTTTCTTTTCTTGTTCTGCCCACTTTGGCTGCAGGCGAGGTGATTCACTGGCCAGATCTGCCCTGGAGTTAAATCTAATTCTCCAACAATGCTACTGAAGATACCGTGGCCACATTGGCTAAAGTGATTAGCTAAATAGATAGCGTACAGAGCATGAAAAGCCTTCATGTTGGAATGTTGTGATCGCAGCCAACAATTTTGTCTTGGTGGCATGTTCTACTTGCTATCGGCCTTGCATATCTGTGGCAGAGCGTTATAACTTTGAGACTTTTGACATCTTTGAAGGTATGAAAGTAGCAATATTGTGGCTTAATCTCGACTCAAGTCCAGGTTCTTTTTCCTGACTTGAATTCATTCCGGTCGTTTAATTTTTTGCATGTTCTTTTTCTTTTATACAGAAGGGGTTGGTTGGCATAAAGACCATAGCCTCATTAGTCCCAATGTATCATTTAGTCCTGTCAAAGTATAGTAGTGCAAATTTGTGTGTATATCTCATCCCATCCAATGAAATGAATCATCATTTTTTTAGCCCAAAAGTGCTAAGGATTTAGGGTTTGGGATTTATTAAGCAGAGTGAAAATAGCATAGAGCAACACAAACGAACAACTTGGTCTCTTGATGGATATTAGACAAATATATGAAATCACATTTTAGTTTGTTACCAGAAAAGCCACTAGAACCACTCCATTTTCCAAATGTCTTCTCAGTCTGTTACCTGATGACATTGAGATGTTTCTTAGTATAATTAAATCCTGATTCAATATAAATTATATCCCTTTTACAAGCCTTCTAATTTTCATTCTTTTCGATAAAATATGTATTATGCATTAATAAACGAAATTACAGCTCACAAACCTATCTAGCAAGATACAAATATCTTGCAGCACATAAGATACATTCCCATGCACCATAGTTTTCCTGTGTATAATCCTAACATGAGACTCCATATAAAGGTTTATGTACAATCGCGTCTGAAGAGGATCCTCAATGTGAGGTTGATGAAGCCTTTCCAAGTGCCAACAACTTTTTCTAATATTCATGTTAATGTTGTCTCCTTATCCACTTTTTCTAAGTGCTTTGCAACATTTTATTTGTACTCTTTTTTTGTACGCTAAATTATAGAGCCCTTGTTTAATTAATATCCATTTTTTCATTTTCCCAAAAGAATTATATTTACTTGTTTTGGGTCTTTATACATGCTTGCGTGCAACTTACTTTCCATATACAAATTTTCTTTATGGAAGTTCTTTGGGGGCACTTGGTCTATATAATCATAATCCCCCCTTTTCTATGTTGATTAATACTACCTCCGGTCCTAAATATAGGACAAAGTTTTTAGTGCAAATTACACTACAAACTATGTCCTATATTTAGGACCGGAGGGAGTAGCATGGAGTAACCAACGAGAATTGAGTCTAAAGGAAGGGAGTAACCCCTCGTTAGAGGAGATGCCCACATTTAATACTCCCTCCGGTCCTAAATATAGAACAAAGTTTGTAGTGCAAATTTCACTACAAACTTTGTCTTATATTTAAGACCAGAGGTAGTACCTAACAAAGCCTCAAACAAGATTGGCTTTAATAAGAGGATACTTATCCTTAGTTGGAGTATATTTGTGCTTGGGGGGGGGGGGGGGGGATAATGGCAAAGTATCTTGCTCTCACCCTTGAAACCAAACATCTAAGCAAGAAAAGGTTATTTCCTGATTGCAATTCCTAGATCAGAGTTGTTGATAAAGGTTTTAATATTCACGTCACTAAAGTTGATTAGGTTTTTAAATATATTTCAATTTACACCTATTTTAAATTTAAAATTAATATGTGAATATTTAATTATTCCATCTTAGGCTAAATTTATTAAGTTAGCATTTTTTTCGTTAGTGACATTAACTGTATTAAGATTAGAGGGCTAAATTGAAACTTCATGTAAATTTGAAAAACCAAAAGTATAATTTAATCTTATTAAGTTTTTTTTTATATAATATTTTAAAGTATCAAAATAAAAATACTTGTAGTAATATCATTAAAAATCGTCCCGTGAGCCACAGTTTTTAGAGGAATTGGTTATGTTTATACTAATACCATTAATGTATTCCATTTACTTTAACATCAATAAATATCAATATCCATATTTATAACTCTCTTTTGGTCATCATAATTATTTATCGGAAAAAACTTACCTCCAGTTCGTTATATCAAGTTCAACTAATTTCCAATCAACAAGTACCATGTGGATTCATTAAAAAAAGTCGCCACTTAACGCCATTACTCTTCTCCGTCTAAACCTCACGACACCCAACTCGTGCCTTTCCACAAAGCCAACCTGGGTTCTCTTGTTCTCAGCCCCTGTTTCCAACTTTCCCATAATTCTCGGGTTTCTATTTTTCCAATCGTATGGCCTTCTCCTCTCCAACTATCTCATGGTCCATGATGATGAGGCATGAGAGAACATTCTCATTTGCAGTTACAAAATTGAAAATCCCCTTTATCCCTGGTCTGTGATCGACATTGGCTGCGACATTGAGATGTAGGATCGTAAATCATCTTTAACAACTCTTTCGGCGTCTTCTTGGATCTTATTTTCAGATTCGCATGACTCTCCACCATTATGACTTCTATATCTGTGATGCATACCTCCCTGTGTCGAACACTCACCATCCCGCTTGAGCTTCTCGAGTACTAAAGAAACGTTAAGAACTCTAAACTCGCCATCCCCAATGTCAGAGTAGAGTGATTTGGGGATGTAGTTCAGTCATGTGGAGCAACGTTGTTTGGTACTTCAGAAAATTCAAGAGGCCATGGTAATCTTAGGGTTTGGGTCGTGACTGGAGATGAAGATGGAGAAAAAGAGTAACGGAGTTAAGTGAGGATTTGTTTAATGAATCCACCTGGCACTTGTTGATTGGCAAACTGGTTGAACTTGATATAAGGAACTGGATATAAGCTTTATCCTTGTTTATCACTCTCTTTTATTATTCAATATCAATATTTTATATGTTATATTCATAAATAATCTGTTGGGCCCATGATTTAAGGAGTTATTATAGTAATAATTTAGCTCGTACATCAAGGAGTTAACATAATCATAATTCAAAGTAAATATACAAGAAGCTTAATTTCTAAGAAATATAGTTGGCCCCATGATTATCATAATGCTTATATATATTAATGTCGTCAATGTATCCCGTTTTGTGTTCTCCGTTCTTCATTGTTAATGATATCAATTCTTCATCCCTAATATCATGGCAATGAACTCATTAGGGATATTGATGACTACAAAGATATATGGGCTATCGTTGCTTTGGGTTATCAAGAAGTAAACGATGACTAAAAAGACGTCATCTTTCAATGTATAGAAAGTCAGTGTGATTTTGACTACTAAGGAAGTTTGTGACTCACGCCTATTTGATTATTGAGTTTTGGGTTTTCTATGTTCTCTGCGTTATGGCAATCATATTCTTCATGCAAGGCCATAGGATTGATTATTATTAGGCTTAAAATCAAGGAAAGCAACATCAAATACCCATCTAGTAGCATGAGCTTTTTTGCAATATTCTGAGGGAGATATATTTTTGCAACGATTTACATACTCAGAACTAATAATAAGAAAAAGATTTAGTTGATAGTAGCACATATTGTAATTGAGTACTTGATTATGTATTCCTTTGTTTGTCATTCCATTTATTCCTTGGGTCTTTTTTCCAGCCCTCTGAAGTAGAAACACATGCCTCAAGCTCCTTGGCAGCATTGATGTCTATAGAAAAAGTGCAAAACGATGATAACTTTCTAATAGTTTAGTCGTCAAGATCTTTAACCATTCCTTCCTTTAAAGAGAAAGGAGACGACACTCCAATAGTTGATAATGGGGATGTGGGATTGACTAATATGTCCACTCCTACGGGCCAACAAAGCAGTCATCAAGAACATAAAAAAAGAAAAATGAGTTTCCATGTGCTGTTATGAGTTGTTGAATGTGTTATTTTAACAGTTTAGGTTTCAAGTCTACTTTACTTTTAATTGTGCTCGGCATTTTCACATTATATTAGGCCCCTATAGCTTGATATCTGCCTTTTGAACTTATCTATTTAAGTTTGATTATATAATTTTTGTCACTTTGTGAATATAAATATATACACTGAGCTAATCAACATACAAACTAATAATAAACATCAGATTTATTTAATTAAACAATATGTATACTAAAATTGTGACAACCCCTTAATTACTTTGTGACAATTTATCAATTTGACTTTGAATTATGAAAACTTCTTCATTTAAGGAGATAACAAAATTTTTACATGTTACTTTCTTCTTGAGTGAGATCAACAATTTAATTTCAAATCACTTAAAAATTCTTGATGACACTAAATTATAATAACTCTCAAGCATGAATTTACCCCGGGGGGTTAAAATTTTTATTCTTTTAAATCACTCTAATATTTAATTAGAGTCTTAATTATGTTAAATTAAATGAATGTCCTTATGCCAATGAAATCTACCTATGAAGTAATATATCACTTCTCCATCTAATAAGAAGCAACAACCCCTCAATTAGTTTGTGACAATGTGTCAAAACAATTTTGAATTTTGAATTTTGAATTTTAATTGTTATCTAGTTTTAGGGATTTGATTTAGAAATAGTAGTAATAAAAAAATCATATTGACAAAATTAAATTGTTCATTCATTTAATCTAACGGATTCTTTCTTGCACATTATGTCAAAAAACCGATTCTCGAATGTTTTTTTTTTTTTTTTGATAATAAAAAGTTTAGGTAGGTTCGGCACCAGTCCCCTATCAAGGCCAGGGCACGGCCCCAGGGCTCTTCGAGCGCTTACAAGGGACTTACGAGATCGCCTACCAATGAGGTCTCCCCATCGGTCAGAGGGTTCGAACACACTCCCTTATGATCGGGGTGGCAAGACCTTGACCAACTGTGTCAAACCTCATTGGCCGATTCTCGAATGTTGATGTGGATTTGTATTCACTAAGATTAACATTTGCATTTTGAGCCTTTTATAAATTGTGCTCACTCTAAATTATAGTGACTCCTTGATCATTGATTTATAGGGATATAAACTTTTATATCTATTATATTTGTGGGTAAAATCTCCATTTAAATATATTTCCCAGTAAAATAAACATTTAAGATTGAATCACTAATTTAATTACTTTGTCGATTTCATTGAAAGATAAAAATAATGAGGAGAAGTGGAAAAGGATCCTAATGATAATATTAAATTGTATGTTGATTTAATCTAGCAGATTCTTTTTATTGCTTATTGTGCATACAAAAAAAAAATGCCCAATCATAATGACTAAATTATTTAATAAATATTACATACCTTATTTTGCAATACTTTAATACCATAAACTGTCACTTTATGCTTGCAGAAGCTTATGAAACTCAAAATGTTATATAAGAACTTCCCTAAATAACACACGGGTAGTAATACTTGTTATGGGTAATTCTACAACAATTATACCACAATTAAACTATTAAATCATGAACAATAGCTTTAAACAGTTCAATGATGAGTTTAGACTACTTAACATTACATCTTTCATGGTGATCTCCTAAATTGTTTTTATTTATAGATTTACTGTAATTAATAACTTTTCCTCTGTTTTCCTGTTGTGACGCTTTATGTATTTTTTGACCATGATGCTTTATGTATTTTAAAACTTAGGCCTATATGAATTTCGATATAGAATTTTAATATTTTATATTTTGTTTACTTTAACTTGTAGGATTTCGCGGCATGACAATTTGAAAATTCTACCTTTTTTGATACAATTTTAAAATTTCTTCCTTCCTACTATGGCCATGTCAAGAAATTTTGGGGTTTAAACAAAATTATTGGAAGGGCATAATGTCCTCAGTCCTTATATTATTTTTAGCTTCATGTGCTATAAAAACTATTATCAAAGTTTTATATATAAATTGATACTTGGGATATTAATTTATTTGGTAAAAACTCTTAATATATTAATTTATTTGGGGTTTGCATGGCCTACCTTCCACTCAATATAAAAGTTTTTGTTGCCTAATTTTCACTTAATATTATACATACATAAAATCAAAAATTCTTAAAATTTTAACTCACTTATAATTGGGTCGATCTCTAAAATATGACTTTGTATAACTCAATCCCTAAAGTTATGATTAGCGCGCAACTGAGTTTTTAATCTTTTTGAGTCATCCTATCCTATTTGACAAAAAATGTGAATAATATGGGTAAAAATTGCTTATGTGGTTTCCAACTAGCTTCATGGAAATTTACAGAGTGTTTGGCAAACATCTAAACCTACGTTTGCATAATTCGAGATAAAACTTCTCTCATGCACTTATCTCGTAAGTCGTAAAAACTATTAAAAAAAAGCTAATCCAAACACACACTTAAAAAAAAAAAACGGTCTTCCTCACGGGCTTCGACTCTAGGCCTCTGTTTTCCATATTCTCGCTGGTATCCAAAGTGGGTTTAGAAAATGGAAATCCTTTCAAGTATAAACTGTCAAAGATCCTATATGCAACGTTGTAGATTTTCTTATATTAGAACTCCTTTTTATTCTCTCTCTTAAAACCCCAAGTTCTGCATATTATATTTCAGTTCAAAGATGTGAGAATACAAAGGCAAAAGAAAAAGCTTCTTCCAACTTCTTGTTTTGATTGAGTACACTTCTCACTAACTTCAAATGTGAACCAGAAATAGGACAAAAGGAAAATGAAACTTTGGCAGAATTATACTTATGGTGGAAAGAAGAAGTTCAGTGTACACGAGCAGATTGACAGTGACATGGCAATGGGGATGCAGCTGGACTTGGGACTTCGATCGTGTATGAGAGCCCCTTATAGGAATTTGGGCTCTCTGAGGCTCTAATTTAATTTGTCGGTCGTCGGAAGCTGGTGCATCTAAAGGATTTGTCATCGACGCCGAGGATGCCAGCGAGAATATGGAAAACCACACAAGAGAGTTGAAGCCCGTGAGGAAGACGACGTTGTCAGTTTGGTTTTTTTTTTTTTATCCATGGAGCTGAATTGGAAACCACATAAGCAATTTTTTAGGCCTTCAACCACGCAGGCAATTTTAAACCATATTATTAATATTTTTTGTCATATAGGATGATTCAAAAAAATTAGGGACTGAGTTATACAGAATCAAATTTTAGGTACTAAGTTCTAAATTAATTAAATCTTTAAGAATCAAAAAATTAATTTTCTGAAAAATATATTTTGATATCACATATTCACATAATGTTATCCATGCAAAAAAAAAAATATTTTCCCAATACTTTTTATGAGACACAAATAATCATATTACATAAAAAAAATTAGGCTAAAAATTAATAAAGAGAAAAAATAAAAAAAGTATACTAAAAATTCTATATTAATAAAATTGTGTTCTTGCGATGATTATATTTGTACGATAATTATTTTTGTAGTGGAATCAACGGAAGCTGTCATACAGTAATTGTGTTCTTGCAATGATTATATTTGTAAGATAATTATGTTTTGTAGTGGTTGCGTATTGTAGCGACTACGATTTTGGAGTAAATGTGCTATCTTAATATGTGTGTAGCAAAGCTACGATGCCATTAACTGTGTGGGTAACGGTAGAACAACACGGTGATATTAGTGCCCGTGTATCTTGGAGATTGAGTATCATCCAGGTAAAGGTGGTGTTGTCGCAGGTGTGTTTAATCAGAAAATGATTTGAATTGTGGCAATTATGCGGAAAGATTTCTAGGAAATGAATTCCTCAAATCCCATTTATGTGTGTGAAATATAATGTTCCCCAAGGGGAAAGTATTTGATGATAGAATTGGAAACGGAAATTACATGCTCGTAAGAGTATCTCCGAGTACGGGAATGTGTAGCGTGAGCAAGCGAAAGGCGTGTGTCACAACGCATTAATTCGCTGAGATTCTTGCGGAAATAAAACCTGCAATGTATCGTGTGTGTGGAGAAGCAATTCGTGAAACGGAAGTCGTCATGAAGAGTCATCCGGAGTTTGTGGTTTAAGTTGTGCATCAAATTTTGAGGACGAAATTTGTTTTTTAGGAGGAGAAATGTAATACCCCAAAATGTGATTAATGGTTAATGACTTCAAAAGTGAAGGTAATTAAGGTTAAACCAACACTTTTGGAGGATATTACGAGAAATTATGATTTGAATGTGTTATAGTAAAGCCTAAACCCTATTTTTAAGTTCAATTATAGATTAACATCTAAATTGAATGAAAATAGAGGGGAGGGCGTGTGAATGGTATAAAGGAATGAGAAGAATGTGTTTAGTGGTGATTTGATAAGTGTTGTGATAATCAGGGGCAAAATGAAAAAGTTACCGACCGATTGGTCAGTTACCGAAGAGGAAGCTCACTGGTAACTTAAAGATCAATGGTTGTGATTCATTTGTTAAGAGATCAAGAGGAAGTAATCATGTGTATGTGTGTTTATATGAGCTCATGAGAGATGGATCAAGAGTGTGACAAGTGGTATTTTATGAGCCCTTGGATTTGGGTCAAATGTTCAACTTCATTTCCCTCTTTCCTCTCTTGGGCAAGTCAGCCTAAAGGCTTTTTGGAGCCCCAAAAACTGACTTCACTCACCTTCATCATCGTCTCTCATCTTCTCTCTCCAAGACCACCATTATCGACCAAAGCTAGGAGGAAGTTTAAGGTAAGGGCTCTATATGACCTTGAATGCTTAAACATCCTTCTATAATATTGTTCATGATAATGAGAGCTTCATCTTTATGGTTTTAGATTTTTCAAAGAAGGTGTTTGAGAGCTTGAAGAAATTTGAAAGTAGTGAAATCAAGGGACTGGCCATGGAAATAAGAAGAGGTAAGGAATAGTTTCCTTTTGACCTATGTTATGTTATGTGGTTATTGGTTGAGTTTTGAGAATTTGGAATTTTGCCCTGATTTTTATGTGATTTTTGAATGACTGAATTTAATGGTGTTTTGGGTAGCAATTAGTGTCATGCTGTACCTTTGTGCCATTGGAATTAGTTGGGAATTTGAAATGAAAAGCAATTGCATTGTTGAGACTTGTGTTGTGGTTTTGTGTGATAAGTTGTGGACAATGTGAAATGTGATAATGTGATGTGAATTTACTTGTTTTGGTGTTTCTAATGGGTTCCTTATGAAAATTTGTGTGGAAATGGTCTTTGTGGTGAATCTGGAACCATTTGGAGCATATATGCCAAAATCTGGAAATATGAAATTTTGGCTAAATGCTAAATGCTGTGCAAGTGACCCACTTTGCATGGTAATTTGACAAAGCAAATGATGTTGAAATGTTATGAAAATTTCTAGATTTGTAGTTCACATTGCAAGCTTTTCATGCATATAAAGTTTGAGTCATTTGGAGTTTTGTGCACAAAGTTATGGATATTTGAATAGCTGGCCGCAACCTAATACCTTCTGACCATCTGCTTGCCGCGCCCCAAAACTTTCTAACCTGCTTTTGGCCGCGACCCAAATGTTTCTGACCATTTGTTGGCCGTGGCCCAATATAGGGCTGGCCGCGACCAACCCTTCAAAAAATGAGATTTAGATCTTCTGAAGATGGTCTTTGGCTGTGTTTTCCCCAACCCTTTAGGCATGTGTTTAGTCTTCTAGTAACCACCTAAGGGTTTCAAATGATAACCAACCTTGAGTGTTTTGAAATTAAGAATTTGGATTAGGGAATAACGTTACGTCATTGATTTTGGTTTTAGGATTTGATATTGGCCCTGCTTGTGAGTAATCGATGTTAGAGTGCACACAGAAAGAATAAGATAGTGACAATTTTTCCTTATACTATATGTGATGTATTGTATGTTTGGTTTATCATTGATTTGTGAAGACTTCATATGCTGCAAAGCTTGTGGACCGAAAGGTTATATGTATGCACTGGCACGCCAATAGTCCTTAAGTCGCTAACAACGGTTCGGGTAAGGACTGTGTGCCTTCCCGGCAGTAAAAGGGGATGAGGGTGGGGTGTGATTTGTGCTACGAAGAAATTTGTAAGCCGTACAGCTATTTGTGCTGCTAAGACATTTGTGAGCCGCAAGGCTATATGTGTGCACTGCCACGCCAATAGTCCTTCGGTACCTAACAATGGTTCGGGCGAGGTTGTGTGCCTTCCCGGCGGAGAAAGAGGATGAGGGTGGGCTGTAATTTGTGTTCGTGCTATTGCTGCTGCGAACTGATTTGCTTGCATACTTTGTGATTATATATTGTATGAGTGATCTGTTACTACTGGGATTCTCTTGAATCTCATTATTTCCATTTACTAACCTTTCAAACAGAGCAAGTGGCTCGAGGGAAAATTCAATTCCTATTAGGGGTAACCTGAATCTAAAGTCTAACTCATTTTATATTGTCAATGAGATTGTGAGCCTTAGACATAATATATAGTTTGAAAATAAATTATATTGGTGTAACTTTATAATTATAAATATTATGATATGACTTAAATTAGTGACAATAATGAATTTCAGTTATAGTTGAAAGAAATAAAGTAACATTCACTTTAGTGAGAAATATTTTTTATTTTTATTTTATTATTAATACTTCAACAATAACATTAGATAATGATTAATAATTACAAATAGCGTGGCATATTATATATTTTACCAGTATATTTTATCTTGATAATTATATGATTACGTTCTCTATTTAAATACTACTAATAATAACATGGTAATGACTAATGAATATCATTCTCCGTTATAGCCTGCCATTTTCAGTTCTTTTCCTTTAGCCAATCAAAAAAGCCTAGAAGGATCGCATCTCGTGTACTGAGTATCAAGGAATCCTATCCGGCATTTTCCTGGGCCCCAACAATCAAATCTTGCGGGTGCATGAATTGAAACTCGAATACATTAATAATTTCTCCTTGGCTCAAAAAGAAAAACAATTGAAACTTTCGCCAAAAGATATTAGGGAAAGGAAAGAAAAATATCATTTGAATTTTAAAATTCTGTTGATAAGAATGATAATGGGATTGATAAGAATGGTAATGAGATTGACAACGTAAATCTTTATCAAAGGACTAATTTAGGATTTTGAAGTTCAAGTGGTATTTTTTTATCTTTTTCTCAAGATATTATTTCCCGGTTTTAATTATAAGATAAAGTTAATTTTTTTAAAGAAATTAAGGAAATCAATTAAATTACTTTAGAGTGTTTATATTTTTAGTATTCTTAGATTATATATTAATTTATTAGTCAAATTAATTAATTTGAAGAAAAAAATATAAATATAAATACTCTAAAATAATTTAATTGATTTTCTTAATTTCTCTAAAAAATCAATTTTATCTTATAATTAAGTCCGAACACATTAATTAAACGCTAGAAAGCGAGCACTCCAACGATTGATTGTCAGCGATGACGCATCCTTGTGGGAATCAAAGCCGCCATCGACAACTTTTTCGGTCCACAAGAATTTATTCATTATTTATTACCAAGTTCCCATTATAAGACTTGACTCGTGGTTGAGTTTGATTCTAATCGCAAGTCTTTAATTTACTTTTGTCATTCCATGTAAATAAAGAGTTTGCATCTATATTAGTTTCAACATAAATGATTTAAGATGAAATTTTAGAGATATCATATAAATAATTAATTTTTTAATTTACTCAAATTAACTAAACAGGTCTTTTATTTTAAGATAAGAGGTATGTGCTAAATTTAAAACAAAAACCAAAAATGAGATTGATGTCGTTGATCATTTGTTATGTTTAGCTTTTGTCAATAAAAGAATTCATTAAATTAGAAACATTAACAAAGGCTATGTCAGAATAACTAAATAACAATAGAAACAACTAGGATAAAGAAAAACAAGAAAGAAAACAGCTAAGATCTAATTAAACTCCTTTCAAACCTTCTATCAACGTAGTTAAAGTGGAGGTTGCAACATTCAATTAGTAAGACCATCCAATAAAACTTTGAAAAATTAGGTATTTACCAAATAGACTTCTCTAGAAATCCATCTATAAGAGTGATTTTGCGTTAAATTCTTTTAAAAAAACGAATCTCAAGGAAAACATGACCTCTCTGGATAAGGAATAAGGCTTATTGTTAAACCAACCATCCGCCTACCTGTGTGTTTGGAATAGTTTATTTTTGGGCAATAAGTGCTTATAATTCGTGATTCACGGTATACGAGGTAAGTATGTGAGAGGAGTTTTTTCTCGGCTTGCGTAATAAGGGCTTATTTCCCAAATATAAGCTCTCCCAAACATGCTATACATCGAAGGAAGATCCCAAAACCCTCATATGTTATCATATATCATAGATTCCTACAATTCATAGAATTGAAGTTAGAAACAATTACTGAGAATTTCTACTATAGAGGGAGGGAAAAGTCAAAAATGACAGTCCAATAATGAATGACTTTTAGGCCTGGTGCCTTTCTTTAAAAAGAAAAAAAGGGGAAAAAAAGGCCCTCCTCGTGGTGAGCGGTGATATGCTTTCAAATAATGAATGACTTTTCATTTTGGATGCATCAGCGAGTGGCTCATCTCTCTTCTCAGGAGTAAACAAGGTTAGAGCTCTCTCTCCTCTCCCCCAAGTCGTCGTACTTTTTCCAAGCGGATCAGCCACCGTGATCTCGTCTTTTTCTTTTTTCACTGTTTCATGTTTTCAAACCTTTTCATCCGCCTGAATTAGTTCTGCGCTCCTTGGCATGGTCCTTTTTATTGTTTTCGGTTATCACAGGAGTGGCGGGAGAGCGTCATAGCTTAGCCTCAAAAGCTTGTACGACTTCCGAATGTTACGTGATACTTTACTTTATTTGTTGATTTATTTATTTAAATGTTTATGGGCTATTTGTGTGGTCGTCTTATTCCTGCCTCTGGATTTTGGTTCCATTTTAAGGCGACTGCTATGACTTGGAATTTTTACACTGAAATCAATATCTTTTTCTTCTCTGTTGTATGGAATCGAAGTTGGTGTTGTGATATCTCAATCTGCTGCTGTGTTTAAAGGTCTGAGAAAATGCGCCAGAGTATAGACTTTGGACCTGGCGTAAGGGAAAAAAAAGCATTATCCTATAAACTATTTCGGACCAAATTGACTAAAAACGAGAAACGGGATTTATTAGAGGAAAAAGTATTCTCTTTGACAGACGAGTTCTCATTTCGATTTCCTTTTATTTCTGCTTACTATCCATTTTCATGATTGATTTCCGCTATACCCTTCTGTTGGGATTTCTTTTAAAGGAAACGATGATTTACATATTGGGTCACACAATATATGCATGTAACGCATAAAGCATGAAAAGTAGGTGTAGCTTTCCGTAATAAGGTTGGACATTGCAATTCAAGCATGCAGATAATTATATCAAACAATGACAGTTCAGATGTTACAAGTCTAATAATTTATTTCCTCATAGCTGAGGTGAAGGAACTTGTAAAATGTGAATTACATGTTTTGTGCTATTCTTTCATTTGATACTAATATGCAAAAGCAGCTAATTTTGGATACCTATTTGCTCCAGGCTCCTCATGCTGATGCTCTTGTTTAACCATCTCTGCTAAAGCGCTGACAAATATGGCATTTGAGCGGTTGGATTGGTTTTGTCAGCCAGTGGCAAATGGAGTATGGACAAAAGTGGTTCAGAATGCCTTTGGTGCTTATACTCCTTGTGCAGTTGATTCTCTTGTGATCAACATTTCGCATTTGATCCTTTTTGGCTTGTGCTTCTATCGAATATGGTTGATTAGCAAGAATTTCAAAGTCAAGAGATATTGTTTGAGGTCAAAGCTTTATAATTATCTTTTGGGGTTGTTAGCTGGATATTGCACAGCTGAGCCATTATTCAGATTGGTTATGGGACTGTCGGTTTTAAATTTAGATGGACAGACTGGTCTTGCTCCATTTGAGGTGAGCATTAATTTCTAAAATCTGTGCTTCTATATCTTTTATTTTTGTCTGTTTATTTAATTTCCAGTTGCATGTTTCTTTTGGTTAATATACAACATAGTATATGAGATTATAGTTATCTTAAAAATGACATGCACCTGATGGAACACTAGTGATAAAAGAAAAGCAATGTATTACATGTGTTGATATGTCACTTTGTTTACTTTTTCTTGATTTTATTTTATTTTATTTTTGTTTTGCTGGTAGAAATTGGTTCATTGGTGGTTATTTAGAAAAATGAGACATTTTTGCTGTGCTGTTTTGGTTATGTGATCAAAGACATGGACTTCTTTTGTAGTCTACTTTATTATGTCTACTGTTCAACTCCTCAGGGTTTCTTATGGTAGAATGGTTTCTTTGATCACTGAAACTGTAATATTATCATTTGACAGATGGTTTCACTCATCGTTGAGGCTCTTGCTTGGTGCTCTATGCTGGTTCTAATTCTTGTTGAAACTAGAGTTTATATCTATGAATTCCGATGGTTTGTCAGATTTGCTGTGATTTATACTATAGTGGGGGATGCTGTTATGTTCAATCTCATATTTTCCGCGAAGGAATTCTACACTAGGTCTGTTCTTATCTTATTACATGTGTTTCGTGTTCACCAATTATGGTACTATCTTTTGTCTACTTGGACTTTTTGAAATCTTTTATAATTTATGATAAAAGAAGCAACATTAGTGGATACTTGAAAGAAGGACTAAAGGAGCACTATAAAGGAGAATACTATATATGCATGCGTGCATGCATGTATGAGTGCATTTTTATATGTATGTATTAGCCAAGATGCAAAGAAAAACAAACAAGCTTGTCAATACCATGGTCTTTTGAGCGAATTAATATTATGTTCCCTTAAAGTTACACCATTTATCTATTTTATCTCTGGCCTTTCAAAGTTTACAATCCTATTTCAATCTTCAAAATAGTATTCCATGTTCAATATTGTCTTCATGCTCAGTGTAATTTTCCAAAGCCACAGTTTGTAATTATTCATCACTGGAAAAGGGGGTTCAAATAGGGATTGGTAGCCTGTAGAGATTATTCCATATTAATTAGAATTAATTAATTAGAAGTAACTAGAGATATTTTCAGATCTCTTAAATCACTAACAAGATAAGAGAAATAGGAGGTATTAGTTGTAAATAACTTAGATTATATTTTATTCTATATTTTCTGTTATTTGTAATCTTCCTAGAATTGGCGGCCTTCATAACCACCGGCCCTATTGTGTATATATCTAACCTATAGAACATGAATAAACCATTGGTGAATCACAATTCTATCTCAAATACTCGTACTCCTATATAGCCACAAACCCTTCTACTCAATCTGAGAATGAAGAAGAATGATTAGAAGAAAAAATAAATGATGGATTTTAGGAAATAAATCACAACTATAAAATATTAGAAGCAAGAGACTTTTGAGCATTAAGCCTATTGTCAGAGATGTTTGACATGGCTAAATGTGTCATGATGATGGTCATAAAAGTCTCCGGTTGTCACTAAAATGTGTCATTTTTTGACCTTCCTTGAGTGTCATTTTTGACTTTTCTCTACCTCTATAGAGTTAAAGACCTTAGGTTCAATACTGATCACTTGAAAAAAATGTAAAGTATAATAGAGGATTCATTAGATACTAATATACAAACACAACAACATATTCGTGTTTGCCATAAATGTTTTTGCTTATGTGAGCTATATATGCTACATTGTTCAATCTAGGTGATCGGTTAGGATTTAGGCAATGATTAAGCTGGAAGCCTTTTATTAAGGTACAAATTTCCAATAGGAAGACAAAAACTGCAATTGTGAGGCCAAAAATTTTGCATGAGTAGAATCAAAGTTTTTGAAGTATAATATTTCCCCGCAGTCAATTTGACCTTGCATTTGCGTTTTTTTGCCTACTTGAAATTTGTTATCTAGTAAAATAGATTGAAATACATGATTGGATCCTCTCTAGTTGTTGTCTTGACTAGAGAGGGTTCAACTTTGGTTTTGATTTCAACAATGCTAAATGTTATATCATGACATGTTATCACTGCAATTGTGAGGTCAAAAATTTTACATGAGTAGAATCAAAGTTTTTGAAGTATAATATTTTCCCGCAGTTAATTTGACCATGCATTTGCGTTTTTTGCCTACTTGAAATTTGTTATCTAGTGAAATAGATTGAAATACATGATTGGATCCTCTCTAGCTGTTGTCTTGACTAGAGAGGGCTCAACTTGTTACTTTGGACTTGATTTCAACAATGCTAAATGTTATATCAAGTCATGTTATCATGTTCAAATCTTGTGTGATGCTTGTCAGTCTTTTCTTCAATTTCACATTTGTGTCTGACTTTGCAGATCGATGTTATATTTATACACAAGTGAGGTTGTCATACAGGTACTCTTGTGCTCTATGTTTTGTGCTCTACGATCAATTTTTATTTCCTTTATTTGTCTTTGAATTATTTGGGTGATGGATCTTCAAGGTTTTTGCATACTTATTTGCTAATAATTGTGGGGCTGGCTCCTATTGTATATTGAAATTTGATGAGACCTGAAAAGGGTAAAAATGTTTCATATTCTTATTTCTTTAGAAAGAGATAATACAAGACAAGATAAATAGGAAGGATGTTATGTCATTATAAATAAGAAGAGATTTCAATAGATGGGATTTTATTTTAAATAGATTTAAAAAGGATTTTAAATATTATCCTAATATTAGTGGGATTTGGATAGATTAGGACATCTATTAAAAAGAATGCCTATATATGTGTAACTTTCCTGATTTTTGATTTGTGATTCAATAAGATTCATATTATTCAGATTCCTCTCTCTGTTTCTGATGCAATTCTGTAATTGTTACAGAATTATGTTGGTGAGGGAGGAAGAAGAAGGGGAACTTAGGTAGAAGAGAGATTAGAGAGGGTTGAGAGAAGAGAGAAGACAGAGAGAGAGAGATAGAGACACAAAGAATTCACACTGAATCATTCATTCAACAATAGACAACATGTTACAATGAGGGGATGCTTCTTATATAGAGCTTGGGGGTTCAAGGGTAATATTGCTCTAATTCTATCTTAATTAGCTAGGGGACACAACTAGTGCTTTGTTTGGCTAATGCTACTCTAATAATAGCTAATAGCTAATACCACTAACAGATGCTCTTCCCCTAACTAACTTAGACATTTAAAATATAGAATTTATAGAATTACATTTCATATCAACATACCCCCCTTTGACATCCTTGCCATCAAGGATGAGTGATATGGAAATTTGGAAATTGCTCTTGAAACCGAAGAAGTGGCATCCATGAAGCTTCTTCATCTGGCAACCCTTTCCATTGCACAAGCACATCCGTAATGAGGCTTCTTTGCCTCCTAACAGACCTTTGTTTAAGGATTTTCTCAAGAAGCAAGGAAGGTGGAGGCTTTAGGAAGTTTGGTGGGGGATGCCAAGGTTTCACAGCGGGATTAGGACACAATTTCAGCATAGAAACGTGGGAAGTAGGGTGAACCTCGACTCTGGAGGTAGCTCAAGTTAATAAGCAACAGGACCAATCTTTCCAGCACCTGATATGATTAAAAATACCTTGGAGCAAGCTTTTGTGAGCTCTTAACAACAGCAGAAATCTGTCTATACGGTTGTAGCTGAAGAAACACCCACTGACCAACAAGAAATTCACCGTCAGACCTATGCAAGTCAGCCTTCTGCTTCATTTTATTAGTTGCACGATGCAAATGGTGTTCAATGCACTGCCTCCAGTACCAAATTATGAGGCAAGTAGGGACAATGGAGAGGAGGCTTTTGGCATACGAAAGCTCATATGGAGATGCTTTTGTGGATGTATGAAAAGATGTATTATACCACCACTCGGCTTGTGATAACCACTTGCTCCACTCTTTGGGCTTTTCTCAACACATTCGTCTTAGATACGTTTCTAGGCACCTATTAAGCACTTCAGATTGCTTATTGGTTTGAGGGTGATAGGCGGATGACAATTTTTGTTGCATCCCCAAAACATGTAGGAACTCCTTCTAGAAATTGCTATCAAAGATTGGATCTCGGTCACTAGTGACCTCGGTAGGTGCGCCATGTAGCTTGTAGATTTGATCAAGTAACACTTGAGCTAGAGATGTTGCTGTGTATGGATGAGAAAGGGCCACAAAATGAGCGTGTTTACTCATTCTATCAACTATGACCCAAATTACCTCTTTCCCATTAGATTTAGGGAGGTCTTCAATAAAGTCCATGGTGATTGACTCCCATATGTGGCCAGGAATAGGGAGAGGTTGTAGTAGCCCGGGAGAAGCAATGGTTTCATACTTGCAACGAGCACAAGTATCACAAGCCTTCTCATAGGTCATAACATCCTCAAATAGCTTACGCCACCAAAAGAGGCCCTTAATTCTTTGATAGGTAGCTTGTATGCCTGAATTCCCTCCTTGTGGACTTGAGTGCAACCAATCTAGGATTTTCTTCGTAAGGGTAGCATCATTGCCTATCACTAGCTTACCCTTCCTTCTCAACAAATCATCACTCCAAGTGAAATGGTTAAGGGGTCCATCAGTAACTTGTACTTTAGGAAGCAATTGTTGCAAGTACTCATCTTGGTCCCAACTTTGTTTAATGTGCTGCAACAATTCAGGGGAAACATTGTCTAGAACAATTTGCATCAGCTACGATTTAGGCATTCTAGATAGTGCATCGGCCACCGAATTGTCTTAACCCTTTTTGTATTGAATCTCATTATCAAAACCAGCTAGCTTTGCCACCGAAAACATCTGAAATAAGGTTCGTAGCTGCTGCCCAAGACGGTATGTAAGGCTTTGTCAGTTTATGTGTACGACAAATCGCCTCCTCTCTAAGTCCTGATGCCAATGAAGCACTGCTAAGACCACAACCATCAATTCTTTCTCATAAACGGAGAGTTGCTGATGTTGATGTGATAATCCCTTACTAAAGTATGCAAGAGGCTTCCTTCTTGCATTAGAACAACCCTTGTTCCGGCGCTACATGCATAAGTTTCAACAACAAATTGCTTTGAAAAATCAGGTAGGGAGAGAACTAGGGCTGTAGTGAGGATGCGAGAGGCCGTAGCCACTTGAGTCAACACAAACCCTTTCTTCTTAAGTAAGGATGTGAGAGGCTATGCTATGGTGCCAAAGTCTCTGATAAAGCGTCTTAGTTGCTTGATAGTAGTGGGTAGAGGCCAGTCCTTTACTGCTTGTATCTTGGGATTGGTAGAGACTGTTCTAGCACCAATAATGTGCCCAAAATACTCCACATTAGTTGCAGCAAATGTGCACTTGGATTGTTTCACAAAGAATTGGTTGTCTTTGAAGATTTTCAGCACTTTCTTCAAATGTGTAGCATGATCTGCAAGAGAAGAGCTGTAAATCAGAATATCATCAAAAAATACTAAGAAAAACTTGCATAAATGCAATCGAAATAGGTTGTTTATAGCTCCCTGGAATGTGGCTGGCGGTTGATCAAACCAAATGGCATGACCATCCACTCATAATGCCCAGAGTGGGATTTGAACATTGTTAGGTGCACGTCTTCCGACTCCATCCTTATTTGGTGATAGCCAGCCCTTAAGTCAAGCTCAGTAAACCACCTAGCAGCTCCCAATTCTTCAAATAGCTCCTCTATAAGTGGTATAGGATATCAATTATTAGCTGTAGCCTTGTTAAGTTCACGAAAATCGATACACATCCTCCATGGCCTATCTTTCTTCTTGACTAGAACAATTGCAGCTGAAAAGGCGATGAACTAGGTTGAATAACCCCAGCTTGCATCAATTCTGCAATTAAATTCTCAATGGTGTCCCTTTGAGCAGCGGGGTAGCAGCAAGGCTTCAAGCTTATAGGGTTGGTGCCTTCTTTAAGCACTATAGGACGATTGTGACCTTCCCTTAGTGGAGGGAGGCTCTTTGGTTCTTCAAATACACCCTAAAACTTGCTTAAAACCTTCTGAACCTCTGCTGGTGTGTTGTTGGCAGCATCTGTAATTGTTAGATATTGGATGTTTCACTTGGTGTCTTCACCAATCGAAGGAGAAAAACCTGTTCTTCTTGAGGGGAGTGAATGGTGGCTTTATTGGGATGCATTAGTTGCCAAGAATTAGGGGAAACAGCCTGCAGTTTCCTAGTACTTCCTTCGTAGCAGAAATACAATGACAAAGTGTCATAATCCCAAAATGCATTTTTAATGCTTTTAAGCCAATGCAGCCCTTTTGGCCAAAAAAAAAAAAAAGCCAATGCAGCCCTAAAACAACATCCTAAGTGTTTAATTCTGTGATTCTGAAGTCAAAGATGAACTCCAAACCTTGCATCTTCCATTTAAAACCCTTCCAAACGCCATATACTTTTAAGTTTCTGGCCACCAACAACTTCAAAAGGAGAAAAAACAGAATCATCACCCCTGCAACCTAGTTTTCTGGCCAACTTTAAATCAAGCAAGTCACGGGTACTTCCACTGTCAATTAGAATTTGAATTAGCTGTTTTCCCACTTGCCCTTGCACCCTCATTGAAGTAGCACTATCAACACCCTCAATAGCATGTAGAGAGATACTTGGTTGTTCTGCGTCAATGGCTTGATCCTCAAGGAAGTCATCGGTGTTGTCATTAAGGTCCAGGAACTGCCCAATATAATGAAGCTGCAATTTTTTTTCCTTTGAGAGCACTTGTGGTCGTTGGAAAAGGGTGCATGACAGTAGAAACATAGATTTTTCAATCAGTGTTCTGTTTCTTCAGGGGTGAGAGGTTTGAAAACTCGGTTTGGGTTCTTGGGCATTAAAGATGGAATGTTTGAACTGTTACCAGTGGTTTTATTGGCCAGAGAGGGTTTGGACGCCATTAACGTTGTTTGATATGGTGCCATGGCTGAATTATTAGGGGGACTTGCCGAAGATGCTATTTGGGATGTTGCGGGCACTTGTCGTCCTGATTTCTCGAAGATAATCTTGGAATTCATCTCTTGCATTTTGGCCAGTCTTCGTGCCTTTGTTAATATTCTAGGGTTAAACATTTGGACCAAGCCTGCTAATTCTTCTTTAAAGGCTGAAACATATGCCCCACCAAATAATCTTTAGGAAGATCTAGTTTAGCCATGATAAAATCAAAGCCGACATTATACTCCACCATAGTCCCCGCTTGTCATAGGTGGGTAAGCTCGCTTATCAGATTTTTGAACGTTGGCCCAAAATTGTCTTGCAAAATCATAGCATACTCATCCCAAGAAGGCAGACACCCATGCAATCTCCTTTCAAGCTCACCTCACGATGCTAGTAGAATGTCTTGTCATCAAGATTTAGTGAAGCTATCTTTACCTTGCTTTTTTTGGGAGTATCATCAAATTCAAAGAACCGCTCACACTTGAGCAACTGGGTCAGTATATCGTCTACTGAGTATTTGGGAAATTCTAATTTTGTGAATTGTGTCGGTGTCTGGTAGTGGGGTTTTCCTGGGCATTGTTTTGGTCGGATTCTTTCATGGTGTCGAATCCCTTTCTGGCCAGAAGCACGGATTTCTTGCTGCAAATTGGCTAAACTAGTATTGAACCCTGCTAGCAGCCCCTACAACATGTTGTCCATGGTTTGTAGGTGCTGCTTAATGGCTTGAAATCTTTCCTTAGCCGTTCTTGATCCTTCTTGAAATCTTGTTTTTGCCATGCAGTAGCTAGAAGAACATGTGGCTGAGGATTAACACTCTGATATCACTGATGCGATTCTGGAATTGTTGACAGAATTGTGTTGGTGAAGTAGTAAGAAGGGGAAGTTAGGTAGAAGAGAGATTAGAGAGGGTTGAGAAAAGAGAGAAGAGAGAGTGATAGAGACACAAATAATTCACATTGAATCATTCATTAAACAATAGGCAACAACCTGTTACAATGAGGGGATGCTTCTTATATAGACCTAGGGTTCAAGGGTAATATTGCTCTAATTCTATCTTAATTAGCTAGGAAACACAACTAGTGCTATGTTTGGCTAATACTACTCTAATAATAGCTAATGCCACTAACAACTGCCCTTCCCCTAACTAACTTACCTAATATTTGAACTATGGAATTTATAGAATTACAATTTCATATCAGTTTCTCGTTTCCTCTCTTTGTTTCCTTCTTTTCTCTTTCCTTCTCAATCTTTTTCTCAACCAAATCCGATAATCGCTGCATCTAGAATCATGCCTTCCTTGGCCTTATGGGCATAAGGTCCTAGGCTTGTCAAAAAGAGTTGGAAGAAAGATTTGTGCTGATTAATCCAAGGCTTATCGAGGTTCATACATTACCTGATATTGTAGATGCTATTTGGAATAAGCTCTAGGGCCTTATGTGCGTCAGGGATGGAAACCTCCATTAACAATGGGTGCGGACAAAAAGAAGGATGTCATCATGTATGTAATGAAGACGACCAAATAAGGGGGCAATGTGATGATTTTGATCAAAGGGATTATCAATGGCCAACCCAATTCATAAAGATGGATTTTCAAAGTTTCATGGGGTGGACATGCTTGGGTAAATCTTAAAGTGTCCAGATTCGCTCATTTCTGAGTTGGGCTGATGCCCCTCTAACACCTATCTATATATATGGAAAAGAAAAGTGCCTATTTTGGAGACCCGCAATACTAAGGGCATATCTGATTGGATTGGACATCAATGGTTGTTTTTTTTAAGGGCATGCCTGTTCTTTAATTGGTCATGATGACATGAACTCTTTTTCCTTTTTTTTTTTATTTTCTTATTTGAGAATTTCTAAAATTCAATGCTTTCTACTCTCTCCTTTTACTATTACAGTTACTATCATCATCATCATAATCATCATCATTATTGGTTTAAAAATCTCATGGCAAACTTAACACATGATCTTATTTTTTGGTCCAGGCTTTGTTTGGAATATTGTTGCTTGTGTATGGTCCTAATTTAGATCCTTATCCTGGTTATACTCCTATCCAAAGTGAATTGGTCACTGATATTGCATATGAAGAACTCCCAGGTGGGGAACAAATATGTCCTGAGAGGCATGGCAGCATATTTTCAAGTAAGTATTTACTCAACTGGTAGAACTTCTAGATGTCAAGAAAGTCTTGAATATCCCCATTGGAGAATGTGTAGTGCATCCTTAACTATATGTACTCATTGATAAATCATAGAACATATATTCTAGTTTTCAAAAGAGTTGTGACACCCTTATTTATACTAATTTAATGAAGATTTACATTAATTTTAAAAAAGGAAATGCAATTTTTCTTAAAACTATTGGGAAATTTGAACCCTTTTAAAACAGCTTAAAATGCCCTAAGGACGATTGGGAAAAAGTTTAGAATGCATTTTTGACAAACATTGACTTTAAAGGACCATTGGACAACCGTACATAGAAGAAAAATCTCACATCCCACATACTACAGAGAAGCAGTTGACCTTGAAAGGATTGCATTCAACTTCCAATCTACAAGAGACATAACATCTTAACTCCTGCATGGTTAGCGGTCAACTTATATCCCAACAACATCCAAAATCCAAAACCAAGTTAGTTTATGAATTTCAAAAGACCATAACTTGAATTCTAGGCTTAAAATATCAGCTTCTTTATGAAGTTTAGGTTGTCCTTTAACTAATCACATCAATTGCTCTAACTCCACCATTTGGGCCATTTGTGAACCAACACCAGCAATGCTCTAATTTGAAGAATTTTAGTGAAACCCAAGTTTTGGCTTGGGCCAAAACAAAATCATGCTGTACAATTTGTGGTCTAATCACTACTATGGTATACTATTATTGGCTCATAGAGCCTTCATTTCATTGATATATATAAAATGGGAATATTACAGAATATATATAGATAAATAGAGTGACAGAAAACGCAGTAATTGACGGAGGAAATAGGCAGAGAGATTGGAGGAGAAATAGATGGAGAGAGAAGTCAGAAAACTCATGCTAAACCACCGATCTACTCTTTGACTTTTAACACTCCCCTTCAAGTTGGAGAGTATATATCAATCATTCTCATCTTGCACCGAAATCCTTCAAATTTAGTTCTACTTAGTGGTTTTGTCATAACATCTGCAATTTGGTCTTTAGATCTGACGTAGGATAGGCTCATGATACCTGCTTCAATCTTTTCTTTAATGAAGTATCTGTCTATTTCAACATGTTTTGTCCTATCATGATAAACTGGGTTCTTGACCATTTCAATGCTGGCCTTGTTGTCACACCAAACTTGTATTGGTCCCTCATGTGCAATCCCTAACTCTAGTAATCTGATGACCCAAATTCCTTCACGTACTCTATTGTTAACAACTCTCAGTTCAGCTTCCGCACTACTTGTTGACATCACAGTTTGTTTCTTACTTCTCCATGTAACTAGATTTCCCCACACATATGTGCAATACCCTGAGACTGACCGTGCCAATTCCCTCAACCCTTGTGTATGCACCATTAGCTACTTTTACTTTGAGATGTTCATGACAGAATTTAAAGTTGTGGAATAAATTTCTGTTACCGGTCATGTGATCTGTAGCTCCAGAGTCAACAATCCAAGTATCTTCACTAGTCATCACAGTGTTGAGGGCTATAACGGAATTACCTGATTGTATAAGATTCACACTAGGAACAGAATTCTGCTTGTCAAGTATATGGCGAAGCATATGTAATTCTTCCTGATTATCGGAGAATTATGGTGCCACCATTGTATTGTTGGTATATTGGCTTGGATCCATGTCTAGGAAACTCTCAGGAGAAGGGCTAACAATAGTCTGCTTAGCTTCACATTTCTTTCCTCGCCTCATGACCTTGGTTTTTACTTTACTAGCTTCTTGCTTGCTTGGTTTCTCAATGTTCAAACACTTGGGTCTGAATTTGCAAGTGCCCATGGTAGCAAAAGAGCTGTGTACATCTTTATCAAAGGATTGAGTCCTATCGGACATGAGTGCCATTGGACTAGTTCCGGTTGTAGTTGGATTTTTAGAAAGAGAGTTGAGAATACGAGGAAATTCGGAGGAATCCATTTTTTTGGAAAAATGGGTCGCCGGAAACCACCGTCTGTGGCGGCGCGTGGGGCTCAAGCGCCGGTCAGATGCTTGTCTCTCCTCCGGGATTCGTCGATCAGTGCCATCCCATCCTTTCTGAGGTGGTGGTGTCATTCCACTCGCCGGTGTTGTGGAGATCAAGAAGGTTTGGCCGATCCCTTGTTTTCTCTGTTTCTCATTGTTCTCTCTCGCTCCTCGCCGTATCTCAGTGCTGCTGCCACTTGCTCTGGCCGCGGATCATCCCTGGAGTAGCTATGATACCATATTGGCTTATAGAGCCTTCATTTCATTGATATATATAAAATGGGCGGATTACAGAATATATATAGATAAACAGAGTGGTAGAAAACGCAGTAATTGATGGAGGAAATAGGCAGAGAGATTGAAGGAGAAATAGATGGAGAGAGAAGTCAAAAAACTCATGCTAAACCACCGATCTACTCTTTGACTTTTAACAACTATATATATGGCCCAACCCTAATCAATACCTCATATTGGCTTATTTTGTTCCTTAAAACCAGAAACTAGTCAAACGCACTCAAAACATTCATAGATCTTAAGTGACATTGTAGAGAATGAGCAAGATAAAAAGGAGCTTGGGACAAATGGTATATTGTAAGCTTTGGTTAATGAATAAGTGATGTACTAGGCATTTTATTTATAAAAATGTTGTGGCCAAAAAAGCTATTAGCAAATAAATATAAATCATATATGCCTAATTATTGTCCAATGTGCCTTAATAAACTAAAATAAAGTATATTTATTTACAATAAATGATGCGTCAAACATAATCCTCAACACTCCTCATGTTGGAGTCTATGAATCATATGTGCTACACTTGTTGCAAATTTAGGAAATATTGTGTTCTCTTTATACTTTTGCAAGAATATTATCTAGTTAATCATCGGAGGCTAAAGCTAATGCTGAGTTGATATGGTGCTAGATAGGATCTCCTCTTTGATGCAATGATAAATGATTTGAGTCTGTTTGGCCCTTTCATGAAATATTAGATTAGAGGCAACATGCATAGCAGCTTGATTGTCACATTTTAGTTTCTTCTTTTAAAGGTTTCCAAGCTGAAGTTCTCGGAGTAATTTTTTCATCCACGAGTCTACATGTAGCTAATGCCATGGCTTGGTACTCAACTTCAGTCCTCGTTCCTCCTTCTTGCCATAACTTCTTGTTCCTTTTACTTCCCCCCCATGAAATATGCAGTAACTAGTGTTAGGGATCCTGTTCAATGTCCATCAGCATACCCAACTGCTTGGGAATGTTTATGATCCTCATACAGTAAACCCTTGCTAGGTGCCCCTTTGATATATCTAGGAATGCACATCCCCGTATCCCAATGACTAGCATGTGGGGATTGTAAGAACTGACTCTCTACACTTGCAACAAAAGAAATATCTAGTCTGGTGATTGTCAAATAAAGTGACTTTCTAATTAGTCATTGGTGTTTACCAAGGCTTGTCAAAGGCTTGCCCTATTCTAGACTAGTAGAAGTTTGATATTAGGATCTTTGGAAGTGTAGTCAACCATCTAACACACTAGTTTCTTCCAGAATATCTTGTGCATGCATCCTATGGGAGATTACCTCACCATTATTGGATTGAACTACCTCAGCAAAAACAGCAGCAACAAACCTTATCCCACTAGGTGGGGTTGACTACATGGATCGCATAATGTCATTGTGCTCTATCAATAACCAAATCTTAAATTGTTAACCAAGAGGTCCCTGTTAATAGCTTCATGAGCGTTCGCTTTAGCCATTTTTGTGTGTCTAAATCCCCTTAAATGATTTTTCTACCAATTTTTCTTTAATAGATGCCACCCCAAATCTTTTCTTTTATGGCCTCACATCCATCTCAACTTCCTCATTTATGCACTTACTATCCCTTTAAAGCCCAATTTTCACTACTATATAGAAATGATCTTGCTACAAATTCACCAGTCACTAATCCCACTCAATTAGCCCACTGTTGTGCCCGCTCTTAGCTCCCAAACTTGATTATTTCAAAGTGTTTCACATTTTTTTTCAAAGAATCAGCTTTGTAAGTTCCTAGATCTCAATCAAAGGTCAGATTTGTTATGATAAACAAAACCATGGAACATGATGCAATTCATCCAAATTTGGGACTAGATCTGAGATGTTTCATGAGCTGTATTTGCTGAATGTGCTACTATTCTTTCCATTATAGCATTTTCCTATTAAATGCTACTATAATAAGTGAAAGTTAGTACTTAAGAAGGAGCTTTGATAAGTAGTTGAAGTAATTCATTCGTCAATCTGCTTTGATAAGTATAAAGTTTATATGTTGAAATTTTATACTTTCATTGTAACTATAATTAAGAGTTAATCATTTTCTAAATAAGTTGCTTTTGTAAGCCATTGCAATTTCATCATTATGTTTTGGCAGAAATAACTTTCACTTGGATGAATCCTATAATGAAGTTGGGATATCAACGACCACTTACCGAGAAAGATGTATGGAAATTAGATACTTGGGATCGGACAGAGACTTTGAACAACAAGTATGCTTTTGCTTCTCTTCAAACTAATTTCTATTTCATTTTTTTATTGCATTATAATTGGAAGTTGTGCTTTTTGACTTTGTAGCTTCCAAAGATGTTGGAATGAGGAATCTCGAAAGTCCAAACCATGGCTATTAAGAGCATTAACTAGTAGCCTTGGAGGAAGGTATGCTAAGGATTTGTAGATCATGGCATTCTTTTTAAATCTCTTCCCTAGGAGAGCATTTTTTTTCCATTAAAAAAAAATTGTAGAAATAGAGGTGCTGTGCCTCTTGTTAATGTTGTTCCATAGTAATTAATCTGAATACAATATGACTTAATATAGGCAGAGTGCTAAAGCTAACCCTAGGATCCTAGATTCTAATATCTTAGATTTAGTATCTACGATATGGGATACAATAAAATTCTAGAATAATTATCTAAGATATAAAATAAGATTAGAAACTAAAAAAAGGTTAGTATTTATATCTAATCCTAGAATATGCATAATTAATAAAATATAAACTTATAAATATCAATTTATGAAGCCTTCGATACTCACCCGCAGGCTGGGGAGTAGATGCTGATCGTCCCCAGCTTGGATACTAGCTCTTCAAATTTGGGTTTATCAAAGACTCAGTCTGCTACTTGTGAACTTAGAGCTGACATAAGATACTTTGAATATCTTTTACTCTGTCATTTCCTCTTCATGCTTGTTATGTCATATGTTGAATAGGATTCTTGACCATCTTTATGGCTGATGTGTTATCACAAAACATCTTCACAAACAGGTCCACTTTCTTCTTAAATTCTTCGTAACATCAATAACCAAATACCTTCAGGCATCCCCTGTGCCAATCCTTCAAAGTTTAAACTCCGCACTACTTCTTGAAATAACCTCTTGCTTCGTACTTCTTCAGGTGACCATATTAGCCTACACATAGGTGGCAAACCTTGCAGTAGATCTACTGTCTAGAATTGAACCTTATGTATTTGAGCACAATAAAAAAAAGAGCAGGTGCAATTATTCTTGCCTCAGATACTCAATGATGGCCTGTTGCTATCAGCAACAGTGGTTATTCATGTTTTGTGTATCTTATTTGAATGTCTTGCCTGCCTTGTCCATATAGAATGGCATATGAATTCAAGAACTACATGGTTACTCTTTCTTCTGGGTCCTACTAAAATAGAAACACATTCTTACTTAAGGGTAATTATATGTTATTATATATTAAACCTTATTATGTTTTTAGGAAATAACATTATTGTGTTTGTATTGGAGGTGTAAGCATATAATACTCTCATTTATTCCATATCAACGATTACAGTGTGTTATATAGGTCAGCAACAGAGGAATCATATCGTTGGTCTATAATGTGCAATAGTGAGACATAATGAGACATTATTACAGAAATCATAATCTTTCCTAAACTTTGTATTCTAGAATCAGAATCAGGGATATGATAGAGGGATATGATGGGCTGAAATCATGGAATACAATCACGGGCTGATTTCCAACACTCCCCCCTAAGCTGGGGAGTATATGTCAAACATTCCCAGCTTGCGCCGAAACTCTTCAAATTTAGATCTGCCCAGTGGCTTGGTCATTACATTTGATGGGCTGAAATCATGGAATACAATCATGGGCTGATTTCCAACACTCCCCCTCAAGCTGGAGAGTATATGTCAAACATTCCCAGCTTGCGGCGGAACTCTTCAAATTTAGATATGCCCAGTGGCTTGGTCATTACATTTGCAATCTGTTATTCAAACCGTATATAAGACAATGTCATAATCCCTGCTTCAACTTTCTCTTTAATAAAGTGCCTATCTACCTCAACATGCTTTGTTTGATCATGATAAACAGGGTTTCTTGTCAACATGCTGGTTTCATGTCATAATCCTCTCGTTGATCTTCTGGTTTCTCTGTCTTTTGCATGGTTTGTGTCGGTGTAGGTATCTAAGTTTTTGGCCGTGCACTTCTTGAAGAAGATTCCTCTTCCTGGATTGAATTTTAGATAACTCAAGATTCTGTAGATAGCTGCAATGTGTTTTTCCTGTGGTTGATGCATGAACTGACTTACTATTCCAACATCATAGTTGATATCTGGGCGTGTGTGGGTCAAGTATATCAGCTTTCTTAAAAGTCTTCTATACTGTTCAGAGTCAACCGGGACACCATTTTCTTTGATTTCTGGACGACAACCTTCTTCAATCGGTGTTCCCTCGAGTTATGCCCTTAACATTCTTGTCTCATGCAACAGGTCTAGGGTGTACTTCTGTTGGGATATATTGATGCCTCTCTTTTTTCTTGCCACTTCCATACCCAAGAAGTATCTCATTTGGCTGAGATCCTTAACTTGGAATTCAATGGACAAATCCCTCTTTAGTTGAGCAATAGAACTTTCATCATTTCCAGTAATGACTATATGATCCGCATAGACAATCAGGATAGTGATTCTTCCCTCATCATGCTTGATAAACAATGTGTCATCTACTTGCCCCTGGTTGTACCCAAGTTTATTGCTTTGTTGAAGTGGCCAAACCATGCCCTTGGGGATTGTTTTAGTCCATACAGAGACTTGTTAAGTTTTCAGACTGACCCCGTTTGGAGCTAGGACTCCATCTGGAACCTCTATATAGACCTCTTCCTCCAAGTCACCGTTCAGGAATGCGTTCTTAACGTCTAACTGATGTAGTGACCAATCCAAGTTAGCTGCTATTGACAAGAATATTTGGATTGTGTTGAATTTGGCTATTGGGGCAAAGGTCTCCTGGTAATCTATTCCATAGGTCTGTGTATACCCTTTCACAACTAATCTTGCTTTGTACTTGTTGATGCTCCTATCAGGATTGAACTTCGGGGTAAAGATCCACTTACACCCGACAAGTTTCTTTCCAGGAGGGTAGGATATGATTTCCCACGTTTTACTTTCTTCAAGTACTTTTAGCTCCTCTTCTGTAGCCTATTTCCACTTTGGGTCAGCCTTAGCTTGTTGGAAGGTGTTAGGGATTTTAATCTGTACACTGTTTACAACAAAGCTCTGTATCTTGCCAGACAGGTTACCATACAAAACAAACCGTTGAATTGGATGCTGAGTACAAGACCTTACCCCTTTTCTTAATGCAATAGACCAGCCCATCTCTTTAGGATCTATTATCAAGTCAGATTCATGGTTGTTACTTAGAGTGGGATTGACGTTTCTCTTTGCTTCCTGAGATTGTTGCCTGGCATCTCCCTCTGATCCATCTTCTGCATCCATCCTAGTCACGATCTCAACCTGTGTTTTTGGGTCATTGGGGTTGGTATTTGGAAGTGTAGAAGGTAAGGGATTAGGGTTTTGTGGCAAGGTATCAAGGAAGTTAGGTAAGGTATCGGTGATTTTTGGGTTAACAGGGCATCAGTGGCTTTAAAAGTTGATTCATGTGAAATTAGCCATTCAATATCTGAGTACTCCCCCCGAATGGGTAATTTGGGATAGTAAGCGTTCTCCTCGTAGAACAGAGTGTCCTTGGAGACATGCAACTTCCTGGAAGTCGGATAGTAACACTTGTACCCTTTTTGGGTGGAGGAGTAGCCAAGGAATATGCATTTCTGGGACCAGGCATCAAACTTACTTCCATCAAGGGCATGGACAAAGACAACACACCCAAACACTTGCGGAGGTAAGGGGTTGATGAGAGGGCAATTGGGAAAGGTGGTAAGAAATGTTTGGACAAGGGTGACATAATTGAGGACTTTGGAGGGCATTCGGTTGATGAGGTAGGCTGCAGTTAGGACTGCATCTCCCCAGAAGGTCATGGGAACATTTTTTTTCCATTAGCAGTGTTCGGGTTACCTCTAACAGATGACAGTTTTTTTCGTTCGGCAACCTCATTTTGTTGAGGGGTGTAAGTGCAGGAGGTTTGATGGTGAATTCCTTGCTGATCAGGGAATTCTTTAAAGGTATGACTGAGGTATTCCCTACCATTATCACTTCGAAGGACTTTGATAGAGAATTGAAATTGGGTCTGGACAAATTTGTGAAAGCTTTGAAAAACTCGAGCCACCTCGGACTTTTCTTTCATCAAGTAAACCCATGTGAGTGTGGTATGATCATCAATGAAGGTGACAAACCATTTTTCATTTTTTTGGGTGGTTGTTCTGGTTGGGCCCTAAATGTCACTATGGATGAGTTGGAAAGGAGCGGTGGGTCGGTAGGATTGTTTAGGATAGGAGGATCAGGTTTGTTTAGCCAATTGACAAGTTTCACAGTGAAAAGGAACAGAATCTTTATTGAATAAACTTGGAAACACGTCTCATATAATCAAAACTAGGATGTTCTGAACGACAATGCCATAAAAGTACATCTTTGTCTTGAGAACTTGAGCTGACTAGGGCATGTTGTGCGTTCCATATCGCTTTATTCGCCATCTTTGATCTCTTCAGGTAGAAAAGTCCATCTCACTCTTTAGAAGTCCCAATTGTCTTTCCCAAGTGTTAATCTTGAAAGAGACACACATCAACGTCAAATATCACTTTGCATATATGTCCTTTCGTTAACTTGCTAACAGATATTAAGTTACAAGTAAGTGCTGGGACAAATAGAACATGGTGAATGCTGAGTGAATTGGATCGTGTGACGGAGCCAATGCCTTCAACTTTAGTAAATACCCCATTAGCAACTTTGACACGAAGGTGCTTCGGACACAGTTTAAGAGTTGTAAATAAGGTTCGATTACCCGTCATATGATCCATGGCTCCTGAATCAACTATCCATGCAACGTCGCTAGTTCGTATAGTATTGAGGGCTATGATAGAATTACCTGATTGTACAAGATTAACACTTGGCAAAGAGTTGGACTTATTCTGTTTTTCAAGTATTCGACAGAGCATCTGCAGTTCATCTTGACTTGATGAAATAGTGTCCTCAGCCTTTTGTTCAGTGGAGGCGAAGTGACCCTGTGGTTTGCTAGTGGATGGTTTGCCGTGCAGTTTCCAACATTCCTCCTTGATGTGACCCTTCTTGCAATAATTGCACAATTTGTTTTTCCATTCCTCCTGTGGCCCTCGTATTGCAGCTGCTGAACTCTCAACAAGACTTGGGCTGCTTCGGTTCAAGAGTTTCCGACTTTCTTTGAACTGCACATGATTGATGGCATCAAAGAGGTGTGGTAGGGGTTTGATTCCCATTATTCTACCTCGTATTTCCTCAAACGAATCATTGAGTCTGAGAAGAAAATCATAAACTCTCCCTTCTTCTAGTATCTTCTTCTATAACTGAGCATTCTGCACATTTTTCCAAGGGTGCACTTCAAACAAGTCCTGTTGTTGCCATTGTTTTATTAGCGCATTATAGTAATCAGTAACTATTAGGGTACCTTGTCTTAAATCTTGAAGTTTGCGCTTCAAATGAATCAAGGCAGCAGTGTTATCAAGGGAGGAATAAGTTCTTTTGGCTGCATCCCAAATCTCTTTTGCAGTATTTGCCAGGATATAGCCTTCACTAATATCAACAATCATAGAGTTACAGAGCCAAGGCATGACTTGGTTGTTTTCAGCAAACCACATATCAAAGGTTGGGTCATCTGGGGCTGGCTGTGGTGCTGCCCCATTGATGTATTTCTCCTTTCGTTTTCCACAGATATAGCTTAGCGCGCTTTGGGACCATTGGAGGTAATTTCTTCCATTAAACCTATGGTTAATGACCATACTTTGAGGTTCTGAAAATTCTGAGGCCATTAAGGTGCTATTGGTAATGGAGTAAATTGTGGGAGAAGATGAGTTGTTGGATGAAGAGGTTGTGGAATTTGTACCAGACATGAGTGTAGCAGGTTGAAGTCCGATTGTAGATGAATTTCCAGGGATAGAGCCGAAAAGAGGAGGAAATTCTAAGAGGTTCATGGTTTTGGAAAGAAATGGCTCGCCGAAAAAATCACTGTAGCAATGGTGCGTGGGCACCACGCGCAGCTTCTGTGGTGGCGCGTGAGAGTCACGCACATCTCCGAATGCTGCCGTGCTTTTGGGTTCCGCCGATCGGCGGTCTCTGGTCCTCCCTGTGCCAGCGGTGTAGTCTCACTTGCCGTCTTGCATCGGTTTCCAGTTTCCGGTGTCCCTCTCTCTTTCTCTCTCTGTGTTTCTGTCGCTCGCTGTCTCTCTGTTATGGCCGTTGGCAGTGAGTGACCAGTCAGGGCTCTCGCTCACACTCACGCTCTGATACCATATTGGAGGTGTAAGCATATAATACTTTCTCATTTATTCCATATCAACGATTACAGTGTGTTATATAGGGCAAAAACAGAGGAATCATATCACTAGTCTATAATGTGCAATAATGAGACATAATGAGACATTATTACAGAAATCATAATCTTTCCTAAACTTTGTATACTGGAATCAGAATCAGGGATATGATAGAGGGATATGATGGGCTCAAATCATGGAATACAATCACGGGCTGATTTCCAACAGTTTGGATAGTTTTTATCACTTAGTTATTGAACTTCGATCTCTTTGTTTTATCATCTATGAATGTAACAACGTTTCTATCTAGTAGAATAAGTTCAGAGGGAAATTGAACTCTGAATTCCTACAGTATCCAATTACTTTATGTCAATAAAAGTGCTTGTCCTTTACTATAAAATGAGTTGGTCATTATTTATTAATGACGCATTTACCTCTGATGTTCACAAGATTTGCCACTCATTTTAATTTTCCTTTTTGTAGGTTTTGGTGGGGAGGCTTTTGGAAGGTAATAATGTGTTTGTGCACGCGCATGGGGTGTCACTATTTGATCTTCTTTGATTGGATGTGCTTGTACCTTTTCCAAGTGATGTTACATATCAACTATGGACAGAAAAAGATTTGTGGAAAACTTTTTTCATTGAAAACGTGCTTCTGACATGTTACTATTGACAACTTGTAGATTGGCAATGACATTTCCCAATTTACGGGGCCTCTTATATTGAACGAGCTGCTACAGGTTAGTTGCTTTCTTACTAAATCCATCAATAATTGGATCATTGATCCTTTCTTTTTTGCTTTTCATTGGCCCTACTTTGGTTTCGATGTGACATCCACATGCTCATTCAAATTTTCATCAGGGTGAAATATTAATTATATCATTTAAAGAAGCAGGTAGGATTTTACATATAGAGTTTTGTAGTTCAAGCTGCAACTACTAATGTACATCGTATCCATTGTGAAAAAAGATGAAAAATGTTATATTTTTAGTTACCTGTCATGTTTTTGGGCTAAATATGTTTAAATACTGCCATCAAGGATCAAAATGTTTGTGGGAATATTTTGCTTTTATTGCAAAGAATTGTATAGCTTTATTACTATTTATTAGGTTTAATTAGCTTTTATTTCCTACAAGTCTCCTCTTGTGTGTATATAGTAATTGTATTATGTAATATTCCCTTAAGAGAGAATGAGAGATACAATTTTCCTCTCAGTTCCACAATGTTTGTATTAATTTGCTGGTTATTGGGGGTTCTTTGTTAATTATTTGGGAATGAGTTAAAACAAGAGCCTTTTGTGACTCTATTTTCTTCTGAAGCCTGTTTACTGCAGGAGGTTTGGGGTATTTTTACGGATAAAAATAGACTATGTTGAATAAGAACCTCAATTTTCAAGCTGTGTGCGTCTATATAAATATTATATATATATATATATATTTTAATGGAATTTGGGATATATCATGAAAATTTATTTTGGATTCATTGAATTATTGGGTTGGGGCTAGAAATTTCTCGGTTTTTTATTGATGATAAACTAAGACTACAATTTCATAACAAGTTGCAGAAATTGTTTCTAAGACATCTCAATATCAGATTGTATTATCAATAGTTCAAACCTTCTCTTGTTATGACGCATTCTGCCATAGGTTGCTGTACTTGGAGCTTTGTTGATATTCTTTGGATGCTTCAACCTAGTTTTTATCTATGAGAAACTCAAGTAGAAACATCCATTTTGTATAGTTAATTTTCCCCTTTGTCAAAATCGAAGAAAAGTGGTTGAAAAGCTCCAAAAATATCTCATATATAAAATATTTAGAGCCCTATAAAAAAAAAAATAAAAAAAGAAGATTTGTAGACCAAAAGCATTATGTAAGCAACACCTTGAGAATGAATGGCATTCAGCCTAAACTGGAAAAGCAGTTTATAAGACCAATTTCTGCAAAATGTGAATGAAGAAACGCTGGAAGAACATAATACGTGATAATAAGATGGAGACAAATGTTATTACATGAATCAGAATTACATTCTATTCTGGAACTTGCAAAATATCTAGTGTGTACAAACTCAAATTCTGTAATGAATGGTGTAAAAAGTAACAATGGACATGCATAGGCATAAATTTCTACATTTAGTTCCCTTGACTTCTCTTGGAAATGATAACAGAAGCCGATACTAATTCTGGTTATTTTCCCTTCAGTATTCTTTAGCATTAGAGCAGCTTTAGAATTATTTTATATTTTAGTAAATGGTGATTTCTTGTGCTTATTGAGCTTTACGATAATCTGCATTTGAGTTTTGGAAACATACCATTATTACTAACAATTTCTAAAATATTTCACTGGATTTGTCCTATGAATTAATTGCAGTCCATGCAAAGAAGTGAGCCGGGGTGGATTGGCTATGTGTATGCCTTCTCAATATTTGCTGGAGTGGTACGATATTACATCTCTTACTAAGTTATTCAAACCTGATTTGAGTTGAGGCTTTGGTTAGGATGTTTTCAACTTGAAACCTGTTGAGAATGATATTTTTTATTTATTTTAGTTGTTTTAATTATTGATTTTTTAATTATTTTAGTATAATGTTCTTATTAATTTAGGATCGCCTTGAGGGTTTGGTTTAATTAGGATGGTGTTATCTTATTTTGATTTGAGGTATTTTGTTCAAATATGCATTTTCCTACATTTAGTTACTTGATTGAGATCTTCCGTCTATCTCTTATGATTTGTTAATGTAATGTTTCTTCTGTTTATTTACTTAGTGTGTGTTCTTATACCCTCAAAACCATAGTTTCAGAAGCATTTTTCCGCAAATTGAGACAAAACTCCTCTCACATACTTTCCTCGTAAACTGTAAAAGCTATTCTCCAAAAGCTAATCAGAACACACTTAATAGAAAAAAGGATGATTAAACTGAGTTAGTTCATGGTTCATCGCCTTCATGGTTTTTGTTGGTTGCTTAACTTAATTTGGGGAAGCTATGGTTACCCAGATCAAGGAGGTTAAAGCCCCTCTGATGTTGCAGAGACAGATTGAGAAAACTGAAGTTGTGTGGATCAGCCATACTTAAGTCTCTAAATGGTCAGCAAAACTGAAGGCACTGCACATTCTAACAAAATTAAAAATTCTGCACATATTTGTAAAATGATACTGTAGATGACCAACAAAACTGAAACCATAGTGTAGATCAGCATAATTATCTGTCCAAGATAGAGAACCAAATATGGATTTAAAAAATTATAAGAAAGTCATGTGTTGGTTGTTAGTATAAAGGAAAAGGGAAAAAGAAAGGCATCATTTAGTGGTCTGTGTAAAACCATATTTTGTGGTTAGAGTTAAAGAAACCATCCATAGGTGGTGAGCATAATTTTGTGTGTTGGCAGTTAGCTGGGGAAATGTTAATGGTTAGTGAAAAGCCAAAATCAACATTTATGGAAAGGACGCCCAACACCGTGACCCTTGCTACAATTTGAGGGGAAGAATAGACTGAAATGATAGAGTACTACACTTGCTACAATTTGAGGGGAAGAATAGACTGATAAATGATAGATTACTATGTTTGGAAGTCACTTGCATTTAATTTAGAGGATTGAATTAGTCTGATCTTATTTTATTAATATTCATTTTAGTTGTTTTAGTAGCAGGTTTAGTGGTTAGTTAAGTGCCGCACAAGTTTAGGATTAAGTGGAGTCCAGTTTGGATTATTGAGTCAAGTATTTTAATTTTGTAAAGATAAAGGGTAAAGATACGCCGAATTACTTGTATATTCATGTATAGAAGAGGTGTATATATACATAAGAGGGGAGCCTCAATATTAATGGCTCATTAATGAGAATAATTCCCCTATGACTCCCTAATTGTAATCCCCGATTGATAGGGATCTTAATTGATTACATATCAATTACATTAATACATATTTCCTAGTACTCCCCCTCAAGTTGGAGTTTAGATGTTAATCAAACCCAACTTGTTACAAAGATATTCAACACGAGTCCTATTTAGGACTTTAGACAACAGATCACCCAATTGGTCACTAGACCTCACATGCCTTGTAGAAATGAAGTTTCCCTTGATCTTATCGTGCAAAAAGTGACGGTCAATCTCAATGTATGTCGTATGTTCATGAAACACAGAATTGGAGGGTATGTGTAGAGCAGCTTTATTATCACACTATAGCTTCGCGGGCAATGACGTGGCAAAACCAACCTCCTTCATTAATTGGTGAATCCACACCATTTCTTGCACCGACTGAGCCATGGCTATATACTCAGCTTCCGCACTAGACTAAGAAACCACATCCTGCTTCTTGCTTCTCCAAGACACCAAATTTCCACCAATAAACACGCAATTCTGTGGTGAATCTCCTGGTAGCCTTTGACCTAGCATGATCTGCATCTCAGAAGCATTCAATCTCGGTGTGGCAATGATTCGTATAAAGTATCCTACGACCAGGTGAACCCTTCAAGTAATATAAGACATGTTCCAAAGCTCGCCACTGAGCAACGGTCGGTGCCGTCATGAATTGGCTAAGCACACTAACTGGGAAGGTCACATCAGGGCGAGTCACTATGAGATAGTTCAATTTCCCAATCAGTCAATGGTATCTCTCAGGATATGCAAATGGTTTGATCTTCTTAAGATCAACCTTTTTTCTCACATCCTTAGGTTACGGTAATAAAGTTTAAGGATGCCATGAAGGAATAGGATGGAGGAGACAGGTGGTTATAGGAAATGAAAGAAGAAATAGGATAGGTACAAATAAATTTACCTTTGCGTAAGGCAATGGGCAAGTCATAAGAAGTATCAGGGGTATCAGAAGTATCAAGCACCGTTTCTGGTTTAGGGGCAAGTTCAGTAGCAGGAGTGGGGAGTACTTGTTCTAGATTAGACGCTGAAGCGGGCACTGGTAGTCCATGAACATGATCGACTACATCACTTTCCTTGGGATGTTCCTGATAAACATGATTGAGAGGTGGTTTAGCAGGTGAAGGAACAGACACTTGCATTGGTGGTAAGTGAACCTGATACACCAAGAGATCATCAAGATCATGTCAGAGGATTGAGGCATGGAAGAGGAAGGAAAGAATGGAGTCGACTTATGGAAGGTGACGTCTGTAGACATAAGATAACAACAAAGGCTGAGATATAAACACTGATAACCCTTCTGAACCCTAGAATACCCAAGAAAGACACACTTGAGAGACATGGGATCAAGTTTTGTAATAGTGGGACAAACATCTTGAACGAAATAGACACACCCAAAGATTTTTGGATCAATAGGAAACAAGGGGTTGGAAGGAAACATAGTCGTGTATGGAGTGTCACCATTGAGGCTAGGAGAGGGCATACGATTGATAATAAAACACGCAGTAGACACAGCATCAGCCTAAAAAGGCTTGGGAACATTCATTTGAAATGCACCACCCACTGAAGCCCCTTGTCTTGGACACAATTTTGATAGAGAACAAATTAGCTGCACAAAAACACATTGGATAGAAAAAAAATATTTGAGAGAGCACTAGGCTTTGATACCATTTAAAAATAGAGGGAAAAGACTCTGAATTACTTGTATATTCATGTGTAGATGAGATGTATATATACATGAGAGGGGAGCCTTAATATTAATGGCTTATTAATGAGAATAATTCCCTAATAACTCCCTAATTGTAATCCCTGATTGATAGGGATCTTAATTGATTATATATCAATTACATTAATACATATTTCCTAACAATTTTAAATAATTTTATTGAACTTATTTTGGTCTGTTATTCTCTTTTTCTCTATAAATATTGTGACTATAAATATTGAGGCTCAATGCATGTAAGTGGGCCTGAATTTTAGGGAGTTATTATTATCTTTTTGTCTACAAATATTGAGGCTCAATGCATGTAAACATGGTCTAGAATATATGAAATTTTACAGAGACATATTTCTCTTATTTGGGAGATTCTCCTTTGGTTTATTGGTCAGATGAGTTTAAGATTCTTGCTCATCTTTTATTAAAGATTTTCCTCTATTAACTATCGAGTTAGATTCTGATTCCATAATTTAATAAAGAGAGTTTCCTTCATCATTTTTATCTACCGATTTGGATCCTATCAATAAATTAGCAAAACAAAACTTTGCAAGATTAAGGAAGATTGGCAAAGCTAGAAGATTAGCTCAAAGCAGAGAATATCCTTTTTGAGATGGACTGTTGTCTGTTGGAAATTACTATTTTAGTTATTTTAGTTGTTTATTTCAGTCAAGTGTTATTTGATACTTTTTAGTTAATGCCGGATAATGTTGTTTTCCAGGATGAGGTTAAGTGTTGGGTTTTAATCAGGATAGAGTAATATCTATATTGATTAGGATAAGACTATTTCTTAAGATTAGTTTCAATATGTTTTGAGGTGTTTGTGATAAGGGGTTTGGAATCTATGGTTTTGATGGCTTAAAGCATATAGTAGTTAGAAAACTTCCATCCAATGGTATTTGTATTTAGGTACCTTAGTGGTGATCATTGGGGATTCAACGGTTTCAAGATTTCTATTTCTTCTCTAAGTAATCCGTTATCAGTCGTCAAGATATTTGTAGTTGTTTAATTATTTTTGTGTGTTTGAGATTGTATGAACAAATTTAGCAGATTGTTTGACAATATTGGTAGTCTCCACTTTCATCCTCATGATGTAAAACCATGCAAGTTTTGTGTGATCAGCAACAAAGTTAATGAGCCATCTAGCGCTAGACAAGGTTTTAATGCTCAAGAGACCTCAAATGTTCTTGCTAAATGTAGTGAAAAGCGGAGTAGGCATGTCTTAATATTTATTTTGGTCTTCTGCCTATTACTCATAGTTTAAGGTGGTTATCTACACTAAAAGTAAAGTTTAAATGGGTAATTGGTGAATAACATATGATGCTTTGTTGGAATAATTGATAGCATGTGGTTATTTGCACGATCTAAAAAGTTTAAAGGCTGCTCTTTTGGGGTCAGGTTTATAGCTAAAGAGAGTTGTTCGTACATGGGTGAAAGTTTAGAGGAATTTTGTATAATTTAGCCTATAATTTGAGCGTCTATACTTTTATTGTAAGGTGCTAAGGTATCAGAAAGCATTACCAATCAATTCACTAGTTCTCCCAAATTTACTATTGAAGAGATGTTTTGGATGCAACAATGGAGGGAAATGTTTGTTGTGTACCTAATTGTGCTTTGACCTAGTTCTGATATGATGTAGGTTTATATAATTGTTAAAGGAGAGAGAAAGAGAGTAAGGAGAATTGAGAGAGATGAACAGAGAGAGATAGACACAGAATAGAGAGACAGGGAAGAGATGATCAGAGAAAGAGAGGCAGAGAACTAATCTGAATAGTACTTGAAGGCAGTAGGAAAGTCTTGGTTTCTGGCTAAGACATACGATCGATCAGGTGAAAACGACTTCTAAGAAAGGTTTTTTTCCGGTGGCTTCTTTCTTTGGTATAATTTAATTACAATAAGAAGTGGTCCCTCATCTTGCTCTTGGTTAAGCGGATTAACGCGGAAGTAAGGTCGGCGGCGTGCTTCTCCTATTCCGTCTCGATCCTTTCGGTCCAAAAGGTTCAAGTAGACCGTCTGTATAAGATCTAGGTCTTCCACATCGTTGTGTATGTGGGCCGCAATCTGCCGTATTGTAAGTCTACCTGGGAACCCAGAATTTTGGCCATTAGGCATATTCATATATTGATCAAACTCAAGTATTATTGATGCACAAGTCTGATTGATTACAAATGAGGGAATCTATCTATAGGCTTTAGAATGTAACTAGCGCTATAGCCTCCTAATGGCTATGTTTTAACTAATGCCTAATTGACTTATGATATTTATTGTTGTATACGACAATACCCCCTCCCAAAACATTCCTTGCCTTCAAGGATCTGTTGCATTAAATGCTGGAAACTGCTGCCGAAATTTAAAAGTGGCATCCAAGAAGCTTCTTCATCTGGCAGCCCTTTCTACTGTGCAAGCACTTCTGTGATTAGCTTCCTTTGCTTCCTACTAATCCTCTTATTTAGTTGTAATTTATGCTTGGTAAGTAAAGAAGGCATGATGGTATAAATGTAATTGCATGTGGTTATTATCTTCTTACCTTAGAGATGCTAGTGAAAGACTCTAGTGGTTAAAGAAAGTTGTGAATTGCTACTGGCTTTCGTATATTGCCTTGGTTTTTAACCCTTCCTTAATTTTAAACTACATTATATTGACCAGCACTTTTAGTGAAGAAACTAGTTGCTAGTAAATTACTTGCTTGTTGTGTTGATGTCTTTGGTTCTATTCTACTTCATATTATAATGTTTTTGGAATCTATAGAACATTGATTGAGATCCCTAAATTTCTTTTTGGCAGGTTTTCGGAGTTTTATTTGAAGCTCAATATTTTCAGAATGTCATGAGAGTTGGTTTTCGGCTAAGATCAACTTTGGTAATTCCATTATTTTAGTTTGATTAAGATTTCTCCTTGTTTCCAGGAAAAAAATGTTTGCCTCCATTGCAACTTTGATAAATGAAGTTTTTGAATTAATTCTATAGGATGGAAGAATGTATAGAAGATCACATGTAGCAAGTCTGTCATTCACCCAAAAAAAAAAAAAAAAAAACTACAAAATTCAGAAAATAATGTTAGATCGAAAAGGAAATTAGTGCTCTAACTTATAAATGAGATGCTTCACATAAAACTTGCGGTTAATGATCATCACAGTCTTGTTTAGGACTATTAGTCTTGCTTTGGAGAGATGAAGGATTATTCTATGGCTGACTTTTTTCCTTCTGTAAATTTGGAGTACATTTTGGTCTTCCTTTGATTGTGCTTTAAGGTATTTGGTATATGCCTGGACTGTTACCTACTAAATCTAAAATTTAAAAAGCATTTTAAAGATATCAAACTAAATGCAACAAAAAGAAATCTTAATCTATGTCGGTTAGCCCTTGTGTAGGGTGGCATTGTGTTCTTCTCTGAGTTGATCTTGGTTGTTTGTCTAGGAATCTTGTGAACTGATTTTTAGATGGCTATGGTTTTTTTAATCTTCTTGGCTATAGTTTCGTTTTTCAGCCGAAAAACCCTCTTTCTCCCATTAAGCTTTATGTTTAACATTTTAAGCAGGACTTTTTACCGTATGGCTAATATAAGTATTTCACACTACGATTGTTGTGGTTCCCTTTACGTTGGTATGGGGTGGCATTTGCAAATATTGGATTCCTTGATCTGACTGTGATATGACCTCTTATTTAACCTTTTAATTTTGTTCACATAAATGGGGTCCATCGTGATTTGTTGAGTAGGGACTTGAGGACCTTATCCAACAGTTTCAAATTGATGCATAGCAAATGCATTCCTTTTCTATTTTTGTTGTTAGAATCCAAGTTTGTATATTTCTTTTCTGCTATTGCATGTAATTAGTCCTTTTGTATCTGGAAATCAGGTTAAATGACCCTTAAAATGTGTGCAAATTCTGGGTCAACCAACAAATAGATCATTGTTTTGAATTAGTTTATTGGATCTAACAATTCCTTTGCTTTCAGTTGTGGTGATGGTTGCTTGTGCATTTAGAACATGATTTGTGCATTGCTGTGTATTTCTGTTATTTTTAAATTGTAGGTGGCAGCTGTGTTTCGCAAATCTTTAAAACTTACTCATGAAGCCCGAAAGCAGTTTGCATCTGGGAAAATAACGAATTTGATGACTACTGATGCTGAGGCACTTCAAGTATGCTTTTCCTCTTTGTTTTGATCCCTTTGCCCTCCTTTTCTTTCTGAATGATGTTAGAGAAGCAATTGACTAAACTTGTACTGTTTGAATGACTAGGATTTTATATAGAATGAGAGCATTTGCTTCAATAAAGTGCTAAAACTTGGTGGGTAATAGGAACATTGTGTATAAATGAACAACTGGTGTAGGGATTTGTTGGGCTTGATTTCAAGGATTGTCTTCACTTGTGATCTAGTCTTTTTATTGAAATTAATGATATATGATTCTAGAAGACTCATGGTTCATGATATTATCTATTTTGTTATTATATATTTGTTTCTCCTTTTTTTAATTTAGCTTGGATAAATATGATGTTAGTTTGAAGACTTAATTGGCAAGCTGGGAATGATGAATATCTATCTTCTAGCTTGAGGATTTTTAGCGTGGCATTGGCCCAGCCCATATAAATAAGTTTATCCATTTCATTTATTTTATCTACTTTGATTTATTCCATCTCAAAATAATATTGTATTTACTATATTTTCTATTTAAGGGATTAGAATCTTATCTTATTTAATGATAGGATTAGATTAAAATAGGATTTGATTAGATTCAGTTCATACGTATTCTCCTATACATGTATCACACGACTAAATCAATAAAATTCTGAGCTGTGCTGCAATTTTGCCCAGCAAATTTCAATTATACATTACAAATAATAGAATAACAGAATAGGCAGTTATAAGAGAGTTACTAAATAAGAATAAAAAATAATTATGAGACCTTCTACTGGTATTTAGAGTGTGAAAAAATGTGCGAAGGTGATGGAATGGAGTGGGACGAATATGTCGAGATTCTGAAGGAATGTGTTGGACCTGCACATGAAGCGCCCATGGGAGATCTAATACGCCTTAGTCAAAAGGAAACCTTGGCAGATTATAACAACGAGTTTGACAGGATTTCTTGCAAGCTTTGCCTACCAGAAGACTACTCAGTGGACCCCCATACGTCACTTGAGGGTGCAAGTAAAGGGTTCATGGGGTTTGGATGGGGTTTGTTGGATGTCAAGATGTCTTTCTCAATGGTGAGTTGAAAGAAGAGGTGTACATGAAAATGCCTCTAGGATTCCCTTGGAAGAAAGCAAACCAGCTATGCAGACTAAAGAAGTCATTGTATGTTTTGAAATAGTCCCCTCGAGCATGGTTTGAGACATTCATGCAATTCCTCAAAGCACAAGGTTACACCCAAGGACAAAGCGATCATACTCTGTTTTGCAAGCATTAGAATGGGAAGATTACTGTCCTAGCCGTATATGTTGATGACATTGTATTAATAGGGGATGATACAACACCAATTGAGGGTATTAAGTACGCCTTAGCCCAAGAATTCCATATCAAAGATCTCAAAGAAATAAAGTATTATCTAGGGGTGGAAGTTGCTAGATCAGAAAAGGGGATTTATGCTTCCCAAAGGAAATATATTCTGGATCTCCTAAAGGAAACAGGGATGTCACCCCCATATGAGTTGATAAGATCAGTAAAGAGGATCTAGGCAAGGCTGTGGACAAGGGAAGGTACCAATGAAGGGTAGGAAAGTTAAGTTATTTTTCTCACACTCAACTTGACATTGGCTTTGCAGTCGGTGTAGTTAGTCGACACTCATGACCTGAAGCAAAAACATCTAAATGAAGTTTACAGGATTCTCTTGTACTTGAAAGGCTCTGTAGGCCATGGTCTCCTATGTAAGAAGTTTGAGAATTGGAATGTAGAAATATATATAGATGTGGATTGGGCAGGTGATCAAGATGACAAAAAGTCTACTCTCAGAGAGAATAACTAAAAATAATAAGCAATAAAGTACAATACGATTCTAGGAGATAATCATCCTATAATAGGAATATTAGGTTAATCACTAAAAAGGCCCAACAAGGGCGGTAGGCCCACTGTTACTTCCAACAGTTTGGGGCAACCTAGTTACCTGGAGAAGCAAAAAAGCAGTGTGTGGTGGCAAGGAGCAGTGAAAAAGCTGAGTTCAAGGCTGTAGCACTCGGAATTTGTGAGGGCTTATGGACGAACTGAGTATTTGAAGAGGAGTGAGTTTACCGGACTGACTCTACTCAGACAACATGGCTGCAATTAATATATCACACAAGCCGGTGCAGCATGACAGAACAAAACGTGGAGAATGATAGGCACTTCATAAGAGAAAAGATAGATGATGGAATAATCAGTCTAACTTATATACCCTTGTGGGAGCAGACTGCAGATGTTTGAACAAAAAGACTTTCCAGGGATAAGTTTGAATATTTTGTTTGCAAGTTCGACATGATCAATATCTACTATGATCCAACTTGACGGGGAGTGTGGGAATCCTAAAATTATAGGGATCAAATATAGGAATTAAATGTAAATAACAGGAATTCAAAATTCAAATTATACTTTGATTGTATATGCCTTGATTCTTGGCTTCATCATTAAGTCTGCCATATCTCCCATTGCTGTTCACGTTTCTTTCTGATTGGGATGAATAATTTGTCGAAGAATTATCTTCTCTGTTAGTGTTACTTTTTTCTTCTTATCTCCATCCCAAGAACTTAGTTTGGTATACATCTATCAAAGTCGGGTATGGTTGATAGTTAACTTTATACAAGCTTGATGGTGAGTGTGCAATCTTAGATTACTTCGTAATAAATCTTCGATTTATTAGGACTTTTACTCACTTTGATTTCTGTGTTTGGGCTAGTCATTAAAGGAGGCATATTAGTCTGTAAGTTTCACAGCACTTATAGATTTGTAGTTATTATTTGTTTTTTTCCAAATTATTTCTTTATCTGATATTGTATTTGTATCAGATTAGTTTATGCTACTGCTATATGTCTTGTTAGATCAATGGAAGATATACTCTTCGCGCTATTTCTTATATCCTCTTGGATTACTTCGTCCTTATTCTTCACAATTATACATAAAAATTTGATGGTCTGGGCCAACGTACTTGAGAATAATATAATTTAATTTAGAAAGTAGATCATAATATGCTTAATGTTTAATAACTGTGGTTGGTCTCTTTTCTTCTCCCAAAACAGCAAGTCTGTCAGTCACTTCATACTTTGTGGTCAGCTCCATTTCGTATCATTGTTGCGCTGGTTCTTCTATACCAACAACTAGGTGTTGCTTCTCTTCTTGGCGTTTTATTGCTGGTTCTATTGTTCCCTATACAGGTACAGAAACTGATCTACTTTGTCTAATGAATTTTAAATGCATGCTGGACATTAAAAGTGTTTCTGTGGCTTTTTTTCCCTGTTTACCTTCAATTTCTTTTAGTGGAGATGGCACTTGTGCTTTGGGAGGACCATTTGTAGTTTTGTTTTTTGTGATTCCTTGCCTTATTTGGCATCTACCTTGTATGGTGCTCTGATCTCTGCTATTTAATCTGTCAATGTAATGGCTGGAGTTGGAATTTTCATTCTATGAAATCTCTATGATACAGTTGTTGATTTTGTCAGTGGAAATCTCTAATTTGTTTTGTGATTTCACTTTGCTTGATGGAAGGATTTGACGTTTGATTTTGTTGGCTTCGTGAACTTGATTCTCCTTTGTTCGTCTTGAATTGAGAGAATATGTATAGTCTTTTTCTTATTTTGTGTTTTGTGGAAAAAACATTAGTAAAGGCATTTGTTTGACAGAAGTAATTTATAGAATTAATTCAAATTACTTGCTCTAGTCCAGAAAGGTCAGTCCAGCTGTATCTATAAATGTTTGTGTTGTTAAGATTTAGAAACTAGAAACATAAACATTTATTAGTTTTCTGGGTACAGGGGTTTGTGCAGCTAAACTGTTTTTTTTTACCTTTCTAGTTAGTAAGTTTGATGGTTTTGTTGTCTATCCTTAATTTATTTTCTAATTATTATATGTGGGACTTTTAAATATTGCATTTATGTATTTCGATGCAGGCGTATCCTGTAGGCTTAATTGTCTATGTTTTCATGCTTCTGTTTGCTGTATATATGCTGTCACAGCACCTTATTTTGGGTGAAAAAACCAAAAATGCTTCCCTGAAGGATTGTGCTCCATTAATGTACCTTTCTTTTCTTTCATTTTGTGTGGACTAGGAATTTTAAGGAAACTTTAGTGCCTTAATTCCATTTTATGTACTTGCCTTCTATTTGAATGTGGTACAAGAATTATTCTGTGGAAGACAGAAATGTTGCTCTTCGCTTTTTGAACATGCAGCGTTTGGAACAAGACTTTCAATGAAGTAAAAGGTGTTTTAATGTATCTTTTTTGGGCCTACAAAATAGCTTTTATTTTTATTTTTTTAATTTTTGCTGAAGTTGGAACTTTGTGTGTGGCGTATTATCTTTATGTTCCCTGGGATTTGGACTTTTAGCATCTGTCATTGAAGTGTGCATGTACAATCATTTAATTCTGTGCCCATAACTTATGTTGTGGAAGCAGACTTTTATCATTAGTAGAATGCAAAAGTGGTCCAAGGAAGGGTTGCAGCGTACAGACAAGAGAATTGGTCTGATGAATGAAATTTTGGCTGCTATGGACACTGTAAAGTATGGTTTTCTCCAATATGATTAACTATATACATTTCATTATTTTTTACTTCGGTAAAACAAGTTCATTTTCGGTTAATTGTGTGATTCACATGCTTTAGATGTTATGCATGGGAGAGTAGTTTCCAATCTAAGGTACAAGTTGTCCGAGATGATGAATTATCATGGTTCCGGAAGGCATTATTACTTGGAGCGGTACGCTATAAATTTAGCATATAAATGTATTTTTGGTTATGATGTGAGTTCCATTTTATAGATCTCCGCTATCTTGTCTGATTAATTCCTGTTTTAAAATGTCTTGGGGATGCTACATGCACAGTTTCTAAACCAACTTAGCTCTGCTTCATATTTGATTATTCTCTATGGAGATCTCTAAATACATTTGTGAAATAACGATAAAATATAGGTCAGTCCTTCCTGAATAAACGGAAAATGGAAGTTTTGTGTATAAAATCACAGAGAAATTGTGTACATAAATAGGGATGAGCAACAATCTTGCTTTTCAGTCCCCAAGAAATCAGCCTAAGAAAGAATATAGGAAGGATTGATTATAATAGGATGAGTACAATGTGCCTCATACCCTTCTCTTTATATAAAATGTTGTAATAACAGAATATTGTTACAAATACATCTACACCATACACGTGTAGAAAGATAAGAGAGAAATGAAATCTTACAAGATACTGTACAGCTGTAAACTAAATATAGCTAAATACTAATTTATTCTAACATTCCCCTTCAAACGAGAGGGTGTGGGACACAATCCGAGTTTGTTTCTGAATTGAGTGAATTTTGTATGAGTTAGAGCCTTTGTCAGACAATCTGCTATCTGATATGAAGATGGTATATATCTTATATCCAATGTACCAGATAATACCTGATCTCTCACAAAATGAATGTCAATTTCTATATGCTTACTCCTAGCATGCTGCACTGGATTTGCTGCAAGAGCTCTTGCACTTAGGTTGTCACACCAAATCACAGACGGTTGTTTAAGAAATAAGCCAAGTTCAGTGATTAGAGAACGCAGCCACTGTAACTCAGAAGCACCATCAGCTACTGACCTATATTCAGACTCAGCACTAGACCGTGAGACAACTTTCTGTTTTCTAGAACACCATGAAACTAAAGTTCCTCCTAGATATACACAACATCCAGCCATAGATTTTCGATCATCAACATCAGTAGCCCAGTCTGCATCTGTAAATGCCATCAACTGAAATGATTTGACTGGTTTGATATGCAAGCCATAGTGATATGTACCCTTAAGATACCTAAAAATTCTCTTCACTGCCTGATAATGAACCTCTGTAGGTTTAGATAAATACTGACTCAATTTATTCACTGAAAAGGCTATGTCAGGTCTAGTTGTAGTCAGATATTGCAAGGATCCAATAGCCCTTCTATACAGAGAAGGATCTGCCATTTCAGTTCCATCAGAGGCAGAATATTGTCGACCAGTGATCATAGGAGTAGGTACTGGTGCACAATTAAACATATTGAATTTCTTCAGTAAATCTAACGTATATTTGCCCTGATTAACATAAATTCCAGTGGCATCTCGATAGATTTCTAGTCCAAGAAAATAGTACAGAGGACCTAAATCTTTGAGAGAAAACTCAGAATTCAACTTGGTTATAAACCTTTGAATTAACACAGAGTTGTTGCCTGTGATTAAAATGTCATCAACATAAATCAATATAAATACCGTAAATTTGTTGGTCTGCAAGAAGAATAAAGATATGTCACTCCGGGCATTCTTAAAACCCCACTTTAGGAGAGTATGGCGTAGTCGATCAAACCAGGCCCGTGGTGCCTTTTTAGCCCATAGATAGCTTTCACTAGTTTGCAAATGTGATGAGGTTTCCCTTTGTTATAGAAACCTTCTGGTTGACGCATGAAGACATCTTCTTGTAAATATCCATTTAAGAATGTGTTGTTGACATCTAATTGTCTAATCTCCCATTTGAACGTGACTGCTAAAGTAAGAATAAGACGAATTGTGGTTGATTTTACCACTGGACTGAAAGTCTCACCATAATCTAAACCAGCTGTCTGCTGAAAACCCTTGGCTACTAACCGTGCTTTATGTTTGAGAATTGATCCATCTGCTCGAAATTTGGTCTTAAACACCCATTTGCAATCGACAAGCTTCTGAGTACCAGTATACGGCACCAAAATCCAGGTATGATTCCTCTGTAAAGCTTCAAATTCTTCTTTCATGGCATGTCGCCAATGAGAAGATGCAAGTGCTTCAGATACAGTAAGAGGTTCAGAAGCAAGCCGAAGGGAAGAAGAAGTTTCAGATAGAAGAAGACCAACAAAAGGATATTTTGGTTTGGTGATACCTACCTTAGATCGAGTGATCATTGGGTGAGTATTGAAAGGTGGATTGGAATCGCAACTAACAGGATGAGCATTCGTGGTCGGAGAAGATGGAGAAGACGAGAGAGGAGGAGATTGAGAGAGCTGGACAGGCGATGGAGAGTGAGGTGGATCTAAAGAGGATATGGATAATTGTGGGTTGGGTAGGTGTATTGGGCCAGGTAGTTGAGGACTGGATAGGTGTATTGGGCTGGATAAATTCGAAGGATGAGATGCTGAAGGATGTGGGCTTGGTGATGGAGTTGGATTATGTAATGGTGATGTAGATGGTGGACTTGAGAACGAATGGGCTAGCCTCTGATCAATTACAATAGGAACTGGGAGTGAGCTTGGTTCAGAAACACTGCGTTTATTAAGAAAACCTGTGACAAAAGGAAATTGATGAGAATCAAATATCACATGTCGTGAAACATAAATCCTTCCTGTTGGGCTGAGACACTTATATCCTTTTTGATTTGTAGTAGGACCAAGATAAACACATTTCTGACTATGGAATTGAAATTTATGCTCATTGTAGGGCTTCAAGCAAGGATAACATGCACATCCAAATGGTTGTAATGATAAATAATCAGGCTTGATCTTGTGTAAACACATCAGAGGTGATTGATTATCAAGAATAGGAGTAGGCAACCTATTAATAAGAAAAACAGCTGTTTGAAAAGCTTCAGTCCAATAAGCAAGTGGCATTGATGCTTGAGCCAATAATGTCAAACCCATTTCAACTATATGACGATGTTTCCTCTCTGCTCTACCATTTTGAGAAGAAGTATAAGGACAAGTAAGACGTACAATAATACCAGTAGATTCAGCAACATGTATAATAGGCTTGTATTTAGATCCATTATCACACTGAATTGCCTTGATTTTTGTATTAAATTGATTTTCAACCAGGGTCTTAAAATGTGTAAATGCTCCAATAGCTTCTCCCTTATGTTTAAGTGGATAAATCCAAGTAAATCTACTAAAATCATCAATAAAATGAATATAGAATCGATGTCCATGTATGGATTGAATGGGTGATGGTCCCCATAAATCAGTATGAATAAGTTCTAAGAGAGTAGAAGCATGAGAATCAGACTTTGAAAAAGGTAATTTCTTTGATTTTCCATATTGGCAAGCCTCACAAACAAATTTCTCATTTACTCTAGCATTGACATTACAATTATTCAAGATTTGTTTCAAAACTCTAGAACTTGGATGACCCAACTTATAATGCCACATAAGAAATTCTTCATCCTTCTCAGAAATAGTAGCCACATGTGCCTCTGCAATCAAGCTTGTACTACTGCGAATTGGATATAGACCCTGACTTGCTTTTCCCTTCATCAACACTGCCCCTGTTGTGTTGTCCTTCACCACACAATCATCATTAGAAAAAATCACAGTCACACAATTATCTTCAATTAGCTTGTTTAGACTCAGTAAATTCTTAGTTGCATTTGGTACCAGTAGAACATTTTCTAATTTAATATTTTAACCAATAGAAGTAGACCCAATTCCACGCACAGGAGTTTCACTACCAGTACAAGTATACAGATTAAAAGACTTACCCACTGGAGTCACAGTTTCCAAATTAGCAGAGGGTGAAGCAACGTGGTGATTAGCACCACTATCCATAAACCACTCTGAATCATTAACAGTATAAGGATCTGCATAAAAAGCCTGTGGAGTAAAATTTTGATGAGAAGGCGGACGAAAAGATCTATCAAAGCGTTTATAACAATCTTCAACTTTATGTCCTGATTTTTCACACAACTGACAATAAGGGCGATTATTGGAGTATCCTCCATTTGAGTATCCAGAGTGCCAAGTCTGACCACGACCACGATTTCCCTGGCCACGACGTCCTCGTCCGCGATTTCCACCTCGCCAAGCACCGCGGGATTCAGATCGAGTTTCAGATGAACGTCCTGCAGCAGAGTGATGGATCGCAATATTCGCTGAGGGCTGGATCGAAAGAGAGGCGAACTGATTTAATTGCTCAAGTCGACTATCGAAAGCCAGCAGAGCCGATTGAGCCTCGATCCAGGTGAGTCCATTCTGATCGATTAACTTGACAACGATCGCGTTATACTCTGAATCTAACCCATTAAGAGTGTGAAGAATCAATTCATCGGTTGATATCGCTGCTCCAGCAAGGGCTAACTGATCAGAGATGTTCTTCATTTTTGCAAGGTATTCTTCCATACGCAAGGCATTTTTGCGAGTGTGATGCAGTTCAGATTTGTAAATCATCACTCTGGATTTCGACACAGCACAAGTGAGGGCTCTAGCTCCATTCCAGAGATCCAACGCTGTGCGACAATGCAGAAGCTGAGCTCCGACATCCTGGGTCATCGTGTTTCGGAGCCAACCGACTAACATACGATCAACCGCATACCATTTGTCGAACTCAGGATTAATGACAGGCGCAGCTGCTCCAGGAGACAGAATGGATGTTGCAGGAACAACTCCAGAACCATCGATATGAGATTGAAGACGATTTCCTTCTATTAAAGGTAAGACCACTGATTCCCAAACTAAGAAATTCGTTCTGTCCAGCTTGACAGAGGTAGTCTGGCTTGATGAGTGAAAGAGAGAATATGTTTTAGCCATAGGAGACGATGTAGTCTCAGTAGAATTCATGGAGGACGACATGACTAAGAGTACCGGAAGCGTTTCTAGAGCCTTCCGCTCTGATACCAAGAAAGAATATAGGAAGGATTGATTATAATAGGATGAGTACAATGTGCCTCATACCCTTCTCTTTATATAGAATGTTGTAATAACAGAATATTGTTACAAATACATCTACACCATACACGTGTAGAAAGATAAGAGAGAAATGAAATCTTACAAGATACTGTACAGCTGTAAACTAAATATAGCTAAATACTAATTTATTCTAACAGCCTAGTAAATACCGGATAACACAATCAAGAATCCCAAGTAATCAAGGGTAATTACATTATTCACAATATAAGACAGAAAAGGAAGGATATACAGAATATTGTTAATATTCCCCAAACACTTCCAAAACTTTTTCTTTTGTAAATTTCTTTCTTTTTCAACTCATCTTCAAGGTTTGGGTGAATTTGAGAAAATAAAGACCAGTTAATGTGTAAATTGCATAGTTTGAAAAATAGATAGGAATCAACATTGCCCAGGTGAATGATTCATGAGAATAACTAAAGTGATCTGCAGTAATCTATCTAGGGAGTTTATTCAAAGTTTAATCAGCACAGTTTTTGTAATATTAAGACCATATAGAGGATAATGAACTTCTGAACATTTATTCCTTACAAATTTAATATGTATACTTTAACGCTTTCACTCTTTTAATAATTAGTTGGGTTTAGATGATAACAACCAAAATTTTCCCAAGAATGGGTGGACCGTTTTGAATGAGTTAGTACCCTCTTGTTTCTAGCAGAATGACCATGCCTTTCATTGTCTTTTAGCAAGAAAGATTGCGTTGGAAAGTGGCAAAGGCTTTCCTTTTAAACAAGCCCTATAATATATTAATCATTCATATTTGAAGAGCTGATAGTTTTATTACTGGTTCTTGTGTTATTTCATCAACTATAAATGTTGAGGATCAAATGAAATACACTATTTGAAAACTATTTGCAATTTTATTCTGATATTGATTTTTTGACTTTGATGCCTTTTTATTTTGCAGTGTAATGCATTTATACTAAACAGCATTCCAGTTTTTGTTACTGTTCTTTCATTTGGAGTATTCACCTTGCTTGGAGGGGATCTAACGCCTGCGAGAGCATTTACATCCCTTTCTTTGTTCGCTGTGTTACGGTTTCCCCTCTTCATGCTTCCTAATATTATTACTCAGGTCCTTCTTCTCCCTTATGCCTTGTTAGGGTAATCAAGGCAACAATTATTTGCTTATTGTACTTTGCAATTCTGCATTATTTTGTACATAAAGTTTGTTTAGTAGTCAGTCCAGGGAACTTTGAATTAATTAAATTAGTCATGGGGAGATATTTGGGGAAGCAACAAGTGCAAGATCTTACTTTTCAACTTTGGTTTCTTTAGTATGCTAAGCCAATTTTTGTTTTGAGGAACTATACTTGTCTAAATTATTCTTAATTGAGTAGTACAAATAGGTGGGCTAGAGTTTAGGGAGTAGAGACAACCCTTCTACTGCTTTATGAAGTGGCTTAGTGAATTTGGAATAGGTTGTTCCTCATTTTTGCTCAGTACAAAGGCTCTGGGAACAAATAGGGCAATAAAGCCCTTTGGTAATGTGTATTTTTTACTTGATTGTGGTATATGTTTCTGGGAGAGGATTTTTTTTTGGTCGTGGAGGATTCCTTATCCTCCATTGATGTACTAATATCATTGCTCGTCAATGATTTAATTTTTAATAACAAAACAGGATTTTCCATATTACTTTTCTTATTCGCGGTCAAGTTGTGTTGTACAATAGTCTTGTTTTTACTTTTTTTAATTTCTTTGATAAAATACCAAACAGGAGGCTGAATAAACTTCTGTACATGCATACGGAAATCTGACATGGGAATTTTTTTGCAACATTTTTGTTATACTGGAGTTTCTCTTCAAAAGTCCTGATGTTACTTTTCTTTAAAAGGTTGTTAACGCAAATGTATCCTTGAAGCGTCTAGAAGAGTTGCTCTTAGCAGAAGAACGGATTCTTATGCCTAATCCACCTCTAGAGCCAGGATTACCAGCAATCTCAGTGAAGAATGGAAACTTTTCATGGGATGCAAAGGTTTGTTGCTTTCCATCGTAATATTCATGCATTGTTCACGATTATGCACATATACAGCGTTGAACATTGGTATTGTTGTGCTGTTCATGGGTCGCAAGTGCTTTAACAAGTCATGCCCTTGATGTGTTTTTGGTTTACATTGGGTACTTCCCGTTTCAGTAATTGTGTTTGTTTACTTTAGTATGTATTTTACACAGATTAGGGGAAGAGTATGCTTTAGTTTGAGATTCTATTTTTGTGCAAGAGAACTTGCCAAACTATGTGTCTTGCATTTCCTTTCTATTTATGTTGTGCATTTTCTCTAGATTTTTTTGGCCAATTGTGTTTTCTCTACAAAATTAAAGAACATAGAAACAAAGTACTTCTATGGTCCTTAATGTAAAATCTTTTTGCCTAATTGGGGAAATTAAGGAAGCTAAATAAATTACTTAATTATAACATGTGACATGATCTCTGTAAAATACATATTTGTCACATTAGGTTATGTATCACTTTATAAGTTAGACTGATGGAGCCGCAAAAGAAATGATATGAACTGAGGAATCTGAGCTTATATTATTAGCCGAGTAACTGGAAATGCTAGTATAAACCCCTTCAATGAAGTGGAAGAGGTAAAATAGGGAAAAGTGACTAACAACTCCTAGCTACGGTGTCGATAATGAAGAGAAAACAAGAGCAACAGCAAATGGAGACATCCCTGACTTTTGAGAGGTCAGAGGCTCGCCCACAAAATTAGCTAATCACTCATTGTCCCCCTCACTAGGGCACACAACTATAGATAACTACTCAGATCCTTCCTAATTCAAGTGGGCCACGGAAGTCCAGACCCAAGCCCATTCCCTTGGAGCTAACCCAATTCAAGTAGCTATGTGGTTTTTCCTCCTATAAGTGAGTTGGTGGCATATTGGGCCCATCATTTGCCTCCCCCACAAGGGCCACCTTGTCCTCAAGGGGAAGCTGTGGAAACTGCATTTTGATTGTCTTCAGATCCTCCCAAGTACTATCGCAGTCAGGGAGTTCATACCAATTGACCAGGATCTAGGTGCTGCCATCTGTCATCGGCCTCTTCTTAAGTATATCTTGAGGCCGCACTTGCAGTTCATATTCTTCAGAAGGAAGGTAGTGGCTGAGCCTACTCTGTTGGGAAGAGCAATCGCTGGAGCTGGGAAACGTGAAAGACAGGATGAACTCTTAGGGTGTGTTTGGTTTGAGGGGAGGGTAGGGGAGGGAGGGGAGGGGAGGGTGGAGAAATTACCATTTTGGACAAAAGAAACATAAAATTTACCCTTTCATTTTTTTAAATTTTGGTTTCCCGCCTAAAATTTACTTTCTCATTCTTTTTAAATTTTGGGTTCCCGCCCAAAATTTAAATTCTTTCAACCCAAAAAGGTAATTTACCCACCCTCTCATTCCCTCCCTCCCCTCCCCTCCCCTCAAACCAAACACACCCTTACTGAATCAGGTAACTTTAGCTTATAGGATACCTTCCTGATTCTTTGGGTAATTTTGTATGGGCCATAGTATCTCGGTGCTAACTTCTCGTGCTGTCTCTTAGCCAAGTTTTTCAGTTTGTATGGTTGGATCCTCAGGTAAACCATGTCTCCAATAACAACTCTTCATCCCGCCTCTTTTTATTGGCCTGTTGTTGCATCTGAGCTTGAGCTTTTTCTAAGGGAGTTTTTAGAATGCTCAGAATCTCATTCCTTTCTTTAATCTGCATGTTAACCTCTTCGACCATTGAAGAGTTGCCTTTCCACTTAAACTGTAGGGGGGTCCCTGCATACAAAGCCTTGAAAGAAGTCATGTCAATGGATCAATTGTAAGAGGTGTTAAACCAAAATTCAGCCCATGGTAACATCTTGACCCCTTTCTTGGGGCACTCCCCTGCAAAGATCTGTAGGTATTGCTCCAAACCTCGATTAACCATCTCTGTTTGACCATCGGTTTTGGGGGTGCTAACCAGAACTAAATTTCAGGGTGGTGCCCTATTGGGCAAACAACTCCCTCTAGAAAAGGCTAATGAACACCCTATCTTGGTCAGACACAATGGATTTAGGGATTCCATGCAACTTGATCTCTTGGACAAATGCACCAGCAACATCCTTCGCAGTGAATGGGTGTGACAAGGGCACAAAGTGAGCATACTTTGATAGGTATCCACCACCACCATTACCGTATCGAATCGATGTGACTTGGGTAGGCCAATCACAAAATCCATGCTAATACCTTCCCACACCTAAGGGGGAATCGGTAATGGTTGCAATAATCTAGTGGGGGAGAGAGCTTTATACCTGTTGTGTTGACAGATTTCACATCTAGCCACTTGTTCTTGGACATCACGCTTAATCCCTTCCCAGTACACCACCTCCGATAGTCTCTTGTACATATGCAAGTATCCAGAATGTTCCCCAATGGGAGAATGGTGGAATTCTGCTATCAGGGCAGAAGTTTTTGGTGAATTCCTAGGAACGACCAATTTTGCCCGGTACATTAACATTCCATTTTTGATGGTATAGCCTTCTTGAGCTTCCTTTCCAGTCACTACCTGCTGCCATATGCCATAGAGCTTCTCATCCTTGGCCATTTCTGCTTCAAACTCCTCCATTCCACCGTATTGCCACAATGAGAACGCGCTTAACATCATTTCACTGCTGTCTCTCCTAGATAAGGCATCAGCAGCACGATTTTCTTCGCTCGGCTTGTAATGGATCTCAAGTTTGTACCCAATAAGTTTGGATACCCAGCTTTTCTGATCTGGTGCAATGATTTACTGCTCCAATAAATGCTTTAATGCCTTCTGGTCAGTTTGAATTATAAATGGCTTGGCAGCTAAGTAATGTTGCCACTTTCTCACTGCTAACACAATGGTGGACAGCTCCTTCTCATATATTGATGCAGCCTGGGCTCTCTCGGATAATTGCTGGCTGAAATAAGCAATGGGCCTTCCTTTTTGCATTAATACTGCTCCAACCCCAGTTCCACATGCATCCGCCTCTATCTCAAAAGGAAGTTCGAAATTTGGCATTGCCAATACCGGGGCCATAGTCATGGCTTTCTTTAATTGCTTGAAAGCTCCCTATGCCTTACCCCCCCCCCCCCCCCAACTTGAATGCATTCTTCCTCAACAACGGTCAAGGGTGCTGCGATTTTACCATAGTCTTTAATGAACTTCCGATAGTACCCAATGAGCCCTAGGAATCCTCTCAAACTCTGCACGTCTTTGGGAAAAGGCCATTTGACCATAGCTTCAATTTTAGTTGGGTTGGCTTGCACCCCTTGTGAGGAGATAATATGATCAAGGTATTCTAGCATCGTCTGACTGAAACTGCATTTTTTGACATTAATCACCAGCTGGTGCTGCTGGAGCAATTTCAAAGCTGTCTCCAAGTGTTCTAAGTGAGATGCCTCATTCTTGCTATATGCTAGGATGTCATTGAAGAACACCAATATGAACTTCTTCAAGTGTTCCCTGAATATATAATTCATCAAAGACTGAAAAGTAAAAGGTGCATTAATGAACCCAAAGGCATAACAAAGAATTCGTAATGCCCATCATGTGTTCTAAAAGCAGTTTTACGCTCATCCCCCAGTTTGATCCTTATTTGGTGATACCCTGATTTAAGAACAAGTTTAGAAAACACAGTGGTTCCCCCCAATTCATCTAATAATTAATCAATAGCAGGTATGGGATACTTATTTGGAATAGTAATCGTATTCAAGGCACGGTAGTTAACACAGAATCACTAGCTACCATCCTTCTTTTTAACCAAGAAAACCGGACTCAAGCAAGGACTTTGCTAAGTCTTATTATCCCCACTTCAATCATTTCCTTCAGTAGCTTCTCAATCTCGGTTTTGTGCCTGTAAGTGTACCGATAAGGGCGTACATTTGGAGGTTTAGCTCCTTCCCTGATCACAATCGCATGGTGGCTACCTCTTCCTCTTCTTCAACCTTTGCCTCTCCTTCGCGCCCTCCTTCTTCAGCCTCTGTCTCCTCTTCATCATCGTAGATCATCAACCGGAGCTGTTTCCCCTTACAGCTATGAGTAGGGCTATATTTCTCCTCACACTTGAAACATAACCTGAGTTGCCACCTTCGATCCATTTCAAACTCTAATATCTGACGAGATGCCCGTGTGCTACTACTCCCTTCGTTACTAGTTGGGCTATTTACCGGGCCAACCCAATTGCTGCTTACTCTCGATTCCTCCTTTTCGTTTGGATCGGTAGAAGTCGGGTGGTTTTGTGGGCTACAAACTGAGTATTACTTTGGGCTGCTACTTGGGCTGGAGAACTTAGATTAAATGGTCTTGGACATTGTCCACGAAAGCTGGGACCCTAGCCTTGCTCCTCGTGCTTTCCTTTCCTCCGTATTTCTTAGAGTGAGATTCCTTCCTTCTTCTTGATAAGCATCATCCATGAGAGCCTTTAGCGTCTTGGGCTTCAACAATCGTACATCGGCCTTCACTTTGTCTTACAACCCGTTCAAAAACATTTTCCCGGTATTAGGTCACTATTAGGTCACTCATCCCTCTTGCCTCAGTCCAGCAATTTGCTCATAATTGTCATCCACTTGGTTGCAATGAAACTAGTCGATCACAGAGGATTTGAACGACTTCCAGTCTAGAATTATTGCCCAAACCTCAGTCCATAAGAACCCGCTCACCGCACGGCCTTCTAAAGCCACCGCAGCCACATCTAACTTCTCTGGTTCCTTAACCCCACTGACAATGAAATACCTTTCCATCCTACAGGTCCACCTAATCGGGTTATCTCCTTCAACAAAAGGAATCTCCAACTTTCTATGCTTCAGACTATCATTTTCATCTATTTCACCGGTACCTCCGGCCTCCTCCCCCTTCTCTCCTTCGAGTCCACCCCCTTTGGTCCCTTCCTTCTCGTCCAAGTTGAGCAAACCAGTGGGTCCACCCCTGGACGGCGTCCCTCCAGTATTGAACCGTTGGGTCAAGGCCTCAAGTTGTCGACCCTGAATCTACAAAATCGCAAGGAGGTTCACATTCTGCTTTTGCAGCTGGGTAAGCACTCTCTGCATATTGGCCCGTTCTTCCTTTTCTTTAGCATTGGCCCTTTGTAGTCCTTCCACTGCCCTTTCAACACTATCGAGTCTAGCTTCCATTCTGGTACCCACCATTTCCTTGAAAGCAACTGCTCTAATACCAAATATGATGGTGCCACAAAAGAAATGATACAAACTGAGGAATCTGAGCTTATATTAGTAGCCGAGGAACTGGAAATGCTAGTACAAACCCCTTTAATGAAGTGGAAGAGGTAAAATAGGTCAGATCTCCCATAAAATTAGCTAATCACTCATCGTCCCCCTCACTAGGGCTCACAACCCTAGATAACTACTCAGATCCTTCCTAACTCAAGTGGGCCATGGAATTCCAGACCCAAGCCCATTCCCTTGTAGCTAACCCAATTCAAGTAGCTATATGGTTCTTCCTCCTATAAGTGTGAGTTGGTGGCATACTGGTCCCATCATAGACAAATATGTTTGGGGGAAAAATGATAAATATGAGATATAAAATGGATAAAGGTCTTACATTTAGGACCAAAATTCATCTCCAAACTAGATCCTGCATTTAGGACTAGAGGAGCATTTCTCTTTTGAAAGAATATTCCCAAGTAGTCGTGGGGGAGATGTGGAGAGCGAAAATCATTATTTCATCCTCAATTCTCAAATGTACTTGTTATGGGAATATATATACAGCAAAACAATGATATCTACAACAAATGCTCACAATAAACGAAAATGTTGCCTTTGCTTTTGGCTCATAAATGTAAAGGGTTTCTCACACTCCCCCTCAAGTTGGATGATGGATAATGATCATGTTTATCTCTCTTGTGCATTCATCTAAATTTTCTCTTGGAAGTACCTTGGTGAGGACATAAGCAACTTTCTTCTGTGTTGGGATGTATATCAGGCACATTCCACATCAACACGCAGTTCTTTGAGAAGTATTTGCAACCACAAACTCTCACAGCTTCCTCAAGCCATAGCTCTGAACTCAGCTTCTGCAGCACTTATTTCCCCCAAATTTTATTTCTTGCTCCTCTTAAATGGATTTTTTTATGATGCCAATTCGGCTGTCAGTTGGGGGATATGCAGTTTTCCCCATAGATTCTCTTGTCAATTGGTCTTCTAGAAAGAAAAGAGTTGAGGCTGAATGTTGAGCTTTAGGATCTGTGACTGCTGGATTTTCTTTGTGTTAGCCTCTGTTTCTTGAGATTTTTCTCTAATTTTCTCAAATCCAGTTCAACATGTATGAAAAAGAATATTGAATTGAATATCCATTTTGCAAGAGTTTGAGTCCTATAAAACTTGTTGAATGTAGAGTATGTACCCATATGTAATCCTAGGAGAAAGAGATAACAAGCCTAATATAAAATAAGTATATAAATAATAATTAAATATTAAACTTGCTGCTCTCAACATATTTTATTGAAGGATTACCTTTCCTGCAATAGGACTATTATCCATGAGGCTATTAATAAATTGCCTAAGGTTTCACACTTCATTACCATACGACAAATATTCCCAACTGTGTAGTTAATTCGAACATTTAGGGATGATGAGATTAAGCTGTGTGGATTCCTGCAATCTTGTAACTGACAGAACCTTAGATTTTGCGGGAACTTTTGAAGAGCCTTGTTCAAACTCCAAAAGGTTAAACTCCCATATTCTTAAACATATCATCACAAACTAATGGTTGGATGGAGGTCCTTAATCGTGGACTCAAGTGCTACGTTTATTGTTGTTAAATTTACTACGCCTTCTAGTATCATATGACCGTGAATCTTTCTTGCACTTTATTAATTCGAATAATTTGATATTGATTCTGGAAACAGAAATACTAAAGTTTCCTTTCTTCAGGCTGGGAGGCCTACATTGTCTAATGTCAATTTGGATGTACCTGCTGGTAGCCTTGTTGCAATCGTGGGCAGTACTGGAGAAGGAAAGACATCACTCATATCTGCGATGCTTGGGGAGCTTCCTCCTACTGCAGATGCAACTGTTGTTATAAGAGGGACAGTTGCTTATGTACCTCAAATTTCATGGATCTTTAACGCTACTGTATGGTGCTTATATGTCTTTTTCCCTCCTTGTTTATTGTTTAACGCAACTAGGTGGGAATGTTGAACATAGGAATAGTAAGATAACCGTGGTTGATGGCTTAAGTACAGTGATATGCAACCAGAGTCTCTACATTTTTTGACAAGATCCTCCACCATTCCAGCAAAAGCCAAATTATGTGGCTGATTAGGTGTTATTAAATATTAATCATTATTATCTTGAGAGTTTGATGCTAGTTTTCAATTGTTCCCTTTGATAATTATTGACCGAAAACTGATCAGTTTTCTATGCACAGGTGCGGGATAACATTTTATTTGGCTCTCGCTTTGACCCTGTGAGATATGAGAAGGCAATAGATGTGAGTGAACTGCAGCATGACCTTGAGTTGCTTCCTGTGAGTATATCAAGAAGGTTTTATGATTCAGGTTGATCTTATAAAGTTGACATTCATGCTAACAAGGTCTGTGGCTTAATGAATAGGGTGGTGACCTTACTGAAATTGGTGAAAGAGGGGTAAATATCAGTGGTGGTCAAAAACAAAGGGTATCCATGGCTAGAGCTGTCTACTCCAATTCAGATGTGTACATATTTGATGACCCTTTAAGTGCTCTGGATGCGCATGTTGGAAGACAGGTTACTGCCATGTTAAATGACTGCATTCTTACCACCAAATGTTCCTATTGCTTCATTAGTTTTTAAGGGAAACAGTTTGACTACCTCAGATGCTTGCATGCTGTAAAAAGTTGTGATGTATAATAAATAGATTTTAAATGAGCTAATTCTGAGAGGTGAATGAAATATGCAATTGTTTATCACTATTTTAATGAGCCCTATATCTGTCTTTTCTGCTTTATCTCGTGCCATTACCTATGGAATTTTGATTTCCAGTTTCAATCTTAACATTATCTAACTTGCATATCATTTCAGGTGTTTGATAAATGCATCAAAGGTGAATTGAGGGGAAAAACCCGAGTCCTTGTTACAAATCAGCTACATTTCCTTTCACAAGTCGATAGAATTATGCTGGTCCATGATGGTATGGTAAAAGAAGAGGGAACATTTGAGGAACTCTCTAACCATGGACCGCTGTTCCAAAAGCTTATGGAAAATGCAGGAAAGATGGAGGAGTATGCAGAAGAAAACAGAGACACTGAAAGTAATGATCAAAAGACCTCTTCAAAATCAGTTCCCAATGGAACACCTAATGATATGGCAAAAATTGAAAATAAACCAAAAGAAGCCAAATCTGTTCTTATTAAGCAAGAAGAACGAGAAACAGGTGTTGTCAGTCTGAAAGTTCTACAGAGGTAAGAAACACAAATAAATTGATGGAATATAATTACTACATGAAGTAGCAATAGACTGGACAAAACTCCGCACGCCCCTCCTGGGTATACCATCATATTGCAGAATCTTTCATTCTTTGCATTGTATGGTGTTCTAACTGTTCTTAATGGTGGATTATATGGAAAGAGAACAGTGTGGCAGAATTTTCATACGATGTTCCTGGTTCTTTTGGCTTTTCTTTTTGCACGTGCTTCTCTACTTGTTCATCTTATCTGACCTTTCATCTTGTTACTTTGTGGTGGTTTTAGGTACAAGAATGCATTAGGAGGATTTTGGGTGGTGCTAGTGCTTTTTACATGCTATGTCTTAACAGAAGTGTTGCGAGTTTCTAGTAGCACATGGTTAAGCCATTGGACTGATCAGAGTGCGTCAAAGGGTTATAATCCTGGTTACTACAATCTGATATATGCAGCCCTGTCATTTTGTCAGGTGTGATTTTAATAGTGGCAAGAGGAATCATTTGCAAAGATTTCATGTCATTGTTAATTAATTCACTTTTAGGCATCTACATTCATTAAAATAATTTGGCACCTGAATCAAGATATATCTTGTGACAATTTTTTTTCTGTATGTGGTATTGTGTTATCTTAATAAGCATATTCGTATCTCCTTTCAATCCTTTGTAAATGATAACATTGTTGTTACCTACACACTTCATTGAGTTTTAGCCCTGTAAGATATTAATTTTCAATTTTCTCTATCATTTTCTATTTCAGGTTTTGGTGACTTTAACAAATTCTTTCTGGCTAATCATATCAAGTCTTTATGCTGCTAAAAGATTGCACGACACTATGCTCCACTCAATTTTAAGGGCTCCTATGTCGTTTTTTCATACCAATCCTCTTGGAAGGATCATCAATAGGTTTGCAAAGGATCTTGGTGATATAGACCGTAATGTTGCTCCGTTTGTGAATATGTTTTTGGGCCAGGTTTCCCAGCTTCTTTCAACATTCATCTTGATAGGGATTGTGAGCACAATGTCCTTGTGGGCAATAATGCCATTATTGGTGTTGTTTTATGGAGCCTATCTATATTTTCAGGTATGAACATTTTGACAGATTTTTTATGACTGCTGTATCTAACAGAAGATAATTCATTGGATGGGTGTCATCTTCACAAAGTTTCAATCTACTTAAGCTTAGCTCCTACGTAGCAAAACTTTCGGCTGCTCTCTTCAGCAGTATGCATACAACTAATCCCGTTTGATAACCTTTCTTGCCTTGCTCACAGTATTTAGCCAATTAGCAACCATGTGATGCAGTTTAGAGGTCACTTGTTTTTTTAATTGGACAAAATGCAAGCATGTTTGCCTAATTCAATAGACTTTTTATTGTTAGTCACATAAATATGGATTTACCCTTAGATAATATCAATGCACACTGAGTTTTAATCCTTACTAAAATTCACGAGTATTTTTCTATAGAAGTCAGTTTTCAGTTTGTTAAATTTCTTTATATGTGCAATTTTTCTTCATTTTAGAGCATGGCCCGTGAAGTGAAGCGCTTAGATTCTATCAGTAGATCTCCTGTATATGCTCAATTTGGAGAAGCACTTAATGGTCTATCAACTATCCGTGCTTACAAAGCTTATGATAGAATGGCTGACATTAATGGAAAAGCCATGGACAATAATATACGATTCACTCTTGTGAGCATGAGTGGCAACCGATGGCTTGCAATTCGCCTGGAAACTTTGGGTGGCATTATGATATGGTTTACTGCATCTTTTGCTGTAATGCAAAATGGGAGGGCTGAGAACCAGCAAGCATTTGCATCCACGATGGGGCTTCTACTTAGTTATGCTTTAAATATTACTAGTTTGCTCACAGCGGTACTCAGACTTGCTAGTCTGGCTGAGAATAGTTTAAACGCTGTTGAGCGTGTGGGTACTTATGTTGATTTGCCTTCAGAGGCTCCATCTATCATTGAGAGTAACCGTCCTCCTCCTGGGTGGCCATCATCTGGATCAATCAGATTTGAAGATGTTGTTCTTCGCTATAGGCCTGAACTTCCACCTGTCTTACATGGGTTGTCTTTCACAATTTTTCCAAGTGACAAGGTTGGCGTTGTCGGTAGGACAGGAGCAGGAAAAAGTAGCATGTTTAATGCTTTATTTCGACTTGTAGAGTTGGAAAGAGGAAAAATCTTAATTGATGACTGTGAAATTGCTAAGTTTGGACTGACTGATTTACGTAAAGTTCTTGGAATTATCCCACAGTCACCTGTTCTCTTTTCAGGTATTTACTTTTTTCACTTCATTTTAAACATCACGACCTCATGACTCTCAATTCAATATTAAGTTTCATTGCAATTGAAGATTATTTTCTTCCAAGTTTAGAGGAAAATGTGAAGAAACTTGTGGTAGAAGACTCTCTCTTTCCATTCTAACCAAATACCTAAAATGTATTCGACATTAATTTATAGTTTAAATTACCTCCTCCTTCCAAAACTTAAGCTATTAAGTGCTTCACATGAACTTTCATCTTGCAGCATAAATTGTAGGTCAGCCACTGCCTCGTGCTTAAAATTTAATTTAATTTATAAATCTATCATCCTATAAGCTTATGCTGCTCTGTAGGGTTTTGAATTGTTTTTCTATTTTTACTGGCACCCTATTCCACATAGTAAATTTCTGTTTCTTTTAAGGAAGGGATTAGGCTTTACCAGAGAAATGAAAAAATTGAAAACAACATTAATGGCACTTCTGATAGCCGCATCATACCTTTACAAATAATTTGCTATTTAACTGATCGTATGGCTGGTAAGGCCTGCTGCCTTGGTTTGTCTGCGGATATTAATCACATTTCATTTAATTGGTCTGTCATCAACTTAATATGCCATACATACCCATTGAATAAGCCTTCCTTACAAATTTAGTGGGAGTTTTAACCAATTTAGCTTTTATTACTTGGGAGATTTGGAGTTTGTTTGCTGTATTTCTAGGAGAGAGATAATTATTTGTTATCATAATGCAAAATTTTCAAAGTACCTTTGCTTTGGTCTGTAGACCTTTCCATTCACATTACCTTTGCTTAAGCCCTAAATTTTAGCAATTTCTAATTCATAATTTATTTCTTTCATGTCTTTAATTGTGTTTTATGAATACAGGCTTTCAACTTAATTTAGTTTTGTATATGTAACAATATGAAAGTTTGAATAAAATCATAGCAATTACATTAATCTCATATTGCAACTTACAGGAACTGTGAGATTTAATCTTGATCCGTTTAATGAGCACAATGATGCTGACCTTTGGGAGGCTCTGGAGAGAGCACATTTGAAGGATGTGGTTCGAAGGAGTTCATTGGGACTGGAAGCTGAGGTAAATGCTAAATGGCTCTTTAATTATTGTTTCTTGTGTTTTGTAGAATGCTACTGTCATTTTCTGTTCATCTATTAGTGCTTCTATCAGAGAGTAAGAGCCTCTACCATGAAGTAGGTTAACGCGTTAGGGGGATGACTTAGCGCATTAAATCTGTGAGATATGGTTAACGCATTAGAGGCATGGATTAACAAGTTAACAGTTTTCCAGATAGAGAACTTGAACTCAAGCATTGGATAACATGTTAAATAGAATGTCTTCACACATTAAGGAGTTAAAACAATGACTTTTTTTTTTTTGCCGTCGTTAAAACAATGACTTTAAAGAATGGTTAACGCATTAAGCAACTCAGAAACTTGAAAAACCAATTTGGTTGCTTTCTGATCTTTATATAACTCATTGATTTCAAAAAAAAAAAAACAGATTAATTTCCGTTTTGAAAATCATTTGGCATGCTAGGCTTCTTATAAAGGCTAAAGCTCTCTTGACTCTCTCTACAAGAATCACTAGAAAATAAAATGTTGCAAAACAATTCTTTTCTCAAGCTTAATGCCTTATTAGGAAGGTTTTTGGTTGTTTGGAAAATTAGTGCAAAATTCATTTAAGTTGAATGCTAGCAGTATTTCATAGATATACTTTAAGATAACAGGTATATATCCTGTGCGATTTTTGCAGTGGTTAAGTTTGTCAAAATTGGTATTAATCTGCAATACTGTATTTTGCAAGGTATCTGAGGGCGGAGAGAATTTCAGTGTTGGACAGAGGCAACTATTGAGTCTTGCTCGTGCATTATTACGGAGATCAAAGATATTGGTACTTGATGAGGCAACTGCAGCGGTTGATGTCAGAACTGATGCACTAATACAGAAAACAATTCGAGAAGAGTTTAAATCCTGTACTATGTTAATCATAGCTCATAGACTAAATACCATTATTGACTGTGATCGGATCCTTCTGCTTGATGGTGGTCGGGTATGCCTTTTAGATATCTAATGACACGTGGATTTTGTGAATTTAATGTTGATTCTTCAGAGCTATTTTAGTTATATTGGATCTGATACTAACATTTTACTTTGTTGAAGATTCGTGAATATGGGACCCCTGAGGAGCTACTGTCAAACGACGGTAGTGCTTTCTCAAAGATGGTGCAAAGTACTGGAGCTGCAAATGCTCAATATCTACGCAGCTTAGTGATCAATGGGGATGGTGGAAACAAGCCAGTGCAAGAGGGGAATCATCTCGATGGACAGCGGAAATGGTTAGCTTCGTCTCGCTGGGCAGCTGCAGCACAATTTGCCCTTGCTGTCAGCATGACCTCATCTCAGAATGATCTTCGCCAACTGGAAATTGAAGATGGCAACAGTATTCTCAAGACGGCCAAGGACGCCGTGATAACATTGCAGGGAATTTTGGATGGAAAGCATGATAAAGAAATTGAGGAATCCTTAGACCAACACCAGATATCACCAAGCAGATGGTGGTCATCCTTTTTCAAGATGATTGAGGGTACAGATTTGTTCTATTGTCTTAACCAATATATTAAAACATGGTTTGTCTTTGTTTGGAACTTATACTATGCAGGATGCTTGGCTTTTAAAAGCCATTATTTTAAGCAAAAATTTATAAAATCCAAACAAAATATTGACCATATTTTTTTTTTTTGAAAAAAAATAATGTTTATATGTAGTAGACTTGACGCAGTTAGAATCTCCCAAATTTGGAAGCATGCATTTTGAGATATGACTTGATGTGGTGGGAGATTACATGTTCATACCACTCCTCTAACATGGGTTCTTGTCTTGATGCCAGGTCTGGCTATGTTGAGCAGATTGGCCCGAAACAGGTTACATGAATCTGACTTCAAATTTGAAGACACCTCAATAGATTTCGACCATGTTGATATGTAAGCGAAGTCCCCTCTCTCTGTTTTAGTTAACAGTAATCACAGCCTTGCCTCTCTGCCTTTAGATTGATTAAATAATAAGACAAGGATAAATTATGTATAATAAAAAGATATTTTATGTGGTCGAATTTTGTAGAATAGTTCATTAGCAGAATGTAAAAGTGCTATATATCTATTTGGAATCTTAATAAACAAGTACTTAATGTGGTCGAATTTTGTACTCCATTTCGTAATGTTATCGGTTGCTATGTTTTGTGCACACTGCCTCTGAACATCCCATGCTGTATGAATTTTGTTTTTTTGTTTTTATTTCAATTCGGATGTTGTCATTTTGTTGTGAAGAGGGTCAAAGGTGTTTGGCATTCTAAATGGATTATTAAAACAAAAATAAAAGTCTAAGGGAATAGAAGAGTCCCTAAGTGCTTGTTTGGTATGAGGGGAGGAGAGAGAAAATGAGCAGAAGGAAAAAATTTGAGTTAGATTTGAAAAAAAAAAAAAAAAAGAGTGAGAGAAATGGGTTAAAAGTTTTTGATTATATTTTCGTATTCTTTTATCTTATATCTTTTCGTTATTAAAATTTTATAACCTTACTTCTCTAATTTTCTTAAATCCAACATATAAAAATTTTGCCCCTCCTCTCCTTCAAATCCCTCGCATCTAAAGGAAGGTATTTTCAAATCCCAAGTATCAAAGTTAAGAATTTGAATTTATCAACTCGGTCTTGTTACGTTTGCAAAATGGAAAGTGATTTTAATTCAACATTTGAATTTCATTATAGATGACAATAACTGCATTGTGATTATATATCAATGTTCGTGAAAATACTGTTTGTAGTATCTTCTAAAACACTTTTATTCAACCTGTTCGTTGTGTAGGAGGTCTCTGTAGATTAGTTTTGTAATGATGTTCCCCATGGGGTATTAACTATTAAGATTCGAGACCCCACCACCATCCTCTCTAGAATTATTATTATTATTTTAGTCAAATTTAATTTTAGTCCCATTTTAATTTTTCCTATTAAAAAATCATTTTACTCCATATCTGATGTTTTGTTTTTATTTTTTAATTGAATGCATATTTTTCAGGTTAAAAACAAACAAAAAATGCCATTCACCCAAGTCCCAAATCATTTCCTCACTTATGTGCGCTCAATTCTAACAAGCGTCTAAGTTAATTATGAAAGTTGAAATATATGTATGTATATCAACATAGCCATTGCCGTATGATATATCAGTAGTTAATCAATTAAAACTGATGTGAATAATCAATTAAAACTATCCCTAGGTTCAGCCTCTTAAATGATTTATAAAATTATATATATAATCCACCCAAAAAAATTTTGTTTGAGAAAATTCCAAAGTCGGAAACCGTCCAAAATTATTTTTTTGTTGCGAAAAAAATTTAAAGGGGATTAAAATTAATTTTTACAAGACATTTTCTAAGTTTGGCAAATAATAATTTTTCATAAAATATGACATGATTCCTTTCAAATAGTTGCTCCATAATTAAACGAAATGAATAGAACTAGCAATTAACAAATAAACATAATTTTGTGAAATCCCCAATATGTCGGAATTGTCTAAGAATAATTTTCTTAACAATTCAGACAAATTAATTATATTTTATTATAATTTCTCAAGATTTAGTTATTCAAAAATATTCATAGCTGTATAATTAGAAGAGTTGTCTGTCCTTATAGTTTCACTTAATTTTTAATTAAGTCTATATATTTTTTTATTAGGTTTTTACAATTTTAGCAATTATAAGCATTAGTACATATTCTTGTAACGATGGTTTTCAAAATTCTCCGGCCACGTCATTTTTTTCCTTTTTTTGAAAGACAGACAATATTGTAAAAACATAAACATTTCAAAATTTCATTTTTGTATTAAGACTGATCTGAGATTACTGAAATTGAAATCACTGATTTGGGATTTTCAAAATTTGGAGGCATTTATTTACAATTTTCCAAATGTTAATCATGGGAGGCGAATAAAAAAAAAAAAAAAAGAGAGGAAAATTCTTTCGGGGAACGTATACAGGATATGATATCCAATTATCCATTGTTGTGACAGAGTAGTGTGCGAGCATGTTCTCCATATGTCTTGTCTCCAAATTTAATCATGATTTTATTTTAGTTTCCAAAAAAAAAAAAATCTGCCTCATTTATGTAGTAAGTATTAGCCCAATTCACCTAAACTCTATATAACAAAATAAAAATAGACTAATTCTATCATGTTTACTAATTTTGTATCTTTCAGTTTAACAGATTGAGTTTCTGGCCAAAAAAAAGTTTAACAGATTGAGTGAGAAGATTTTTCTAATTAAATTTCCCAACGATGAGTGAGTTCTGATTTTTGCTTTTGGTTTTCAATGATTAAAAAATAAAATTAAAATTAATTTAAGAAAAAGTAGGCACATGTTGTGTCACGATGATCTGGCTGAAATTATCCGTGAGCATGATTGGCGAAGTGGGAGCTTCATCCTTACCTTATCTGCTACTTAAAAAAATTCAAGAAATGCAGAATCCACATGCCTTACTCATCCAAAAGAGAGTAGGGATAGGGTTTTTTTTTAAACATTTTTTTCATTAATTTTTTTTGTTTAAGTTAAGTTGCAATTAACAGCCTAAAATACTTTTTAATAACACTCAGTATTTCAAATTAATTAATTTTTAGTGCATCTGGTATCATAGAATATTTTTTTAGTTGGTGAGTGCTCCTAAAAAAATACTTCATGGTGCTAAATGCACCAAAAATTAATTAATTTAAAATATTGAGTGCTACTAAAAAAATATTTCAAGATATTGGGTGCTACTGGAAAAATATATTTGGATGCTAGATATACTAGAAACTAATTAATTTGAGATACCGGACACTAAAAATATTTCAAGGTGCAGTAAATAATTTAATGCAAATAATAAGAATATATATATATATAAAGGGGTTCCCTCACCGCAAAACGCTGCTATTTTGGGGATGGGCATGCCTTACTCATAGATTCGCTAAACAGGACATGCGAAACCAGAAATACATTGCACCTTTTATCTATATGGACAATAAATAAATGCATTGCACCCGGTATCTCATAAGTATTTTATTTATAGTGCTTTATTTTTTGCCATCAATTATAGTACATTTTAATTTATTTATTGAGTTACATGTGAACTCATAAAAGTGGCTTATGATGCTTTCTTTTTTTTCGATAAATCGTAATTGCATAAATGAGGAAAAAGCATAGTCTACAAAGTATCTAAGTAGGATACATACATCATGGAGAATAGATCCCAAAAAACATTTTTTGTCTCAGTAATTACTTTTATATGGGATTGCTTTATAAGTTTGCAATGGATAGGAAATCTATGTGAATATACTATTTGCTGCTGTCTAAAGATGAAAGTCATAGCATCTCTAAGCGCTAGTATTGCAAATGAAGTGCTCCAAGTTTAACTTTAGGAACAAGCGATCATAAATAAAATATACATGGAAGTGAACGTGGTCAAAGATTAGAATCAACCTTACGTCTATGTCTAAGCACCTGAGTAGTTGGCAAAATGCATCTGATAATTTTCCAATGTAGCAATTTAATTCGGGGAGGCAATGAGGATTTCCTAATCAAATGACATACGTCATTTTCCACCTAATTTGTTCACGAGCACAATGGAACAATTTCTATCCATCTCTAACAGTATATATACCAGAGTTATTACCTATCCATCTAACAATATAGGGGAATCAGGATAGAGGAATCAGATGTCTTGCAAACTGTCGAACCACTTGCCTAGGGTAAAGCGAGATAATAGTGGAAAATTCCAATTTCCTTGAGGGCACTGTGTAAGGTCTGACATCTTTAAATCAGAATATTCCAAACCAGACTATTGCATAGACTACCAAAGCCAACTATTTAAAGAAATGGAAGATCCATCACCTACTTGCCAAGTCAGATGATCCGTTGCCACATTACTCAATTGAAGTATATGTCTCTACAGGGTTGAGCTGTTGTTGACAAGTTTAAAGATATAATTTTGTTCAAGGTCTAAATATTTCTTGAGCATCACTTTGGTTGAGTACTGATGATTTGGCAAACACAACTCGCCATTAGTGTTTAGATAGTAAAGCAAAATTAAAGGATTCCAATTGTACAATTTGCAAACCAACACTAACTAAAAGGTAGACACAATTCATCCCATCAGAGCATGTGAGCCTTTTTTGAAGAATATGACCACCCCCAAAAAAAATTTGCCATTCTCATTGCAATTGCATTACAAAGCGTGTTAGGGAATTCATGCATGAAAATGGGTATACCAACAAGGATGACATAGAGTTCTTTATCAACACAAGCCTTCCTTCTTGAGAGAGAAGGTTGTTTTTGTCATCATGCAAGTCTTTTGCCAAGCTTTCTCTAGCACCTCCTGATATTTTCTCTGCTCGATCTGATTATCAATGTGCATACCCAAATCTTTTCCTAATCGTGAATGAAATTTTATTTCAAGTATGTCAGACAATCATTGTTTCTTGCGATAGGGAACTGATGGGCTACACACTGAAGATGATTGTTGAAAATTGATATGCTAGCCTGAAATTTGAGAATATCTCCTTAATAAGGCTTCTACAATACAACAATATTGCACGACAGAAAAGAAAGGTATCATCAGCGTACATTAGATGTGATAGCGGCATCACAGGCTTATGATGCTTTTCATAAAACTGCTCATCAATTCATTTCAAAGAAGAAACGCCCACGAAAGTAAAAGTGCAAAACCACTCCTACTCATGTAGTTAAAACAAATGGGCTCTCTCTCTCTCTCTCTCTCTCTCGTTATTTACATTGGCACCCCAATAGTTAATGAACTTAAGTCTAATCCACCAAGGATGGATCTCCCATAGTCCAACAATAATAAATTATATTTACAAATTTACACCTCATTATACTAAAGCCGTAAGTTATCTTTTAACATTGTTAATCATTAATTATCTATTTAATATTTTTACTAAATATAGAAAAAAATTAATTGAAAAATATTAACAACTTGATAAAAAATATGAGTACTTTTTTTAACAAACATATTTTTTGTGAAATATATTTAAAAATTTTGAATTATAATATATTAATATAAGGATTTTAAAATTATATCATTTTATAATTTAATTGAAAAAATATATATGATTTCAAAACATTTTAGCCAACATATATATTTAATATATTACATCATAAATAAGTTTTAATAAATAAACGAGATTAAACATTTAAATTTATTGAAAAATAAAATTATGATTATAATATTAATTAACTTTGTGATATATGGTAATTAATTTAATTTTATGACAAAAAATAATTTGAATATATATATATATATATATTCAATTATTTTTTTTAAATTTGGGATAACTCTATGTGGTTAAATTATTTTTAAGTAATATTTATAATAAGGAGGGGTATTTTAAACAAAATGACATGTCAACATTGTGATTTAACTGTCAATTACCAGTTGAGTTGATGTTAGTTGAATTTTAAAATTAGAAGAGAGGTTACTATTAAGCGCTTAAATCAACTGGGAATTGTTTCAACTTAATAGTGGTTTTGTGTTCAAGTCTTTGATATGCAACTACGTCCAAAAACTAGAAGGGAAGTTTATGCAATATATATTTTGATTTTAATAAAGGTCTATTTTTTCAAAATATGAAAGATAACTCTATAATTTAGAGTAAATAGACGGAAGCTGAGGCGTTTTACTCTTATTTATTTAGTCCAAAATTATATATTTTACGTGTTGCTCGTTTTCAATACGAAGGAAATTTATAACTCAAACCCTGAAACATGGGTGGTTCCCAGGAAAAAGAGAGATAAATTACTTCGAATGTTCTTGTCTTAATTAATACATGTGGCCATGTGGGAGGAGGTGGGCCATGCAAATATGCATATAATTGATGAATGGGAGGAGGTGGATCTTACTCATCTATTTACATCTTAATTTAAATTTTTTGTAGAATTTCACTAAACCTAGATATTATTTGATTTAAAGATTAGAAGATTCTAAAATTATACTACAGTACTAAAAGACCACTTGAAATTATATTTTGATGATAAATGACCACAATCCATTTCTTCATATGGATATTTGCTATTCTACTATTTTTAATTATTAAAATGTTTACGTGCACCTGTAACTTCATTCATCAACACTTGTAAACTTTTGTATATATTATTTTCAATTCAGAGTTGTGAATTTTTATATGTACACTTGTAATTTTGCTAGTTAGTTTTTGAAATGCTTACGTGTACTTATAAATTCATTCAAAAACACTAATTAATTTTTTGGTGGAAGTTGTTATAATATGTAGATTTAAAAATGAGAAAAAAACGCTTAAATACCACTTGTACTTCAAAATCTCAAATAAGTTATTTCCTAAAAATCTAAGTTGTCAATTGCTATACTCTTTTTGTCAATCTTATTGCTCTTATTGTCAATGAAAACCAATTTAGAATTTTGAAGTTTTAGTGGTATTTAAGTGTCTTTTTTCCTTTAAAAATTTTGCTACTAGTAATTGTTAAAATGTGAATGTGCATTTGTAAAAAAAAAAAAATGAATAAAGGGCATTTTAGTCATTTACCAACAAAACAAAATTTCATTTTGACTTTTCGGTACTGCAATGTAATTTCTAAATTTGTTTGTCTTTAAATGAAATAAAGCCACATGTAAGGGTCCCATTTGGATCACTAAAAATAGAGAAAGGAAATGGAAAATTGGATTTTCCAGCCGGCGACGACCGTTTGATTTACCATTTTCCTAGGAAAATGATTTTTCGACGGCGGGGCATTTTTCCATTATACATGGGAAAATCACTTCCCACCTATTTTGGTGGGAACCCATTTTCTGGCGTGCTTGGAAAATCTTCAAGACCAATTTACCCCTCTTCAACTAATAAATATCAACCATTTTTCTGGGTGTCTCGAATCTTGCTGCTGGCAGAGAAGAAAATACCTCTGGAAATACGTCGAAAAGGATGACAGGTAGGCAAGGTATCAAGGGGAGGAGACGTTGGAAAGTGGGAGAGGAAGAGAGTGATGCCAGAAAGTACCATGGTAGTTGAGGGTGGACCAAAGGATTACGCTAGAAAATACTGTGGTGGTTGGAGGCAAAAAATACCGTCTAGGGTGTTGTTGTCATCCACTTCCTCTTCGTCCATGGCATAATAGTCATTGTCATGCACTCTCGCTCAATGATAAGGGCTTCAACATCCACTTCCTCTTCTTCCACAGCGGTGTTGCTGGCTATGTCGTCATCATCATCATCTGCTTCGAATGTTCTTGATCCTTTGAGTGTGCCCTTCCCTCCTCTGCCGTTGATTTATTCATCAAAGGAGTAGGTGAGGGTGAAGGTGGTAAAGATGGTGAGAATTAAGAGAAAGGAGAAGAAGGTGAAGAAGAAGAGAAGGCGGAGACAATGTGAAGGGAGGAACACTGGCAAAAAAAAAGAAGTGTTTTTTTTTAAACAGGGGCAAAATTGTCATTAAGCTCGTTTTCCTATATCATTTTCTTTAAACCAAATAACAATTTTCCTATCAACCTATTTTCTTTTCCAGTGCAAACCAACACACCTCTATAATGAAATATTTTCCATTCCTTTACAATGCATTCCTTTCCAACTCTTTCTTTAATCTAAACGGCCCTAAGGCTTAAGTGAAATTCCTTGTAGAATTTTTTGAAATTGTACATAAATTTAATTGTTTGTGAACACTTCAATTTCCCGCAAAAAAAAAAAAAAACTAATCACATATTGTGAAACTTTACAATGTAGGATCCGTGAGCTTAAAATATCTATTAATAAACCTGCTGTGAAACGGAGTAAGAGGAGAGAGGAGAGAGGAGAGGGAACTCAATCAATAATCATAGATAAATAAATAAATTCTAATCCTAATGGAAAATAATTCTTATTCAACAAGAAATATAAAAATAAAAATATTTTAAATTTTAATCTAATCATAATCATAGGATAACTAAGATAATTATAGAATAACCTAGATATCGTATCCTATTTTCTTTAAAAGATGAACAAATAAGTTTTAATTCTAATGGATAAATATCTTTATTTAATAATTTCAAAGATAACTCTAAATATCTAAATTAGACTCTAATTATTCATAATCCAGGTTCCATCAAAACCTCATCAAAATTACAATCATTCAAAAGGATTATAGGATCAAATGAACCATAAAATCAAGGAAGATATTATTATCATCCCAATATTAAAGGTTGTTAATTAAAATTTTAAATATTTTTGGTCCCAATCTAAAATAAAATTTATGTTTTGGTTTCAAAATGTGGTTCACTTAAAAAAATTATATTCAATGAATTCTCTTTGACCCAAAATAATACTCAATTAATTCTCTTCTACCCAAAAAATATTCAATGAATTCTCAAAATTTATTGGGTTCAATTTTTTATTTTGTAATATAAATGTGATTTTATGGTTCCTCTTTGATCCGTAATAGAGACGAAATCATCTTCACAATACTAGTATATAATCGGATATTGCCCAAATTGCCTTCACAGAGAATTAGCGATACAAGTACTCGCCGTGACGTAAACGTGTTCTATATTAAATTGATTTTTTAAAAATATTATAAGAATTAATTATATTATTTTAAAATATTTATATTTATTATTTTTTTAAAATTATTTTATCTAATATATGATATAATGATAAGTAATATATAACATAATTAAGTTATTTATTTATTTATTTTTAAAAAACATCCCAAAAAAAAAAAAGTTAACTCATAGCTAGCGTAGAAAACCACCGAACCGGTCAGCTTTTATTTGACTAGAGAATAAACTAGTTCTTGTTCTTGCTCCTCCTTTTCGTACCCTTCTTGCAGATTAGGAAAATGCATAGGATCATCAAACCCAAGTTCATTTTCGGAAGAAAACCTCTCTCTGTTGCTTTCTCCACCTCCTTACTCTTCGACGATACTCAGATACAGGTTTTCTGTCTCTTTCTTCATCCTATCAATTCGGTTTACGCTGTTCTAGAGTTCTCCTGCACCTCTGGTTTTTAATCTGGTGGCTGGAATAAATGTATCCTGGATTGAAAATGAATTTGTTGGTTTGGAAACTGAACTACTCAGTTTTGATAGAGAAAAAGTCTGCCAAAGGCTTGAATTTAATATTAGAATTTTCCACTGGTTTGATAGACTTAAGATTTTTTATTGTCTATTCAATCTTTTGAACATGGAAATACTTTCCTTTTTTGGGTAATCTTTTTCACTATTTTATACTTTTCTGAAGAAAAAATTGACCAGCCTCTTCGTTTTGTGTTTTTTTCCTTAAAATGTTTTGAATATGAACTATGTAACATTCAATTTAAAGGTTACAAATTTAGATTCTTTTGTTGTATGATACAGTTTAAAGAAAGTGTTGCACAATTCGCAAAGGAAAACATCGCCCCTCATGCGGCAAAAATAGACCAAACAAATTCATTCCCGCAGGTTTGTATGAGGGTCTTAATCTTTTGATGGTTATCAACATGACAGATTATGTTTGAAATTCTGATTTCAATTTGATCTAATGTTAGGAGGTTAACTTATGGAAACGAATGGGAGATTTCAATCTCCTTGGCATTACTGCACCAGGTAGAATCTTTTCTCCATCCAGATTCTTCTGCCTTTATTTTCTGATTTATCATAAGAGAGATTGCTTTTTTGTTCTACATATGAAGCCTGGGTTTGTATACTATGACCTAGAGTAAGTTCGCAGGTTCCTCTCTTAGACTGTATACCTTTGAAATATGTAAAGCCACCAATATGGCTCAGCCATAAGACAGAAAATTGTGTCGTCTGATACCATCCCCTCCAAAAAAAATGTAGATAATGGGTTTGTTGTTGGCAATTTCTTCTGCCATTACTGGTATGGTCACAAGCTTGTCCAAAGCTAATTCTGCTCTTGTTCAGAGGAATATGGAGGCCTTGGCCTTGGTTACTCGTACCACTGTTTAGCAATGGAAGAAATCAGTCGTGCCTCTGGATCTGTTGGACTTTCTTATGGTGCTCATTCTAACTTGTGTATCAACCAGCTGGTACCTAAACAGATCTTACATCGCTTTCATTGTAAACTTGATGATCTTTTGCTGAGCATTTAGCACTTTACTTCCTCCTGTTTTTTGTTCAGGTGAGGAATGGAAGCCCTGCTCAGAAACAAAAGTACTTGCCCAAGGTTCTTGCTATTTTAATGTTATTTGCTTTTGGTACATTATTGGCCGGCTTACCATTTGGCATATGATGTAAATGGATTGAATTTATTAGCTAGTAAGAATAATCATATAATATTTGCTAGGTATCCACTAAGAGTTAACGTAATTAGTCTCCCTTTTGCTAGGCTGATTGGTTTATATTTTCTATTTGAAGCTCATCTCTGGGGAGGATGTGGGAGCTTTGGCAATGAGTGAGCCCAATGGTAACTGTGTGGACTAAAACAGATGTACCTTGCATTATTAAAAATTCCAATGACTTTTTTTAAAACTGGACCTTTTCTTTTTCAGCTGGTTCTGATGTTGTTAGCATGAAATGCAAGGCTGAGCGTGTAGATCGGGGTTATGTTATTAACGGAAACAAGATGTGGTGTACCAATGGTCCTGTTGCTGAAACATTAGTATGTTTATGTGGTTTTATTTATTGTTTATTTACTTTTTATAATACAACTCTCTCTTTCTCCGGGGATCATATTGCCTAATAAATGAGATGGTATTTAGGTATGCTATGCTCCAGGCACTCGCACAGCAATGTTTTAAGATGATCCCTATAGAATCAACTCATATTTTGTTTTGGTGAAATGAGTCTAGGGATATTAAAATTCAAAGAAAAATGTGTTCCTTGTCAGCGCCAGTAACATAAAAGTAGTCTTGTTGGAGTGACCTTGATGCTGGTAGAGAAAACTGTCTGCTTGTTGGTTTAACTAGCGCAACTAATGGAGATAGGAAATTGGTTTGACTAACTGCATAGTGGGGACACATACCTCAAAATGCTAAACTGGGTGTTTGTTTAGTAAAAACCACATTTGATATGTTGCACTTAGTGCATAGAAGATATTTCCATGACCATATACTAAATCAAAATGTTATTTTATTCAGAATGAGATTAGCTTTTACAGTCCAGATATTTTCGTGGCAATGCTTGGAACATTTGACTAATGTTTTGAACTTGATCAGGTTGTTTATGCAAAAACAGACATAAAAGCTGGGTCAAAAGGAATTACAGCATTCATCATCGAGAAGGGAATGCCAGGGTTATCTCTCTCAACCTGCACAAATTCTATGATATTAATTTATGTAAAAGTCCATCAACTAAATGGAATGGCTGCTACGTGATTACATGCTGCTATGGCCCATCTATTTGTGGGCTTTTAGCCTTTGGAGTTTTTTTTTACTAGTGGTGCTGCTAAAATAAATGGATTTTCCTGCGTAACTCATTCAATTTTAGACTCATGTAGTGTATCTTACCACGTCTTTTGGCAAGTATGTAAAATATTTTAAATTGAAAAACAAAACGGAAGGGCATCAGAATAATTGCGACATCAACTAGTTAAAGTCTTCAATATATGCAAAAATATCATCTGTAATTCGAAAAGGGGGATGAGGAAGAATGAATAGAAAAATAAAAAAGGCCATTGTTATGTGTTTGAAAGCTAATGGCCTCTCACATGATAAAGCATTTGAACAAGTAAGAACATGTTGATGAAAGTTTTGTTTTTCTGAAATCTTTTTCTTTTTGTTACAGATTCAGCACAGCCCAGAAATTGGACAAACTTGGGATGCGAGGAAGTGATACGTATGTATGAATGTTATCTGTATATGAGTTCATCTCCATTCTGGTTTAACTTTTGTTTACTGACAATAGCAAATTTTGTTGGCAGATGTGAGCTTGTCTTTGAGAATTGCTTTGTTCCAAATGAAAATGTTCTTGGTCAAGAAGGAAAAGGTTTGCGATTGCCTCTGGGTTAATCTTTATCAGAATGAAATATCCAAAGAATGGTCTGTGGAATAGATTGTGTTATGATGCTCTGTACAGTGGTAGTCTTTGTTTGAAAATTACTTTAATAAAGACATGGAAAGAGTCTAGTTCCCACCTCGGTCTCATTATTATATCTAAATATAGGAGTTATTCTATTTCTTCTGGCTGCTTTATCTAATACACCTCCGGCAGCTTTATAAGACATATTTGGGGAGTTGATCTTGGTTCTAAATATAAGACATAGTTTTCATATTTGTTAATCTTTTCCTAATTTACCCCTATTGATGCTCTCACAACAATAATTAAGGAGAAGAGGGAATGAGGGAATTAAAGATGATGACTAGGGTGTTTTAGACAATACATGTTATATAAGACAACTCAACTAACTTCTTTAATCTAATCAAATTAGGTAAATATATCTTATATTAAGGACCAGTGGAGTAACATCTTATGCATTAAATTTTTATAGATGTCAATAATTTTAACTTTGAAGTAGTGTCCCTCATTTTACTTCCACTCCTTTAGCGGGCTATCAAATTGCACTTATATACTGTGCGATGTACGTCATATGCATATGCAGTTCTTTAATATTGCTGCGTCCCACCCACTTTTTTGGGTTTGTTCAGGAGTTTATGTGATGATGTCTGGGTTGGATTTGGAGAGGCTTGTTTTGGCAGCCGGTCCTTTAGGTATTATGCAGGCATGTCTGGATGTTGTTCTTCCTTATGTTCGACAAAGGGAGCAGTTTGGACGTCCTATTGGGGAATTTCAATTTATACAGGTTTTTAAGTTATAATTTTCTTCTACAATTAACATGAACTTGGCACCTGTATATTGCCCTCATACTGTTAATTGGTCAAAAATTTCAGGGGAAAATAGCCGATATGTACACCTCTTTACAGTCTTCAAGGTAACAGGGTTGTAATGTCATGTTTAATACTCTGTTTTTTGGTCAACTGTTCTCATGGAAATAATTAACTATGTTTTAGGTCTTATGTGTATTCTGTTGCCCGGGATTGTGACAATGGAACAATTAATCCAAAGGTGCGTCTCATTATCTTGTGTGTGTGTGTCTATATATATATATATATATATCATAATCACTCATTATGGTTGGTTTCTATGTTAAATGAACTTTTGACACTTTTTGGCAATATTTTTGTGTTGTGTTCATTCTGACTTGATAAAATTGTTTACAGTATGTACTTCTGTCAAAATTAAGATTATCATACTTCAAAATGTTTTCTTATCTTGCTTATTCAACCTTAAACTCAATCATAGACTTGGGCTAAATATTATTTCTTACTAATTGTATGATGAACTGTAATTTGTTTAGTTTAGTCCAACTAACTTGAACTATGTTTCTGTTCCCCCCCTTTCTTGATGCAAATTCTATTAGCAAAAAAAAAAAAAAAAGGCCGATCCTGTTGATTCCTATTTCTTTTGTGCCATTTTTGAAATACCTGGATCTTGTTCTCTTCATAATCGGTTGCCATCGCCATTTATTAAAGCATTCAAAAATTATTTTAACGGTAACAGTTTTGAACTCGGCTTAGATTAACTTCCATGGCAACTGCAGGATTGTGCTGGAGTCATTCTATGTGCTGCTGAAAGAGCAACCCAGGTTGCTTTGCAGGTAAGAAAGATTCTCTTACTTGTGTTCGTCTCACTTTGCAAATAATCTTTTACTACTACTTCTGGTCCTTAATATAAGATCTCCTTCGTAGTGCAAATTACACTCCCAACAAGATCTTCTATGACGTTAAGGACTAGGGGTAGTTTTTTTTTTTTTGGGGTTGGAAGCCTTGGCCTCTCTCTTTAACCTTCAAATTGCAAGTGCAAATTATATTTTATTTATTTATTATTTATTTTGAACCTTAAAAATGTGCAGGCTATACAGTGTTTAGGTGGAAATGGGTATGTGAATGAGTATACAGTTGGCCGTCTTCTTAGAGACGCAAAGTTGTACGAGATTGGAGCAGGAACGAGTGAGATCAGAAGAATGATTATTGGACGAGAGCTCTTCAAGGAACAGTGACATAATGACTCCTCTTGACAAATTCAATCTTCATCATAGTTGATTTGATTGTGTTTATTATTGTTATAATTATGAATTTCCTAATTTATATTTGACTAACCAAATCTTTTGATCATAGTTGATTTAATAAATTGTTTCCTTTTTTGTGATTCAGTTACATTTATATATTTTTTTAACGGCTCTTTTACTAATTTTTAATATTCATACTTTTTTTCATAGCATGTTTCTTAACGATTGGGAAATTACAAGCACTATGGTCAAGTATATAGAGATAATCCCTTTCTAGTTTGTCCTAAATACATCAATTGGTATTAGAGTTTGGTTTCTCCATATCAATTATGGATAAACTCCTTCTGTTGCTCAATTAGTTTAGACTTTAGGGTTTTAGTTTGTCCTACATCAATGGGTATCAAAATCTCATTATTACAGAAAGTTAAATATTTGATGGTTAAAGAGAAGCATTGTCAAATATGATAAGGCGGAGATGATGGGATTCTAGAAAAAAAATGAATAGCTTGCCCGAGATAATGCAGTATGCCATTGATGGAACCTAAAGTACAAACCGTTGACCAATTGTTACCATCACTATTGTGCCTATTCGAGGGGTGTGCTAGGATAAAAGATTTTATTTTAAGAATACTCCCCCAATCTTTACCGTGCTTTCCGTGATTTCTCACGGCAAATATAGTATGGGGTGATTCTTCTGCTCCATAATTTGGCACATATGCATGGCATAGATGCTAGACTTTCAAATCATGGTTTACGCAATCTAAGACAAAACTCCTCTCACACACTTATTTCGTAAGTCATAAAATCTATTAAAAAAAAGCTAATCCAAACACACTAGTGTGTGTTCTTATACCCTCAAAATCATGGTTTCAGAAGCACTTTTCCGTAAATCGAGACAAAACTCCACTCATATACTTACCTCGTAAACTGTAAAAGCTATTCTCTAAAAACTAATCAGAACACACACTTAATTAAAGTTTTTTTCTAATTGATATGAGGAATAAATTAATAAATTAACTTATTTATTTAGGAAAAAACCCATAAAAATACCCTTAAAATATCAAAATCTCCGATCAGTTTTGTTTCCTACAATAATTTAGTTATTGACTATAATTGATTAATAATTCACAATTTATTTTAATATGAAATCACTAATTTGGGATTTTCAAAACTTTGAAGGTATTTTTTTCTGAAATTTTTCCAATGATTTATATATTTACAATTACTTCAGATTAAAAATAAAACAATAACTTTTTTTAATAATACATGTACCACGCATGGAAGGCAATTATGCAAATGACAATGCATCCTTTATCTAAATGAAATTACAATGAAATCGGGAAATAACGGTATACGAGGTAAGTGTTTGTTTGGGATAGCTTATTTTTAGGTAATAAGTGGTATAGGAACCAATCTCAAATGTAGTTATTCAAATTCTTGATGCCTTACAATGAAAATCACACATCTATTTATACTTAAATCACAACCTTATAAAATCTTTAAAATAATGCAAAAGTCAGACATGGCAACCATTCACCAACCCTTCTGTCGTCATTCCCTGTTCACAACGTCATTGCATACATCATATGCAATATTTTCATGTCAAAGATGATGGCTGCTCTGTTTGTGTTTATTCTCCCTGTTCTGTTTCATTCCCCCGGGGTTGGATATGACTCGTCCTCGAGTCAAAAACAACATCATCATCAATGAATGGAGATTGATATGAAACTTTATGCTTCAGTAAAAATGACTTGGGCTTATTTTTGATTTTGACGTGTTTATCTGGTGGCAAAGGTTCAAGCTGAATCTTCACATCATCCTTCTGGAAGGAATATGTGTTTGCATACCCATCGTATAGAGCATGTCGATCATATTGCCAAGGTCTTCCCAAAAGAAGATGACAAGTGTCCATCGGAACAACATCACACCAAACTTCATCGTGATACCTTTTTCCAATAGAAAAAGTAACAAGGCATCGTTTTGACACTTTGACCGCGCTTCCTTTATTGAACCATTGGAGCTTGTATGGGTACGGATGGTTGTGAGTTGGTAGTTGCAGCTTTTCTACCATGTAGTTAGAGACTACATTTTCACAGCTTCCGTTGTCGATAATGACGTCACAAACTTTACCTTGAGTGGTGCAACGAGTATGAAAAATGTTGTGACGTAGCCAAAGCTCTTCTTTGACTGTGGCTATATGCAAGCTTCGTCTAATCACAAGTATTTCACCTTGATCAGGAGGAATGACTTCTTCATCAAAAATTGACTCTTCATCAAAGACAAGTTCTTTGTCGGGTATGAGCTCCTTTTCTTCTTCAAAAACTGCAGAAGTTTCCCCTTCAATAATAGTAACCACTCTGCGGGTAGGACATTCTGAAACGATATGTCTGAACCCTTAGCATTTGAAGCACTTAGGTGCTTTGGAGCTAAATTCTTTGATAGCCTTTAATGGAGGCTTGCTTGAAGAGTTAGACTGATATACTTGTGTAGGCTTGCTTGAAGAGTTATGCTGATGCATTTGTGTAGGCTGATGCATGTGTGTTTCATGTTCATCAAAAGGATTTTCGGTGGAGGAAGACGGTTGAAACGGAAACCTTTTGGGCAACTGTTTCTCAATATGGATGGCTAGACGAATGACGTCATCCAGAGTCCAGTATTGTTGGAGCTGTACTGGATGGGCAATGTTAGTATTCAACCCTCCAAGATAACGAGCTATTGTTTGCTCCTCCCTTTATTGGATATCACACTTCATCATGAGCTTATCAAATTCCCTTGTATATTCTTCCACAGACATAGCCTTTTGATGGAGATTATGTAATTGAAGGAAATTATCTTGATAATAATTATCTAGAAGAAACTTACGTGAGAGCTCACGTCGCATTTTGTCCCACTTCCGGATCTTGTTGTTTCCTTCTCTTTCACGCCTTTTCTTGAGATTTTCCCACCATATAGAGGCATATTTCTTTAATTTGATGGCGACAATTTTGACTTTCTGCTCATCGGGAATCTCTTTATATTCAAAAACTCGTTCGACGGTTTGAAGCCAATCTACAAATTCGTCTGGTTGAAGTCTTCCTTCAAATTCTGGTATATCTACCTTAATGTCATTAAGGCGGAATGACTGTTGTTGAGGACGATGGCGGTAGTCAGTGGACGACGAACTATTGTTATCTGAATCATCCTCTGGATATTCACTGCGAGATTCTAGCATGGCTTGCTGCGTTTGTACAGTGGTTTCCAGTTCCTGTATCTGGTGTCTCATCTCGTCCATCTCAATCTCGCGTGTGTTTCTGCGTCTTAGAGGCATTTTTTTGGAATTGTTCTTGTGAGGTTAGGTATAGGATGGAAAAGTACAAGGATAGGATCGGTTTTTATGGCAAGTAAGGGGTAAAATTGGAATTTTTATGGACAAATGGGGTAGAAAGGTAATTTCATAACTTTCAGGGATGGAAATGTAATTTTGCAAAAATCTGGGGTCAAAATGTAATTTTAAAAAGTTTTGGGGTCCGAAATGTAATTTTGGCAGAAATTTGGGGCCAAAATGTAATTTCAGAAAGTTTTGGGGTCGAAATGTAATTTTGGCAGAAAGTTGGGGCCAAAATGTAATTTCAGAAAGTTTTGGTGCAGAAATTGTAAATTTTACCAAATTTAGGGGTCAAATTGCAATTTCTGAAAGTTGGGCTGACTAGGATTGATGATGTGGCGGTTATGACACGTGGCAGTCAGTGATTGGTCTACGTTGCGTTGACTGATGACGTGGATGCTGATTGGATGGGGTGACGTGGCAATGCTGACGGTGATGCTGGCGTGGCGCTATTGACACGTGGCGTCTGCTGATTGGAGGACATGGCGCTGACTGGTCAGACAGTGATGACGTGGCAGCTGACTGGGTCGTCTTCAACCTCTGGACTCCGGCGACCGTCTGAAATTCCGGCAACTTTTGTGACGACTTTCTGGCGACGTCCGTGGAGGCGCGTTGAGGTGTTTCACGGAGGTGACCGAGGTTATTCCTAGGTTTTTCGGCTTTCTGAACACGATGGTGAGGTCGGTTTCTTCAAAAAACGCTCCGAGAGTGAAAATCCGACACCCCCTTTTTCTCACGTTTTTTTTTTCTCACCCACTCCTCACTCTTTCGCTCTCTGGCTTTCTAGAACTCAACTCTGGTACCAAAATGGTATAGGAACCAATCTCAAATGTAGTTATTCAAATTCTTGATGCCTTACAATGAAAATCACACACCTATTTATACTAAAATCACAACCTTATAAAATCTTTAAAATAATGCAAAAGTCAGACAAGGCAACCATTCGCCAACCCTTCTGTCGTCATTCCTTGTTCACAATGTCATTGCATACATCATATGCAATATTTTCATGTCAAAGATGATGGCTGCTCTGTTTGTGTTTATTCTCCCTGTTCTGTTTCAATAAGTGCTTACAAATCGTGATTTACGGTATACGAGGTAAGTATATGAGAGGAGTTTTATCTCGACTTACGTAATAAATGCTTATTGACCTCCAATAAGCAATACCAAACACACATTATAACAACAACGTTTTCATGACAGCTGCCTTGTGTCTCTACAGTTTCTCACCAAGCCAATGCTCCATGTCAAGCTTGCATGAGGATGAAATCTTCCTCAAAAGCCTTGGTGACGATCACTAAACCCAGCCCTCTCTTTGTCCTCTGTGTTATACCGATTAGATTATCTAATGAGTGATTTACCTTGTGTTTCGTGGTTATAGAGGAAGGAAAGTGATGGAGAGGATAAGAGGAGTGGAAGCTTGAGTTGACGGTGCTAATAGAAGAAACAAAGAGGGATGAATTGATGTTATAGCTACAAGGTAACTTTCTTCTCTCTTTTGCGTCAGGTCTTGGCTCTGTTTAGAGAGCCATTTAGTGCCTTTTTCTTTGTTGATTTTGAGCTGTAACAAATGCAGCAGGTTGAAGGATTGATGGTTTGGAGAAAAGATTTTTAAAATGTATCTAGTGGACTATAGGTAAAGTCACTCTCATTCTAACACCGTTTGCTCACACTCTTAAGGAAGGTTTGTGGTCCATTATAGCATGTAAATTCTGTCCAAAAATCAGCAGCTGACTGATACAATTAGGGGTATGACTGGGTGGTCAATATTCTGAATTTTAACAATACCCTCTTTCTTGCAACATTTTGATAGATTATTGGGGGAATTGAAAATCTTTTTTGATGATTATTTCTTCGTTGTGTAAATTCTTCTGTGAGTTGGGTTTTAATGATGAAAAATTTGTGATTTCAATTGGAGGAAAAAATGGATACATATATAACGAGTACCCATATTCTCTCTTTAAAGAATGAAATCAGTTAGAGTGGAATTGCTGCATTTTTGGGATGCAATTTTCTTGTGAGTGATGACTATTGGTTGTGAAATTATTGAAGAAATGAGTTGAAGTATAATTTTTCTTTAAGAGGTACTATGTAGCATTTAAATCTATGGCCAAGAGTGTTTGGTTATGTCTGCTGGATGATATGAAGATACAGATGCAAACAGATTTGCAAAACTTATGAAGCTTCCTCAGAGAGGAAGTTTTTCACCAATGTGTAGTATTAAGTAGTTATAGATTAGGTTTAGATATGTAACTAATATCTGTTTATAACTATTTAGTGTAACTGAATCATAACTAAGTCAGTGGACACGTGTTAATCTCCCTGACTTATATATACTGTACAGCTATCTCATCTAATACATCAATTAGTCATTTTCTCTCATCTAGATCCTATTCTTCTCGAAATTCTTCAGTCACCCATTCAGACCTGAGATTGAGGCGACGCGACAACTCATATATGGGAACTTGAATGTTGAATGCGCCGACATTATGGCAAGTGAAGCACCTTCTGCAGATTCATAGGTCTCGCTGGTGCCTGAAGCAGTCCAAGCTATTGGAATAGATTCCTTGTTGATCACCGTTTTGAGGAGGTGTTTCCTCCACCTAACTAGTCCTTTGTTATTTTTACTTCTTCAAGCATTAGCTTGCCTCATGTATTCGGAGTAAAAAAAGAACTGCAGTGTGAATTTGGCTCAGTTCTGGATCAAAATTTGGCTTTGTTTGGTGCTTGTTTTTGGGAGTGCTTCAAGGCTTAAGCAGTGCTTCTATTTTAGGACTGCGTCTTTGTAAAAACATTCCACGTTTTAAGCAATTTTGTAACCTAATTTTATTGATGAATTGGGTTTTTTTTTTTGGGGGTTGTATGAAGGCTATTTATGGTTCTGTTTTGTAACCATGTAATGTGCCTAACTGGCGATGCTTTTCCAGCATTGGTATTCTTTTGAAGCCATGTGTGATTAAAAAAATAATTAAAAAAAAAATCCTCCTTTGATCCTTACCTATCTAAATTAATAAGCAAATGACATTTTTGGTGATTGGGTTGTAATTAAAATTTGAAAAATGATCGTCATTAATGATGATTTTCTTGCAATTGAGGTTTGTAATAAATGTTAACAAATTTTAAAATAAGTCATCTCATTGATGTTGATTGATATATTGATTAGGAAATTTTGTGTGGAGTCATTTTGGAGGGAAAAAAAATATAAATTAAAAAATACCAAAAAATTTCTCATTTATGTTGATAGGTTTAAATTAGGAAATTATTTGTGGGAAAAATATAAAAAAATTAAAAGGAAAATACAAAAAAATATCTCACATTTATGTTAATAGGTTTAAATTAGAAAATTGTTTGTGGGAAAAATAATAAAACATTAAAAACCAATTTTTTTTTTTAAAAAAAATCTCTCATTGACTATGATTGGGTCAAATTAGGAAGTTTTATCAATAGAAAATACACAAAAAAAAAAAACAAACAAAAATTCTAAAAAGATGCATTTATGAGGAAAACCCTACTTTGAGGCTATAAATAGGAGAGCAAGAGTTGAAGTAAGATAAGAAAATTTGGATAGCAAAGCAAAGACAAAAGAAAATGAGGAGAGAAAAGAGATAAGGAATGGTTAGAGGTGCCTAAAGAATGTGAAATCTATTATTTATCTCTTTTATCTTATTTTTCTCATACCCCTAAGAAAAACCCATGCTCTTATGATTGTTGTCACAAATGTGATATTTCAATACCAATGGCTAGAGGGAGAAATCCAATATAATAAGGATTAATTCATTTTCTTATCTATTTTTCTTTTCTTCTCTATACCCGAGGAAAATGAAAATTTAATGGTTATTGCCACATGTATGATGCTTTAATACTAATGGCTAGAGGGTGCAATCCAATGTAATTAAGCTTATTGGTTGTTTTTACCCTTCATCCTTCTTCTATTTTTTCTTTCTTGCTTATTTCTTCCTTTTCTCTTTCTTTATGTTGACTCCTCCTATGAATTTTCCTCTTCGGTTTGTAATGCTAACCTCTCTTATTTGGGTTTATCTTTTCTTGCGCTCCATCTTTCATCCTATCACTACTCTATTTTCTTATTTGTTCTCTTTGGTCCCTCGTATACTTGTTACTAAGATTTTATATTGTTGCCATTATGATGATCTCATTCCATTGGTATTGCGAAGATATAACCTGTAGCACTTGCGTGTTGTGTAGACTAGAAGATTAGGAGGTATGCATCCTTCATCTCTTAGCTTGATATGTATTGACTGAAGCATGAACTTTAAGTCTCCTCCATTTCTATTGTGCTTCATGATGACTTGATTTGGTGTGTTTTCTCTTCTTCTTTAACATTGCATCCCATCTTTTTAACCAGTGTCGTGTGAGGATTTTAGAGTCTCTTTAGACATTTAGGTTCATTGGTAAACTGTGTGAGATTATCAAAGTCTCCTCATGAATACCAATAGGGTTGCCTAGGTTCTCTATATGGGCGCTTTGTATTAGAAATCCCTTTTTTTTTACAGAGATTAGCACAATCCTGTAGTACAACTCGATATTGATATAATCTCGGATGTCCTAGATTTATCAATATACACTTTTCTCATGGCCAATCAAATTCCTCTTGAGTCAATATACCCACCTCGGAAAGCACACCTGTAACCCCCTACCTTAATTAGTGTAATTAAAATTTGATAACATATAATTAAATTGGATTAGAGACCGAAAGATAGTTTGAAACTCATTTTAAACACCCTGCCTAAGGTAGGGTTTTCAAAACATTTTGAAAACTTCTTTCCATTTCCGGTCTCAAGTTCAAATATCGAATATAATCACCTGAGCAGCTAATTTACATTCATACATATCAGAGTATATAACCAAAAATCCCGGCAACCCCCGGGTTCCATATATCCACTAAAAGGGTTATAATTCCCATAGAGGGGATTACACAACTATATTCAACTAATAATTACAACTAAAAAAAATAATTTACAAAATCTCTGTCCAATATTATTAACCAATATGGCACGAACACAATGTCCCTAAAGGGTTCTAACCGCTCCGGGTCGTATGTTTTTCCTTGGAGCCACTTACCCTATCTGAAAGGTTAGTCAAAGGAAAGAATGAGATTCAAGAGAATCCTAGTAGTAACAAAACATTCGTACCACACATAAGCACATAGCATGTAAGCAATCATCAAATATCAGCAATAGCACAAATCACACTCCATCCTCATCCTCTTTTACAACCGGGAAGGCATACCGTCCTAACCTGAACTGTTGTTAGCGACTTAGGGACTGTTGGCGTGGCAGTGCATACACATAGCCTTATAGCTCATACAGCTATCCGGCTTTCACAATTGGCCAGTCGGCCTTCACAAGTAGCCTTTCGGCTTTTCACATAATCACATATATCACACCCCATCCTCATCCCTTTTTACCGCCGAGAAGGCATACTGTCCCAACCCGAACCGTTGTTAGCGACTCAGGGACTATTGGCATGGCAGTGCTTACACATATTCACAAATATCGCAGCATACGAATTTATCATAAATCAATGATATAACACACATACAATGTATCACATATGGTATAAAAGAAAAGTCACTACCTTATTCCTTCTTGACATTCACTGGCACAGTAGGCTCACGAGGACGGTAGATGTCGAATCCTATAAACCAAATTAGGGACAACCCGTCAGTCTCTTTTCCAAATTCTTAATTCTATAATACTTTAAGTTGGTTATCATCTAAACTCTTTAGGTGACTATTATAGGTCTAAACATATGCCTAAAGGGTCAGGAGAATCTACCCCAAAGATCCTCCTTCTTAGAAGAATTTCGGATTTTGGGCCGGCTCACTCAAGTAAAGAAGGGCTCACTCAAATGTTACCCCCAAATTACACTTGAGCACCCGCGAGTGAGACACAGAAAGTGTGTACCTGAGAGTACCAACACTCCCTAAGGTGGTCAGCTCACTCGGGCACAGACACCAGTGCTCGAGTGATAACTCCCAGATCACCCGAGTCCCTGCGAGTGAAGGGCAAGAAGTGACAACCCGAGAGCTACCCAACTCCCAGGCGACAAGTGCACTTGAACACCAGCCCTAGTGCTCGAGTGACTTCCCAATGCTCGCGAGTGATAACGCACATCACTCGAAGATGAAGAAGTGCACCCACGACTTCTACCCAGAGACTTAACCAAAATTCCCAGAAGTTCATATCGTGCTCGAGTGAGATCCTCTCTCACTTGAGTGATGCCTATCAGATGCCAAATCGCAGCAACTGATATGATTTTTCAGAATTGACCAATTTGCTACCAATGGTCCTAAAGCATGTACTAAAACTCATTCTCACTTATCTTAACACAAGGAACCTATTGGTAACCCAAAACAACCAAACTCCCACTCAAGCAACACATTCTCATCTTTAGATCACCAAAATCACAATTTGCCAAACTTCCTCTTTTCAAATCTAAACCAAAACCATTGACACCTATACTCTATTTGGCATCTATCCTACCACATTACACTACTCAATTCACGTCTTCTAAAATCACAAGAAATCAGGGCAAAAATCCAAAATTTACAAAAACCAAACCAATGGCCAAAACAATTATACCAAAATACATCAAATATTTACCTCTTTCTTTCCCAAATGTGGTTTCCTTGATTCATCAACTTTTCAAACTTCACAATTTCTCAAACACCACCAGTGAAAATTCTAAAATCATAGAAGTCAAGCTCTCAACCTCTTGAACAACATCAATGAAGAGCACTTGAGCATATAAGGGTATTTACTTACCAAAACTCAAGCTTTTCTTTTTCTCTTTCTTGGCTAGTTCAGCGAAAATGGAGGAGGATGAGAGAGAAGGGAGATATTGATGAAGATGATCTCATTTCCCATTTCCCATTTCCCATGCCTCTTCACCGACTTGAGAGAGAGAGAGGGAAGGGTGTTTGAAAATTTGACCTCATCTATGGTTCATATCTTGCCACTTGGCACCATCTTGTTCTTCCTATCATGATTTCACATAGACTTGCATGCATAGGATTCCACCTATTGCTCTTTCAATCCTAGCCATTGATCTCAATTACCAAGAAGTTTTCTCTTCGATAATTGACTAGTCAGTCGGTAAATTTACTATGTTGCCCCTAATTGTCTCAATGCACGTCATATACTTCAAAAGTGCTTAACTATCATTAATTACATTACTTTGAAGTTGTTAATCCTTGATTACAATTTAGGATATTACAACACCTTCCTTTTGAATAGAAACTAATAGACAATCAGCAGTAGAATTATCTTTTGTAAGAATTTAGGGGGTACTTGGAATCCAACTAATTTACTGAAGTACCCACATGAAACTTAAGCACCGATGAGGATTTCGATTATATTACATAGCAAATACACTAATGAGAGGAAGAGAAGTGAGCAATCTTATGAGAGGACCTTTTAGAGAAAAGAGAATGCTATTTTGTTTGTGTCATATTCAAACTATGTTTTCCTCAATCCTACATCCTATATATAGCATACGTATAGTCACTTAAGAATATATATAACTTCTAAATGTCCAGTTAAATGGGCATAGATATATCTCTAAAACCCAAGGTTATTAAACCCGGACCGGTCATTGAACCGGCCAGGGTATTGGATCAAGGGTCAGGCAGGAATTAAACCGGAACTAACCCGGAGCTAAAGCGGTGAGAAATTGAAGATGTTAGGATTATTAATATAAAATTCTAAAGAAAAAATAAAAAAAAATGATTTAAAAAAAATACCGAACTGGACTGGTTGGCCAGTTTCTCCAGTTTCCGGTCTTGACCGCTCGATCTATTCGGGTTCTATAACTATGCTAAAACCATAAAAAAAATATCTTTTTATGAACACATATCTCTATATTTTTATAACAGCCCCTCTTGAATATGAGGAGAAGGGGGAGAGATAAACATCAAATTATTCTTAATGTGATGAGGATATCGACTATAATAAAATGGTGGATCAACATAATAAAAAGAGTAATCATTAGAATGATTTGGAGGCAAAGGAGTATGGGAAATGGTGGTTCTCAGTGTACGGTGAGCAGCCACCATACTTGGGGTTAAGGTGATGGTGACTTGTGAAGGGGCAGAAAAAGTAATGAGATTAGAGAAATAATTAATTGCGAACGATGAATTTATGGCGATAAATAGACCTTGAGAGAATGCATGAGTGACGAAGAACAAACCATCTCTTTATATAGGCAAAGACAAATGTACTAAAACTCCAAATTGGATGAATTAGAATCTTTTTTACTTATACAAGACTTTCAACATAACTGAAAGCAACTGAAAGACTATAAACACAATTAGGGATAGCAAATTTTTTAATTTCATGAGTATTGATAGTTACTAGAGATAGAGTAGTTTTTGGTCTAATATCCTTTACATGTCACTAGGTTGTAAGACCATTAACATGATCCTATAGATTTATACACTCTGTCTAAACACTCTCATATACACCTACAAGTTAATCCTAGGATGATTCCATGGCAGTTGCAAGAGACATCGGGATCTTGCTCAACAGAGGCTTTCTTTTCTAATTTATCTTATAAAAAAATCATTATTTTAAAAGCGTTGAATTTTTTTTTATCTATTTTCCAAGCACTAGTTTTAAATTATTAATGAGAAATCCATATCAAATTGCAATTATTATTAATTGTGTTAGAATTGTTAGAATAATCAGGAATAATATCCCTATAATCAGGGATCTTGACAGCTATTAGTGATACTGCCATATGTATATAAATAGGGTACTTTGAACATGATAACTCAAGGAATTAAGATTATTATTTTTCCTTCTCAAATTACATGGTATCAGAGCCTTAGGTTTTCAATTTTTTTCCTCTGCCTTCAGATTTTTCAGAACCCAGAACGCACTCACGTTTTTCAGAACCCAGAACGCACTCACGTCTCAGAACCCAGAACGCACCACTCACGTCTCAGATCTGCCCTCGCCGGTGTCTCGCTTGCCAACACGCGCCTCTCCCCGTGCTCCACCGGCGTCAGATCGGTACAACCCCATGGCGGTGTCCAGATCCGATGACGCGTGTGACTTTTCCGGTGACCGTTTCAGCCTCCTCTTCACACCATTCTGATCGATTCCTTTAGCCCATCCCTTCCCTGGTAGCTGTCTGATCCAATTCTGATCTTGAAGTATCGGGTATCTCATTTTTTTGCCTCTACTGTGCTATTTTTTGCGTTGGTTTTGTTCCATTTAAGTCTCGTCTGTGGCATTTTATTGGTTTGGCATTCTTTTTGGTATTTTGTGGTTTGCTCTTGTGGCATAATTTTGTTGCTCCATGGTCCCCTGCAATATTTTTTATGGCTGCCTCTATGAATTGTGATATGTTACCTATGTCTACTAAGATTACTACTTCCCAATTGAACTGGACGAATTATAGTAAGTGAAACAAAACTGTTCGGGTTTATATTTTGGGTGTTGAGAAGGAAGCCCATTTGACTGAGGATCCACCCTCTGGTGATGAAAAACAACTCTTGGCCTGGAATAGAGCCGATGCTAGGATCCTTTTTCAAATTTGGAACTCTATTGAACCACGGATTCTGTCTTCTGTGAGTCACTGCAACACTGTAAAGGAACTTATGAATTATCTTGAATTTATGTTCTCTGGTAAAGGGAATATTACTCGGGTTCTGAAGTCTGTAAAGGCTTCTATCGTTCTCAGCAGCAGGGTCGTCCCTTGAAGGACTTCTTCTTGGACTTCAAGAGGTTGTATGAGGAGATGAAAATACTCATGTCTCCGCAGGCGGATCTTCCGACCTGTATCAAGAATCTAAAAACTTCAGGCTATCATCAGTTTTCTTGAAGCTCTTGACCCTTCTTATGAGACTATTCCCTCTCAAATTCTGTCTAGTCAGGAGCTTCCCTCTCTTGAAGATGTGTTCTCATGGGTTCTTCGTGCTGATAGTTTGGTTAGTTCGTCTGTTGATCCAAACGCCAGTGCTCTAGTTGGATGTAGCCCCTTTGATAACAAGAATTATGGGTCCAAATATGGAACTAGTACTCCAACCATGAATTCTGGCAGTTTTATCTACAATTATTGCAAGGAACCTGGTCACATTAAGAAGAATTGTCGTAGATTGCAGAATAAACAGCAGCGTGATCAGCAACGTGGTCTTGCCCATATTGCCTAGAGCCCTGATCAGTCTGATTCTGGACCATCCTCTGCAGGGGCCCTCGCTACAGGTACTTTATCTTCTGGTCTTGCTACTGCTTCCACGAAGTGGGTCATTGATTCTGGTGCCACCGATCACATGACAGGTAACCATCATTTATTTTCATCGTATGCCCCGTATGCCAACCCATCCTCCATATTCGTCGCCAATGGTTCCTCGGTCCGTGTACTTGGATCAGGCACTGTTAAACCAACTCCATCTCTTTCACTATCTTCTGTTCTTAATGTTCCCGATCTCACGTTTAATCTTTTGTCGCCAAGTAAACTGACCCGTCGTTTGAACTGTTTTATCTCACTATTTCCTGACCATTTTTTAATTCAGGATCTTTCAACGAAGCAGATTATTGGTAGAGGCTATGAATCTGGTGGGCATTACATCCTTGATGATCAGGTGCCGCGTTCTATTGCTTGTTCTGGTGGTTCGTCTCCCTTTGAAATTCATTGTTGTCTAGGTCATGTGTCCCTTTCAACCCTTAAAAGATTGTATCCCCAGTTTTCTTCTGTGTTAACTTTAGATTGTGAGTCCTGTCAGTTTTCTAAACACCATCGTGTTCATTTGGCACCTCGAGTCAATAAACGGGCTACGTCCCCCTTTGAGTTAGTTCATTCTGATGTTTGGGGTCCTTGTTCAATTTTGTCTCAGATTGGTTATCGTTATTTTGTCACTTTTGTTGGTGATTTTTCCCGAACCACTTGGCTTTATTTCATGAAACAACGTTCTGAATTATTTACTCATTTTCATCATTTTTGTGCTAAAATTCAAACCCAATTTAATACTCCAGTGAAAGTCCTTCGAAGTGATAATGCAAAAGAATATTTTTCCGCCCCGTTCACCGATTATATGCATAGTCATGGCATTCTCCACCAATCCTCCTGTGTTGATACACCTGCCCAAAATGGTGTTGCCGAACGAAAGAACCGTCATCTCTTAGAAACTGCCCGAGCTCTCATGTTTCACTCCTGTGTCCTTAAAACCTTTTGAGCTGATGCCGTGTCTACTGCTTGCTTCCTCATCAATTGCATGCCTTCGACTATCCTTAGTGGTGAAGTTCCCTATTCTATTTTGTTTCCCACCACTAAGTTGTTTCCTGTTGATCCTAAAATTTTTGGCTGTGTTTGCTTTATCCGGGATGTCCGTCCAAGTGTCAGTAAACTCGATCCCAAGTCCTTAAGGTGTGTCCTTCTTGGTTATTCTCGGGTTTAGAAGGGTTATCGATGTTACTCTCCTGATCTCTGTCGTTACCTTGTATCCACTGATGTCACCTTTCATGATTATTCCCTTTTCTTTACATCTTCGGTTTTGTCTGGGTTTCCCTCCGTCGTTGATGAGTCTGATGATGTCTTGGTTTATCATGTCCCTGTCTCACCAGTCCAAGCTACTGCTCCGGAACTTGATCTCATCACTGATGCTGATGTTGCCAATGTTCAGTCTTCACCAGTGACTATTTCACCGACGGATCCCGTTCATGACTCCCTACTTACTAATCCTCCTTCCTTAGATATAGTTGTCCCTGATTCTGCCATTGATCAACCTGATGACCTGCCTATTGCCCTCCGAAAAGGTACCCGTCCTAATTGTCCTCCCAAAAGATATGCTGACTGTACCTACCCTATCTCCTCTTTTGTCTCCTACCAGCATTTGTCCCCTGTATCCTCTTCCCTTGTGGCCACCCTTGAGTCCATTTCCACCCCAACTTCCCTTCACCAAGCCTTGTCTCACCCTGGTTGGCTTGCAGCGATGGAAGACGAAATGATGGCCCTTGAAAAGGCTGGTACCTGGACTCTTGTTGATCTACCTTCTGGGAAGAAGGCCATTGGTTGTAAATGGGGGGTGTTTGTTGTTAAGACTAAGGCTGATGGTTCCTTGGAACGGCTAAAAGCTCGACTTGTTGCCAAAGGATATGCCCAGACTTATGGCATTGATTATTCTGAGACTTTTTCCCCGGTGGCTAAGCTCACATCCGTTCGTCTTCTTGTTTCTCTCACTGCTACCTATCATTGGGATTTGCATCAATTGGATGTTAAGAATGCCTTTTTGAATGGTAATCTCCTTGAGGAGGTTTATATGGAGCAACCACCCGGTTTCGTTGCTCAGGGGGAGCATAGGAAAGTGTGCTACCTCCGCAAGTCATTATATGGTCTGAAATAAAGTCCTCGTGCCTGGTTTGATAGGTTTTATGGTATGGTTAAGAAGTTTGGATTAAGCCAAAGCAAGTGTGATCACTCTGTGTTCTACTAGTAGTCTGATGCAGGCATGATTCTTCTAGTAGTATACGTTGATGATATTGTCATTACTGGGAGTAACATTTCTGGAATCTCAAAACTTAAAGTCTTTCAGGCCAAGCAGCATTCCCATGATTTTGAATCCGTTTCTGGATCTTAATGATAGTATGTTTGATGAGCTTCCTGATGACCTAAAGAAAAAGATTGATTTAGAGAAAGTGAAGCCGTTTGCATATCCTGAAAGGTATAGGCGCCTCATTGGGAAGCTGAATTATCTGACAGTGACTCGTCCTAATATAACATTTTTCAGTCAGTGTACTCAGCCAGTTCATGGCATCTCCAACAGTGGTACAGTGGGAAGCCTTAGAGCATATACTGCATTATTTGAAAGGTTCTCCAGGTCATGGAATTCTCTATACAGATTATGGGCACACTAAAGTCGAGTACTTCTGTGATGCAGATCATGCAGGATCTAAGGCCACAAGATGGTCCACTACGGGTTACTGTGTGTTTGTTGGTGGAAACTTGATATCTTGGAGAAGTAAGAAACAAAGTGTTGTGTCAAAGTCAAGTGCAGAAGCAGAATACAAAGCCATGTCACAATCAGTACAAGAAATTGTGTGGGTATTTCAACTCATGAAGGAAATTGGCATCGCCACGACATTACCTGCGAAACTATGGTGTGACAATAAAGCAGCACTTCACATTGCATCGAATTCTGTGTTCCATGAGCATACGAAGCATATTGAAATTGACTGTCACTTTATTCGTTACAAGATCAAAGAGAATGTTGTATCTACAGGGCACGTGCGATCAAACGACCAACTGGCAGACCTTCTGACGAAAGCCTTAAATGGGACACGGGTTGAGTATCTTTGTAACAAGTTGGGCATGATCTATATATATGCTCCAACTTGAGGGGGAGTGTTAGAATAGTTAGAATAATCAGGAATAATATCCCTATAATCAGGGATCTTAACAGCTATTAGTGATACTTCCATATGTATATAAATAGGGTACTTTGTACACGATAACTCAAGGAATTAAGATTATTATTTTTCCTTCTCATATTACAAATTGAAATGTCTCGCTAACAATTTAAATAATCATTAAAATCTTCTGTCATCAAAACAACAAGAAGAAAAGTTAAAACGGGCTTCAAATGGTTGGAAGTGAGTGAACTTTTTTATTTGGAAGGAAAAGAGATTGAACTTCTTATTCCTTAATGTCCTTTTTTTTAAAAAAAAAATTGCTATCTTTTCTCTGCTGTTGTTATTATATGTTCATAGCTTTTTCTTTCTTTCTTTCTTTCTTTTTTCTTTTTTTTTTCAAATTTAGGATTCTGCCAAAATTATTTTGTCCTATATTATCTATATTTTTAAAGTCTCAAACGCGTTTGTGAGCATTAGGGGGTTCTTCCATCTTTCTCAGCCCTTGGTCTTTCACACGATTGGGGCCTCTGTTGTCCCTCCTCTAATGCCCCTTTGCTGCCTCTCAAACTTTTGAACTTCCCAAATGCCTTTGTCTTATTTTATTCATTATTTAATTTTACATAAAATGAGTGTAAAAATATATATTGACCGCTTGTTTGAATTTTTTAAGGATGTGTTTGGTTTGAGGGGAGGGTAGGGGAGGAAGGGGAGGGGAGGGTGGAGAAATTACAATTTTGGATAAAAGGAACTCAAAATTTACCCTTTTATATTTTAAAATTTTGATTTCCCACCTAAAATTTACTTTTTCATTCTTTTTAAATTTTAGATTTCCGCCCAAAATTTAAATTCCTTCAACCCAAAAAGGTAATTTACCCACCCTCTCATTCCCTTCCACCCCTCAAACCAAACACACCCTAAGGGTTATGATGCAAAAATACATATGATATTTTCTTAAAAGTGCGTCCGACATAAATGTTTTTTTAAGAGGCAAAAGTAACTATAAACTTCCAAAATATATACAAGAATATACATTAACAGTTAGTTGACAATTTATTTGAATTTTTTGACTGAAAACTGGGACCTAGAGAATGACGTGGATGATTAAGAAACAACCTGAATTAATAATTTGCTAATAGGGAAAATTTATTTCAACCTAACCTTTTATTTCCATTTCATCATTTTATTTTTACCTAACCCTTCACCTTCTCTCCCTCTCTCTTATGACAGAAGTGATCCCCTTCAAAAAAAGTATTTAGTGTTGGACGCACTTTTAGAAAAATCTCATATATTTTTCTACCTTAACCCTAAAAAGAAACTATACAATTTTAGAATATATTCTCTCTTAAAAATGGTAAAAAAAAAAAATTGAAAACTTCATCATTTTTAGTTCTTAATATATAAAAATATCATTTATTCTATGTAGAACTCAGTCATAAAAAGAGATATGATAAACACATGGGAAGTTGGGAAAATTTGAGGGGCATTGGAGGAGGGGCAGAAGACATCCCAAGTCAGTCTTTCCCATGGGGCATCGCTCCCAGTTAAAAGGGTCCTTCATAATGTTTCGAATTATTGATGGGGTTCAATAAATTGTGTTGCAATGAAGGCAGTGTTGAAGGAATGGAAGATCAGCAGCCTTGAAGAATGGGTTTGAGGTTGTTGGCATCCACGGCAAATATAGCCTGAGAAACAAAGATGAAGACGACAAAGACTTGTATAGGACATACATGTCACTCATTTATTGGAGAACATGGACATAAGTTTTGTCCTTTCCTCACCTTTGAAAGTCTTACCAAAAAAGTCTCCTACGCTTTTGATTCTCAGCAAATGACCCTTTATTAGTAATCTTTACCCTTTTTTTTTTGTTTATGTAGATGATTATCTTGAAATTTGAATTATAATTCAAATAACTTAATTTGTAATAATCTTTACCCTTTATATATTGTAATGTGGAAATGTTTACTTTATGAGGTATTTATATTTCTAATTTTCAAAAACAGATCCAAGATCTCTTGAATTTGGAATCTCGGATAATTCTCATTGCTTGCACACTAATCACCCAATTAAAACTCTTGTTGGCCGAAAAAATAAATAAATAATCATCCAAAGGTCTCAAATCTCAACTATAGGTACTTCAGCTAGGATCATGTTTTATTTAAGTCAAGTTATACTATAATGGTAAGACAATACACAAAAATTAAGCTCCATATATCAGAAAGATGGTTAATAAACTGATAAATACCAAGCTTTGGTATTTCAACCTTCATCCCAATTGCAGGTCTATTTGGCATATGGTGTGATAGATGCTTCGACTTTGCTTTTATGTGTTTACTGTATTGAAGAACAGACTTGTTTATCAGTTTGTTTGCTAACTTATGGTGTTTATTTTCTCATTCTGTTTTCTTTGGTTTTTTTAATTCTACCTATGAGACATTGTAATTTTTTTATTTCAATATTACTAGTTCCTTTGTTGGGGGAAAAAAAATATAGCAAGCTTGTAAACTAGAAGGAACATGATGATGACGAATTGATGATACACTAAAATAAGGAGCTCAACAAACAGAGATAGACCATAGGATAGCCTCAGGTAGAAGCCATAAGCATGCTGCAACTCAAAGCTCAGCACCGCCTTAGGAGAGAAAAGCACCGCTCTACAAACATTTCTCTTTGCTAGGACAAAGTTTTTGAAAGTAAACAAAGTTTAAATAAAGATGGCTGCGGTTTGGTTGCCATATTGGGAACAAAACTATAACAGAGTTTTATGGAATATGTTTCAACCACTTTTTAGACAAGGAAAAAAGTTTCAGCTAGAAGCAACTATGTCTAATTAATGTTAGGAAAATAAAGGAATAGTTTTGCAATTTACAAGGGATCTTAAATTAAATAAGACTACAAAGATATAGGAGCTGTGCTATATAAGAAAGTTAAGTTTGGTAAGGCACACTAGTCAAACTTATGTCTGACTAGCTTCTATAATTGATGACTTCATGAAAAAGAAACAAAAAGGACCAATTGTCCTGATATAAATGAAGCTATGGAAGTGAGCAGAAAATGAAACAGAGAATCATAAAGAGAGAAGGAAAAGTAAATCAAAACTGCATACCAACAGAGAAGCAAAAAAATTGAGATTGGTTATAATTGTTTCTTGCGCTCCAATAATACATCCTTTTCAGAGTTCTAATCAACTGGCATTCTCAAGGGTACGACGATAACAATAAATTAATGGACAGATTTAAATAGTTCCACTCTTTATATTTTATTGAACCAAAACAGAGATTCCTTCTGCACTGAATCATGTCAGAGTTATATCTTTCTAACTGTTGCCAAAATACCCAATAACCTCAAATGCCACAGACTTGGCACTCTTAATATAGACTTCACTGATATGGACTGTTATATATGTGGGCTAATTAACTTTCCAAGTCATGACAAGATTAAATTTCGTATACTGTGACATGAAAGAACATGTATGTACTTTATCAGAGATGCAAAAGGTTGCAACTAGCAACCCATCATTAATCAAAACAAACCGAGCAGATTTTACAACTTCGGTTACAAGTAGTAGACCAACTCCATCTCTTCTATCTGATAAGAGCAGGAAATTTCACAAGGCAACCAGACTAAAAAAAAAAAAAACCTAGTCAAAACACAAATGTTGAAAATCTCATTCATCATCAAAGATAACTACTAAGTAGAGTCAAATGATCTAAACTGTCATATATACATTTCCACCAAAATCAGCCATATAATGTTTAAACATTTAGGATGCAGGCTCTTCAATGTGGATGTTGCCAACTGATACAAGAACTTCAACATAACTGAAAGCAACTGAACGACTATAAACACATTAAGGGATAGCAAATATAGGATGTCGCCAACTGTCATATATACATTTCCACCAAAATCAGCCATATAATGTTTTAACATTTAGGATGAAAGCTCTTCAATGTGGATGTTGGCAACTGATACAAGACTCTCAACGTAACTGAAAGCAACTGAAAGACTATACACACATTCAGGGATAGCAAATTTCTTAATTTCATGAGTATTGAGATTTACCAGAGATAGAGCAGGCTTTGGTCTGATATCCTTTACATGACCTTCATAAACGTAGTAAACCATGTCATTCCTCCAAATACCCAAAGGAGATGTGAATCAACTACATATCTCTCTAGGTGCATTTGTACCCTCCTCCATCAGACCATCACCCACAAATCAGTGTCTCCAGTTCTAGAGCAAGAAAGCAAAGCCAGCTTGTTATCATAAACAGTAAGTCTTGTATAAGAGTCTAAAGCAGGCAATGGCATCCATGTGAATACCTGCTTTGTAATGTCAAATGAAAGTATCAAATAAACATCCTCCGTGACACCTCTCTTTTACACACGCCAAAACATCATTCCATTAGCAGTGACAGCTTCAAAATAAGGTGCTTTATCCTCAAAGTCAAAATCTATTTCCTTCCATGATCCTGTGCTTAGTGAATATACTTCCACTTGTTAACCAAGTCATCAATGTTAGAAACCAAAATCCTCACCAACATAAAATCATTAACAATTGAACTAAACTCAAATCCAAAATCATAATCAACCTCAAATTCCTTACTAGCTCCCATAGGCACCTGTCTGACCTCTCTAATAGCTGGATTCCATAATAAAATGGAGTGACGGGTTTCAACACAGAGCAACCCATGGCTGGAGCCGATGATGAGCCTAGGACGCATAGAGTAAAAAGGAATATCCTCAACTTCCCGAGCTTGCAACTTCCGATCAAGAAAAAGTAAGAGAGAAGTATAAGGGTTCTGCAAAATAAGCAAAGGCTTTGAAGACTTGCATGGAGGTGTTCTGCAACAAAAGATGGCGTTTTGATTAGATTTTTCCAAAGGTTGCAGACACACTGAAATCGGTTTAGCGATTTTACCGGAAGTCGCTTGAGAATGTTTCCGATGATTTCTTGGGGAAGAAAAGATGGGTCGCCATCCATTACAATACGCTTCATCGTGCTCGACAGAGTAAAAGGTTCAGTCAGAAGAAAGTCAGCCTCACAATCAACGGCTTTGCTTCTCTTCCAGAGATTGTGCCTTGTTCCATGATTATTCGACGTCCGCCATTTCGCTCGGATCTGAAGGAGCTTGGAGGCTCTGTACCGTAGCGCTTCTTCTCATGTTTTGCAAGGGAGGAGATGAGAGAACGAGTTTTTTTAATAAATGAAAAAAAAAAAAAAACAGGGAAAGTTCCGGATAAAATATTTTAAAATTGCAAAATTCTAAATCAAGTATTTTCTAAAAGATAAGTTAGTAATTGCTTATCAAGTTTCAAAATTTTTTAATCAAATCTTGCTAAAAAACCTGATTTAGAATTTTACAATTTTTAAGTTCTTTTTAAGGGATTTTCCCAAAAAAATAAGAACTGGTTTTTCTTTTGGAAAAAGAGAGAAAAATACTGTGAAAATTAAAAAAAGATAAATAAATATATTGAATTTTAATAATTTCAAATGGACTGATTTAAACTTTTGAAATGTTGCCAAATGTAGGAATTACCAAGCTATCTTTAGTTTTTTATTTTTCAAACAATCCTCACACCTTTATCGACCGTCGGTTTCTTGAGCTCTGACGCTGGTGACTGCTAGCGGCGGCCAATCACCAGAACTCCAATAGTATAATATATTTTTCTTGAATTTCTAAACTACAAATCGTCAATATGTATACTTGAGTTGTTAATATGTATACTAAATTAGTAAACAAGGTACTCCTTCCGTCCCTATATATAAGAGATTTTTTTAATGGGCTTGTCCCTAAATGTAAGATCACTTTTAAGTTTGTCTTAAAAATAAATATACTCCTTCTTATTTTGTCCTCAATTAATTGTTATACTATATACGTTATCTTTCATCCTTTTCTCATTATTACTCCCTCTCCCTCTCACCCATTCATAAATAGGGGCATTTGGGGGGATTAAATTTCCTACATAATTATTACATTTAACTATTTCTTAGAATATCGCGATGCGGTTAAAAGGTTCTTATATATATGAACAGAGGAAGTACTTGTTAAATATTTCCTAATAACTACTTTTATTTTCCTATTAACGACTAGGGTTTTCATATTGACTATTTTTGTTTCTTTAACTAAAGTAGTCAGTCAAAGTACTCAATATCGAAACTAAAGTAATCCATATGTATACTTGAGTAGTTAATAGCAAAATAAAAGTAGCTATCAGGAAATATTTAACAAGGACCCTATTTACTACTTTAATTTTGCTATTAACAACTCAAGTATACATATTGACTACTTTGGCTGGCTACTTCAATTAATGAAACAAAAGTACTCAATATATATACTTGAGTAGTTGATAGCGAAACAAAACTAGTTATTAGGAAATATTCAATAAGTACCTGTTTACTACTTTAGTATACTTATTAACAATTCAAATATACATATTGATGATTTTTGCCAGAGAAATTCAAAAAATAAAGCATCTAATGTGACATTAAATTGCTTTTGTGAAGTTATGTTTTTATTTGGAAAACCTAGTATTGCTTTGATCGAAGGTTCTTTAAATTGCTTTTGTGAAATTATGTTTTTTTTTTTTCTGAAAAACATTGTATTGCTCTAATTGGAAGCCCCTTTCCTGTGACAGGAAGTTGTCAACCCAATGCTTTGATTCACGGTTCCTACTCTATTGATCTTTTTTGAAGTGATTTTGGTAGATATGGATCTCTAAGCAAATACCTTTTTGCTTTTGGAAGTATCCATATCTCGGAAGTCACTTCGAAAAAATCAATAGGGATGTGATGAATCTAGTTCAGCTGTACCAAGACTCATAATGAACAAACGAATACCTACAACATTTTTCGAAGTCATGACATGATAAAGCATTCAAGGTGACATGTTAAATTGCTTTTGTGAAATTGTGTTTTCTTAGAAAACTTATTATTTCTCTGATCGAAAAGGTTCCTCTTTTGTTTTTGTATTGAGCAGATGACACCAAGTTAAAAGCTCTAAAATTCAATATTATGATTAGTTCTAGACTCTTCAATATGAGAGTTTCTGAGCTACTTTAGTCTCAACTCTATCTAATAGAGTAGTACTTCCCATATTGAGTAGTCATGCAATATGGGATAGATCTAGATTTTCTAGGTTTTGTGGCTTGAATCAATCATACTCCTAACCTGTATATCTCATAATGTAAGTGTTCATCACTTATAACTTGTGTCTCTTTAGCAATTAAGCTAGGAAAGCAACAGGTTGATGAAAGAAATATTAATATCCGTATATAGGAAAGGTTGCAAGGTGTAAGCAAACCCTTGAGTAGTTCAAGGGTTTGTATACCCCTTGTGGCATTTCCAATACGGATATTCATACATTTCCCCCCCTAATTCTTTGCTTTCTAGGGTTAATTCCTATGAAGAGACACAATTATAGATAAACAGTTACATTATCACTTATATAGGTTAACAGTTGCCATTGATTCTCCCCATAAAGCCAGAAATGTCTTAATCCCTCCCATATTGCATAGCCACTTGGTGTGGGAGATACTATTCTATTATATATATAGGCTAGTCTAATTAACTCGGATACTCTCACTTGAATAGTCTCATAACCATACATCACGGTTATTATATAACAACTATAATGTATTTTAAATGTTTACTGTTCTTATTTAGGAATCACTACTTATATACTAAATATATAATGGTTGTCTACATGAGACCGTTATTTAATTTTCTTAAATGTCATTGTTCTTTCATAAGAACCATTAAGTATGTTACTGAATAAATAACAGTTGTCAAAATGAGATTGTTATGTATTATGCAAGCATTACCTTATATCATGACGGTTATTTGCTTGTGGTTGTTAATTATTATCACAGCAATGAGCATATGCTGGCCTCACCAAGCCTCAATATATAATAGGTGTTATATTAGAGCTGTTGTAATAGGTTAAGAATAAATAACAGTTTGTAACTGTAATTATTTGAGCGGAATATATATAGCGCCTGCATATATGACGGTTCGGAACTATAATGTATGACAGATAATAACCGTTATATATCGCGATTTCTGTAGTTGTGTGAATTTGAAGTAAATCATGTTTAGAGGCTATGAGTAAATTAATTCACACACATATGTTACCGCATAGCCTCTCTTCATCTCAATGAAATTGTAATTTTTACTGGTGTGTATTTAGGTCGTCAAGTCGATAGCTAATAAAACATCAGTGAGTAGAAAAATTGTATATTCACTTGTGTTGAAAAAATTTGGGAAGAAATTGGAGTAGACCAACAAGTCGTTGGTTAAGATGGAAAGTGATCTCACCCCTTCCCCCCGGTGGTAAAGAGGAGAACACTAGTTCAAATCTTGGGAAGCACACTTATTAGAAGGGCTTTAACCTTAATACTCCCGGCTCTATAGAGATTAGGCCCAAGTATAAAATGACTTGAGGATACACGGGGCTCATACAACAAAAAAGAAAAAGAAAAAAAGAAATTGGAAGTGGCCAGTGGCTCAAAGTAAAGTAGAGTACCCATGTAAGTTGAAATTGTTGTTTATTTATGTCATTATGTTGAATTCATTCGTTTTCTCCAGCTTCATGACTATCATAGTTCCTAATATCAAATATTTGCTCCATATTGATTTGCGATTTTTCTAGATATATCCTTTTTTTTTTTCTTGGATATTTTGATTTTTTCTGATATTTTACCATTACAATTTTTAAGCTACAATTTGAAGTAGTAAAGGTTTGAAACACTTGATAGGAATTTGTATACGCTTGAACCTTACTTTTTTGTTTGGGGAGGTAATTTTTTTAGCCACTTGAGATTTTAGTTTACCTTCTTTCCTTTCAGCTTTTGTTGTTTTTTGGAAACTCATTATGTCAGAACCATTTCATTCATTATTAAGAATTTCTTGCGACAGAGATCTTATCACGAGGACATTTTGGGCTTTCAGTGAGTGGTCTTTCGATGGCTTATTTTTAATTTGTGGATTGGTTGACAATAGTTGCATTATATGGGACATTAACAAAGATAAGAGTGGCAACAAATAATTGTAGCATGTTCCACTTAGTATGCATTTTTTTTTTGCTTAAAGCACTTGATATGCTTTAACACTAGAGAGAAAGGAAGTTGATATGTTTTAATACTAACCTATGCTTTCTTTGTCTTTGACCCATGTCAACACCTGTTTCCATTTCGATAATCGAAGAGTAATAAAGATGAAATTCTATGGGCATACAGAAAAGTATAATTATATTGATAAAAATATACGTTTACAATCTCAACGTCGTTCATCAACAAAATATAGAAAATACAACGGAAACTTTAATATTTACAGGATTACCAAAATATATAAATATAAACTAATTATAACCATGATCATGTCCTTGCCTCGAGACATGTGTCAATCACTTCCTGGTGTCTACGCCTTTGCCTTTTGACCCATTGGCACCCACTAAGATGTTTATTTTAAAAAAAGGGTGAGATTCTGAAGAATCCTAGTAAAAACATACTATCGTTCATAGAAAATGTGAAATGTAAATATGACATGTGCCAAGGTATGCACCAATTAATGAACAATATAAACACATCATTATCATGTATACATGAGTAGGGCCCAGCTCTACAATCTACACCGGTTGGTCTTCTGCCAACTCTCAGTGTAAGTGCACCCCGGGACTAAACCTCTCTAGGCAAACCATGTTGATTAATAAAGTGCATTTACAAACATTGGCATCCACACAAGCATATAACTATGGTATGATGTATGAAGGATAATGTTCCTACCACAAAGCTTTATAAACCCCTTTTTAGATATGCCTGGTAAAACATGTCGTGTCCGGCCTCCAACTCGTCCTAAAATATTAAATGTACAAGAAATAGATCATAACCTATCTGAGTATCATTTTAGACTCTTTCATAGTATTCCTTGTGGTTATATTAGTCTATGGTGAAAATTTACCAAAATGCTCCCAGGACCTCGGCCCGACCTCGCTGTACCCGCCTGATTGCACGTTTTCTCAAAATTTTGACTAGGGCTATCTTGACGTATTTTCGCCTAAGGAATCCATTTTTGGGCTCAAAATTACTAAATTCAGTGTCAAATTATGAAAATACCTTTGATAGCCTCGATTTAGGGTTTTATGGCGTTTTCATAATTATGCTTTTTCGGCCTTTTCTGAAAAAGTGACCAACTGTATCCCCACCTATATTTTCCCACTGAATCCAATGGAATCATTTATTTCATGAAATTCCAGCTCCTATCCCCTGAAACAGTGATGGCTGAAAGTATCAAGAAAAAATGGAAAATGGAGTTTTGTGTTTTAGCTTCCAAAACTTGTACTTTTCCATTTCTAATCCTTTATTAACTTATTTAAACATATCTTAATCATAATTCAAAGAAATTTGGGCAATATAACCCCTTAGGGTTAGGACTTTCCAAATTTACAAACTCAACAAAATAATCAAATCCAACCACAATCATCAACAACAACTACATACTAGCATAGTTTTAGGATTTGTGAAGTTGCCTCTTGAGTTCCTTTCCTCTCTCTCTCTAGACGTCCTCCTCTCTCTCTCTGAGCTCAAGATGAGCTTGCTAAACCATGGATTTCATAGAGAAATAGAGGATAGAGAAGAAGCTTATGCAAGTTTAGAAGAAAATCTTAAGAAATCACAAACCTACCTTGATCTTTCTCTTCCTCCTTCTCTCTAAAGCTTGAGTTCCCTTAAGCTTCTCTCTCTTTCTTTTGTCTTGGCTCAAAATGAAAATGACAAGGAAAGATGAAGCTTTTCTTCATAAAAATCCTACCTATTTTCCCTTAATTAATAAATGGTGGTAAATTGCATTATGACATCATTTTGGTACTTGTCCTTATCTCCTCCTAACTTGTGTCATATAATCCATTTGAAGTTGAACCAAGTTTTCTCCTCCTCCCTTGCTAGCCCAAGACGTCACTTAGGGTCCTTTAGGAAACAATTGGGCTTCTTTCATTTTGTCTTGAGCTCATGCACCAAATAACAATATCTTAAGGTAATAACACATGTGCTCATATTCAACAATTATAGTTTATTCCTCTTGGCTTAGATTAATGACACTTGGCATATTTTAATCTCAACAATTGTTTTTCCCTTCAATTTCCATAAGCTAGGTGAAATTATCAAGGAAAAGGGAAATAAGAATTGTTCCAACATTTTCGATAGTTCATTTAATTGTTTTATGCACAAGTTCCTCCCAATTCCACAAATCTTAATTTATTCCACCAAGAATATTCAATTTATACATTTTTCTTTATTTTCCTTGATTAATTGAAATTAACTCCAATTAATTAGAAAATAATTAATCTTAGGCTAAATTGGCAAAATTATGATTTTGCTATCACTTTTGTAATTTAATTCCTTTCTTGAATTAACTTGCCCATTTTCTTATGAACATGAATATTTCAAAATTCATAAGATCCAAATTTCATGAATATTCACCATTTTATTGAATTTCTCAATTAATTACAATATATTTTTTGTGAATATAAAATTTGGGGTGTTACAACCCACATGATTTTTAGGTTCATAACTTTGAATCCCTTGCCTGCATTTTCTTTTTAAAAAAATTCTCTCACCATTCCCTTCTTATCCGCTTATTTTGTAACCTTTTAATTGATTTTTTTTTGTATTTAGGGGTGGATATGGGAAGGTTAAAGAGCTTTACCATGTTTATAGGACTATATATATATATATCGTTTGATATTAGTTTTCTTATCTTTTAATAGGATGCCTTTAGTCCCTGCTGGAAAGCTAAATCTTGCTATGAGCCATAGACTGACTGCTATTAGAGCTGAAATGTTGGCAACACAGAAGGTGTTGGAGGTTGTAAAATCATATGGTGGTATGAGACCAAGCATAGAGGCTTGAGAGAGAGATAAAGCCATTTACCTTGTTGAGCTTCAGTGTGTTAGTTCATTGCTTTGTTTTGTGTGAAGATATGAACCCGCGGCATTAACCCGGTCAAAGGTGACTTTTGACTAGGTTAAAGCTGAGCGACTCTCATGTAGGAATCCATGATGATCTCAGGTCAAAAGGTATAGTGACGTGGTTATACATAAGACAAGCTTATGACTTGATCCATATAGCTTTCTCATAGCGGGTCGGTCTAGCACCTTGTACTCTTACAAGTGGTTAGGACTTTAATTCGTATCTCCATACCTCTTCAAAGTCGTATTGGTCTTATTTCATCTTTGCTCCCTCATGGATGACCGACCACGAATATTTAGGACATTCATTATGATTTATCTAAGGATAATAATTACAGTGAACATGCAAATAATATTATAACAAAATGGAGAAGTTGATTGAATAATAATGTTCAAAGTATATTGATTGGTCCCTGGGGCATAATTTCCAACATCCTCCCACTTGCACTAGGAACAATCATTAATTTGCCTAATTCCCATTGTTCTAACATGATGCTCATGCTTTGTCTGTGCAAGCGGCTTGGTAAGAAGATTAGCAACATTGTCTTTTCCTACTATTTTGCATATTTTCATATCACCTTTATCATTGATTTCTCTAATGAGATGAAATCGCATGAGTATATGCTTCGTCCTTTGATGTGACTTAGGCTCCTTAGCTTGTGCAATAGCACCGCTGTTGTCATAGAACAAATCTATTGGATTTGAGATGGTAGGCACTACCCCTAGTTCAGTAATGAACTTTTCGATCTAATAGCTTCCTTAGTTGCATCCGATACTGCTATATATTCAACTTCTGTTGCAGAATCTGCTATAGTGCTTTACTTAGAGCTTTTCTAGCTTACTGCTCCACCATTCAGGAGGAATATGTATCTAGATTACGATTTAAAGTCATCTTGGTCAGTTTGGAAGCTTGCATCTATGTAACTAGTTGCATCGAGCTCATTATCCAATCCACTATATACCAAGAATAAGTCTTTAGTTCTTCTTAACTATTTTAGGATATTCTTGACAGCAGTCCAATGTCCCTCACATAGATCTTGTTGATATCTGCTGGTCATACTTAAGGCAAATGAGACATCTGGTCGAGTACATAAAATAGCATACATGATGGATCCAATGGCCAAGGTATATGGAACCTTGCTTATTCTATCTTGCTGATCAGGTGTACTAGGACACAGATCCTTGCTAAGATGGATGTCATGAGACATGGCATGTAACCCCTTTTTCAATCTGGCATACTAAATCTATGCAGTATCTTGTCTATGTATGTGCTCTGACTTAGGCCAATTAGTCTCTTGGATCTATCTTTATAGATCCTAATCCCTAGGATGTAAGTGGCTTCACCTAAGTCTTTCATCGAGAAAGACTTTCCTAACCAAGACTTGACACTCTGCAAGGTAGGAATGTCATTCCAAATGAGTAGGATGTCATCCCCAATGAGTAGGATGTCATCTATATAAAGTATTAGAAATACAACTGTGCTCCTACTAACCTTCTTGTAAACATAAGGTTCATTGATGTTTTGAATAAATCCAAACTCTTTGACTACTTCATCAAAACGATGATTCCAGCTCTGGGATGCTTGCTTTAATCCATAAATGGATCTCTGAAACTTGTACACTTTACCAAAGTTCTCTAAACGCACAAAGCCTTCAGGTTGTGTCATGTACACATCTTCGAGCAGCTTTCCATTTAGGAAGGCCGTTTTGATATCCATCTGCCATATTTCATAGTCATAACATGCTACAATAATAAGAAGGATTCTGATTGATTTGGCCATTGCAACTGTGGAAAAGGTTTCATCATAGTTGTACTATGAGTTTTAATGAATCCTTTTACAACTAGTCGTGCCTTGAAGATATTTATATTGCCATCCATGTCAGTTTTCTCCTTAAAGACCCATTTGCACTTGATAGTTTTTACACCTTCAGGTCGATTGACTAAGGCCTATACCAGATTGTTGTACATGGATTGCATTTTAGACTTCATGGCATTTAGCCATTTCTCAGAGTTTGGTCCCATATTGCTTCTCGATAGGTAGTGAGCTCATTTTGCTCAATGAGCAACACATAACTACTTTTAGTAATCAGAAATCTATATCTCTGAGGATGATGCCATGTCCTATCCGATTTGCATGGACATTGTGTTACTTGAGGAGACTCAGCAATTTGGTGTGAGTCTTCTCTATTTTCCATTTGAGGTTCTGTGCTATCTTGTGACTCTCGAACTTCTTCGAGATGTACCTTGCTTCTACTAGTTCTTTTAGAGATAAACTCTCTTTCTAGAAATATGCCATTTCGAATAACAAACACTTTATTATTGGTAGGATTGTAGACATAGTATCCCTTTGTTTCCTTAGGTACCTCACGAAAAGAAACTTTGAGGATTTGGGTGCTAATTTATATGAGGTTTGTTGCTTAACATATACCTCACATCACTAAATTTTAAGGAAAGATAAGCTAGGTTTCTTTCCAGCCCATATCTCATATGGTGTCTTTTCAATTGCCTTAGATGGAACATGATTTAGTGTGAACGCATCTGTCTCTAGGGTATAGCCCCAAAAAGACGGTGGAAGATTTGTTTGAGTAATCATAGATCGAACTATATCTAATAATGTTTCATTCCTCCATTCAGAAATGCTATTCTATTGTGGTGTTCCTAGAGGAGTCAATTATGAGATTATCCTATAACTCCTAAGATGGTCAATAAACTCTTGGTTCAAATATTCACTACTTCGATCAGATCGAAGTGCTTTAATTGTGTTGCCAAGTTGATTTTGTACTTCATTTTGGAATATTTTGAACATTTCAAAAGATTTAAATTTATGTTTCATTAGATAGATATATCCATATCTACTAAAGTCATTTATAAATGTAATGAAGTACATATAACCTCCTCTAACAGTTGTATTCTATGGTCTATATACATTTGTATGTATGAGGCCCAATAAATTAGCGGCCCTCTTACTATGCCTAGTAAAAGGTGCCTTTGTTATCTTTCCTAATGAGCAAGACTCATATGTATCATATGATTCAAAATCAAATGAGTTAAGAATCTATCTTAATGGAGTTTAGAAATGCATCTCTCATTTATATGTCTTAGACGATAATGCCATAAGTATGTTGGATTCAAATTGTTTGACTTGATCCTTTTGGTAGTTATGTTATAGATATTTTCACTATTATGATATTCCAAATTTAATATATAATGACCAACATGTAAATCACCATTAGCATAGAAAACGCCATTACAATAAATATAACATTTTCCATTCCCAGTAATGGAAGTATAACCTTCCTTATCCAAATAAGAAAGAGAAACAATATTACTACTCAAAGTAGGAACATAATAGCAATTGTTCAAAACTAACAAAAGCCCACTAGGCAGAATTAATTCATAAGTGCCTACAACTAAAGCAGCAACTCTTGCTCTGTTTCCAACTCGTAGGTCCACTTCACCTTTCTTTAACTTTCTACTATCCTTAAGACTCTGCACATTTGTACAAATGTGAGAACCACATTTAGTATCTAATACCCATATAGAGGAAGTAGAAAGATGAATGTCTATAACATAAATACCATAAGAGATATCCACACTATCCTTCTTCTTCTTTTTCAGAACTTTAAGGTATTGTTTGTAATTCCTTTTCCAATGATCGGATTCATTGCAAAAGAAGCATACTCCTTCTTTTGGAGGCTTGGTTTCAGGCTTGTTTTACTCTTTGGTCTTATCACTTGAGCATTACCCTTCCCCTTGCCCTTGCCTTTCCTTTTCATACCCTTTCCTTTTTGAACCATTAAAACAGTGTTGGGCTTTTTCTTAATGATCTGCTCAACAGTTTTAAGCATCCTATACATTTCAAAAATTGATTTCTCCATGTTGTTCATGTTGTAGTTTATGACAAACTGGTCATAACTTTCCAGAAGTGAGTTCAAGATCAAATTTGTAGCTAACTCCTGGTTCATGGGAAATCCAAGCCTCTCAAGGTGATCAATGTTGCCTTTCATCTTTAACACATAAGCACTAACTGATACACCTTCAGCCATCTTGTAGGAATGTAAAGCCTTTGTGGTCTCATACCTTTCTTGACTTGCATGTTGCTGGAAAATTTCCTTGAGATGTACAATCATCTCATGAGCCTTCATAATTTCCATATCTCTTTGGAGTTTGGAACCATGTGTTGGAAATTGTGTCCAAAGGGCCTATCATTGTACTTTGAACATTATTAATTTAATGAAATTTCTCCATTCTGTTATCATATTATTTGCATATTAACTGTGATAATTGTATCCTTGGATAAATCATAAAGATTATCCTACAATGTCTCTGGTCGGTCATCTATATGGGAGCAAAGATGAAACAAGAACAGTATGACTTTGATAAGATATGGAGATACGAATCAAAGTCTTAGGCACTTGTAAGAGTACAAGGTGCTGGATCGACCCACTATGAGAAAGCTACATGGATCAAGTCATAAGCTTTTCTCATGTATAACCACGTCACAATGCCCTTAGACCTGAGGTCATCATGGATTCCTACATGAGAGTTGCTAAGCTTTGAACTAGTCAAAAGTCACTTTTGACCGGGTGATGATAAAGGCTACGATTGGGCTTGGTGGTTTTTTATGTAGTGGAATATGAATGATTAAGATGGAATTTGTCCCTCACATTAGTAGAGATATTACTGGGCCCCTCGATGAGTGAGTCTGAGAAATGTATGGCTATACTACAATGGAAAGAAGTTTCCATTTCTATTGTCAGGCTACTCAGAAATTGATAAAGTAATGGTCAGGAACAAGAGGATGACATTGTCCATGCCTTATCCTTGACTGATATATCATATTACAACCCTTGTAAAACTAGAGTCATATTGTTCACTATACCCAAACAATTTTAGAAATTAAAACCACAACAACTAATAATTCATACAATATGAAAAACAATAAATGTTATGATTATGTTGCACTACGAATTGTTAGCCACGATAGTCCCCTAATTTTTTATTGAAATTAAGAGTGATCCTAACTTCTAATGAGAATGATCCTATTAATACTAGAAAGGTGGAGGTATGCTAATTTAGAGTGGTTGGCTTCTATAATACTAGCTTCCTCATATTTTGCTTGAGTTTCAAGCTGTTTAAAACTAGCAGTAGAGGTATCACATGTCTCCAAGAATAACTATAAATCTTCTTAATTTATTCATCCTTATCATTTCATGCAAGAGATCCCCACATGTTTCTACTCAACATGCTACCTATGAGATTTTGAATCTAACAACCCCATAACACAAGAGTACCAAAGCCAGGCCAGGTTTTCTTGGTCTCCTATCCTTCTCGATTAATCACTATCAATCAAATCCAAAGCAATATATCACATACAACTTATATATCGAGACGAAGCCTCAAACTCAACTTAAACGCTCAATTGACCTGACTCTGATCCCATTGTTGGGATTGGTAGGCATAGCAAAAAATTAAAATTCAAAGGTTTTTCAATCCTGACTGCGGATTTGTCAACGGTGTTTAAATTGAGTAGTAGAGAAGCGTAGCTTTCTTATGTGTTCAGTCTTGCTTTTCGATCTCAAGGAGCTAACAACTCGGATCAGCTCTCTCAACAGGTATCCACATGAATAGGAATCCAACATGAACAGTGTGCTAGTGCCACCAACGTCTCTCTCTAGAGTTTTCTTTTCTCACGGCTCTCTATCTTATTTTTTTTATCACTTGTAGAAAACCCTAGCTCATCCTTTTTAAATAACTAGTCAATGTTTGCTATTTTATGATGGATATTGGATTTTTTAAATTAATCTTAATAACATTGTGAGCTATTAACAACAATTAACAACATTCCCATATCATCCCTGTATCTACTATTAACAACAACTCAATTTACTTTAACATCTCCATCTTCACTAATAACAACACTCTCCCCATATCATCACCCTACGCCTACTATTAACACCAAAGACACACTAGTGGAAAAATCACTTTTAAGACCGGTTAACAAAGACATTTTAGACCGGTTCTTGATCCGGTCTTGATACAGCCAGTCTAAAAAGTCTGCTACTTTTTAGATCGGTTATAGAACCGTTCTTAAAAAAAAATTTTAAGACCGGTTATTACAAAACTGGTCTAAAAATAAATATTTTTAGACTGGTTATCAGAGGAACCGGTCTAACAGGTTCAAATTTTAGACTGATTTTCTGAAAAACCGGTCTAAAAAGTTGAAATATTAAGACCGGTTTTCTACAAAACGGGTCTTAAAAGTATTACTTTTTAGGCCAGTTTTATAGAAAACCGGTTTGAAAATTCAACTTTTTAGACCGATTTTCTCCAAAACCGGTCTTAAATGTACTTTTCAGACCGGTTTTGGAGAGAACCAGTCTTAAAATTTGAATTTTTTTAAAATTTTTGTTTAAAAGATATACCCAGCAAGCCATTTCCCCTGTTAAAACATTTCACTCAGCAAGCAGCAGCCAGTTCAACGACATTCAAATAAATCATCTCTTACAGATTATATAACTAACATCTTAATGACATGTGAGAGACTCAAAACTCATTGGAACATATTAAAACTCAACTCCCTTGTGCTTAAACAGTGCTGGCCGAAACAGAAGCAAGGAAAACAATTATGAATAACAAACTCACAATCATAGAAAGAATCATAATGCATGGAAATCATACAACCATGACAATGCTATTTTGATCAAGTTCCTTATATTTTCACTTACATACATACATCAAAGATTAAATTACATTAATGACAATGCTGTTATTCATTAGGGCCAAAATACTTTATACACACTTTTCTCAGGCTGATGATCACTAGCAGGCTTGGCTTCGGAGAATCTACACTAAGATGTACACCTCATATCCTTCATTTTCCTGTGACGACAAGAAAAAAAGAAGTTATATATATACACAATAACAATATACATAATTCAAATATAGTTCATGATAATTATTTTATCTAACTAACCTTCAATGTGGTTTTATAAAGGGATATCCTCCCATATCCCTTCATGATGATCGTTTCTTGTGCGGTGTTCATTGCCTGCTTCATCTTCTTCGTTCAATTCTGGTAAATCCCTAGAAAAAGAAGGAGTCTCAAGCAGATCATTCATTGAATGACTTTCCTGATTAATATCAACGACCCTTTTTCCTTGGAGAGCTACAGACCACATTTTATTTGCCTGATCAGTAACATGGAACACTTGTTTCGCTTGATATGCTATAATAAAAGGTTCATCTCTAAAACTTATACTATTCAAATCAACCAATATAAATCCGAACTGATCAATCATCACACCATTGTTGACATCAACCCACTTGCATTTGAAAATAGGAAGTTTAACTTTAACATAATCAACCACTTAAATCTCTTCAATCATCCCATAATAAGGTATTGCTGCCAATCTAGGATTATTATCTTTTGAACTAGAGAAGTGCATAGATTCAGCCACTAACATAACCCCACTGTTCTGGACGGTGCTCCTATCATCAAGGGACTTCGTGTAAAACGTATAACCATTGATTATAAATGAAGTCCAACTTATGACATCAGCCTCAGGACCACGTGCTAACCATTTAATTGTATCAGAAACACATTCTTCGCCGTCAACCTTTTGTTTGAAACAATGTGCAAAATTTTTGTTATGCTCCCTAATTAACATTTGTTCAGTCATTTGACTATTTCCTTTTCGTACAATTTCTTTATGAGCATTAATGTAATCTTGAACTTCATCAACATTATTCAAGATGTACAAGTGGACTTGTTGCAATTCATCATGATCCATACTCTTTACTGCAGCCCCACGTCTATCGCCTTCTTCGTCATGACGTTCAGGAAGTCCAATGTGTCTATATTTGACAAGTAATCTTGACAAAACTCCATGGCTTCTTCAGAAACATATTTCTGAACAATAGATGCTTCAGGCCGGTTAGGGTTCTTCATATACCCTTTTAGGATTTTCATAGTTCTTTCAATTAGGTATATCCATAGTAAATAGATAGGGCCACACAACTTGATCTCCCTGACTAGATGAACAATTAGATGTACCATGATGTCAAAAAAAAAGGAAGAAAAAACTTCTCAAGGTAGCACAAGATCAGATATCCTTCATTTTTCAGTTCATCCAATTTTTCTGTCTCAATGACTTTACTACAAATAGCATTAAAGAAGAAACAAAGTCTAGTCAAAATATGTTGAAGATAATATTCGGCAATGCCTCAAATAGCTATTGGGAGCAGTTGTTGCATTAAGACATGACAATCATGAGACTTTAACCCCACTAACTTCAAGTCTTTCATCGACACAAGCTTCCTAACATTTGAAGAATACCCTGAAGGAACTTTGATGCCATGTAAATAGTCACAAAAGCTTCTTTTCTCATCCTTAGACAAAGTATGAGTAGCTAGAGGACAAAAAGTTCTCTTACCATATGGCTTTGGATGCAAGTCTTCTCGTATCCCCATTTCTTGCAAATCTAATCTTGCCTTCACGCCATCCTTAGAGCTACCTTGTATGTTAAGCAGTGTCCCAACAATACTATCACAAACATTTTTCTCCACATGTATGAAATCAATACAGTGTCTCACATCAAGCTTCGACCAATATGGAAGATTAAAGAAGACATACCTCTTTTTCCATTTACTTTTCTGATCACTATTCTTTGTAGTCTTACCAAAGATAACATTCATATTTTTCACCTTTTCATAAACTTGCTCCCCAGTCAATGCCTTCGGAGCATCTTCAAACTCTTGTCCACCAAAAAAAGCTTTATTTAATCTGCGATATAAGTGGCATAAACTTGCTCCCCAGTCAATGCCTTCGGAGCATCTTCAAACTCTTATCCACCAAAAAAAGCTTTCTTTAATCTGCGATATGAGTGGCCTCGTCTAAGAAATCTCCTATGGCCAAGATAAACTGTATTTCTTCCATGTTGAAGTTGATGGTAGCATGTTCCTTCTTCACAAATCGGACATGCTTTATGGCCTTTAACACTATAGCCTGACAAGTTTTCATATGCAGGGAAGTCATTTATAATACAAAAGATCATGGCTCGTATTTTAAAAACCTCTTTCTTGTTCGCGTAAAAAACATCAACACCTTCATCCCACAACTCTTTTAAGTCTTCGATCAGGGTTCCAGGTAAACATCTATGTCATTTCTAGGTTGTTTTGGTCCCGAAATCAACATAGATAACATGATGTACTTTCGTTTCATGCATAACAGAGGAGATAAGTTGTAAATTACAAATAGAACAAGCCATGAACTATGTATACTGCTCAGGCTACTAAAAGGATTCATGCCATCCGTGCTAAGCCCAAGCCTAAGGTTCCTAGGCTCTTCACCAAAGGCAAGAAATAATTTATCGATTTTCTTTCATTGAGAAGAATCAGCTGGATGTCGAAGCTTTCCATCGGATATCCTCTCATCCATATGCCATCTCAAATTTCTTGCATCGTTTTCGTTAGCAAACAAGCGCTTGAACCTTAGTATGATTAGAAGGTACCACAATACTTTTGTAGGAGCGTTATTTGATTTGTACCTCGGAGTTTCATATATTGAACACTGTTGTTCCTCTTTATGCTCTTTTCTATACAATATACAATCATTAGGGCATGCATGGATCTTTTTATACTTCATCCCTAGTAGACACAATATTTTCTTAGCATCATAGTATCGAGAAGGCAACACATTATCATCTGGAAGTATGTCCTTAAAAGGCTCACGCGTTTCTGAAAAACTCTTGTCGCTCCAACTATGCCGTGCTTTCAGTCTTACCAATTTCAATACTGCTTTCAACAATTGGTACTTTTTACACCCCGGGTACAACGGCGTCTTAGCATCACTACACATATTACCATATGCATGTGATTGCTCAAAAGTTTCTTCTCCTACATCACGAATAATATCCTCTATCCGATCATCCGTATCCGTGTCATTATCATCAAAGTTCACTCTCCCTATTGAGATGAACTTGGCATTTCTAATTCTTCACCATGCCATACCCATACTGTATAACTCTTACAAAATCCTTCACAAATTAAATGTGTATATATATCTGTAGTACTTAGTCCTTTCTCATTCAAACATACTACATAAGGGCAATAAAACTTCCCAGTACCATTATCGGCATTTCTACTAGATAAGTCTAAAAAAGCCCTTACCCCATATCATATTCAATACTCGTTTGTTTAGCGTTTATCCAACTATGATTCATATATATCTCAACACTTCTAGTACCCTATATCCAACAACAAAAGGATAGACAAAAAACAACAACAATAGAGTTTTAGATATTTCAACGAAATTAACAGGCACCATTTGAAACTAGTATTGTTTTAACAAACCAATAACACTGACAATAATAATCAAACAACTGCACTAAATTAAAACAGAACATAGAGTGGTATTAATCCAAGCCAAATATCATAGGGATGTAATTAAAAGTTAGAGCTATATCTAACAAGAATGTGCAGATTTAATTTTTTCCAGATTACATTTAAATGCTCAAAACAACAAGAACCATTTTTTCATAGAACATTATTAATTATTGAACAACGTACAACTAAATAACAAATCGAACACTAACCTGATTGAAGAGCAAGGAGTAAGCTTCAACCCAAAGTCACGGTGGCGTCGACTGAGGTTATAATGAATTCCTCAAATTCACGGCATTGATAAAGGGAAGTCAAGTCAGAGGAGAATGGTCACTGCGGAGAACAGAGGTGGCAGCGGAGAAGACTATCGATAATCAAAGAACAGCGACGACGAATGTAACACCCCAAATTTCGATTAAGGGCTAATGATAGTATTGAGGATAATTATGGAGTTAAGTGGAATAATTATGTGTTGTACGGCAACTTTCATTAATATGCCATAATTGTTGGGCAATTAGTTAGTGATTAATAGAGAAATTAATTACTAGCTAAGAAGAAAATGAGAAGTGTAATTAAATGGCTAATGGAGGGATTAAAGTAACTAATTTGGTTACTTACTTTATGAGAGCCAATAGATTTGAGACACTTGGCAAGCTTATATGATGATGGGAGTTGTTGGAAAAGTCAAATGGCTATTGTTTATTATTTTCTCTCCCTCTCCCTCTCTTTTGTACGCATAGAATGGGCTAGGGGGCGGAATTTTTTGTGCTTCATCATCATCACTCTCAACTCTCTCTTCTCTCTTTATTTTCGCCATTGCTGAAGGAAAAGGAGGAAGGAAAGCTTGTGAAAAAGGTATGATCTTGACCTCTAATGCCAAAACTTCCTTCTATAAAGTTGTTCCTTGGAGTGAGAGCTTCAATTTGATGGTTGTAGTTTCTCCATTGGTGGTGATTTGAGGAATCACAAAAATCTACAAGTTGGAGAATCATGAAGTGCCTTTGGGAAAGTTGTTGAGGTGAGTAAAAGCTTCATTTTCATATAAGTTTTGTGGCCATTGGTTGGGCCTTGAATTTCTAGAATTTTTTCCCTAATTTTTGTGATTTAGGGTCTTGGGGAGTATAATATGTTGTTGTCATGGAAATGGTGCATTATTTAGTGTTTTGAATTGATAGAATTGCATTGAAGCTTAAATGTGAAGTTTGGCACCTTTTGTGTTGGTTTTGTGCATTGGGCAAAAATAGGGCATGTAATTGGGTTGTGATTTTGGTCATTTTGAGGCTACCATTGTGTTCCTTGTGAAATTTATGTGGGAATAGGCTTGATTGTTAATTTTGGAGCCATTGGACACTTTGGTAGAAAATTGGAAAATCTGTCTTGTGTGAACTCTGTCTGGGCAGTCAGTTTGAATGAATGTTTTGAATGACTAAATGGTGTTGGAAAATTCTGAAACTTTCCAGTCTTAAAGATCACATCCCAAGCTTCAAAATGGACATATATTTTGTGTCATTTCATTTTGTGAACTGAGAGTTATGCTTTGCCAAAGTTTGGGATCGAAACTGAACTCTGTTTTGGGGCAGTGTTGAGTTGTGTAATTCTGGAATTTTGTGGTGATTTCGAGTAATAGTCCATATTTTTCCTATAAATAGGACTTAAATAGCTTTCATTTGGCTTTGGAATCACCTCATTTCAAATTTTTTAGAATTAGTTATGATTTTTGGAAGTTCAGCCAGGAAACAGAATTTTCTTGGCCGTAGCCAGAGGTTATGAACCGCGGCCCAAGACCTTCTGTACATCCATTGGCCGCGGCCAACCCCCAAAAATCAGTATTTTGGACTTTTAAAAGGTGACCTTTGGTCAAGTGTTTCCCAAGCCTTTAGGCTTTTATTAGCCACCTAAAGGTCATGAATGGTAACCAATTTTAAGTGTTATGAAAATAAGAATTTGGAAAAGAGCATGATCCTATGTCCTTGATTTGGTTATAGGGTTGGGTATTCACCCTGATCATGGTTTGATATCCGCTCGGATCATGAGTAGCCAATGCTGGAGCATACGTGGAAAGAATAAGTGTAGGGAACTTACCTCTCCTGCATGTATTGATATTTGTGTTTGTGTATTGATGCATGTTATTGCTTTGCTTGATTATGTGAAACATATATGAATGATTGAAGCTTTGTTTCTATTTATGCTATGGCCATGAGTATGTTGTTGAAACATTGAGCATGCAGATATATCATTATGTGAACACGAGTTATTGTGATGCAAGCATGTCATGCATTAAATACTTATCTTGCATGCATATTGATATTTGTTTTCTACTGGGATTCTCTAGAATCTCACCCTCCCCTACCAACATTTTAGACAGGGAAGGTAGAACAAGGATGGAGCAAGCATCCAAGGGCGACGATGACTCCTTCGGGTTGTCATTATGGTAGTTGATTTGGATGTATTTAGAGTTGTATATGTTAGGATGGTGATTTAAAGCCTTTAGTTGCCTCAGGTTAAATCAAAATAAACCAAATTATGCAGTAAAGGGCACAACTCGGGTCGTATTCTCTTGAGGAGCCTTTTATTTAATTCCTAATCTAAGCTAAGTGACAAAAATATTAAGATGGGTTTTAAATTGATTTTTTTTTTCTTTTTAATAATGGAAAATAACCTAAACTACTATTTTTTTGGATTTTTGAGAAATTGTTGAGATAACTAATGAAATTATGATTTAAACAAATTAATGATGAATGCTTCTTGGAAAAATGGAATATAGGTTATCCTTGCTCAAATTGAATTGGGAATTAAACACTCACTAAGTCAAAAATTAAACCTTAACAACTCGTTAAGTCTAGTATATTAATTGGTGATTACCCCTAGAACTCTAGCTAGATAATTACCTCTTAATACACTATTAAATACCACTTAGTGTGCAATTTAGGATTGGATTCATGCAACTTGTCCCTCTATACAATGAACATTCAACTGAAATATTCAAACAAGATCTAAGCAGTCATAATATTCATTCAAACTATGAAAGAATAAACAACCACATTAAACCAAAAAGAAATATAGAAATTTAAATCTCAAATCACATAAACCAATCTAAATCACAATTGTTCAATCAATACTAAGATAAACAACTCGGAATCTCAGTAAATCAACCATATAACATAAAATCCTAACTCAGGAAATTTGTTACATAATTAAATAAAAAGATTAAAACAATTAACTCCCCTGAATATATCTCTGGAGCTCAAACCAGTCTTCCATCTCCAAGAAGCAAGAAGGAATTTAGCCTCTTATCATGAAATTCATCGCAGCTACAGCTCTTTGAAGGCACCAAGAATCCATTGAATTGAGACAAGGGAAGGAGAAGAAAATGAAATTGTTGGTGAAGCTTGATGATTAGGTCTCTTCTCTCCCTCTCTCAGCGTCTGCGTCTGCGTGAAATTCTCGTCTGCTGCTGTGCTCGCTGTGAAGGTCTCTTCTGCGGCTCGTCCGTGTCGTTCTGCGTTCTGGTTCGTCCCTTTTGGTGCGTGAGAGTTGCTGATATTCTCCTCTTCAGATCCGCCGCCAGACTCTGCAGGCCCCTTCTTATTATTTTATCCTCTAGGTCAAATCTTCCAAGGTTAATATAAAATCTTTCAAGATTCAGATCAGATTTTTTTTTTCTGAAATTCTGTATAAGAATCCGTTAAAAAAACAGTTTCAGAGGCTGAGGCGGTGATGTTCGAATATTGAGACCAGAACAGCAATATTTGAATTCGGGGTTCTGTTCTGTAATTTCCTCCGAGAGCAAATGAATCAGCTCCAGCAGTGATCTTCGCATTTTGGGACCCAACTGGCGTTTTGCAAATTCGGTGTACTTTTCTGTAATTATTTCTGATATTTTCCCACCTGAAATTGAGAGATAATATTACAGAAAAGTACCCTATTTCCTGTCAAAATTGCCTTATAGCCACATGCAGAGTTTTATTTTCTGTTGTAGTCCTTGTGAATCTTTACTTTTTGGTCCTTCAACTCCTCCTTTTCCAATGTGACCTACAATTCAGATCAATATCTTGTAATATCTTTATTCAAAATTCAAATTTTAAAAAGTAATTACAAGATTATAACAAATATATGCTTTTAAGATTTATTTTCACACAATCATCTTTAATTCAATTTAATCATAATAAATGCTATTTAACCCAAAAATTAATGATAAAATCCCTAAATATGATATTCAATATTATGATAAAATCGGGATATATCAAATTCCCCCACACTTGAACCTTTGTACTCCTGGACAAAGATTATCAATTTAAAGCCATCCAAGATGAACATCAATATAATTTAAAGATGAGCTATCTCATGGAATGAAAAGCAATAAATCGATTAATTAAGCTCTACAACTAGCATAAGTCATAGTACCAAGCAATGCAAAGGGATTAGTCCACTACACAATCAAATGTAATTGAAATAAGCATAAGATAACTCTCTAGGATATTAGTGTTTACGCTCAACTCTCCTCATTAGGGTCATATCACTCTGGCTCACTTAACTATCACCTTACCATAGGCTTGTAACAACTCTAACATCTCTATCGTTAATAACAATAATGTAATGAATCAAGAGGACTTTCATGGGTTGTAATGATGGAGAAGGCCACATGAAATAATTGAGAAAGAAACAAGTGTCATGCACGTATATAAGCTAATAACTCATCACTTAGCATCCAATTTACCACTTGAAGTGCATATTTTCATTTATAAAGATTCCCTAGAATTGCCTTATTTGAAGGATTTTTCTTTTCTTTCTTTTTTTTCTCTTTTCTTTTTTTTTTCTTTGTTTTTTTTTTGCATTTTTTTTCCACAATTTTTTTTTTCAATATCTATATACATGGCAATTCAACATTCATAGAAACTAGGAGTGATGACAATTTACTTATAACAAGATAGGATGCCAAGATACGTAAATGATATATACGTACATAACAACTTAATGAATGGCTCAAAGGGGTAAACAATGGATGATTTGAAAGGCTTGTGTTTAGGTCAAAAGGGTTTAGAATCGAATGCCTCTATCCTTTCCATCACATTAATGCAAATACAGCTTTGACACAGAGTTGAGACAAGTTCTAGAAGATGAAAAGCTAAGAAAGCATGCACACATATAAAGAAAAAAAAATTAGGCTCAAATAACCTTCCAACAAGGGTTTTTCTCAAATGCTTACCAAAACACCCAATTGCATAACAAACTCACCACAACGCATTTACTCAGCTATTCCTAATGCTCGAATTAAGAACAATAACTAATCAAAACATTGCAATTAACCATAATCAAGCTCAACTCTTAAATGCATCAATGACTTTGGACAACTTTCTTTTTTCAAGACATTCAAGTACGAAAAATTCAAGTACGGTTTTTTTGTTTTTTTCAAAACACACTCTCCCCTACACTTACTCAATACATTGTCCTCAATGTATTCAAGGAATACAATGCAACAATCTAATTAATCTTGAATGTAAGAGAGAATGAGGATGGCATATGATGAGAGAACCAAGGAAACATAGGGGGTTTTATTGAACTTAAAAACTAAACTACTAATCCTACTATCACTACTGGGAATGTCCCTCCCCCACACTTATCTCAAGCATTCATGTTCAACAAATTTCACAAGCAATTATATACATGATATGAGAGATTGAGAGAGGAAAGGGACAACCTGGCCTTAAGGCGGCTCGGTGCTATCATGATAGAGCTTGAGGAGATGACCATTGACTTTGAATTCTGATCCGCTAACCTCATCTAGAAGCTCTATTGTTCCAAAATCATGCACCTTGGTGACTATGTATGGTCCTTCCCACCTGGTGTTAAGTTTTCCAGGTTTGAGTGCAAATCGAGCCATGAAGCGTAGAACCTTGTCACCAACTTTGAAGTGTTTTCTCATAATCTTTTGGTCATATAGCTACTTGGTTTTCTCCTTGTAAATGCGGGAGCTTTTATAAGCTTCTAATCGCATCTCCTCCAATTCCTGTAGTTGCAGCTTCCTCTTTAAGCCGGATTCTTCCATATCCATATTGCACGTTTTCACTGGCCAATAAGTCTTATGTTCCAACTCTACCGGAATGTGACATGCTTTTCCATAGATAAGCCGGTAAGGAGACATCCCTATTGGTGTCTTGAATGCAGTTCTGTATGCCCATAGTGCTTCTTCCAACCTTGAGCTCCAATCTTTTCTTGAAGGCTTGACAATCTTTTCCAAAATCTGCTTGACCTCTCGGTTGGATGTTTCTGCTTGCCCATTCGTCTATGGATGATAAGCAGTGGACGTTTTGTGGGTAACTCCAAGTTTAGCAAGTAGGTTATTGACAACCCTATTACAAAAATGAGTACCTCTATCACTTATTATAGCCCTTGGCACTCCAAATCTACAAAAGATGTTAGTCTTGAGAAACTTGGAGACCGTTTGGGCGTCATCTTTCCTAGTAGGAATGGCTTCTACCCACCTAGAAAGGTAATCTACAGCTAACAAGATGTAAGTAAACCCAGATGATGGTGAAAAAGGGCCCATGAAGTCTATGCCCCATACATCAAATACCTCACAAAAGAGCATGGGTTGTTGTGGCATCTCGTGCCGCTTACCTAACCCCCCAAACCGTTGGCATTTATCACATGCCTTACAATATAAATACGCATCCTTAAACAGGGTAGGCCAATAAAACCCAGCCTCTAATACTTTCCTAGAGGTCTTGTTAGCACTAAAGTGTCCACCACATATCATTGAATGGCAAGCAGAAAGGATGGATTGGAATTCTTCCTCAGTTACACATCTTCGAATTATTTGATCGCTGCACATTCTCCACAGGTGTGGTTCATCCCAGACATAGTATTGGGCTTCTCGCTTTAATTTCTGCACTTGAAACGGAGACAAATATACAGGAATTAATCCTAAGACTAAATAATTAACCAAGTCAGCAAACCATGGTTCTTTTAATTCCACAACACATAAAGCAATATCAGGAAAATTATCACAGATTAAAGAAGAACAATCAACTCCCTTTGTACCATTAGGAAGCCGACTGAGGTGATCCGCTACATGATTCTCTGCTCCAGCTCGATCCTTGATCTCAATATCAAATTCCTGCATAAGAAGAGCCCAGTGAAACAGTCTTGGCTTAGACTGTGGCTTTTTGAACAAATACCTGACAGCTGCATGATCTGAGAAGACAACAACTTTAGAGTTGATTATATATGATCTAAATTTATCCAAGGCGAATACAATGGCAAACAACTCTTTCTCAGTAGTTGTGTAATTAATCTGAGCACTGTCTAATGTTTTAGAGGCATAAGCTTTGACCTTAGAGACCTTACTATCTCTTTGGCCAAGCATTGCTCCAACAGCACTATTAGACGCATCACAAGACAACTCAAATGCAAGGTCCCAGTTAGGAGGAGCCAAAATAGGGGGAGTGACTAATCTATGTCGCAACTCATCAAATGCTAGCTTGCACTTGTCATCAAAAATAAAATTCACATCTTTTTGTAGTAACTTTGACAAAGGCAATGCAATTTTACTAAAATCTTTTATAAAACGTCGGTAGAAACCAACATGCCCTAAAAATGACCGAAGGTCCTTAAGTGAAGATGGGTAGGGCAATGATGAAATCACCTCAATTTTTGCTTTGTCAACTTCAATACCTTTTTGAGAAATCAAATGTCCAAGCACTATACCCTGAGTGACCATAAAATGACATTTTTCATAATTCAAAACAAGTTTCTTCTCAATGCATCGTGCTAAGACATGATCAAGACTAGACAAGCAAGCATCAAATGAGTCACCATAAACAGTAAAGTCATCCATAAAAACATCCATGCAATGCTCAAGGAAATCATAAAAGATTGACATCATGCAACGTTGAAAAGTACCAGGAGCATTACAAAGACCGAAGGGCATCCTCCTATAAGCAAAAGTGCCAAAAGGACAAGTAAAAGTGGTTTTCTCTTGATCCTCAGGAGCTATAGGGATTTGAAAGTACCCAGAAAACCCATCTAAGAAGCAGTAATGACTCTTTCCCGTTAATCTCTCTAGCATTTGGTCAATAAAGGGTAGAGGGAAATGGTCCTTCCTAGTGGCATCATTGAGTTTTCTAAAATCAATACACACTCTCCAGGCATTTTGTACTCTAGTAGGAATCAATTCATTTTGCTCATTTTTAACAACAGTAAGCCCACTCTTCTTTGGAACCACATGAACAGGACTAACCCACTCACTATCAGAAATAGGATATATAATCCCGGCACTAAGTAACTTAGTAACCTCTTTCTTTACAACATCTAAGATCAATGGATTAAGTCTCCTTTGGGGTTGTCTAACAGGTTTAGAACCCTCATTCAACAAAATTCTATGAGTACATATAGATGGACTAATCCCTGGTATATCAGCTAATGTCCAACCAATGGCTCCCTTATTCTTCCTAAGCACACAAAGCAATCTAGCCTCTTCATCATAGGACAACGCATTAGAAATAATTACAGGCAGTTTATCATCATGCTCAAGGAATGCATACTTAAGATTAGGAGGCAAAGGTTTCAATTCAAGGGAGGGGGGTTCAACAGTAGAAGGGATTAGTTTAGGGAGTTGAAGGGAGTAAAGAGAACTTCCCTTTGTAACCTCAGGTGGTTGGTGTGCATTAAGCTTCTTTGCATTCATCTTTTGCTCCTTGCCCTTCCCAAGTGTTGAGTCAACTTGAGGTTGACTAATAGCAGCAACAGACTTGGATTTATCATTTTTCATACCTGCATCACAGTTAGAGAGAATATCCTGCAAATATTTTAAGGTATGAGGGGAAATTATAGATTTAGGAGCAGTGGGAAGAGAACAAGTCTCTTTAAGCCCATTATTCTTAGACACATGTTGCTTCTGTTGCGGTTCAAATGTATGAGATGGTGGAACAGCTAAAAGAAAACCCTCTTCATCTTCCTGATCAAGAGAACTATCACAGTCACTTCCAACTATATTCTCAGCTTCCACCTTATTATAAGTATCTGCACACTCAAGAAGCAAACCTTTTTCCAAAACAGAATTACTTGCAAAAGTGGGGTTAGCATCATCAGAAGAAAATGTGTAAACGGGTGAAGCAGGAAGATTGCAACTGATATCAAAATCAGGGCAAATCACGTCACCAACACAAGCATCAGAAAGAGAATGTATAGACGGGAGAGATGAAAAATATGCATCATAAGCAGCTATATCATCATCAAGCTCAAAAGAATCATGTTCAGCATGCATATGGAAACAGTAATCATCATGTAAGTTCAATTCATAATCATCTCTAGCATCCTCAATGGCCAAATCAATAGCATTAACACCTAACAAGGAATAATCCTCATAAGGATGTTTCATAGCCTTATACATATTGAAACAGATTTTATGATTCCTAACCTCCATGGTTATAGCACCTTCCTTCATATCTATGATGGTATTTGCGGTTCTAAGGAAGGGTCTGCCTAGAATGAGAGTCGAATCATGAGCTAATTCATTAGACACATCTAGAACATAAAAGTCAGCAGGGAACACAAGATCTTTAACTTTGATTAAGATGTCCTCTAAGATACCATCTGGATGCCTAATGGACCTATCAGCTAGCTATAACACAACACTAGTAGGTTTAATAGCCTTGATTCCTAGAGTAGTATAAACAGACTTAGGCATCACATTAATCGCAGCCCCTAAATCTAGCAAAGCAGCAGTTATGTTAACAGGTCCTATAGTACAAGGAATGGTATAGGCACCGGGGTCTTGGCATTTAATGGGAAGTTGGGGCTTAAAGATGGCTGACACATTAGAACTCAATTGGACTCTTTCATTAGGCCTGAATTTTCTCTTATTTGTGCAAAGATCTTTAAGAAACTTACAATATGCAGGCATACTTTTAATCATCTTGAGAAAAGGCATATTCACTTCTAACTTGCTAAAGAACTCAAACATTTCTTTTTCAGTTTTATCATCATGCAATTTCTTACTTCTAAGGTAAGCTTTAGGAAAAGGAATATCAGAAATTTTTACCTCTTTACCATTGTGCATTAGGGCTCCTTGCATGCTTGATTCGCCCTTCTCATGTGTGTATTAAGCTTTCTCATTGACCTCTTCCAGAAATGGTTGCTCCTCCACTTGAGGTTGCTCAACTTCCTTGCCATTCTTCTTCCCTAAGATCTCTTTCTCTTTGATGCTTTCAGAATCACCTACTTTCATAGGGCTTAAGGGTGGACTCTCAGCTTCTATCTCTTCATCCACATGGTCTTTACTATCTCCTGGGAAATGCACTATCTTGCCACTTCTTAACTCAATGGCATTGATAGATTTAGGATTGATCACAGTGGTAGAAGGTAGACCACTTCCATTCTTAGCTTGCAAGTCATTAAGAGTATTGGAGACTTGAGTCAAGTGAGATTGCACCGTGTTATTCTTCATTTCTAACTCTTCCAACTTCTTGCAAATATTTGCCATTTGGTTGTTGTTACTTGCTCTATCACCTTGCATTTGCTGTAGGATTGTGGCAATAGATGAGAATTGACTATCATTTAAAGCCTTATCTTCCTTCATCCGATTGTCCATATTAGTAAGTTGAGCAGCCATATTCTTCAACAGTTGGTTGGTCTCATCACTCTTTGGTTGGGAAATCATGTTATCTTGGAGTGGAATGACAATCTTTGAAGATTCTTGAAACTGGTTAGAAGAGATACCAGCTCCAATATTTCCTTGTTGAAAAAGATTTTGTCTTCTAGTATCATTGTCTCTCCAACTAAATTTAGGATTTTGCCTCCACCCTTCATTATATGTATTTGAGTAGGGGTCCCATTTGGGATTGTTAGGGCGCCCTTGATACATGGCAGAGACCTGTTCATAATGAGATGGACAATTGCAGGAGATATGCATAGATGAGCCACAAAGATCACAACTTGGGGCTGTCAATTCCTTGCCTACTGAATTTACTTCTTCTTGAATGGATGGTTTAGAAGCAATTCGATCTAACTTTGTCATCAAAGCCGAAATTTGAGCGGTGAAGATATCAAGCTGAGGAATGTGTAGAGGTGAAGAGTTAACATGATAAACTCCTCTAGAATTTCTTCTTGGTTCCCCATAGGTTTGCTTAGCTAGGGCCATCTTCTTGATCAATTCCCAAGCTTCAGGAGCAGTGAAATCAATGATAGCACCACCAGCGGCTGCATCAATCTTGTCTTGATCTTTCTCTTTCAAACCGTCATAGAAAGTTTGAGCCAGCTGCTTATCAGGAATCTGGTGATGTGGGCACCGAGCCAAAAGATCTTGAAAACGGTTCCAATACTCATACAAAGTCTCATCTGGATCTTGGAGAATTGAATTGATCTCCTTTCTCATAGCAGAAGTTCGAGATGCAGGAAAGTACTTCTCAAGAAAAGCTTTTTGCAAGTTTTGCCAACTTTGATATGCATAAGCTATATGTCTTGGTAAGCTCATATACCATTCCTTTGCCTTGCCTTCCAATGAGTGGTGAAAGACTTTCCACATGACATCTTCTACAGAAGCTCCAACTGGCTTAATACTCGAACAATTCAAGTAAAGCTCCCTTAGATGTAGATACGGATCCTATGCAGATAAACCATGAAACTTAGGTAGTGAATTGATCAATAAACCTTTAATCTCAAAATCAGCATTCATGTTAGGTCCAGCATTAGCAAGATGATTTAAATCAATACCAGAAGTTGTGACTTCCCTAATTGTTCTTCTATGTGGAACCCCATTATTTTCTCCTTCATCCTCACCTCTTCTATATTGAATACCATTATTTTCCTCTTCATCCTCATTATGGCGTTCCATATCTAAAGTTTGATTAAATTGATCACCTATTTCAGAATGAAGTTTCCTAAAGGCACTAGGTTCAGCAGATATGTGATGTCCTAAGGGATTTTTACTAGTGCTCCCTGTTCCTTTACCTTTACTATTTTTTAGTTGTTCCCTAAGCTGTTTTAAAGTTATGTCAAGATCAAGATCACTAGGTACAACTTTTTTACCTCGAGGCATGCACACAAAATTCAACCACAATTTGCAAAATGTATGATATGTGATGCAAATGCAATCTAAAACCTAAATGATGAATGAATGCAAGAAACTATAACTAACTAACTAACTAAAAGGCATACAAAAGATTAACCCAAAGAATTTTTTTTTTAAAATTGACACTTAGTTAAACAAGGAGTCAAATAAATTGACTCCCCGGCAACGGCGCCATTGATTTAAAGCCTTTAGTCGCCTCAGGTTAAATCAAAATAAACCAAATTATGCAGTAAAGGGCACAACTCGGGTCGTATTCTCTTGAGGAGCCTTTTATTTAATTCCTAATCTAAGCTAAGTGACAAAAATATTAAGATGGGTTTTAAATTGATTTTTTTTTCTTTTTAATAATGGAAAATAACCTAAACTACTATTTTTTTGGATTTTTGAGAAATTGTTGAGATAACTAATGAAATTATGATTTAAACAAATTAATGATGAATGCTTCTTGGAAAAATGGAATATAGGTTATCCTTGCTCAAATTGAATTGGGAATTAAACACTCACTAAGTCAAAAATTAAACCTTAACAACTCGTTAAGTCTAGTATATTAATTGGTGATTACCCCTAGAACTCTAGCTAGATAATTACCTCTTAATACACTATTAAATACCACTTAGTGTGCAATTTAGGATTGGATTCATGCAACTTGTCCCTCTATACAATGAACATTCAACTGAAATATTCAAACAAGATCTAAGCAGTCATAATATTCATTCAAACTATGAAAGAATAAACAACCACATTAAACCAAAAAGAAATATAGAAATTTAAATCTCAAATCACATAAACCAATCTAAATCACAATTGTTCAATCAATACTAAGATAAACAACTCGGAATCTCAGTAAATCAACCATATAACATAAAATCCTAACTCAGGAAATTTGTTACATAATTAAATAAAAAGATTAAAACAATTAACTCCCCTGAATATATCTCTGGAGCTCAAACCAGTCTTCCATCTCCAAGAAGCAAGAAGGAATTTAGCCTCTTATCATGAAATTCATCGCAGCTACAGCTCTTTGAAGGCACCAAGAATCCATTGAATTGAGACAAGGGAAGGAGAAGAAAATGAAATTGTTGGTGAAGCTTGATGATTAGGTCTCTTCTCTCCCTCTCTCAGCGTCTGCGTCTGCGTGAAATTCTCGTCTGCTGCTGTGCTCGCTGTGAAGGTCTCTTCTGCGGCTCGTCCGTGTCGTTCTGCGTTCTGGTTCGTCCCTTTTGGTGCGTGAGAGTTGCTGATATTCTCCTCTTCAGATCCGCCGCCAGACTCTGCAGGCCCCTTCTTATTATTTTATCCTCTAGGTCAAATCTTCCAAGGTTAATATAAAATCTTTCAAGATTCAGATCAGATTTTTTTTTTCTGAAATTCTGTATAAGAATCCGTTAAAAAAACAGTTTCAGAGGCTGAGGCGGTGATGTTCGAATATTGAGACCAGAACAGCAATATTTGAATTCGGGGTTCTGTTCTGTAATTTCCTCCGAGAGCAAATGAATCAGCTCCAGCAGTGATCTTCGCATTTTGGGACCCAACTGGTGTTTTGCAAATTCGGTGTACTTTTCTGTAATTATTTCTGATATTTTCCCACCTGAAATTGAGAGATAATATTACAGAAAAGTACCCTATTTCCTGTCAAAATTGCCTTATAGCCACATGCAGAGTTTTATTTTCTGTTGTAGTCCTTGTGAATCTTTACTTTTTGGTCCTTCAACTCCTCCTTTTCCAATGTGACCTACAATTCAGATCAATATCTTGTAATATCTTTATTCAAAATTCAAATTTTAAAAAGTAATTACAAGATTATAACAAATATATGCTTTTAAGATTTATTTTCACACAATCATCTTTAATTCAATTTAATCATAATAAATGCTATTTAACCCAAAAATTAATGATAAAATCCCTAAATATGATATTCAATATTATGATAAAATCGGGATATATCAGATGGATATATGGTTGTATATGTTGTGGAGGTGTATTTGGATATGTATTTGGAATGAAATTTGTGTAATCCCCATTTGAGAAATTGTAAAGGGCGTATGTGCCCTACGTATCTTTAGTGAAGGTATGAACCCGGGATTGCCGGGATTGTTATTGTGCACTCTGATATATTTTGAATGTCAATTATCTTCGCAATGTAATTGTATTAGAAATGTGAATGTGAGACCAAGTTAAAGTGTTTGTTAAAGAAATTTGTGAAAATCCTATCTTAAGGATGAGAATGTAAACAATATTTGATTATTATTGGTCTCTATTTCACTCTAATGTTGTATTTCGGATATGATTACGAAGGGGGTTACAATGAACACAACAGCGACAGCGGTAATGACGGAGGAAAGTTGAGCAAATGAGGGACGGGACGCCATGGACGAGTTCAGAACAAGCACGGATAGAGCTCACAGAGAAATAGCAAAAAGAGAAGAAAGGGTTCATAGAGCGCGCGATCTGAGTGCGGGAGTAAAAATACGGGTAAAAAATCTTACCTTTAAAACTAGTTTTATTAAAAACCGGTCTTAAAAGAGGGAAATTTCACATTTAAGACCGGTTTTTATAAAAACCGGTCTTAAATGTACCACATTTAAGACCAGTTTATAGAAGAACTGTTTACATTTAAGACCGGTTTTTGTAAAAACCGATCTTAAAATGTTAAAATTTTTAAATTTAAATTTTTTTTAACATTTAAGACCGATTTACATAAAAGCCGGTCTTAAATGTTAAATATTTAAGACCGGTTTTAGCATAAAACCGGTCTTAAATGTTAAAAAATTTTAAATTCATAAAAATTTTAATATTTTAAGACCGGTTTTATTTATAACCGGTCTAAATAAGTTTTTTAAGACCGGTTTTTTTAAGAACCGGTCTTACAAGTTCAATATAATTATAAAACTGCCACCGCGCAAATTTTTAACACCTTATCCGCCAAAACCGGTCTAAAAAGATCTTTTTCCAATAGTGACAATATCTTTTCATATGTTCATCTTCACTAATAACAGCACCCTCTCTCAACCTTACTATCCCGAACTTTCTACTGACGTAACACCCCTTCACTGTTCATCCCGTAATTAGTTGCAAACAACAAAAAAGGTACAATTTCAACAATAATGCAACCAAACACAATGATATCGATCACACAACCTTAAAGCCACTACCTTTTCTCCATCTTCACCTAAGAGTCCCCTTACCCATAAAACGAAAGCTCCGATATGATAAACCCAAATAACAAACCACAACCAATTTTCCATTAACAATGAAAAAACCACAACACAAAAATAATTTCTCTCTCAAATTTACTTGCCCGTATGTGGCTTAGCTCTCATTTTCGTCACTTTTCCTTTGCTATCGTCACTATTTGGCACCACCTTCACTCTCTGTACACCCACTCATGTACCCTCTATTTTCTTTTTCCTGTCACTAAACTGAGGACATTTTTGTCATTGTGTCAATATTTCAAAATTCAAATTCCTACGGTTGAATTGATTTGGGATTTCTCAAATTCAGCACACCTTTTTGTCTTTTCCTAGGTTTGACTATATTTTTCTAGAATTTTCTCTTTCTAGTAATTGCCTCTATATTAGACCAAAAAAAAAAATTAATAGCCTAGAATATTGCTTTTAAACCCTTTGTTTCCTCTTACATCATGTAAAGGGTTTTGGAAGATTACGGACGATGACAATTCTGAGGGCTTTTAAAGAGAATTTTTTTTGGCTTTTCTCCGTATGATTTTTTGGGCATCATATATATATGCTTCCATTTGGACGGCAAACTAATAAATGACAAGTTCCACGCATTGACATATCCGTCACGTCACTTGTTATATCATTGGACAGTAGCTCACAACAAAAGGATTATCAATAGAAAATTTGTATTATGTTGCTTAAAGAAGTAGTAAACGATCTTACCCCATAAAAAGGAGAATACCAGTTCGAACTTCAGAAGCCTGTTGAGAAAGGTAAAAAACATTTTGCACTTCAATCCTAAAAAAAAAAATAGTCTCAAGCTAAGTCTAAAGTGAATTGAAATAACTCTGGAACAAATTTAAAACAATAACAAAAATATTCATTTTGATCTACAAACCGTCTCTCATAAAGATAATGCATGTTTGTCTATTTGTTTTAAAATATATTCCACTATTACATTGTTCTACTCAAAGCTAGACATGAATAAGTTTGCCCAATACGCCAAATGAACCGATTAGGCTTGAGGCCATTTCTTTTATTCATGATCAATTTTTCATTTCTAACTTCATCCAAACTAGCAACATAGTGATCAACAATAATCATGTCTCCAACAGATCAGTTTTCTGCTTATGAAACTGACAAGCACTCTGTGAGATATATCCACACAGTTTCCGAGGGCAGTCGCCTTCTTCCTTCAGCTTGCCGTTCGAATTCCATAGCCCTTGACTATAACCAGCTTACCCCTAACTCTTCCACTACTTATCATCCAATTCCCTTCAGTTACTCAAAATCCGTTGATTACAATCTTGTTATCACCGACAAAAAACACTTCTATCGTTTCATCTTTGTAGTAGTATCAATCATTTTTCTTGTCATAGCAGCAATTCTGCTTGTCCACTTCTTGTCTCAGGTTCACAAGCATAGGCACCAAGGGCCTTCAGCCAATCTCAAAATTGCAATCAACCAAGCTCTAACATTTTTTGATGCCCAAAAGTGTACTTATTTTAGTGTCTATGTATTTCTCATAGACCATATACTCCCTCCCGTCTATTTTATAAGGTGTCTTCTTGAATGTATTTTCAGTTCTTTTTCTAAGACGTCTTTGATAGTTTCAACTGCATTAAATATTTTTTTTTATTATGCTCATATTTATAAAGGTAGTCAGAGAGAGTATAAATTAATATGATGTCAGAGTTTAGTGTGATTTATAAGGATAATATTAGAAATCATTTGAATTTTAAGATAAATTTAATGTTTTTAACTGTTTTTATTGGTATGTGTGAATTTGTCAAAAACGTCTTATAAAATGATCTGGAGGGAGTAGTGTGTTAGAATTTTTATTATATTTTAGATGTTAACTAAAGAAGAACTTTATATTTGCAGCCGGGCACTATCCAAAGAATAGTCCGGTGAAATTTCGAGCAGACTCAGGGTTGAAAGATGGGCTGAACACTACACATGAAGGTCTTATTGGTGGATTTTATGATTCTGGCAATAACGTTAAGTTCACCTTCACCACTGCCTACACTGTGACATTGTTGAGTTGGAGTGTGATAGAATATCAAGGTAAATATGATGCTATTGGTGAGCTTGACCATGTCAGAGACATAATCAGGTGGGGTAGTGACTACTTGCTCAAGGTGTTTGCTCTCCCAAATGTAACCGCAAAAACCCCATTGGTACTGTATTCTCAGGTAAGTGATCATGTGGAATTTTGTGTCCCATGATTCCTATTTATAAACTAGGTGATAGAAAAACTAATTTGGACAGATTAAACAAGTTTGTTAAATTAGTTATTTGTCAAAAATGTGTATTTGTTTATCTAAAAGACACTCTTCAATCATTTGCATAGAAACAACCCCTTGATATAAACTCCCTTTACATGTACAATCAATAGAGATTGTTTAGGAAAAAAAAATGATAAATATTTTTTTTTTTAGGGTGGGGGGGGGGGGAAATAGATTGAGGTGTTATATTTAGAACCATATTCAACCCCTCAATTAGCCCTTATATTAATGGCCAGAGGTATTAATGTGTATTTTTTTTAGCGTATTTGTTTTAGTTGTTTAAAAGCACTTTTGCTATAAACCGAGACAAAATTCTTTTTACATACTCACCTCTCCTCGTTCACCATAAAATCATTTCCTACAAGTTAATCCTAAGTTAAATTTCGCCAGGTTGGAAGTACTATTGGGAGTGAACCTAATGATATAACTTGCTGGCAAAGACCTGAAGACATGACTTATCCGAGACTAGTTTCACAGTGTAAGAGCTCTGCTTCAGACTTAGCCGGTGAACTTATTGCAGCACTATCTGCTGCTTCCTTAGTATTTCAAGAAGACAAGGACTATTCAGCAAGACTATTCAAAGCAGCTCAAAACCTGTTTGATGTAGTTACTACTGAAGATCCTTCATTGCATGGGAAGTACACTACCAATGATGCTTGTGGAAAAGAAGCAAGAATGCTTTACAGCTCATCTGGTTACCAAGATGAATTAGCATGGGGAGGAACTTGGTTGTACATTGCCACTAGAAATACATCTTATCTTCAATTTGCTACTCACACTTTCAAATTGGCCAAGAACAATGAAACAGATTTGGATAGAGGGGTCTTCTATTGGAATAATAAGCTCAGTGCTGTTGGGGTAATTTCTATATCAAACCTATGTATTGAAACACTCCACGTGGTTCAAAATGTAAGCGTCAAATTTTTCAAGGGTTCTTGTTTTTTTTATAAGTTTCAGTTTGGATTTGTCTCATCGTTTAAGCATCTTTCCACTCATTCTCTCTCGTCATATAATTAATTATATGCCTCTTTTAACTCTTTTTTCAACTCAGCCCCTCTCTCTCACTCACGCTCTCTATAAATAAGGGTGTCTTAAGAAAATAAGTTTCATTTTTTAACATATTTAATATCTTTGACCGACTTTTCAAGTTGCATGATTTAGTTATTTGAAGCTTATATTTTAATCAGATCTAGTATTAGTGTTGGCTTTCTTCTTTTTATTCCATTAAAAAGAATTAATTTTGTAGGTTTTACTATCTCGCATTCTATACTTTCAAGACCCTGGCTTGTCTCATGAGGACTTGATGTTGTCATCAAACTTGACAAAATCCCTTATGTGTTCTTTCCTGTTTAACAAATATTCTAGCAGGACACCAGGTAAACTCTAATTAGTAATGCTTTATTGTTTTTTTTTTTCTGGAATTAAATCTAATTAATGATTGGTTTTTAAATATCTTAATATGTTATATATTACACCTGTAGGCGGGTTGATCATCCTAAAACCTGAAGATGAGCCATTACTCCAATACGCTGCAACATCATCTTTTCTTAGTAAATTGTATGGGGATTACCTTGATCATCAGAAACTATCTAGTGCAAGTTGTGACACTGATGTATTCTCTTTACAGACGCTTCATGATTTTGCCACCTCTCAGGTATGTGCTACTCTTTAGTCCTTAATAGTAATATCAACTACTCCCTCCGATTCATGTTATAAGATATCTTCTAGAAGATATTTTTTGTCCTCTTTTTAAGATGTTCTGATAGTTTCAATTATTATAAAATATTTTTTCTATATATGCCCATATCAAGTAAGGACAGTGATAGAGGGTATAAATTAATATGATGTTAGAGTTTAGTATGATTAATAAGGGTATTATTGGAAAACACTTGAATTCTATGATAAATATAATGTTTTTACTGTTTTTATTGGTACGTGTGAATTAGTTAAAAATGTCTTATAATTTGGACTGAGGGAGTAATGTAAAAAGAGGCTAAATCAACATAGTTTCATTCTGTAATGTGTGCTGTGTTCAGGTTAACTACATCCTGGGACAAAACCCGATGAAGATGAGCTATGTGGTTGGTTATAGTGACAAGTTTCCACTGCAAGTTTATCATAGAAGCGCATCGATCCCATGGGATGGTAAGCAATATAGTTGTGATGGTGGGAAAATATGGTTGAGCTCAAAAAACCCAAATCCACAAGTTCTTTTAGGAGCCATGGTAGGAGGACCAGACCTACATGATAATTTCATGGATGATAGGAACCAACCAAGGTTCACTGAACCAACCATAGCATGCAATGCCGGTTTAGTTGCAGCACTTATTGCTCTTCAAGATCCTCCACTCTCAGATTCAAAGGACGTGAAAGACTCAATTTTGGGATGGAATAATGGGTATGATTGAAATGTTGCTGATCATTCCTTTTTATTCCTGATTTTGTAAGATTATGAAAGTTTAGGAAAAAGAAATGTTTTTAAAGTGAGTACTAGAATTACAGAGTTTCATTCGATCCAATATCAACAATTGGAGTATAAGAGAATGGCAAGGTTATCCTTCTTGGGTTAGGGGTCTCTAATGTGCTTCATTTTAATGCTTTCGAATACTATTTAAAATGTCCTAACTTTTTAGCTATTTTTTCCTTTTTTTTTAAAAAATCATTAGGTTATTTATCAAATAAGTGACATTTTGACACCTTATAGGCATAAAATAGTGTGGTTTTCAATTTCTTACATTTTTTTTAAAAAGAATTCAAAGCTACATAATTTTAGAGTATTTTTTTTCTTTCAAAAATCATTAAAAAAAAATCAAAATAGCACAATTTTATGCTCATAAGTTATCAAAATGTCACTCATTTTATTTAATGATTGAAATAAAATTAAAAAACATTTGAGAGGTTGGGAAATTACAAAGGGCATTAGAGATAGGCACGTTAGAGGCCTCAAACTCGTACTTTTTCCTTTGCTTTACACAGCTAAAATTATACAGCTTTGTACAATATTTTTGTGAAAATTCCTCTATTCTCTTTACGGGTCTTTCTGATTCTTAACTTTTAAGAATATATTTGGCGAATAAGATGTCAAGAAAATTACTATATAGAGTACAATATATTTACATACTTATATTAACATGGAGCGTAGGTAAGAAAAATGTAAGTCAACATGAAACTGTGCATTAATTACTAACTTCATGTGGAGTCAAGGTTTTTCAAGCTGTAGGCTTTTCTGGAGAATGGACATGCATTATGTAACCCCCTCATCGTAATTATATCCGAAATACACAATTAGAGTGAAATAGAAATCAATAAGAAACAAAACTTATTTAAAATCCCATTTTCACGATGCGGTTTTCGCAACCATTTTCAAAACATAACTACCTGGTCTCATGTCCACATTTCGAACATAACTACTACGCGAAGATAAGTCAAATTCAGTATAAATATCAGAGTACGCGATAATAATTTCTGGTAATTCCAGATTCCATATATAAATCAAAGCCTTACAGGGCACAAACGCTCATACAAGCCCTCATATGGGGATTACACAAATCTTTCTCATACATACAAATCCTCATCCACATACATATATACACAACCAAATCTATACACTCCCAACTATGATAACCGACTACGGAATCTTCAAACCAAAAGAAGCCCTTACTGCCCTTGATTACTTACTCCATTCCCGATCCACTATCCTGTTTGAAAGGTTAGTAGGGGAGGGTGAGATTTTAGAGAATCTCAGTAGGAAAACAATATCAATATGCATGTACAATAAATGTTTAATGCATGACATGCTTGCATCACATAACTCATGCTCACACACAATGACACATTTGTAAACTCAATGCTTCGAACAACATACTAATGGCCATAGCATTAATTGAAACATAGTTTCAAATTACATATAATCATGCAAAGCTAAGACATGCACCAACACACTAACACAGATATCAAATACATGCAGGAGAGATATGTTCCCTACACTCTTTCCACATAAGCTCCAGCTCCGGCTGCTCACGATCAAGGCGATCATCAAATCCAATAACCAAAATCAAGGATATAGGATTAATCTCTTTTCCAATTCCTTAACTTTTAGACACTCAAGTTGGTTATCATTCACGACCTTTAGGTGGCTACCCAAAGCCTAAACACAAGCCTAAAGGGTTGGGAAAAACTTGACCGAAGACCATCTTTTAAATCCTCACAAACCCATTTTTAGCTTCATCACTCGAGTGAAGGATGGCACACTCGAGTGATGTACAGCTCGTGCCCGAGTGAGGACGGCTCACTTGCACAAACACTTGCCCGAAAGCACAACCAAAGACAGAAAATGATCACTTCACTCGAGCACTGACCCAAGTACTCGAGTGATGGACTTATGCTCACCCGAGCACCATCGAGTGAAGCCCAAGAAGTGACAACCTGAGAGCACTGAACCCTTAGAACCAGAAGTGCACTCGAGCACTCCCTTCAGTACTCGAGTGATGGCACACAACTCGCGAGTGCATATTTACACTCTTGCCAAATTGCCCGCGAGTGTTAACCCAAGAGCAAGACCTACAGCTCCTACCCTCTCGCACTCGAGCATGCCAATGCTCACTCGAGTAGAATCATATCTCACTCGCAAGTCAGGAAGTACACTCGAGCACTCCCCATGAAAACTTAGGCAAAACACAAAGCAGAAAGGGAAAATGCATGGCATCACTCGAGCATGTTCTTCTCTCACTCGAGTGAGGCTATCAGATTGTCAAAAACACAGCAATTGATATAGTTTCCTAAAGTGACCAAAACTGATCCCAATAGGTCCTAAACTTGCACCAAAACTCATTCTCACCTAAAATTCCATAAGGAACCTATTGGTAACCTCAAAATACCCAAAATCATATCACAATGACATTTTCCCCTTATGGTCACACTAATCTCACACTTAACCCAATTCCACCAACTTTACATCCAAAGTTTCCAAATCAAACCCAATGGCATCCAAACATCATTTGACACCATTTTTACCACAACACACAATCATTCCACAATTATACCAAGTCAGGGTAAAAACTACAAATCACATTATTCAACCAAAATCACAAATAATAGATCAAAAGGGATACAAATACTCACTTCTTCCTCTTCCCAATGCCAAATCCTTGATTTTTCATCTTTCCAAATTCCTCAAGCTCCTAAAACACCTTCTTTCCCAAATCTAAAACCATAGCAATGAAGCTCTCATTACTATGAACAAATTTAAAGAAAGGTATTTGAGCTAAAGATGACATTAAGCTAACCAAATCTTACCTTTACACTTTCTCTTTCCACCTTGAGCTCCAACAAAATGGAGGAAGAAGAGAGAGAAAGAAAGAGATGAAGAAGCAGAATTTGGCCACACACACACCAACCGACTTGCAGAAAGAGAGGAGAGAGGGAATGGCTTTTGAAACATTGACCAATCCAATGGCTCAAATATTGCCACTTGTCACCATCTTAAACCATCTCCCATGAGCTCATATGAGCACAACCACATGGGATTTCACCCTTTGATCTATTACACAAATCAATCTCAACCATTTATCTTGAAATTACCAATGAGTTTCCTCTTCGGCAACCGATCAATTGGTCGGTAACTTTACCATTGTGCTCCCGATTATGGCAATTCACTTGGAATCACCATCAAACTCATTTTCATATTTCTTAATCCAATTTGGGATCCTGCTAAACCAGGGCTTAACAGTCCACTAATCTCAGGCTTATTCTCTAAGCTTAAGTCTCAGAATTCGGGGTATTACACATTAGGAAATTACAATCATCGGCAAATAGTTGGACAAACAAGTAATCTTTTGTTGTGAAGCATAGAATTGAGGTTACCAAAATATAATGGATACCCTCAAGAAATGGCACAAACAAATAAAGCAAAATCTTTGGGCTTGTTTGATTCTATTATATATATATTGGACTAAATTCTATTATATATTTTTATGCTCTTAGACTTTATATTGATTTTTTAGAACAAGATTTGGGAAAAGATTAAAAAAAATTGTTTGAATCATTATTTTGAAAGACGTATTTAAAATGATGAAGTAAAAGGTGAAAGAATGGTTTAGTTTATGAGTATGGTTGTCACTAATGAAAAATCGTGTTTGATTCTCTCTATATTTTTTCTCTTGTTGGACTTTGGATCCAAGTCCGCCCTTGATGGGCCGGACTATTTGATTAGGATATAAGTAGCCTAATCAAATAAGAATAAATCAGCATTAATTGCAAATTGGGGAATAATTCAGCAATAATTATGGATTTGTTAATTGAGGAACAAATCACCATAATTAGGGAATTAATTGAGAATCAATTAATTGCTGTCTTGGAGGGCAAGAAGAAGTACACAAGTTTCCTAATTAGTGGCCTCCATAAACCACTATAAATAGGGTGTGCCTCCTCAATTGCAATTCACCTCGTCATCGAGTTTTCTGGCAATTCTCTTCTCTCCTACCATCTTTCTGGTTTTGGTGATCTGCTGTGCAAATCACAATTAGGCTCTAGTAGTCTTATAATTGTGTGGGAACAATTATGGAGAATTGGAGCTTTGACCCAGATCCAAACATGGATTCGCCCCAGTACGCTAGTCCTCTCTTTTCCCTCTATATTTTTCTTACATTGGTATCAGAGCATGATGATCCTGTGGCTATGTGATTTATTCTTTATGAATAATTAATTGATATAATTCGTTTATATCCCCATCTAATTCCACTGTGCTATTATATATGTGAATATATATAATGTTAATATGTACGAATAATTTTTTTTAAAAATCCTCTTCTCACATATATGATTCTGGGCTTTCGATATGCAAGAGTTGCAATATTATGGGTTCAGCATTAACATGGATGTATATATTTTGAACGCTATATACCCATATGAATCTGTGTCTCCTGATTCTTTATGCCTTGTTCTACTTTTTCAATCATATGCGTGTGTCTCTGCCTAGTGTATGAACAATGATATATGTATATGTCTGTGTTGTGAGCATATATATATATATATATATATTTCATTTCTTTTGCATGAGTACTTGCCTCTCGTTCTTCACATGTTCATTCAATGATAAGCAACTCATATGCGATGTGCTCCTCTGATCTTCATGGCACCATTTTTTTTCTCTTTCTCCTTTGCTTTCACCTCTTCGTTCATATTAAAGGTGAGTCTTTTGGGACATATGTGGAACTAAAAACAAGAGCCTTTAACCCTCAAAGGCTAGGAAAGCTTTTGAGATACAGAGAACACACATCCAGGTCGGATTACGCTGCGCCATCAACGTCGAGAAAAAATAGGGGTTTGAAACTGAGTATTTTTGCCCAAAAGGAAACCATAGATGTGTAGATCTCAAAGAGACGATTCCAACGATGCTTAGTCGCGTTGACCGAGTCACGTCAGCGCCATGTTAGCAGTGACGGGGTCAAGGTTGACCAGTCAACATTGACCAGTCAATGGTCAGCACTGGCCCAAAAAAAACTAGAAATTGACAAGTAGCGTGTGGGACCCACTGGGACTTCTGTTTGACACGTGGCAAGCACCGTCGGAGAGAGGACGGTGCGTGGAGTCGTGTGCGTTGGCGTGTGTTGCCGATAGGCGGCTACAAGGCGGCGCGTGTAAGTCACGCGCCTCTAGTGAGAGTGACCAACGTTGGAATTTTCTAATTTTTCAGGATTTTTCAATCCAGACACATTCTAGGGGTTCATGACGACGCGTGGGACCTTTGATTGAGACATAGTTGGTTCCTAAAAATCCCTAAATTCGAGAGCTTCAATTTGATATATAATTTACATATATTTGAAGCACGTTTGGATCTATTTTGAGTTACATTAAACTTGAGTGTGAAAGACTGAAGGATTCAAGATCCATCAGTCAAACGAACTTAGCTAAAGAGTGGGAGGATTCATCCTCTAAGCTTGAGGGCAAGAAACTTATGAGGTAAACTTGATCTAGAGGAGGTCAAATGGTTTCTACAAAGATGGAAAGCTACATTGATAATCCTTAAGGGTTGTAAAAGTAGCAATCCGCATGAGTTATAGATGTTTCACAGAAGCATATAACTTCATGTCAAATGCAAAGCAATAAAGAGATAGAATCAAGGGATTAGAATTTGCACGTTAACTCTGTATAGATAAACCACCCTGATTCACTCTATGCAATTACAACTGACAGAATCATATCTTTGCTATCTCTTTAGTTAAGGATCGATAGGACTATGATTCTCAAATCCTTCATTGGATTTTGATGTTTCTTTTAAGGATGAAAGATTCCATTTCTTGCCACATGTACACATTAATTAAAAGAAATGATCAAACTAGTAAAAGAGTATTTGCTAAATAACGTGTGCTAAAGGGTTAATACCCTTATGAATAAGTTGAGAACTCATTCTACCTGGCAAGAAAGAAAAAGAAACATTTTTTAAGAAAATCCATTGCAATTGGCAAATTATGACATTAGTGAACCAATGAACGTAAGGACAAAACACAAGAGCTTGGTGTTTCATTAACGTTGTGTACGTTTACTCAAAATACAGTAATGATTACTTGATTTTTTACAAGTGTGAAGTTGTTAAATAATGGCTGAACTAGTCAGGAATCAGTTAAACTAAAAGGATAAGACCTTTTTTGAACTAACAAGGGTTAAAGACACCCATGTGATTAGTTTAAGCTGCTTTGTGTACAAGAAAGACATTGTTAGGCAACTATTAATACGTAGAACCCTTTAACATAATAGAGTTGTTGAAATGGAGAAATAGACCTGTCCTTGATTTGGTTGTGAACATAATGGCATCAATATGGCTATCAGCCATATGCTGTAGGTAAACTCAGCTATTATATTTACACTTGACCAAATGCCCTTTATGTTAGTCACGACCTTACCCTATGAATCATGGATGGGCCTTAGACCAGGGCCAAGCTCGTTAAGACTATAAGGGTCATCAACTTTATATTCATAATTCTTCCTATGAGTAAGGAAAATTAGGGCTAAGGTATACAAGGTATCTCTTTATGAGATGACATGAGAATTTGACATGAGACGTCTTCATTAGTGAAAATGATGGCGGTTCAGTGACTGAGAGAAAACCGTGGGACACAACGTTCATAAAACCCATATTTCCTAGCAGGAAATGAGCATTAATCACAATAAATCTCTTTAAGAGGTTCACAAGTGACAAGGAATATTCAAGTGTTTCTAAGTTCACTGATCCGAGTGGGAGGATTGAGACCATTTTCACAACAAAGAGGTAAAAAGTAAGTTACGAGAGAATTACCTCACTCATACATAGGAAAAGAATCCTATGAAATCCACCTCGGAGCAAATTGTCATCTAGTGAATGACTATAAGGGGGTAGATTCCCTAATGGATTGAATGCTCTCTTCAACATTTAGAAGGTGATGATAACTACCTATAAGTGTTTGAAAGACACTATAAGGACCTGCTAAGATGAATTGCAAAGTGTCATGCATGAAGATTTGGATTCTCATTGAGCCAAGTATATGTTTTAGGCAATTTATAGCCTAGCCAAGAGGCGATTGGGAACAAATAGATTCTCAAATCTGTTGAGGGCACATAAAACCTAAAACATTTAGTGGCTAAGGGGTACCACAATGGAAGGTTGTCCATTGTGCGTTTTTAACTCTGAACTTTGGCTATAACAACAAGCTTGGTCTTGAAATTACATCAAGATGATGTAAAGACCACCTTCCAATTTAGAATTTTGGAAATTGGATGATGAACTCTACATGAAGTAGCTTAAGGGCTTTATAGAAACAATCACCCAAATAGTAGTATATGAGGTTTTCACAAGGTGAAAGCCTCACCAACTTCAAAATAATATAAGAACACTACATAAGTCCCAAATGGTTTAGTGATGATTCTTTGTGAAGTCATCCTTTATCAAATGACATATGAAACAAGTGTCAAGTGAGTCAAAGGAATAAAGGATCAGAGAATCCTTAAATTCTGAGTTGAGAAAGTCATGGGTTGAACAAATATCTTGAATGATAAGATAAATGGAGATTGCACAAGAATGATATAGTCTTTTCCACTTAAGACATGTACAAGTGTAATCCTTAGACATCTTAGGATGTCAAACTGCAAACCCATGGACACCCCTAAAGTCAAGGGCATAAACTTAAAGAGGTTACATGTCCTATGAGGAATCCAATATAAGAAAGGTGGATAGAGTCCCATGTGAGACTATAGTTGGTAATATGAATGTATATATTGGTGTACATAAGACCAAATATTTTTTGTCAGACTTGGAAGTCGTTTTTGGTCCTACTATGAAATGGGTTATGAGAATAACCATGGGTTAAGTTGTCAAGACAACAACTTTCCTTTTGAAAGGAAACTCCAATACAAGACCTAGGCAAATGGTGATGAAGTAAGGAAATATACAAAGTATTTTTTCCATGGAAATAGAACACAGAGTGTGTCTACCATCATTCAAAGTGCCATATGGCTAAAGTAATTCCTATGAGAGATTGGGAATGAATGGTGGATAGAAGGATCTAAGCGATAACATCTTATGATGAGGATCCTAAGTATCACAATAGGTGAAACATGCTTTTTGATATATCTCTATGAGAGATATGCTTTCAAAGAGGAAAAGCGACAGTTCAATGACCTTCTATTGATAGAATGTTGGTAGATCCCCTTACTAAGCCCATAGCTTGATTTTCATTGAGTTAGTGAAAATCTTGGGGCGTGAATAAAATGTAAGGTCGTGAACTTCTTTTATATGAAGATAAAAGAAATAGTATGTATGTTATGAGTAAATACATATAAGGTATACAAGTTTGTATGTCGTATAGGTCAGAAAAGGTTGGTTCACTCACACGAACAACCATCTTCTCATGTTTTGGGGGGGCATGGGAGGGTAAGATGAGCAAATGATCACCATGAGATGGTTAAGAAGAATCTTTACATTTAAGTCACCTCGGTTAGACTGAGATGAGATCTACATGTGAGCATATATACAGAAAATAGATCGAAGCATGAATATAGACCTGTAGCCAGGCAAAGAACTCTTTTTCACAAATGAGATTGTAAAAAAGATATTGTGAAAAAGAAAGTTCTAGTTCGAATGTTGAGTACATTTTGGAACTAATGTCTGTACTGTGAAAGATAAAGAAATCGACGTACACCTCAAACCATTTACCGTAGCATGCAATTCATACTGCATGTGCTTAAGAGTTAGACTGCAACAAGGGATGTAGGTGAAAGATCTTTAGTTCACTATAGTGTGAGTCCTAGGAAGGAAAAATCCTTCCGCGATGCCCTTAAGAGTTAGGTGGCATCATGAAAGCTTGGGTTGGTGATAGCTACTTTAGCTGAAGCTCCATGATCATACTCGATTCGGTCAGACGAGTGAAAACTAGGAAAGCTACCAAGTCAAGATAGACTAATGTTTAGTCAAAAAGGAAGATTTACTCCTAGATATATAAGATGTGCTAGTATCTGTGGTCGACCCCTTACTAGCTCTATGTGTAGCTAGTAAGTGCGGATACTATATGCGTGGAAGGCAATATGAGTTAATCAACATATTAACTCGAGAGGGATTAGATATTCCATGAGTAATATGTATGGGAGAATCTGGGGCATATGAGGCAATAAATATATGGCTTACGGTTATATATAAAGGATGTCATTGGATGTTGATCTGATATGAAGGATTGCTAGTATCACAAGCACCAAATCTTAAAGACGTTTTTGCCCATGTGGTCACGGCAGACACCAAATATGAAACAAGAAAGAGTAACGCACGAACAATGGGAGGCTCATCAAGTGCGAGTAGGAGATGTTGGACTTTGGGTCCAAGTCTGCCCTTGATGGGCCGGACTATTTGATTAGGATATAAGTAGCCTAATCAAATAAGAATAAATCATCATTAATTGCAGATTGGGGAATAATTCAAAAATAATTATGAATTTGTTAATTGAGAAACAAATCACCATAATTAGGGAATTAATTGAGAATCAATTAATTCTGTCTTGGAGGGCAAGAAGGAGTGCACACGTTTCCTAATTAGTGGCCTCCATAAACCACTATAAATAGGGTGTGCCTCCTCAATTGCAATTCACCCCGCCATTGAGTTTTATGGAAATTCTCTTCTCTCCTACCATCTTTCTGATTCTGGTGATCTGCTATGCAAATCACAATTAGGCTCTAGTAGTCTAATAATTGTGTGGGCACAATTATGGAGCATTGGAGCTTTGACCCGGATTCGCCTCGGTACGCCAATCCTCTCTTCTCCCTCTATATTTTTCTTACATCTCTAAACAAGCCAAAGAGTCTTGTTTGAAAATGTGTTTTGGGTTAGGTGAAAAAAGTTAAAAATTGTTTAAAAAAAAATCAAGACGTATATAAGCATACTTACTACATCAGTCAATTTTTTTGGTTCCTTGGTCGTCTGTGGTTTTGTGTTGGAGCTAACAAACTATGAACTAGGGACACTGTCATTATTAATGCATCTAAATCCTTTGATAATATTCATTGAGAGCGAAGAAACAATAGAAACAAGAGGCATGTGCAGCCATTGCTTCTTGTAGAAGACCCACAATGGCATACAAGACCGTTGGGAACAAAAATGTTATGCAACATGTGTGGGGACTATTTGTTGAATAGTCAATGTTAGTTGACTTAACATCCATGATGCTTTCCATCATTTAGAAAACTTTTTTATATGTATTTTTACGACATTTTCTTGAGCAACATGTTTGTTGAATAGTTAACATTAGTTAACTTAGCTGCTATGACAATTTTACATTATTTTAAAACCTTCATGTTCACTTTTGCATGTTAAAAAGTTTATGATGTCCAATTCCCATAACAAAATAATTCATAGGTAGATTTATGTCTAAGCCTTATAACAAACAAGGGATAAATTAAAAAATCACTTGTCTTTTTATCCACAAAACAATCGAAGAAACGTATTACATACTAGCAACTAAAGTAGACTAAACTCAATAGGTAACCAATCATTAAGCTAGCAGAGATTGAGTGTGTGTTTGGAATAGCGATCGATAATTGGACTTGTTTCAATTGGGCTTGTTGTAATGTTACTTTTGGTAAAAGTCAAATTGTGTAATGTGATTTATGTTTGGATTGACGATTGTCAATTGAGCTTTTACAAAAATAAAAATTGATTGGATTGACTTAAGCATAAGGGCTTTTGTGATAAAGGTAAGAGAGAGTGGGTGGAAAAATATTTAAAAAATCAAGTAAATATTTAAAAATTACTTTAAAATATTAAGTACTACTAGAAAAATATTTTAGAGTAGGTGGAAATCAATAAATTAGTATTATAAGTTTTGGATGCTCTTTACTACTAAAAAAATACATTAAAGGTAAAATTGTAATCAGTCTCCTAAGACTCGGTACAATTGAAAAATTATTTTAAAGAGTTAAAATCATAAAAAAATATTTTAAAGTAATTTTTGGAGTTGAAAAATTACATTAAAGGTAAAATTTCAATAATTCTGATAACACACTGGATACAGTTGAAAAAAATATTTTAAGAGGTTAAAAACATCAAAAAAATATTTTAAGGGGTTAAAAACACTCAAAAAATATTTTTTGATACTACGTACTATTTAAAAAACATTTTATGGGAAAAACCAATATCATATAATTAATTTCCAGACAACCTAATCTAGCATAAAATGCCATTAGCTTTTAACAAAAGCTCCATTTTTTAGCTTCTCCTAATTGAGCTTTCACTAATTGGGCTTTGGCAAAAGCTCAATTGCCAATAGGTCTCTCCAAACACTTAAAAAAAAATACTTACTGTCAATTGGGTTTTTGCCTCTCCCAATCGGGCTTCTTGGCCTCCCCAAACACACACTGAGAATGGACTCAAGTGACGTAGAGAACCACGTGAAATAGGAACTATGCGGATCGACTTCCCAAGGAGTACACTCCAAGCATCATTTCCGCATAAACATCAGATTGGCACAAAAATATTGAAATAACTAATAATTGTGGATCATTCATTTCTTAATAGTACAAATGTTTTAAGCATCATCAATGAAAGAAAAGTCCATGGCAGCAGCCACAGAGGACCAAACCTCCTGCAGGTTATTCATTTCATTCTCAACTCCCTCAAGTTCTTCAACCAAACGATGGTAATCATTGAGATGAGTATTAATAAAAGAAAGGTCCATGGCATCAGCAACATAGTACCCAACTTTATACATGAAACAAATATGGAAACTTGTTGCGATTTGGGATGAAACTGCTACAAAGTTACCTCAGTTTTGATTGGGCCTAAAAAAAGCGTCAAGTTGTAGCAGTAATTTGTAGTAGTTTTAAGGAAAAAACTACGGCAGAAAAGGCGACAGCTTGGTGCCAACTTTGTAGCAGTCATTTTGTTGCAGTTGTAAGGAATCAACCGCAGCAAATATCTAGCATAAAAAACTTGCTATTAGAGACTACCCCCATAAGAGCTACGGTCAGTCGAAGATGGGCAACAGTTGGAAGAAGACAAGGAATAGGCTCTTTCATGCCCATGAAAAAAGATGGGATGATGCGGCCGCCTAAGCTAGGGAGGGACGTGCCAGGCAGTGTCCTAGCGAAGGACTATGGCTTATTTGTTCAGTGGAGGAGGACACTTGAGTAAAGGGTATATATTATTGTATTTAATAATTAATAATTTATGGTTCCATTAAATTAAAATATAATTGATTTAAATAAACTAACTGAAATTTGTTTTTTCCGTAGGTTGTTTCTTAAGAGGCCATCGTGAGTCGGTCAAAGTAGAAGATCCATCATATGGCCAAATCGAAGCCATTTTCTATTTTGAGATGGTATGAATTATAAATTTAAACAATTAAAATTTGAATAAGTTAAATTGTAATTTTTTGTTAACAATTAATAATTTGTATTTCTATTTTGTAGGAAGAAGAAGCTGAAAAAGAGGGTTGGAGGGCCACTTATGAACAGCTATATGTGGTCTATCACAGGCACAAGGATGACACTCCTATGCCGTAGCAGGCAGAGGAAGTCATTGTCAACAAAAATTGATCATTTTTTTCATTTTTTATCAATATTTTATAATATTTTGCAATATTTTGTACAGAGTGATAGAGCTCAATATTTATATATTTTTAATAATTAATATTAGGCTTTTGTGGGACTTAATTAAATATTTTGGATATAATATAATGTTAATGCGAAATTTCAGTGAAAGGATAATTTGGGAATTATAGTGGTTAAATTGTTATATTTTTAATTAATATTTGTTATTCTCATTATTTCTTAATTGTGAGCACAAGATATCATCTTTGTGAATTTAATTTTATAGGCGATTTGGCACAACTTTTATCAATTTGTTAAGGTCAAAGATGTCATTTTGGAGCTTAATGAAGGGCAAAAGTGGAACTTCACAAGTGTAGAAATTATTTTCATATTTTTTTTCTAAGAGGAGATTAAACGAGTAAGGGCTTTATTTGATGGTTGCAATTTTATGTTTAATCCCAAAACAGATTTTCACCTCTCATCCAAACATACCTTAACTCACTTTCTAAGGTAAAGAGAAAAAGAAGCAAGTGGCCGCTAGGAAGGGGAGAGGAGGAAAATTCCAGATTTGACACTCAAGAGAGAGCTCTCACTTCCTCACTCACATACCATCTCCTTCCACCTCCACACCCATCAATATCCTCCATCCTCTATTCATCCCTCCATTTCACTAGTCAACCATTTGGATAATTGAAGAAGCAAAGAAGCATGGAGCTTCTTGACCGACTTTAGAGGAATTGGACCAAGCTGCTGAATTATTAGAGATTGGGAAAAGAAAAGAAGAAAGCACTGATTAGAATAATGGAAGAAAGAAAAGGAGGAGGTGGGCAGTCAAAGGAAGGGGTTCATTGAAGAAAGGGGATCGGACCGAATTGATTATTAAGGAGGTGGAGAAATGGGAGAGAGTGAACCTATTATTGGAGATGGAAGAAAGAAGAGTGGCGTGAAGGAAGGAGCTTGGCTGACTAGTATTGGATAATTGAAGAGGCGGAGTAGGCATAGTGGGACCATTGGGTGGAGCTGGACAATTGATAAAAAAGGAGGAGCACCTGGACGGACTATGGGAGCTGCTGGACTGAATGTTCTCCATGGCCAATTTCTTTCTTTACCATCAAGCTTCATCTTCCTTTTCCATGAGTAGCTAAGTTTCAGTAGTTTCCTTGAGTTGGATAATGGTTTGAGCTTCTACACTTCAATGGAATTCCTTTTAACTCTCTTTTCAGTTCATGATTATATGGCTTGGTTAAGTATATGGTTTGAACTAGATTGTTCTATGCCAAGTGAATAAACTTGGTGGTTGAGCTAGGAGTTAACTAATTAAGCCTTGTATCATTCATATTAGGAGTAGGTTGAGTTGTTTATTCCGACTTGGTCGAGTGTATTTTAAATGACTAAACTGAATGTTTTGAATTTTTGTAAAGGTAATTACAATTTAGAATTGGAAGTTAATTATTCTTCTCCTTGAGTCATATTTATATGGTGGTATTCATTTAATTGCTTTGGTAGAATGAATTAAATGAGTATTGCAAGTATAGATCTAGTGGTAGCTTAACTCTTTTAGCTCACATTATTGAATTCTTATAATTAGCAAGCAAGGAAGACTAAAATCTCAATTCGAGGGAATCCCACTTCATCATTATATTAGTTTATTCATTTTGCATTGTTGTTATTGTTAATTTTGATTTCGTTTACTTCTTTATCTTGAAAACTGAAAAATACAAAATATTAAATTAGATTAGGTTATTTCATTTGTCTTAGAAACAATTTCTCAAAATAATTTCTCATAACTTTAAGGTATTTATCACTTAACTATGTAGAAACTTGGAAATTAATCTCCTCACAAGAATGACCTAGGCTGAGCTACTACGCTACATTTTCAGACCTAGTTTTATTTTGAGAACTCATACAACATGGGTTTATCAAGGAGCATATTGAGAGGAGCGACGCTGAGCTTTCTTGTCTGAAGACCGTTGTCCCACTACCTATATGAAGATCGTTCTCGGCCCTATTGAGCACTCCAAATGTTGCTGTGGGATGGGGTTTGGTGCCAGGCCTAGCAGAGTTTATTAGAAGCGGAGACCTCGCAGTTTGGGATAGCAAGTTAGCTTCTAACAGCTTGGGCAAGGAGCGATAGTAATGCCATCATTATGGAGCTATGACAACAGTTAGCCACGGTTAATTCAACTTTGGAGAGCGCGTTCAAGTGTTTTGTCATACCTCTACCCTAGGTCCCCCTAGTAACTCGATTCCATTTTCTATCTGAACCTCGTGAGTCATCCCGCATAGCGGCACAATGCTCTCAGCTTGCACAGCCCTCTTAGGACTCACAACCAATAGATGACAAGGTGGATTTGACTCATCTGGGTCTATGATTCGACCATTGAAGATTTATTATGGAGATGTTTTTAAACTTTGTTGAATATTTAAGTATTCTATAATGTTTGACATTTATTTTTATATTTTAGCATTAATAGATTTAATTTTATAACATTTTAAATTTTTGAGCATTACAAATTATGTTATAGATTTTAGTTTTTTTTGGTGAAAAGAAAGTTTAGTTCTTCATACAAAAAAAAACATATTTAATTGCCAATAGAAAAATTAGATGGCTATTTTTTTAAAATAATAACTTATTACCAGTTTTAGGGGAAAACACATATCAAGATGTTAGTAGCGGTTGCCAACTGCTACAAATGTACAACACAAAACTATTGCGTATGTAGTGTTTATAGCGGTTGTTTAACCCCTACAAATTTCAGAATTTAAATTTCAAACTCTCAACTGTCCCTTGCTCTTTGTAGCGGTTGACATGGCAATTATTTGACCGTTACAAATTTCAAAACAAGTCATGTGTCAATGTGCCCATTGGTGCTATAACATTTGTAGCGGTTAAGGTAGTGATTCCTAGAAAAGTCAAAATTAAAATCTTAGAAGAAGGTGCACGTCAATGTGACCGTTAGGTGTTTTGACATTTGTAGGTGTTTTGACATTTGTAGCGGTTGTGATCGCTACAAACGTTTTGACCATTGGAATTTTCAAATATAATGGCCTTTCACTCTACTGTTAACTTTAGTGTGTTTTAAATACTTTAAATTTTAATGTATTTGAAAGATGGATAGGACATGGATAAAGTTGCCTTAGACTTGTTTAGAATATTTGGTCGAATTAATCAAGTTCTTGGATTTTTCCTTCTCTCACGACAGCATTAATGGTAAGATTGTTTGTCCATGTTCAAAATGCAATTTCAGGAAATGACACACAAGAGAGGACATTACAAAATATCTGATAGTTAAGTAGCTCCCTCAAAAGTACACATTCTTTGGAGTCCATAGTGAAATGGATGGTATGATTTTTGAAGCAACTCCATAGTTTTCACAAGTCAAGGTCCATGTAAACAGTGTTGATCCTATAAATGATGTGGTGTGTGATACTTTTGGGGTATATGATGAGAACGTTGCAGATGAAGTACAAGGCCCAAAGGCTCAGTTCATGAGTAACAAAGCATCCCAACGTTTGTTTGATCTGATGAATGAAGTAGATAAGCCTTATGTATTTAGGTAGTGCAAAGTACTCAGAATTATCATTCTTGATTAAATTATATCATATCAAGAGCTTTTGTGGCATCACTGATAAAGGGATGTCCATGTTGTTGGAATTATTGAGATGCATTTTCTCAAGCAGAGATTCCTTATTCATTGTACAAAGCAAAGAACATCATTAACAAGTTGGGATTGAACTATATAAAAATTGATGCATTCCTTAATGACTGTATGTTGTATTGGGGAGAAGATGTAGATGAGAAGATTTATACATGTAATATATCAAGGTACAAGCTCATCCATATGAGCAATAAGCAAAAGAAGAAGCCTTTAAAGATTATAATATACTTTCCTCTAAATCCAAGGCTCCAAAGATTGTATATGCCTTCCAAAATGACTGAGCAAATGAGGTGGCATGATGTTGACAAGAATTCAAATACCAAATTAAGACATCCACAAGATGAAGAGGCATGGAAGGCATTTGAGTCATCATTTCCCAATGTTATGGCTGATGCTAGAAATGGACGTCTTGCTCTAGCATCCAACATGTTTAATTTATTTGGTTAGTTGTATTAGTTCCATTCAACTTACCACATTATATGTATTGAAACAAAGTTCATTCATTTTATCCATGATCATTCCCCGTAGAAAAGCACCATGTAATCATATAGATATTTGCCTCCAACCTTTAATGTAATAGTTGAAGGACTTGTGAATTGATGGTGTAAAGACATATGATGCATATGGAAAGACACTTTTCAAGATGTGTGAAGACTTGATGTGGACAATAAGTGACTTTTTTTGATCTTGGAACATTATCTAGCCAGAACGTACATATTGGAAAGGCTTGTTCCTCATGGAACTTTGACTTTGACTTAGTTTTCCTTCCGTACAATCACAAGTGGTGCTTTATATGGCATCAGCGGTTCCTCGATAGGAAATACAATTTTAGATTGCAATGGAATCAATTCAAGGAAAAATAGGAAAAGGTAACCTCTTGCTAATTGATCTGGTGTTGATATTTTAGATAAGCTTCAACATGTTTCTGTTGAGTTTGGAAAAAAGATGACATTTAATAAGCTGGAAGAAGGTCCCGTAGGACATATGATAATGAGCCAGTGTAGTGGCAAAAGAAGAGTATCCTTTTTCACTCTTCCTTATTGTACATCTAATTTGTTATGCTATAGCCTTAATGTCATGCATATCAAAACAAATGTGTGCGATAATGTGCTTTACATATTGCTCAATGAATCTGGAAAGACAAAAAGATCATTTGTAGGCTAAGAAAGATTTGAAAGGCATAGGAATTCATGAAGATGCATGGCCAGATGAGAATGACAAGTTCTAGCCAGCAAAATTCACTCTGATCAAATCAAATAAGGATATCATCCTAGCAACTTTGAAGAAGATTAAAATTCTTGATGGTTATTCAAGCAACATTTTTAGATGTATCAATTTACAGACTCAAAAGGTTGTTGGGTTGAAGAGTCATGACTCACATGTTCTACTATAACCGTTCCTACAGTTGGCAACAAAAAGTATATTGCCTCCTGATGTGTCTATGGTTTTGGTTGAGCTATGTTTGTTCTTCAAGAAGTTATAAGCAAAGATCTTGGTTGTTGACGAGTTGGATAAATTGTGGAATAAAATAATTCTTATGCTTTGTAACACTCATCGTTTATTCCCCTTTTATTATGCATTGGAAGCGTAAATGTTATTGTTATAGCTAAGGGAATTCCACTATTTAAGCCTCTAAATTAAAATTTTCATATTCACCTTCCCATTCTCAACTAATTAAACATGCAAACTTGCACTCATTCATTCTTGTTTACATATATACACACGCACACATTACAATCATGAGATCTTAACTCATCTATGGCATTTTTATACAATCAAATACGTAATAATCTCCAATTCGTCATCGTGTTTCTGCTACACAACTCTGATACATTTTGCTTCTGTGCTCACCGTACTTATATGGTTGGTGAGGGAGGGAAAGATTCGGGAGAATCTCAATAGTAAACAATACTAGTTATACATGCAAGATAAATACTTTATGTATGACATGCTTGCTTTACCTCAATTCATGCTCACATAATGACATATTTACATGCTCAGTGCTTCACATCTCATACATATGGTCATAGCATCAATAAAATAGAGCTTCAATTATTCATATATGCCTCATATAATAAAGAAAAGCAATCATACATATCAATACACAAGCATACATATCAAGTACACGCAATTTAGGCAAGTTTACTACCTTCACGTATTTATATCCTCCTCTTGTTCCTTTTCTTATAACCATCGAAGTTGCTGGAAGAATCTTCCATTTCCTCTTTCTTGAGGTTTCATGGCCCTCTATTCGATTCTATGATCAGTTCTTGATTTTGGTAGTACTTCCACCAACAAGATGACACCAAACACCTTTGATAAAAAATCTAGAACAGTAGAAACGTAGCTCTTGATAAGTAGAAGAAGATTTTGTGAAGGCTCTACCGGCTAAAAATGCGATCTTGAGCTTGAAATCGGTGATTGAACTTAAGAGCACTAAACTTCTCTCCTCTTTCCTTTCTTTTTGAATTTTCTGATTTCCCCCTATCTTTTGGTGGCTGCATAAAAATTAATAACCCTTGGGGGTGTTGGATGATCTTTTAATTACATGTGTCAAGTGTATAAAAATCCAAGATACCTAGTGCTCTTTTTGGAAATTACAGGGTACCCATGCACGGGGTGTAGATGCTCTTTCTTGATATTACTAGGTTCCCATTGCACCTTCTTAAAATCCATCCCCTTTCCCCTCTCTCATGCTTGGCCTTCTTCATTGGTTAGGGGAGAGGAATATGAAGAATTCATCCGGCTTTCAGTGCGGTGTTTGGGAAAATTGGGTATGTAGACGGACTGGTGACCAGTGCATTGTATTGGCTATTCAACATATGCCTAACATACAACTGTAAATGTCATCGTGTGATTGGTTAATCAGGAAAAGAAGTTAAAAGCTACTTTAATAAAGTTACTTTTTTATACGAAGTTACTCGGTTTATTGACACATGTCATGCTTCTACCAAATTGTTGCCATGTGTTTTCTTGCCTGGGTGTCCTAGACAACTGACACCAAGCCAGTGTCTCTTAAAAAACACAGGGTACATGCACTTGCCCTGAAAATGCTATGTACGCCCCTACACCAGCATATTTTATCCTATCAATTAGTCACATATGTCTATGTCTTCAAGGATATGTCACATACGTGTCTGTGTGGCATAAGATGGAGCTACATACCTCAAAAACTACCACGTGTTAGCTTGCACACTGAGTGTACATAGACACTGATAACTTTCATCGGATTATCGATACCCAAGGCAACTTTGCATTGGGCTACCTTAAAAGCTACTTTATGGATATGGGACCTAGATGATGCCACATATGCCTCTGGGTACTACCAAATGGTGCCAAATATGCCTAAGTACCCATACACCGACATCCTATGTCTGACTACTTATACTCACTGAGCCTTATGTAAACAAGAGACTCAGTCTCAACTCAGAGGGCTGAATCATATAGTCCCATGAAACTCATCCTATCTTTGAGACTCTTGCTAAACTGTACATAATAGTCTTCTTGACTTGGGCTTATTCTCAAGCTTCTAGACCCAAAATTCAGAATATTACAATTCTCCCACCGTACAATAAATTTCGTCCTCAAAATTTTGAACATCGTATAGATTTAACCATACCTCAGGGAAATCACTCAGTCTATTTGTTTTATTACTTAGTCTATCTCTTTTATTACTCAGTCTATCACTTTCCTATGTAAGTTCATAGAGTGTGCAACACAAATAATCATATCATCAACAAAAATCCCCGATAGCATTCAGCAATTATCACTGGACTCACTAGCCTAACACTATAGTGCTAGGCACACAGGTCTTATGGTCTAGGACCTTTGCCCCATATAAAATGCACATTGGGTCTTACTACCATCTAGCAGCCTAGGGCCTTTGCCCTATGCAAACTTGCATATTGGGTCTTACCATATTGAGGCTCCGCTCATCATAATCTGAATGCATAATAATCTGCTGGCCAAAAGACATATTAGTGCAATAGGTCTTATGGCCTCAGGACACGCAATCCCACATCTATGCTGAATGTATATCAAGACTAACAACCTCAGGACACACAGTCCACTAAGGACTCTAAATGCATTATAGAATCCACCTTTTGCTACTCAAGCCATTCATAAACTTATGTAATTTCAATAAAGCATGCTAAACAAACCATCCAATCACAACAACCATCTCAAGAGCATTCCTTAGTCACAAACACTGAACCATTGGTCTACATCAAAGCGCTTGATCTCACCTGTCTCACAATCAAAGGCGTCCACCCCATGTAAATGTCATCCAGGTCATACCCTATACAGATTTGCCACTTGTCTTAATGTCACATGAGCATCCACCCATCTTATTCTGAACCAATATGCTTGGTCATATAGTCTTAATTGTCACATGGGTATTTGCCCATCATATTCTGAATGCTCATGCCAGCCTAAGGACACACTAGCCCATTAGGTCTTAGGGCATCTTACAACAACTCCGTATATTCATAAAATGAATATACATGATGGTAAACATATACATGAAGAACCATTACATAAGATACGAGAGCATGAGCTAATTAACTTTCTCTATCTCATCGAGCCTATTTTTCCTTAGTCTCTTTTCTTGTCTTTCTTTCAAAAAATAGCATTGAAGCACCCCATGGCAAAACACTGGGTAATATAAACCCTTCTTTCTTAAGGAAACTCTCCAACTATAGAACTCATTATAATACACCATTATCAAAGGTCGAGTCCTAGTGGCTTCACTCTATAGAACTTTACTCGATGATTTACTTAGTCATTAATTGGTCAGCCCCTTAGATCAGGCTTTTCTGTAGGTAGCCCTCTCCAGTCAGAACCTTTCATAGGTAACCTTATTTGGTTAGAACCCTCCATAGGTAGCCTTATTTGGTCAGAACCCTTTATAGGTAGTACTCTCTGGTTGGCCTGCCTAGACGACATACCGATGGCTCCACTTTATGATGCTTTACTCAACCTTTTATTGGTCAGCCCCCTCTATAGGTAGCCCTCTTCGGTTAGCCATCTTTTAATGAAAGTACCATTATAATGGGAACAAGTGCTTTGGAGAACCTAAGGCCTGCTTTCTCTAGCAATTTTGCTTCTTTAATTTTGCCATCTCATCTGGGGTCATGCTGTAAGGACTTTCGATATTGGTCCAGCTCTAGGCATAATCACAAATTCCACTTCGCGTACCAGGGTAGTCTACTCACGCCTTTGAAGGAATCAATAATACTAATATATTTTCTATTGTCTATCTCAATCATTAGACTATAATTTGTGGCTACTTATTTCTCTATCTAATACTTTATTCCATCTGGGAACAAATTCTCAATCAATCTCTCTAAGGGAATATTCTATGATTAAGATATTTCCGTATGCTAAGTTAGCAACTAGCAACGTTTAGAAAAGCCTCAGCCACATTTGAAATTCCTCAATAATCAATTCAACTATTGAGTTTGAGTCTTAGATAACAATTCATTTAATTGCATCGAATATTAGCTCTACTAAATCTAGAACGTCAACATCACCTGAGTCAAGAAATTATTTGCCTCAATTATACCTAACAGACATACTAAGAGTCATCATGATCATTAACTATGGAGAAACCTCAAGGCAATCACTAGTCCTCAAGTTACCAAATGAACTTCTCCAGTAATACTCTCTATGATAGTGATGTCTTCAATTGAAGATCAGGGCCTAAGTCATCATCTCTATGCTTTTAAGCATTCTTTAAATAATCTAAGAATAGCACCTCAAATCAACATAGCCTTTATGCACTCTAATCTTTAGTTAAAGGTTTCAACATGAGGACTTTCCAGGGGGTCACCCATCTTAATACTACTCTCACCTAAGCACGCTTAACTGCCGGGTTCTTATAGGATTTGGTGTATTAGGGTAGTCCATATTTGTATATTTTTGGGCATCGGTATCTTATATATATTTTGATCCTAGTATATCATATTTTCCTCCCTAAAATGCTGGATATTGTCCCTACAGGGAAACATAACCAGTACTAGCTTCTTGGTATAGCTCCTTTATGTATTCTTGTAACCCCGGGTGGAGAACTAGGTCTTAACTCATATAAGAAGCTCTAGAGTTAGCAACATAGTTCCAATCTAATACTACCTCATCTATCCCTAGAGCCTCAATCTTACCGACAGAAGAATCCATACTAAGACTAGACATCGCCAACACCACTATCACTGGGGCTCGTACCCTTTTCCTTGAGGTATACACCACTACTACTCCATTTCTTCCTCTATATACGACTCTGCCCCTTCTCTTGGTAGACTAACTAATTGACAAGGGAAGATCTATCTCTTTGGATTCATCTATTACCTAATCTCCTAACCTTAGAGTTACTAACTAGGTATCAATATTTCTATTCACATAAGCAGAGAATAATAGAATATTGCATAATCTCTGCTCTGATACCAAAAATGTAACACTCGTAATTTATTCACCTTTTATTATGCATCAGAAGCGTAAATGTTATTATTACAGCTTGGGGAATTCCACTATTTAAGCCTGTAAATTAAAATTTTCATATTCACCTTCCCATTCTCAACTAATTAAACGTGCAAACTTAACTCATTCATTCTTGTTTACATATATATATATATACATATTACAATCATGAGATCTTAACTCATCCATGGCATTTTTATACAATCAAATACGTAATAATCTCCAATTCGTCATGTCGTTTCTACTACGTAATGTAATGACCCAATTTGGGATTAAGGGCTAATAACTCTAATGTTGATTGTAATTAGTGTAATTAAACACTTTGAGGAAATGAGATGTGGATTTGAAATAAATATGCATAGTGTTGATTTATTAATCATAGTGAAACCAGTGGCAACATGGTAAAATTGGAGATTTACAGGCCAATTGGTCAATTGCCAAAGAGGAAACTCATTGGTGATTAGAGATCAAGGGTTGAGATCTATTGCCAATGGGACAGAATCCTATGCTATGCATCTATGTGAGCTCATGTGGAAGTGAGAAGATGTTGACAAGTGGCTTAGTGTGGACCATTGGATGATGCTAAAGACAAAAACCCACTTTTTTTCTCTCTCTTCTCTCTCCTATTTGGTTTTGTGTATGGGCAAGGGAAGAGAAACACATCATCATCATCATCATTTTCATCATCTCTCACCATCTCTCTCATCCCTCTATTTTTCCAGCGACCAAGGTGGAAAGAGGAAGAAAAAGCTTGAATTTTTGGTGATTTGTTGTTCTCATATGCTCTAAACCTCTTTATTAAACTTGCTCATAGTGTTAAAAGCTCCATTTTGTCGGTTTCAGAATCTTGAAAGGTAGTGGTTTGAGTGTTGGAGTAATTTGAAAGTTGGAGAATCAAAGTTCTGGTTTTAGCAAAGTGAAGAGGTAAGCATTTGATGCTTTTTGGTATATTTATTATGATTTTTGGATAAGTTTGAGAAATTCTGGAAATTGCCTTGGTTTTTATGCCCATTTTAGAATGTATGAATTTCATAGTAGATGATGTTGGGATTAGTTCATTGTGAAGTTCTTTGAGTATTTGATATGGTTTTGAAGTTTAGGAGGTGTGTTGATTGAAATTGAGTATTGTGTGTGATATAGAGGCCAAAGAGTTAGATTATGTTTAAAATGGTATTTAGGTATTTTGGAGGTTACCAATGGGTTCCCTATGTCATTTTGAGTGAGTATGAGCTTTGTGTGGTGTTTGGGAACCATTGGGTGTGATTTTGGCCAATCTGGGAATTTCTATCAGTTGCTGCGAACTGACAATCTGATAAGCCTCACTTGAGTGAGGGAGGAACCCACTCGAGTGTTGCCTTATGTTTTAACTTTCCCTTTGTGTTTTGCCTAAGGTTTTCATGATGGAAGCTCGAGTGCACTTAGTAACCCGCGAGTGATATTAGTGATCACTCGAGTGAGCATGGGTTCATATGAGTGAAGGTGTGAGTTCTGGTTAAGAGCTGTGTCTCAGGTCCTCACTCACTGGTGAATGTCCAAGAGTGTGTTCTAACACTCGTAAGTGAAACCTTCTCACCCGAGTGCTGGGGGTATGCTCGAGTGAGCTTTTCCCTCTGATGTTGTCAGTATTCTCGGGTTGTCACTTCTTGTGTTGCACTTTCAGGGACTCGAGTGATTTTGGAGTTATCACCCGAGTGTAAAGCCTTATGCTCAAGTGTTGTAAGCACTCTATGGCTATGGTTGTTGCTCACTATGAAACACTCGGGAGTGAGAGCTGTTCTCACTCGAGTGCAAGTCTCTTATCACTCGAGTGAGTCAGCCCAAAATCTGTGTTTTGCCTTTAAAAAAGGGGTCTTCAGGGTAGTTTCTCCTAACTCTTTTGGCATATGTGTAGGCCTCTAATAGTCACCTAAAGAGTCCTAAATGATAACCAACTTAAAGTATTATGGAAATAAGTATTTGGGAAAGAGATTAATCAATTGTCCCTAAATTGGTATAGGATTTGATATCTGTCAGACGTGTGAGCCCACTGTGCCGAAGAACATTAGGAAAGATACAGGTAGTGACTTCTCTCTTATACTTTGTGTAAATATATTGTATGTTTTCCTATCATGCATTGTGTGTTGCTGCTGCTGCTTTAAGATGCATTGAGATGACTTATGGAGCTTTGTGCCTTGTGATACGTTGTGCCTTGAGATGCTTTGTGGAGCTTTATGATGCTTTGTTCCTTGTGATACTTTGTGCTTTGTGATGCTACTGCATAGTGATTACCGTGAAAGCGGGCATTGAGATTACAGGGAGAGCTGGCATAGTGATTACAACGAAAGCTGTCATTGTGATTATCGTGAAAGCGGGCATAGTGCATTGTGATAACAGTCGTGAGTGTTGTCGGTTATGGCACGAGCCATGACTCATAGTGTTGTTGCTGAACATGATGAACTTACATGCTTTGTGTTTATATATTGTATGAGTGATTTGTTACTATTGGGATTCTTTAGAATCTCACTCTTTCAAATGACTAACATTTTAGATAGGGTGAGTGGCTCGAAAGGGAAGCGGCCAACCAGGAGTGGTTAGGACTAGTAGGGACATATTAGATTTTGGATTGTTGGTTATCTGTTTTGGATTTTGGATTTTAGGATTAGTGTATGTATATGATTGTAAATATGAATCCTTTGGATATGTAATCCCCATTTTGGGAAACTTTAAACCCATTGTGTATATATACAAGTAACCCGGGGTTGCCAGGATTTTGGTTTTGCACTCTGATATTTATTATGTGATATAACTGCACAGATAATTATATACGGAAGTGAATATGAGACCAGATGAATAATGTTTTGAACTGATTTTCTGAACACCCCATCTCTTAGATGAGGGATTATAAAGGTTGTTTTGTCTTATTGGTCTCTATTTCACTTAAATTTCATAATCCGGATATAATTACTGTAAGGGGGTTACACGCAACTCTGATACATTCCTTGTAATATCCCAAAATATATTCAAGGGCTCAATGACCCGAAAGAAAATGTAAATAATGTTAGAAACCACTTTTGGGAATAAAGTGTGAATTATAATATAAATTAGTTGTAGAAAATGCAAAAACCCTTTATTTGAATTCAATTATGAGACAAAGTCTAATTTGGACTTAAAAAGAAAGGGAATGGCATGTGGAAAGGGAAAAGGAAATTGAATAAAACACCAAACGACAATTTAATTAATATTTTTATAATCAAGGGTAAAATAGACTTTTACCATGAGATTTTGAGGTTAAAAGTGGAAACCAAAACTGAAGGGCTAGAATTTGTTCTTGAAAAGGTAAAGTAATGATGAAGCCTAAAAAGCAAATTAACTCCCTCCTTGTCCATGGTTAAATTTTGGTCAAAGAGGATAAATTGGAAGTAAGAAGCGTTTGGTCAAAAGAGTCAACAAGTGTTACAAGAGGACTCTGGTCAAGCTTAAACATATACACATATAAGCTTCGTTCAACAAGGCCACCTCCTTTTTGGGAGTGTTTATTTCAGCCAAGACTCCAATTAGGAGAGGGATAATGTAATTCAAAGCCAAACCATATCTATTGACCAAGTCAAAATGGAAAGAAGAAAAGGAGAAAGGTCAACCAAGCTTTTGATTAGACTTCAACTTGGTATGTTGACCAAAAGCAATCTTGAAAGAGCATTTTGGTCGACAATTCCACCCTCTTTTTAAGATGAGTCTCGGTCAAGTGAGGAAGAGGAGAGGAAAGAGAAAAGCTAACTCAACCTAACCTAACCAAAATTAGATAATTTACCACCACTTTTTACCAAGAGAGAATAATTATTGACCATACAATTTCCCTTATTTCTTTTTGGCCAATTTTAGCCAAGTATTAACAGTGGAGAGAAGAGAAAATCTCATACTTATCACACTCTCTCTCACTTGTGTAGATTCATACAACAAGCTCCAAGGAAAGAGAAAAGAAGACAAGGTTAAGGTGAACATTAGTGCCATGGTAGAACTAGTAATACCAGTAGCTTTGTAAAGGGGTAAAAAGCTAGTAGTTCTCTAATAATAGTTAAACGATGCTTCCGAACGCTAAGGGAATTTTAACGAACAAATAAAATATAAGACCTAAGTAGAGATGAAATCGAACACTCTAATAAAAAGGAACCAAGAGCTGATAAGACATTAGGTGGTTAACCTTTTGTGAAAATGTTTTGAAAAGTTTTAAATTTCTTTAGAAAACCTATTAAGACCCAAGTCCATGCTCTATGTTTGAGATTGGGATTTGCGAACGTTTTCAAAAGTCTGTTAATACAGGACTAAATCCTGGCTTATTAGTTCAATTCACTACACATTCGCACTTATCTGAGTCCATGGAATGTAAGGGATTACATTCCTCCTTTTTGCTCACTGTACCTATATGGTTAGGGAGGGAGGGTGAGATTCGGGAGAATCTCAGTAACAAACAATACTAGTTATGCATACAAGATAAATGCTTTGTGCATGACATGCTTGCTTTACCTCAGTTCATGCTCATATAATGACATATTTGCATGCTCAATGATTCACATATCATACATATGGTCATAGCATCAATAAAAAAAGAGCTTCAATTATTCATATATGCCTCACATAATCAAGCAAAGAAATCATGGACATCAATACACAATCATACATATCAAGTGCACGCAATTTAGCTAAATTTACTACCTTCACGCATTTATATCTTCTTCTTGTCCTTTTCTTCCAACCATTGATGTTACTTGAAAAATCTTTTATTTCCTCTTTCTTGACGTTTCATGGTCCTTTATTTGATTCTAAGATCATTTCTTGATTCTAGCAGTACTTCCACCAAAAGATAACACCAGACACCTCTGATTAGAAATCTAGAACCATAAAAACGTAGCTTTCGATGAGTAGAAGAAGATTTATAAAGGCTCTATCTGCTAAAAATGCAATCTCAAGCTTGAAATTGAGATTGAACTCAAGAATACTAAACTTCTCTCTTATTTCTTTTTCTCTTAAATTTTCATATTTTTTCCCTATTTTTTGGTGATTGCATGAAAATCAATAACCCTTAGGGGTTTTGTTTGATCTTTTAATTACATGTGTCAAGTGCTTAAACATTCAAGATGCCCGATGCTCGTTGTGGAAATTACAGGGTACCCGGTGCACCAGGGTGTCAGATACTGTTTCTTGACATTACAGGGTGCCTAATACACCTTAAAATCTGTCCCCCTTCCCCTCTCTCATACTTGGCCGACTTCATTGGTCAAGGGAGAGGAAGTCTGATGTATTCATCCGGCTTCTGATATGGTGTTCGCTTTACCTGGGTGGTATTTGATTTTTAAGCCATAATCTTTTATCAATTCCATCCATCTTTGTTGTCTCATGTTCAACTCTTTTAGAATATACAAGTATTTGGGGCTCTTGTGGTCACAATACAACTCTATGGTTGCACCATACAGATCATGTCATCATATTTTCAAAGCAAAAGCAATTACCTCAAACTTTAAATAATGTGTGGGGTAACTCATCTAGAAAGGCTTCAGCTATCGAGAGGTATATGCGACCACTATGCCCTATTGCTTTAGAACACATCTCAATCCTTACTTACTCATATCACTGTAGACCACATAGGTCAACCTCGAATTAGGGATAATTAACACTGGTGTGGATGTCAACCTCTCCTTTAGCTCTACAAAGCTACTCTCACATTAGTTATCCCATAAACAACTGATTCTTTCAAGCAAGCTTTGTTAATGGCAAGGAAATTCGAGAGAAGTTTTGAATGAATCTATTGCAATAAATGGCTAGACCTAGAAAATTATGTATTTTTGTGATAGTTTCTAGCTTCTTCCAATTTAGTACTACTTTCACTTTACTAGGATTTACTGAGACCCCTTCTTGTGAGATAACATGACCCAGAAATTTGAGCTGTGAAAGCCAAAACTCAAATTGACTCAACTTTGCATAGATTTGCTTTTCCCTCAAGATTCCAAGCACTATTCTCAAGTTCTCTTTATGCTCTTCTCTATTTTTTGAGTATATCAGAATGTCGTCAATAAAGACCACTACAAACTGGTCTAGGTATTGTTAAAAAATCTGATTCATATAATCCATGAATACGGCAGGTGCATTAGTAAATCCAAATGGCATTACGAGGAATTCGTAGTGCCCATACCTGGTTCTAAAAGCAGTTTTCGACACATCATCTGCTTTCACTCACCATTGATGGTATTCTAACCTCAGATCAATTTTCAAGAATATACAGGAATGAGATAGCTGATCTAGGAGATCATCAATCCTAGGAAGTGGATATTTATTCTTGATAGTCACCTTATTCAACTCTCTGTAATCAATACATAGCCTCAAACTTTTGTCTTTCTTTTTAACAACCTATACTGGAGTACCCCATGGCGATACGTTAGGTCATATATAATCACTAAAATATTTTCATATTTATTTTTCCTTATATGATGATTGTATGGATGATATTTGAGCTTAATTTAATGAATTTGGGTGTAATTGATAAAGAAATGATGATTTTGGCATAAAATAGAATTTATGCCAAATTACTAAATTTGACCCTATTCGATTTTTAGGCAATATCTGGAGCTCTAGATTCAGATTGGGATATTATTTATATGAATAAAAAGCTAAAAAAAAAGCTCTACAACTTTTATGTTGAGCCCAAAACTTAGTATTGCCTTCAAGGGTTTCGAATTTTGCTTAGAAGTTGAGGATGTGAATTTGTCCCTGACTGACCTTTGCCCACTAATTTGACCATACTTGAGCTGCAAATGTTGAAATGAAGAGCTTCTAGTTGTGTTCTCACGATAATATCCAGAGCTACAACTGTCATGAAGATCACATGGTGAAATTCCACCGTTTGAATGTCAAAATTAGGTAGCAATCAAGAAGTTTGGCAACCACAAGGTCAATATTGGTAGCTTAAGGTCAAAAATTATGCCTAACAATGTGGAAATTTGTGCACCCCCTCCATCTATAAATAGATGAGCTTAAGACACAAGGATACACACCATCTTAGAGTTAATTTCGTGCATTGTATTTGCTTCTTGCATGCCTTATTCATGGAAGCCTTAGGTAGTCCTCCTTTATGGATGTTATAGGTTGCCACCTACATGGAAGGTTTTACCTCCTATATGGAAGGCTAGATTTTTCCATTTTCATGCATCTTGTAGTTGTATCATTGTGTTTTAGAATTTAATAAGTAAGTTTCATGTAATGTTTATAAAGTTTTCAATTTATTTTGGTTTTGTTTTTAATTTCATCATGAGCTAAATTCCCACTTTCCTATGGTGATGAGCTTATTAATGACGGATTGAATCTTAACTTATTAAATTTAGTTTTAATTTTTCCTTCATGATTGAGTTTTGATTATTATTCTTAATACTTTTAATTGATTGGCCATCTTTTGAATGATTTCAATATGCATGTTGAGACAGGAAGAAGATGCATGTGTGTAGATCCTATTATTAAAAGCATAACTTGCATATGAAATAGGAATATATTCATATGAGTTGTGTTGTCTTAATGAGTTCCATAAATCTCAATGCATGATTAATTGCTTTAATTCATATAGGGATATATTGGATTAACAATTAATTATAGAATTTCTTGACCTTGGAAGAGGCTAGTAATTAAATTAGGGAAACTCGGTTATCAATCATGTGGAATAAATTGGACTAGAATAAATAGGTAATTCAATCCGGAATTTGCTAAGTGAAATATAATCCCTAGGGCTTTTTCTCATAATTTTTTTTCATATAAATTGCATTCATATTCAGTCGTTTTTAATTTTGAAATCTCATTCACCAACTAATCGATGACTAAATAGAATTAAAATTATCCATTTTGGTATTTAGTGATCAATCCTCGTGGGAATGATATTTCTGTCACTTTTGTATTACTTGTTTATGACAGTGTATACTTACACTTTTTAATAAATCATTTACACTCGTAATAGTATAAACTCTTTTTCTAATAGCTCTTCAATACGCTTCTTTAATTCCATCATTTCATTTGGAGTCATTCTATATGGGGCTTTGGATATAGGTCCAGCTTCAGGCATGATTTCAATTGCAAACTCTACTTCCCTTACAAGGGTAACCTACTTATGTCTTCTAGAAAAACTTCTAGGAATTCATTAGCAATGGGTATATCGTCAATTGTCATTTCTGCTTCTACTTGTATTGAGAAGAATACAAAATACCCTTGGCATCTTAAGCTAGTGAAAGAAAGTCCAGGTCCATATTTGCATTGATATCTTTCTGTGAAGTGGGATATACAATTCTCTTGTTCTTGTAGTCTAACAGCACGTTATTTTCCTTCAACTAATCAAACCCTAGTATAACTTCACCTTTTTGAAACACCAGACATATTAAATCTACTATAGAATCATGTTCCTCAACATTTACCATACAATCGAACAAGCATTTGCTGTGACAATTTTGACACCCATAGGCGTCAACACAACCAGATCATCTGGTAGTTCATGAATATTCAGCCCTAAGCATCTAGCACACTCAAATGCAATAAAAGAATGGCTAGCACTAGAATAAAATAATGCTTGTACTACACTATCATTCAGTTGGATTATACCTTAGATCATCTTGGGTGATTTCAACGCCTCCTCATGTATCATGGCGAACACCCTGCCTTGATTTCTGGGTCTGGGCTCTGCTAGCCACTATTTACAATCTTTAGCATAATGACCCAGCTTCAAGTAGGAATAGCAAATTATCTATTCGTTAGTGCAAGGTTTACTACCATGTGATTTGCCACGATGAGGGCATGGTCTTGGCACTGGGGGCCTTGAAAATCATGATTTTTTGGCTGAGAGAATCTCCTGTTGTTGTCTCTTTTGGGCAAGAACCCTTGGCTCTTCTGTAATACCCTGAATTTTGAAACTCGAGGATAGAGAATAAGCCTGAGATTAGTGGATTGCTAAGCCCCGGTTTAGCAAGATCCCAAATTGTGATTAGGGGTTAATGACTACAAAAGTGGACGTGGTTAGTGATTAATGAACCCTTTTAGAGAATATAAAGAGGATTGTAGTCGCTTGTGTTATGAGCAACACTAAAACCCTGTATTTGAGTTCAATTGTGGATTAACATCCAAATTGACTTAGAATAGAGGGAAGAATTGAATGGGGTATTGTGATGAAAATGGTGTCATGTTGTGGTATTTAATCATTGGAATTGATTTAAATTGGATTGGACACATTGGTTGCAAAACTGGAAATGCTGTCCAGTGAAACTCTATTATGGGCTGTCCGTTTGTGTGAACGTTTTGAATGACCAAATGGTGTCTAACAATTCTGAAACTTTCCAGTCTTATAGTGCACATCTCAAGCTACAAAATGGACATATAATTTGTGACATTTCGTTTTGTGAACTAGGAGATATGACTGTCCAAAGTTTGGGATGGAAACTGAACTCTGTTTTGGGGCAGTGATGCGTTTTATGTAATTCTGGAATTGTGTGGTGATTTTTAGTAATGGCCAATATTTTTCCTATGAAGAGTACTTAAATATCTTTCATTTGGCTTTGGAATCACCTCATTTTGAGTTTTCTAGAATTAGTTATGATGTTTCAAAATTTGGGCAGAAAATCTGCCAGAAAATCCGAAAATGGGAATTATGACATCATCAAAATAAAAGATGACATCAGCATGGAATTAAAAGCAATTCCTTCATCTTCATCAGCCATTTCCTGACGCCATTTGAGAAACAAAAACGTGAGAGAGAGCTTGGAGAAAATAGGGAGAAGGAAGGAGAAAACTCGCGAGGTAGATCGATTTGTTCGGTGAATTCGTACCTAACGCGTATGATCCTTCTCCTAAGCTTCTCTTCTACATGGATTAAGGTACTTGAAGCTTAATTTTGCTGTTTAAAAGGGGCTAGGGTTCAGCCAAATTGAGTAAAAGCCAGAGGGAGCTTGAGGTAACTTCCGAAACTTCAATCTTTGATTGTTCTGGCTGCTGTGGTTGATTTAATCGGTGAAATTTCACCGGATTGTCTTTGTTTGTAAATTTGGAAAATGGGTTGGCCTAGGGGTTATGCTGCCCAAATTGGGTCTTAATGTTAGTTGTAACCTAATGTAATGGTTAATAAGGTGGTTAGGAGTAGAAAGGAACGCATTTACGGAGCCAAAAACCGAAAAACCCCAATTTTCCCCGGATTACTTGAGAATTTCGGCCAGCTCTAGAAATGGGTCTTAGAGTTGGATTTTCAATGTTTTGATGATTCCATTGAGTTCAGGAGCGAAAATTAGGTGGGGTTACAGTTGGGCACTTTTCCGGAAAAGGCTGAAAAAGCATAATGACGAAAACACCCCTGAAACCCTTAAAGTGGGGCTGCCAAGGGTAAATTTGTAAATTGACATTGAATTTGATAATTCCGAGTCCGGAAATGGATTCCTTGGGCGAAAATATGTCAGAATAGCCCATGTCAAAATTTCAAAAAAAGTACAGCCGGACCGGGTACGGCGGGGCCGGGTCCCCGGGGGTATTTTAGTAATTTTTCAATATAGCTTCATATAACCTCCAGAAACACTATGGAAGTATCTAAATAGTACATTTGACATTGTAGGATCGAATGTGAAGCCCCGAGTTGCTGGCACTCAAATCGAGGAGAAAAGACTGGAGGTAGGGAACTTATCTCTCCTGCATGCTCTGATAACTGTGTTAATGTGTTGATACATGTTATTGCTTTGCTTGATTATGTGGAATATGTATGAATGATTTGAAGATATGTTTCAATATATGCTATGGCCATATGTGTATCGTTCGAAGCATTGAGCTTATAGATTTGTCATTGTATGTATGCATGAGTTATGTGATGCAAGCATGTCATGCATTAAACACTTATCTTGCCTGCATATTGATAATGTTTCCCTATTGAGATTCTCTCGAATCTCACCCTCCCCTACCAATAATTTAGACAGGGCAAGTGGCTCGTGGAGGGAGCAGCAGGACTGGTTCGAGATGGGATTGTGTAACCCCTATTTGAAGACTTGAAATGGGCAATTATGCCCTATATATCTTTAGCGAAGGTATGTACCCGAGATTGTCGGGATGATTAAGTTGTGCACTTTGATATTTATATGAATGTGATTTATCTTCGCGTAGTAATTGTATTCGAAATGTGAATATGAGACCAAGTTTATAAATGATTTCAAAAAGTATTCGTGAAAACCCCATCATGTGATGGGTTAGTAAATGTTATTTGATTATTATTGGTCTCTATTTCATTTTAATCGTGTATTTCGGATATAATTACGGAGGGGGTTACATTTTTGGTATCAGAGCTGCAGTTCCTGGCAAAGATGGATTTTGCTAGGATATTTCCCTTAGGCCAAGCTAGGGAATGAGTGATGAGTTATGATTGCCTAAGGAATAGGCAATGATTTGTGATTTTGGTTGTTTGTGGTATGCACATTTATATCCCTGGTGTTGTGGATATCTAGGATTTGTGAATTATGTGTATACATTATTTGGTTATCCTGAATTTGTGTGGTTAAAGGTCTTAAGACCAGGGGGACTGATATGCCTTAGGCTGACGGAGATATTTGAGTTTATGCTGGAGTGGATGATGCTCCGTGGATTTGAGGGAAGTGATTCCCCAGTTCATCTGCGGTTGAAGGTTTGAAAGATGAATTGGGATCCAAGGATCAGACTCAATAGTCAAGCTGGTCCTTAGGAGGTTGATATGACCTATATGGTCTGTGGTACCAGGATGTGGTACTAGATTGGAATTGAAATGTGTATCAGGTATCCTGAGGTTGCTAGTGTTAATCTAGCACAGGTAAAAGTGATTCTGTGGAGAATTTGAATTTGAAAGAGTTATCTACGAGGATTCGAAGTGGAGAAGGCAACCTACGGGGAGTTCTGATCGGAGAGGGCTACCTACGGCGACGTCTGATCGGAGCGGCTATTTGTGTGTTTATTACCTGCGGCCCACTGGGGGTGTGTATGGCACACAGTGGGAGGACCGTGCCTTCGGGGCAGTAGAGATACGGGGAATATGTGAGTCCTGGGTGAAATGTGAGTAACCTAGTTGCCTGCCAGGCTCGGTGTAAGGGCCGGCCAGCGGAGCCCTGGTACGTAGTTGACCAGGGGGGTGGGCACTCTGAAGGGGTGTGACAATATATAAAAAAAATTGTGACAGCCACTGTGACGACAAACCCTAGTATGCAGCTGCCGTGACGACGAACCTTAGTGTGCAGTCGCCGTGACGTTGAATTGTAGAATAGAGCTCTGGGAACATTGGGAGTATGGGATCTCAACGAAGTGCTGGTTATAGCTCTGATTGATTCAAGTTGAATCGGGCCAAGGTCTGACGCAGATGAATATATGTTGTGAATGTTGTCAGTTATGGTGGGAGATTCCTATGGGACTTCTGTTAAATCAACTTGACATTGTTAAAGCACAGATGAGGAGAAAGACCTCAAAGTGTGCAGCGGAAGCGTGATGAATGTGTAATATGTTTGAGAATTGTGTTAAGCAGAAGCTCAAGTTTGTAGAAAGTGCAATGCGTTAGTGATGGATTTGGGAGGTGAAACTTCAAAGTCTAGATTATTTTGTGAGAAGGGGTCTTAAAGGATCCCAATACGTGAAATGAATTTGTGATGTTGAAGGTGAAGTTGTTAAGATACCTGGTTCTAGCTTGTTGCGATTGTGTACTGTGAGTCCATCTCCCTGGTTGGGCCGGATCGGGTTGGTTCGGTGGGCTGCGCCTGGTAGGCATAGGCTCAGGATGTGACGGATATTTGTGTGTCTTTCACCTGTGGCCGCATGGGGTGATTCCCATAGCTGAGGACCATTCAGCTGGGACGGTAGTTTACGGAGGATTGACTATCTGGAAGCCAGAGTGGCTTTGTGATTTCCAGAGAGGCAATGTGATTTGTGTATGCCAGTGAGGCAACATGTATGTGTGACAATTGTGAACAAGCTGGGATTGAGGTGTGGTTGTGGCCACAGAGCAGAGCTAGTTCAGCTGATGGCGAATTCGACTACATGATTGGGGGTTCTCGTTTGTGAGGGCAATTACCCCGGCATGGCCAGCTTGGCTAGCCACCACGTTGGTTGCACTGATGTTGACCCAAGGCCAAAAGGTGATGCATAAAATTAGAGTCTGCGATGTACGTTTGATAAGGAAATGGATTTTCTTGTGGGTCCTAGGTGAAATGTAAGTAACCCAGCCACCTTCGCGGGACATCCCCAGTGGGGGTAAAACCGGGGTGGGCACCACCGGCACGGGGCATCCCTAGAGGGGGTAAAACCGGGGTGGGTGTGACAATAAAATCATGAGTCCGGTAACCCACGGACACCTATTGAACAGGTGTGATGTGGGAGCCAGCCACGCAGTGGAAGCGTAGGCACCCATCGTAGGGGTGTGACTATAGAAAGGCACCTATGTGGGGTGTTTACAACGAAAGCCAGCATTGTGAATACATTGAGCATAGAGATTATAGGGAAAGTTGTTGTTATTGTATGCACTGCCATTCCAATAACCCTTGAGTAGCTAGCAACGGTTCGGGTGTGTAGTGTGCATCCCCGACGGAGAAAGAGGATGAGGGTGGTGTTAGGAGAGTGAGACTCTAGGTAAGCCGATATCGTAAGTTGCTTCGGATAGAAGAGATTGAGATTCCGGAGTGACCTGATAATGTGATGTTGTGGACTCCCAAAAGTCTCGGTTACCACTAGCAGAGTTACTGGTGGGTGTACGGGTGAGGGTAAAGCTGTGAAAGTGGATATAGTGAAAGTTGAAATGTTTGTGTATACAGCTGAGGCTGTCGTTTGATGTATTGAGGTTGTGGTGTTTTGGTGTTACTCCCGGAAGGGGTAACTAGATTGAGTTGAGCAGAGTGGTGGCCTATGCTGCCCAACTGCCAAAATCTTATGATATGGCTCATGATTTAGAGCCTCCGGATATTGAGATGCACTAGCCACTTATGAATTGGGGGGCTTGCGACGATTGTGGTTATGTGATGATGGTGTTGTGGCAATCGTATGTGGAAGCAATTGTATCTGTTTGGCAAAATGTATGGTGATTGGGTTTGTGTGGTAATCGTGATGTGGGCCGATTGCAGTTTTATGGCAACGATGTTGCATTTGTGTTTGTGCCGAAGATATGGCGCTATTACTAGTAAGGGGTGATAGCAAGATTGTATGGTGATTATGAGAATCCCGAGTATTTGTATGAGCAACCGTGCATGACACATTAGTTTGTTTAAGATTCTTCTGAGAATCAGATTTGTGGTGCACCGGTTGTTTGCGTGGTCTAGAAGGGACAATCCAATGTGAAATGAATTGTGAAACGGAAGCTGTCGTGAAGGAGCATCTGTAGTTTGTGGATTAAGTGGTGTGACAAATTTCGAGGACGAAATTTATTGAACGGGGGGAGAAATGTAATACCTCGAATTTTGAGACTCGAGGATAGAGAATAAGCCTGAGATTAGTGGATTGCTAAGCCCCGGTTTAGCAAGATCCCAAATTGTGATTAGGGGTTAATGACTACAAAAGTGGACGTGGTTAGTGATTAATGAACCCTTTTAGAGAATATAAAGAGGATTGTAGTCGCTTGTGTTATGAGCAACACTAAAACCCTGTATTTGAGTTCAATTGTGGATTAACATCCAAATTGACTTAGAATAGAGGGAAGAATTGAATGGGGTATTGTGATGGAAATGGTGTCATGTTGTGGTATTTAATCATTGGAATTGATTTAAATTGGATTGGACACATTGGTTGCAAAACTGGAAATGCTGTCCAGTGAAACTCTATTCTGGGCTGTCTGTTTTGTGAACGTTTTGAATGAACAAATGGTGTCTAAAAATACTGAAACTTTCCAGTCTTATATAGTTCACATCTCAAGCTACAAAATGGACATATAATTTGTGCATTTCGTTTTGTGAACTAGGAGATATGACTGTCCAAAGTTTGGGATGGAAACTGAACTCTGTTTTGGGGCAGTGATGAGTTTTATGTAATTCTGGAATTGTGTGGTGATTTTTAGTAATGACCAATATTTTTCCTATGAAGAGTACTTAAATATCTTTCATTTGGCTTTGGAATCACCTCATTTTGAGTTTTCTAGAATTATTTATGATTTTTCAAAGTTTGGGCAGAAAATCTGACAGAAAATCCGAAAATGGGAATTATGACATCATCAAAATAAAAGATGACATCAGCATGGAATTAAAAGCAATTCCTTCATCTTCATCAGCCATTTCTTGACGCCATTTGAGAAACAAAAACGTGAGAGAGAGCTTGGAGAAAATAGGGAGAAGGAAGGAGAAAACTCACGAGGTAGATCGATTTGTTCGGTGAATTCGTACCTAACGCGTATGATCCTTCTCCTAAGCTTCTCTTCTACATGGATTAAGGTACTTGAAGCTTAATTTTTCTGTTTAAAAGGGGCTAGGGTTCAGCCAAATTGAGTAAAAGCCAGAGGGAGCTTGAGGTAACTTCCGAAACTTCAATCTTTGATTGTTCTGGCTGCTGTGGTTGATTTAATCGGTGAAATTTCAACGGATTGTCTTTGTTTGTAAATTTGGAAAATGGGTTGGCCTAGGGGTTATGCTGCCCAAATTGGGTCTTAATGTTAGTTGTAACCTAATGTAATGGTTAATAAGGTGGTTAGGAGTAGAAAGGAACGCATTTACGGAGCCAAAAACCGAAAAACCCCAATTTTCCCCGGATTACTTGAGAATTTCGGCCAGCTCTAGAAATGGGTCTTAGAGTTGGATTTTCAATGTTTTGATGATTCCATTGAGTTCAGGAGCGAAAATTAGGTGGGGTTACAGTTGGGCACTTTTCCGGAAAAGGCTGAAAAAGCATAATGACGAAAACGCCCCTGAAACCCTTAAAGTGGGGCTGCCAAGGGTAAATTTGTAAATTGACATTGAATTTGATAATTCCGAGTCCGGAAATGGATTCCTTGGGCGAAAATATGTCAGAATAGCCCATGTCAAAATTTCAAGAAAAGTACAGCCGGACCGGGTACGGCGGGGCCGGGCCGGGCCGGGTCCCCGGGGGTATTTTAGTAATTTTTCAATATAGCTTCATATAACCCCCAGAAACACTATGGAAGTATCTAAATAGTACATTTGACATTGTAGGATCGAATGTGAAGCCCGGAGTTGCTGGCACTCAAATCGAGGAGAAAAGACTGGAGGTAGGGAACTTATCTCTCCTGCATGCTCTGATAACTGTGTTAATGTGTTGATGCATGTTATTGCTTTGCTTGATTATGTGGAATATGTATGAATGATTTGAAGATATGTTTCAATATATGCTATGGCCATATGTGTATTGTTCGAAGCATTGAGCTTATAGATTTGTCATTGTATGTGTGCATGAGTTATGTGATGCAAGCATGAGTTATGTGATGCAAGCATGTCATGAGATCGTAGTTGGCGGCAATCAAATTGGGTCTAGGTTCGGATATCTATTCGGGTAATAGGGATTCGAACTATGGGGAAGACAAATTGGATTAGAAGCGTTCTGCAAGGGCGGCCCCCTTGACCCCGCCAGCTAACCGGCTAGCGGGACCGTCATGACCACATCTGTGTAGCACAATATAATCTGATCATGACATTTATTGCTTTTCATATTGTATGAATTCTTGTTGTGGTTTATTATTTATCCTTGTTTGGGTATGGTGAACAACATGGCTTTAGAATTTTACAAAGGTTGTAATATTTAAATATGGCCTGCGTGCCGTGCCTTTCTCTAAATACTCTCGATGTACATTTTCTTCTCATCTCACTCCCCTCGAATGTTTAAACGAGGTTTCTCTCAATGTATTTCTCTTTTTTTTAGAGAAGTCCTCTCATTGGCTTGGGAGGATTTTAGGTTAGGTAAGCCATGTTGTGTCACGTTTAAATTATGCTTTTGATAAGATCATTGCATGATTACTTTTACGTTTATATGTATTTATCTGTATGAGATACGACCACGATTGCATCCATATAAACAAAACTAATTAATTAAGCCCTCTAAATTAAATCTTAAGTCATAATGCCGTCAATTAATGAATACTTGTCAAAACCTAGATCGCTCAATTGTGGAAACCACCAAAGTGGATGCACTTGAGTTATCTTGATGAGACAAGCTTGAGTAATTATGCTGCTTATAATATTCATTATTATTTTGACTTAATTGAGATTAACAAAACGGTTTTGAATCTCAAGGCATTAGATGGGGTTAAACATGCCGGATCATATGATGATTAAATCCCATAAAGATCTAAGAGTTACATGTGATGTAATTGGTAAATAGGTTACCTACCTAAATAACTTGAATTTAAGCGTCTTGCCAAAGCGGACTTAAGTTTAAGCCAAATATGGATCTTAGCCCACTAATTATTATATTGAGGGTTGTTAATTTAGTGGGAGATTACTAACTAACTTTGCATATTTTAATTGTAGAATCATGTCGACTAGTAATACTGCTACACTATCATTGCGATCGGTCCTTGAGAAGGACAAACTCAATGGGACAAACTTTCTTGACTGGTTCAGGAACTTGAGAATTGTTCTCAAGCAGGAAAGAAAGGCTTATGTCCTAGATCAACCCATTCCTGAGGAGCTTGCAGCTAATGCTCCAAGAGCTCAGAGAGATGCTTACAAAAAGCATAAGGATGACTCTGTGGATGTAGGTTGCCTGATGCTTGCCACTATGGTTCCAGAGCTCCAAAAAGATCTGGAACTCATGGAGGCTCATGAGAAGATAGTACATCTCAAGGAAATGTTCCAGCAACAGGCAAGGCAAGAAAGGTATGAGACCACAAAGGCCTTACATTCCTGCAAAATGGCTAAAGGTGTATCAGTTAGTACTCATGTGTTAAAGATGAAAGGCTATATTGATCACTTTGAGAGGCTTGGATTTCCCATGAGCCAGGAGTTAGCTACGGACTTGATCCTCAACTCACTCCCGGAGAGTTATGACCAGTTTGTTATGAACTACAACATGAACAATATGGAGAAATCAATTTCTGAGCTGCATGGGATGCTCAAAACTGCTGAGCAAAGCATTAAGAAAAAGCCTAGCACAATTTTAATGGTTCAGAAAGGAAAGGGTATGAAAAAGAAAGGGAAGGGCAAATGGATGGGTAATGGCTCAGGTGGTAAGACCAAAGAGTCAAACAAGCCCGAAACCAAGCCTGCACCCAGGAAGGCAAAGCCTCCAAAGGAAGGAGTCTGCTACTTCTGCAATGAACCCGGTCATTGGAAGAGGAATTGCAAACTCTACCTGGAAGATCTGAAAAAGGACAAGAAGGATAGCGGGGCTATCGCTTCAGGTATTTATGTTATAAACATTCATTTTTCTACTTCCTCTACATGGGTATTAGATACTGCATGTGGTTCTCACATTTGTACAAATGTGCAGGGTCTAAAGGACAGTAGAAAGCTGAAGAAGGGCGAGGTGGACCTACGAGTTGGAAACAGAGCAAGAGTTGCTGCTTTAGCTGTAGGCACTTATGAATTAGTTCTGCCCAGTGGGCTTTTGCTAGTTTTGAACAATTGCTATTATGTTCCTGCTTTGAGTAGTAACATTGTTTCTCTTTCTTATTTGGATAAGGAAGGTTATACTTCCATTACTAGGAATGGTAAATGTTCTATTTATCGTAATGACATTTTCTATGCTGATGGTGATTTGCATGTTGGTCATTATATATTAAATTTGGAACATCCTAATAATGGGAATATTTATAACGTAACTACTAAGAGGATAAAATCAAACGATTTGAATCCGACCTACCTATGGCATTGTCGTCTAGGCCACATAAATGAGAAACACATTTCTAAACTCCATCAAGATGGATTTCTAAACTCATTTGATTTTGAATCATATGATACATGCAAATCTTGCTTATTAGGAAAGATGACTAAGGCACCTTTCACTGGGCACAGTGAGAGGGCTACTGAATTATTGGGCCTCATACATACAGATGTATGTGGACCATTAAATATAGCTGCCAGAGGAGGTTATGTCTACTTCATTACATTTATAGATGACTTTAGTAGATATGGCTATATCTATCTAATGAAACATAAATCTGAATCTTTTGAAATGTTCAAAATATTCCAAAATGAAGTACAAAACAAACTTGGTAAAACAATTAAAGTACTTAGATCTGATCGAGGTGGTGAATATTTGAGCCAAGAATTCACTGACCATCTTAGGAGTTGTGGGATAATACCACAATTGACTCCTCCAGGAACACCACAATGGAATGGCATTTCTGAATGGAGGAATCGAACACTATTAGATATGGTTCGATCTATGATGAGTCAAACAGATCTTCCACCGTCCTTTTGGGGACATGCCCTAGAGACAGCTACGTTCACACTGAATCGTGTTCCATTTAAGGAAATTGAAAAGACACCATATGAGATATGGACTGGAAAGAAACCAAGTTTATCTTTTCTTAAGATCTGGGGATGTGAGGTATATGTTAAGCAACAAGCCTCTGATAAATTAGTGCCCAGATCCATAAAGTGCCTTTTCGTAGGGTATCCTAAAGAAACAAAAGGATACTATGTCTACAATCCCACCGATAACAAAGTGTTTGTTATTCGAAATGACAAGTTTCTAGAAAGAGAGTTTGTCTCTAAAACAACCAGTGGGAGCGACGTACATCTCGAAGAAATTTGAGATCCACAAGATGGTACAGAACCACATATGGAAATTAGAGAAGACTCACAACAAGTTGCTGAGCCTCCTCAAGTAACACAAGGTCCACGAAAATCTGATAGGACACAGCATCAGCCTCAGAGATATGGATTTCTGATTACTGAAGGCCGTGATGTGTTGCTCATTGAGCAAAATGAGCCCACCACCTATCGAGAAGCCACAGTGGGACCAAACTCTGAGAAATGGCTAAATGCCATGAAGTCTGAAATGCAATCCATGTACGACAATCAGGTATGGACCTTAGTCGATCCACCTGAAGGTGTAAAAACCATTGGGTGCAAATGGGTTTTCAAGGAGAAAACTGACATGGATGGCAATATAAATGTCTTCAAGGCACGACTGGTTGCAAAAGGATTCACTCAAACTCATGGCGTAGACTATGATGAAACCTTTTCCCCAGTTGTAATGGCCAAATCAATCAGAATCCTTTTGCCATTCAGCATATTATGACTATGAAATATGGCAAATGGATGTCAAAACAGCCTTCCTTAATGGAAAGCTGCTTGAGGATGTGTACATGACACAACCTGAAGGTTTTGTGCGTCCAGAGGACTCTGGTAAAATTTGCAAGCTTCAAAGATCCATTTATGGATTGAAGCAAGCATCTCAGAGCTGGAATCATCGTTTTGATGAAGTAGTCAAAGAGTTTGGATTCATTCAAAACATCGATGAACCTTGTGTTTACAAGAAGGTTAGTGGGAGCATAGTTGTATTTCTAGTGCTTTATGTAGATGACATCCTACTCATTGGGAATGATATTCCTACCTTGCAGAGTGTCAAATCTTGGTTAGGAAAGTCCTTTTCAATAAAAGACTTAGGTGAAGCCACCTATATCCTAGGGATTAGGATCTATAGGGATAGATCCAAAAGACTAATAGGCCTAAGTCAGAGCACATATATAGATAAGATACTGCATAGGTTCAATATGCATGATTCAAAAAGGGGTTACATGCCTATGTCTCATGGCATCCATCTTAGCAAGGATCTGTGTCCTAGTACACCTGATCAGCGAGATCGCATGAGTAAGGTTCCATATGCCTCGGCCATTGGATCCATCATGTATGCCATGTTATGTACTCGACCGAATGTCTCATTTTCCTTAAGTATGACCAGCAGATACCAACAAGATCCTGGTGAGGGTCATTGAACTGCCGTTAAGAATATCCTAAAGTACTTAAGAAGGACTAAGTACTTATTTTTGGTCTATGGTGGATTGGATGATGAGCTCTGTGTAACCGGTTACACAGATGCAAGTTTCCAAACTGACCAAGACGACCTTAAATCGCAATCTGGATATGTATTCCTCCTGAATGGTGGAGCAGTAAGCTGGAAGAGCTCCAAGCAAAGCACTATAGCAGATTCTGCAACAGAAGCTGAGTATATAACAGTATCAGATGCAGCTAAAGAAGCCGTTTGGATCAGAAAGTTCATTACTGAACTAGGGGTAGTGCCTACCATCTCAAATCCAATAGATTTGTTCTGTGACAATAGCGGTGCTATTGCACAGGCCAAGGAGCCTAGGTCACATCAAAGGACCAAACACATACTCAGGCGATTTCATCTTATTAGAGAAATCAATGATAGAGGTGGTATAAAGATATGCAAAGTAGCAGGAGAAGATAATGTTGCTGATCCTCTTACTAAGCTACTTGCACAGGCAAAGCATGAGCGTCATGTTAGGGCAATGGGAATTAGGCAAATTAACTATTGTACCTAGGGCAAGTGGGAGGATGTTGGAAATTGTGCCCTAAGGGCCAATCATTGTACTTTAAACATTATTATTTTAATGAAATTTCTCCATTCTGTTATCATATTAGTTGCATGTTAACTGTGATAATTGTATCCTTGGATAATTCATAAAGATTGTCCTAAAATGTCCCTGGTCGGTCATCTATACGGGAGCAGAGATGAAACAAGACCAGTATAACTTTGATAAGATATGGAGATACGAATCAAAGTCTTAGGCACTTGTAAGAGTACAAGGTGCTGGATCGACCCACTATGAGAAAGCTACATGGATCAAGTCATAAGCTTTTCTCATGTATAACCACGTCACAATGCCCTTAGACCTGAGGTCATCATGGATTCCTACATGAGAGTTGCTAAGCTTTGAACTAGTCAAAAGTCACTTTTGACCGGGTGATGATAAAGGCTACGATCGGGCTTGGTGGTTTTTCATGTAGAGGAATATGAATGATCAAGATGGAATTTGTCCCTCACATTAGTAGAGAGATATTACTGGCCCCCTCGATGAGTGAGTCTGAGAAATGTATGGCCATACTATGATGAAAGGAGTTTCTATCTCTGTTATCAGGCTACTCAGGAATCGAGAAAGTAATGGTCAGGAACAAGAGGATGACATTTTCCATGCCTTATCCTTGATCGATATATCGTGTGACAAAAGGGACGTGACATGGTTGTATGACAGGTTGCATCGTGATAACGATCCTCATATGAATTGGGTAGTCGTAATGTCTTGCTAGAGGCCGCTTGCGACTTTTGGGTTAGTGTAGTTATTGGCCCACTGCCAACTTCATATGGGCCTACAGGGTCGCACACAAGAATGGCCCAACACGAGATAATGTTTGATTTAGGGTGGATGAATTTTATATTTATATATATATATATAATATAAAATTCATTAATAATATTATATAGATATATATATTTTCGAAATATATTATATATATATATGTATATATATATTATATGATATTATTATATTGTGTTGGTTTTAAATTTAATTTATTAAGATATATTAAATTTAATAACTAACATGATAGAGATATAGTATCTCAGATTTAATTTATGAAGATAAATTAAATCTAATGGCTCTTTATTTAGATTAAATAAATAGGTTAAATTAAAAATGTTGGACAGATTTAATTTAAACTGAATTTATTTAATTAACTCATCAAGATAATTAATTGTTAATTAATTTCGAAATTAATGATGATTAATTTTGAAATTTGAAAATAACTCTCATGGGTTATAAACTTGATAGAGCTGATAGACTCAGTGCACATCAGAATTGAGATCCGCAAGTTAAACCCTTGGAGACATTAGAGGCGCTAGCACGCAGTCTTGGTTGGAGAGCATTCGTGTGGATATCGGTAGAGGGAGCGGACCTGACGTGTTGGCTCCTAGAGATCGTGAAAACTCTGAATCATCAAAAAGGTATGAATCCTTCCAACTTGGTTTAAGCGCCGTTGATAGATCCTCGATTAGGATCGGTGAAAATTTTTCAAATTCTTCCGCTGTGCTTACCGATCCTACAGAGCTACCTCTTCTAATTCCCTATTGTCATTTTCTCCTAAAGAGGATTCCCCACTAGGCACCAAATTTACTACTATTATGGCTCGAACCCTTTTTCTTGGGGTATACCTTATAGTTGCTTTGCCTCTTCCTCAAAATATTCCTCTACTCCTTCTCATAGCGGGCTGGCTAACAGATGGAGGTGATCTACTCCTTTGGTTCCTTCAATTGCCTATAATTCCTAATCACAGTATCACTAAAGATTATCACTATCAGTTTATCACTATACATATTATTCACATGAGAAGTGAATTCTAGCCTATTGCCAGAACCTCTACTCTAATACCACCAAGTGTGATGCCATTATTTCCAAAGTTATCCATATGAGTTTTTATACAATGAATTTGAACCATTAAACTAGGATTTAATACTGGGACAAATACACTTTTGATAATATTATAAAATCTAACTTCAACATAGGGTTCAAACCTATAATTAAATGAGCTTTTCTGAAAAATTTAAAACTTTCAAAAACAGTTACATAATGGTTCGCAACTTCATCATGACTCATCAATTTTTAGCTTTATTTGTTATTATCAAAGTTCTTCTTTGCTCATAAACTAGTATATTGTTGATTAAACTATGAGCCCTTCATATACAAATGCCCAATCCTAGTTCATTTTTCATGCTAGAGGTAATTACTGCTACGATATGTATTATGGATGAACTAAAACTACCCCATGCTACACATGTTATACTACCTCTACCACTACCTCTATAGGTACTGGCTTCACTATGGTTATGTATATACATACATATAAAAAAATGTAGCCACATTAGGCTACCAAAATATCCTAAGTCTTAGCAAAATTTATATACAGGTAACCAACAGAAGTCTTAAATCCTTCTTCTCTACCTTATACTTATTAGCAATTACCTCTTTGCCCCTGGAACCGCTTGCCTTAGCTGTATGGCATTTAATAGAAAGGGTGAGATTCACGAGAAAATCAGTAGTAACAACAGCCAATCATAAAGTATACATGTTCATAAAGCATGTCAAACAAACCATCATATAATCAACATTCAACAATCAATATGCATCACAATCAGCAAACACGGGGGACACATTGGTCCAAAACTACATGGCTGGTAAATAAGGTCTTATAGTCTAGGGACACTACCCCATGCAAATATGCACTTTCAAGACTTACGGCCTTAGGTCACTTCCCAGTACAACTCTGAATGTATATTAGGTCTTACGGCCTCAAGACACACTAGTCCAAACAGGTTTTATGCCCTTAAGACACATTGGTCCAACATCAATTCCATATATTCATATAACAAATATAATCATTGGTAAAAACATACATGCAAAATAATACATATTATATGACAGAAAGAGTTACTACCTGATTACCTCTCCTGCGATTTACCTTTACCAACAAGCTTTTTTTTAAGCTCGGGCAAATATCGAATCCTATAATTTAGAATTTATGAATAAATGGATTATTACTTATTTCAATTCTATTGATATAATAAAGATTATGTTATTGCAATTTCTTGTCCTTCATTTTAACTTTGTTAGTTATCTTTACACTCTTTTGTGCTATATATAGTGTATATCTAATTTAAGATATGTTATATGTCTTCCTCCCTTGTGATTTGGGTACTCAATGTGGTCAATTTGGTCTATCAAACATGTCTCACATTCTCAAATTATCCCCTAATCTCAATTTCCTTTAAAATTGGAAATTTTTAGATTTAATTCAATCTGTCAAAATTTTTTAGGTAATTTTGAAAATCATATCTTTATCTAGAAAATTCCAAATGAGGTGGTTCAAGCTTTTATATGAAGTTCTTTAAGCCACCTATAAGAAAAATATTATTAACCAATTTTTAATCGAAGGTGTTAAGTTCCATAATTCACGATGAACCAGACTGTCTCAGATTTTTTCCAGTTTTGATACTTCAATTTTAAAAATCATAACTTATAAATTACTCATCCAATTAACGCATTTAATGGCTCATTTTAAAGCTTTGGATGTGCAATATTTACCTATAAAATTTCATAATCATTGGTCAAGGTTTGACTGATACAACCAAGCTTGAAACAACCTAACTTCCTAGAAACAATCTGGTAGCATCAACCCTTAAACAATCTTTAACTCCAATTTTTGGATTTTCATTCCAACCCTTCTAAAACAATTTTTACAAGCTATTCCTGCACAATTTTGTATGTAGAATCCATTTATAACCTCAAATTTAGTAAAATCCAATTCCTTCCCAATGAACTAGCCAAGGTCGACAGTTAAGGGATTGTTAGGCAAAAATACCATTTCCAATTCTAATGCTTCCAAAGTCACTTTCTCTTCTTTATCCTACACAATTTTTCATTCTAAGCTCATTGGAAGCATCAAAATTAGCAAAAACTCATTCTTCGCCTTGCCCTAATCTGGTTGAAACATAACATGGAGGAAAACAAAGTGGTTTTGCAACTACCATTCACCAAACTTGCTAAACTTCCATTCTACCATGCTTAAACCTCTTTTAGCATCATTTTCATGTTCACATCATCATTAAAACCCTAAGGTTCCTTCTTGACAAAAATAGGGCAGCATATCATCACCATAAAAACTTAACCAAATTCCAAGATACTTGGTTCAAATCAAAGCTTATGTTTTGATTCCTCCAACTTCTACTCCTCTTAGGCACCACCAAACACTTGAAGGTGTAAATGATTTAAATATACTTACCTCTACTTCTTGTTCCTTTGCTCTACAAATCCGTCACTTTCTCTTTCTCTTTCTCTATTCTGTTTTCTCTTTCCAAAATATCCAAATAAAGATGAGGATGTGTATATTAGATAAGTATTTACTCTGTCTCTCTGTTATGTTGGCCGACTTTATAATGAATAAAGGTCAGGGTGGTGTGTTGAATAAGTGATTTTCTCTCTCTCCCCTTATTGGTGTGCTTCTAGTTAATTTTTGTGTGGATAAAGGTGGAGACATGTGTTGTCCAAACTCTTTCTCTCTCATGTCAAAAAAAAAACTCTCTCTCTCTCTCTCCCTCCCTCCCTCATGTCTTGGCCGACCTTTAGGAATAAAAGGTGAGGGAGTGTATTGATGAAACTCTCTCTCTATCTCTCTTGGTGTTTCTTGGCCGTCCTTTATGAATTAAGGAGATGGATGGAAGTGTGTTGACTTAGTCTTTGTATGTGTGTATGTGGTGTGTGAGTGTGTCATGTGGCCAAATAGAGAGAAAAATGGGTAATTAAATGTGAGTGTGGATATTTATGTATTTTATAGGTATATTTTGATCCTATTAATTACACATACTAAATCCTAATTTTCTCCTTTTATCTAATTTTAAGATTCCTCAAATTCTTGGGAAAATAATAAATAATATGTCAATTAATTCTAATTCCATTTAAATTTTCTTTTTTAAAAAATTAGTTTTTGACTAAATTTCGAAATGTTACCCCCTCTCCCTTGCTCCTCTGATAACTGTTCTCTTAAATAGTTAACATCACAACATACAATCTGAAGAGAAAAATTATAATATAAGTAGGGTGTATATTCATGGAACAAATTCCTAACCAAAGGGTGGCATTTTTTTATGCGGCTTTAATTTTTGCATAACAAAAAATATTTAAAAAAATCAACTCCCTACCTGGAATAAATATTGTTTTTCCCATAGTAAAATATGAATAAATAAAGGGAGTTAATTTAATAGAAAAGTAAACTGAGAGCGAAGTATTTGGTGCATGCGGCTGCCACGGAAAAGGAAAACTCCAAATTAACAGGACCCAAGATGAAAAGTTAGTTATATGAATAATTACATGCTCCGGTAGTCCGATATTCCTGAAAAAACCCTAACAAAAGGGTTTTAAGGAAATATTTAATGGAAAAAATTATAATAAAGATTGTAATGTACATGAATCATGATAAAACATCCTAAAAAAAGCTATCTTTTTTTCCTCTAAGTAATCTCAAAGGAATTGAGAAAAATTAACAAATTGAAGTGATAACAGAAAAATCCTGCAGAAGAAAAGTTAAGAGAATATTTGGTATAAAAAATTACAATAGAGGTTGTGATAAATATGATTTATAACACGGTGCTAAATAAAGGGATTTATTAAGTTTGTTAAGAATTATGAGGAGGAAAATTAATTTGGTTATTCCTCCGGTAACAATAAAAATAAAGTGATAAAAGAGAAATAATAAATAAGGAGAGTTAAGTGAAAATATTAGGTTAAAATTAACATGAAAGGAATTATATACATGAATAATAATTAAAGGCATAAATAATTTATGTTAATAGATACTGTAATAGATATTTCATTTTGATATTTATGCTGGAAAAGAAACAGATAATAGATATTTAAATATGCATACATATTGGCCAAATAACCTAATTTATTCGAGTATGGGGGCGATATAAGCGCGCGACGGTTCCATATTCTACAATCGAGGCATCGACTCCTGTATGTAATCCCTAATCTCTTAGTTGATTCTGGTTTTAAAAAATAAAATCCCTTGGTTGATTCCCCAAGGCATTCATTAAGGGTTTGTTTGGTGTGAAGGATTTGGAAGGGAAGGGAGGGGAGGAAAAATTTTTATAAGTTGAATTTAAAAAGATTGAAGAATTGGGGTAATAAAATTTTAATAAAGAGAATATATAAGATGAAAGAGTAAGAAAAAATAATTAAAAATTTTTAACCCCACTTTTCTAATTTTTTTAAATTTAACTCAAAAATTTTCCCTCCCCCTACTTTTCCTCCCTCCCCTCAGACCAAATAAGCCCTAAAATTTGTTATTCGTTGTTGAGCGCTATGAAGCATATGGTAGTGGATGGCGTTACACCGTCTCTTCTGGAAGAGATAATTACCAACATTCTCAAGCGATTTCCTGTAAAATCCCTAATCTGACATCAACTTGTGTGCAAACATTGGAAAAATCTCATCAAGACCCCATATTTCATCACAAACCACCTCTACCACTCTAGTAATCAAAACCCTTCTCTTCTTCTCAGACCGCTCCGATCTAATCCTTTGAACATTTTTCGGCTGGATTATGACATGCAAGTCCTTGACGTTTTGAAGCCACTTTCCATGAGTAACTTGTGTTGTGCTTCGATTATTGGATCCTGCAATGGCTTGCTCTGTGGTAAATCCTCTTCCTCTGCCTCTTCTTGTTCTTCTCTGTTCTTATGGAACTTGGTGACCAGAGAGGTCAGATGGCTTCTCGGAGTTATTAATGATGATGAGAGCTGTTTCTATTTTGGATTTGGGCTCAGTCTAGTTGTTAATGATTATAAGATAGTGAAAGCGTTGGTTAATTCTGATAATGTGATTAATGGTGTGGAAGTGTATTCATTAAACACTGATTCATGGAGGAAAATAGAATTTGGGAAAGGGTGTGAACTTTTTTTGGCAAAATGTCACTGCTAATGGATCTATCTTTTTGTCTGCCATAAAGGTAGATGAGGAGGAGGAGAGTAAACATACTAACCATAGCAACGGAAGTGTTTTCCTCGATGCCATTGCCTTTTTTATACTCTCCCCTAATGCGTGTAAAGTTTATTGTGTATGACGACAAACTTGCTTTGCTTTGTCTCACTGGGATGGGAAACTTTGGACCTTCTACGCTAGATTATGGGTGATGGAGGAAAGTACAGTAGTACATTTGATAAGGGATGGTCTTGGACCAAGAAATATGGTAGCAGCCCTGATCCAGTTGTACTCGTTCCATTGACTATTTGGAGGAATGAAATTGTCCCCAATGTTTGTGCAAGGCCTATACTTAATAGCACACCTGAACCAGAATCTATTATTTCTTTGTCCAATCTCTCTACTCTTGAAATTAAGACTTTAACTATAAGCAGAGGTGGCGGTGGTATTTGGTATGTTTTAATTTATGTAGAAAGCATTGTACCACTTAGCAACATTCACATTGAAGAGCATAGATCTTAAATTATTATTATGTTGCATATTTATTATTTCATATCTATGTTCCTTAAAAGCCTATAAAATAGAATAGGCAGTTGGTAACTCAGCAATATGAAAGTCAAGTTGCTTTAATTTCTTTTGTGAAAGTTTTTGACCAAGTTATATGGGTTGGTAATCATTTGGGATCTGTTAAATGTCAGCAATATCAACACCAAATAGCATGCAATAGTTGACACTCACACACGCCTCCCCTCTATCACTCACCTATCCTCCAATTTGTCTCTGAATTTCATGTACTTGGTTTTTATATCTTTCCTTATATATATATTATACTTCACTTATCATTTGATATATGAATTAAGAATGAGATTATACAATCTCATATGGTATCAGAACTGGCCCAAAAATTCCTAGTGACCAGCAATGGGGAGGTGAGAGAGAGAGAGAAATGATGGAAAAGTAGAAAAACAGAGGGGATCGTCAGAAATCTGAAACCCCACTCACACAGGCAAGTAAGCATATACCGCCAGGTCAGGGATAACCGCAAGATGTCAATCGACTGAACCTTGAAGCCTGACGTCAATCTGAGCAGTGCGTGACATCCATACATCACCTGTATACCGGCGTGTGAACACCACGCGCCACTGTCCATACACCAGCATGTGAACAGTAACCAGCCACCATTTTTTCCCAGAAAACAACCTACTGTTTTTTCGGCCACAATTTCTTCCTAGAAAAACATGGATCCTTCCAAATTTTCTCCTCTTTTTGGCTCTCTTTCTAGAAATCCACCCATAACCGGGCCCATACCAGTGGCATTCATGTCAAGTACAAATCCTGAAACTCAAGACTCATCCTCTTCCTCTCATTCCTCCACTACTAGTAGCACGGTAACTACACCAGGACTCTCTGATAGTCAGATTATGGCCATTAATCATAGGTTTAATGGAAGAAACTATCTCTAATGGTCTCAAATATTTATGGTAAGCAAATGGAGAAATATATCAATGGTGCAACTCCTCAGCCTCCTCCTAATGACATTAATTTTGATACATGGTTTGCCAAAAATAATCAAGTTATGACTTGGTTGTGCAATTCCATGACTGATAAAATCAGTGAAGGTTATCTTCTAGCAAACACTACAAAGAAATCTAGGATGAAGCAAAACAAACCTACTCTTCCTCTGATAACACGGCTATGCTAATCCACCTGAAGCAACAACTGTGATACTTGAAACAAGGTAACTCAACAGTTACTTATTATTATAATGTCTTGCATAAACTGTGGAAATAACAAGATCTCTTTGATTCATAATCATGAGATACAGTCAAAGATGCTCAGCTGCATAAGAAGATCGTAGAAGAAGAATGAGTGTATGACTTCCTCCTGGGTCTTAACTATTCATTTGAGAAAATAAGAGGCTAAATCATGGGACTAAAACCTATGCCACTTTTGTTTGAAGTAGTCAACCATGTTCAATTCGAAGAAGGTAGAAAACTCTTGAATCAAGGCAGCCTAAGTCCAATTGAAAGATCGGCCATGGCAGCAAAAAGACCACCAGATGAACGACAAAATAATTGGTGTAATTATTGCAAGAAGAAGGGCCACATCAAAGAAGAATGCTGGAAACTGCATGGAAGGCCAGCAATTAACAAATAAAGTTATATCACTGCCACTGAGCCAGAGACTGAAGACAATGATTCCTTGAGTATAGAGGAACTAAAGATATTTCGAAGGATGCTAGACAAACAAAATAAATCTAACTCTATGCCTAGTATCAACCTTGTACAATCAGGTAACTCTATTATAACTCTAAATACTGAACGAGCTAGTAAGAATGCTTGGATTATTGATTAAGGAGCAACAGATCACATAACTGGTAGTCGCACATTATTTGCAACTCTTAAACTGATTCTTGAGAATCTCTGAGTCAAAGTTGTGAATGGCCTATACACTACTATCGAAGGAATTGGCACAATCATATACTCTAATTCTCTGAAAATTCATAATGTTCGATGTAATACCCTAAATTTTGATAAAGGGCTAATGAGGATTATTGAGAATAATTTATGAATTTAAGATTGAATTATTATGTGTTTTGTGGCAATTTCGGTAAATATGCCACAACAAGTGAGGAATTAGAAAGAATGGAAATTTCTCAGTTAATTAGTAAGTGATTAATGAAGAAATTAATTACTAAGTAAGAAGAAATGAGTTGTGTGACTAAATGGCTAATGGAGTGGTTAGTAATAACTAATTAGTTACTTACTTTATGAGAGTCAATGAGATAGAGACACTTGGGAAGCTTATATGATGATAGTGGTTGAGAGAAAAGTCAAATGGGAATAAAGAAATTATTTTATCTCTCTTCCCTCCCCTCATTTTCACGAGAATGGGTATGGGCATTGGAAGGGTGATCATTCCATCTCCTTCCTTACTCTCATCCCTCTCTCTTTTCTCTCTCTATTCTGGCAGCCATTGGAGACCAAGGAAGAAGGAGAAAAGTTTGATTTCAAGGTAAGCTAATGACCCCTAATGTAAAAACTCACTTTAATAACCTTGTTCCTTACATTGAGGGCTCCATTTCTATGGTTCAAGATTGTCTATTGGTGGTGGTTTGAGCTCTCAAGGAAATCTTGTAGTTGGTGAATCAAGATTCCTCTTTGAGAAAGTTTTTGAGGTAGGTGAAATGAACCCTTCTATCTAAGTTTTGTGCCGAATGATTAATTTTGGAATTTCTAGGATTTTTGGCCTTATTTTCAAAAATTAGGGTCATTGAGAGTTTGGCATGATTTGGTAATGGTAATGTTGTCTTTAAGTGTGTTTTGGATAGATAGAATATGTTTGAGGTTGAAATGTTAAGTTTGATGATTTTGGGATTTTGGTGTTAGATAAAGCCTAAAACCAAAGTATGATAATGGAATAGGAATTTGGTAGTTGTGATAGTTCCATTGGATTCCTTGTGTAATTTTATGGGGGAGTAGCTTTGGTTTAGTATTTGGGATCATTGGAATCACTTGAGCAATATTTGAAAAGTGCTGTGAAACTTTGTTGCGTTTTTGGCTTTTGATAAGCCTCACCCGAGTTCTCCGGGGTGTCACTCGAGTGCAGCCTTGTATCTTTATTTTTTCCTTCAGCTTTTGACCTGCAATTCCATGTTAAAAAGCCAAGAGTGTTGTCTCACTTGCGAGAGTTGTGGGTTATCACTCAAGTGAACCTTGTCTCACTCGTGTGAAGGTGTATTTGACATTATGAGCTTGTGTCTTGGGTTGTCACTCGCAACCAATTTTCAAGAGTATGTCTTTGAAGGGTGTTAAGCCATCACTTGAGTGCCAAGGTCCCTACCTTGTCGTTATATCTGCCGTTGTAATTGTCGAGGCTACATTATGGAATTGTGAATTCCTTTTTGAGTATCCGGCCAGTGTGACTGTGTGCATGTGAAATATTTTATATGAATCCCAACTGTGGTGATATATGTGATATATCCGTGTGGTTGTGCAATACAGCGTGAGCAAATATAAGGGTGACGCAAGTCATACCTGCCATTGCTGCTGCAACTGCCATTGTAGTTGGTGTGTGTTGTGTGATGATTTGCTTTCATGCTTTGTGGTTATGCATACTATAAGTGATTTGACACTACGAGGATTCCTTAGAATCTCACTCTCCCAAAACAAATTTTAGGCAAGGCTGGTGGTTCCAAAGAGAAGCAGGTGACAAAGGGTGGTTAGCGCTCCGGGCTAGGAGTTATTTTGGTTTTTAGCTATCATTTTGGATATTGTATATGGTATTTATGTAATCCCCTGAATTAGGAAACTAATTATGGGCAATTGTACCTTGTAAGCCCTTTTGTTGTTTAATAGAACCCGAGTGTGTCGGGGAATTATATTGTACTGATATTTATGAATAAAATCGTACTGTACAGGCTAATTGTGAAATTGAAGTGTGAATATGAGACCGTATTAAACAGGTTTAGACAAGTGTTTGAAAATCCTGTTTTGGGAAAAAGATATTTTATTAAGTCCCAAATCGTGTTATGGTCTCTAATTCCACATAATCACGTTTTATGAACTTAATCTCAGCCTTTGATGAGAAGGGGGTTACATTTGTTGGTATTAGAGTTGTAGTTCTTGACAAGGGTAGGATTTGCTAGGATAGTTGCCATAGTGTGTTGCCTTAGTCATAGATGATGACTTAGGATTGATTGTTGTATACACATGAGTATTTCTTGTAACCCCCTCATGGTAATTATATCTGAATTATGAAATTTAAGTGAAATAGAGACCAATAAGACAAAAACACATTTATAATCCCTTATCTTCAAGAAGAGGTATAAAATAGTTCAAAACATAGTTCATCTGGTCTCACATTCACCTTCAGATACAACTACCTATACAGTTAAATCACATAATAAATATCAGAGTGCGTAACCAAAATCCCCTCAACCTCGGGTTACTTGTATATATGTATAATGGGTTTAAAGTTTCCCACAATGGGGATTACATATCCAAAAATTCATATTTAGAATCATATACATACAGTAATCCCAAAATCCTATTAGACAACCAACGGTTCAAAAATCAAAATGTCCCTACAAAATTCTAACCACTCTAGTTTGGCCGCTTCCCCTTTGAGCCACTTGCCCTGTCTGAAATGTTAGTCATTTGGAAAGAGTGAGATTCTAAAGAATCCCAATAGTAACAAATCACTCATACAATATGTAAACACAAGGAATGTATGTTCATCATGTTCAGCAACAACACTACGAGTCATGGCTCACGCCACAACCGACAACACTCACAGCTATATCACAATGTACTATGCCCGCTTTTATGGTAATCACAATGGCAGCTTTCGTTATAAACACTATGCCAGCTTTTGCTATAATCACTATGCCCGCTTCTGCGGTAATCACTATGCAGCAGTATCACAAGGCACAAAGCAACACAAAGCTCCATAAGCATCTTAAAGCAGCAGCAGCAACACAATGCATGATAAGAAAACATACAATACATTTACACAAAACATAAGAGAGAAGTCACTACCTGTATCTTTCCTGACGTTCTTTGGCACAGTGGGCTCACAAGTCTGACAGATGTCAAATCCTATAACCAAATTAGGGACAACCGATCAATCTCTTTTCCAATTACATATTTTCATAATACTCTAAGTTGGTTATCATTTAGGACTCTTTAGGTGGCTAATAGAGGCCTAAACATATGCCTAAAGGATTGGAAGAAACTACCCTGAAGACCCCTTTTTGGAAGGCAAAATAATGATTTTTAGCTGGCTCACTCAAATGAAGATGACCTCACTCGAGTGATCAGAGACTCGTACCCGAGTAAGAATGGCTCTCAATCGTGAGTGTTTGACAATGAGCAGCTTTTCAGCTAGAAAGTGCTGACATCTCTTGAGCATAAGGCTTTACACTCGGGTGATGACTCCAAATCCACTCGAGTCCCTGGAAGTGCAACATAGAGTGACAACCTGAGAGCACATAAAACATCAGAGGGACAAGCTCACTTGAGCACCATCCTTGGTACTCAGGTGAGGAGCTCGCACTTGCGAGTGTCAGAACACACTCTTGAATATCAACCAGTGAGTGACAACTCAAGAGTAACCTTAACCTTGAACACACGCTATTACTCGAGTGATCCTATGCTCACTTGATTGATTACCAACATCACTCGTGGAGAAGGAAGTGCGCTCAAGCTTTACTCATAAAACCCAGATAAAACCCAAAGTAGAAAGTGAAAATACATGCAGCACTCGAGTGAGATCCTCCCTCACTCGAGTGACGCTATCAGATTGCCCAGATCGCAGCAAGTGACAGAAATTCCCAGATTGGTTCAAATTAATCCCAATGGTTCCCAAACGCCACATAAAGCTCATACACACTTAACAATGCCTCAGAAATACATTGGTAACTTTTAAAAACCATTTTAACCACAATCTAACTCTTAGGTCTCTAATCCACACATAATACCCAATTCTAATTAACACACTTCCCAACTTCACAACTATAACTAACATTCAAATAATTTCACAATGAACTATTTTCAGCATCAATTACTATGAAATTCATACATCCAAAAATGGACATAAACCAGGGTAAATTCTAGAATTTCTCAAACTTATTCAAAAATCATAACATATATATCAAAAAGCAGCAAATGCTTACCTCTTCACTTTGCCAAAGTCAGAATCTTGATTCTCCAACTTTCAAATTACTCCAACACTCAATACACTACTTTTCCAAATTCTGAAAACACGAAAATAGAGCTCTTAACTCTATGAACAAGTTTAAGGAAGAGGATTTGAGCATAGGTGTTGGAAATTGTGCCCTAAGGGCCAATCATTGTACTTTAAACATTATTATTTTAATGAAATTTCTCCATTCTGTTATTATATTAGTTGCATGTTAACTGTGATAATTGTATCCTTGGATAATTCATAAAGATTGTCCTAAAATGTCCCTGGTCGGTCATCTATGCGGGAGCAGAGATGAAACAAGACCAGTATGACTTTGATAAGATATGGAGATACGAATCAAAGTCTTAGGCACTTCTAAGAGTACAAGGTGCTGGACCGACCCACTATGAGAAAGCTACATGGATCAAGTCATAAGCTTTTATCATGTATAACTACGTCACAATGCCCTTAGACCTGAGGTCATCATGGATTCCTACATGAGAGTTGCTAAGCTTTGAACTAGTCAAAAGTCACTTTTGACCGGGTGATAATAAAGGCTACGATCGGGCTTGGTGGTTTTTCATGTAGAGGAATATGAATGATCAAGATGGAATTTGTCCCTCCATTAGTAGAGAGATATTACTGGGCCCCTCGATGAGTGAGTCTAAGAAATGTATGGCCATACTATGATGAAAGGAGTTTCTGTCTCTGTTATCAGGCTACTCAGGAATTGAGAAAGTAATGGTCAGGAACAAGAGGATGACATTTTCCATGCCTTATCCTTGATCGATATATCGTGTGACAAAAGGGACGTGACATGGTTGTATGACAGGTTGCATCGTGATAACGATCCTCATATGAATTGGGTAGTGGTAATGTCTTGCTAGAGGCCGCTTGCGACTTTTGGGTTAGTGTAGTTATTGGCCCACTGCCAACTTCATATGGGCCTACAGGGTCGCACACAAGAATGGCCCAACACGAGATAATGTTTGATTTTGGGTGGATGAATTTTATATTTATATATATAATATAAAATTCATTAATAATATTATATAGATATATATATTTTTTCGAAATATATATCTTATATATATATATATTATTATATTTAATAATATTATATAGATATATATATTTTTGAAATATATTATATATATATATGTATATATATTATATGATATTATTATATTGTGTTGGTTTTAAATTTAATTTATTAAGATATATTAAATTTAATAACTAACATGATAGAGATATAGTATCTCAGATTTAATTTATGAAGATAAATTAAATCTAATGGCTCTTTATTTAGATTAAATAAATAGGTTAAATTAAAACTGTTGGACAGATTTAATTTAAACTGAATTTATTTAATTAGCTCATCAAGATAATTAATTGTTAATTAATTTTGAAATTAATGATGATTAATTTTGAAATTTGAAAATAACCCTCATGGGTTATAAACTTGATAGAGCTGATAGACTCAGGGAACATCAGAATTGAGAGCCGCAAGTTAAACCCTTGGAGACATTAGAGGCGCTAGCACGCAGTCTCGATTGGAGAGCATTCGTGTGGATACCGGTAGAGGGTGTGGACCTGACGTGTTGGCTCCTAGAGATCGTGAAAACTCTGAATCATCAAAAAGGTATGAATCCTTCCAACTTGGTTTAAACGCCGTTGATAGATCCTTGATTAGGATCGGTAAAAATTTTTTAAATTCTTCTGCTGTGCCTACCGATCCTACAATAGGAGGATCATTACTCACTAAAGATTCAAGCTTTCTCTTTTCTCTTCCCTTCATTGTGTTCGCCGGAAATAGAGGCTAGAGAGAGATGTGAGATATGGAAAAGATGATGATGATGTTGTTGTACAACTTTTCCCTTGCCTAATCACCTAGCCGAATAGGAGAGAGAAGAGAGAGAAAAAGTGGGCTTTTGTCCTTTAGCATGATCCTATGGTCTACTTTAAGCCACATGTCTACATCTCATTCACTTCATCCATGAGCTCACACAAGTGCAAAGCATAGGATTCCGACCCATAGCCAATAGATCTCAACCCTTGATCTTTAATCACCAATGAGTTTTCTCTTTAGTAACTGACCAACTGGTTGGTATATTTCCAATTTTTTCATTTTGCCCCCAGTTTCACTATGATTATTAAATCATCACTATGAATATTTACATTAAATTCACATCACATTAATCCCAAAAGTGTTTAATTACACAAATTAGAATCAACGTCAGAGTCATTAGCCCTTAATCTCAAATCGGGTCATTACATTTCTACTGTTTGTGGATATATATAAGTTTTGAGAACTATGTGTATACATTTGCTATGGTACTGACGTGGTGAATTATTTATAGAGTTAAAGGAAAAAATGGTTCACCCTAGACTCAGACCAGGGGATCCCGAGGTAGAGGACTTGAATGACAATCCACCTGATTCAATGCAAGAAATGATAAACCTGATCAGAGAGCAAAGAGATGTGATTGCTGAGCTAAGAGAAGAGCTCAGGGAAGAAAGGGTCAAGCGTAATGAGAAAAAGGTCTAGTCTACACTTGAGGAGACCCAGGAGGAAACCCAAGTAAGGACTCGTCATGAGGAGACAGTTGAGGGGTTCGATTGGTCTCGAGAGACCCCATCTCGCACGGTACCTAATCAAGAGTCACAAAGGTTACTGGTTTGAGAGGGAAGGGATTTACAATTTTAGGTTTTAAAATTTTGCAAGCACATGCCTCCGATGTTCAAAGGGAGATTTAAACCCCAAGTTGCTGAGGACTGGTTGAATTGGTTAGAAAAGATCTTTGAAGTCCTCGAGTGTTCCACGGAGGTGAAAGTGAAGCTGGCAGTGTACAAGCTAGAAGGAGATGCAGACCGGTGGTGGCGAAATATCGCTATGACCTTGCAGAGCCAGAACATGCCACTAACTTGGGAGGTGTTCCAAGAGACGTTTAATGAAAAGTACTTCCCCAAGTCGGTGAGGCTTGAAAAGGAATCCGAGTTCCTAGCCATCAAGCAGGGTGATACGGAGAGCTTTGACAAGTACTTATCCCATTTTGTTCGGCTATCTCGATACTCTTCCTACCTCCGGTATAAAGATGAGGAGGAGTGGAGCTCTAAATGCTTATCTGGGGTTTGAGGTGTGAGCTAAGGAAGAGATTAGCCACTCATCTGTTCACAGACTTCAACAAGGCGGTGGAAGAGTACCGAATAGTTGAGAACAATCTGAGAGAGTTGTACCCGACTAAGGGTCATGACAGCTACAGTGAGCCTAGCAAGGCAAATACTTCCCAGAAGTGGAAGGGACAAGGATCTTCATCTGGGGGCAGTAATAAAAGGCTCTATCAATCTGGGGGTCGTGGTGATAAAGACCTCCAGGAGGACCAGTATGCCATCAGTGTAGGAAGTACCATCCTGGTAGGATATACACGGCGTAAGTGATTTGCTTCAATTGTAAATAGCCGGGTCATCTTTCTTCTCAGTGCCAATACAACCGGGTCGAGTATTCGCGATGACATATGAGGAGGCTCGGAAGTCACCTGAATTGATCCAAGGTAAAATCCTCCTCAGTAGTAATGAGTTACAAGGTTTATTTGATTTGGGTACAAGTCATTCTTTTATTGCTTATGACTGTGTAAAGCGCCTGGGTTTGCATGGGCATAGATTGCCGTTTGACTTGGTTGTGTCGACGCCAATGGGTGTCAAGGCAGTGACAGCCGAAGCTTGTTTAAACTGTGTGATATTTATTGAGGGACTTGAGTCCGTGGTTGATTTGATTTGTTTGCCTCTTCAACAACTAGATTTATCTTGGGTTTTGACTGGTTAACAGTGAATAATGTGCTACTTGATTATGGGAATAGGATAACAGTTTATCCTACTCCATAGAGGGATATTAATGTTAATGCCAGTCTGAATTTTCTTTCAATGGCTAAAGTTGAGAAATATCTTGAGAAGGGATGCTAGGGGTATATGGTGTTCTTTTTCGTACAAGGAGAAACAGAAGAAACTTTAGAAAGTATACTCGTGGTAAGAGAATTCCCTGAGGTATTCTCGGATGATCTTAGCGGATTTCCTTTGAAAAGGGAAGTGCAGTTCCCAATTAAGATTGTGCCTGGAGCTGGTTCGATATCAAAGGCCCTATACCATATGGCCTCGAATGAAATGGCGGAGTTGGAGAAGCGAATTGATTAATTGCTTGAGAAAGGGTTCATCCGACCCAGTGTATCACCATGGGGAGCTCCGGTATTGTTTGTGAAAAAGAAAGATGGGAGTTTGTGGTTGTGTATTGATTACAGGGAGTTGAACAAAATTACTATCAAGAATAAGTATCCTCTCCCGAGAATTAATGACTTGTTAGATCAATTATCTGGCTCGTGTGTATTCTCCAAAATTAATCTAAGGTCGGGATATCATCAGTTATGTGTGAAGGCAGTAGATTTTCTAATGACTGCTTTCAAAATGAGGTGTGGACACTATGAGTTCCTTGTGATGCCCTTCGGGTTGACTAATGTACTGGCGGTATTCATGGATAATATGAGAATTGTGCTGAGAATCTTGTGAGAAAAGAAACTCTATGCCAAGCTAAGAAAGTGTGAGTTTTGGCTTATGGAAGTAAAAATTCTTGGCCATGTTGTCTCACGAGAAGGGGTCTCGGTGGATCCCAGTAAGGTGGAAGCAGTATTTGATTGGAAGAGGTTGGAAACTGTTTCTGAGATTCACAGATTTTTGGGTCTTACTGGTTATTATTGGAGGTTCATTCAGAACTTCTCCCAGATTGCATTGCCGATTACCAAGGTCACGAGGAAGGATAAACCATTTTTGTGGGATGAACATTATGAGTGGAGTTTAACGAGCTGAAGGAGAGATAACTGTGGCACCAGTGTTGATTATATCTAATCCTAGTAAGGCTTACGTCATGTATAGTGATTTGAGCAGCAGGGGTTTGGGTGTGTCCTGATACAGTAGGGAAGAGTGGTGGCTTATACCTCTCGACAGCTGAAACTGCATGAGTTAAATTATCCCACTCATGATTTAGAGCTTGCGGCAATAGTGTTTGCATTGAAGATTTGGCGTCATTAATTGTAGATGTGACTATGGAATTATACTGTGACCACAAAGTCTTAAATATATGTATGATCAGAAAGAGTTGAACATGAGACAATGTCGGTGGATGGAGTTGCTGAAGGATTATAACCTGGAGATCAAATATCTTCCGGGTAAGGCTAATGTCGTCGCGGATGCTTTGGGTCAGAAGGCGGTGCTAATGGTAACGATGATGATCCAATAGAAGAAATTGATGGAGGATTTTCGGGATTTCAATCTCTCGAATCATATCCTGTGTGCCAATTATGGTATGGTCCCAGGGGAGAATGACCTGAGGACTGAAATTGGAAAGGCTCAAATGCATAATGAGTGAGCCCAGTCTATCCTAGCTATGATTGACCAAGGAGGGACTCGGGATTATGACTTGTCACCTAGTGGACTGGTTCGTTACCAGAAGAGAATTTATATTCCATTGAAGGTTGACTTGAGATTAAGAATTCTTGATAAGGCTCATAAGAGTCAGTATACTCTTCACCTTAGTATGACCAAGATGTATCACAACTTGAAATCTATGTATTGGTGGCTAGGGTTGAAGAGTGATGTGACTAAGTATGTGACATGGTGTCTTACCTGCCAAAAGGTGAAGATTGAACACCAGAGCTCTCCTAGATTGCTTCAGAGTCCAGAAATTCCAGAATGGAAGTGGGAGAGTATGACCATGGATTTAGTGGTGGGTCGCCCAGGTTCAAGAATTATGATGCGATCTGGGTGATTATTGATCGACTCACGAAGTTAGCGTACTTCATACCGATTAATGCAAGCTATTCTCCTGATAGGCTTGCTGAAATCTACATCAAAGAGATAGTGAGACTCCATGATACAGCAAAGAACATTGTCTCCGATAGAGATCCTCGGTTTACTTCAAAATTCTGGAGGGCTCTACATGAAGCTGTGGGTACTAAATTGAGGTTGAGTACGGCCTACCATCCTCAGATAGATGGACAGTCAGAAAGGACCATTCAAATGCTAGAAGATATGCTGAGAACGTGTGTCCTAGACTTTAAAGGAAAATGGGACTACTATATTCCATTAGCTGAGTTTTCTTATAACAACAGTTATCATGTGAGTGTTCAGATGGCTCTATATGAAGCATTTTGTTCTGGACTGAGTTGTCTCAGTGGAAGTTTTATGGGCTAGATCTCATTGATCAAACCTTCAAACATATCAGAATCATCAGGAAGATGATCCTTGCAGCACAGAGTCGATATAAGAGCTATGCTAATAAGAGGAAAAGATCTCTAGGGTTTGAAGTGGGGGATCATGTTTTCTTAAGAGTATCTCCGGTCACAGGCATCGAGAGACCAATCAAGAGGAAGAAGCTGAGTCTGAGGTACATTGGTCTATTTAAGATTCTGGCAAGAATCAGACCGATGGCATATCGGATAGCACTACCCCCGAATTTGAGTCAATTGCATGATGTGTTCCATGTCTCGCTGCTCAAGAAGTACCAACCAGACCCTGAGCATACTATTGAGTATGAAGAGGTTACGTTACAAGATAACTTCACTTATGCGGCAGAGCCAGAACATATAATTGATCGAGAAGAGCAGTGGCTCAGGCATCGAAGTTTACTATTTGTGAAGGTGGTCTGGAAGGGATTGTCTCCAAGGGAAGCAACTTGGGAAGCAGAAGCGGACATAAAGAAGCGATTTCCTGATTTTATGCCCTATGATATGTAACAAATTTTGAGGATGAAATTTATTGAACGGGGGGAGAGTTGTAATACCTCAAATTTTGATTAAGGGCTAATGAGGATTATTGAGAATAATTTGTGAATGTAAGATTGAATTATTATGTGTTTTGTGCCAATTTTGGTAAATGTGTCATAATCAATGAGGAATTAGAAAGAATGGAAATTTTTTGGTTAATTAGTCAATGATTAATGAAGAAATTAATTACTAACTAAAAAGAAATGAGTTGTGTGACTAAATGGCTAATGGAGTAGTTAGAGTAACTAATTAGTTACTTAATGAGAGCCAATGAGATAGAGATACTTGTCAAGCTTATATGTTGATAGTGGTTGTGAGAAAAGTCAAATAAGAATAAAGAACTTATTTTCTTTCTTCCCTCCCCTCATTTTCGCTGGAATGGGTATGGGCATGGGAAGGGTGATCATTCTATCTCCTTCCTCACTCTTATCTTTCTCTCTTTTCTCTCTCCATTTTGGTAGCTATTAAAGACCAAGGAAGAAGGAGAAAAGCTTGATTTCAAGGTAAGCTAATGACCTCTAATGTAAAAACTCACTTCAATAACCGTGTTATTGCATTGAGGGCTCCATTTCTATCGTTTAAGGTTGTCCATTGGTGGTTGTTTGAGCTCTCAAGGAAATCTTATGGTTGGTGAATCAAGAACCATCTTTGAGAAAGTGGTTGAGGTAGGTGAAATGAACCCTTCTATCTAAGTTTTGTGCCAAATGATTAAGTTCAGAATTTTTGGGATTTTTGGCCTTATTTTCGAAAATTAGGGTCATTGAGAGTTTGGCATAATTTGGTAATGGTAATGTTGTCTTAAAGTGTGTTTTGGATAGATAGAATTGGTTTGAGATTGAAATGTTAAGTTTGATGATTTTAGGATTTTGGTGTTACATGAAGCCTAAAACCAAAGCATGATAATGGAATAGGAATTTGGTAGTTTTGATAGTTCTATTGGATTTCTTGTGTAGTTTTATATGGGAGTAACTTTGGTTTGGTATTTGGGATCATTGGAATCACTTAGGCACTATTTGAAGAGTGCTATCAAACTTTGCTACGTTTTCGGCTTCTGATAAGCCTCACTCGAGTACTCCAGGGTGTCACTCGAGTCCAGCCTTGTATCTTCATTTTTTTCTTCAGCTTTTCACCTGCACTTCCATGTTAAAAAGCCAAGAGTGTTGTCTCACTTGCGGGTGTTTCAGGTTATTACTTGAGTGAACCTTGTCTCACTCGAGTGAAGGTGTATTTGACATTATGAACTCGCGTCTGGGGTTGTCATTCACGGCCAATTTTCAAGTGTGTGTCTTTGAACTCGCAGCTGTTAAGCCATCACTTGAGTGCTAAGGTCCCTGCTCGAGTGATGTTCTCTTTTGAAAGTTTCTTGTACTCTCAGGTGAGCACTTCCTGAACCTCACTTTGTGGTACTAGGGTGAGCATTAGGCTATCACTCGAGTGATTTGGTTTATGCTCGAGTGTAGTGAGCATTTCTTGTTTCTATCATTCCTTTCTACCCTCAGGTGATCACTTCTGGTCCTCATATCGTAGGACTCAAAGGGTATTTGGCTATCACTCGAGTGTCACTTTCAGGATTTGAGTGCAAGTCCATTATTACTCGAGTGAGGTCTTCTTCACTCGAGTGTAATAGTGAAATACCAGTACTTGTGCTTGTAAAAGAGGATCTTTGGGATAGTTCTTCCAACCCTTTAGGGCTTGTGTTAGAGGCATTGGTAGCTTACTAAATGACGTTAATGATAACTAATCTAAGTATTGTGAAGTCATTTAAGTATTGGAATAGAGAATAACACTTCATCCCTAACTATGAATTATAGGATTCGACATTTGCCTTACTCGGGAGAGACCAGTGCTAGAGCATGCACGGAAGGACTAAGGTAGTGACTTTTCTCTCATATTGTGTATAATGCTTGGTATGCATGAATTATCATTGTGATGTATGTGTTATCGGCCGTGGGCATTACAACATGAGCAGTCGTATGGGTGTGGTTATCATACCTACCCCTGCCATTATATCTGCTGTTGTAATTGCTCAGGTTGCATTATGGAATTGTGAATTCCTGTTTGAGTATCCAACCAGTATGGCTGTGTGAATGTGAAATATTTTATATAGATCCCAGTTGTGATGATATATGTGATATAACCGTGTGGTTGTGCAATATAGCGTGAGCACCTCAGCGTGAGCAAACGTAAGGGTGATGCAAGTCATACCTGCCCTTGCCGCTGCAACTGCCGTTGTAGTTGGTATGTGTTGTGTGATGATTTTCTTTCATGCTTTGTGGTTGTGCATACTATGAGTGATTTGACACTACGGGTATTCCTTAGAATCTCACTCTCCCAAAACAAATTTCAGACAGGGATGGTGGTTCCAAAGAGAAGTAGGTGACGAAGGGTGGTTAGCGCTTCGGGCTAGGAGTTATTTTGGTTTTTGGTTATCATTTTGGATTTTGTATATGGTATTTGTGTAATCCCCTGAATTGGGAAATTAATTATGGGGAATTATTCCTTGTAAGCCCTTTAGTTGTTTAATAGAACCTGAGTGTGTCAGGGAATTATATTGTACTTTGATATTTATGAATGAAATCGTACTGTATAGGCCAACTGTGAAATTGAAGTGTGAATATGATACCGTATTAAACAGGTTTAGAAAAGTTTTTGAAAATCCTGTTTTGGGCAAAATATATTTTATGAAGTCCTAAATCGTGTTATGGTCTCTAATTCCACATAATAACGTTTTATAAACTTAATCTTGGCCTTTAATGAGAAGGGGGTTACATTCTATTTTTTTTCCGTACTCATTGTCAATCTTATATCTATGAGTAAATTAACTAAAGGTCGACTATGCCAAATTATTTTTGATAATGATGTTTGTGTTTTTCAGGAAATAAATTTGAGGAGGACGATTGCAACTTTTAGAGAATGGGATGAATTGATCTACCTTGAAGAATCACACCTGAAATCAGAAGATGCAAGGAAGGCGAGACGGGCATTGGTTAGCTCCAATTCTCAGAATAATACTGTATACTTGTGGCATTGTCGCTTAAGCCACCCTAGTTTTTATTATATGAAGCATTTGTTTCAAGATTTATTCAATAAAATGTCTGTTCCTTTTCATTGTGAAACTTGATAAATTGCAAAACAAACTAAATCTTCTTATCCTAAACAACCATACAAAACTTCCTCACCATTCACACTAATCTATAGTGACATTTGGGGTTCTGCACGAATAAAAACCCTCACCAATGCTAGATGGTTTGTCATGTTCATAGATGATCACACTAGAACCACATGGGTTTATTTAATAAAAGACAAATCTGAAGTAGCCAAGGTATTTCAAAACTTCTATACCTTTGTGAGACTCTAATTTTATGTTTCTATTAAGGTATTTCTAAGTGATAATGCCAAGGAGTACATGAGCAACACCTTTACCGAATTTCTTGATCAACAACAAATTCATCACCAAACTTCCTGCCCATACACACCTCAATAAAATGGAATAGTTGAGTGAAAGAACTGTCACTTGTTGGAAGTAACCCGAACTTTACTAATAGAATGAAATATTCCTCCAATTTTTTGGGGTGATGCCTTACTCACTGTAGCTTATCTTATTAACTTGATGCCATCCAAAGTCCTCAAGTTCGACACACCTATCCAAAAACTCCTAGAACACTTTCCAACTTGCTTAATAATCACTTTATTGCCTCCTAAGGTGTCTGGTAGTGTCATCTTTGTTCAAAAAAAATGATGGCAACAAATATGCTGCTTGAGCTAACAAATACATGTGTCTTGGCTACTCCTCGACTAAAAAAGGGTACAAATGCTACTTTCCTACATCCAAGAAACTTATTGTCTACTGAGATACAGTCTTCTTAGAAGACGAAGCATATTACCCCAAATTACCCATTTAAGGGGAGTACACTGATATTGAGTGGCTAATCCTGAATAAACCTGAACCATCGCCCCCACAACCTAATCTTATACCTATCATTGACTCACTACCATCCACAAGCCAACCTAGTCCTACCCAACTTGATCATATGTCAGAATATCTTCCACCTCAACCTGAACGGACATCTAATGAATTGGAAACAAATGTTGAGATTAATTCAGGGATGGATACCGAACCACAACAAGATGAAAATTCCAAACTACAAATTTGAGATGAACCAAACATTGGTAGAACTATCTCTCCCATTTAAAGGAATGACCATGACTCCAATTCAGGATTAAATCTTGAAGAACTGGGTTGACTGATTGCATTGAAAAAAGGGGTTTGATCTTGTACTAAGCATCGAATTCAATGTTTTGTCTCATATAATAACGTTTCTGTAAAAATGCAAAGCTTTGTTGCAAATAATGCATAGATTAAAATCCCAAATATGTTTCAATAAGCTATAGTTGATCCGAATTGGAAACGAGCTGTAGAAGAGGTGTTGAGGGCACTCAAGGAAAATAAAATGTGGGAGTTTACAACTCTTCCCGACGGAAAGAAACCAGTAGGATGCAGGTGGATCTTCAACCCAAAATACAATCCTGATGGAAGTGTCAACAAATACAAGGTAAGACTTGTTGCAAAAGGATACACCCAGACATATGGAATCAATTATTATGAGACATTTACTCTAGTAGCCAAGCGTAAGCTTAATACCATCCAAGTGCTATTATCAACCGCACCCAACTTGGATTGATTATTGCACCAACTAGATGTGAAGAATGCCTTTCTGAATGGAAACTTGGAAGAAGAAGTTTACGTGGAGATTCTAGATGGAATTTTAGCTTCTAACAACTCTGTGTGTAAACTCAACAAGTCATTGTACGGACTTAAGCAATCTCCTCGGGCATGGTTTGGTAGATTCACCAAAATAATGAAAAGACTTGGGTATACTCAGGGACAAGCAGATTACATATTGTTCATCAAACGTGTTACCGGTAAAGTCACCATCTTGATCGTCTATGTTGATGACATGGTTATTACAAGAAACGATGAAGAATCTATTGCTCATTTAAAATAGGACTTGTCAACTGAGTTCTAGGTGAAAGACCTTAGACAAATGATGTATTTCCTAGGCATGGAAGTGGCATGAACTAAAAAGGGTATCAACGTATCCCAGCAGAAGTATACCCTAGATCTATTACATGAAACTTGAATGCTAGAGGCACAACCTGAAGAAACACCAATGGAAGAAGGTTGTCACTTAGAAATCAAACCAAATGGTGTCCCAATTAACATAGAACATTACAGAAGACTTGTCAGGAAACTAATATACTTGACCTACACACATCCAGACATTAGCTATGCAGTCGGAATAGCAAGGCAATTCATGTACCAACCATAAGAAGAACACATGGCAACTATATACAGAATTCTAATCTATTTAAAGCTTAATCCTGGAAAAGGTATTTTCTTTAAGAAATGCACTACCAGAAATATCGAAATATACACTGATGCAGACCATACAAGGATAGAGAGACTAGAAGATCAGTTTCAGGATATTGCATATATGTGTGGAGAAATCTTGTTACATGGAGAAGAAAGAAATAGACTGTGGTGTCACCAAGTATACGGAAGTCAAACTGAGAGTTGTTAATCATGGAGTATGTAAAGGACTTTAGGTTATCAGATTACTAAAGGAGTTGAGAATTCCATATGAGGGACCAATGCAAATTTGGTGTGGAAACAAAGCCAGTATTGAAATGGTCAAGAACCCAGTCTATCATGATATAACAAAATATGTTGAGATAGATAGACACTTTGTTACAGAGAAAATTGAAGTAGGCATCATGAATTTGTCATACATCAGATTTGAAGACCAAATTGCATATGTGCTGACAAAACCACTAAGCAGAACTATGTTTGAAAAGTTTCTATGTAAGATGGGTATGATTGATATATACTTTCCAGCTTGAGGGGGAGTGTTAAATGTTAGCAATATCAGTACCGAATATCATGCAATAGTTGACACTCACACACGCCTCCCCTCTATCACTCACCTATCCTCTAATTTGTCTCTGACTTTCATGTACTCAATTTCTATATCTTTCCCTATATATATATATTGTAATTCTCTTATCATTTAATATATGAATTAAGAATGAGATTATACAATCTCATAGGATCATATATTGCTAAGAAATAAGGATGAATTCCCATTTATCCTGAGACAACTAAACTTATGGATAAAGAATGAATTTTGGTACTTGAGATAGCTTAAAAAGCAAGTTCCTCTATCAGTTTATGCAACGTAGCTTTTGCATTAGAAAAAAAATCAGATATTGGACTGTGGGAAATTTTTAAAGGGATCGATCGGCATAATATATCAAGATTTGTTTAATTTGCTATGGATTTTCAATGACGTTCATATAGGATTGCTTTATAGACTATTATATAGCCTTTCACTTTTGCTTAATTTCATTCTGATATTTTCATTAAAAGAAAAGGAACTTTTGATTTTCTCCCGTAACCAACTTGTTCAATATTGTTTTTTATAGCATTTTCAAGTTTTATTCTTTCCTCTTGGTGGCTAATAAACATACTCCTTCTCTCCGTCTCCCCCTCCTCTCCTCTCTCTTTCCCCTGCTCTCTCTCTATATATAAACCAAAGGTGAAGTAGAGAAAGAAAAGCCATAGGCTTTAAATTTAAACATACTCTTTCATTGGGCATGGTAGTATCCCAAGTTGCTGTTTTCAATCTTTTTTATGGCAACTTTATTCTAAGTGTAAATATTTTCATGCCTTTTTTTTAAATTGCATATTTCTTTCTTCTAGTATGATAAATGTAATTTCAAACATATACACACAGGCACACATAGCAAATAAAACTAGCAGAAATGTCTAATTTATTTTACGAGTCACAATTGTAAGACTTGTTTACCTAATTTTATTAAATTAAAGAAGTTAGTTAATAAGACTTTTTTTTAACCACCATAATCATCTTTAATTCTGTTCAACTATCTCTTATAGAGTCTGGAAATCGGGCTGAGCATCCTGGGCCAACCTGTTTAGGCTCGAGCTTGTCAAGGGCCGGACTTATGATTTAGGGTTGGCCCATTTAGGCCCAAGTCTAAAAAACCAGTGGAAATTATGGCCTAACTTGTTTATCGGCCCGTGGGCTTTAGGCCCATTTAACGTTTTTTTGTTTCTTATACGCCTAAAGATTAAAGTACTTAATTTAAACCATAAATATCATCAAAACTAATTTAAAGCATAAATATTATCCATTTTAGTATAATACAAACACTAAGACTTAAGTCCGAACTATAATTATTGTCCACAACCAATCAAACAAGTACACATCCACAATCAAATAAGTCTATATTTTACAACTACAAGTCCACAACTTAATGTCCATGGTCGACAGTGAGAGATCCAAACGCCCAAATTGAAGAGAAAGGCCACAGTGAGAGTCCAGCCTCGAGAAGGTCGGCCGACATTAACAGTCACCCTTAGGGAGTAAGGTTGTGCCGTTGTAGTTAGTGGATGGTGGTCCTCTGGTCAAGAGTTGAGACTTGTGAGGCTATGGTGAGGTAGAACCAAAGTGGAGAGGGTCGAGGGATGAGGTGGTGAGGTGTGAGGTGTAAGTCAATGTGAGAGCGTCTTTGATATGAGTGTTAGGTTAGGTTAACTCTGTGTCTTTGACTCTTTATCCACTACCTAGTACTTACTGTTAGATCTCATATGTTTTGATGATAACAAAGATTGGATATAAAAGGATTTGATAACAAAATAATTTGAACAAAGTAACCAAATGAAAAACAAGAGCTTTACTTGAAGTAAGTACTACAGTAATGAAGAAGATCTGAGAGACAGAGCACAGGAAAAATATCACTGGCAGATTTTTTAAAGGTTTACTTGAGTGAGGTCTTGAGTAATGAACTCTGTTACTTGAGTGAGCACTTGAATAATGTAATATTCCAAAAAGCGATTAAGGGCTAATGACTTCAAAAGTGAATGTAATTATTGTTGAATAAACACTTTTGGAGAATAGATGATGGTAATTTGGATGTTTTAATGATTCCAATGGCTTCCTTGTGAAAATTTGTATGGGGAGAGTGTTTATGGTGAAATTGAAACCATTGGGAACAATTGTGCAAAAGTTGGAAACTCTGTCCATTGAAACTCTGAACAGGGCAGTTGATTTGTATGGACGTTTTAAATAGGAAAATGTTGTCTAAAAATTATGAAATTTTCCAGTTTTAAATTTCACATGTCAAGCTTCTAAATAGATGTATAATTTATGTCATTTCAAATTTTGAGCTAAGAGTTATGATTTTCCAAATTTGGGATGGAAACTGGAATCTGTTTTGGAGTAGTATGGACTTTTGTGCAATTCTGTATTTTTTGAGGTTATTAAATGCAATGATCCATATTTTTCCAATAAATAGGACTTAAATAGCTTTCCATTGCTTTGGGAACACCCCATTTTGATTTTTTTAGAATTAGTTATGATTTTTCAAATTTGGGCAGAAATCTGCCAGAATTTTGTTAAAATCCGGAATTGATGGAAATTTAGTACATAATTAAAAAATAATATTATATCATATTAAATCATCATCCATCTCTTCCATCAGCCCAAAACCGTGATGTTCAGCTGCAACAAGAGAGAGAAGGTATGAGAAATTCTAGAGAGAGAAGGAGAAGAGAACTTGTACGGTAAGTCGATTTCTTCGGTAAATCCTTACCTAATGCATATAACTCCACTCCTAAGCTATTCTTCTATGTTCTTCAAGGTTTGTGGAGCACAAATTTGGGTGTTCTAAGGCTAGGGCTTTCAGCCACCTTAAGGAAAACCTAGTGGGAGCTTGAAGTAACTTCCAAACTTTCATTTATTGCTTATTCTGGCTGCTGTGGGCAATTTAATTGGTGAAATTTCGTCGGATTGCCATTGGTTTTAAAGTTTGGAAATGATATGGCCTAGGGATTATGCTACCTAAATTGGGTCTTAATGTTAGTTGTAACCTAATGTAATGGTTAATAAAGTGATTAGGAGTAGGAAGAAACACATCTACGGAGCCGAAGCCAAAAAACCCCAATTTTTCCCGAGGAACTGAGAATTTTGGCCAAGGCTAATTTGTATGGGTTAGAGTGGGATTTTCAATGATTTGATTGTTCCATTGAGTTCAGGAGCAAAAATTAGGTGGGGTTATAGTTGGTCACTTTTTCAGAAAAGGTAAAAAAAGCATAATTACGAAAACGCCCCTGAAACCCTTAAAGTAGGGATGCTTATGGTAAATTTGTAATTTGACTTTGAATTTGATAAATCCGAGTCTGGAAAGGGATTCCTTGGGTGGAAATATGTTAGGATAGCCCCGATTAGAATTTCAGGAAAAGTACAATCAGACCGGGTTGGGTCCCCGGGGGCATTTTTGTAAATTTTCATTATAGACTCATATAACCCCAAGAAACACTATGGAAGTGTCTAAGTGGTGCATTTGGAATTATAGGATTCGATATTTTCCCTGTTCGTGATCCACCTACGCTAGAGCACAATCGGAAAAAACAAGGTAGTGACTCTTTTCCCATATACTATATGTGATACATGGTATGTTTGTTTGATCATTGTTTGTGAGTCTATCACCTGCGGCCCAACGGTCTTGACAGTGGGAGGATCGTACCTTCGAGGCAGTGGAATCCAGGGGATGAGACTGTTAGATCCCAAGTTTTGATGATAACAAAAAGTCAATTGTGTGCAAATCATGTTTTGAAAGATTAAGAAGAGTTTACAAAGTTACCAAATGCATATTTGAAGTTTTCTGATATCTGCTGTGAAATTGCACTGGAGTGCTCGAGCATGAAGTTTGCACTCGAGCATAGATCTCCTTTGTGCTCGAGCAGGTGTGAATGAAAGCCAGAAAGTGTGTACCCGAGAGGCATTCTCTCATTATGATCACTGGATCACTCGAGCACTAAGGTGTGCACTCGAGCACAGAAGTCATTCTCACTCGAGCACATGCGAGTGAGGGTCTGCGAGTGCTTGGCCGAGAGCAAATAATAGCATGCTTCCTTCATTCACTCGAGCAGAGACATCAATGCTCGAGCATGAGCATTTTGTGCTCGAGCAAGGTACTGCGAGTGCTTGGCCGAGAGTCATGAAGTTCAGAGAGGTGCAAGTGTGCTCGAGCACACCCGTATATGCTCGAGTGACACATCAATGCTTGCAAGTGAAATTCTATCCCTCTCCAAATCTATTGCGAGTACTTGTTTAAAAGGTATAATTCTTGAGAATATTCTTCTCACTCGAGCAGGAGTCTGTGTGCTCGAGTGAGGGCCCACATCACCTGCGAGTGATAATTTTATCCCTCTGAAATCCTGATGCGAGTGATGGTATTGAGAGCATATTCCTTGAGAATATGCGTCTCACTCGAGCAGAGGTATGTGTGCTCGAGTGAGGGTCCATATCACCCGCGAGTACAAATTCTCACTCTTGTCAAAATGGTGTGCGAGTGATTACCCGAGAAGACATTCCCAGTGGAAAATGAAAGATCACTCGAGCAGAGGAAGTTGTGCTCGAGTGAGACCCCTCTTCACCCGCGAGTGAAGAATTTGTCTCTCTGAAATTCTATGCAAGCACAAGCCGATAACAGAGGCTTATGAAGGAAAATAGGAGATCACTTGAAGTGAGCCTTTCATGCTCGAGTGATGCCCTGTTTGACCACCAAAAATGCTAAGTCTCACAACGTTCATTCCGAATATGGTTTATTGTTATTTATTCATATCATCATTACTTATTATTATTGTTTAACATTGTTTTGATTGTTTTAAAAGTATGATACAGGAATATGAACGTTTGAAATAAACCACATGAAGAAAGTCAAACAACGGCAGACAATATGATTATAAACACGCTGGCACCTACCGCACTCAGATTATTCAAACATGCGCATGTCTGCCAATAGTTTCAAATGTCCCGCTCCTCAAATGAAGAATTTCCAAACGGGCAAAAACTGAAGCAACTATATATATACAGAGATTCAAGGAGAACAGAGATAAGAACGTAGCACAAGAATTCACAAGCTTATACCAAGTCTTTGCTATTCATCATTTTTCTCTGTAAACACATTGATCTTCAGTGTTTATTCATTTGCTCTGTAAGAGAGTCTTCATACAATTCAAAATTCTATGTTTATTTGATCTCAAGGTATTGGGACCTTGAGAGGGTAGTCTTTCCTTACGAGAGAAGCAGTTGAGAGAATTCCTTGTTGTGTCTTCCACTCATAAGCCTTATAAGATACAAGCAGGAGAGAACGTTGCTGCTCGTAAGACTTACAGTGGTGTAAGCAGGAGAGAACGTTGCTGCTCATAAGTCTTGTATACATAAGTAAGTGAGAAGAGTCATAGGTTGTTTTTCTGCACGTAAGACTTGTCGTAAGGGGAGAGAAGTTTCTTGTTGAGAGAATATTTCTGCTCGTAGTCCGTTTAAGGACGATTGTTGTTTTGTGGCATTCTGAGAGCCCATTGAATCTTGGAGGTATGGTGAAAATCTCAGTAGGTCTTGATCTCTGAGGACTGGACGTAGGCCTGGTTGTTAGGCCGAACCAGTATAACTCTCTGTATTCAAATTCTCCCAACTCTACTCTATCCACTATATTTTTCATATCACCACATCAAGCAAAAAATTTATAACATCACCCAATTCACCCCCCTCTTGGGTGAAGCTTGCCTCTTACATTTGGTATCAGAGCCTCGTCTTCTCCGAAGAGCCTAACAGCTTGAGAAGGATCCGACAAATGGCAACAATGGGTGAAAATATCCTTCCAGACGGAGCTTCAATCACTAGACCTCCTGGTTTTGCTGGAGAACATTTTTCGTTCTGGAAAGCCAAATTCAGAGTATTCGTGATGGCCAACGAGTACGGATTATGGAATGTTATACAAGATGGTGACTATGTTCCAATGAAGAAAATCAAAGATAGAGCAGTTAAAAAGAGCCCAGATGAGTTTGATGAGAATGACAAAAGGTTAGTGACATTAAATAGTAAAGCTATTCTAATGATACAGAGTGCTCTTAGTCAAAAAGAATATTTTCGTATATGTACTCTACCAACTGCCAAAGACATGTGGGATGCTCTTGAAATTGCTCACAAAGGTACATCAGGAATCAAAGAAAATAGAATCAATACTTTAATTACAGAATATGATTTATTTCGTATGAAATCTGGAGAAAGTATATCAGAATTTGAACTAAGGTATACTCATCTTGTTAATCAATTATCTGCTCTTGGAAAGTCGTTTGATCAAAATTCCCAGGTAAGAAAGATTCTTAATATTCTTACGAAAGAGTGGGAAGCAAAGGTGACAGCCATCGAAGAAGCTAAAGGAGAATCTATGAGATCCGTAGCTGCTCTCTTTGGAAGTCTTTCTAAATATGAAGGTAAGTTGATATTCAAAAAGGAACTTGAAGAATTCGATGATAAAAAGAAAAAGGGAGTTGCATTTAAAGCTATCAAAGAAGAAGAAGAAACTTCCGAGAATAAAGATGTCCCTAGTGATGATGAAATGGGAATGATCGTGAGAAAATTCAAGAAATTCTACAGAAGAGGATAAAGGAATTTCAAGAACTATCAAGGTGGACCAAGCAAGAAAGAAAACAAAGAACAACAAATAGTATGCTATGAATATGGGAAACCAGGACACATCAAATCTGAATGCTTCAGAAACAAAGACAAAAAGAAGCTGAAAAAGAAAGCATATATATCATCTATTTGGGGTGATAGTTCGTCAGACGAAGAAAATGACAACGACGAAGTAGCAAATCTATGCTTGGTAGCTAAGGAAGAAGAATCAGACTCTGAGGTAAGTGACTCTGAGACCTCTTATAATGAATTGTTATCTGAATATAATGCATTACATACAGAGTTCATCAAAGTTTCTAAAGAAATGGTTAGTTATAAGAAGAAAGTAAAAGAATTAGAAAGTAATGTCATATCATCATATGAAATGTGTAAAGAGAAAGATAAGAAAATAGAAGATTTAACAAAGATTGTTGAAAAGTTTACTAAAGGAAGTGAAACTCTCAAGGTTATTTTAAATTCTCAGAAAGTTTCATTTGATAAATCTGGAATTGGATATAATGCTGTGCATAATAAGAATAAGAAGAATAGTAGAGACTATCTTAAATATTTCAGGAATTCTGTGCATACATCGAATCCATTCGTATCATGCAATTATTGTAATAGGAAAGGACATTATACTTTATCGTGTTATTTCAAAAAGGGAAAGGTTGTTGGAACATATAAATGGGTTCCGAAAGGGACACATATTTCAAATACTAACCACAAAGGACCCAAGAAAGTGTGGGTACCTAAAACCTGATCATCTTATTCTAGGTATGTCTCAAAGCATCTCGAGCGAACAAATGGTATATTGATAGTGGATGTTCGAGACACATGACTGGTGACAAAAATAAGTTCACCATGCTTGAAACTAGAGAAGGAGGAAAGGTGACATTTGGAGGAAATCAATCTGGACGTATTGCTGGAATTGGTGAAGTGGGAAGAACCAATGGCATTCAAATCAATGGAGTATATTATGTTGAAGGATTATGCCACAATCTCTTAAGCGTAAGCCAAAGCACTGACAAAGATAACTGGGTGATTTTTGACTCGAAAGAATGCTTGATAGTAAGCAAGAAAGATCTACCCCTAAACAAAGAAACTATCAAGGCAAAGATTCGAGATCAAAGGGACGGTAATTATTATACTATTGATTTAAGTTCAAATTCTCCTGAAAATTGTTTTCTTAGTCGATCAGAGGAAAGTTGGTTATGGCATAAGCGTTTGGCTCATGTCAATATGAATCAACTTGACAAATTGATCAGAAAAGATTTAGTTGTTGGTCTTCCCAAACTCAAATTCAAAGACAACATGATATGTGAAGCATGTCAAAAAGGCAAACAAACTAAATCTTCTTTTAAAACAAAATATGAAATTTCTACTTCAAAACCTTTACAATTACTTCATATGGATTTGGTAGGACCTGCAAGAGTAAAAAGTTTTGGAGGAAATTTATATACGTTAGTAATTGTTGATGATTTTACAAGATTTGCATGGACTATATTTATTGCCTCAAAAGATGAAACTTTTGCTGAATTTATTATGTTTGCCAAAAAGGTTCAAAATGAGAAAGGTATTTCTATTGTCTCTATTAGAACAGATCATGGAGGAGAATTTGATAATCAATTGTTTGAAGATTACTGCAACAACGAAGGAATAGATCACAACTTCTCAGCCCCTAGAACACCTCAACAAAATGGAGTAGTGGAAAGGAAGAACAGAGTGCTTACAGAAATGGCAAGAGCATTACTTAATGAAAAAGAAATGTCACAAGTCTTCTGGGCAGATGCAATGAGTACTGCATACTATATTTCAAACAGAGCATATATTCGCAAATCTCTTGGAAAGGCACCATATGAACTTTACAAAGGAAGAAAGCCAAATATTGCTCATCTTCATATCTTCGGGTGTAAGTGTTTCATTCACAACAATGGTAAAGAAAATTTAGGTAAATTTGATTCAAAGTCTGATGAAGGTATTTTTCGAGGATATTCTAATAGAAGTAAAGCTTATAGAGTTTTCAATAAAAGAACATGTACTGTTGAAGAATCTATTCATGTTGTGTTTGATGAAATTGAATCTCAGACAAAACTTAATGATGAAGAAGAAATGGATTCAATCAATAAAAACAAATCTATTTCAAAGCAGGATGATTTTGAAACAAATGATTTTCAAAATTTAGAAGATGTCGATGATCATGCTCAACCTAAAGCATGGAGACATATGAAAGATCATCCAATTGATCAAGTTATAGGAGATATTCATGAAGGTGTCAAAACCAGAAATAGAATCCTCAATGAGGTAACATTTTCAGCTTTTATTTCTGAAATTGAGCCTTCTAATATAGAAGAAGCTTTATCTGACAATGATTGGGTGATTGCTATGCAAGAAGAACTAAATCCATTTCAAAGAAATCAAGTTTGGGATTTGGTTCCTCGACCTAAAGATCATACGGTTATAGGGACCAAATGGGTTTTCAAAAACAAACTTGATGAATCAGCAATCATTGTGAGAAATAAAGTAAGATTGGTTGCCAAAGGCTATAATCAAGAAGAAGGTATTGATTATGAGGAAACATATGCTCCAGTGGCAAGATTGGAAGCAATACGAGTACTCTTAGCTTTTGCTTGCATCAAAAGTTTTAAACTTTATCAAATGGATGTAAAAAACGTTTTTCTAAATGGTTATATTATGGAGGAAGTTTATGTAGAACAGCCTCCTGGTTTTGAAGATGAAACAAAACCTGATTATGTCTTCAAACTTAAGAAAGCATTATATGGTTTGAAACAAGCACCCAGAGCTTGGTATGAAAGACTAAGCAAATTTCTTCTTGATCAAGGTTTTGTCAGAGGTAAAGTTGATACAACTTTATTCATCAAACATAACAAAAATGATATTCTAATTGTTCAAATTTATGTTGATGATATTATTTTTGGTGCTACTAACGAATCTATGTGTCAAGAATTTTCTAAGATTATGCAGGGAGAATTTGAAATGTCCATGATGGGAGAATTGAACTTCTTTCTTGGACTTCAGATCAAATAAAAGAAGAATGGTATATTTATATCTCAGACAAAGTATTTGAAAAAGCTGTTGAAGAAATATGGATTAGATAATGCTAACGGAGCTGATACTCCAATGAGTTCTACAACGTTGTTGGATGCTGATGTAAAAGGACCTAGCTTCAACATTACAAAGTATAGAGGAATGATTGGTTCATTACTCTATCTCACAGCAAGCATGCCAGATATTCAGTTCAGTGTAGGAATGTGTGCAGGGTATCAATCTAATCCTAAGGAATCTCATGCAGAGACAGTAAAAAGAATTTTCAAATATCTAGGAGATACTTCAGAACTTGGCCTTTGGTATCCAAAAAGAGGGAACGAGTATTTAATGGCTTATTCAGATTCAGATCACGGTGGATATAAAACTGACAAAAAAAGTACCAGTGGTCAATGTCAATTTCTCGGAGGCTCTCTAGTGTCATGGTTCAGCAAGAAACAGAACACAGTTTCATTATCCTCAACTGAAGCTGAATATATAGCTGTGGCAAGTTGCTGTTCTCAAGTGCTATGGTTAAAACAACAACTTCAAGATTTGGGAATTTATTTAAAAGAAATTCCAATCTATTGTGATAATACTAGCACGATAAGCCTGGCAAAGAATCCTGTACAACATTCAAGAACCAAGCATATAGATATTCGACATCACTTCATTCGAGATTATGTTCAAAAGAAAGATGTCAAAGTGGAATTCATACCAAATCATCTTCAACTTGCGGATATTTTCACAAAACCAATTGCAAAAGATCAATTTCTTTATATTCGAAGAGAATTGGGAATGGTTAATCCCAATGAGTTGTAAGTTTTCTTGTTAAAAAGTTTAATTAAATGTTTCTTTTGATGATAACCATACTGACTTTAGCATCGGAGTGTTCAAAATTTGTTTTTGCAGGACTGTCACTCGAGCACTGAGGGTGCTGCTCGAGTGATGAGCTGTGTCACTCGAGCACAAGCAGCTCTGCTCGAGCATAGTGCTTTTAAAGATACTCTGCTCTTTGACATGTAAAACAGAGGTTAACAGAGGAGTTAAGAATACCAAGGGAATGTATCAGAAATAACAGTGAGAATTGAACTCACTCACGAGTGAGGAATTCTCACTCGAGCATGATATGAACATGCTTGAGGTGAGGAGTGCCTGCTCAAGTGAAGAAGAAGAATTTCTTTGCAAAAGCTATCCAAATCATGGTTACTCAAATGATCTTGGAGGATTTGAGTACAAAGATACAAAAATATATCAAGGAATCCACAATCCAGGTACGTTTTACTTGTTTCTTTATTTTTCCAGAAGATCACTCGAGCACAGATAGAACACACTCAAGCACAGTATGAACATCACTCGAGCACTAGGGTTCATGCTCGAGCACTGTCACTTATATCAGTTACTGGGGAGCTCAGAACGTCGCACTTCCTGCTCTCACTCGAAGTGCTTTCTTACTCGAAAGACACAACTCTTCACCTTCAACCGTTTTCTCATCATTCAATCACGACTTTCTGCCTCAAATCGCCGTTACAACCCTTCAATCTTCTATAAAAGGTGATTCTTACCTTCTACATTTCTCATTCGTGCCCTAATCTCCATTTGTCTTTCTTTCAAAAACTAAGAGTTTTTGCTTCTCTTCCACTTTCTCTACAATGGCAAGAACCAAACTACCCTCTATTCCTCAAAAATCTCATTCTCCTTCTCTTACTCACTCTGCTGCCAGTGAATCTGGAACCCCTGAGCTTACTCCTCCATCTCCTAAAATCTCTTCCTCACCGTCACCCCCTCCTAAACCCAAAACCAAAAAGAGGACTCCGGCTAAGAAATCTCACCCAAAGCCTCAAGTGTCAAAGAAAGACCAACCTCCTCAAAAGAAACCAAAGGGAGTGGTATTCAAGGAACCTATAATCACCCGGTCTCAATCCAAAGAGGTTCAAGGAAAGGGGAAGAAGAAGGATTCAGAATAACCCCAATTATCTTCTTCTTCTGGGGATACCTTCAGTAGACAACTCCGGGAAGCAATAGAGAAATCCAAACTGGACAAGATAGTTGGGAAGATTGCTTCTCAAGCCGGTGTTTCAAGTTCACATCAAGATAGGCAACCAAGTGCCTCTGCTTCAGGAGCACCTTCTGCATCACAAGCACCAGTGGATGATCACATCACCAGTCCTCCTGAGGGATTCAATGTTGCAGAGCTTAAGGCTTTATCTCATAAGGTATATGATGATGAATTTAAACATAGACATTTCTGCCCTGTAGTATATGTGGATCTGGATTATCTGAAAAAGAATTGTTATTTGGACTTGTACCCTTACCTTCAATACTATGCTCCCTGGCTAGATATTCATTTGCCATATTCCCCCACTGTTGTGAAAACCTTTTATTGCAACATGAAGACTCATAATATTATGTCTAGATCTGGTGAATTGATTGAAGAAGCAGTATCTACTACTGTTAAAGGAAAATTCATTATGATTTCTGCCAAGATCATAAATGACTTACTTGGTTATGTTGCACCTCCTCCTGATCCACCCTCTTTCTCTGCCAATGAATTTTTTAAAATTCTGAGACCAAAAAACCCAATTGGCCCCCTCATTTTCAAACCTATTGATATGCCTGATAATCACAGAGTCCTTCATTATATATATTCCTGGAGCATTGTCAATAAATCCAAGAATTTTACCCACTTTGCTCAAAAGGATTACTATTTCTTGGCTTCTTTGGTTGCTGGGCAACAAAGGAATGTAGGGGAGATTATTTTTAATGAGATGAGAAGGTTTCGATTTTCTTCAACAAGATCCACAACCATACCGTACCCTCAACTTGTTTCCTTCATTTTAATGAAAAACAAAATTTGGTATTTGGAAGGAACAGAAAGGATACTTATCTCAAGGTTTGGTAAGACTCAGTTAACTCACATGGGTATCAATCTTCCGATGAGTCGGACCAAAGCCACATCTAAGAGGGAAGCCACTCCATCCAGAGGTGATGAGGCACAATCATCTGCACAAGGTCCTATTCCTCCTCCTTCCTTTCTCAATGCCTCTCTATCCAATCATATGACTGAGGTAATTAATCAAGCTGTATCAAGTTTAAAGAAGGAGTTAGTGACTGAGTATGAGAAGCTTGTGGAGAAGATGGAAGCACAAGTCATTAAATTGGTAGACAAGGCCAATCTTAACTTTGAACTGATGTTCAAAACTCAGGATGAGATGTCACAGAGGATCACCAATATGGAGACCTTCCTGCACTCACATTTTCCCTCTTCATCTTCCGGGGTGCCTCCAGAGACCACTCATACCTCACCACTTCATCCACAGACTCATGTACTTTTTACCGATCCAGAGTCTAATGTAGATGTTACCTTTGATCGGTCACCTTCACTACCTCCCTCATCTTCTATACCACAGCCAACATCTCCTTCTGATCAGCCCATTGACCCTCTCACTGCCATGATATCCTTTGTTCCACCTCCACAGCCCCCTTCTGATGTTGACAAAACTGGGGAGAAGGATGTGTGATGTTTTCTGAGCTTCTGTGGGGTGTATTTGGGTGTTTGGGTAGATCTCTGTATGGGTAGGATTTGATGGTGTTATTTTAACTTATGAGTTATTATGTTGTTAACTTGAATTCAAGCTTGATATTAATGATTTTAACTTATGAGTTATTATGTTGTTAACTTGAATTCAAGCTTGATATTAATGATTTTTGTTTGATTCAAGTTATTCATGAATATGATTATCAAGTTTAAATAGTGTTTCAAGTTGTTATTAAGTTATATACCTTATACTATACTTACCTTGGTTGTTAAGTGTCCAGAGGAAACATTGCAGGAAAACTTGAATTTGAAACTTAAACTTGATATGCATTTGGAAACATTGAAGAAATTCAAAATTTTCAATCTCAATCAATTTCTCTTAAACTTTCATCACAAAGGTTTTGTCATCATCAAAAAGGGGGAGAATGTTAGATCCCAAGTTTTGATGATAACAAAAAGTCAATTGTGTGCAAATCATGTTTTGAAAGATTAAGAAGAGTTTACAAAGTTACCAAATGCATATTTGAAGTTTTCTGATATCTGCTGTGAAATTGCACTGGAGTGCTCGAGCATGAAGTTTGCACTCGAGCATAGATCTCCTTTGTGCTCGAGCAGGTGCGAGTGAAAGCCAGAAAGTGTGTACCCGAGAGGCATTCTCTCATTATGATCACTGGATCACTCGAGCACTAAGGTGTGCACTCGAGCACAGAAGTCATTCTCACTCGAGCACATGCGAGTGAGGGTCTGCGAGTGCTTGGCCGAGAGCAAATAATAGCATGCTTCCTTCATTCACTCGAGTAGAGACATCAATGCTCGAGCATGAGCATTTTGTGCTCGAGCAAGGTACTGCGAGTGCTTGGCCGAGAGTCATGAAGTTCAGAGAGGTGCAAGTGTGCTCGAGCACACCCGTATATGCTCGAGTGACACATCAATGCTTGCAAGTAAAAATTCTATCCCTCTCCAAATCTATTGCGAGTACTTGTTTAAAAGGTATAATTCTTGAGAATATTCTTCTTACTCGAACAGGAGTCTGTGTGCTTGAGTGAGGGCCCACATCACCTGCGAGTGATAATTTTATCCCTCTGAAATCCTGATGCGAGTGATGGTAGTGAGAGCATATTCCTTGAGAATATGCGTCTCACTCGAGCAGAGGTATGTGTGCTCGAGTGAGGGTCCATATCACCCGCGAGTACAAATTCTCACTCTTGTCAAAATGGTGTGCGAGTGATTACCCGAGAAGACATTCCCAGTGGAAAATGAAAGATCACTCGAGCAGAGGAAGTTGTGCTCGAGTGAGACCCCTCTTCACCCGCGAGTGAAGAATTTGTCTCTCTGAAATTCTATGCAAGCACAAGCCGATAACAGAGGCTTATGAAGGAAAATAGGAGATCACTCGAAGTGAGCCTTTCATGCTCGAGTGATGCCCTGTTTGACCACCAAAAATGCTAAGTCTCACAACGTTCATTCCAAATATGGTTTATTGTTATTTATTCATATCATCATTACTTATTATCATTGTTTAACATTGTTTTGATTGTTTTAAAAGTGTGATACAGGAATATGAACGTTTGAAATAAACCACATGAAGAAAGTCAAACAACGGCAGACAATATGATTATAAACACGCTGGCACCTATCGCACTCAGATTATTCAAACATGCACATGTCTGCTAATAGTTTCAAATGTCCCGCTCCTCAAATGAAGAATTTCCAAACGGGCAAAAACTGAAGCAACTATATATATACAGAGATTCAAGGAGAACAGAGATAAGAACGTAGCACAAGAATTCACAAGCTTATACCAAGTCTCTGCTATTCATCATCTTTCTCTGTAAACACATTGATCTTCAGTGTTTATTCATTTGCTCTGTAAGAGAGTCTTCATACAATTCAAAATTCTATGTTTATTTGATCTCAAGGTATTGGGACCTTGAGAGGGTAGTCTTTCCTTACGAGAGAAGCAGTTGAGAGAATTCCTTGTTGTGTCTTCCACTCATAAGCCTTATAAGATACAAGCAGGAGAGAACGTTGCTGCTCGTAAGACTTACAGTGGTGTAAGCAGGAGAGAACGTTGCTGCTCATAAGTCTTGTATACATAAGCAAGTGAGAAGAGTCATAGGTTGTTTTTCTGCACGTAAGACTTGTCGTAAGGGGGAGAGAAGTTTCTTGTTGAGAGAATATTTCTGCTCGTAGTCCGTTCAAGGACGATTGTTGTTTTGTGGCATTCTGAGAGCCCATTGAATCTTGGAGGTATAGTGAAAATCTCAGTAGGTCTTGATCTCTGAGGACTGGACGTAGGCCTGGTTGTTAGGCCGAACCAGTATAACTCTCTGTATTCAAATTCTCTCAACTCTACTCTATCCACTATATTTTTCATATCACCACATCAAGCGAAAAATTTATAACATCACCCAATTCACCCCCCTCTTGGGTGAAGCTTGCCTCTTACAGAGACAATGTGAAAGCCGTAAGGCTATATGTGAAAGCTGAAAGGCTATTTGTGAAACCTTCACCCGCGGCCTATTTGTGTTGACGGTGGGAGGACCGTGCCTTCAGGGAGGTGGAATATGGGGATGAGATTATGTGATTATGTGCATATATGGCAGCCGGCGTGCTGTGCTTTATGCTGTGATGCTGCTTGATGATTTTCTTGCATGATTTTTGATTACATGTAGTATGAGTGATTTGTTACTACTGTGATTCTTTTGAATCTCATTCTTTCTATTGCCAAACCTTCAGACAGGGCAAGTGGCTTCAAGGGAAAGGAGACGACCAAGGGCGGATAGGGCTCCTTAGGGAGATTTATATTTTGGTGTTGGATATCATGTTTTGTTGGGAGATCACCGTATATCTTATAAATGTTGTTTTGGAGACAGTGGTGTAATCCCCTAATGGGAATTTATAAACCTTTAGTTTATGTATGAAACCTGGGGGTTGCCGAGATTTTGTTGTACACTCTGATATGTAAATGTGATGTAACTGCATAGGGTAATTATATTCAAGTTGTGGAATTTGAGACCAAGGTAAGGCAGAAACTTTAAAAATATTTGTGAAAACCCTTCTGTAAGGAAGGGAGTGTAAATGAGTTTGCTTATTATCGGTCTCTATTTCATTTAAAAATATGTATTTCGAATCATAATTATGAAGGGGCTTACAAATAATGTTGGAGAAAATGTCCCAGAGAGGCACTGCCAAAATTTGGAAGAAGTTACTCGAGGGTCACTCGAGTAATTTGTGAAGCTATATGTAAAATTACTTAAGTAACCACTCGAGTAAAAGTATGAGAAAAGGCATTACTCGAGTAATCAAAGCAAATATCTTCTAGTAGCTCTTGACCAAGAATTGACACACTTTACTTGAGTAGCAAATTGAATAACTATTTGCAAAATCTATTTACTCAAGAGACTACTCGAGTAATCTGTAGAGTTATTTCAAGTATTACTTGATGGATCACTTGAGTAATCAGGTAAGAAAAGCACAGGTACTCTCGGCCAAGAATTTGATGTTGTTACTCGATGGAGTAATCAAGTAATCTGCAAACTTATTGTAAATTTACTTGAGGGATCACTCAAGTAACCTGTGAAGAAGATGTTTACTTGAGGGATCACTCGAGTAACCTTGTTGACCAGGTATCATTGAAAAGATTGCTTGAAGGCTTAATCGAGTAATATGGTAAGAAAACATTGACTTACTCTCTGCCTGATTTTTAATGAGATTACTCAAGGGACTACACGAGTAATGAGCATGATCACTCGAGTAGCCACTCGAGTAATGAAGTCCAGAAAACATGATTTTAATCCAATGTTTATTGATTTGTTTTCTATATGATTAACCCTTCATTCTCACCTACAGCTACCTACCACAAACGGATAGTTTTTAAATTCGAATAACAGTCAATCATAGTTGCGCAACTCTAAGGGACAAGTTGAAATTGTTTCAACGGCTATCACAAATCATCTATATATATGGGAACATTCAATATGCAATAGATAACACACACAAGACAATACAAGAACTAAGAACACACGTTCAATACTCTCTATTTTTCTTATACCCATTATTTGTACTTCAGTGATTATTCATTTACTTTGTGAGAGAGATTTTCATTACAAATTCATTATTCATTATTGAGACAACTTAAGGTTGTGGAACCTTGAGTTGGGGATTTGATTACAACGTGTAAGGGGGAGCGAGTGTCCAGGTGAAGGAACTTGCTGTACTGAGTTGCCAAGAACCCACTGAATCTTGGAAGATATAGTGAAACTCTCAGAGACGCTTTAAGGATTGGATGTAGATCAAAGTGGTTGTAACCGAACCAGTATAACTCTCGGTGTATACTTCGGTGATATTTCTCCTAGCTCTTAACTGCTTTAAAGTTACAGTCAATTTATATATTCACAATGATATTTCTGGTATCACCCAATTCACCCCCCTCTTGGGTGAAATGCTTACTCTAACATTTGGTATCAAAGCGTAGGTCTTCTTGTTAAGGTATAAAAGTCTAAGAAGGATCCAATGGCAAGTATGGGTGTAGGAATTCTTCCCGACGGAGCTTCTATCACAAAACCTCTGAGTTTCAATGGTGAACACTTCTCATTCTGGAAAGTGAAGTTCAGAGTCTTAGTAAAGCAACTTGCAGCACTTGGAAAGGTCTATGATCAATATACCTAAGTAAGAAAGATTCTTAATATACTCTTTAAAGAGTGGGAGGCCAAAGTCACTGTAATAGAATACATAAAAGGCAAATCAATGCAATCGGTTGCTTTTCTATTTGAAAGTCTTTCTGAATATGAAAGTAAATTAAATTTTAAATGAGAACTTGATGATATTGGTGACAAGAAGAAGAGATGTCTTGCATTGAAAGCAAAAGAAGAAGATCAAGATGAAGAAGAAGAGCTTGACAATGACGAAATAGGCCAATAATAAAACGATTTAGAAAGTTTTACAAGAAAGGCCAAGGATTCAAGAATTTTTAGAAAGGAGCAACAAGTAATAAAAAATACATAATCTACTATGAATGTGGAAAGCCATGACATATCAAATCAGAGTGTCAAGAACTGGCTCAGAATAATAAAGAAAAGAGAAAAGGCAAGTTCTATAACACGAAGAAAGCCTTTGTATCTGCCATATAGGGAGATAGTTCTTCTGATGAAGATAGCGATGAAGATGAATTAGCCAATATCTGTCTAGTTGCTCAAGAAGAAACAGAAGAAGAGGCAACTGATTTTAATCCTACTTATGATGAATTACTTTATGAATATAATGCTTTACATTTTGAATTCATCAAAGTAGTTAAAGAACTAGTTGTTTTCAAAAAGAAAAACAAAGTTCTTGAAATAGAAATCAAAGAGAATTTAGAAAAAGATTGTGAAAACTGTTCTTCTTTGAAAAAGAAAAACGTTGATCTCACGAAAACTCTTGAAAAATTCACTAAAGGAAGTAAGATGCTAAATGTGATTTTAAAAGCTCAAAGTTTTTTAAATGATCGATTTGGTCTTGGATATGATCCAAAATCAGATAGAAGGAAAGGAAGAAAGAAAGTAGGAGGTAAGTCATACTTGAATTATTTTCAGCATTCTATACATACATCAAATCCTTTTGCATATTGTAATTATTGTAATAGAAAATGTCATTATACATCATCATGCATTCATAAGAAGAAATGAAAGATAGGAACCTACAAATGGGTACCTAAAGGTTCATATGTTCAGAAAGTCATCTGTACTAACCCAAAAGGACCAAAAAAGTTGTGGGTACCTAAGACTTAAACGTATTTGATTGCAGATATGTCTTAAAGCATCCAAAAATAACAAATGGTACATAGACAGTGGATGCTCTAAACATATGACTAGTGATTTCAAAAGTTTTACCACATTGCAACCTAAGGAAGGTAGAAAGGTAAAATTTAGAGCAAATCAATCTTGAAAGATAGTAGGAATTGGTAAAATCAAAAACGACAAAGGAATACAAGTCAAAGATGTATATTACATTGAATGCTTGTGTCATAATTTGCTGAGCGTAAGTCAAAGTGCAGAGAAAGACAATGGGTAATATTTGATTAAGAGAAATGTCTAATTGTCAACAAGAAAGACTTACAACTTGAAAAGAAAAATATCAAGGAAAAAATCAGAGCAAAAGGTTAAGGTAATTGCTATACTCTTGATATCAGTAGAAATAATTCTGAAAATTGTTTTCTAAGTAATGCCAATGAAAGTTGGTTATAGCATAAGAGACTAGCTCATGTCAACATGTACCAACTAGGCAAACTACTCAAAAAGGATTTAGTTCTTGGATTACCCAAAGTAAGTTTAAAAAATGATTTGATTTATGACGCATGTCAAAAGGGTAAACAAACTAAATCATCTTTCAAATCGAAAAATGAAATTGCAAAAAGTCGACTAATTCAATTGTTATATATGGATTTAGTTGGTCCAGCAAGAGTTAAAAACCTTAGTGGCAACTTATATTCATTGGTCATTGTTGATGATTTCTCTAGATTTACATGGACTATTTTTCTATCATCAAAGGATGAAACCTTTATAGAATTCATTGTTTTTGCCAAGAAAGTGAAAAATGAGAAAGGTATGTCCATTGCAGGTATTAGGACAGATCACGATGGAGAGTTTGAAAATCAAGCCTTTAAAGAAAATTGTGATACTAATGGCATTGATCACAATTTCTCCACTGCAACAACACCTCAACAAAATAGAGTCGTGGAACGAAAGAACAAAGTACTCACTGAAATGGTTAAAGCAATGCTCAATGAAAAGAACGTGTCTCAAGTTTTCTGGGTTGATGCAATGAGCAAGCATGCTATATTTAAAATAGTGCCTACATTAGAACAAAACTTGGAAAGACACCGTAAGAGCTATACAAAGGAAGGAAGCCAAACCTTGCTCATTTACACATCTTTGGTTGTAAGTGTTTCATTCATAATAATGGTAAGGATAACTTAGGAAAATTTGATTCTAAAGCAGATGAAGGAATTTTCCTAGGCTATTCTAACTGAAGCAAAGCATACAGAGTTTTCAATAAAAGAACATGTGTTGTTGAAGAATTAATTCATGTTATATTTGATGAATTTGAATCCTCTGACAAAACCATTGATGATGAGTAGGAAGTTATTTTAAATCAAGAAAATGGTTAACCTATTTCTAAATCTCTCATCCTAGAAGTTGATCAAACTAAGGAAGAGGTTCAATTACTAGGACAACCTAAAGCCTAGAAATACAATAGAAGTCATCCCCTAGATCAAGTCATAGGAGATGTGAATGAACGAGTCAAAACTAGAAATAGAATTTTCAATGAAGTTAGTTTTTTTGCATTCATTTATGCCATTGAACCTTCTAATATTGATGAAGCCCTATCAGACAATGATTGGGTAATAGCAATGCAATAAGAGCTAAACCAATTTGAAAGAAATCAAGTTTTTGATTTGGTACCTTGACCTAAAGATCATCTTATCATTAGCACTAAATGGGTATTCAAGAATAAATTTGATGAATCCGCAATCATTGTCAAAAACAAGGCAAGATTGGTGGCCAAAGGCTATAATCAGGAAGAAGTAATTGATTATGAGGAAACATATGCTTCAGTGGCTAGATTGGAAGCTATATGAGTACTCTTAGCCTTTGCATGCATCAAAGGATTCAAACTCTATCAAATGGATATAAAAATTGCATTTCTAAATGATTACATCATGGAAGAAGTGTATGTAGATCAACCCCAGGTTTTGAAGATGTAACCAAACCTGATCATGTTTTTAAACTAAGAAAAGCTTTATATGGTTTAAAACAAGCTCCTAGAGCATGGTATGGAAGGCTCAGTAAATTTCTCATTGATCAAGGTTTTGTACGAGGGAAAGTTGATACAACACTTTTTACAAAACAAAAACGAGATGACATTTTGATTGTGCAAATTTATGTTGATGATATAGTTTTCGGTGCTACTAACAAAACCTTGTGTAAGGAGTTTTTTTGAGATAATACAGGGGGAGTTTGAGATGTCAATGATTGGAGAATTGAATTTCTTTCTCAATTTGCAAATCAAACAAAGAAAGAATGGAATTTTCATATCTTAAACGAAGTATTTGAAAGAGCTACTGAAGAAGTATGGAATAGATGGGGCAAATGGAATGGACATGCCCATGAGATTAACCACATTGCTTGATGTGGATGTCAAAGGAAAAGATTATAATATCACAAAATATAGAGGAATGATTGGATCATTACTCTATCTCACAGCAAGCAGACATAACATTCAATTCAATATAGGTATGTGTGCAAGATATCAATATGCACCAAAGGAGTCACATGCTGAAACTGTCAAACGTATCTTCCGATATCCTATTGACATTACAGAATTAGGTCTCTGGTATCCTAAAGGAAGAAGTGATTATCTAGTTGCATACTCAGATTCTGATTATAGAGGATACAAGACAGATAGAAAGAGTACTAGTGGACAAGGCCAGTTTCTTAGAGGTTCACTTGATCATGGTTCAGCAAGAAACAAAACACAATATCTCTTTCATCAACAGAAGCTGAGTATGTTGCAGCATCGAGTTGTTGTGCACAAGTATTATGGCTGAAGCAACAACTCCAGGATCTTAGTATTTATTTGAAGGAGATACCAATATACTGTGACAACACTAGCACGATAACCTTGGCAAAGAATCTAGTTCAACATTCTAGAACTAAGCATATTAATGTTAGACATCACTTGATCAGAGATCATGTCCAAAAAAAAGATTTCAAAGTGATATTCATTCCAACTCATCTTCAACTAGCCTATATTTTCACAAAACCTCTTGCAAAAGATTAATTCTTGTATATTAGAAGAGAATTGGGAATGGTAAATCCCAATGAATTGTAAATTATTTAGTATTTTCAAAATGTTAGACAATGTTATTTATTGATGTTTTGATGATTACTAACTTAAGCATCGGTGTTTCTAGCAATTTGTTTTGCAGGATCTTGATATTCTGTTTTGGAGTATGAAAAGTAGAGGTTAACAGAGGACAACATTACTGGAGGGACAACTTCAAGTAACTAGTACTACTGGAGTGACATCTTGAAGTAACTGGATAGATTACTCTACTAACCACTTGAGTAATGGCATGAAAAATGTGTCAGTAAAGCATTAATTCATGATGAATTCAAATGAAACAGCATAACGGTTGGAAACGAATAGTCATAATGAGAAATGATAGATTACCTGAGGAAGGCCTCAAGTAAACTTCATAGATTACTTGAGTAAGGCCTTGAGTGAACCTGGTTGTAGATTACAAATTTGTTTAATTTGAGCTCAAATTTGTCTTAAAGAGCCATCAAATGATCAAGGGAATATATATGGGTAATTACAATATTATTCATGCCAGGTACGCACTTGATTTTACTACATTTTGAAATTTCTTGTATGATTACTCGAGTAGCTACTTGAGTGAAATTAATGATCACTCAGTAAGCCCTTGAGTGATGTTAGGATTTAGGGCTATTTCAGTCGCTACTCGATCATTCTTCACAAAATCGCCACGAGTGATCTCCTAGTGCTCTCACAAAAAATTTTCACAGATTCTTCTTTACTTCATTTTCATCAAAATCCTTTATTTGAAGTTATATAGAAGCTATAGCAACTTGACTCGAGTGGCACCTCTAGAGATAATCACTCGAGTGACCATACAAGTAATGACGACTTTGTTGTGCTTTATTTATGTTTATCAAAATAGATGTTTTGTATTTGTACATATCTACCAAACCAAACAACTAGTTGATGTGAAACTTGTTTTATCTGAAACTAGACTCCAAACGAAATACAACAACACTAAGTTCAATGTCAACGGATTTTAGATGAAAAACATATAAGTTCTAGAAGTTGACACTAGAATTTTTCTCTGTACTCTAGACAGGGTTCAGTAATTTTGACATGTCTCTAAAACTACAAATTTGATTAAGATTATTCTTATTTCATATCAAACAAGACTCAAGAACTGCTTACTAGAAGTCAATATTGAGTTCAAAGATTATAACACCAAAGCGATATGGATCTAGGAATTTGATGCTTTAATTTCTCACGATGTTACAGTACAACAACACTCTTTGGATCATAACTTTCAGAATACAACAAATTTGAAGCTGATTATTTTTGTATTAGAATGTAGACTTCAAGAGCTTTCTGATGATAGGTTATTTGGCATATTGGATTCAAAATAAATTTGGGCAGGTCGACTGCCCAATCGGTCGGTCTATACCTCTCAGCCCAACGGCTTCTAAATGTTGCCCAAAATGATGAAACACTATTAAGGCCCTGCCTTAGGGAAAGCGGGCTGGCCCATGGCCCAACTAGTTAGACTATCCCCTAGTCCCCACTTTGGCTAAACAATGGCCCGTAATGGTGTAAACAAAGCGCTGGGCTGACAAAACTTGAGGCGGATAGGCCTGCATCCAACCAGTTGGATCGATATGGTGGTCGAAACCCTTGCTCGGGCTCGAGAGGCCATGGGCCAACGATTACATGCGTAGGACCTTGCATAAGTGAAAATATAGTTAATGATTGCACTTCTCCTATCTGGTTTGACCATACAGCATTAATGCACCGGATACCATCATAACTCCATTGTTAAGCGTCTTTAGGTGAGAATAGTATAAGGATGGGTAACCTCTTAAGAAGTCCCTATGTTGAACTCCTATTTTTTATGCTGACCTAGGGAATGATGGGCAGGCCCACGGCCTAACTGGTTATATCGTCCAGCCTTGCCCTACTTTGCCAGAACGCTGGCCCTTAACGGGGTAAATAAGTGCCAGGTGTAATGACCCAATTTGGGATTAAGGGCTAATGACTCTGATATTGATTGTAATTAGTGTAATTAAACACTTTTGGAGAAATATGATGTAAATTTGATATAAGTGTGTTTGGAGATTAAAGATCAATGGTTGAGATTTATTGACCATGGGTTAGAATCCTATGCTTTGCGTCTAGGTGAGCTAATAGTGGAAGTGAGAAGATGTTCACATGTGGCATTGTGTGGACCATAGAATGAGACAAAAAGACAAAAACTCACTTTTCTCTCTCTTCTCTCTCTTATTCGGTTGTATGCTTTGGGGAAGGGAAATATTACACTTCATCATCATCATCTCCATATCTCACCATCTCTCTCTTCTCTTTCTCTATCATTTTCGGCGACCAAGAAGAAATGTAAGATTTTGATGTGTTAGTTGATCTCTAATGCCCTAAACCTCTTCTCTAATGTTGTACACCTCATTGAGAGCTCCATTTTGTTAGAGCAAGCGTTTCACCCAAGAGGGGGGTGAATTGGGTAATACTAAAAATTTCGTTGCAAATATAAAACTTGACGGTGAAATTGAAACAGTAAAGAGTAAGGAGAAATATCACCGAAGTGTACACCGGGAGTTATACTGGTTTGGCCACAACCACTTTGACCTACGTCCAGTTCTCAGAGCTTCTCTGAGAGTTTCACTATAACTTCCAAGATTCAGTGGGTTCTTGGCACCTCAGTACAAGCAAGTTCCTTCACCTGGACACTCGCTCCCCCTTATAAGTTGTAATCCAATCCCAACTCAATGTTTCACAACCTTAAGTTATCTCAACAACAAATATTGAGTTTGAATGAAATATCTCTCTCTCAGAGTAAGTAAGAATCACTGAAGTACAGAATTACTAAAATGAGTAAAACAGAGTAATGAACTTGATGATACGTTCGTGTGTGTTCTTGTTGTTATATCTCTGTTTTGGATGTTCCCATTTATATAGATATGTTGGTAATGACCGTTGGAACATTTTCTTCTCGTCCGTTGGAGAGTGCGCAACCACTGTTGACTTTTCCAGTATTTGAAAAATATCCATTGGCGGTAGGTGGCATTTGAACTTCACATTTGACTTTCCTTATTTGATAAGATTTCTTCATTGTTTATCTGTAAATTTGCTAGGAATACTAATACAATGAAAGGTTAATCATATAGGAAACAAATCAATGAACGTTTGAATGATTTCTAAGTTTCTGGGTTTACATACTCGAGTAGCTACTCGAGTATTCATTAAAGTTTACTCGAGTACTTACTCGAGTATCATCTGGAAAAATTTGATGAACTGCAAGTCAACAAACAAATATAAGATTACTGGGGTAGTGCATGGAATAAACAAAATATCAAACCTTTGGAAATGCATGTTTACTCGGGTACCTACTCGAGTAATGCACTCTTTTCTTCATAGGTTACTCGGGTACCAACTCGAGTCAACCTTCAAATAAACTTTTGGTTACTCGATGCTTTACTCCAGTAATGTTGGCAGGATTTCAAGGCCGAGAGCACTTCAAGTTTGATTACCTTGTTACTCGAGTAAACTCAATTTATGTGCATAGCTTACTCGGGTAATAACTTGAGGTTTTTCTTCAAAAATAATTCTACATACTCGAGTACTTACTCGAGTAATCCACTTTAAATAAGTCATTGAATACCTGCATACTTGAGTAATGCCTCGAGTGAAGTGTAATAAAAATAGATCAAGTTATTCGAGTACTACCTTCAGGTTTTTGCTTACCATAGTGAGTTACTCGAGTAGCTCCTTGAGTAACGTTGGCAGGGTTGAAAATGCCGAGAGTAACATATTTCTTGAAACAGGGGACTCGAGTATCATTGGCAGGCTGAGAGCAACTGGAAGACTTTTACATGGTTACTAGAGTAGCTACTCGAGTAACGTTGGCAGGCCGAGAGCAACTCCAAGTGATTTACCTGGTTACTCGAGTAGCTACTCGAGTAACATTGGCAGGCCGAGAGCAACTTGAAATCATTTACACTATTACTCGATTACTTACTCGAGTAACGTTGGCAGGTTACTCGAAGGTGTCTCTGATTACTTCAAGTTTCTGTTCCTTTACTCGAGTACATACTCGAGTAATGCCTTAGAAAACTTGCTTCTAATCAAGTTTCTCAGCTTTTTCTCTTAGCCTTTCTTCATTACTCCAATGCTTACTTCAAGTAATGCTTTTCCCTGTTATTACTTTGTTCAAACTTATTTATTAACCAAATATTTTTCATAATATTCTTTGTTATCATCAAAACATGAGATCTAACACATTTTGGTGTTTTCAGAATTTGGAAAGGAAGTGTTTTGGGTGTTGGAGTAATTTGAAAGTTTGAGAATCAAGATTCTGACTTTGGCAAAGTGAAGAGGTAAGCATTTGATGCTTTTTGATATGTATGTTATGATTTTTGAATAAGTTTGAGAAATTCTAAAAATTTTCCCTGGTTTATGCCCATTTTGGAATGTATGAATTTCATAGTGGATGATGTTGGTATTAGTTCATTGTGAAGTTCTTTGACTATTTGATATGGTTTTAAAGTTTGGAAGTGTATTGATTGGAATTGGGTATTGTGTGTTATAGAGACCCAAGGGCATAAATTGTGATTAAAATGATATTTGGGTGTTTTGGAGGTTACTAATGGGTTCCCTATGTCATTTTGAGTGAGTATGAGCTTTGTGTAGAGTTTGTGAAGCATTGGGTGTTATTTTGACCAATCTGGGAAATTCTATCAGTTCCTGCGATCTGGCAATCTGATGGCCTCACTCAAGTGAGGGAGGAACTCACTAGAGTGCTACCGTGTATTTTCCCTTTTCTCTTTGTGTTTTGCCTGCGTTCTCATGAAAGGGGCTCGAGTGCACTTCCTTCATCACGAGTGATATTGGTGATCACTCGAGTGGGCATGGGGTCACTCGAGTGATGGTGTGAGTTCTTGGTTAAGGTTACTCTTGGGTTGTCACTCGCTGGTTGATGTTCAAGAGTGTGTTCTGACACTCGCAAGTAAAACCTTCTCACTTGACTGTTGGGGGGTATGCTCGAGTGAGCTTTTCCCTCTAATGTTGTCTGTGATCTCTGGTTGTCACTTCTTGTGTTGCACTTTAGGGGACTAGAGTGGATTTGGAGTCATCATCCGAGTGTAAAACCCCATGCTCGAGTGTTGTGAGCACTTTCTAGCCGTGATGGTTGCTCACTGTCAAATACTCGCGAGTGAGAGCTAGTCTCACTCGAGTGAGGTCATCTTCACTCGAGTGAGCCAGCCAAAAATCAATGTTTTGCCTTCGGAAAAAGGGGTCTTCAGGGTAGTTTCTCCTATCCCTTTAGGCATATGTGTAGGCCTTTAATAGTCACCTAAAGAGTCCTAAATGATAACCAACTTAAAGTATTATGGAAATAAGTGTTTGGGAAAGAGATTAATAAATTGTCCCTAAATTGGTATAGGATTTGATATCTGTCAGACGCGTAAGCCCACTGTGTCAAAGAACATCAGGAAAGATACAGGTAGTGACTCCTCTCTTATACTTTGTGTAAATGTATTGTATGTTCGCCTATCAAGCATTATGTGTTGTTGTTGCTTTGATATGCATTGAGATGCCTTGTGGAGCTTTGTGCCTTGTGGAGCTTTGTTCCTTATGATTCTTTGTGCCTTATGGAGCTTTATGCCTTATGATTACCGCCGAAGCGGGCATAGTGATTACCACGTAAGCGGGTATAGTGACTACAGCGAAAGCTGGCAGAGTGTTTACAGTGAAAGCTGGCATTGTGATTATCACGAAAGTGGGCATAGTGCATTATGATACAGTCGTGACTGCTGTCGTCTGTGGTGTGAGCCATTGATCATTGTGTTGCTGAGGATATTGTTGAACATGATAACATTACATGCTTTGTGTTTATATATTGTATGAGTGATTTGTTACTACTGGGATTCTTTAGAATCTCACTCTTTCCAAATGACTAATATTTTAGACAGGGCCAGTGGCTCGAAAGGGAAGCGGCCAACCAAGAGTGGTTAGGAGTCATAGGGACATATTAGATTTTTGGACCGTTGGTTATCTGTTTTAGATTTTGGATTTTGGGATTACTGTATGTATATGGATTGTAGATAATATTTTTGGATATGTAATCCCCATTTTGGGAAATTTGAAACCCGTTGTATATATACAAGTAACCCGAGGTTGCCGGGATTTTGGTTACGCACTCTGATATTTATTATGTGATATAAATACACAGGTAATTGTATTCGAAAGTAGATGTAAGACCAGATGAATTCTGTTTTTAAACGTTTTGATTGGACACCCCATCTCTTGGAGATGAGTGATTATAAATGTGATTTTTGTCTTATTAGTCTCTATTTCACTTAAATTTTATAATCCGGATATAGTTACCGTGAGGAGGTTACTTTTTTGGTATCAGAGCTGCAGTTCCTTGCAAAGGTAGGGTTTGCTAGGATAGCTCCCATAGTGTGGTCTTAGTGATAGAAAATCATTTGTGAATAATCGTCGTATACATATATCTGTTCTGGTTATGTGGATATATGTGCTTTGTGGAATTATGTGTATACCATAATTGTTGGATTAATGGGATGAGTTCTTTATAGAATGGAAAGAACGACAAAAGGTCACCCTAGAGTACAACAAGTAAATCTCGAGGTGGAGGTTGTCAAAGAGAATCCACCGGACCTGTTGCAAGAAATGATGGAGTTGATTCGGGATTAGCGGGATATGATTGCTGAGCTTAGAGAAGAGCTCAGAGCTGAGAAAGCAAAGAATAATGAGGACTGAGGTCAGTCTACTCAAGAAGAGACTCGAGAAGAAACCCGAGAAGAGACTAGACATGAAGAGACTGCTGAAGGGTCAGCATGACCAGTGGAGTCACCTCCTCATACCGAAGGCCACATAGGAAGTCGGTTAATGAGGAAAGAGATCTTCAGTTTTGGGTCTCCAGATTTTGTAAGCACCTACCTCCGACATTTAAAGGGAAATTGGATCCTCAGGTGGCGGAAGATTGGCTAAACTACCTTGAGAAGAATTTTGAGGTCTTAGAGTGTTCCTCATAGGAGAAAGCCTGGTTGGCGGTGTATAAACTTAAGGGAGATGCAAACCGCTGGTGAAAGAATGTTGCTCTGTCTTTAAGGAGTAAAAGCATACCATTGACCTGGGAAGTATTCCAATAACATTTTAACGAGAAATATTTTCCCAAGTTGGTGAGGCTTGAGAAGGAGACCGAGTTATTTAATATCAAGCAAGGGGACACGGAGTCATTTGATGAGTACCTGTCCCGTTTCATTCGTTTTTCTCGGTATTCATCCTATTTATGGAAGATGGATGAGGAGGAGTTGAGCTTTGACTTGCTTGTACGGGGTTTGAGGTGTGATGTGAGGAAGAGAATAGCCACCCATCAGTTTTTTGAGTTCAACAAGGCAGTTAAGGAATGTCAGATTATAGAGAGCAATATGAGAGAGTTGTATCCGGCTAAGACTGCTGGTGGTCAGTGAGCCCAGTAAGGGTAGTGCTTCTCAGAAGCGAAAGGGCTCGGGATCATTCTCATATAGAAGCAGTGGTAAGAAGCCTTATCAATTTGGGAGTCATGATCAGCAGAGAGCTCCTATGATATGGACATGTCCTCGTTGTAACAAGCCACATCTTGGCAGAACTTGCGATGGTTGGGTGATTTGTTTCCAATGTAAGCAAGTGGGGCATACATCCGTTGAGTGTGGACAGCCATGACTAGAGCAAAGATAGAGGACTCAGGACCGAGTATTTGCTATGACTCATGAGGAAGCCCAGAAATCCCCAGAGCTGATAAAGGTATAGTTCTTCTCAATAGATATGTGTTACAAGCATTGTTTGACTCTTGTGCAAGTCACTCCTTTATTGCATATGATTGTGTGAAGCGCCTGGGTATGAATGTGTATAAATTACCATTCGATCTGATTGTGTCAACACCAATGGATGTAAAGGCTGTAACTACAGAAGCCTGTTTAAATTGTGTTGTAACTGTTGAGGGTCATAAGTCTATAGTAGATTTGATTTGTTTACTGCTCTACTAATTGGAAGTCATTTTGGGTTTTGATTAGTTGATAGCCAATAATGTGTTATTAGATTGTGGGAACAAGAGGATAGTGTATCCTGTTTCTCATAGCATTGAGGACAAGAATGTCGGCTTAAATTTCATTTCAATAGCTAAGGCTGAGAAATATTTGAAAAAAGGTTGTCAAGGGTATATGGTTTTCTTTTTTGTATAAGGAGAAACCAGGGAAACTTCGAGTAGTATACCCGTAGTGAATGAATTTCCTGAGGTATTTTCAGATGACTTAAGTAGGTTGCCTCCTGAGAGGGAAGTTCAATTTCTGATTGAAATTGTTTCTGGAGCTAATTCTATATCCAAAGCCCCATATCATATGGCCCAAAATGAAATGGCAGAATTGAAGAAGCAGATTGAAGATTTTCTTGAGAAAGGGTTCATTAGACCCAATGTGTCGCCTTGGGGAGCTCTAGTTTTGTTTGTGAAAAAGAGAGACAGGAGTCTTCGTTTATGTATCGATTATCAAGAGTTGAATAAGATTATCGTCAAAAATAAATACCCTCTCCCTAGAATTGATGACCTTTTAGATCAATTATCTGCTGCATGTGTATTTTCAAAGATTTCTCTAAGGTTAGGGTATAATCAACTGTGAGTGAAAGTGGAAGATGTTCCGAAGACTGCTTTCTGGACCAGGTATGGTCATTATGAATTCTTAGTGATGCTATTTGGGCTAACCAATACACCTGTGGTTTTTATGGATTACATGAATCGTATATTTCGATAATACCTAGATCAATTTGTTGTGGTATTCATAGATGATATTCTGATATACTCTAAGAGTAGAGAACAGCATGAGCGTCATTTGAGAATTGTATTGGATACATTGCGTGAGAAGCAGCTATATGCCAAATTGAGTAAGTGTGAGTTTTGGCTATCAGAAGTGAAATTCTTAGGCCATGTTATCTCGCAAGAAGGAGTCTCTGTGGATCCCAGTAAAGTGGAAGCAATATTGGACTGGAAAAAACCAGAAACTGTTGCAGAGGTACACAGTTTTCTGGGTCTTACTGGCTATTATCGGAGATTCATTCAGAATTTCTCCCGTATTGCCTTGCCGATGACCAAGCTCACGAGAAAAGATTATCCATTTGTGTGGAATGAACATTGTAAAAATTGCTTTGTGGAGCTGAAACAGAGGTTGACTATGGCACTTGTGTTGATTTTACTTGATCCCAGTTTGACATACGTTGTCTATCGTGATGCTAGTGGGTAGGGATTAGGGTGTGTCCTTATGTAACAGGGACGTGTGGTGGCCTACACCTCTCGAAAGCTCAAACCTTATGAGTTGAACTATCCCACTCATGATCTGGAGGTTGAGGCCATTGTGTTTGCATTGAAGATTTGGCGTCATTACCTATACGATGTGACTGTAGAATTATACTACGACTACAAGAGTCTCAAGTATCTATATGATAAAAAAGAATTGAATAGGAGACAATGGCGCTGGATGGAGTTACTTAAGAACTACAACGTGGAAATCAAATATCATCAGGGTAAGGCAAATGTAGTTGCTGATGCTCTTAGTCGAAAGATTATGCTTGTGGAGCTATGATGATACAAGAGGGGAAGTTGATTGCTGATTTTTGTGATATGAATTTTTTGAACCAGATCATCTATGCCAACTATATTATTTCCCAAGGAGAAATCGACTTGAGAGCTGAGATTGATGGGGCTTAGAGGCAAGATGGCTGGATATAGCGTAATCTAGCTAGAATCGAGCAGGGAGAAGCTCAGGGCTATGATCTGTCTCCTAGTGGATTGATTTGCTACCAGAAAAGAATTTGTGTTCCACATAAGGCGGAGTTGAGACAAAAAATCTTGGATGAGGCGATAAAAGCCAGTATACTCTTTATCCGGGTATGACCAAGATGTACCATAACTTGAAATCTGTGTATTGGTGGCCAGGAATAAGGAGTGATGTAACAAAATATGTGGCGAGGTGTCTCACATGCTAGAAGGTCAAGATCGAGCACCAGAGACTGCTTGGTTTGTTGCAAAGTCCTGAGATTCTGGAATGAAAATGAGAAAGTATGACCATGGACCTTATGATGGGATTGCCCAAGATCAGAAATTATGATGTGATATGGGTCATTATGGATCGGTTAATGAAGTCGGCGCACTTCTTACCGATCAATGCGAGTTACTTTTCGGACAAGCTAGCAGAGATTTATATTCGTGAAATTGTGAAGCTCCATGGCATACCAAAGAATATCATCTCCGATCGTGATCCCCGTTTCACTTCAAGATTTTGGAGGGCATTGCAGAGGCACTGGGTACTAAGTTGATATTCAGTACAGCCTATCATCCTTAGACAGACAGACAGACAGTCAGAGAGGACTATTCAAACCCTAAAGGATATGTTGCGGGCACGTGTCCTTGACTTCAAAGGGAGTTAGGATCGTTTTCTTCCCCTTATGGAGTTTGCCTACAACAATAGCTATCATGTAAGCATTCAGATAGCGCCATGTGAAGCATTGTATGATAGAAAATGCCAATCGCCATTATGTTGGAATGAATTATCTGAGAGGAAATTGTATGGGCCGGATCTTGTGGATCAAACTGCAGCTCAGATTTAAATCATTCCTAAGAGGCTTCTTACAGCTCAGAGTCGGCAGAAAAGTTATGCTGACAAGAGGAGAAGACCTCTAGAGTATAAAGTTGGTCACCATGTGTTTCTAAGAGTATCCCTTGTCATCGGTATTGGGCGAGCTATCAAGCGAAAGAAATTGAGCCCAAGGTATATATGTCCTTTTAAGATCCTTGGAAGAATTGGGCATGTTGCTTATCGAGTAGCCCTACATCTAAACTTGAGCAGACTTTATGATGTGTTCTATGTTTCCCAATTAAAGAAGTATCAACCGGATCCTTCTCATATCGTTGAATATGAGGAAGTGGAGTTGCAAGACAACTTCACGTATGCGGTGGAGCCATAGCAGATTATTGATCGAGAAGAACTGCGGCTCAGACACCGAAGTATTCCTTATGTGAAAGTAATCTGGAAGGGAATGTCACAGAAAGAAGCAACCTGGGAAGTGGAAGAGGATATGCGAAGGCGATATCAGGAGTTCATGGCTCAAGTAGTTTGACAAATTTTGAGGGCAAAATTTATTTGACAGAGGGAGAATTGTAATGACCCAATTTGGGATTAAGGGCTAATACTCTGATATTGATTGTAATTAGTGTAATTAAATAATTTTGGAGAAATATGATGTAAATTTGATATAAGTGTTTTCAGAGATTAAAGATCAATGGTTGAGATTTATTGACCATGGGTCGGAATCCTATGCTTTGCGTCTAGGTGAGCTCATAGTGGAAGTACGAAGATGTTGACAAGTGGCATTGTGTGGACCATGGGATGAGACAAAAAGACAAAAACTCACTTTTCTCTCTCTTCTCTCTCCTATTCGGTTGTGTGCTTTGGGGAAGGGAAAGATTACACTTCATCATCATCATCTCCATATCTCACCATCTCTCTCTTCTCTTTCTCCATCATTTCCGGCGACCAAGGAGAAAGGAAGAAGAAATGTGAGATTTTGATGTGTTAGTTGATCTCTAATGCCCCAAACCTCTTCTCTAATGTTGTGCACCTCATTGAGAGCTCCATTTTGGTGTTTTAAGAATTTGGAAAGGAAGTGATTTGGGTGTTGGAGTAATTTGAAAGTTTGAGAATCAAGATTCTGACTTTGGCAAAGTAAAGAGGTAAGCATTTAATGCTTTTTCATATATATATGTTATGATTTTTGAATAATTTTAAGAAATTTTGGAAATTTGCCCTGGTTTATGCCAATTTTGGAATGTATGAATTTCATAGTGGATGATGTTTAGATTAGTTCATTGTGAAGTTCTTTGAGTATTTGATATGGTTTTAAAGTTTGGAAGTGTATTGATTGGAATTGGGTATTGTGTGTCATAGAGACCCAAGAGCATAGATTGTGGTTAAAAAAATATTTGGGTGTTTTGGAGGTTACCAATGGGTTCCCTATGTCATTTTGAGTGAGTATGAGCTTTGTGTGGAGTTTGGGAACCATTAGGTGTGATTTTGACCAATCTAGGAAATTTTATCAGTTGCTGTGATCTAGCAATCTGATAGCCTCACTCGAGTGAGGGAGGAACTCACTCGAGTGCTGCCGTGTATTTTCCCTTTTCTCTTTGTGTTTTTCCTTGGTTTTCATAAAGGGGGCTCAAGTGCACTTCCTTTACTGCGAGTGATGTTGGTGATCACTCGAGTGAGCATGGGATCACTTGAGTGATCGTGTGGGTTCTTGGTTAGGGTTATTCTCGGGTTGTCACTAGCTAGTTGATGTTCAAGAGTGTGTTCTGACACTCGCAAGTGAAACCTTCTCACCCGAGTGCTGGGGGATATGCTCGAGTGAGCTTTTCACTCTGATGTTTTCTGTGTCTCGGGTTGTCACTTTATGTGTTGCACTTTTGGGGACTGGAGTGGATTTGGAGTCATCACCGAGTGCAAAACCCCATACTCGAGTGTTGTGAGCACTTTCTAGCCGTGATGGATGCTCACTGTCAAATATTCACGAGTGAGAGCTAGTCTCACTCGAGTGTGAGTCTTTCATCACTCAAGTGAGGTCATTTTCACTTGAGTGAGCTAGCCAAAAATCAATCTTTTGCCTTCCAAAAAAGGGGTCTTCAGGGTAGTTTCTGTAAGATCAAGCGTTTCACCCAAGAGGGGGGTGAATTGGGTGATACTGAAATTTCTTTCGAAAATATAAAACTTTGACAAAAGAATTAAAACAGTAATGAGTAAGGAGAAATATCACCGAAGTGTACACCGGGAGTTATACTGGTTCGGTCACAACCACTTTGACCTACGTCCAGTCCTCAGAGCTTCTCTGAGAGTTTCACTATAACTTCCAAGATTCAGTGGGTTCTTGGCACCACAGTACAAGCAAGTTCCTTCACACCTGGACACTCGCTCCCCCTTACAGGTTGTAATCCAATCCCAACTCAAGGTTCCACAACCTTAAGTTATCTCAATAACAAATATTGAGTTTGAATGAAATATCTCTCTCAAAGAGTAAGTGATAATCACTGAAGCATATGAATACAATTTCAACGTGAAAACAGAGCAATGAACTTAATGATTCGTTCGTATGGATGCTTAGTTGTTCTTCTCTGTTTGAGGGTTCCCATATATATATAGATATGATGGGGATGACCGTTGGAACGTTTTCCTTTCGTCCGTTGGTGAGTGCGCAGCCACTGTTGACTTTTTAAGTTTTTGAAAAATATCCGTTGGCGGTGGTTGGCATTTGAACGTTTGATTTGACTTTCATCTCTTGAAGTGATTCCTTCATTGTTTATCTGTAAATAGACTAAGAATACTAATACAATGAAAGATTAATCATATAGGAAACAAATCAATGAATGTTTGAATGATTTCTAAATTTCTGGGTATGCTTACTCGAGTAGCTCCTCGAGTAACCCTTGAAGTTTACTCGAGTAGCTCCTCGAGTAACATCGTGAAATCATTATGTATTTGAAAGTCAATGAAGAGAAACAAGATTACTCGGGTAGTGCATGGAGTAAACTAAATTTCAAACCTTTGGAATAGTTATTTACTCAGGTAGCTACTCGAGTAATGCACTCACAACTTTATGAGTTACTCGGGTAACACCTCGAGTAATCCTTTGAAAAACTTTTGATTACTCGATGCTCTACTCCAATAATGTTGGCAGGATTAAAATGCCGAGAGCACTTACCTCATTACTCGAGTAGCTCCTCGAGTAATACACACATTTTTGCATAGGTTACTCGGGTAGCACCTCGAGTAACTGAGACATTTGAACATAACTTACCCGGGTAATGACTTGAAGTTTCCTTTGAAAATATTTGAGCATACTGGGATACATACTCGAGGAATCCACTTAAGATAAAACATTAGAAACTTAGATACTCGAGTAAGGACTCGAGGATGATGAAATAAGAAGAAATCAAGTTAATCGGATACCAACCTCAAGTTTTAACTTACCTCAGGCTGTTACTCGAGTAGCTCCTCGAGTAACATTGGCAGTGGTACAAAGTGCCGAGAGTTACATATTTTCAAATACATGGTTACTCGAGTAGCTCCTCGAGTATCATGGAAAACTTGAAGGCAAACTGGAAGTTTCTGACCTGGTTACTCGAGTGGCTCCTCGAGTAACATTAGCAGTGGTACAAAATGCCGAGAGGTCCATATTTTCTGAAACAAAAGGTACTCGAGTAGCTCCTCGAGTATCATTAGGAAAACTTGATGGCAACTGGAAGTTTTCACATCGTTACTCGAGTAGCTCCTCGAGTAACATTAGCAGGCCGAGAGCAACCTCCAAATTTTACCTGGTTACTCGAGTAGCTCCTCGAGTAATGGTGGCAGGTTACTGGAAGTTTTCTTGGTTACTTCAAGTTTTGGCTCCTTACTCGAGTAGCGCCTCGAGTAATGTCTTAGAAACTGCACTTCTGATCAAGTTCCTCAGCATTTTCTCTTGGCTAACCTTCAATACTTCCATGCTTACTTCAAGTAAAGCTTATTCCTGTCATTACTTAGTTCAAGCTTGATTATTAACCTTTTCCTTTTCAAACCATTCTTTTGTTATCATCAAAACATGAGATCTAACATTCTCCCCCTTTTTGATGATGACAAAACTTGGTGATTTTGAACATCGTTTTTCAAATTGGATTCTTAATTAATTATTTCTTATTAAGTTGATTATACCTTGCATACATAACAACTTCATTAGTCCAAACATGTATCATAATTCACAAACTTAAATGAAATCAAATGAAGCATAATTTAAACACACTTGCATTGAACTTAAATTTCAAATTACAAAATAAGTTCATACTGAATTCAAAAAGCTCCCTAAAGTCCCATGTACACCCATATACCCATGAAAAGCAAAGACAAATCCACAAAATCACTCTCAAGTTCTTCTCCCCCTTTTTGGCTTCATCATTCAAGAGGAGGGTTAGAAGGCTTCACCATAGATATGGGCTTTACAGGAAGGACCAATCCACCATCTGAACTAGATGAATCAAAGGAACTGGATGATTCTGGTTCAGGAAGATTGAGAGGTGGGATATGGATGTCATCTCTAGGCAGGAAAGGAGAAGGTTGGAATACAACCATAGTGGTCTCAGCCTCTGGAGATGTGTCTAACACAGGAGTGATATGTTCAGAGGAAGAAGATGATACTACCTCTGTTTGGGTAGGAGAGGGAATAGGTATAGAAGTGGTCTCAGGCTGTGGCTTTTGAGGTGAATCACCTATAATGATATGTGTAGACTCAAGGGTTTCAGGATCATCCACTGTGAACAAGATGTCTTTTCCTTGGGGCTCAAGTGGATCAGAAACCAGAGGGGTAAATGGTTCATCCTCAGGAATAGGAATGTCTGAAGAAGGGTCTTCTGGAGGTGGTGGTGCAGATGATAAAGGACCGGCAGAAGGTCCGGGACCCAGAGAATCCAGTCGTGCTAAGATCAATCTCAGGGTTTCTCCCTGGGCACGTTGCTCTTCAAGCAACTCCTCATGTCTCCTATCCATTCTCTCAACCAACTCCTCATGCCTTTTGTCAATTTTCTCAACTAGTTCACCCATCTTGAAGTTGGTGTTGGTAATTAGCTCAGCATTTGTGTTGGCTATGTCCACATGGAAGCCTCTGAGTATGTTCTCCATGAAGTGCTGGAGAGTGGCATTCAGGAAGGATGGTGAGGATGTGGTAGCAGCTGGAGCCGATGACTGAGCGTCATCCATCCTACTGGTCTCAGTCTCAGTAGCCTTCCGCTTCTTCTTGGACCCAGACTCCAGTGGGCCTTTAAGAGGGATGTCGATGTTCAGTTTACCAATCTGATTTCTCCCTACTGGGGTCATTCTCTCAATTGGCTCTTTACTATCAAAGTACCATATTTTGTTCTCTTTTAGGATAAGAGACACAATTTGGGGATATGGCATTGGAGTAGTCCCTTTTCCATCCACCTTATACCTCTTCATTTCAGAGAATATGTACTCTCCCAGATCCTTTTCTTCTTTCAAGAGGAGGGATGCAAACCATCTATAGTCCCTATCCGAGAAGTGGGTATAGTTGTTGGCTTTGTTCACAAGGGACCTAGAGTAGATGTACCAAAGAACCCTATGGTGATCACACATGTCACTCGGTTTAAAGTTTAGGGGGCCAACTAACTCACCGGGTTTGAGAATGGTAAAAATCTGATTTGGCTCAAGTTCAGAATAAATATCATCAGGGGGATTCTCAATTCCTAACCATAGATTGATCCTAGAAGGGGATATAAGAATTTTTTGACCTCTCACTGAGGTGGTCATCTCTTCCTCAACTGAGGTTCGGTTAGGCTCATCAGTGATTTCTAGGTTACAGTAAAAATGGGTGATTACCTTTGTGCAAAAAGGCAATCGAACAGATAACCAAGGCATAAAAGGATCAAGATAAGAGCTAAGGTCATACTTCACTACCTCTTGAAGCACCTTCAGATCAATGTAGTGTGTTTTACACACTTTCCTTCTGGAGAACTGTATTCGGTACTTGGGAGATTCCACCAGTTTCCCCACATTGAATCCCTTGGGAGGAGTAGTGATCTCTGCCTCTGGGATCTTGGATTTCTTGGATTATTGACCCTTCTCCAATTGGTCAATGATCCCAGCCATTGCCTTAGCCACATTTTTGTCATATTTTGGCTTCTTGGGAGGTTTTGGAGTAAAAGAGGGTGTGGATGAGTCTGAGTGAGAAGGTGAGGGAGTTTTGACACCTTTACTCCTTCCTGTGGATGTGCTCTTTTTAGACTGAGCCCTAGTCACAATAGGCTCTTTGATTACCACCCCTTTGGCCTTTGGTTGAGGTTGAGGTTGAAGAGGGATTTTGGCTTTTGGTCTTGGGGTCAATTTTCTTCTTTTTCCCTTGGGATGAGATGAAGGAGGATTAGAGTGTTGCTCGGATTCAGAGGAATCTAAGGGAGTAAGATTTTTGGTTCTCATTTTCTTGAAGAATTGAGAAACTGAGATTTTCAGAAAAAGAATGAGGTAACTGTCGCAAGTTTAGGGCACAGAGAATCTGAGAGAAATAGGAAGTTTTTGGACTTGAAATCAGTTGGGTTTTGACGGAAATGAAGCAAAGAATCGATTGTGAAAAGTTTTTGTGAGGGTGTATAGTGATTTACTCGAGGAGATTTTGTGGAAATGACCAAGTTTGCGCAAAATAAAGACCTAAATCCCGACTTTACTCGAGGCCTTACTCGAGTAACATTCAATGTTACTCGAGGCCTTCCTCGGGTGTTCATACATAAAAATTAAAAAATAATTCATTTAAATTGCGTACCTGGCATGAATAATATAGTAATCATCCATGGATATTCCCTCGATCATTCATAGTCCATTTGATTCAGATTTGAGTCATTATTTAACCTTTTGAGAATCTGAGCTCCGTCATTACTCGAGGCCTTCCTCGAGTAATCTTCAAGTTTACTCGAGGCCTGCCTCGAGTAAATAGTTTTACCTCTTCTGACTCTTCATTTCTTTAAGATCTGAACCGTTACATTTGAAAATCAAGTAACTTGATCCGTTACTTTCAGTTTTGGGGGCCATTACTCGAGTACATACTCGAGTAAAGTACTTCTTTACTTCAAGTTGCTCCTCGGGTATTGCTTTTCTGTCACACATTACTTCAAGTTGGTACTCCAGTAAATGTGTCCTCTGATCACCTCTGTTTTTGTTTCCCAAAACAGAATTTTTACCTTCCTGCAAAACACATTTCTATACACTCCGAAGCTTAAGTTAGTGATCATCAAAAAAATGACTTCATCTAATATTATGAAATGCAGAAATTACTTATAACTCATTGGGATTTACCATTCCCAATTCTCTCCTAATGTAAAGAAATTGATCTTTTGCAAGGGGTTTTGTGAAGATATCAGCTAGTTGAAGATGAGTAGGAATGAATATCACTTTCACATCTTTCTTTTGGACATGATCTCTGATGAAGTGATGTCTGACATCGATATGCTTGGTTCTAGAGTGTTGAACTGGATTCTTTGCCAAGCTTATCGTACTTGTATTGTCACAATAGATTGGTATTTCCTTGAGATAAATACCAAGATCTTGTAGTTGTTGTTTTAACCATATCACTTGTGCACAACAACTTGAGACTGCAACATATTCGGCTTCTGTTGACGAAAGCGACACTGTATTTTGTTTCTTGCTGAACCACGAGACAAGAGATCCTCCAAGAAATTGTCCTTGTCCACTGGTGCTCTTTCTGTCTGTCTTGTATACTCCATGATCAGAATCTGAATATGCAACTAGATATTCACTTCTTCCTTTGGGATACCACAGACCCAATTCTGGTGTGTCAGCAAGGTATCTAAAGATTCGTTTGACCGTTTCAGCATGTGATTCCTTTGGTGCAGATTGATATCTTGCACATATGCCAACACTAAATTGGATGTCCGGTCTGCTTGCCGTGAGATAGAGTAATGATCCAATCATTCCCCTATATTTTGTGATATTGTAGTCTTTCCCTTTGACATCAGCATCAAGCAACGTTGTTGAGCTCATAGGTGTGTCCGAGCCATTTGCTTCATCCATTCCATACTTCTTCAATAGCTCTTTTAAATACTTTGTTTGAGATATGAAGATTCCATTCTTTCTTTGTTTGATTTGCAAGCCAAGAAAGAAATTCAATTCTCCCATCATTGACATCTCAAACTCTCCCTGCATTATCTCAGAAAATTCCTTACATAGAGATTCATTAGTAGCACCGAAAACAATATCATCAACATATATTTGAACAATTAAAATATCATCATGTTTTTGATTTATAAATAATGTTGTATCAACTTTTCCTCGTACAAAACCTTGATCGATGAGAAACTTACTAAGCCTTTCATACCAGGCTCTAGGAGCTTGTTTTAAACCATATAAAGCCTTTTTAAGTTTGAAGACATGGTCCGGTTTAGTTACATCTTCAAAACCTGGAGGTTGTTCTACATACACTTCTTCCATGATGTAACCATTTAGAAAGGCACTCTTAACATCCATTTGATAGAGTTTGAATCCTTTGATGCAAGCAAAGGCTAAGAGTACACGTATAGCTTCCAATCTAGCCACTGGAGCATACGTTTCCTCATAATCAATTCCTTCTTCCTGATTATAGCCTTTGGCCACCAATCTTGCCTTGTTTCTGACAATAATTGCAGATTCATCAAGTTTGTTTTTGAATACCCATTTAGTACCAATGATCGTATGATCTTTGGGTCGGGGCACCAAATCCCAGACTTGATTCCTTTCAAATTGATTTAATTCTTCTTGCATTGCTATGACCCAATCATTGTCTGATAGGGCTTCATCAATGTTAGAAGGTTCAATCTCAGAAATGAATGCAGAAAAACTTACTTCATTGAAAATTCTATTTCTAGTATTGATCCCTTCATTTACATCTCCTATGACTTGATCTAAGGGATGACTTTTGTTGTATTTCCAAGCTCTAGGTTGACCTAGGGATTGTTCTTCATCCTTAGTTTCATCAACCTCTGGAATAAGAGACTTAGAGATAGATTGACCATTTTCTTGATTTAAAACAACTTCCTGTTCTTCATCAATGGTTTTGTCAGAGGATTCAAATTCATCAAATACAACATGAATTGATTCTTCAACAACACAAGTTCTTTTATTGAAAATTCTATATGCTTTACTTCGATTAGAGTATCCTAAGAAAATTCCTTCATCAGTTTTAGAATCAAATTTTCCTAAGTTATCTTTACCATTATTATGAATGAAGCACTTACACCCGAAGATGTGTAGATGAGCAATGTTTGGCTTCCTTCCTTTGTATAGCTCGTATGGTGTCTTTCCAAGCTTTGTTCTAACATAAGCTCTATTTGAGATATAACATGCTGTACTCATAGCATCAGCCCAAAATACTTGAGACACGTTCTTTTCATTCAACATTGCTCTAGCCATTTCGGTGAGCACTCTATTCTTGTGTTCCACAACTCCATTTTGTTGAGGTGTCCTTGGAGCAGAGAAATTGTGATCAATGCCATTAGTATCACAATATTCTTCAAAGGCTTGATTCTCAAATTCTCCACCATGATCAGTCCTAATACCTGCAATAGACATACCTTTCTCATTTTGCACTTTCTTGGCAAAAACAATAAATTCTTCAAAGGTTTCATCTTTTGATGATAGAAAAATAACCCATGTAAATCTAGAAAAATCATCAACAATGACCAATGAATACAAGTTGCCACCAAGACTCTTTACTCTTGCTGGACCAACTAAATCCATATGCAATAATTGTAATGGTCTATTTGTTGAGATCTCATTTTTCAATTTGAAAGATGATTTAGTTTGTTTACCCTTTTGACATGTGTCACAAATCAAATCGTTTTTGAAATTTACTTTGGGTAATCCAAGAACTAAATCCTTTTTGAGTAGTTTACCTAGTTGATGCATATTGACATGAGCCAATCTCTTATGCCATAGCCAACTTTCATCGGTATTACTCAGAAAACAATTTTCAGATTCATTTCTACTAATATCTAGAGTATAGCAGTTACCTTCCCTTTTTGCTCTGAGCTTAGCCTTGATATTTTTCTTATCAAGCTGTAAGTCATTCTTGTTGATAATTAGACATTCCTCTGAATCAAATATTATCCAGTTGTCTTTATCTGCACTTTGACTTACGCTCAGCAAATTATGACACAGGCCTTCAACGTAATATACATCTTTGATTTGTATGCCTTTGTCATTTTTGATTTCACCAATTCCTGCTATTTTTCCGGATTGATTTCCTCCAAATTTTACCTTTCCACCTTCCTTAGGTTGTAATGTGGTAAAACTTTCAAAATCTCCGGTCATATGTCTAGAGCATCCACTGTCTATGAACCATTTGTTATTTTTGGATGCTTTAAGACATACCTGCAATCAAATGACTAAGTTTTAGGTACCCACTTCTTTTTGGGTCCTTTTGGGTTAGTATAAATGATTTTCTGAACATATGTGCCTTTAGGTACCCATTTGTAGGTTCCTATGTTTCCTTTCTTCTTATGAATGCATGAGGAGGTATAATGACCTTTTCTATTACAGTAATTACAAAATGCAAAAGGATTTGATATATGCACAGAATGCTGGAAATAATTCAAATATGACTTACCTCCTGCTTTCTTTCTACCTTTCCTTTTATCTGATTTTGGATCATATCCAATACCAGATCGGTCATTTACAAATCGTTGTTCTTTTAAAATCACACTTAGCATCTCACTTCCTTTGGTAAACTTTTCAAGAGTTTTTGTGAGATCAATGTTTTTCTTTTTCAAAGAAGAACAATTTTCACAATTCTTTTCTGAACTTTCTTTAAGCTCAATTTCAAGAGCTTTGTTTTTCTTTTTGAAAACAATTAGTTCTTTAACTACTTTGATGAATTCAGAATGTAAAGCATTATATTCAGATAATAATTCATCATAGGTAGGGTCAGAATCATTTACCTCTTCTTCTGTCTCTTCTTGAGCAACAAGACATATGTTGGCTACTTCTTCCTCATCACTTTCTTCGTCTGATGAACTATCTCCCCATATAGCAGATACAAAGGCCTTCTTTTTGTTAAAGAATTTGCCTTTTCTCTTTTCTTTGCTCTTTTGATTGAGCTCTGGACATTCTGATTTGATATGTCTTGGTTTACCACATTCATAGCAAATGATATGGTCTTTGTTGCTAGTTCCTCCTTTTTGAAAGTGTTTGTAGCCTTGACCTTTCTTGTAGAACTTTCTGAATCGTTTTATGATTAAGCCCATTTCATCATCATCAAACTCCTCAACTTCATCTTGATTTTCTTCTTTTGCTTTTAGAGCTAGACCTTTCTTTCTTTTGTCACTGATGTCGTCTAGTTCCCGTTTGAACTTTAACTTGCTTTCATATTCAGAAAGACTTCCAAATAGAGAAGCAACTGATCTCATTGATTCTCCTTTTGCCTCTTCTATCGCAGTGACTTTGGCCTCCCACTCTTTAGAAAGAATATTCAAAATCTTTCGTACTTGGATATTTTGATCATATACTTTTCCAAGTGCTGCAAGTTGATTAACAAGATGAGTATATCTAAGTTCGAATTCAGAAATTGACTCACCTGATTTCATTCGAAGTAGATCGAATTCTGTGATCAAGGTGTTGATTCGATTCTCCTTTATTCCCGAAGTTCCTTCATGAGCTATTTCCAGAGCTTCCCACATTTCCTTTGCTGTTGGGAGTGTGCAGATTCTGAAGTATTTATTTTGACTCAAGGAGCTTTGTAACATCAGAATTGCCTTGCTATTTAGAGTGATAAGTTTCTTGTCATTCTCATCATATTCCGCTGGCGTCTTTGGAATTTTCTGAGAATCTACAGTCTTTGTAGGTTGATAATTTCCACTCTCGATTACATCCCATAGCCCATATTCAGTAGCCATCACGAACACTCTGAATTTTGCTTTCCAGAAAGAAAAGTGTTCTCCATTGAAACCGGGAGGTCTAGTGATGGATGCTCCGTCGGGAAGAATTCCTTCACCCATGCTTGCCATTGGATCCTTCTTAGGTTGTTATACCTTAACAAGAAGACCTATGCTCTGATACCAAATGTAAGATCAAGCGTTTCACCCAAGAGGGGGGGTGAATTGGGTGATACTGAAATTTCTTTCGAAAATATAAAACTTTGACAAAAGAATTAAAACAGTAATGAGTAAGGAGAAATATCACCGAAGTGTACACCGGGAGTTATACTGGTTCGGTCACAACCACTTTGACCTACGTCCAGTCCTCAGAGCTTCTCTGAGAGTTTCACTATAACTTCCAAGATTCAGTGGGTTCTTGGCACCACAGTACAAGCAAGTTCCTTCACACCTGGACACTCGCTCCCCCTTACAGGTTGTAATCCAATCCCAACTCAAGGTTCCACAACCTTAAGTTATCTCAATAACAAATATTGAGTTTGAATGAAATATCTCTCTCAAAGAGTAAGTGATAATCACTGAAGCATATGAATACAATTTCAACGTGAAAACAGAGCAATGAACTTAATGATTCGTTCGTATGGATGCTTAGTTGTTCTTCTCTGTTTGAGGGTTCCCATATATATATAGATATGATGGGGATGACCGTTGGAACGTTTTCCTTTCGTCCGTTGGTGAGTGCGCAGCCACTGTTGACTTTTCAAGTTTTTGAAAAATATCCGTTGGCGGTGGTTGGCATTTGAACGTTTGATTTGACTTTCATCTCTTGAAGTGATTCCTTCATTGTTTATCTGTAAATAGACTAAGAATACTAATACAATGAAAGATTAATCATATAGGAAACAAATCAATGAATGTTTGAATGATTTCTAAATTTCTGGGTATGCTTACTCGAGTAGCTCCTCGAGTAACCCTTGAAGTTTACTCGAGTAGCTCCTCGAGTAACATCGTGAAATCATTATGTATTTGAAAGTCAATGAAGAGAAACAAGATTACTCGGGTAGTGCATGGAGTAAACTAAATTTCAAACCTTTGGAATAGTTATTTACTCGGGTAGCTACTCGAGTAATGCACTCACAACTTTATGAGTTACTCGGGTAACACCTCGAGTAATCCTTTGAAAAACTTTTGATTACTCGATGCTCTACTCCAATAATGTTGGCAGGATTAAAATGCCGAGAGCACTTACCTCATTACTCGAGTAGCTCCTCGAGTAATACACACATTTTTGCATAGGTTACTCGGGTAGCACCTCGAGTAACTGAGACATTTGAACATAACTTACCCGGGTAATGACTTGAAGTTTCCTTTGAAAATATTTGAGCATACTGGGATACATACTCGAGGAATCCACTTAAGATAAAACATTAGAAACTTAGATACTCGAGTAAGGACTCGAGGATGATGAAATAAGAAGAAATCAAGTTAATCGGATACCAACCTCAAGTTTTAACTTACCTCAGGCTGTTACTCGAGTAGCTCCTCGAGTAACATTGGCAGTGGTACAAAGTGCCGAGAGTTACATATTTTCAAATACATGGTTACTCGAGTAGCTCCTCGAGTATCATGGAAAACTTGAAGGCAAACTGGAAGTTTCTGACCTGGTTACTCGAGTGGCTCCTCGAGTAACATTAGCAGTGGTACAAAATGCCGAGAGGTCCATATTTTCTGAAACAAAAGGTACTCGAGTAGCTCCTCGAGTATCATTAGGAAAACTTGATGGCAACTGGAAGTTTTCACATCGTTACTCGAGTAGCTCCTCGAGTAACATTAGCAGGCCGAGAGCAACCTCCAAATTTTACCTGGTTACTCGAGTAGCTCCTCGAGTAATGGTGGCAGGTTACTGGAAGTTTTCTTGGTTACTTCAAGTTTTGGCTCCTTACTCGAGTAGCGCCTCGAGTAATGTCTTAGAAACTGCACTTCTGATCAAGTTCCTCAGCATTTTCTCTTGGCTAACCTTCAATACTTCCATGCTTACTTCAAGTAAAGCTTATTCCTGTCATTACTTAGTTCAAGCTTGATTATTAACCTTTTCCTTTTCAAACCATTCTTTTGTTATCATCAAAACATGAGATCTAACATTCTCCCCCTTTTTGATGATGACAAAACTTGGTGATTTTGAACATCGTTTTTCAAATTGGATTCTTAATTAATTATTTCTTATTAAGTTGATTATACCTTGCATACATAACAACTTCATTAGTCCAAACATGTATCATAATTCACAAACCCAGAGAATCCAGTCGTGCTAAGATCAATCTCAGGGTTTCTCCCTGGGCACGTTGCTCTTCAAGCAACTCCTCATGTCTCCTATCCATTCTCTCAACCAACTCCTCATGCCTTTTGTCAATTTTCTCAACTAGTTCACCCATCTTGAAGTTGGTGTTGTAATTAGCTCAGCATTTGTGTTGGCTATGTCCACATGGAAGCCTCTGAGTATGTTCTCCATGAAGTGCTGGAGAGTGGCATTCAGGAAGGATGGTGAGGATGTGGTAGCAGCTGGAGCCGATGACTGAGCGTCATCCATCCTACTGGTCTCAGTCTCAGTAGCCTTCCGCTTCTTCTTGGACCCAGACTCCAGTGGGCCTTTAAGAGGGATGTCGATGTTCAGTTTACCAATCTGATTTCTCCCTACTGGGGTCATTCTCTCAATTGGCTCTTTACTATCAAAGTACCATATTTTGTTCTCTTTTAGGATAAGAGACACAATTTGGGGATATGGCATTGGAGTAGTCCCTTTTCCATCCACCTTATACCTCTTCATTTCAGAGAATATGTACTCTCCCAGATCCTTTTCTTCTTTCAAGAGGAGTGATGCAAACCATCTATAGTCCCTATCCGAGAAGTGGGTATAGTTGTTGGCTTTGTTCACAAGGGACCTAGAGTAGATGTACCAAAGAACCCTATGGTGATCACACATGTCACTCGGTTTAAAGTTTAGGGGGCCAACTAACTCACCGGGTTTGAGAATGGTAAAAATCTGATTTGGCTCAAGTTCAGAATAAATATCATCAGGGGGATTCTCAATTCCTAACCATAGATTGATCCTAGAAGGGGATATAAGAATTTTTTGACCTCTCACTGAGGTGGTCATCTCTTCCTCAACTGAGGTTCGGTTAGGCTCATCAGTGATTTCTAGGTTACAGTAAAAATGGGTGATTACCTTTGTGCAAAAAGGCAATCGAACAGATAACCAAGGCATAAAAGGATCAAGATAAGAGCTAAGGTCATACTTCACTACCTCTTGAAGCACCTTCAGATCAATGTAGTGTGTTTTACACACTTTCGTTCTGGAGAACTGTATCCGGTACTTGGGAGATTCCACCAGTTTCCCCACATTGAATCCCTTGGGAGGAGTAGTGATCTCTGCCTCTGGGATCTTGGATTTCTTGGATGATTGACCCTTCTCCAATTGGTCAATGATCCCAGCCATTGCCTTAGCCACATTTTTGTCATATTTTGGCTTCTTGGGAGGTTTTGGAGTAAAAGAGGGTGTGGATGAGTCTGAGTGAGAAGGTGAGGGAGTTTTGACACCTTTACTCCTTCCTGTGGATGTGCTCTTTTTAGACTGAGCCCTGGTCACAATAGGCTCTTTGATTACCACCCCTTTGGCCTTTGGTTGAGGTTGAGGTTGAAGAGGGATTTTGGCTTTTGGTCTTGGGGTCAATTTTCTTCTTTTTCCCTTGGGATGAGATGAAGGAGGATCAGAGTGTTGCTCGGATTCAGAGGAATCTAAGGGAGTAAGATTTTTGGTTCTCATCTTCTTGAAGAATTGAGAAACTGAGATTTTCAAAAAAAGAATGAGGTAACTGTCGCAAGTTTAGGGCACAGAGAATCTGAGAGAAATAGGAAGTTTTTGGACTTGAAATCAGTTGAAAGCTGGCAATGTTTACAGCGAAAGCTGCCATTGTGATTACCGCGAAAGCGGGCATAGTTCATTGTGATACAGCCGTGAGTGCTGTCGTCTGTGGTGCGAGCCATGGATCATTGTGTTGTTGAGGATGCTGTTGAACATCATAACATTACGTGCTTTGTGTTTATATTGTATGAGTGATTTGTTACTACTGAGATTCTTTAGAATCTCATCTCTTTCCAAATGACTAACATTTTAGACAGGGCGAGTGGCTCAAAAGGGAAGCGGCCAACCAGGAGTGGTTAGGACTAGTAGAGACATATTAGATTTTTGAACCGTTGGTTATCTGTTTTAGATTTTGGATTTTGGGATTATTGTATGTATATGGATTGTAGATAATATTTTTGGATGTGTAATCCCTATTTTGGGAAACTTGAAACCCGTTGTATATATACAAGTAACTCGGGGTTACCGGGATTTTGGTTATGCACTCTGATATTTATTATGTAATATAACTGTATAAGTAATTGTATTCAAAAGTGAATGTGAGACCAGATGAATTTTGTTTTTAAATGTTTAGATTGGACACCATATCTCTTGGAGATAGGTGATTATAAATGTGATTTTTATCTTATTGGTCTCTATTTCACTTAAATTTCACAATTCAGATATAATTATCGTGAGGGGGTTACACTAGGGTTGACCAAAAGTGAGGCGGATAGTCTTACAATCCAACCGGTTAGACCAACAGGGCTGGTTGGGGCGGTCGAAACCTTGACTCGGGCTCAAGAGCTGTTGGCCCAATGATTGCATTTATAGGAGTTTGCAAGAGTGCAATTATAGTTAATGATTGCGCATCTCTTATCGGGTTTGATTATACATCACTAATGCACCGAATCTTATTAGAACTCCACATTTAAGTGTGCCTGGAAGAGAGTGTGCTAGGATTGGTGACCTTCTAGGAAGTCCTCATATTGAACTCCACTTTTTTGCATTGTTGGAGAAGGGGCCCACATACTGACACCATGGTACATTTTTACATTGTAAAATTGAATGGGCAGAATGCCCAATCTGTTAGACCCTAGTGCCTAACCCAACGATGAATAAATGATAGCCCGAAATGCCATAACACCATCGTGGCCCTACCTTAAGGAAAGATAAGCAGGCCCACACCCCAGTTGGTTGGACTGTTTAGCCCGGACCCACTTTTGCTGAATGTCGGCATGTAATGGCATTAATGAAGTACCGGGGGTGACAAAAATTGAGGTGGAAGACTTGCAATGTAATATCCTAAAATGTATTCAAGGGCTCAATGTCCCAAAAGCAAGTGTAAATAATATTAGAAACCGTTTTGGGAATTTTACAAGGAACGTAGTTCCAGTTGACTAAAACAAAATACCTAATTCCTTTATCAAAAGCTAGAAATAATGTAAAGTCTAACTTGAATTTTAAAAGAAAGGAAATGGCGCATAGAAGAGGGAAACTATAATGTCCCAAATTTTGGGCCTAGAGACTTGAGGATAAGCATGTATCAGGAAGATGACTAAGCCTAATTTGGGAAGAGACCTAAGATTAATGAGAGAAAAAAGACTCTTAGGGACTATGTGATTTGGCCTTACCAGGTAGAGGGCCCAGTATGTGCAAGCAGTAAGATCAAAATGTCAGTGCAGATATGCACAGGACACATATACAGTGTCATTGGGTTGGTAGAAAGATGCCACCCGGCTATGTCATGTGGTATGGGACTGATTGGTAGAGCAAAATATGCTGGTATAGGTGTGCACATGGTATTTTCAGAGCAAACATGTATACCCTGCGTTTTTGGAGAAGACACTGGTATATGACACCATGTGAGGCCCATACACACACTGTCTCTAACCTGGCATCATTTGGCAATTCTTGGTATACTTGAAGCAATCTCGAGTAAAACCCGAGTAGAATTCAGAGTAAGCACCGATAAAGTAGCTTTAATAAAGTAAGTCATGATAGCTAATGATGACACTACTTTTTGGTTGGATTTACAAGCGAGTGACAAATGTCCTCTCATCATGACAAAGTACCAAGTGCCTTTTGTGTTGGCTTGATAGGAAGGTGACATGTGTCCCTCATGAGGACACTTACTTTTTACCTTTTGTGGTTGTATCCCCGAGATGCACAACATGTCACCAGAGTCAGGGGAATCCACCGGTCTTTGGTCTGGTGGCATATTTTACTTCCCGAACACTAAACCCGAGAGTCCGGGCAAATTATTAGGCCTTTCCTACCCCTGACGAAAAAGGAAGCCACCTAAGAAAGAGAAAGAGAAGTCAAGATGCTTTTTTTTGACACATGGCAATCTTGAGCTCACATTTAATACTTGGCACACATGAAACCATCCAAAATGGAAGATTAAATCCCAACCCTCCATTATTCTTTAAGATGTCAGCCAAGGGAAGAAAAGTTAGAGAAAAATAGAGAGAAAATATAAAGAAGAGAGAAAGTGTGCGAATAGTATTTTCCCAGAGTTCCAGAGCTGATTTCACCTATGATTCAGTGTTTCCAGCTCCTAGAGTCTTCTAAAATGTTGTTCCACTCAGTGAGAGCGACATTTCTATGATTTTGGATTCTTGATTAGAGGTATTTGGAGTCGTCTAGTTGGCCGGAGTGCCACCGAAATACCGAACCGGTTGTAGAAACGCGAAGAGGTAAGCCTAAGCTTCGTTTTGAACTGATTTGCTTGAGGTTTTAATGAGTTTTCTTTGACCCTTAAGCTGCAATATGTTTTGGCCAAGCTGGGTTTTTAAGGTCTAATGATGTTTTAACGATGAATATATGATGATATATGGTGTTTGATGATAACATAAGACTAGTTTAAGTACTATCAGATTCAAGTTCTGTGAGGCAGTCTGCTTGTGACGCGTTTTTGACTGAACAAATGATATCCAATACCTATGAAGTTTTATAGGATGAAAGTAGATATCCTAATTTTTAATTTTATGGGCAGAACGTAATTTTTGGATATGTGAATTTAAAGTTATGATTTTTCAAATTTAAACCCTATATTTGGAATAAATTTTGGAACAGATAGGGTTTGACGAATTTTTGGGAATTTTGTGGTTGTGATTGCTAGATGGTGATATGTTTTCCTAAAAATATAGTCAAATAGCTCTATTTTTATATATGAAATATGTCATTTGGACAAGTAGATTGAGATATATGAATTTTTAAAATTTGGTAATGATTCTGGAACTTGTCCTGTAATAGTCTCAGTAGTTACGCAATTTTGGGTTTCTGTGGTTCTAGTTTTCAATGGACCATACTTTTTCTTAATGAAGGACTTAAAATTCTTTAATTAGCCACTGGAACCATCTTATTTGGATAAGTACACTAAAAGTTATGATTTATTAAAGTACATGTTAAAAGATGGAGTGATGTTTCTAGCAAAAAGGACTAAGAGTGAGCTCTGGGATTTTGGGATTGTATTTGACTATAGAAAATATTTTTTCCTTAAAATGGACTTAATGATGGTCACACAGGACTTTGAACCACCCTAATTAGAGTTTCCTAAACAAAGTTATAATTTTTCAAAGATAAGTGAAAAATCTGCGTGCTTTTTAATTCTATGAGGATTTAAAGCAAAAAGGGTAAAATGTAATAATTAGGAACTCCAAGGGATAGGATTAGGTCGTTAAGTTTATTGAAGGCCCATGTAGCCACATTGGTCTGTTATGTATCATGGCTCAAATGTATGGTTATGTACCTAGGTTATAAGATGACTAGGCATAGGAAATGGAAGAGATCCTAAGCAACTTCAGTGGTTAGAATAAAAGGTAGATGAGGGGACTCAAAGATAAAAGGTAGTAAACTTACTTACTTGTATGTATGTGATGTTTATGCTGTGTAATGATTTGCTATATTGATTTACTTGATTATGTAAAGCATGTATGAATGAATGAAGCTATGATTCCATTTTTATTGTGGCCATAAGTATATTGCACAACACATCTAGCATGCAGAATATCATTATGTAAACATAAGCCTTTGTAAGGCAAGCATATCATGCACTAGAATTCATCTTACATGCATTGTCTGTAATGTTTACTACTGAGATTCCCCCAAATCTCACCCCCCACCAACCGTATAGGTATAGGAATATGAAAGAAAAGAATGATGAAGATAAACAGAATGAAAGAAGATGAAGAATCAAAGAGGAAAGAATGTGTATTATTTTACTGTAGGTAAATTATCTGCACGACAAGAATATTTGTATGAATACACAAGATCAAATATGGTAATTTAAGTAAGCTGTAACCGAGATCGCTAAACAGACTGTAACTAAGAATAATAACCAGAAATACAATTAACTTTAATATCTGGTAAGAATAACGGCTCAATAGCCAGATTTCAGAAACAAACTCCTAAATAATTGAATAGAAACTCTTTCAGCATGTATAAAAGGGGCGAAAATGTAGGGTATTATAGAAACAAAGTGAAATAAAAGAATTAATAGCAAAAAGATTAATATTGCCATGCTCAAGGGCAAAAGAGACAATTGCCACTTAAACTTGAGGTTAAAATTGGGAGACAAAATGAAGGGTCAAGATTTGATCTTTAAAAGCAAGAGTAATCAAGAGTTCAAAAAGCAAATTAACCCTCATCTCCTAAGGGTTAAATCTGGTCAAGAGGGACAAGAAAGGAAGAAAGAAGAGTTTGGTTAAAATGTCAAACCACTTGGAAGACCAAAGTCAAACTTGAGTCAAGACATATAAGATCAAGTGGGCAACAAATTTCTTCTTCCATTGGACTCATGAATTTTGGTTTTGACTAAGGAGAAAGAAAGAGAATATGAAGCTAAAATAAATCCCAAATTCGTTGACAAAGTCAAAAGAAGAGAAGGAGGAAAAGTCAATTTGTCTTAAAAAAGTTTCCCAACTTAGAAAGTTGACTAAAATGCAAGAGTGTAAGAGAGGAATTATTCAACAAAGTTGGTTTCTTTTTTAGAAGCAATTTTTCTCAAGCAAAGAAAGAGAGGAAAGAGGAAAGATCAACCTAATTTAACCACACCTCCTTTGGTTAATTAACCATCCACTTTATAAGAAGCTACACAATTGTGACACATGGATTTTTCTTGCTCCCTTAGGCACATTTAGGCCAAGCAAATGCAAGAAGCCAGGGAATGAATGTTAAAACATCTTTCACTCCCTCACACTCATTAAAAGTTGGCCAACATAAAAAAAATAGAGATAAAAGAGAAGAAAAAAAAGGAAAGAGAAAGAACAAGCTTGAAGTTCAAGAGGAAAGGTGAGCTTTCTAGCTTGATTTTCACCTTGATAATCGCCTCTCTAGCTCAAAGTATCTTCTTTAACATTTTTCTCTTCTCTAAGAGCTTCAATTCTATGGTTTTTTTCAAGAAGAGGTGTTTTGAGTTGTCAAAGAAGAGCCAAAGTTGGAGAATCAAAGAATTAGCTTGGAAAAGTGATAGAGGTGAGCTAGTACTTCAATTTGAAATATATTTTGTATTGAATAGTTGAGTATTATAGAATTTGTTTGGCTACCCTAAAATTCAGTTGATATGGGAATTTAGGGTTCCATATTGTTTTGATCATATACATGATGTCATATGATATTTAAAGAGCATATGAAACTTGTTTGATGATTAAATTTGAAACTTGGTGATGGTTGGATTGTGTTGCCATTTTCAGTCAGAACAGGGTATGTAGAAGGGGTAGGAATTTGGTAAATTTGATGTCACCAATGGATTCTACATGAAAAACTGTGTAGGAATAGCCTCTGGCTATAAATTCTGGGTCATTGGAATAAAACACTGAAAACTGAAAGTTAACACTGTGCTGCCAGTTTAGGTTTTCTGCGAGTCAGTTGGAATGTGGCATGTTTTGAATAATCAAATGTTTTCCAATGAATGAGACATTTTCAAAAAAAAAAGACATGTCAAGCATTAATTTGATGTGTCATTTGGATTTGTACACAAAGAGTTACAAATTTTCGAATTTGAACATTTAAAACTCCAATGTTTCTATGACAATGTGAATTGAATTGTGGTTCTGGATCCTGTGTGTATAATTGGCTAAGGGAGATATTTTTCCCTAATAATATACTTAATAAGTACCAAATAGAACTTTGAACCACAGCAATGGACATTTCTAGAAAAAGATATAAATTTTCAAAGTTTGTTGAAAATTCTACCAGCTTTTGGAGAATATGCGAATTTAAGAGAATTTGGGTAGGATGTAATAAATGTGAACTCTGAGGGTAAAGATAAGCATTTTGGGCTAGTGTAAAGACATAGACTTATCATTTGACCTATTGCACTAACCTTAAGGTTAACCAACTCAAGTGTCTTGAGTTATCAAAGAATTAGAATAAGTAATAACTCGTCTGTTCATGAATTCCAATATATAGGATTTGACATTTGCCCATGATGCCCACGAGATTCAGTGCAAGAATAGAGTTTGGAAAGGCTTCCAGGTAGTACCTTATCCCTTATATCATATGTGCTACTTTGTATGTATTCCCTATCATCTGCTTATATGTGGGACAGTTAGTCCCTAAGCAGTAAGACTCGTAAATACAAGTTGTATAGGGAGTTACCATTAGCTGCAGCATAAGGGATTAACCTAGACTGTATATCTTGTATAGGGTGGAGGCCCTGGGATGCTAGTTCATGGTTACCAAGCGCTGTGGTTCTGTCACAAGGGACCGGTTAGGCCCTTTGTTTGCTGCATACTGTAAGTGTTCTTTTTTATTATTTCTTTACATGCTTAGTATTCTGCATATCATATGAGTGGTTTGTGTATTACTAGGATTCTTTTGAATCTCACCCTTTCCAACCAATGGTTTATAGCTAAAGTGACCAGCTCTAAGGACAAGAAGGTAACCACGGATGGGTGAAGCGAATGCTGATTAATTAGAGACCCTTTGGTATCTTTCATTTTGGATAATTGTATAATTTGTAAATGTAGCTAAGTAGAAGTAGCTGTAGCAAAACTAGAAATAGTAGCACTAATCGCATTAGTTGTAATCTGTCCATTAGTATATCAACAAATACGTTAGTATCCAAATGCAATAAGTGAATTAGAATTAGGCAACCAAATGCTAAAAGCCCATAAATTAACTACCATTACGCGGGCTATTGCTAAAGAATGCTCTGTATTTTAAATAAAAGGATTTGAAATTGGTGAGAGTAATGAATTTGCGAACCGGTTTGAGATCATACTTAAAGTATTTTTAAAAGTTTTTAAGAAACCCACTCAAATACAACTTTCAATCCTGTATTGATATTGGGACACTATTAACTTACAGTATAACAATGTCTCGGTTTGTAAACATTACATGACTAAAACCCATCTAAACATTTTAGCAATATGGTGTTACATGCAGTCCAACCGGTATGACCGATTGGGCAGTCTGAACCCTAGCTTTAGCTCAGGAGGCCCAGGCCCAATAATTGCATGTGTAGGATTTCGCATGAGTGTAAATATAGTTAATGATAGTACGTCTCCTGTCATATTCGATCATACCAGCACTAATGCACCGGATCCCATCAAAACTCCATAGGTAAGGGTGCTTGGGTGACAATTGTACTAGAATGCAAGACCTCCTCGAAAGTCCTTATGTTGAACCTCGCTTTTTACGTGGTCAAAAGAGAGGCCTACATGCTGACACTATGGTACATTTATACATCGTAAAATTGAATGGGTCGACTCCCTAATTGGTTGGCCTGTAACACCCAACCAAATAGTGAACAAATGTCAGCCTAAAATGCCACAACACCCTCATAGTCCTGCTTGAGGTAAAGATGGGGCGACGGGCCAGCCCATGGCTTAATAGGCTGGACAATCAAGCCCTTCCCTACTTTGGCTAAATATTGGCTTATAACAGTCTAAATAGAGTACCGGGCAAAACCAAAAGTGAGGCAGACAGGCCTACTGTCCAACTAGATAGATTGATTAGGCGGTTGGGCGATCAAAAATTTGGCTTAGGCTCGAGAGGCCCTGGGCCAACCATTGTATGTGTAGGATTTTTCCCAAGGGCAAATATAGTTAATGATTGTGAGTCTCTTATTAAGTTCAATCATACCAACACCAATGCACCAGATCCAATTAGAACTCTGTAGTGAAGCTTGCTTGGGTGAGAGTAGTACTAGGAAGGGTGACCTCCTGGGAAGTCCTCTTGTTGAACCCCTCTTTTTTGTGTAGACAATAGACCCTACCTAACTGTTTATAAAATGTCGACCCGAAATGTCGCAGTAGTATCACAACCATGCTTGAAGGAAAGACGGGCTGAGCCACAGCTAAACTGGTTGGAACATTTAGCTTAGCTATACTTTGGCTTAATGCTTACCTATAATGGCATAAACAAAGTATCAGGCATGACTAAAAGTGAGCAGACAAGGTCGGTCGGGTGGTCAGAACCGTGGCTCGAGCTTAAGAGGCCTTGGCCCAACATTTGCAGGTGAAGGATTTCACATGAGTGTAAATATAGTATTTAAATGTGTCTCCTGTTAGGTTCGATCATAGCAATAGTAATGCACCAGATCCCTTCAGTGCTCTGCAGTTAAGCATGCTTGGGTAAGAGTAGTACTCAGATGGCTAACCTCCTAAGAAGTCCTCTTGTTGAACACCTCTTATTTTCGCCAATCATAGAATTTGGCCCTACAGTGCCTAAATGTCAGGCTAAAATGCCACAACACCATCACGAGCTTGCCAGAGGGAAAGTCGGGTAGGCCTATGGCCCAACCGGTTAGACTATCCATACGCACACTTTGGCTGAATATGGGGCAATATGGTGTAAATAAAGTGCCATGTGTGACTTAAAGAGAGGTGGATAGGCCTACTGTCAAATCGGCTGGACCGATTGAACTGGTCGAGCTATAAGAACCTTGGATCTGGCTTAAAAAACCCTGGCCCAATGATTCCATGTATAGGATTTTACATGAGAGCAAATATAGTTAATGATTATGCTTCTCCTATTAGGTTCGATCATACCAATACTAATGCACTGGATCCCATTAGAACTCTGTAGTTAAGTGTGCTTGGGCAAGAGTAGTACTAGGATGGGTGACCTCCTAGGACTCTATGTGTTAAAGCCTTCATTTTTCAATGAATTGTAGCGCATGGAACTCCATCACAACCCTACCAGAGGTAAGTCCACCCTTCTTTGGTAACTGACGGCAGTAATGGTATAAATAAACTGGCATGTGTGACTAGAAGTTAGGCGGACAGGCCTACGATGCACCCAGTTCAACTGACAGAGCTGGTTGAGTAGTCAGAACCTCGTTCTGGGCTCGAGGGGCCCTAGTCCAATAATTTCATGTGTAAGATTATTCATGAGTAAAAATATAGTTAATAAATGCGAGTTTCCTATCGAGTTTGATCATACTAGCACTAATGCATTGCATCGTATTTGAACTCTATAGTTATTCATGCTTGGGCGAGAGTAGTACTAGGATAGTTGTGTTTGGATCAGTAGGCACAGCGGAAGAATTTTTAAAAAAATTTTGCCAATCCCAATCGAGGATCTATCAATGGCGTTTAAACAGGGTTAGGAAGAATCGTAGCTTTTGGAATTAAGGGTTTTCAATCTCTAGGAACCAACACCTCCTATCAGCTCCCTCTATCAGTATCCACACGAATGTTACTCCAACACGGACTATGTGCTAGCACCTCCAACATTTGCTAGGGTTTTCTCATGGTTTTGAATTCTCATCCGTGTATGGTTTTTCTGCTCTATCAATTTTATAACCCATGAGGGCTATATTCGAATTTTAAAATTAATCTTGATTAATTTTGAAATTAATTAACCCTTAATTATCTTGATGAGCCAATGAAATAAATTTGATTTAATTAAATCTATCCAACAGTTTTAATTTAAAATATTTATTTAATCTGAATAACGAGCCAACAAATTTAATTTATCTGCATAAATTAAATATGAGATACTATATCTCTATCATATTAGTTATTAAATTTAATTTATCTTAATAAAACTAAATTTAAAACTAATATAATAATATTACCATATATATATATGTACACAAATATGTATTTCGAAAATATATATATATATAAAATATTGTTAATTTTATTTTCATGAACTTATATTATATATATAATATAAAATTCGTCCACCTTAGATTAAACATTGTCTTGTGTTAGGCTATTCTTGTGTGTGACCCTGTCAGCCCATACAAAGTTAGCAGTGGGCCAATATCTATACTAACCCATAAGTTGCAAGAGGCCTCTAGCAAGACATTACGAGTACCTAATTCATTTGAAGATCGTTAACACAATGCAACCTCTTATACAACCATATTACGTCCCTTCTTTCACACAATATATATTAGTCATGGTTGAGGCATAGATGATGTCATCCTCTTATTCCTCACCATTACTTTCTCGATTCCTGAGTAGTCTGCAATAGAAATGGAAACTCTTTTCCATCATAGTATGGCCATACATTTCTTAGACTCACCCATCAAGGCGCCCAGTAATATTTTTCTACTAATGTGAGGGACAAATTCCATCTTGACCATTCATATTCCTCTGCATGAAAAACCACCAAGCTCGATCGTAGCCTTTATGATCACCCAATCAAAAGTAACTATTGACTAGTTCAAAGCTTAGCAACTCTCATGTAGCAATCCATGATGACCTTGTTGGAAATTGTGCCCTAAGGGCCAATCATTGTGTTAGATCCCAAGTTTTGATGATAACAATAATTCAATTATGTGTAAAACATGTTTTTAGAAGGTTAAGAAAAGATTCCAAGTTACCAAATGCATATTTGAAGTTTGCTGATATCTGCTGTGAAATTGCACTTGAGTGCTCGAGCATGAAATCTGCACTCGAGCACAAATCACTTCTGTACTCGAGCAGGTGTGAGAGAAAGCCAGGAAGTGAGTACCCGAGAGGGATTCTCCCTTTTATATTCAATGGATCACTTGAAGCACAAGGGATGCACTCGAGCAGTGAAGTCATTCTCACTCGAGCACGTATGCGAGTGAGGGCATGCGAGTGCTTGGCCGAGAGCAAGTAATGGCATGCTTCCTCTCCTCACTCGAGCAAGGCATGCGAGTGCTTGGCCGAGAGCAAGTAATGGCATGCTTCCTCTCCTTACTCGAGCAAGGCATGCGAGTGCTTGGCCGAGAGCAAGTTAAGGTATGCTTCCATCATTCACTCGAGAAAGGCACTACGAGTACTTGGCCGAGAGTCTTGAAGTTCAGAAAAGTTCAAGTGTGCTCGAGCACACTCATCCATGCTTAGAGTGACACATCCATGCTTGGAGTGACACGTCTATGCTTGCGAGTAATATTTTCATCCCTCTCCAATTCAGTTGCGAGTGCTTGTTCAAGAGAGCATATTCCTTGAGAATATGCTTCTCACTCGAGCAGAGGTAAGTGTGCTCGAGTGAAGGCTAAAATCACTCGCGAGTGAAAATTCTATCCCTCTGAAATTCTGGTGCGAGTGATGGTTTAGAGAGCATATTCCTTGAGAATATGCTTCTCACTCGAGCAGAGGTAAGTGTGCTCGAGTGAGGGTCCATATCACTCGCGAGTGCAAATTCTCACTCTTGTCAAAATAGTATGCGAGTGATGACCCGAGAAGACATTCCCTGTGTAAAGTGCAAAGATCACTCGAGTAGAGATTTTGTGCTCGAGTGAGACCTCTCTTCACCCGCGAGTGAAGATATTTTCTCTCTATTTTTCCATGCAAGCACAACCCGATAACAGAGGCTTATGAAGGAAAATAGGAGATCACTCGAGGTGAGACTTTCATGCTCGAGTGATGCCCTGTTTGACCGCAAAAAATGCTAAGTATCACAACGTTCATTACGAATATAGTTTATTGTTATTAATTCATATCATCATTACTTTTTATCTTTGTTTAACATTGTTTTGAATGTTTTAAGAGGATGATACAGGAATATGAACGTTTGAATTGAGCCACATGAGAAAAGTGATACAATGGCAGACAAGATGATTATAAACACGCTGGCACCTACCGCACTCAGTTTATTCCATTTCAACATACACGTGCCTGCCAATATTTTCAAAAGACCCGCTCCTCCAATATTGAGTGTTCAAACGGGAAAAAACTGAGGAGGCTCTATATATACAGAAATTCAAGGAGAACGAAAATACAGAGATACACATACGCAGAGAACGACGTAGCACAAGAATTCACAAGCTCATATCAATTCTCTGTTCTTCATCTAATTTCTCTATAAGAGAGTCTTCATACAAACTCAAAATACTATATTTGTGTGATCTCAAGATATTGGGATCTTGAGAGGGTAGTTATTCCTTACGAGAGAAGCAGTTGAGAGAAATCCTTGTAGTGTCTTTCACTCATAAGCCTTATAAGATACAAGCAGGAGAGAACGTTGTTGTTCATAAGACTTACAGTGGTGTAAGCGGAAGAAAACGTTGCTGCTCATAAGTCGTGTATACATAAGCAAGTGAGAAGAGTCATAGGTTGTTTCTCTGCACATAAGACTTGTCGTAAGGGGGAGAGAAGTTTCTTGTTGAGAGAATATTTCTGCTCGTAGTCCATTCAAGGACAATTGTTGTCTTGTGGCGTTCTGAGAGCCCATTGAATCTTGGAGATATTGTGAAAAGCTCAGTAGGTCTTGATCTCTGAGGACTGGACGTAGGCATTGTTGTTAGGCCGAACCAGTATAACTCTCTGTGTTCAAATCTTCTCTACTCTACTCTATTCACTATATTTACATATCACCATCTCAAACGAAAAATTTATAACATCACCCAATTCACCCCCCTCTTGGGTGAAGCTTGCCTCTTACACATTGTACTTTGAACATTATTATTTTAATGAAATTTCTCCATTCTGTTATCATATTATTTGCATGTTAACTGTGATAATTGTATCCTTGGATAATTCATAAAGATTGTCCTAAAATGTCCCTGGTCGGTCATCTATGCGGGAGAAGAGATGAAACAAAATCAGTATGACTTTGATAAGATATGGAGATACGAATCAAAGTCTTAGACACTTGTAAGAGTACAAGGTGTTGGACCGACCCACTATGAGAAAGCTACATTGATCAAATCATAAGCTTTTCTCATGTATAACCACGTCACAATGCCCTTAGACCTAAGGTCATCATGGATTCCTACATGAGAGTTGCTAAGCTTTGAACTAGTCAAAAGTCACTTTTGTCTGGGGTGATGATAAAGGCTACGATCGGGCTTGGTGGTTTTTCGTGCAGAGGAATATGAATGATCAAGATGGAATTTGTCCCTCACATTAGTAGAGAGATATTACTAGGCCCTTCGATGAGTGAGTCTGAGAAATGTATGGCCATATTATGATGAAAGGAGTTTTTGTCTCTGTTATCAGGCTACTCAGGAATCGAGAAAGTAATGGTCAGGAACAAGAGGATGACATTATCCATACCTTATCCTTCATCGATATATCGTGTAACAAAAGGGACGTGACATGGTTGTATGATAGGTTGCATCGTGATAATGATCCTCATATGAATTGGGTAGTCGTAATGTCTTGCTAGAGGCCGCTTGCGACTTTTGGGTTAGTATAGTTATTGTCCCACTGCTAACTTCATATGGGCCTACAGGGTCGTACACAAGAATGGCCCAATACGAGATAATGTTTAATTTAGGGTGGACGAATTTTATATTTATATATATAATATAAAATTCATTAATAATATTATATAGATATATATATTTTTGAAATATATATCTTATATATATATATGTATATATATTATATGATATTATTATATTGTGTTAGTTTTAAATTTAATTTATTAATATATATTAAATTTAATAACTAACATGATAGAGATATAGTATCTCAGATTTAATTTATGAAGATAAATTAAATCTAATGGCTCTTTACTTGGATTAAATAAATACATTAAATTAAAACTGTTGGACAGATTTAATTTAAACTGAATTTATTTAATTAGCTCATCAAGATAATTAATTGTTAATTAATTTTGAAATTAATGATGATTAATTTTGAAATTTGAAAATAGCCCTCATAGGTTATAAAATTGATAGAGCAGATATATTCATACGCACATGAGAATTGAGAGCCGTAAGTGAAACCCTAGGAGACATTAGAGGCGCTAGCAAGCAGTCTCGGTTGGAGAGCATTCGTGTGGATACCGGTAGAGGGAGCGGACCTGACGTGTTGGCTCCTAGAGATCGTGAAAACTTTGAATCATCAAAAGGTATGAATCCTTCCAACTTGGTTTAAACGCCGTTGATAGATCCTCGATTAGGATCGGTGAAAATTTTTAAAATTATTTTGCTGTGCCTACCGATTCTAACAGACCTCAGGTCAAAGGGTATTGTAACGCGGTCATACATGAGATAAGCTTATGACTTGGTCAATGTACCTTTCTCATAGTGGTCGGTCCAGCACCTTGTACTCTTAAAAGTGCCTAAAACTTTGACTCGTATCCCCATATCTTATCAAAGTTATACTGGTCTTACTTTATCTTTGCTCCTGTATAGATGACCGACCAGGGACATTTAGGACAATCTTTATGATTTATCCAAGGATACATTCATCATAGTGAACATGCGAATAATATGATAACATAATGGAGAAATTCATTAAATTAATAATGTTCAAAGTATAATGATTAAGCCATAGGGCACAACTTCCAACAGGTTGACCTCCTAAGGTGTCCTAGTATTTAACCCCTCTTTTTTGTGTCGACAGTAATGCTTGACCTTACAAGCCTAAAATGTTAGGTTGAAATACTACAACACCATTGTGGCCCTGCTTGAGGGAAAGATTGGCTGGCTCATGGTCTAAGCTATTGGACCATATAGGGTAGCCCCACTTTTACTAAATTCTAATTGTAAAGTTGTAAATGAAGTGTCGGGTGCCACCAAAATTGAGGCAGATAGGCCTACGGTCCAACCGGTTGTATTGATAGGGCTGGTCGGGCAGTTAAAACCATGGTTGAAACACCAGAACACCATGGTGGGCTTGCCTTAGGGAAAGAGAAGCAGACACACTGCTCAACTGGTTGGACTATCCAGCCACCTACTTTGGCTGAATGCCAGCCTTAACGACATAAACATAGTAGCGTGTGTGACAAAAAGCAAGGCGGACAGGCCTGTGACCCAATCGGCTAGACCAACTAGGCATGTCGGGCGGTCTGAATCCTAGCTTGGGTTTGAGGGGCCTTAGCCCAATGATTGCATGTGTAGGATTTTGCACTAGTGTAAATATAGTTAATGATTGTATGTCTCCTATTGGGTTCAACCATACTAACACTAATGTAACACATCCCATTAGGACTCCTCAGTTAAGCATGCTTAGGTGAGAGTAGTACTAGGATGGGTGACCTACTGAGAAGTCCTTATATTGAAGCCCTCTTTTTATGCCGACAGTAGTGCTCGACCATACGACACCTAAAATATCTGTCGAAAGAGCATAAACACCGTCGTGCCCCTAACTAAGGGAAAGAAAGGCCGACCCATGCCCAACAAGTTGGATCGTCCAGCCTGGCCCTACTTTGGTTGACTGCCAACTTGTAACGACATAAATAAAGTACTGGTTACCACCAAAATTAAGGCGGACAGGCCTGTGGTCCAATTAGTTTCACCGACAGGGCTTGTCGGTCAGTCAAAATAGTTGTTCGAGGTCAAGAGCCCTGGACCACGATTGCATGTGTATGCACTAGTAGAAAAATGACATTTTAGACCTGTTAAAAATGACTTTTTAGACCGGTTCTGTATCAGGTCTTGATACAGCAGGTCTAAAAAGTCTGTTATTTTTTAGACCGGTTGTTATAACCGGTCTTAAAAGTCACACATTTAAGACCGGTTGTGGGAACAATCGGTCTTAAAGGTTAGACATTTAAGACCGGTTGTGGGTACAACCGGTCTTAAAAGTGTGACTTTTAAGACCAGTTATAACAACCGGTCTTAATAAAAGGGACGTTTTTTTAAAAAAAAAGAAGTTTTAAGACTGGTTGTAGTCATAACCGGTCTTAAAAAGTACTTTAAGACCGGTTGTGGGAACAACTGGTCTTAAAGGTGAGACTTTTAAGACCGGTTGTGCGCACAACCGGTCTTAAAAGTCTCACCTTTAAGACCGGTTGTTCCCACAACCGGTCTTAAAGTACTTTTTAAGACCGGTTATGACTACAACCGGTCTTAAAACTTCTTTTTTTTAAAAAAACGTCCCTTTTATTATATGTACATGTACAGAATGCTCCAATTTTAAACAGCAGTACATAACAATCACTGATTTCAATTTCAAAATTCAAAAGCACCAGTCTATAGCAGCAACAAATTAATGTTCATACAAGCCAGTACAGTCATACATTGATGATTCATTTGTAATTAGACAGTAAGGATAACCAAATGACAGCAGTAAAACAAAAGCAATGAACATGCAAAGAAATGAACATGCCCTTTGGTCCATTGTTATTGTCATCAGAACCATATTGCATTGCATAAGCTGCTTGATCTGCCAAGCCCTTCTTCTTTCCCTTTGACGAATATGAAGAATCCATAATCCCTGCATATATCACCAATTCACTCACTTCATTCATTACTCATCAAAATTAGAACATGTTAATTTCTCTCTGCTAGGAAAGAAATCGCTTATATCATCAATACAACTATTGAAGCATTGTGATGCACACAGAATGCAATTTTATGGAACAGAGGGTGAGAGAGAGAGAGAGATAATACATAAGGAATGAAACAGTCCGTGAGAAGAAACAAACATTTTCACATTATAGAAGACAAGATCATATAACAAAAATTGCTTCAAATAAATGAAACCAAGCAATCACAAAAATAAAATAAAACATACAAATCAGAGCCAAATACATGCAGAATGAAATAAACTAATGTACAATGTAACATTGGATTCAAAAACTCACTATTTTTGTAATAGCTCATGGATGAATTCAGCACAACATGTGTGAATGAAATCAATATCTTCTTCAGGAAAGGGATCAGCAAGATCAAACATCTGTAACACCAAAACCAGACGAAACATTGACTTAGTAACTTAAAAACAATAAAGTAAAACAAAAGTTTTGAACTATAAATTTACCTCTTGAGTAAAATCAGTCGTGCCTAGAGTGATAATATTGTAAATATGTCTCAAAACATAAAAACCACATAAGTTGGACCCCTTTGGTTGCCGACGGCTCTGAGAAAAAACATGATATCATTAAAACAAATATAAAGGCATGTCTTATTACATTCTTTAAACAAATCCATATGTACTAACCTTTGGCATGATCCATGTAGGGTCCTTTAAGTCATGAACATGCTTACCACAAGCACTGTATAGGAATGTCCGCATAGCCCTATGATCATCACAATGACAAAGGTTATTAGTTTTACACAAATTCCATAAACTTTGCATACAAAAGGTAATAATGCAAGAAAACTAACGAATTCATGGTCTTTTTCAAATCATTCCCTGGTTTGAAGTGGAGGGAACATAAGAGGATGACAGTGTAACTACTCTTGCATAGAAGAAGCAACTGCCAATGATCACTGAAAAAAACAGAAGAATATTAAGCAAACATAAAACATTATATAAATTATAAAATATCAATTTGTTTCTTACCTATGCACATATGGAGCCAAGAAACACTCAATTCCAGTTTCACTAAGCCTCTCTGACAAGTATCGATGTCTACTAGCAGCAGTGGTCCCTTTCTCTTGGATGTGATGGGGGCATAAGAATCCAAATTTTTCGCTTTTACCAGAGGAGACCAACCTACGATGCATGTACCTACAATAACGCAAGCACATAAATAAAAGGTAAACGGTGAAACTTTTAAAATATTTACTTTGAATTGCAGAAGCTACTTACATTAAGAATAGTTGGACAATCCCAATCATAAGATTTTGTCCAGGAGCTACCAGGGACATCAAATCATCCCTCTCAAGATAACATGTCACTCCTGACTATCCAACAACTGAATCCGTAGGCCACTCTCTTGTTTTGAATGATGTATCATATGCCATCAGAATCACTTGCTGCATGATATTCAATGGAGGCTGTGAAACTTCTTGGTGAGTGAAGGGAGCTGGACTTGGTGGGGCTTTGATTGGACTTGGTAGGGCTTTGATCTGACTATCCTCGGCTCGACCAGAAACAAGGTTCGTTGGCCACAAGATGAATGTGCTCAAGACATCGCTAACGATCTTGAATTCATCAGAAGGGATAGGGACAGGTGCATTTGCAATAATCACCTTGTCAACTGACACTCAGACTTGATCACCTTCCATTTGTCGGTGGTGGACAGTTGATCCCAGGTTATGCACACGACCCCGTGCAACTAACCGTCTTAGAGGATCCTCGACAAAAAGATCACAAAGCACAGTAATTTCCGAGTTAGGACCCTCTGATGACTGCCCGATGTTGCAACAACTACCTTTAGTGCTCTGCTTATTAGGATCAATCGATTGTGGCTGGGGAGCACTGGTATCTTGTCTTGAGCTCATAAACACTATCATTTCCTCTTTCATCTTGCTCAATCGGGTCTCTAACAGTGCATCAAATGATGCTTCAGCCTCGGCCTTTGCTTCTGCTCTTGCAATGGCCAACATAGTCTCCAATTCCTCCCTAGTCACGATGTTTGAGGAATGGCGTACGGGGGCTCCAAAGTAATCCCGTATCCCTGCCCCTCCTCCAACTCCCCTGACACGGCCTGGATGCTCTTGTTTGCCAGTAGCAACTGTTAGAATATCATTCCTGCCCTCCAACTGAAAAGAGCCCTCAGTTTGTTGTTTTCTAAGTTCATCCTGTAAGATAATACAAAATAATAAACATAAGTAATAATGTACGTTCCTTATGTAATTAATTACAATAACGATATATACTTACAATTCTTTCACCAACTATACGAGATTGTTCACTCGTATAAGTCCCGCTCCTCTTTTGGTGGGCAAATTGCCATTTTTTTTCTCGACGAATCGGAGATGGCGGAGAAAGAAGAACAGAAGGATCGGATTGAGATGCTTCTTCCAATCTCTTCCGTTTGGCCGCCAACAAGTCTCTTTCAGCCTTTGCATAACCCCCACGAGACATTGTATGAGGGCAATCATTCTTTCTACCACTCTCTTGTGCTTTTTGCCTTTTTGCCTGTGAATAAGAAATGATACAAAAGGAAAGTGTTAGAATCAATTAAGATAAATGCTAAGTAAATAAAACGAAAAATAAGTCAACTAACCAAAGATTCTGGAGTAGTCCGAAGCCTAACAAATTCTTGCCAGGTCGCTTGATCAAGAAATGTATACTGGTCGTACGGATTAGGATGAGGCTGACCATCTTTCACCTCAATATGAATGTAATTGTTGGTCAGATTTGTCTTAAACTTGCTCTAGTGCTCATAACAATACGTCATCGTCTTGTTGTACAAGATCTCACTCTGAGGAACGTCGTAGGTGAGCTGAAATGCATGCATTGAAGGAGTAAGTGACAAATTTGTGACATTTGATAATGATTAATTACATACAGACGAGAATTGTATACCTGAATAATATCCCAAATATGCTGCTTCACCTTTGCATCGACATTTCTCCACTCCTCTATCAAGATGCTCGGCTTGTTACATGCAATGAGGCCGATGAAACTCCTATATCGTTATGCATAAGGCCCAATTGGTTTCCAATATCTATCAAACTCAATCGGTATCTTTTCGCCTGCACTCCGACTGAGGGAAACATCTGTCAACCATGTGCCACGTCTACCCCTCCGTACAGACTGCCTACTGCGCTCACTATGACCCTGGCTTGGAGTATTGCTAGGCTCGCCCTGGTTAACACTAGCTGGCTGACTCTGCTGAGCACTAGGTGGCTGACTCTCCTGAGCACTACGTGGCTGACTCAGAGGTAGAGGAGGTGGCTGATCCTCTACACTAGGACGCTGGGGATCCTTCATTTTCCTGTAACGACAACAAAGAAAGATAAATCATAAGCTATGACATGTGAAGACTATATCGATAAAATAAATAAACATATTCTTCGGATAATAATCATAATCATAATTACTTTAGTTAGTTAAGGTTAAAGTAGTATCATAAAGAGATATCCTCCTATATTCCCTCGTGATGATCATTTCTTGTGCCGTGCGCATTATCTGCTTCATCTTCTTCGTTCAGTTCTGGTAGACCCCTGGAAAAAGAAGGAGTCTCAAGAAGATCATAATTTGAGTGACTTTTCTCGTCAATATCAACCACCCTTTTTCCTTGGAGAGCTACAGACCACATTTTATTTGCCTGATCAGTGATATAGAACACTTGTTGCGCCTGATCTGCCATAATGAAAGGTTCATCTCCAAAACTTCTACTATTCATATCTACTAATGTAAATCCTAACCTATCGATCTTTACACCATTATTGACATCATCCCACTTGCATTTGAAAATGGGAAATCTAATTTTAACATAGTCAACCACCTAAATCTCTTCAATCACCCCATAATAAGGTATGGCAGCCAATATAGGGTTCTTATCTTTCGAACTAGAGAAGTGCATAGATTCAGCCACTAATACAACACCACTGTTCTGGACAGTGCTCTTATCATCTAGGGACTTCGTGTAAAAGGTATAACCATTGATCACAAATAAAGTCCAACTTATGACCTCAACTTCAGGACCACGTGCTAACCAATTTATTGTATCAGAAACACATTCTTCTCCGTCAACCTTTTGTTTGAACCAATGTGTGAAAGCTCTATTATGCTCCCTGATTAACCTTTGTTCAGTCATTCGACTATTTTGTTTCCATTCAATTTCTTTATGGGCATTCATGTAATATTGAACTTCATCAATATTGTTCAAGATGTACAAGTGGACTTGTTGCAATTCATCAGTATCTATGCTTTTTACTGTTGCCCCGCGTCTACCCCTTCTTGATCATGACATTTAGGAAGGCCAATATGTCATACATTTGACAAATAATGTTGACAAAATTCCATAGCTTCTTCAGAAACATATTTTTGAACAATAGATGCTTCAGGCCGATTGGGGTTCTTCACATACCCTTTCAGTATTTTCATAGTTCTTTCGATCGGGTACATCCACCGGAAATAGATAGGGCCACACAACTTTATCTCCCTCACTAGATGAACAACCAAGTGTACCATGATATCAAAAAAGGAAGGAAGAAAAAGCTTCTCAAGCTGGCATAAGATCATATATCCTTCATTTTCCAATTCCTCCAATCTTTCCGTGTCAATGACTTTACAACAAATGGCATTGAAGAGGAAACAAAGTCTAGTTAATATGTGTTGAAGATCATATTCGGCAATGCCTCGAATAGCTACTGGGAGTAGTTGTTGCATTAAGACATGACAATCATGAGACTTTAGCCCTATTAACTTCAAGTCTTTCATCGATACAAGCTTTTTAAAATTTGAACAATACCCTGAAGGAACTTTAGCGCCATGTAAACACTCACAAAAGCTTCTTTTCTCAACCTTAGACAAAGTATGAGCAGCTGGAGGACAAAAAGTTCTATTACCGTATGGCCTTGGATGTAAATCTTCTCGTATTCCCATTTCTTGCAAGTCTAATCTTGCCTTCACGCCATCCTTAGAACTTCCTTGTATGTTGAGTAGTGTCCCAACAATACTATCACATATGTTCTTCTCCACATGTATGAAATCAATACAGTGTCTGACGTCAAGATTGCGCAAGTATGGAAGATCAAAGAAGACAGACCTTTTTTTCCATATATTTTTCTCATTTCTACTCTTTGATGACTTACCAAACATAGTATTGATATTTTTCACCTTTTCATAAATTTTCTCCCCAGTCAATGCCTCTGGAGCATCTTCAAACTCTTGGCCACCGAAAAAAGCTTTTTTTAATCTACGATAAGGGTGGCTTCGTCTTAGAAATCGCCTATGGCCAAGGTAAACCGTCTTTCTTCCATATTGAAGTTGATGGTAGCATGTGCCTTCTTCACATATCGGACAAGCTTTGTGGCCTTTAACGCTATATCCTGACAAGTTCCCATATGTAGGGAAGTCATTTATAGTACAAAAGATCATTGCTCGCATATTAAAAGTCTCCTTCTTGTTCGCATAAAAAACATCGACACCTTTATCCCACAATTCTTGTTAGATCCCAAGTTTTGATGATAACAAAAAGACAATAGTGTGCAAATCATGGTTTTAGGAGATTAAGAAAAGTTTACAAAGTTACCAAATGCATAAAGGAAGTTTTCTGATATCTGCTGTGAAATTGCACTGGAGTGCTCGAGCATGGATTTTGCACTCGAGCATAGATCTCTTCTGTGCTCGAGCAGGTGCAAGTGAAAGCCAGAAAGTGTGCACCTGAGAGGCATTCTCCTGTTATTTTCACTGGATCACTCGAGCACATACGAGTAAAGGTCCGCGAGTGCTTGGCCGAGAGCAAGTATTGTAATGCTTCCTTAATTCACTCGAGCAGAGACACCAATGCTCGAGCATAAGCATTCTGTACTCGAGCAAGGTACTGCGAGTATTAGGCCGAGAGTCATTAACTTCAGAGAAGTGCAAGTGTGCTCGAGCACTCCCTTATATGCTCGAGTGACACATCAGCACCTGCGAGTGAAAATTCTATCCCTCTCCAAATCTGATGCGAGTGCTTGTTTAAAAGGTATAATACTTGAGAATATTCTTCTCACTCGAGCAGGAGTCTGTTTGCTCGAGTGAGGGCCCACATCACCTGTGAGTGATAATTTTATCCCTCTGAAGTGCTGATGCGAGTGATGGTATTGAGAGCATATTCCTGGAGAATATGCGTCTCACTCGAGCAGGAGTGTGTGTGCTCGAGTGAGGGACCATATCACCCGCGAGTACAAATTCTCACTCTTGTCAAAATGGTGTGCGAGTGATGACCCGAGAAGACACTCCCAGTGGAAGATGCAAGATCACTCGAGCAGAGGAAGTTGTGCTCGAGTGAGACCCCACTTCACTCGCGAGTGCGGATTCTGTCTCTCTGAAATTCTATGCAAGCACAACCCGATAACAGAAGCATATGAAGGAAAATAGGAGATCACTCGAAGTGAGCCTTTCATGCTCGAGTGATGCCCTGTTAGAACACCAAAAATGCCAAGTCTCACAACGTTCAATCCGAATATGGTTTATTGTTATTTATTCATATCATCATTACTTATTATCATTGTTTAACATTACTTTGAATATATTATAAGTATGATACAGGAAGATGAACGTTTGAAATTAGCTGTTACGGAGAAAGTCAAACAGCGGCAGACAACATGATTACAAACGCGTTCGCACCTACCGCATTCAGAATATTCAAACATGCGCGTGTCCTTCAATAGTTGTAAAAGTCCCGCTCCTCAAATGTTGATTTTCCAAATGGGCAAAAACTGAAACAACTATATATATAGAGATTCAAAGAATAACGTAGCACAAGAATTCACAAGCTTATACACGAATCTCTCTGCTATTCATTTTCTCTGTATATACATTGATCTTCAGTGTTTATTCATTTGCTCTGTAAGAGAGTCTTCATACAATTCAAATTCTATGTTTATTTGATCTCAAGGTATTGGGACCTTGAGAGGGTAGTTTTCCTTACGAGAGAAGCAGTTGAGAGAATTCCTTGTTGTGCCTTCCACTCATAAGCCTTATAAGATACAAGCAAGAGAGAACGTTGCTGCTCGTAAGACTTACAGTGGTGTAAGCAGGAGAGAACGTTGCTGCTCATAAGTCTTGTATACATAAGCAAGTGAGAAGGGTCATAGGTTGTTTTTCTGCACGTAAGACTTGTCGTAAGGGGGAGAGAAGTTTCTTGTTGAGAGAATATTTCTGCTCATAGTCCATTCATGGACGATTGTTGTTTTGTGGCATTCTGAGAGCCCATTGAATCTTGGAGGTATAGTGAAAATCTCAGTAGGTCTTGATCTCTGAGGACTGGACGTAGGCCTGGTTGTTAGGCCGAACTAGTATAACTCTCTGTGTTCAAATCTTCTCAACTCTACTCTGTCTACTATATTTTTCATATCACCACATCAAGCGAAAAATTTATAACATCACCCAATTCACCCCCTCTTGGGTGAAGCTTGCCTCTTACATTTGGTATCAGAGCCTCGTCTTCTCCAAAGAGCCTAACAGCTTGAGAAGGATCCGACAAATGGCAACAATGGGTGAAAAGATCCTTCCAGACGGAGCTTCAATCACTAGACCTCCTGGTTTTGCTGGAGAACATTTTTCGTTCTGGAAAGCTAAATTCAGAGTGTTCGTGATGGCCAACTAGTATGGATTATGGAATGTTATACAAGATGGTGACTATGTTCCAATGAAGAAAATCGAAGATAGAGCAGTTAAAAAGAGCCCATATGAGTTTGACGAGAATGATAAAAGGTTAGTGACATTAAATAGTAAAGCTATTCTAATGATACAGAGTTCTCTTAGTCAAAAAGAATATTTTCGTATATGTACTCTACCAACTGCCAAAGATATGTGGGATGCTCTTGAAATTGCTCACGAAGGTACATCTGGAATCAAATAAAATAGAATCAATACTTTAATTACAGAATATGATTTATTTCGTATGAAATCTAGAGAAAGTATATCAGAATTTGAACTAAGGTATACTCATCTTGTTAATCAATTATCTGCTCTTGGAAAGTCGTTTGATCAAAATTCCCAGGTAAGAAAGATTCTTAATATTCTTACGAAAGAGTAGGAAGCAAAGGTGACAGCCATCGAAGAAGCCAAAGGAGAATCTATGAGATCCGTAGCTTAAAACTATCAAAGAAGAAGAAGAAACTTTCGAGAATGAAGATGTCCCTAGTGATGATGAAATGGGAATGATCGTGAGAAAATTCAAGAAATTCTACAGAAGAGGTCAAAGGAATTTCAAGAACTATCAAGGTGGACCAAGCAAGAAAGAAAATAAAGAACAACAAATAGTATGCTATGAATGTGGGAAACCAGGACACATCAAATCTGAATGTTTCAGAAACAAAGACAAAAAGAAGCTGAAAAAGAAAGCATATATATCATCTATTTGGGGTGATAGTTCGTCAGACGAAGAAAATGACAACGACGAAGTAGCAAATCTATGCTTGGTAGCTAAGGAAGAAGAATCAGACTCTGAGGTAAGTGATTTTGAACCCTCTTATGATGAATTATTATCTTAATATAATGCATTGCATACAGAGTTCATCAAAGTTGCTAAAGAAATGGTTAGTTATAAGAAGAAAGTAAAAGAATTAGAAAGTAATGTCATATCATCATTTGAAATGTGTAAAGAGAAAGATAAGAAAATAGAAGATTTAACAAAGATTGTTGAAAAGTTTACTAAAGGAAGTGAAACTCTCAAGGTTATTTTAAATTCTCAGAAAGTTTCATTTGATAAATCTGGAATTGGATATAATTTTGTGCATGATAAGAATAAAAGATATAAGAAGAATAATAGAGATTATCTTAAATATTTCAGGAATTCTGTGCATACATCGAATCCATTTACATCATGCAATTATTGTAATAGGAAAGGACATTATACTTCATCGTGTTATTTCAAAAAGGGACAGGTTGTTGGAACGTATAAATGGGTTCCGAAAGGGACACATACTTCAAATACTAACCACAAAGGACCCAAGAAAGTGTGGGTACCTAAAACTTGATCATTTTATTCTAGGTATGTCTCAAAGCATCTCGAGCGAACAAATGGTATATTGATAGTGGATGTTCAAGACACATGACTGGTGACAAAAATAAGTTCACCATGCTTGAAACTAGAGAAGGAGGTAAGGTAACATTTGGAGGAAATCAATCTGGACGTATTGCTGGAATTGGTGAAGTGGGAAGAATCGATGGCGTTCAAATCAACGGAGTATATTATGTTGAAGGATTATGCCACAATCTCTTAAGCGTAAGTCAAAGCACTGACAAAGATAACTGGGTGATTTTTGACTCAAAAGAATGCTTGATAGTAAGCAAGAAAGATCTACCCCTAAACAAAGAAACTATCAAGGCAAAGATCCGAGCTCAAAGGGACAGTAATTGTTATACTATTGATTTAAATTCAAATTCTTCTGAAAATTGTTTTCTTAGTCGATCAGAGGAAAGTTGGTTATGGCATAAGCGTTTGGCTCATGTCAATATGAATCAACTTGACAAATTGATTAGAAAAGATTTAGTTGTTGGTCTTCCCAAACTCAAATTCAAAGACAACATGATATGTGAAGCTTGTCAAAAAGGCAAACAAACTAAATCTTCTTTTAAAACAAAATATGAAATTTCTACTTCAAAACCTTTACAATTACTTCATATGGATTTGGTAGGACCTGCAAGAGTAAAAAGTTTTGGAGGAAATTTATATACGTTAGTAATTTTTGATGATTTTACAAGATTTGCATGGACTATATTTATTGCCTCAAAAGATGAAACTTTTGCTGAATTTATTATGTTTGCCAAAAAGGTTCAAAATGAGAAAGGTATTTCTATTGTCTCTATTAGAACAGATCATGGAGGAGAATTTGATAATCAATTATTTGAAGATTACTGCAACAACGAAGGAATAGATCACAACTTCTCAGCCCCTAGAACACCTCAACAAAATGGAGTAGTGGAAAGGAAGAACAGAGTTCTTACAGAAATGGCAAGAGCATTACTTAATGAAAAAGAAATGTCACAAGTGTTCTGGGCAGATGCAATGAGTACTGCATGCTATATTTCAAACCGAGCATATATTCGCAAATCTCTTGGAAAGACACCATATGAACTCTACAAGGGAAGAAAGCCAAATATTGCTCATCTTCATATCTTCGGGTGTAAGTGTTTCATTCACAACAATGGTAAAGAAAATTTAGGTAAATTTGATTCAAAGTCTGATAAAGGTATATTTCTAGGATATTCTAATAGAAGTAAAGCTTACAGAGTTTTCAATAAAAGAACATGTACTGTTGAAGAATCTATTCATGTTGTGTTTGATGAAATTGAATCTCAGACAAAACTTAATGATGAAGAAGAAATGGATTCAATCAAGAAAAACAAATCTATTTCAAAGCAGGATGATTTTGAAACAAATGATTTTCAAAATTTAGAAGATGTCGATGATCATGCTCAACCTAAAGCATGGAGACATATGAAAGATCATCCAATTGATCAAGTTATAGGAGATATTCAGGAAGGTGTCAAAACCAGAAATAGAATTCTCAATGAGGTAACTTTTTCTACTTTTATTTCTGAAATTGAGCCTTCTAATATAGAAGAAGCTTTGTCTGACAATGATTGGGTGATTGCTATGCAAGAAGAACTAAATCAATTTCAAAGAAATCAAGTTTGGGATTTAGTTCCTCGACCTAAAGATCATACGGTTATAAGGACTAAATGGGTTTTCAAAAACAAACTTGATGAATCAGCAATCATTGTGAGAAATAAAGCAAGATTGGTAGCCAAGGGCTATAATCAAGAAGAAGGTATTGATTATGAGGAAACATATGCTCCAGTGGCAAGATTGGAAGCAATACGAGTACTCCTAGCCTTTGCTTGCATCAAAAGTTTTAAACTTTATCAAATGGATGTGAAAAGCGCTTTTCTAAATGGTTATATTATGGAGGAAGTATATGTAGAACAGCCTCCTGGTTTTGAAGATGAAACAAAACCTGATCATGTCTTCAAACTTAAGAAAGCATTATATGGTTTGAAACAAGCACCCAGAGCTTGGTATGAAAGACTAAGTAAATTTCTTCTTGATCAAGGTTTTGTCAGAGGTAAAGTTGATACAACTTTATTCATCAAACATAACAAAAATGATGTTCTAATTGTTCAAATTTATGTTGATGATATTATTTTTGGTGCTACTAACGAATCTATGTGTCAAGAATTTTCTAAGATTATGCAGGGAGAATTTGAAATGTCCATGATGGGAGAATTGAACTTCTTTCTTGGACTTCAGATCAAACAAAAGAAGAATGGCATATTTATATCTCAGACAAAGTATTTGAAAGAGTTGTTGAAGAAATATGGATTAGATAATGCTAACGGAGCTGATACTCCAATGAGTTCTACAACGTTGTTGGATGCTGATGTAAAGGGACCTAGCTTCAACATCACAAAGTATAGAGGAATGATTGGTTCATTACTCTATCTCACAGCAAGCAGGCCAGATATTCAGTTTAGTGTAGGAATGTGTGCAAGGTATCAATCCAATCCTAAGGTATCTCATGCAGAGACAGTAAAAAGAATTTTCAAATATCTAGGAGATACTTCAGAGCTTGGTCTTTGGTATCCGAAAAGAGGGAACGAGTATTTAATGGCATATTCAGATTCAGATCACGGCGGATATAAAACTGACAGAAAGAGTACCAGTGGTCAATGCCAATTTCTCGGAGGCTCTCTAGTGTCATGGTTCAGCAAGAAGCAGAACACAGTTTCCTTATCTTCAACTGAAGCTGAATATATAGCTGTGGCAAGTTGTTGTTCCCAAGTGCTATGGTTAAAACAACAACTTCAAGATTTGGGAATTTATTTAAAAGAAATTCCAATTTATTGTGATAACACTAGCACGATAAGCTTGGCAAAGAATCCTGTACAACATTCAAGGACCAAGCATATAGACATTCGACATCACTTCATTCGAGATCATGTTCAAAAGAGAGATGTCAAAGTAGAATTCATACCAACTCATCTTCAACTTGCGGATATTTTCACAAAGCCAATTGCAAAAGATCAATTCCTATATATTCGAAGAGAATTGGGAATGGTTAATCCCAATGAGTTGTAAGTTTTCTTGTTAAATATTTTAATTAAATGTTACTTTTGATGATAACCATACTGACTTTAGCATCGGAGTGTTCAAAATTTGTTTTTGCAGGACTGTCACTCGAGCACTGAGGGTGCTGCTCGAGTGATGAGCTGTGTCACTCGAGCACAAGCAGCTCTGCTCGAGCACAGCACTATTAAAAATGCTCTGCTTTATGACATGAAAAATAGAGGTTAACAGAGGAGATGAGAATATCAAGAGACTATATCAAAAGTAACAGTGAGAATCGAACTCACTCACGAGTGAGGAACTCTCACTCGAGCATGATATGAACATGCTTGAAGTGAGGAGTGCCTGCTCGAGTGAAGAAGAAGAATTTCCTTTCAAAAGCTATCTAAATCATGGTTGCTCAAATGATCTTGGAGGATTTGAGTACAAAGACACAAGATATGTCAAGAAATTCACAATCCAGGTACGTTTTACACATTTTATTAATTTTCCAGAACATCACTCGAGCACAGATAGAACACACTCGAGCACAATATGAACATCACTCCAGACTAGGGTTCATGCTCGAGCACTGTCACTTATATCAGTTACGGGGGAGCTCAGAACGTCGCACTTCTTTCTCTCACCCGAGGTGCTCTCTCACTCGAAGGTCACATCTCTTCACCTTCAACCGTTACTCTCCATTCAATCGCGTCCTTCTACCTCAAATCGCCGTTACAACCTTTCAATTTTCTATAAAAGGTGAATCTTACTCTTTGTCTGTTACATTCGGTACCCTAACCTCTCTATCACTCTCAAAAACTCTCTAAGTTCTTGTTTTTCTCTCATTTTCTCTACAATGGCAAGAACCAAAATACCTTCTATTCCTCAAAGATCTCAATCTCCTTCTCCTACTCATTCTGCTACCAGTGTATCTGGTACCCCTGAACCAATACCTCCCTCTCCAAAAATCTCTTCCTCACCGTCACCACCTCCTAAGCCCAAAACCAAAAAGAGGACTCCGGCTAAGAAACCTCACCCAAAACCTCAGGTTTCAAAGAAAGATCAACCTCCTCAAAAGAAACCAAAAGGGAGTAGTGTTCAAGGAACCTATAATCACCCGGTCTCAATCCAAAGAGGTTCAAGGAAAGGGGAAGAAGAAGGAGTCAGAACAACCCCAATCATCTTCTTCTTCTGGGGATACCTTCAGTAGACAACTCAGGGAAGCAATAGAGAAATCCAAACTGGACAAGATAGTTGGGAAGATTGCTTCTCAAGCCGGTGTTTCAAGTTCACATCAAGATAGGCAACCAAGTGCCTCTGCTTCAGGAGCACCTTCTACCTCTCAAGCACCAGTGGATGACCAACTCACCAGTCTTCCTGAGGGATTCAATGTTGATGAACTTAAGGCCTTGCCTCAGAAGGTATATGATGATGAATTTAAACATAGACATTTCTGTCCTGTAGTATATGTGGATCTGGATTACTTGAAAAAGAATTGTCACTTGGATTTATACCCCTATCTTCAATACTATGCTCCCTGGCTAAATATCCATTTGCCATATTCTCCCACAGTTGTGAAAACCTTTTATTGCAACATGAAGTCTCATAATATTAAGTCTAGATCTGGTGAATTGATTGAAGAAGCAATATCTACTACTGTTAGAGGAAAATTTATCATGATTTCTGCCAAGATCATAAATGACTTACTTGGTTATGTTGCACCTCCTCCTGATCCACCTTCTTTCCCTGCCAATGAGGCTTTCAAAATTTTAAGACCCAAAGACCCAATAGGCCCCCTCAATTTCAAACCTATTGACATGCCTGATATTCATAGAGTCCTTCATTATATATATTCCTGAAGCATAGTCAATAAGTCCAAAAATTATACCCATTTTGCTCAAAAGGACTATTATCTGTTGGCTTCTTTCATAGCTGGGCAACAAAGGAATGTGGGAGAAATTATTTTCAATGAGATGAGAAGGTTTCGATTTTCTTCAACAAGATCCACAACCATACCATACCCTCAGCTTGTTTCTTTCATTTTGATGAAAAACAAAATTTGGTATTTGGAAGGAACTGAAAGGGTACTCATCTCAAGGTTTGGTAAGACTCAGTTAACTCACATGGGTATCAATCTTCCGGTGAGTCGGACCAAAGCCACATCCAAGAGGGAAGCCACTCCATCCAGAGGTGATGAGGCATAATCATCTGCTCAAGGTCCTATTCCTCCTCCTTCCTTTCTTAATGCCTCTCTGTCCAATCATATGACTGAGGCAATTAATCAAGCTGTATCAAGTTTGAAGAAGGAGTTAGTAACTAAGTATGAGAAGCTTGTGGAGAAGATGGAAGCACAGGTCATTAAATTGGTAGACAAGGCCAATATTAACTTTGAACTGATGTTCAAGACTCAGGATGAGATGTCACAGAGGATCACTAATATGGAGTCCTTCCTGTACTCACATTTCCCTTCTTCATCTTCCGGGGTGCCTCCTGAGACCACTCATACCTCACCACTTCATCCACAGACTCATGTACTTTTTACTGACCCAGAATCTAATGTAGATGTTACTTTTGATCGGTCGCCTTCACTACCTCCCTCAACCTCTGTACCACAGCCATCATCTCCACCTACTGAGCCCATTGACCCTCTCACTGCCATGGTTTTATATGTTCCACCTCCTGATATCACTCTTTCTCAGCCCCCTTCTGATGCTGACAAAACGGGGGAGAAGGATGTGTGATGATTTCTGAGCTTTTCTGAGCTTCTGTGGGGTGTATTTGGGTGTTTGGGTAGATTTCTGTATTGGGTAGGATTTGATGTTGATGTTATGTTATTTGATGTTATTATTATGTTGTTGATCATTTGAATTCAAGATTAATATTAATGAAGTTTTTTTTTTTTAATTTTCAAGTTATTCATGAGTTTAATTATCAAGTTTAAATGATGTTTCAAATTGTTAATGTTATATACCTCATACTATGCTTACCTTGGTTGTTAAGTGTCCAGAGGAAACATTGCAGGAAAATTTAAATTTGAAGCCAAAACTTGATATGCATTTGGAAACATTGAAAAATTTCAAATATTTTCAATCTCAATCAATTTTCCTTAAATTTTCATCACAAAGGTTTTGTCATCATCAAAAAGGGAGAGAATGTTAGATCCCAAGTTTTGATGATAACAAAAAGACAACCGTGTGCAAATCATGGTTTTAGGAGATTAAGAAAAGTTTACAAAGTTACCAAATGCATAAAGGAAGTTTTCTGATATCTGCTGTGAAATTGCACTGGAGTGCTCGAGCATGGATTTTGCACTCGAGCATAGATCTCTTCTGTGCTCGAGCAGGTGCAAGTGAAAGCCAGAAAGTGTGCACCCGAGAGGCATTTCCTGTTATTTTCACTGGATCACTCGAGCACATATGAGTAAAGGTCTGCGAGTTCTTGGCCGAGAGCAAGTATTGTCATGCTTCCTTAATTCACTCGAGCAGAGACACCAATGCTCGAGCATAAGCATTCTGTACTCGAGCAAGGTACTGCGAGTGTTGGGCCAAGAGTCATGAACTTCAGAGAAGTGCAAGTGTGCTCGAGCACTCCCTTATATACTCGAGTGACACATCAGCACCTGCGAGTGAAAATTCTATCCCTCTCCAAATCTGATGCGAGTGCTTGTTTAAAAGGTATAATACTTGAGAATATTCTTCTCACTCGAGCAGGAGTCTGTGTGCTCGAGTGAGGGCCCACATCACCTGCGAGTGATAATTTTATCCCTCTAAAATCCTGATGCGAGTGATGGTATTGAGAGCATATTCCTGGAGAATATGCGTCTCACTCGAGCAGGAGTGTGTGTGCTCGAGTGAGGGACCATATCACCAGCGAGTACAAATTCTCACTCTTGTCAAAATGGTGTGCGAGTGATGACCCGAGAAGACACTCCCAGTGGAAGATGCAAGATCACTCGAGCAGAGGAAGTTGTGCTCGAGTGAGACCCCACTTCACTCGTGAGTGAGGATTCTGTCTCTCTGAAATTCTATGCAAGCACAACCCGATAACAGAAGCATATGAAGGAAAATAAGAGATCACTCGAAGTGAGCCTTTCATGCTCGAGTGATGCCCTGTTAGAACACCAAAAATGCCAAGTCTCACAACGTTCAATCCGAATATGGTTTATTGTTATTTATTCATATCATCATTACTTATTATCATTGTTTAACATTACTTTGAATATATTATAAGTATGATACAAGAAGATGAACGTTTGAAATTAGCTGTTACGGAGAAAGTCAAACAGCGGCAGACAACATGATTACAAACACGTTTGCACCTACCGCAAACAGAATATTCAAACATGCGCGTGTCCTTCAATAGTTGCAAAAGTCCCGCTCCTCAAATGTTGATTTTCCAAATGGGCAAAAACTAAAACAACTATATATACAGAGATTCAAAGAACAACGTAGCACAAGAATTCTCAAGCTTATACACGAATCTCTCTGCTATTCATTTTCTCTGTATACACATTGATCTTCAGTGTTTATTCATTTGCTCTGTAAGAGAGTCTTCATACAGTTCAAATTCTATGTTTATTTGATCTCAAGGTATTGGGACCTTGAGAGGGTAGTTTTCCTTACGAGAGAAGCAGTTGAGAGAATTCCTTGTTGTGCCTTCCACTCATAAGCCTTATAAGATACAAGCAAGAGAGAACGTTGCTGCTCGTAAGACTTACAGTGGTGTAAGCAGGAGAGAACGTTGCTGCTCATAAGTCTTGTATACATAAGCAAGTGAGAAGGGTCATAGGTTGTTTTTCTGCACGTAAGACTTGTCGTAAGGGGGAGAGAAGTTTCTTGTTGAGAGAATATTTCTGCTCATAGTCTGTTCATGGACGATTGTTGTTTTGTGGCATTCTGAGAGCCCATTGAATCTTGGAGGTATAGTGAAAATCTCAGTAGGTCTTGATCTCTGAGGACTGGACGTAGGCCTGGTTGTTAGGCCGAACCAGTATAACTCTCTGTGTTCAAATCTTCTCAACTCTACTCTGTCTACTATATTTTTCATATCACCACATCAAGCAAAAAATTTATAACATCACCCAATTCACCCCCCTCTTGGGTGAAGCTTGCCTCTTATAATTCTTTCAAGTCTTCGATCAATGGTTCTAGGTAAACATCTATGTCATTTCCGGGTTGCTTTGGTCCCAAAATCAACATAGACAACATAATGTACTTTCGTTTCATACATAACAAAGGAGATAAGTTGTAAATTACCAACAGAACAGGCCATGAACTATGTATGCTACTTAGGCTACCATAAGGATTCATACCATCTGTGCTAAGCCCAAGCCTGAGATTCCTAAGTTCTTCACCGAAGCTAGGAAATAATTGATCGATTTTTTTCCATTGAGAAGAATCAGCTGGATGTCAAAGCTTTCCATCAGAAATCCGCTCATCTGCTTGCCATCTCAAATTTTTGGCATCAATTTCATTAGCAAACAGGCGCTTGAACCTTAGAATGATTGGAAGATACCACAACACTTTTGTAGGGCCCTTATTTGATTTATACCTCGGAGTTTCACATATTGGACATTGCTCCTTCTCTTTATGATCTTTTCTATACAATATGCAATCATTAGGGCAAGCATGGATCTTTTTATACTTCATCCCTAGTGGACACAGTATTTTCTTAGCATCATAGTATCGACAAGGCAACACATTATCATCAGGAAGCATATCTTTAAAGGCCTCAAGCATTTCTGAAAAACTCTTGTTGCTCCATCCATGCCGTGCTTTCAAGCTTACCAATTTCAATACAGCATTCAGCAATTGGTATTTTTTACACCCCGGGTACAACGGCTTCTCAACATCACTACACATATTACCATATGCATGTGATTGTTCAAAAGCCTCTTCTCCTACATCACGAATAATGTCCTCTATCCGATCATCCATATCCTTGTCATTATCATCACAAGTCACTTCCCCTTGTTGAGATGCACTTGGCATTTCTAATTGTTCACCATGCAATACCCATACTACATACGTCTTACAAAACCCTTCACAAATTAAATGTGTATATATATCTGTAGCACTTAATCGCTTCTCATTCAAACATTTCACACAAGGGTAATAAAATATCCCACTATCATCATCGGCATTTCTTTTTGCAAAGTCTAAAAAACCCCTCACCCCAACATCATATTCAACACTCATCCGTTTAGCTTGTATCCAACTACGATCCATATATTCCAACACCTTTTTTTTGTTTTCTACTTTTTCCCCTGGAAAAGGTAGGAGTATGATGAGAGCATGCAATCATTACACCCAAGTACCTAGTTTAACTACTACATAATGAACAAGTAGAAGAGAGTAGAGAGATAGAGATAGAAGAAGAGTAATCTGAATAGTACAAGTCTCATTAACAATGTAAATCTGTCCAATACAATGGGTTGACTGCCATATATATTACCATTACGAAAAGTAGAAATAGAATAGTACCATAGGGATTAAGGGTTCAGTAATTACTAATTGATTACCCATCAATCACTTGAACAAAGTCTTTGAAGGCCAGAAACTACACGGGAAAGATGAGCTTGGTATGATGTGGGGTAGATTGCACGCTGGAAGAAAGTAGGAAAGGTGGTTTAACCTTTTGGCCTTGACCTACTCGGCTTTAGCGATGGAGGCACCAGATTTGTGGCTTCATTCTCTTACAGTTTTCTGTGTGTCTTGTGTGTATATATATGCATTTACTATTTAGGAAGGAGTACGTCCTTCACATTCTCATGTGACTCCAACCAGAAACAATGAATCATTTAAGTATAGATAGTCCCAGCAGCACTCAATTTATTTGGTATTCTTTCATTTAGAATCCACCCTATCTATCAGCACATTACTTTAATTAACCATCTATCACTTGTAATGCATGTATAAAACTTTTTCTTTGTGTGTGATAGAGGAGTCCAAAGGATAATCTGAGGTTTAAATATTTATGGGGTGCCTTTATAACTTTTTAGTAAAAGAAACTGAACCTTTATCATTAAAGGCGATCGACCCCAATTTCTAAATCACTGATGAATTATGAGCAAACTTATGCAACTGAATATATTTTTGCTAGAGCAGTATAAGCTTGTGATGATGTTTACAGAGAAACAAAGGAAGTGATTCATGTAACCTCCTGTGCTGACGAAGAAAGCAATATCAGGACCCTTTGGAAAAATATACTAGGAAATAGGGGAACCATTATGACGAGTTTGGTTGAGAGAGACAGAGGAACAAATCAATAAAAATGCATAAGAATAAGGAAGACAGAAGTTATCATAACGCAGCAACAGAATAAGGAACAGAGAAGCTACCATAACGCAGGAACAGAATAAGGAACATATAAGCTATCATAATGCAAACCAATGTCTCATACAAAAGAAAGACCAGTAATGTTTCAGAAATCAGAACCACAACGCCCCCACATTTCTAATATCCTAAATCATACCCAGGCCACAACCTTCTTCGTCAGCAATCACACAAAAAAATATTAATAGATGAAGTAAAAAACTACCTGGAAGAGAATTAGGCTTCACCAAGTTGATTATCCAACTTTCATAGATTGAGGGTGAATAAAAACGAGAACAGGGTGTGTTCAGTGACGTCAAACGTCGACACTCAACGAAAAGATAGAGTACCAGTACGCGCGCCCTAACACTGAGCAACGGGGATGCTAGCTCCAAGATCCCATTTTCATGGTGCAAATGCAAAATGAGAACAAGGTGAGACACTAATTCCGCTCTTGATTTGACGAATTTGGAGTTGCTGTTCGTTCTTGACTATTGCTAAAGCCTTGAAGAATTCAGAATGAAGAAAGGCGCGGAGCGTAAACCTCGATTGGGATTTGGGGAAAGAGTTTTAAGACCGGTTATAAAAATAACCGGTCTTAAAAACATTTTTAAGACCGGTTGTTCTGAACAACCAGTCTAAAATCTATCTTTTAGACCGGTTGTTAGAACAACCGGTCTTAAAAACCTTTATTTTAGACCGGTTATTTTTATAACCGGTCTAAAATAAAATACTTTTTAGACCCGTTATATCTATAACCGGTCTAAAAACATTTTTAAATTTTTAAATTTTTTTCCTCTGATCCTTTTAGACCTGTTTAAAATCCAAGCAGGTCTAAAAGGTTTAATATTTTAGACCGGTTAATATAGAACCGGTCTAAATAATATGTTTTAGACCGGTTCATAGAATAACCGGTCTCCCAATTTGTTTATAATTACAAAAATGCCACCGCGCATTTCTTTTAGACCTCCTCCACTGCAACCGGTCTAAATGTGCCGGTCTAAAACACCCTTTTTGTACTAATGATGGTTTTACATGAGTGCAAATATAGTTAATGATTATGCATCTCTTATCAGGTTCGATCATACTAGTACTAATGCACCACATCCTATCAGAACTCTACAGTTAAGTGCACTTGGGCTACAGTAGTTTAAGATAGGTGACCTCCTGGGAAGTCCTTATGTTGAACCCCTGTTTTTTTACACCGACAGTAGCGCCAAGCCCTACAGTGCCTAAATGTCAGGCCAAAATGCCGAAACACCATCATGACCTTAACTGAGGTAAAGACGACCTGGCCCATGGCCCAGCTCGTAAGCACTTAAATGAAGTAGCGTATGTGACCAAAAGTGAGGTAGGCAGGTCAGTGATCTAACAGGTTGAGCCGATAGGTCCCCTTGAGCCATTAAAATCGTGGCTAGAGCTTGAGAGGCCTTTGCTCAATGATTGTATGAGTGTAAATATAGTTGATTATTATGCATCTCCTGTCTGGTTCAATCATTCCAACACTAATACACTAGATCCCCTCAAATATCACAGATAAATGATCTTAGGCGAGAGTAGTACTAGGATAGTTGACCGCCTAAGAAGTACTTGTGTTAAACCCCTCTTATTTGCACTAACTATAGTGCTCGCCTACAACACCTAAAAGTCCTACTGCAATTCTAAAACATTATTGTGGGCCTACTTGAGGGAAAGACAAGTAGGCCTACATATGAATTGGTAGGACTGTCTTACCACCCACTTTAGCTTAATGTCGGCCCATAACATCGTAAACATAGTAGTGCGCGTGACCAAAATTAAGGTGGACATACCTATGGTCCAACCGACTAGACCAACTGGGTTGATCAATCAATCAGAACCTTGGCTAGGGCTTAAGAGGCCCTAGTCCAACAATTGCATGTGTAGGATTTTACACGAGTGAAAATATAGTTAATGATTTCGTGTACCATCTTAGGTTCCATCATACCGGTACTAATGCACTGCATCACATCAGAACTCTGCAGTTAAGCGAGCAGTCCTCTTATTGAACCCCTCATGATTATGGTGCCTAATTGTCAGGCTGAAATGCCACAGTACCATCTCTACACTACCTGAGGGAAGATTGTCTGAGGCATAACCAAAATGGTTAGAACGTCTAGCCCATCCCTACTTTGGCTAAATGCCTGCCTATAACAGCATAAACAATATGTCAAATATGACTAAAATAGTAGACAGGCCACCTGTCCAACTAGTTTGGTTGATAAGGTCTATCGGGCTATTAGAAACATGGCTTGGGCTCAAGAGGCTCTGGCCCAATAATTGCATGTATAGAATTTGGCACTAGTGCAAATATAGTTAATGATTGCGCATCTCTTGTTGAGTTCAATCATACTAATAGTAATACACCAGTTTCCCTCAAAACTCTGCAATTAAGTTCGCCTGGGGGAGAGTGTATTAGGATGGCTAACTTCATAAGATGTCCTTGTGTTGAAGCCCTCTTTTTTGCGCTGACAGTAATGCCTGACCGTATGACGCCTAAAATATCAGGCCAAAATGCCGCAACACTATCACAGCCTTACTTGATGGAAAGACAGGCCAGCTCATTGCCAAACCTATTGGACTATCTCGCTCGACCCTACTTTAGCTGATTTTAGCTCTTAACGGTGTAATGAAGTGTCATAACGCTACCAAAGTTGAGATGGATAGGGTTGCAGTCCAACTAGTTCCATCGATAGGGCCTTTCTATCGGTCAAAATCGTGGGTCTTGCTAGAAAAGCCCTGGACCAATAATTGCATGTGTATGATTTTGTGTGAGTGCAAATATAGTTAATGATTGCACGTCTCTTATCGGGTTCGACCATACCAGTAGTAATACATTAGATCAGCTTAAAATTTTACAGTGAAACTTGCTTGAGCTAGAGTAATACTAGGATGGCTGATCTGTTAGGGAATCCTCATATTGAACCCTTCTTTTTTACGCCGACAGTAGTGTCAGACCTTATGGTGCCTAAATATTGGGTTGAAATGCCGTAAAACTATCATGGCCCTGCCTAAGGTAAAGATGGGTAGCCCACAGCCTAACCTATTAGATCGTCCAGTTTGGCCCCACTTTGGCTGAATGCCAACCCGTAATGGTGTAAACGAAATGACACGCATGACCAAGAGTGAGGCGAATTGGCTTGCGTTGCAACATATTAGATCGACCGAACCTATCTAGCACTTAGAACCCTACTTTGGGCTAGAGAGGCACTAGCCCAACAATTGTATATGTAGGATTAGGCATAAGTGCAAATATAGTTAACGATTGTGCCTCTCCTATCAGGTTTGATCATACAATACTAATGTGTGGGATCCTATCAAAACTCCATACTTTAGCATGCTTGGGATAGAGTAGTACTAGGATGAGTGACCTCCTGGGAAGTCCTCATGTTGAACCCCTCTTTTTTGTGTGTTTGGATAAGGGCTTACCTGCTGACAACTCAATCCATTTTTACCTCATAATATTGAATAGGCTGACTGCCCATTCGATCGGCCCCTACCGCTTGACCCAATGGCTTCTAAATGTTAGCCTGAAATACTAAAACACCATCGCGTTCTTGGCTGATGGAAAGATGGGCTAGCTCACGACTTAACTGGTTGGACCGTCCAGACCATCCTCACTTTCGATGAATGCCGACCCCTAATGGTGTAAAAATTGCCCAGCGTGACTAAAAGTAAGGAGAAAAGGCCTATGATCTAACTAGTTGGACCGACTAGGTCGGTCAGGCAGTCAAACCTACATTCAGGTTTGATAGGCCCTAGCCCAACAATTGCATGCATTGAATTTCACATGACTGCAAATATAGTTAATAATTGCGCATCTCCTGTTAGGTTTAATCATAAAGCACTAATGCACTGGATCCTATAACAACTCCATAGCTAAGCATGCTTCAGTGATGGTAGTACTACGATGGGTGACCTACTGAGAAGTTCTCCTACTGAACAATTCCTTTTTCATGGATGGAGTAAGGGCTTGCCTGTTGACAACTTGGTCCATTTTACATCATGAAATTGAACTGGTTGATTGCCCAACCGGCCAACCCATACAGTTCCTTCCAATGGCGCCTAAATAGGAATTGGTCTTCCGATATAACATACTTGCAGATGCAAAAAAGCAAGTTGAGTTGACATTACTGTTGGAAATTGTGCCCTAAGGGCCAATCATTGTACTTTGAACATTATTATTTTAATGAAATTTCTCCATTCTATTATCATATTATTTGCATGTTAACTGTGATAATTGTATCCTTGGATATTTCATAAAGATTATCCTAAAATGTCCCTGGTCGGTCATCTATGCAAGAGCAGAGATGAAACAAGATCAGTATGACTTTGATAAGATATAGAGATACGAATCAAAGTCTTAGGCACTTGTAAGAGTACAAGCTGCTTGACCGACCCACTATGAGAAAGCTACATGGATCAAGTCATAAGCTTTTCTCATGTATAACCACGTCACAATACCCTTAGACCTGAGGTCATCATGGATTTCTACATGAGAGTTGCTAAGCTTTGAACTAATCAAAAGTCACTTTTTACCGGGTGATGATAAAGGCTACGATCGGGCTTGGTGGTTTTTCATGCAGAGGAATATGAATGATCAAGATGTAATTTGTCCCTCACATTAGTAGAGAGATATTACTGGGCCGCTCGATGAGTGAGTCTGAGAAATGTATGGCCATACTATGATGAAAGGAGTTTCTATCTCTATTATCAGGCTACTCAGGAATTAAGAAAGTAACGGTCAGGAATAAGAGGATGACATTATCCATGCCTTATCCTTGATCGATATATCGTGTGACAAAAGGGACGTGACATAGTTGTATGACAGGTTGCATCGTGATAATGATCCTCATATGAATTGGGTAGTCGTAATGTCTTGTTAAAGGCCGCTTGCGACTTTTGGGTTAGTATAGTTATTGGCCCACTGCCAACTTCATATGGGCCTATAGGGTCGCACACAAGAATGGCCCAACACAAGATAATGTTTAATTTAGGGTAGACAAATTTTATATATATATATATATAATATAAAATTCATTAATAATATTATATAGATATATATATTTTTGAAATATATATCTTATATATATATATGTATATATATATATATTATATGATATTATTATATTGTGTTAGTTTTAAATTTAATTTATTAAGATATATTAAATTTAATAACTAACATGATAAAGATATATTATCTCAGATTTAATTTATGAAGATAAATTAAATCTAATGGCTCTTTATTTGGATTAAATAAATAGGTTAAATTAAAACTGTTGGACAGATTTAATTTAAACTAAATTTATTTAATTAGCTCATCAAGATAATTAATTGTTAATTAATTTCAAAATTAATGATGATTAATTTTGAAATTTGAAAATAGCCCTCATAGGTTATAAACTTGATAGAGCAGATATATTCATACGCATATGAGAATTGAGAGCCGCAAGTGAAACCCTAGGAGACATTAGAGGCGCTAGCACGCAGTCTCGGTTGGAGAGCATTCGTGTGGATACCGGTAGAGGGAGCAGACCTGACGTGTTGGCTCCTAGAGATCGTGAAAACTCTGAATCATCAAAAGGTATGAATCCTTCCAACTTGGTTTAAACGCCGTTGATAGATCCTCGATTAGGATCGGTGAAAATTTTTAAAATTCTTCCGCTGTGCCTACCGATTCTAACAGTGGCATCAGAGCCAGATCAATTATGCGTTTAAACTGAGTTTGTGTTCTTATACATGTGATATATATGGGATATATATGTGTGCTCATAATAAAACGTCCGAATATGTTAAATCAAAAAGGAATATGTTCAACGTTAATGTGCGTTTTTCAGATAGTGTTGTATGTTTATGCGATTTGGTGAAATTGTTTCGATTATATGCAATAAGTTTAAGTTTCAATTTCGCCACTGGCACCGCGATTTCTATTCTGGATTTGATCCGAAGTAGAATTCATCATGTAGGTTTCGAATAGGTGAAGAACTTGGCGTACAGACACGTTAGGGTCTCTAATCGAATTTAGGGATTTGAAACTTTGGGGTAGACAATCCGGATTAGAAGCGTTCTGGGCCGTTGTTTTTGAAATTGAGCCGAAATCCCTTAAGAATTGTACTAAACTAATTTTTTGAATTTTTGGGTCCAAAATTTTAAAATTTCGTCGTGACCACCTCTGCATAGCGTAATATAATCTGATCATAACATTTATTGCTTTTCATATTGTATGAATTCTTGTTGTGGTTTATTATTTATACTTGTTTGGGTATGGTGAACAACATGGCTTTAGAATTTTACAAAGGGTTATAATATTTAAATACAGCCTGCGTAGCGTGCCTTTCTCTAAATACTTTCGATGTACATTCTCTTCTCATCTCAGTCCCCTCGAATGTTTAAACGAGGTTTCTCTCAAAGTATTTCTTTTTTATTTAGAGAAGTCCTCTCATTGGCTTGGGAGGATTTTAGGTTAGGTAAGCCATGTTGTGTCACGTTTAAATTATGCTTTTGATAAGATCATTGCATGATTACTTTTATGTTTATATGTATTTATCTGTATGAGATACGACCATGATTGTATCCATATAAACAAAACTAATTAATTAAGCCCTCTGAATCAAATCTTAAGTCATAATGCCATCAATTAATGAATACTTGTCAAAACCTAGATCGCTCAATTATGGAAACCACCAAAGTGGATGCACTTGAGTTATCTTGATGAGACAAGCTTGAGTAATGGTGCTGCTCATAATATTCATTATTGTTTTGACTTAATTGAGATTAACAAAATGGTTTTGAATCTCAAGGCATTAGATGGGGTTAAACATGCCGGATCATATGATGATTAAATCCCATAAAGATCTAAGAGTTACATGTGATGTAATTGGTAAATAGGTTACCTACCTAAATAACTTGAATTTAAGTGTCTTTCCAAAGCGGACTTAAGTTTAAGCCAAATATGGATCTTAGCCCACTAATTATTATATTGAGGGTTGTTAATTTAGTGGGAGATTGCTAACTAACTTTGCATATTTTAATTGTAGAATCATGTCGACTAGTAATACTGCTACACTTTCATTGCGATCGGTCCTTGAGAAGGACAAACTCAATGGGACAAACTTTCCTGACTGGTTCAGGAACTTGAGAATTGTTCTCAAGCAGGAAAGAAAGGCTTATGTCCTAGATCAACCCATTCCTGAGGAGCCTGCAGCCAATGCTCTAAGAGCTCAGAGAGATGCTTACACAAAGCATAAGGATGACTCTGTGGATGTAGGTTGCCTGATGCTTGCCATTATGGTTCTAGAGCTTCAAAGAGATCTGGAACTCATTGAGGCTCATGAGATGATTGTACATCTCAAGGAAATATTCCAGCAAAAAGCAACGCAAGAAAGGTATGAGACCACAAAGACCTTACATTCCTGCAAAATAGCTGAAGGTGCATCAGTTAGTACTCATGTGTTAAAGATGAAAGGCTATATTGATCACCTTGAGAGGCTTGGATTTCCCATGAGCCAGGAATTAGCTACGGATTTGATCCTCAACTCACTCCCGGAGAGTTATGACCAGTTTGTTATGAACTACAACATGAACAACATGGAGAAATCAATTTCTGAGCTGCATGGGATGCTCAAAACTGCTGAGCAAAGCATTAAGAAAAAGCCTAGCACAGTTTTGATGGTTCAGAAAGGAAAGGGTATGAAAAAGAAAGGCAAGGGTAAATGGAAGGGTAATGGCTCAGGTGGTAAGACCAAAGAGTCAAACAAGCCCGAAACCAAGCCTGCACCCAAGAAGCCAAAGCCTCCAAAGGAAGGAGTCTGCTACTTCTGCAATGAACCCGGTCATTGGAAGAGGAATTGTAAACTTTACCTGGAAGATCTGAAAAAGAACAAGAAGGATAGCGACGCTATCGCTTCAGGTATTTATGTTATAGACATTTATTTTTCTACTTCCTCTACATGGGTATTAAATACTGTATGTGGTTCTCATATTTGTACAAATGTGCAGGGTCAAAAGGATAGTAGAAAGCTGAAGAAGGGCGAGGTGGACCTACAAGTTTGAAACAGAGCAAGAGTTACTGCTTTAGCCGTAGGCACTTATGAATTAGTTATGCCCAGTGGGCTTTTGTTAGTTTTGAACAATTGCTATTATGTTCCTGCTTTGAGTAGTAACATTGTTTCTCTTTCTTATTTAGATAAGGAAGGTTATACTTCCATTACTAGGAATGGTAAATATTCTATTTATCGTAATGACATTTTCTATGCTGATGGTGATTTGCATGTTGGTCATTATATATTAAATTTGGAACATCCTAATAATGGGAATATCTATAACGTAACTACTAAGAGGATAAAATCAAACGATTTGAATCCGACCTACCTATGGCTTTGTTGTCTAAGCCACATAAATAAGAAATGCATTTCTAAACTCCATCAAGATGGATTTCTAAAGTCATTTGATTTTGAATCATATGATACATGCAAGTCTTGCTTATTAGGAAAGATGACTAAGGCACCTTTTACTGGGCATAGTGAGAGGGCTACTAAATTATTGGGCCTCATACATACAGATGTATGTGGACCATTAAATATAGCTGCCAGAGGAGGTTATGTCTACTTCATTACTTTTATAGATGACTTTAGTAGATATGGCTATATCTATCTAATGAAACATAAATCTGAATCTTTTGAAATATTCATAGGTAGGTCAGATTCAACAATGCCATAGGTAGGTTGAATCCAAAATGAAGTACAAAACCAACTTGGTAAAACAATTAAAGCACTTCGATCTGATCGAGGTGGTGAATATTTGAGCCAAGAATTCATTGACCATCGTAGGAGTTATGGGATAATATCACAATTGACTCCTCTAGGAACACCACAATGGAATGGCGTTTCTGAATGGAGGAATCAAACACTATTAGATATGGTTCGATCTATGATGAGTCAAATAGATCTTCCACCGTCCTTTTGGGGACATGCCCTAGAGACAGCTGCGTTCATACTAAATCGTGTTCCATCTAAGGCAATTGAAAAGACACCATATGAGATATGGACTAGAAAGAAACCAAGTTTATCTTTTCTCAAGATCTGGGGATGTGAGGTATATGTTAAGCAACAAGCCACTGATAAATTAGCACTCAGATCCACAAAGTGCCTTTTCGTGGGGTATCCTCAAGAAACAAAAGGATACTACGTCTACAATCCCACCGATAACAAAGTGTTTGTTATTCGAAATGGCAAGTTTCTAGAAAGAGAGTTTGTCTCTAAAACAACCAGTGGGAGCGACGTACATCTTGAAGAAATTTGAGAGCCACAAGATGGTACAGAATAACAGATGGAAATTAGAGAAGACTCACAACAAGTTACTGAGCCTCCTTAAGTAACACAAGGTCCACGAAGATCTGATAGAACACGGCATCAGCCTCAGAGATATGGATTTCTGATTACTGAAGGCCATGATGTGTTGCTTATTGAGCAAAATGAGCCCACCACCTATCGAGAAGCCATAGTGGGACCAAACTCTGAGAAATGGCTAAATGCCATGAAGTCTAAAATGCAATCCATGTATAACAATCAGGTATGGGCCTTAGTTGATCCACCTGAAGGTGTAAAAACCATTGGGTGCAAATGGGTTTCCAAGGAGAAAACTGACATGGATGGCAATGTAAATATCTTCAAGGCCCGACTGGTTGCAAAAGGATTCACTCAAACTCATGGTGTAGACTATGATGAAACCTTTTCCCCAGTTGCAATAGCCAAATCAATCAGAATCCTTCTTGCCATTGCAGCATATTATGACTATGCAATATGGCAGATGGATGTCAAAACACCCTTCCTTAATGGAAAGCTGCTTGAGGATGTGTACATGACACAACCTGAAGGTTTTGTGCGTCCAGAAGACTCTGGTAAAATTTGCAAGCTTCAAAGATCCATTTATGGATTGAAGCAAGCATCTCGAAGCTGGAATCATCATTTTGATGAAGTAGTCAAAGAGTTTGGATTCATTCAAAACATCGATGAACCTTGTGTTTACAAGAAGGTTAGTGGGAGCATAGTTGTATTTCTAGTGCTTTATATCGATGACATCCTACTCATTGGGAATGATATTCCTACCTTGCAGAGTGTCAAGTCTTGGTTAGGAAAGTCCTTTTCAATGAAAGACTTAGGTGAAGCCACCTATATCTTAGGGATTAGGATCTATAGGGATAGATCCAAAAGACTGATAGGCCTAAGTCAGAGCACATACATAGACAAGATACTGCATAGGTTCAGTATGCAGGATTCAAAAGGGTTACATGCCCATGTCTCATGGCATCTATCTTAGCAAGGATATGTGTCCTAATATACCTGATCAGCGAGATGGCATGAGTAAGGTTCCATATGCCTCGGCTATTGGATCTATCAAGTATGCCATGTTATGTACTCGACTAGATGTCTCGTTTGCCTTAAGTATGACCAGCAGATACCAACAAGATCCTGATGAGGGTCATTGGACTGCCGTCAAGAATATCCTAAAGTACTTAAGAAGGACTAAGGACTTATTTTTGGTCTATGGTGGATTTGATGATGAGCTCTACGTAACCGGTTACACAAATGCAAGTTTCCAAACTGACCAAGACAACCTAAAATCGCAATCTGAATATGTATTCCTCCTGAATGGTGGAGCAGTAAACTGGAAGAGCTCCAAGCAGAGCACTATAGCAATTCTGCAACAGAAGTTGAGTATCTAGCAGCATCAGATGCAGCTAAAGAAGCCGTTTGGATCAGAAAGTTCATTACTCAGACGATTTCATCTTATTAGAGAAATCAATGATAGAGGTGATATAAAGATATGCAAAGTAGCAGGAGAAGATAATGTTGCTGATCCTCTTACTAAGCCACTTGCATAGGCAAAGCATGAGCATCATGTTAGGGCAATGGGAATTAGGTAAATTAATGATTGCACTTAGGGCAAGTAGGAGGATGTTGGAAATTATGCCCTAAGGGCCAATCATTGTACTTTAAACATTATTATTTTAATGAAATTTTTCCATTCTGTTATGATATTATTTGCATGTTAACTATGATAATTATATCCTTGGATAATTCATAAAGATTGTCCTAAAATGTCCCTGGTCGGTCATCTATACGGGAGCAGAGATGAAACAAGATCAATATGACTTTGATAAGATATGGAGATATGAATCAAAGTCTTAGGCACTTGTAAGAGTACAAGGTGCTGGACCGACCCACTATAAGAAAGCTACATGGATCAAGTCATAAACTTTTCTCATGTATAACCACGTTACAATGCCCTTAGATCTGAGGTCATCATGGATTCCTACATGAGAGTTGCTAAGCTTTGAACTAGTCAAAAGTCACTTTTGACTGGGTGATGATAAAGGCTACGATCGGGCTTGGTGGTTTTTCATGCAGAGGAATATGAATGATCAAGATGGAATTTGTCCCTCACATTAGTAGAGAGATATTACTGGCCCCTTGATGAGTGAGTTTGAGAAATGTATGCCCATACTATGATGAATGGAGTTTCTGTCTCTGTTATCAGGCTACTCAGGAATCGAGAAAGTAATGGTCAGGAACAAGAAGATGACATTATCCATGCCTTATCCTTGATCGATATATCGTGTGACAAAAAGGACGTGACATGGTTGTATGACAGGTTGCATCGTGATAACGATCCTCATATGAATTGGGTAGTCGTAATGTCTTGCTAGAGGCCACTTGCGACTTTTAGGTTAGTATAGTTATTGGCCCACTGCCAACTTCATATGGGCCTACAGGGTCGCACACAAGAATGGCCCAACACGAGATAATGTTTAATTTAGGGTGGACGAATTTTATATTTATATATATATATAATATAAAATTCATTAATAATATTATATAGATATATATATTTTTGAAATATATATCTTATATATATATGTATATATATATTATATGATATTATTATATTATGTTAGTTTTAAATTTAATTTGTTAAGATATATTAAATTTAATAACTAACATGATAGAGATATAGTATCTCAGATTTAATCTTTGAAGATAAATTAAATCTAATGGCTCTTTATTTGGATTAAATAAATAGGTTAAATTAAAACTGTTGGACAGATTTAATTTAAACTGAATTTATTTAATTCGCTCATCAAGATAATTAATTGTTAATTAATTTCAAAATTAATGATGATTAATTTTGAAATTTGAAAATAGCCCTTATAGGTTATAAACTTGATAAAGCAGATATATTCATACGCACATGAGAATTGAGAGCCGCAAGTGAAACCTTAGGAGACATTAGAGGTGCTAGCACGCAGTCCCAGTTAGAGAGCATTCGTGTGGATACCGGTAAAGGGAGCTGACCTGACGTGTTGGCTCTTAGAGATCATGAAAACTCTGAATCATCAAAAGGTATGAATCCTTCCAACTTGGTTTAAACGCCGTTAATAGATCCTCGATTAGGATTGGTGAAAATTTTTAAAATTCTTCTGCTGTGCCTACCGATTCTAACAATTACTAACAAAAGCAAGTTGTCCTCCAATAGTCTCAGGAATAGAATAACAAAGCTGACAATGCTATAATAAAAGTAACATGTACTCTTAGAGAAAGTAAAAGCAGTTGAGGCAAGCCAATTGAAGTCAACCTTACTACAATATAAGTAGAAAATATAGAGAAAACGATGGAAAAAAATAGAGAAAAGAGAATAAGGCCTGAGGGAGTTGAAAATTTAAGAAAATAGTTCTAAAGTTACCATAAGGAATGAGTAAGGCTTATGAGATTAGCCTTAGAGAATAATCAATATAGTTGTTGGATTGAATAGAGGTCAAGTTATTCGATATCTTTATTTTGAAGTCTTGTATTTCTCATAAAGGGATCATAGTTAGATTCCTAGCGATCATAGTTAGGTGCAAGAAGTGGGCTTAATGAGATCGTAATAGATCTCGACATCATAGTTAGATCACATAGTTATAGTAGACCTTGAGGAAATTTATTGACGCATAAAGTATAACAATTCTTTGGGATTATAATGACCTGAGATGAGTTTAGAATATAGAGATCTCAACTTTTCTTCATATAGCAGTATTGCTAATTAGGTCCAACTCAATTCTATTTGGTCAACAAAGGAAAGTAAGAGCTAGTAGAGTTCAAAGCTATAAGTACTAAACAAAATGCTTTCAAACAAATGATATATCAAATTAAACCTTGACATATCTAATTTCAAACTGGAAAGTTTTAGAATTGTTGGACATCATTTACTTATTCAAAACGCCACACAATTAGACTATCACGTATAGAATTCACACTGGTAGAATTTCAAGTTTTCAGTATTTATTTCCTGTGGTCAAGAATTTACAACTAGAGGCTATTCCTACAAATTTAACCATTTTAAACACAATGGAAACATCAAATGCATCAAAATCACAAGCCTTCAACCCCTATCCAATCTGACCGAACAGAACCCTTTTTGCGAAAATCAACCAAAACAGAATTTTAACCCCCATTCTAGTCTAATATCATCATAAATGATCTTTTAACTATATATACATGATTAAACCACCATTAACCCTTAACACCCTTTACTGGGAGAAATTATCCAACCCCTAAACCCTTATAAAAGCTTATCAAAATCATAAACCAATTTGTTCAAATTAAAGCTTATGATTACCGCTATGTGTCTCCGAGACCGATCAGAAACTTTGCCCTGCAAGAAGTCACCAAACACCTCCAAACAAAATTCCAAACATGTAGAAATTAAGCTTATGATGAGGAGAAGAAGGTTTGTAAATGGTTTTTCAGGTGAAAACGCCGATTTGGTAGTGTTTCGGGGGATTGAACTCAAGAACAGTTACTATTTATCTTTTCTCTTTCCTCCTTCTATTTTCTATGAATTTTCTAATTTTTCCCTTGAATTAATGATCTTGGCTATATTTAATGGCCCCTAAAGGAGTCTTGAAATTTTTCTTCCATGTGTCAAGATCCTTCGGTGCCAAATGTTAAGTGATTAAATCCTACAGTGACAAATGTCCTTGGCTTTTTTAAAAAGTAGGTCTCAACCCAAATGTCATAAGAAGGTGAGGTCTGAGATTTTCCCTAGCTCCCGAGTTTGGTGTTTGGGAAAGTTAATCCGGTGACTGGACTAGAGACCAGTGGGTTTCCTCGGGTTCAAGTGTTAGATGGCGTCTCCTAAGAGTGGAAACACAAAGTCACCTTATAACTCTCATGATAAAGGGACATGTGTCCTCCTCTCATTTGTCCAACACAAAAATGGAATATACTTTGCCAGGATGAGAGGACAATTGTCAATCTCTCATTTTTCCAACGCAAAAGTTGTGTCATCATTGCTTACTTTATTAAAGCTACTATAATAAAGTTACTTTATCAGTATCTACTTAGGTTTTACCTAGGACTTAATCAGGATCGCTTTACACATACTAAGTCCCACCAAATGATACTAGGTAGCGAATATGTATGTTGGCCCCATATGGGGCAACATACTGATACCTACTCCAAAAGCGTATGGTCACATGTGCATACCTACACCAGCATATTTTGCTCAACTAATCAGTCCCATACCTCATGACATAGTGGTAACATATTTCTACCAACCTAATGGCACCGTATATGTGTCCTATGCATATCTTTACTGACATTTTGATTCTCCTTCGTACACTTACCGGGCACTCTACCTGGTAGGCCTAATTACATAATCCCCTAAAGTCTTTCTATTTCTCCTTGTTCTCAAACTGGGCTTAGTAGTCTGCTGATATAGGCGTATCCTCAAGTCTCTAGGCCCACAATTCAGGGTATTACATCCTGAGACCCTAAGACTTATTGGACTAGTATGTCCTTAGGTTGACAGTGATTCAGATTATGCTGGGTAATGGCCTGAGGCAGTAAGACCCAATATGTAAGTTTTCATGGGGCAGTGACCCTGGGTTGTAAAACCGTGATGGTAGTAAGTCCCGATGTGCATCTTGTCTGGGGCAGAGACCCTGGGCCATAAGACTTGTGCAACCAAGCACTATGGTATTAGATCATTGGGTCCTATTTTTTTTGTTTTTGCTACATACTGATTTCTAAATGCTGTTTGTGCTATTTACTGATAACATGATGGTTTGTTTGGCATACTTTATGAACATGCATTATATGTGATTGATTATTGTTGCTTCTGAGATTGTAATATCCTAAAATTTATTCAAGGGGTAAATGGCCCAAAAAGAAAGTGTAAATAGTGTTAGAGACTACTTTGGGAATAAAGTATGGGATTTAGTTCCAATTAGCTAAAGGAAAGTGTCTAAACTCTTTATCTAAAGTCAAATATGGTATAAAGCCAAAAACAGAAGCAAAATAGAGAGGGAATGGTGTTTAGAAGAAGGGAATTAAAGGAAAATAAAATACCAAATGGCAAATTAATTGATGTTGCCATAAGCAAGGGTAAAAAGGAGATTTACAAACTGATCTTAAGGGTAGACTGGTAAACAAAAATGAAGGGTAAAGATTTATCCTTAAAAAGTAAAGGTAATGATGAAGGTAATAAAATCAATAAATTGTCTCCCCTTAATATGATAAGGGATGGCCAAGTGTAAAAATGGAAGAAGGAAGGAGTGGGTCAAAGTTTCAAAGCACTTTACAAGAAGACCATGGTCAAACTTGAACACTTGAATCTATAGGTATTGGTTAACACATTTTTCTCCTCTTCCCTTAGAAAATTCGGTCAAGACCCCAAGGGCAAGAGGGAGAATATAATTAAAGCAATTCCATACCCATTGACCAAGCCAAAAAGGAAGGAAAGAGAGAGAGTTCAATTAAAATCACTCTTAACCTTCTTCTTAAGAAAGGTTGGTCAAAGGCATACTAAGAGAAAGGAAGGGACAAGGTAACATATTTCCTCTTCCATTATACTCTTACATATAATCAAGACCATAAACCAAGAAGGGGATACTGAATTCCAATTAAACCAAACCAACCCTTAGTTAATTAACCCACTTACTATTTTCAAGACACCACAACAAGGTGACACATTATCACACTCTCCTAACTCACTCTCATTTTTTGTCAAGCGCAACAAGAGATAAGGATAATATTTAATTAACTTACTTCCTCATCCATACACACACTCAAAGTTGGCCAAGAAGAGGAAAAAAAGAAGGAAATAGAAAAACCAATTTTGAAGAACAAAGAGAAGAGGTAAGTGATCTTGATCCATTTTCACCTCCAAGATCACCTTTCTAGCTCATAGTACCTTCACAAACATTGTTCCTCTTACCAAGAGATATATTTCTATGGTTTTTATTTCTTAAGGAGAGGATATTTGAGCTGCCAAGAAAGTGCTAAAATTGGATAAACTAAGAACAAGCCATAAAAAAGTGAAAGAGGTGGGCTTAGGCTTTAATTTGAACATAATATCTTATGGATTGGTTGAGTTTTATGGATTTCTTGGGCTACCTAGGGTTCATTCAACATGGGGTTTTTAGGTTTTCATATTGCTATAATAATGTATATGATGATATGTGATGTTTAATGATGATATTTTCCAGAATGATAGTATATGTTCTATGCTTTAATTTGATATGTAACATGTGCCATTTAGGTTATTACATTAGGAGATTGATTTGTTAAAGTTAGGAATTGAATATGGAATGAATTATGTAGGAGTGAGGATTAATTGAAGTTTCTAGAATTGTGTGTGCAACACCATAATTTTCAAGGCCCTATGATGAG